>OX421360.1:47775551-50208321 GCA_949126925.1 Cheilosia vernalis
AAAATCAAATTTCTACTATCTCATTCAGTGCTCACAAAACTTATGTAATAACTTTACTAAGAAATCACGTACGAGTAATGTAACATCTTGGTTTCTCCTTCTTCCAGTACATTATAGAATATTTTTGGTTCCTTTTCATACTACAAAATTTCTTGTTACTAAAAATATTGAAAGCTAGCTGTGCCCGCAACTTCGTACGCGGCGTGAGTCTGTGTAATTTCCAATTAAAGAGATAGTAATAGTTAAATTTCAATACATGAGATTTCCGAGCCTAATTGGTCGCGGAAAATTATATGAGACCTGCGTAAACTATTCTCCATACAAAATCTGACAGTTCATTTACGAGGTGGTAAATTTCCGCAGTTTACGTAGTTTATGAGGGTCTACGTTTTTCAAAATCAATTTGCAAAAATGTATAAACAAACATGTAAACAAGCAAGAATATTTAAAATTCTATATGCATTAAGTTTTTATTTGGGCATGTGGTTCTCCAATTCGCATGCTGTTGAAAAGGTTGGGAACCACTGGTCTAAGGCAAGCATGTGAAAATCAATGGCTACCACGGGTCAACACAGCAGGATCTAAATTTGTAGTTTAAACATGAGGTGCCTGGTTTGTGTTGTGCTAACGGACAAGTTAAATTACCGGAATTGCATTACCCCGTAAATTCTCTCTCTTGTGTTGTTTGGTAATTGGTTTACCACCAATTTCAAAGCGTTTTTTGGCAAACATACAAGAGTATAACTCCGGTTTTCAAATGACTTCGTTCGGTGCGACAAATATTATTCGTGACGATTTTATGCCAACGTTCAAGGTAATATTGTTTATTTTGATGATAGTGCACGATTTTGCAACTTTCGAATTCTGTGAAAGACAAACAGTAATGATAGCAAAGCAGATCGAACAAGAGCGCACAACCAAGCTAATGGAGAACACATGGCAAGATTACGTTCTCGATTACGAAATCAAACTAACCCAAATGATCGTAGACAACAGCGTGCCAGTTGGACTACAGCTCTCATAAGGTTGTTACCGTTCTTACAATAGACGTGTTTTTTTCAACATCGATCTCAGCAAAGCAAAGTTAGGACGGATTTGCAGCACACAATTACAGCAACTATTGCGAGTCTCGAAGTGTCAAGTCTAGCGTAGTTGTTGCTTTGCTGAGATCGTTCAAAAAAACACGTATAATAAAAAAAGTTTGTGAATATTTCAAAGCACCAAATTCCAGGTTTGTGCTGTGCAAATGGAAAAATAAGATTGCCGCTGTTGAATACATTACATACAACTGCTGAGTCAACGCATTTCTTGAAATATATTCAGTCTTAAAACTCGACCAAAGTTTTTGAAAGACGTAAGCAAGGGAAGCCAGTTCCAGGTCATCAAAATGTATTTCAAACAGATGCATTAGAAAGACTTTATATACAATTCATCCGAGATATGACGAGTGTTTTTATTTAGTAGTAATAATGTTTGGCGCAACAGGTCCGTAGGGACCCTAGGCCTAGCTTCTCACAACCCTTAGTTTGGTGAGAGATTTCCATTTTGGAACGAATGGAAGGGATCTACAATTTTATGCCGATTCCAAACGGCCGATTGAGAAGCTCTTTCAAGACAGTTATACTCTCGGATGTTTGTCCGACATTCGCCAGAGGTGGCGCAGTGAAAAAACCGTGAGTTGGAATTTGGGTTTTTGCGGGTTTCGAACCTGGACCCCTCGTTTAGTAGTCAACACACTAACCACTAAGCGCCTACCGAGATATGACGAGTGTTTTTATTTACGTCTTCTATTGATCAACGTTCGTGGACCAACATCCTTTGCAAATTTGAAAACAGTAGATGGATTAGAGTGTCCAACTTATCTAATTTAGCAAGCAAGTAATGGAAACGTCGAGCAAAGCGGACGGGGTAAAGCAAGGATACTATAATCCGCAACTTTAGGTGGTCTTTTGGATGATTTGCTGGCAGTCGCGACAGCTTTACGTAGACCATCAGTTGGGTCGATTATGTCCCAATTTGCAGCCTCACTATGGCTATGCTCTTGCTAGGACTTCCCATCTGCTTTATCGATAGGAATCGTGCTGCGGTTTAAGCTCATCAGAGTTGAACCCGCCGTACTAGAATTTGCAGGCAAGCAATAAAACTAAAAAAAAAAATAAGTGCTAAATTTTAATGGTAATGGCAAAACGACTTTCTTGTGTGACAATCCTAGATAGGTCTTTGACGGACACATGTAAACTCAATTACCCAACCAATGCTCTACTCTGGAGAACAGTCCCGACATCCACATCATTAACTTCTTACAGCCTGCAGATCCCATCAAAAGAAAATTCCCCCTTTTCTTAATTTCCGCATTCCACGAAACAGACGAAGCGGTCAACATTGTTGTCCCATGTATATTTATATTTTCAAAGTCACATCCAAAAGCATTCGATGTCATCCCAACCGACATCTTTTATTACCTATACCAATTGAATGTCTAAATGACTTACCAAACCACTGCGCGACAAAAATTTATTTCATGTGTGCAGTCACACGACTGCAATATAGTCTACATCCTTGTGGCGATGTCCCTATCGTGTGTCGATGGACATCAAGTTCCAGAGCAGAGAACATTTGCATAATTCGATCATTATGCGCGATGGGAGCTCGTCGTCGATCGTCTCGTCGGTAATAATAGTTTCACCACCAGTGGTGCAACAAAGTTGTTTGTTTATCTAGGTTCCTATAAAATAGAGATGAACCCTGTCGGGAACCGTCTCGGGGTCATCAATCACTCTTTGATAGTGCATTCCTTTGACAACCATTAAACCAACATAATCGATCTTATTTTCTCCATCTCGCTGTATAGCTGCAGTGCCTACAGTGTATCTTGATCTGGGAAACAGGTGCTGCATACCTTGGCCCACAAGGCAATTTATCACCGAAACGAAGATATCCTTTTTGTGCGGTTCGTTCGGAAACCACATAATCTCATTAGCATCCATTAGGACTTAAGTACGTTGCATTTGTGTCCATTGTTCGCGGCTTAATTAAATCGATAACCATCCGTGCGTCAGATGGAGGGAGAGGAAACAACTTTTTTTTTTAATGCCTTCTGTGGGAAGGCCAGCGATTGCTGATTTTTGAAATCCTTAACACCATGGGGCCCCGAAAAATGAATTTACGAAGCGCCTGCCTGCCGTGATGCAGGATGACATTGTGGGACATGATGTATGATGTTGTGAAAATGTTGATGAGCTGGAAAAATGGTATGGACAAACCCAGCGGCGGCGGCAGAGTCGGCGCAGCGTCACGCTGTCCATCAGTTTCGATGTCTGAGGTAATTTCTCTTTTACGCTTGGGCGGGTTGTCTTTGGCCGGCCTTCGGAGTGGACAGATGTCATAATTGGATGACAGAAGACGTTCCGAAAGAAACCAAGTGAAGTGAATGAAGTTTTAGTCATGAAGGCGATGTTTTTGAAGATATGGTTCGGGTAGGGGGGAAAAGACGATTCGTAATCATGTATGCAAATATGGGTATATCATATCCCTTCTCACTGTAAAGTGTAACAGTTTTTGCTCACATGTGTAGCTTTCTTCACGGATACCGGTGGTATATCGAAGTTCTTCAAATTTTGTTTGATTTCTGGAGAAGCGAATTTTTTGAAGAGGTGTTTCTTCGCTTCCCTTTGAGGACAGGAACGCCTTTAGTACACTTGGAATACTTAAAAGATTTTGAGATAACCTCAAGTTGCATCGATTTTAAAGCCGCCTACGACAGCACTTATATAGGCGAGCTATACAGAGCAATGTCTATATTTGGCATCCCTGCCAAACTCGTCCGTTTGCGCTGGATGACAATGGAGAATGCACGCTGCTCCATCAAGGTCGGTAAAGAACTCACCTACACCTTCGATGTCGAAAAAGGATGCGCTGTCATGTGACTTCTTCAACATCATTCTTGAAAGAATAGTGCAAAACTCAAACGCTAACACCAGAGGCACTATCTTCCAAAAGTCCCTCCATCTACTCGCCTACGCCGACGACATCGACATAATCGGCAGAACGGAGCGTGATGTCACTTCGTTCGTGAGCATTGAGACGGAAGCGGCGAAAATGGGTTTGAACTCAGACAATGACCTGCCAATCGCTGTTCCTTTGGCTAAGCCCTCTCTCGAACAACTAAAGTGACCCTCTTTAAGACCTTAATCATCCCGTTCCTACTTTATGGTGCAGAGGCATGGACTCTATCAAAAGCGGATGAGGTAACTCTCGGTTGCTCGAGAGGAAAAGGAGATACAACGACGAACTGTACAGCGACATGGACCTAGCCAGAAGAGTGAAGGTCCAACGACTGCGGTGGCTGGGTCATGTAGAGCGAATGGACGTGAATGCTCCGGCCTGGAAGATCTTCGAATCCACACCCGAAGGACGGCGCAGTAGAGGAAGACCGCGACTCAGGTGGCGAACGCAAGTGGAAGGGGCCTTAATCAACTGACCAAGGATCGTGCTGGCTGGAGACGCTTGTTGGTTGAGGCCCAGATCTAGCCTGGACTGTAGCGCCACCTTAAGTAAGTAAGTCTAAAGTTCCCGCCTTTGAGATTGTTAATATTAATTCTGTAATTTATGTACTATAAAAGACATTAAGTCTTATTTGTACTCTGTAAAATAAATGAAAAATGAATGAATGAATGAAATGTTATGAGGAAGCTAAGAGCTGAGTTTCATATGGCTTTCGACAAGTTTTTTTCCCCCCATTATACTAAAGGAAAGCCTCGGTCTTGATGAGCCGAATTTCGTTCAATTTCGGGACAGGTAGATCTATACTTAGGTGAGCAAAGGCTAAGATCGGACTGGCTTATTCCTGTGGATTGCCTTCTTAATTACTCGGTCAAATTAAGAATTGCATGGTGTAAGCATTTTTTCAATTTGAACCCATTGAACCCAATTAAAAATTACTTTTTCTCTAGAGCAGTACCTACTATGTGGTAGTTTATGCTGGGTCAATCCTTAGCTCGGACGCAATCTCTTGCTATTATGTACTCTGATTTTGTAAGACGGTCTAGATCTAGAAGAGAGAATACCACTTTCGGAGGACGGATCATAGTGGTTTTGGATGTTAAATGCGAGCCTCCATATACCAGACTTGACATTCTCCTTTCCACAGAGCTTAACCACTAATCATAATAACCTCTACCTCTCATGGCATTCAGGGACCAAAGCTATTTGACTTTGACTACAAAGTTTGAGATTCTTTGGGGGCAATCCAAACTTACGACTCACCCATCAGGAGTTAAATTTCTATAAATCTCATCAATAAAGGTGCGGCTAAGTTACTGAACACGATCTGGATGAATAGGATTGTCCCGAAAATATTCCCGAGCTCATTTCCTGTTGCCAGATAAAAATATTTGTACCTAGTCCTCATCACTATGCATTCGAATCAGCTGGATTCAGATTGAGCTAAACGAATCAGCTCCGACATTGACCCCTGTCACCGGTTTTTCAGTCCAAACTTAGATGCAGATCTCACCTGTGGTCTTATGTCAGTTCCCTAATCCACTCCCTCCTTGACCCAAACTCTAAATGGCAATAAATACCAGCACCCGTGACACACTTCCCCACAAAAACTATGCAAACTCGTTCCATTGCAACGTTAAATCTACCCTCGAAATCGGCCATAAGCAAAACAAAACATAACCCGTTCCAAGCGACAGGCACCTCCACATCGACCCCATAAAAGACAGGTTATAGCGATATACGGTTGGCATGTTTAAGACTTCCCTTTCCATCGATTCACATCTATACAACAGTCGCGCAGTGAGCCTGTTAACAAGCTTCGCCCACATATCACTGTCAGCCCTAAGTACTGGTTCAGGCATTAACATTTGTTAATTAAAAATTATCCCCGACCACATTATCCATTAAGTATATAAAGCGACTCACCGATGCATCCTTCGCGGCCCATTCTATCGATCACGAGATGTCCAGGTGTGTTATCTTACCCGCACCTTAATTGCCATTAAGAGCGCACTCCAAAGAAAGCTCCATACCAAGTCCTGCCTTAAGTCGAGCACATAAAATTGATTCACATGTGATGTGCTCCCCCATTAGTGCCTTGTAAATTGCCCGTTCGAGTGTTTTAAGGTGTACGGCCCACTAAAAAAGCGACACCGATCGAGGGCCACAATGAACGACTGCGGCGACACGAATTTGCCATTTCGCTTTGCCGGCCGTCATCGTCGTCATCCATTTCCAATAATATACGAGTATATGTATATCGATCGTGTCGCGGTGCAATTGCACCTATACTTGCACTAGGGACACGGACCAGTGACACGCAATGCTCCATGAGTATAGAACTGCGACTCGAACTCGCTATAGTCATCGCAAAACCTCTGGGTTGGCATAATTCAAGATAATGCAACCGCAGCGGCGATGAATTGCGCAGGGATTATCGTTTCCGCACGTTTCTTCGTCGCATCCGACTGGCGACGCGGTGCGAATGTACATGGATATTTTTATGATTTTTAACTTTTAAGTGTCCACTAATGGCTCTTGGCCAGAGATAAGCCTGCGTTAAGTAGGTTGGCGAGGTGGAGAGTGATCACAAGCCGGTGATCCCATTAACTCAACAGTTTATTGCATGAAATGCATTAGGAAGGGTGACTGAGTGTATGCGGCTAAGTGGGGACAAATAATTAGCCAAAGGGACACCAGTTGGACAATTAAAGTTATTTATGCGAACCGATGAGGTGCGGGTCAGTGAGTGCGCGAGTTATTAAGTGGAATTGGCAGGAACTCGATTGCTGTCGAATTTTGGCTGCAAAAATTATTGTTTACTGAATGAAATGGGAAATTGTAAAATGTTGTGGTTCGAGGCAATCAAAGTCTTGTGTGGATTTTTTTTTCAGTTTTTAATCTCTCAAAACTTCCACAGAGGTTGAGAGGTTGACAGGTTTTCACAGGCTCTTTAGATATGCCGTACAATTTTCCGTGCATCCATTTGTCATATAGAAACTTTTTCGAACTAATGTGTCGTGACTGTGATGCCGGTTAGGATGGTAGCTTTTCCCTAATGTCGTAATAAAACTTCTCCCAAATTTATTGTGTATTTTTTTGTCAAAAATTACGTTCTCGAAATTTTTTAAAGAAAATTCGAGGAATCTTGAAAGAAATACACAAAATTATCAGAAACGACTTGAAAACTTGTCTTATACACAGCAAATTGGAAAAGAAATTGCACCCGCCATTGCGGCTCAGCACAATATTCCCAACAAAAAAAAATATCCAGCAAATATGTTGTGCTTAAGGCAGTAACAATAGTTCTTAACTATCTCCCTTCACCTATTAAAAAGTCACTACCAATCCACAAAGTATTTATTGTTGACGTGATGCTGCAACAAAATACAGTCAAAATGAGAATTTTATTCGAAGCCCGTCTTCCATAAGCTGGCGGCTCGTATTTTGTTCGCTTCGGGTTCGGGTTCCCTGGAAGAAGATTTCGTTCGCCGGCGAGGTTGTCTAAGAATTCCAGGCGACATATGTGTCGTGTGAGAAGGTTGTGATGTATCGGGAATGTGATTCAACAAAACACACCTGAAATAAAATACGAACATCGAGAGGAAGTTTATGCGGAAACGAGGGCATTTCTGGTGGTAATGAAATGTGCGTCACAGCTTTATATGCAGAGTAGACATAATGTCAACTGTCAAAATGCTTATGGGTAAGGCTTCGAGTGCGGTTGGAATTACATATTTTAAGGCGGTGACTACTCAATGTGGTTGAAAACAAGAAGAAGTGGGTAATATTTGCTAACAAGGAATTTTGCTTGTATGTTATTGCACTTTTATTGGAAGTGGGGCATTGAGATTACTACAAAAATATACCGTCGATATGTGAATTACAGATCGGGATTTGGGTAGTTATTTTTGAGAAATATTGGAAAAAAAACTGACATTTTCGAACTAAGTCATGGATCTTATTTATAGTACTTTCAAGCTCGTTAAAGCGGTTTTTGTAAAATTATGCAGCCAAAACAGTAACGCAGTGTTCATTAAATGTTCGATCCAGTTTGATTTGATCGAAAACGGCTTTAACGATTTCAAGCAAAATTTATATTTAAGCTTAAGTAGGTGAGGTTACCATGACTGCATACCCAGTTTTTGACTAAAAATTCTACTAACGGTACTTTTGAAATTTCGACATACGTCGAAAACGTTCCATACGATTGTAACAAAACTTAATTTCAAAAGTAATGTTGTGATTTATAACTTAATAGCAAACTCAGTTTTTCTCTCTATTATCGTACAATGGATTTTTGAAAATAGTCATATTTTAAAATTTTTTTTTTTTTTTTAGTTTACCTGAAAACGGTAATAACGATTTCGACCTAAATGCAAACTTAGAGTCAAATTGATGTTTTCAAAATTATTGTGTCCTTAATTTTCAATTCGAATCACCGAAAATACTAATTTTAAAAACTGCTCATATCTCAAAAACACCAAAAACAAAGTAGTATTGCTTTCACTCAGTTTTCTGCTTAATAGGTACGCAATAGTATTTTTCAAACTAAACATTGCAATATTTGGTACTGTTTTTTCTGCATAGTTAATCTTACAAAAACCGCTCTAAGGATTTTTACCAAAATATTGAAGATTACATAAGTATTCTAAATAAGATCCCGTACTTGGTTTTCCTTAAAAAAAAAAATCGAAGACGTAAATTGTTTAATTATTTCTCAAATAAAAACTACAGAAATCACAATCTATGTATTTTCAAATATCTACGGTATATTCTTAACTTTTTTTAAAAGGCTTAATGCCCCATAGCTTGAAAGTCCAAATCCGAAGTTTGAACCTAATTCGTTTAGACTAGACCACGGGAGCTAATGGACAGAAGGAGTTACTCTATCATCGCAACGTCAGAATTGATTATCATTACGAGTTCGAAATTTTGTTAAAAATGAGAGTTAAAAATGACTAAAATCGTTTCTCGTTTATTTCGACATTTCCCCACTAAGGGAAAAAAATCTGTAATCTGGCAACAGTTGGTTATTAGAAGTTTGGCCTAGGTTCTTATGTGGTTGGGGCCCAGCTGCACTTACATTTTGTTAGTTTTGAGCTTTAAGTGCAGTAACATCAGTGGCAGTGACAGCATAAGCTGTAAAAGAGGCAAAAAAAGCAGCAGTGTCGGGTTCATAATATTCCTTTCACACCAAGCCCAAAACCGGGTTTTCGCCAAAACACACGAAAGCTTAATCGAAAACGGAAGTTTTCCCTTACATATTTCAGTTTTCAAAACGAGTCGTTTGCACTCGTTTTCCACGAAAACAACTTCCAATCGTTGGGTTGTTGGAACAAACACACCTTTTGAAATATCCAGCAAAATGGCTAACCGAACAAATGTCACAACTCACAAATTAAAATTATTTTCCACAATTAATTGATCGGCTAATATTGTTTTTAAATGCACTAAATTCATTTTGTTTGTAAATTAAAGTGTCTCACAGCTGATTGAAACGTCAAACGAAAACAAGTTGGTGGTCGGTATGAATGCATCGACGAGTTTTTGAGGAAAATGCGGTTTGGGCTTGGTGTGAAAAGCTTATAAGCTTCCCAGTTCGATTGCACCACGAGTAGAGCTAGGTAAACTAACCTGCTATCGAGTGAAAGTATGGATATACAAAGTTGGTAAACTGGTTCCTGTCTAGGTTTAGCTCTGTCAATGGTATAAGTACAATATTTGTTCACCAGAGCCTGTGGCTGTCAAGTTCAGTCCAAGGGAATATTTTTTCAGCAATGACATAGAACACACAATGTACTGCTACCGGGAGACATGCAAGCAATATCTCTGCTCATAACTCAGTAGATAGCTCTCCCAGCAAGCGATCGTAATTTATTCCCTCCCCAACTTGACGCAAGGATACTTAACAAAACATCGCACCTTATTAATTGCCTCAATTAACCCACATCGTCCATACACTCGAACGATCATCTCTTGAGTCTGTCAATTCACACCGAAAGCGAAACCCTTTTTATTGCATCTGCCATAAGAGATCCAATAAAACAAAGCGAGCATCAATACCCCGTCTCTGATGCAAGGACGACTAACAGCCTCATTAAGGCCTGAATGTAGGTATACACATACAGAGCATGAGTACTTGCTGCTGCTACTCAGTTCAGCCTCTGCCACATTACACCCAATCCCCGGTCCGTGTTCAGCAAATGAGGCCTAACCGCATCCATTTAAAATCGAAGACAAAGTTAACGCTTAAGTTAATCTGTCACTCAGTCCAACATTGGCATATACTCGTACACCGAAACACTGCGGATGCACGCCGTATGTAGGAAGAGGGCACAGCCTACGAAATGTTGTCAGCTAACGAGTGCAGCGCAGCAATTGCTGCAAGTAGGTAGTCCACTACCAGCTAACAGAACATAAATGAAACACACCTGATGTTACCAACAAGGTCACGCCGCAACCAGAGTCATTAGTTATATACGGCCAACCTGCAGTTCTCTCCGGGATTATCCCGCAGGAATGTTTGAGACTGGAAAAAAAAAAAAAAATGTCAACATAGGACAAAGAGATAATGAAACAGATACCTAGCGATGCAAACGGCGCCAGTCGCTGCACTGAGGAAGATAGCAAAAATCGACGAACAAACTCCTTGTTTCGCTATCTTCTCCGATAAGGACGATGTATGAGTAGATGAAGAACCATAAGAGGTATCTTTCCACAGCCAAGTTGAATAGAATGAGGCAAACGGCACAAAGACGACGCATCATCATCGATTTAAGACCAATAAATAATTTTGATGGGACCTCATGCATCGTCGTCGTCGTATCTTTTTCCTCTTTTCGAAGATTTTTATCGGCAAAGATGCAGAATGTGAGCATAGCGCTAGTCAATGGGGCCGAGCGTCTCAGCGAGCGTATCGATTACGTGTCTTCTTCTCCTTTCTGTCGATCTTATAATGCAATGAATGTCGTTGATCCTTTTTGTTTTGTTCTCTTCGTATTACCTTTCATTTCCATATAAAGGATTCGGATTCGGACCAGCAGAACTACACACTTACACGCAACGACAAGGAATAAATAAAAATCGAATAAATTATCGAAAAAGGTTTCGATTACATCTTGAAGAGAGGGACGGTATATGAGAATTTATCTGACGACAAATTACAGAATGAGACAGTTGGTACAACGTACCAGGTACAGGATGCATGTTGGCTGTTGTCATTTGTTGTTATCATCATTCAGGCGACAATGAGACGATAAACAATACGAGTTTGACAATTGCAATTGTCTTCCCAATACCGGGGGAAGATAAGAATGGAACAGGTGAATTGGACAAACCGGACGAAATATCTCATCCTGCTGCTACGAGTATCGAGATAAGATTTCCTATCTGCTTCGGATGAGTCATGGAATACTGATGGCGAGTTGTCGATTTAGCTGGTCGTAAAAATAGATGATTTCACATAAAAAAGGTGATTGTCCTGCGTCCAATTGGGATGTGTGGTTGCACTTCTAAGCAAGTTTAGTGGGTATAATAGAACTTAGATCTAAGAAGTCCTGTGGAAGTTATTGCACAAGACCCTAAACCATGAAGAAGCATGGATTTTGACAAAAGCGGTTGGAGTTTTCTTAGAAGGTGCTGTAACAAAGTTGTCTCAGGTGATGCATCAGTTCAGTTTGGGTCCAAGTCTGTGGTGAACTTTACGGCGTAAACAGTGACATTCGTCAAATCAGAGAACTCCAAATAAGAGAAGTCTTTAAGTGGGTTGTGTTTCGAATAGGCATAACTTTCTCTACCGTCAATTAATGGAACAACCAGCAAGATTGGGTTCATTCTGGTTTCCCATATAAGGTGAACTGCAGCTTCTTGAAAACTAGTCGAAAAAATAGGCTTCTGCGGTGCGGTTTATGGGAGCCAGCTGCGGCGTCTATTTGCTAAAAATCCTACCTTAACAGTTAGGCACATAAGACCTACATAATATAAATATAGCAACGAGTCTTTGAATCCGCCTCTGAGCTAGAACGCAACTGAAGACCAAGACTCCACTGGCCGTTTTATGTGGCATGCACAATTGGAGACCGATATATGTATCAACCCTTTTGAAGTTCGTATAGCTAGGGTCAACTTGACCTGAGTTGGATAAAGGAGTTTAAGGCCGCAGTCCACTGCTTGACGCCTAAAATAAGTACTTGAAGTTGTTGAAGAACTTGAACATATTTTTGTAACCCAAGTGAGTTCGGCTTCGGTTTCAACCCCCAAGAGACACTTTCGAACGATTTTCTTAATTTAAGCAGATGTTTGGATAAAATTTCAAGGGCAGCTATCATGGAAAAGCTTATTTATTCAGTTGCATGAAAGCACCATAAAATAAAAAGCTCTGTTTATTTATCCCAAAAGTTTAAGTGTCACACAAGCAATCATCTGCGAGGAGCTTCGCGTTTAAATAAATCAGAGAAGTTGAATAAGGTAGTCGATGGAAGTGATAGCAACGTAGCCTTTTAACAAACGGAGTCAATAATCATTTTTAACCTTCACACAAAATATTTCCTAGGTAACAATATGCAATTTTGTATGGAAAATTTCGCTATTGTGAGTTCGAAAAACTTAGCTTGGACACTAAAAATGATTATTGGTATCGCGGGTTATGTTTTGTGGAAGGTTTTGTTAAGGCGTGGACAAGAACCACCCTATCCGGCGAGTAGAGCCGTGCTACGCTCTCCATTCCCCTCTATTTCCACTTCCTTCCTAGGGATAAGTTCACATAATTTCATCCTTTCTTTCAAACGCTCCCAATGCCCTCTATAATTAATCATTTAAACTTATTACATATATCCCGCATATACTCAAAGCTGAGAAACTGAGTAGTCACTCCAAGGCGAAGGATTACCAGTGGCGATTCCTGGTCTTAAGCATTGGGCTAGCTACGCTAAAAAACAACTCATTTTTTTAAATTATTTATAGTTATTAATTTTCACATCCATCTAACCATTCGTAAAGGGAAAACTGATTTTCATTAAAGTTTCTAGTATAGGTACTCTCTATTGCGGTCCTTGTGCGTTGATCTTAAACCTGATAGTTTTGGGCACCGGCGTTCGTTCCATCTCGTTCCAAATGGTTTCTCTTATATATATTCATTTATGGATTTTGTGCATAGTTATTGTTGGAGATACCATTTTACCTCCTACCAAAATACAAAATCCTGTTATTTATCTTAATGAATAGGTACCTGTTCCTACTCAAATAACATGAATCAAGCAAATAAAAATTTAGCATTTGTTTGGAAATACATATGAAAAAGCAGTTTACCCTTATTTATCGATGAAAAGTGTTTATGGAACGAAACAAAACGAATTCCTATCTTACAATAACTGTAGGAAACTTTCTATAAAAAGATTCCAGCTATGTGAGGATGAAATACTCAGGGAGTTCATTTAACAATTAAAAAATAGATCCACGTTAGACGATGCTACCGCCACGGCTTTTTGCACAATAAAGTTATGAAAATTTCACTATGATCTACTTATTCAAAATTTTTTTTAGCCCTGCATTACTTCCATCTCACTTCTCGCGAATAAAAACGAAAACAAAACAAGAGCGCTGTCTCATATTCCAAAGCACCATGTCCACAACCCATAATCCACAAATAATATTATTTACTCACATTTATAATCCACGCAAATATAAAACAATAAATTAAAAAAAATTACAGACTTTTGGGATTCAATAGCACAATCAAATAACGATACAAGTAAGCACAAGGACAAGCACACGCATTCTCTTACTGCAATTTCACTAGTAGGTAAGAGAAACATACGAAACTACAAAAAAAAGAGAACGTACAAGTAACCCCATTTTTAAGTTTTAGCGCATTTATTTGCGCTTACCCTTTTGTTCATTTAACAGGGCTTTTCTTACGAGCTACGTACGACACTCTTATATAGATTGTATGAAATTTGGTAGCGCAATATTTTACGCTAAATGCGGGATGAGGGAGACTTTTGTTATGAGAGTTTTGTATTGCGTGTGTGCAATGTGCAGGCAAGTAATTTAGTATCGCAAATTTGAACGCTAAAGAATATTTCAAGGGAAACTTTTTGTACCTATGGGATGATTGTGTTGTGTGTTTGTGTAGCAAAGTAGGTATGATTTGTAAATATGTAATTTTGTTATTTAGCATGTCATTGATTATTGCAATTATTAACCTCGTCATTTGTATTACAAAGATTTTTTTCTTGGTTTACCGCCGCTAAACTAGCTAACTGAGAGGAATCGCCCCTGAGGATTACAGGCCAATAAGTCTCTCTTCCTTAAGGAACTATCTAGAACTAAATGCTAATGGCTCCTTATGTGGTGCATAGCAGGTATATGCTAAAGGCAGATCTGTGGAAGCTATACATGCGGTCACTAGAACCACTGAGAAGACCTTAAACATAAAAGAATTTACGTTGGCAGCCTTCTAGACATAGAAGATGCCTTCAATAACCTAAACACGGGAACAAGGCTCACCACCTTACTAACTGGGTTAAAGATATGCTTAACAGGAGAATCATTAACAGCAGTCTTGGAGACAGCTCGATTGAGAAATCGGTTCATCGTGGAACGCTATAATGGGGAGTTTCATCTCTTCTCCTATGGAACAACTCGAAAAACAAACTTCTCAAATCACTCGTCAACAAGGGCTTCAAGGTGGTCGCCTATGCAGATGGCATAGTTATACTGGTCCCAGGAAAATATCTTCCCATAATCAGTGAAATTATGGAATCACCGCTTTCAGAACTATCAAAGTGGACGGAGAACAACGTTCAATCGGTCAACGGCACCAAGACGGAACTCATTCAGTTTACCGTAATTTCGTATAGAAACACTGCTCAACC
This sequence comes from Cheilosia vernalis, assembly GCA_949126925.1. Lineage (NCBI taxonomy): Eukaryota > Metazoa > Arthropoda > Insecta > Diptera > Syrphidae > Cheilosia > Cheilosia vernalis. Next base: position 47,790,431 of record OX421360.1, read on the forward strand.
TACCACCTATCGATCTTTATACCAAGAGCGTCTCAGCCAAAGGTGAACAAAATTTGGAAGCTCGAATCATTGGCTTACGCAAACTTGACATCATTGATCAGAGCGGACTTATGCACTCACAGACTACAAGAAACCAAAGTATGACTTTGACAAGAAATTTAAGGTCTGTATACCGAACATGCAGGACTGGCTCGCACCGAGTGCTGTCATAAAAGGTATACCCATCTTTACAGATGGTTCAAAGACAGAGAATAGACCAGGAGCAGGAGTCTTCTCGGTAGAATTAGGTATCAGTCAATCATACCGACTGCCAAATCACTGCAGCATTTTCCAGAGATCTACGCGGTTAGGAAACCGATCAGCTCCAATATGGCATTTTCTAACTGTCGTCATGTACGTTTTTCGTTCAGTGTTAGCCTGTGAAGAAATTACCGATTTTTTGTTTGTTAAAAACGATCCTCTTTGTGCTCATTTCAACTATTTTTTCATAAGTTTTTCCTCAATTCCTTGTTCAAACCCCTTCGAGACTGAAAAAGAGGTTTTTGAATAATATCAAGCATTAATCTTGAACTCAAATATCAACCATTTCAAACCTCTTCAGTTAAATAAGCCAGCGAATTTATAAGCCGACTTAAAACATATACAAGCACTATTGTTCGGATCAGCAACATTTGTGGATCTATGACTAGTTTCTTGCAACAAATGGAACTAACCTACAACCTGCCGTTTATATTTAAATCCGATGGGTTGAACTCACGAACTTTGTTAGTTTCTGCAATATATTTGGCAGTCAATGAAGAGAGTGGGAAGAAAAAAAAGAAGTAAATAGGTACCTACCCAAAAACGAGAGGATCCAGAAATTGTTTCCCTTTGAAAATAAATCGTTTTATTGACCTCAATTTTTGTTGTCGTTTCACTTGGAGTAGGTAGGTATTTTTTTTTCTTCGCCCTTTCATCTTCCTTATTTGCTGAGCCTCTGATCGCCTGGTTAAAAACCGCTCCAAGCTAAGACAAACCTTAAATCAGCGCCATTTAACCAATAACCTCCTCACTTCCACTTAGGACATCGATAAATCACACCGAACGTATCATTTTCGATTCAATTTCTTCTTCCTCCTTTGCAACATCCTTCTTCTCCAACATCGAATAAAAGTCGTTTTTTCTCCAGATCCCCATAGCTCCCTTGCAGCCCGCTCCTAATTGTCGTCCTCCTTCGATAACTGATTGAACCGCCACAAGCGATGCACATCGTACCAGCACCATCTATGCGGCTGAAAAGGATGGTGCACTGGCCAACATGTTGCTATACAAACGCCTTTCTGCGCGCACTCGCGCGCCATCGCCAAATCGGGTGCCGCTTAAGGACTGTAATTAGGCGCTCATTAAAGGGGTGGTCCTCGGCCTCAACCACGGCTCGGTGTGGTGTACAAAGTTTTTGTTCGCCTGCACGCGCACAAAATATTAAAACAAATAAGCGCATTTAATAATTATGGAGATGAAGTGAATTTTCGCCCAACAATGGGCGGACAGCATGCTCTTGCAACAGGTCCACGTATAGTGTTAACCTACATCTGTGAGATGCGAGATGCGCGTGCGCGATCGCCTTCGCCGTGAAGGATCGATCTGTGCGCCGACGACCATTACGACGACGACGACGACGACTGCTACGACCTACAACAGCGTCGCATCGTTCATCATCACAAGCTGTCCGCTGATTGTTGTGTTTTACACACAATTCGCGCCTGGAAGCTATTTTTGGGGTGGATACAAATTGAATTCCGCTCTTGAAGGACCGGGACAGCTTGTTGATTTAAATTTCGCTGTACACCACAATTTCCGAACGTAACAATTAAAATGCAATCAGCGTACGTATATGGGCACGGAGCACGATATATACGGAGAAAAGGCGCAAACCGAACGAAATTGAAGTGATGACATTTATGATGGGAGGTATTTATGGGGCGTGGTACATCGGAGGGAAGATAGGGAGAGCGGAGAGGTTCTTGCTGGCGAGAGACGCACAAAGTGTGGTGAATTTATTGCAAAACGTTTAGCGGGGTCTTAAGCTATTCAGTGTAATTGAATTTTTTTCGAATCAATTAGGGCTGTTTATTACATTTTTATATTCATTGCAGATGGGTGATAGTCGTCAGTTTTTATACAGGCAACAGGATGACGGGCGCGTGGACATTTTTTTACCAACTTGGTGATGTTCATAACTTGATGACCTGAATCGTAAACTAGGTATTCATCATAGCACGAATGTTGATCGAGATTATTTTAGGCGGTCATTAGGTTTTTGGCGAATTGGGGATTGGTAAAAATGTTGACATTTGTAACTTTGGGTGTAAACAGTAAGTACCTATACCTATTTGAACTTTGAGGGAACAACAACTTGTTGACAACCACTTCGGCTGGAATAGTAGCTTTAATTAAAATAACTTTAGGTGATTATTTGGACAGATCAGTTTCGACAGTCAATGCCGACTTGAAATGGGCAACTGGCGACATTTCTACCTATGGTAGACTGCTCTAACTGACCATGAATTTTCTGACAATATCTCGGAAAGACGCTGTTTTCCCAAGTCGTAGTGAGCCTCAAATGTTTAGGAATACAAAGGAGAAGTTGAAACCGGTACTGCGCTTTTTATGTGCTCACAAAGTTTTCTATGCCAGTCAAGTCTTCTTCTTCACTTTCTTACCAGATAATTTCTTAAAAAAAAAAACGATTAATATCGTTTTAGGTATGAATAATATTTATTATTCTATTCCCAAACGATAATGCATTCGAACACATTAGCCAAATTTACTCAAACTTCGTTCCCCTTTGTAAAAGTTGTTCAGAAGAGAGCCAAAAGGAGAGAACAAAACATTTCTTCTACATGAAATTTCTTTGGGCTGGGCTGATTGGTTATTCCGACAGATTTCTGTCAAATTTCTCAAATGCTAGTTTCTAACTGACATTTAACTTGATTTCATTTATATTTTTAGCTTTTAGAGCACTAAGATATACCTACACGCAGAAATTTTGATCTTAACCGAGTGAAATTTTTGCTCGGTTAAAAAAAAATGCGTTAAAATTAACTAAGTCTCTGTAGAAAATAAACAAGTAGTTGTTGTTGAAAACTATCGAATTAAAAAGGTTAAATCATTCTGTTAAAAATAACACACTTTATTAGTTGGTATCAACCATGTTACTCTGTTGTTATTAATTAGTTTGTTATTTACGACCGAGAAAATTTGGAAAGGAAATTGATAAACGGATTATTTTTAACCGAGTTTCGTTAAACAAGTTGACTCTATAATTTTTAATCCACTAACTCTGTAAGAGCTATATAAACAATATCACTTGGTAGTTATTAACCGAAAGTTGGTTGATTTTAAATAAGTGATTTTTATGCGTGTAGGTACGTAAGAAACAAAAGAATTTAACTTTTTAATTTCTGCAGTAAAAACATTTCAAATCTTGGTCTTAAATATAAATTTGTGTTTTTATCTACAGATATTTGAATATTTTCGCCAAAAAAATCAAACTGTCAACATTATATCAAATTGCTTGAAAATAGTCCATTTAGTCGACTTTCAAATACGCCGCCCAACAGACAACAATGCATTGTAAAATACTTAATAGGGAAAACATGCCATCGGACTCTTGTACTAAATTTGGACGCCTTTCTTAATCGACCAAAAATCCCCACTGTATGAATGACCTGTTATTCTCGGTAATGCAGTAGGCAACCACTTTACAGTCAAACAAGAATAACTGATTTTGTTTGGGCAGAAATATTTCAATCAGACGAGCTCTGGCTCCATCTAGATCTAGATGGCGCTCAATATCACGTAAGCCGTACAACAATCGATCTGTTGGGCACAAAATTTCAAAAAATTCCAAATCAGTTGTTTTAGTTGGCACGATTTATGTGGGGCGGGTAAATTGTTTTTTTAATAAAACAGAACCCTCTCAGAAAATATTGCAACGCTTTGGTTATTTTTGTTTTGTTTTTTTTTTTTTTTTTTTTTTTTTTGTATTCTGGACATAGATAAATCTACCTACTGAAATAAGTTTAAGTTTCGCATTAGAATTGATTACGTATTCGAGAGGCAGTTTGTATTTTTCATCCCAGTGAATTCAACAACCTCATACTCATTTCTGTGCGGTCACAAGTTACAGATCCAGCCCTAAATATGTTTCACGGGCGTATTTATTGGCTAAGTGATTTTTGTGAAGGCCAGAACTGCCCCAAACCAAAATTGTATACTTTGTGCACTTCGTCACGAATTGCAATTTATAGTTTACGGGTATAACAAAACTTTTCTATTGTTATACCAAATCGACCAAATTATTATCTACAAAAAAATTACGGAGAATGTTCAATATGAATGTTAATAAGGCTAACTTAATATATGTGTCCCATTGATGCCGGTAAGTATTTTAAAAGTTTAACTTTTAAGAACAAGGGGTTTACTTTTAATTTCTTCACGGTTGTACAAATTATTGAATTGTGCTTCATACAAGTTGACTTCTTCAAGAATAGAATACGTTTAAGATATCCAAAAATGCTACTATACCCGCACATGTAGAAATAATTAGACTGTGATACTTGTGAGCAGCGTAATAGGCTTTTCACACCGAGCCGAAAACTGCGTTTTTCCAAAATCACTCGAAGACTTCATTGAAAGCAGAACTTTTCCCATACATATTTCAGTTTTGAAAACGAATCGTTTTCCACGAAAACACCATGAAAACGACTTCCAATCGTTGGGTTGTTAAAACAAACACACCTTTTGCAATATTCAGCGAATTCAACAGAATAGCTGACCGAAAAAATGTCACAACTCACAACTTAAAATCGTTTTCCACACTTGATTGATGTTATTTTTAAATCCTCGGTATTAATTTATTTGTTAATTGATGCGATATAAATTTGTAACAAAAATACATAGTTTGCACCGAAGTTTTAAGACTAGTGTGTCATAGCTGATAGAAACGTCAAACGAAAACGAGTTGGTGGTCGGTGTGAATGCATCGACGAGTTTTTGAGGAAAACTCGGTTGTCGGCTCGCTGTGAAAAGGCTAAAACCGTTGTGCGACTAAAGTTGCAATTTGGGACTTTTTCGAGAATATGCCACAATTTGTTGGCCATTTCTTTAGTTGGAAAGACACTCGTAAGTTTTCCAAATGCTGGGTTTTTCGTGTAAATGTTCTAAATGTTCAAAAATGAGACTTTTCTCTTTCATTGGCCCTTTTTCTTGCGACTTTTCGTCACCCTGTCTGTTGGTCTCTAATTGACATCCGCGATACTAATAATCATTTTTAGTGTCCAGGTTAAGTTTTTCGAACTCACAAATGGCAAAATTTTCCATACAAAATTGCATATTGTGACCTAGGAAATACTTAGTGTGAAGATTAAAATTGATTATTGGTAAGGCCCTGTTTTTCGCCGCGAGCTTGCCTCTTATATTATTATTTTCCTGTTTAGAAAATTAAAAGAACGTTCTTTTTATTGATCTTAACAGTTTATTGTTAGTTTTATTGTGTATCATCTATATCTACAAGTTGTTTGTGTTCTAACCTATGACATACAAAATTAAATAATGTAATCTCTAATTTTTTTTATAAATAAAACAAGTTCACATTGATATCCTAGCTATTTACAGGAGAAATTAAATTAAGTTAAATGTATGGAATTGATGACAAGGAATGACTTCCTTCATGTGTAATAATATAAATAGATAATTAGTTGATTCATAAATAAATGTGCGATGAGATGAATTTACGATTTCGATTGTTTCTTTTCAATTTGCATTGCTCTTTCCTACTGTAATATGTTATTCTTCATACTGCCATCGGTGCCATCTCTAAATAATTACGCTAAGTCTGCAAGAAGTCGACGTGAGGGTTGCTGTACAGAATAGCATATTCACAGTTTGAGTGTTGGTGTAGTTGCGTGTTGTTGTCTTTGATAAACCTGCATTACCATGGTCTGTGTCATTGCTCTCTGTGCTGTATCGTATCGTATCTACGATGTTGGGTATTCTTCGCAATATTTCGTTTGGAGGATATTTTCGCTGCCCGACAAAATTGGTGAGTTTCGCTTGGGACACAGTTTCAAGTGCAAGTCCTTTTCCATCGACTCTATGAGGATGTAATCGAGGTAGATCCGTGGCGAGGATATAATGCGCCATGTCAGGGGGTTTAGCAAGTTCGTTTGATATTCCCAGAAGACGGCGGCGTATGATGTGTTATTGAAGTCGCGTCCGGGCACCATGGAGGTGTACTCTGCGCCGGGTGCAAAGTAACGCGGTTCGTTGGAGAATTTAATTTTATCACTATAACGCTTGCGGTGGGAGTGCAGTCGCACTGACAGAGTGCCGATTTCACCGCCATGGAGGGTGCTCTCGTGGGAGTCGGACACTTTAATTTTGATTTTGTAATGGACACCTGCGAGGGAGAAAATGTATGAGGTTAGATTTGGCAATGATGGGAAATTTGGTAAGAACTTACGACAGAATGGTCTACTGTCTCCAGTCATCAAGTAAGTTGTCACAGTTGAGTTCTCTCTGATTTGTTGATCCTTTATGAGTTGCCTGTAGTCATGGTAGCTGTGCAGACCCATGCGAAGGCAGTGCATTCCGTTTTGGCCACATTTCGAGCATTTGCCCGCTTTAAAGCTCTATAAATAAATGAAAGTGCGTTATTAGGGGTGAGTTGTTTAGTGGATTATTCGGTCTTTTAAAATCTGATTCAAGGAGTGAACGAACTCGAAAGCTGCGATGAATAATCGTACGAACATCGCTGATACTAATTTTGAAGCTGTGGCGTGTTTGATACTGTCAAAAACTGTATTCGCGTTGGAGTACCGATCATAAATTCCAAGTTGTTGTTTGTAGTTGCAAAATTGCAATCATCGAAAAAAAAAAAAAACTTTCGAAATAAGCTTACAACATGGTGCGGATGATAAATGTTTATGCAAAAAATAAATAACTCATTTTCTATGGCTTTACGTTGAACTTCGAAAAAAATTTCGATTTTCGAAAATAACGAATTTTACTCCAAAATGTCTGCTTTTCAACAGCCAAAGCGCATAAAAATCAAAAAACGTCTAAGTAACAAGAACTAACAACAAAATCAAACTATCTTTCGAACATGACCGAAACGGGCTGAATTTTTTTTCCCCCTACTGTCGACTGCTAAAAAAAATGCTCAGTTTTGACATTTGTTTCTTCTACATGTTGGCCAAGACGCCGCTCCATTATAATAAGTGAATTCCAAACCTCAACTCACCTCGAAAGAATCGCACGTGATGCCCGTGAAATGGCACTTGGTCCGAATGCTCTCCGTGAAGAACTGGTAGCTGCGAATGTGATTGCATCCGAGGAACTCTTGCATATTTATAAAGAACGACTTCTCCTTATTGTTGATATACTGATGGAATCCCTGGCCACAACCGGGATTGTCAAATCCCCCATTGGGAAAGAAGTCCACGTGACCGATGCTCTTGTAAATACCCAATCCGCCCTTCATCAGTGGATTGGCATCGGTGTGAATCACATCGACATATGTCGCGTCAGTCGTGTCCAAGCGGACAATCGGGTCCGTTTCCGAGAACAACGGAGCCGCTGGATCCATACCCGTAATTCGGGCGAGTTTCAGACCAAAATCTCTCTGTAAATGGTAGCCGGCATAGCCGGATAAATGCGCCCCCAGCGAGTGACCTATGAAATGCACCTTGTCCAGGTTGGGCATCTGCAGTTCTTCCTGTAAAACGGACCAAAGAAAATATCCCATAAGATCGTGACGCACGCGAAAGACCTCGCTCTACTTACATAAAGCATATGAATCACATGTGCGGCAATATTTCCCACCAGTCTTATATTAGCTACCGCTTGGACATAGGGTGGGATGGAACCGCCACCCCAGTCGATTAGAATAACAGCGGCAGTGCCGTCTGGCTCACTCGATAGAAGCGCTTTCCCCAGTTCCATCATCTGCAAGTGAAAGAAATATTCAGCATCCGGCCATCGAGGTGCGTATGTCAAAGTTAGACTTACCCACGGCATATCGCCGCGTTCCAGGTACCCATGGGCTATCACGAACAGCTTGCCGTATGGATTGATGCCCATATTCCTCACCGACTCGGGATCATTCAAGTCTATAAAGAGCGGATACTCGAAGCTTCGACTTGTGTATAAAGTGAAGTGGGGCTGAATTTCGGACGGCTTCTGTGGATGAACGTTGATTTGACGGGTGTTCGTTGTCCATGGGCCATTCAGTGGAAAACAGCCATAAACGCCGTAGCATTTGACTTCGTTTAGGTCTGTAAAGAGAGAGACGGCTAAGTTTATTGGCTCTGAGCAAACACAGAGATAAAGGCTGTGTAAATATTTTTTTCCTGAAACTGTGGGCTCGACCCTGATAAGGTAGTTTACATTTCAGATTGATTCGTAAACAGTAGCAGCGAGTGATTTTGTGAAATGCAAACACGTTTTTGTTCTGGATCGATTTGCTAATTGAATTTCAAGAGAAAGGAGGTTGGCTGGTGTCTGCTGTGGCTACACGAGATCTAAATTGAGAATTGAGAATTAAAACTAACTGAGAGTGGAACAGAAGAAGGTTACTTCTCGGCTTGGATGAGGAAATGTAGCTACCGGCTTTGACCTGTGAACTTATACACCTCGAAGAACCAGAAGAAACGTTGCGGTTGATGGAAAATTATTCTTTTAGACGATGGGGAAACAATTCTTGCTTTTAGTCGAAGTTGGAGCACTGTCGTGTCAAAAGGTGTTGTGCTCTTGATTTCGCTTTGGTTCGCAGACAAATCGCGCAGTTAACAGGCTTACGAGGGCTGAATTGGGACTGCAAACTATGGCAGATTGCATTGAAAGTTGTGTTAATCTAGTACAAGATCTCCCTCTGGTGGGGATTCGAATAATCTTTAAGGTACTGACCCTCTCGTTAATTCGTTGTAATAGAACTGGTAAATAACAGCCATTCCCAACCACTTGGCTTTGGAAATACATTTAATTTCATACGTGGCTTTGGTTTGTGCATCTACTGATCAAACTGCATGAACACATAATGGAGAATTTCAGTTGGTTGATGGACAAGCTAATTTTAGATGAACCAAATTTCGCTCAGTTAATTTTGTGGTCATCGTACTCTTTTAGTATCATTGGGCCTTACCTACTAATAATCATTTTTAACCTTCACACTAAATATTTTCTAGGTCATAATATGCAATTTTGTATGGAAAATTTCGCAATTTCGCAATTGATTATTAGTACCGCGGATTGAATTGACAAAACGCTGATGTTTACCTCTTGTGAGTGCTGACTGCTGATGATAACGTTTTCATAATGTTACATTTTTAGAAAGGGTTTAAAATTTTTTCTTACGAGCATTTGACTCCATATTGCAGTCAGGTGATTTCGCTTTTTAATTTCCGTCGAAGTGGGCTCATGAACACATCTTGTGTGCCCGGAGGAAATATTTATAGTTCGTTACACTTTCGTTAACCCTTTAATTTTACTTTTAAATTTATGAAGCTTAAATCAAAATTTCCTAAGCTCCACTCTCGACGGAGGAAACAGCTGCACCGCATGCAGTTGCGATAAACGAGTTTCAACATATTCTGCAGCTCCCAGGAGAGAGCTAATAAGATTATTACACGTATTTAGTAAAAGTAGACATGGTGCTGTGGATAGCGTAAATAAAAGCCCGCGAGCCGTCGGAGGATGATTTTGAAATAGCTCGTTGATAGTGTTGTAGAAAATCGAATCGTAATCAATCTCCTTCAAAATTGATCTAGTATTGCACCATAAAGATAGCGGATCCCATGCTGGCATAATACCAGTCTGAGTGATGAAAAGTGCGAACACCAAACGATGCTTTAGAGTTTAGATGATGCAAAACAGATGAGTACAGTGTGAAAGGCTATCGTGGTAGATGGGCTGGAGTGGGATGGAAATGCCAAGTTTTAGCTATTTTAATAGCAACTCAGCGAGGTTGACAGCAGCATTTGGTATTTGTCGACCCGTGGAGAATCTCTGCCTGGGACGCAGTGTCCTTCCATTATCTGCGATTGCGGTTACGCACCTTCCAGTTTCCTGAAATCGTTTTGTATTTCTCGCTTAAATATGTGAAAGTCTTTCGAATCGATTAAAGCTACTACCGCCAAGGGCACATTCAAGGGTAATCCCAATATCAAAGTCACGTTATCGCAGACTGCTACCCATCGTTGAACCACTCTAGATGAGCATGAATGTGATAAAAGGCGATGTCTGTTGCAACCAGTGATGCCAGGATACAAGATATATCATTTTTTTTTCTCAAGTTTTTTGACCTCCCAAATATGTACAAGACTTTTCACCACAAATTTCAAAATTTCTCACATCAATAACTTTTAATTTAACAAATTAAAACAGCTTTTAATTAATTCGATTACTACATATATGTACCTAATGTGAGTCGAACAGAGCCCATGCACAACTTCTGTTTTACTAACTTTTCCATCAAATCTAAAGTAAGGAAACTATTTAACGAAATAACTGATGTGATACGTTTTTGGAAAAATGTTTTAGGAGTAAAACCAGCGGCTGGAAACTTCGCATATCCAATCTTTAAAGATTTTATTTTCAATAGTAGTGGCCACAAGCGAAAACCGCTTAAGTAGACTTAAGACAAAAATGTAATAATGCTTTTTGCAATAGTAAAACTATACAAAAAGCCCCACTTGACAAAACGCCCCATGAGTCTGGCACGTACATTAGTGTGGTCATAAATTTGGAGCTAGTGGAGTAAGTCTAAAACACCTCACCCAATGTTTTGACAAGCATGTTTTTAGAGCTTCTTCCGGTATACTTATTTTTAAATAAAAATGCCGTGGAATTACAAAAGGACTACACTGCGGGCATCATGGTCTGAAAAACACAACCATAAGACGAAATTTCAGACGAAGATTGTAGAAGGTGTATTGAGAGTACTGAAAATTATTACAAGACCGCTTCTGTAGAAGATTGGATCCAGTGTATATTGTGTCGGGGTTGGTTACATAAATCTTGCCGAAAAGAGAAAAGACGGAAAATGCAACGTATACTTAATAATTTATTTTTCATACTTTTTCTTAAGGGCGTTTCATCAATAAAATGGGGATTTTTACCCAACAACCTATTTGCAAAACGACCCACCTAAACTATTTAAAAAAAATCGTAGTTAAATAAATTTATAAAAATTTTAAATGCCAAATTCAAGGAAAGAAAGTATTTTATTTGTATACAAACAAATTTCACAAAAAAGAGCTGTTCCTTGAAAATAACTTACTTCAAAAATTCAACTCTCTCTAATTTAAACCATTTCCGATTCTAATCTAATTCTAATTCTAATTCTAAAAAAAACTTCTCCCTGCTTAGGTACTTCTACCGCTCTCCGCAATACAAAAACGTAACAAAACAACGGAACACAAAAATCTATCAAGATTTAGCTTGAGAAAATGTGTCGCCCCATTAAATGGGCACGCTAAATTTTGACAGATGTACATTCTGAAACAAAAGTTTGTTTTTTTAGCTCGAGCAGCGTACCACTTAGCAAAATGGATTCGCTTAAATTTAGCTCAACCAAATTTTGGAGAGAATTTTGTATGGGAGCGAAAATTTAGCTCGAGCGGCGTACTAAGCTTAACTTAAAATTTAATATAAAAGTGCTTTTCCGATAGATTCATTTCAGACTTAAGCGGTTTTTGCTTGTGGCCACAGGTTTATCGCTTCCACAACACTCTGCAAATGTTGAAAGAATATTGTCTGGTGTAAATTTAAATAGACCAAAATATAAGAAAATCGTTAGAGTAGCGAAACAATTAAAAGTTTAATCATTTCAAAGGATTTGTTGCGCTATGATCTTGATATAAACAATGACATTTTAAATAAAATCTAATTTAATTGTGTATAAATAAATAGCTTCCAAAAAGCCATAATATTAAAATTATTGGTGTACATTTCTTTTCGATGTTTATGTCTAAAAAATGGAAATATAAGTTTTTTTAAAGCACTTCAAAAATCGTGTGTTCTTGCAAAGAATAGAAAAACATATTTTTCAGAATTTTCATCTGGGAACACTGGTTGAGCCAACCGAAATCACGCAGATTGTTAAACACACTGAAAGATAATTTCCGATTCGCATTAAAATTTCCCAAGTATAACCTCTCAACTCGTATAATGGACTTCAGCCGATTTTCGCTTATCAACCAAGCTTGTGACAGTATGGCCCCGACTGAATCCAACCCATGAGTCATCTTATGCCCCATGCTAATGAGCTTCTCCCACCTTATCAAAGAAACTCATTCTTCGGGATCAAGGCTCATCGGTTTTTACGCGTCTCCTCCTTTGGTACAACGTTCGGATAAATTGGCTAAAAATACCACCATTCTCGCATTGAAACTATTTCCAGTTGTCAATCAGTTCATTCTTGTCCTGATAGCACGCGGGCAATCGCTGCTGCGTCCGCCAATCTACAGTTGATAAGTGTTTGCAAAAAGGAGTTCAACCATGGCTGACCCTACGTGCGATAGTCTGCTTGAGAATATTCTTTCTGACACAATTCTCCTCTATTTGTTTAATTGTGCAAGTTAAAGTGATACTCGTGAGATTGAGTGCGCCGCTCTGCGTGAATTCGATTTCATCCGCTCCGCTCAAAGTGTAATTGAGCTAATTACCATTGGACTTGTTAACGGTGTGGTCGAGTGAAACCGATACGAATGTGCGGATACCTTGTGTTTGCATCCTGAGCTAGTCTCTACTGACAAAGAGGAGATGCGCAAAGTCACCTTGGGAATGTTGATGATTTTTGGGCAATTTGCCGCCTCGTTAGAGCTAATGACAGCGTTAAAGATTTTCCATCGTCGTCGTATAACGCGACTAATCAGAGCATAATAAAAGAAACCGGTGTTTGAGTCTGAGTGTGGCAATTTTTTTGTGTGACCGAAATTGGGTCATTCTTCGAGTAGCTAAACACGACTGGTATTGATCGGCGATCATAAACTGGCAGTTTATCGATGTATGATTGCTGTGTGAGTATGGACAGAAAAAGAGAATACAAAGCGGAAATTACTAAACTTCTTGCTGCCTTGGGATACGCATATTTATTCGTATTCGGTGGAATGGTGGACGCAATCGCTTGGATGTTCAACTTGAGATGAGGTAGATTGGACCAGGGAGATGTTAAAACCTGCTTGAGTGGTTGGAAGCGATTTTTGTTTACCTTTCCGAGTTCAGGACTAGAGTAGAACTGATTTTCACCATCAGACTTTTGCAGGGCTATTAATATCCACTATCCGGAGTGTGTTTTCAGACAGCGCAGCCCGGCCACCCTATGCCCTGTTAGTATGGTGATATTTTTACAAGAAACAAGCAGTTTTTTTCAAAAGGTGATGGGTGAGCCTCTGTTTACTTACTCAATTGGTTTTGTGTACATATTGGCTACACCCTTCAAGGTCTTTTACGGTGATATTTGGAGAACGACGATGGAATGCCACTTTTATCCCCAAGGTCGGGAAAACATTTCCAGTTTGGTTGAGTATTTCGTAAGTCGTATTGACTATTAAATGTTGTGACACACTTTGCTGCATAAAAATTATAGCCGAGTCCAATAATTGTCTACGGAAAGGTGAGTATACCTTTACGAGTGCTCGGCGCACTTTGAGATCTTTTAGTAGTTGCCAGAGAAAATTTACATTTATTTGCCATGTCCAGGTTTACGAAAAAAAAAGGTGGTAAGCGGTGGTTGAAAGTCATTTTCGAAGATGGATCTCTTTGGACTTTCAGCAGATTTCGATTCGACTCTACACAAATGGGAAAGAGCAAATATCTAAGGTTATTCAGCGACAAACTTAAAAAAAACTTAAAGCGTTACCAAAAATGTTGTATTTTCGTGATTTTATGATGGCTTTTCGATGATACATTCAATGAGCTAACACCGCCGGAGCATCACAGTAAAGATCACAAGGAAATTTTTAGGCGTTACTTAAAATGTAACGTTTTAAAAAATATTCTCCTTGGACTTTAGCGATCTATTTTCTAACGATTTTTTACTGTGCGCACAAAGGGTGTGAGCTGTTTCTAAATGGTGAATTCGAAGCGTTACCAAAAATGTTGTGTTTCCAAGAACACTGTTCACAAGAGCTTTCCATAAGAGAACTTCGGCTGTGTAAACAAAGTAATTTAGCTAGCAAATGATGCAGAGATTTTCATACGAAGAATTCCAAGCACTACCAATGATGCAACCTTTAAAAAACCTTTCGACGATAACAGCCTTTTGACAGCCTTGCGAAGGTAGTAACAATTTTGCATTTTGCCAAATACAACCAAACAGTTGAATAAAAGCCAAAGTTGTTGCAAAACAAGATCGGACAATATTTCCAATCAACACAAACGAGCAATTACCGCCCAAACTCATCAGCGACCATTTCACACTAATTGCCAAGTTCACTGCAACCCGATATTACCACAAAACAACAGCGAACATTTCGGACAAACTACCAACTTGATGGGCATATCAATCTCACTAATTGAACGCACAACAAAGAAGCCCTCCAGCTGAAGCGGCGCCGGGAACAAAGGCTTGTGCCGCCCATTTCATAAGCAACACGAAAAGCCTTTCCACAACAGTCTTGCTGTCTCAAAAAGTAAAAGTAAAACCTATTCCAGTCGACTGCATTGAAAGTAAAAGCAGGTACGTCACCTTGTCTAGGCTATATTTGCCCTACTTCCCACAGACCATAACCGGTACCATTAGCAAAACGTTCGATCATTTGCTTAGCACAACACCTTCGTCTTCGGGCCACAATTTCACTTACCACTTTTGGTTGCTGGTGGAAAATCGTAGAGCGTGTTGACAGCTCTGCTCGACTGATTGGCCAGGTATAGCATGGTCTGCAGCATCAGACCACCCGTTGTGTTAGCGATGTACATGATTTGTGTTAAATATTCGCACTAAACACCGCCCGCGTCTTTTTTTTTTTATTCAAATTTAATTAAATGGTTAAGAATAAATTATTTCCGCTTCTTTGCCACTGCACTTTGCACAACAACGACGCGACTGGCACTTGTGTTGCGCGCCTTACAATTGCCAATTGATTGGAATTAGCGGACACCCACTCGCATGCAAATGGCTTGATTATTAAAAGAGTCCGTAATTAAATTCGCAATATTATCATATATGTGAAGTTGTTTGTCTTATTTATTTGGAAGCGCGTTTCAGCTGCGAGACCGTCTTCTCTTGTATGCCTCTGTGGTGTACCGACACGGCTCAGAATCTGCACTTAACTGATCGTGTTCGCTGCGGCTGCCGCAGATTTATGGGTTTGAAGTTTGATGAATCGATCGTCATCTCGATCTCGGTTTCGGCTCGATTCTCTGCGGAGCCTACGTCAGAAGAGAGATGTAGACGCACATGGAAAGCTTGTGTGATGTGTGCTGGTGCTGGCTGCTGGGTAATGGGTTTCGGATTTCGGTACGAAAACGAGTCGACGTCAAAGAGAACTGCTGCTGGCAGTTTGCCAGAGCCCAGAGCCCAGAGCCCAGAGCCACTCTGAGTAATGCTGCATTATTCATGTTTTCTTCTCCGGAGAGTACGCGACTTTTATAATGGAGAAGGAGATTGATGGGAGAGGCCCCAGCAGGCGGTTTCTGTTGAGATGGAACGTCATTGTGATTTTTTTTCTATTCGACGAGAACGTGGGCTAAACTGTAGCTGCCGCTCTCGATGCGATAAGAATTGCGAGCCGACCCATAGGCGACTCGTTATCGCACTCTGTATGCCGCAGAGTAGCTAGCACAATGCGGCTCCCTGTTCGCAAACCTTTCCCTCTTCCCTGTTGAATGTGGTGGGGATTTTTGTGCTGGGTTCAAAGTCAAGTACCGATTAAGGAGCTGTCAGAGATGCGCGAATCACTGGCAGCCAAAATATTGGCGAGCAGGGAGCTAGGGAGGGCGGAGTGGCATATTTTCATCTGAAGGACTAACCTTGGGTCGACCCATTTTGTTTGTCTTGTACAGTCGATTGACGTCAATTGCCAAAGTCCACGCAGTGCCGATAATTAAATATAGAAATCTGTAGACAACTCATTGATGTAAGTATGTGTGCGTAGAAATAGGGGAGAAGCGGGCTTAGTCGGACGAAATTCATTCGAGAGGAGAGATATGTAAGTTTTTCTTTTCTATCGCTTTTACGGAGAGAATGTTTTTCTTTTACTGATGAATAAGGTGGACCCTTTTTTTGTGAAATAGTCGGGTAAAATTGCTAACTGACAGTCGAATTGTTTTTTTCTAGTTGAGCTCGAGACCCTTAATTTATTGATAGAGGAAACCAAATGTCGAAGTTTAGACAAAACAATACATACGGGACTCGCCTGCAGAAATAATTCTTTCATTTGTTCTATCCATCCATATATATAAAAGAGAATGAGGTCCGTGTGTGCGCGCATAACTCGACAACGGATAGTTCGATTTTCACGATTTTGGACTTGATGGATTCATTTTGGCCCAAGGAAGGACATAGGCTGCTTTTTGTCGCGAAAACAAAACTTTAAGGGGATGAAAGTTTGTATGGGAAAAGCACTTTGAAAAAAATATACTGAATAGAAAAACGAGGAGTGTGACTTCAAGTACAACAATTATTTAAATTTTTTACAATAATATTATTCATTGATTTCGGTGCTTCAAAGTCGTATGCGACCAGTAAAGAGGTAAAACCATTAATGTCGCATTCGAAGTACGAGACGTATGGCGAGGATGACTGTTTGTGAAAACGAAAATCAGAGATAGACAAAAACGCGATCGGAATCAGAAGATTGAAAATAGATGCCGTTAACATTCTTGGACATATTTTGATGATTCGTAAAACCGCCAGGTGGAGTGGTGAAACCACTTGCCATTATGCAATATGACAGGTGTCCTTTTCGTTTCCTTTTAAGATATCTAACAAAATTGCATGTGAAGAGTGAGGTTAACCAACTGCATTTGATTTCCTTTCGTACAATTGGATTTGGGTAATTGGCCACACAATTTAAAATTGAAAGTGGGCTCAGTTATAATTTTGTTGCGCAACCTCAATCCACCGAAAACTTTTCAACGGAAAGCGTTTGACTTTAAAAAATTTCAAATCAAATGTCATTCAAGCTACGATTTTAAGGGTAAAATTCGAAAGCGAAGATGTTAGGATTGTTCCTTTGCTTTTATAGTAAAAATGGAAAATGGCGAAATGAGACGAGAAAGTTTAAATCATGTGTTAAATGTCAGGTGACTGACAGCTTTGCTAATTCTTACCCCAAGAAATTTGTAAGATTCGTAAGAATTCGTAAAAGTTAGTAAAAATTCTTAAAATATGAAAGTAAACGAGCAGGCGTGTTCTTATTTCATAGATTCTGGTTATTCCGTACGATTTGACATTTGTATTTAAACGCCTTAAATTTCCCGTGCGTCTTCGATCTTGAAAGCGCACTGTGAATTGTACGTGGCTTGCTCATGTCTGCAAAAAACATCCCGCTTTGTGTGGATTTGTGGATTTTTATAATGTTTATTTGGCTTGAAGAATTTTGAGATTTTTTAAAAAATGTTCCTTCTTTAATTATTAATATTTTTTATAACGAGTTAGAGTTAATAAAATAAATCACGAATCGACACCCATCCAAGACAAATGGAAGAGTTTACCTTAATTAAACTTAAGGAGAGAATCCCTCAAAACTATTGTTCTGCCCGGGATAACACTAATGTACCCTTTTACTTATTCCTTATAAGACAATTGCGTTTGTAATCTATTCCCTTGCCACAGACGGCGACCTGTGAACTAATCAACAAATTTACAAACAAAATTGTTTACATGATGATTCCGCTTAATATTTTTTTACAACATGTTCTCAACAAATATTTTTTTTTTATTGCTATCAATAAATGGTAATAATTCATGGAAAATATTTCTTAAATTTGGTACAAATTCCACTTTCCTGTACACAAGAAGCTTTTCAGGGTGTTGAACTGTAGGTATTGGTTTGGTTTCAAAATATTTGGCATATGTATATCAAGAGTGATAAGATTAAAAATACATATATTTCGGGGCGGTTTTTTGAGTTGTAACAAAAGAAAGGGATTAGTGGATTGATTGTAATTTTCCATAGACGAGTTTTGAAGTTAAACAGTGAGAGTAGCTGCAAATCCTCAAATTTTCAGCACGCAATTACAACATCTGCGCTCTACTCGACACTTCGAGGACTCGCAGTAGGTAGTAGTAGTAATTGCGAGCTAAAAAAATTACTTTACTTTTCTTTGAACAATATCACTTTTTGTATTTCAAAAACACTTAAAGTGCCCATGGTTTTGTTAATTAATAATTTAGAGAGTCTTTTAAAAATATGAGTGGACATTTCAAAATACAACTTTATAAAATTTTCGAAAGAATATAAATATGAAAAACGAAATGGACAATGCGATAACTAAAAATTAACAAAGCAATTTGGATTCTTACGTTCGATTGAATACGCAAAATCTAAAATCGGATCAAGTCGCAGAATCCAATTAAATACCACGTTATATTGTCTTTTTGTTAGGAGTTTAATCATATATGTATTCGTTTTTACGAATTTACTTTCCGAGAATAATATACTATTTTTTTATATTTATGAATAAAATTAGCATTTTTACTGTTCCTAAGTAACATCAACACTTTTCAGTGTTCACTTTTATTAAACCACATAATTCCCAATCATATTTTGATTTTGTACAAATATGGTGCTAAAAACGAAGTTGAAAACATCCACCAAGTAATGGAAATAAATGCAATGTTCAGGAATATTTAAAAAAAATATCACTTTTGCCCTAGTGAAAACTTGGGTATAACTTGCATGGTAATAACCTATTTTTGGAACAACTTTCCAAAAACAGCTGCGTGAATTCTGCTGTTAAAAATATTTTTCACGTAAGGAAAATTAAAAAAACCTGCAATGTGAATGGATGAACATTTTTTGGCGCCTAAGATGGATAGAGAACAAGTAAACCTATCTAAAAACTTATACTCAACATTTATTCCTTTTACATTTATTGTTATAAATTCATTTACAAATTGTTTGTTATTGAAAAAGTGCCACCCGGCGACCGTTAATAACACGTATTCACAGACAGGCAAAAATAAAGCGCTCGAGAGTTGGTCGTCATTCAAAATTTTGCGGGGAAAATTGGGTGGGTGCATGGAAGTTGACTCTCAAGTTTAGAACCGCTTTGAAACTTGTATTGAAATGGTGGGCTGGAAAGAAGAATCCCTAATATTTGAGTCAAGTAATGTAAAAGATTTACTAGGTACTCTATGTCCAGCTAACTTTTTCAAACTTACCCAAACCCCATATCTACGAATGGGTAAACAGCACACTTATTCACAAGTAACAAACCATTCAACTAATAAATTTGCTATAGGTAAGCTCAAAGAATAATAAAGAAAACCCTCCATCGTTAACTGTGTCGTATACGCAACAAAAATATTAAAATTATACGTCTGAACTTATGTTGGTTAAAATTCAAAGCGTGGTAAGAACTTCTTGTCAAAATCGAACATAAATTGTTAAAAGCCTGACATTCCCTAGTTTCTAATTCAAAATCAGACTCCCAGTCCTTCTCATGCATGATTTATAATTTTGTGCAATGTCTGTCCGCTACCATACCATTTGCATTTTAAAAAGCCCGCACAACCACGCCCACTTTTGAAGTATAATTCCAGTGGAATTCATCCACTCAAAACACCGCAAATAAAAAATATTCAAAACACTATTTCAACAGATATCCCGTTCCGAATACCCCCTAGACTCGGTCTAGTCTACGGTAAACAAGAGTCTTTTTTTTTTTTTGCTTTACAAAAATCAAAATAATTCTAGAATATACTGGCGTACTATCATCGAATTTTGTTGTAAACAAATCGATCCGGGAACAAAGTTCAATAACCACAATCAGAGTGCTCCTGCATTTGCAGTCCTCCTAGATTGCACAACACACATACGCACACAATTCATTACATTACCCATGACAATATTGTTGTTTTCGCTTCCTTGTACTCGAATTAAAATATATCTGCTCGAATTGAATGCAAAATATAAAACACATTCCGACGTCTCGATCACTGATAAGACTGCGTTATCATTTGCGCTGCGGAAAAGAGTCAAAAATATTTATCAATATTTTAGTAAAAATGAAATTGATGAGGACACACAAAAATATTTGCACTCTAGTGACGCAGGCATTAAGAGATTAGGACAAGTTTTTGTTTTGGTAAACATTTTGTGAGAATACTTAGAGAGAGGCTTGTCAAAACATATGCAGAGGTTATTACCTAAGTCGCAGCGAATGCTCGTCGATCGGGTTATCAAAGCTATACCAGCGAACTTGGTAACAACAGGGGAATTGAGACGTGAACCGAAGTAAGTCGCACACTCCGTAGATCTTCTTATGTAATAATTTAATCAGTTGCTGGCGATTTAAAGTTCTCATTGTGTGCTGGCTTTACTTTGAAGCGGCATTTTCTAGTATATTTCAGTTAAGAGTGGTAAGATAGAATGAACAACTCTAAGCTTTAAATGGAAACCAATTATCTAGAATCTCGCCTATTCACCGGGTACCAGTCTTAAATCCGTCTTTGTTTCTAGAAAATCCTACAAATGAAACGCTGACGCCTTACGATGAGACAACCACAAAAGCTATCAGTGCGAGAAGCGATAATACTTGGCTCCGTCTTGCGAATCGGGTTCGGTGCTTCAGTCCTTTAACTTCAACGAAACTTGTGCCTTAGAAACCTATAACAAGCTGATCCGGCGGGCTTCGTTCCGCCCTAATTCGTTAATTTCCAGCATGCACAATCCAAAATATTAAATACAATAGAAATTACTGAAGTATATAGCAATGTCGTATGTCAATGTGTTTCAATGTGTTTTTTTTTTTTTTTTTTTTCAAAATGCGGTTCCACATACAAAGATCTATCCCCAATATCATCCCCTTAATCTCTTATTTTCACAACAAAAAGAAGCCTTTGTTCTTCCTTGGGCCAAAACGAATCCACCAAGCTCAAAATC
The DNA here is from genome assembly GCA_949126925.1 of Cheilosia vernalis. Classification (NCBI taxonomy): domain Eukaryota; kingdom Metazoa; phylum Arthropoda; class Insecta; order Diptera; family Syrphidae; genus Cheilosia; species Cheilosia vernalis. Next base: position 47,811,526 of record OX421360.1, read on the forward strand.
TTAGAAATCGAATGATCCATTCTCGAGTTATGAGTGCACATACGAACGTCAGCCTCTCCCATCCAATCGGGTCCAAAGCTATCATATCTTTGAAACTGGAGCCAACCATACCCATCCACAAAATTTCATTCAAATCGGTTGAGTGGCTTAGGAGATTGACTACAGCGCCACCTGTCGGATAGACCGTCAGCTTCCGCGCAACTTCCCAATTCGCCCGCAAATTTTGAAAATAAAATTCTTTTAGATTTCCTATAAATGTGAATTGTGAATTGTGAATACGTGTGAAGAGTCAAGATTACATTTTATGTTTTCACTACTCTTATGACTGCGACTCTCTTTAATGGCGTTATTTGTACATTGTACTGGCATGAAGAATGAAAGAAAAGTTTTTAACGGAATCATAATTTGTACACAACTGCGTAGTTGAATATTAATGTAGTAAAATTCAACTTTTTCAATTATTGTAAATTTGAAAAGTAAAAATGCAAAAATAAGAATCCAGAAAATCTCTTTTTATTGAAACCTCATTTGTTCAGATTTATTGAGCGTGTGAGCCGTAAATGGTAAATATACACTCCAGCAAGAATAAATAGTGGATTATAATATAAATGCTTCGTTAAGTTTAGTTTTTGACCGCGTACCTGAGAAGTGGCCGCAGGATATACCCTATACTCTATACATCCAGCTAAGCTGAATCTCAATCCTTAAAAAAATTAGTTCAAAACTTCGCCGCGTTGCAGTAATTCACAACTTAAACTTATCAACATGTAGATTCCACATGTATACGTCACATACAGAATACTGTGAGTTCATTATAATAGCAATGACGAGACGTATCGGTTTTGCCGGCTTTATTCATAGCTTCGTTTCCATGTTTAGTAGCATGACTAGTTTCATTTTATTCGTCGCAATCGAAGTGTGGCTCACTTTCGAAATAAACCAAAGTACCAACCGACACGTCATCAGGTTATTGTACTTTGTACAGTGACTGACATCTACATGTTACAACTTCTGAACAACTCATACCCTAGACATGGTGGAGTCTTGGTGTAGTACCGGCTTTTCCTTCATACATTTTACGTAAGCGGTTATTGGCAAATCGATCAGATGATCGTCGAGAGGTTTTCCACACGGCTAACAAGAATTCAGATCGTTACTAAGAACGTTGTTGGCGCGAGCGCGCAGTTGGATTTCCCCCAAGCGAGCTAATTTTTTAAGCGAATGCGAATAAGTTATGATGAATAATTTATAGATACACGGAGAATACAATTGCTTAGGTTTTTTTAGTGGATAAATGATTTCCCGGAAATATGTGAAAACGATATGATTTATTGAAAAGTGTCGTCTGTACAGACACAGACAGAAGGTGTCGTTCAGTCCATGGAATTCGTTGGTACTAACACAAGTTTCAGACAAGTTTATTTGAATTCCTTTGAAGTATGCAACAATAGACAAGCAATCATTTAAGGGAATTATAAACTGGTATATCTTGGAATTTTGTCTCAAGAGCGTTGCTTTGCTTTAAAGAGAGTGAAATTAAATTAATAACAACAATGGCTGTAGGTATTGAAAATGAAAACGACAAGAACGCTTTAGCTATTGTACTATAAAAAATTGTGGAATTAAATAATTGGCGAAGATGGTAGCCGATTCAGTTTTAAGAGGAAACGGCCAAATGGTAAAGTATTATAGTCGCACCGGCTCCAGTTTGTAAAGACATTAAAAGGCTTGAATATTTCAATTTTCGGAATTATTGAAAAAATTATTTAATGCATTGATTTCGCTTTTTCAAACATTTACAATCATCATCTTTGGTTTTAACTATCTTCAACCACTCTATGCTCATTTTCTTTTTTTTTGTTATGTTTTTTTTTAACCACTTCCAGTCATTCTACTTATGGTTTTCAATATCTCCCTTGGGAAGGGTGAATCTACGAGTATAAAGCTGCAGTAGCACCCACAGATGTTTGCAAATTGTTGCTGCTCTTAATTTTTTTGCATTGCTCTGGAAATGGATTTGCTAACATTAGCTAATAAAAATTAAGGCAACGTGCATTCGGATAACTAGGTGGCTTAGAAAGGGCAGAGAAGGCGTTGAAAGGCGCTGGAATGAACCCAAATGAGCTCGATTAGTTAGTGTACTCTAATGGGGGACCAAAAGAGTTAGCAGACCATTCGTCAGTGGAGGTAGACAATGCGGTGCAGAAATGCGCCAAGAGGTCAGCCGAAAGAGGGAGGAAGTCTCGACTCCGAGCGGAAGTTGCACAAACAACTGAAGCAAAGGATGAAGAGAGTCAGAAAGAGACAAAGACTGGCCTTGGCCAAATCTTTCTCGGCGGAAGGCATAAACAAGACGATCGATGAGTTGACTGAAATGGTTGCCAATATGACGTCGACCGAAACCTCTCCAAAAGACAATGGATCTAGGAAACGGCTCAAGTGTTCCCGTACCATGAATCCACCCGAAACTGAGAAGAAGGGGATGAAGGATGTGGAAAGGTTGATAGTTTTTGTTACCTTTCAAACCGTGAGAAAAGATGTCATCGCCGCCAGACTATGTCGTCAAAATTCCTGTGTAAAGGACACTCCTAAATGTGGGAAGATATGATGACAACAAAATTGGTGGAACCAAGTTGACGATAATTTATTTGAAGGCTAGTCTCGCTTGTGGTCGAAATTGGAACCTACTACCTACCTTTTTAAAACCGTACGTACACCGACCTACTGCTTGATGAGCTGGCTTGTGGTTGGTATATGACTGCCTTATATAACGAAGGAATTTGAATATTTATTATAAGGTGCGGAAAACAATCAGTTGCATGAACAAAAAAATTATTTCCTAAAGCGAACCACACACAGAGTAAAGTACGTTTCTTTTTTCAAATACCTGTTTCCCTATAAACAAACTCAGTAAACATCACAGCAGATACAAAGCTCCATATACGCACGATACATTTGGAGGAATTGAAGTAGCAACCGATCTTAATGTTAACCCATTTACAGCTTTTGTAAATTTCAAGCCACTCTAGTACTTTTATACCGCGCATTGGCTGCCTAACATCTGTCGGATTTGGCATATCATCTACAAAAAAATATGGCAAGAACACCAATCTCAACTTAGCTACAATTTTATTAAATATACACGATTAACATAGTTTTTCCATTGTATAGATATAATTCGATTAGACAAAAGTAATAAACGCTTAATGGTACTTTTAGTAGTTAAAATTATTTGTTGTTGCATTTATAGGTATATACGAAGGCGAAACAGAAATTTCCTTAAGGCAAACTATCTTTACTATGTAAAGCTATTTGTTATACAAAAACAATAACAAAAAAAAAATAATAAATCTGTCGTGGTTTATTGTCATCTGAGCAGCTCAGGATGTCCTACATCTTTCAGATTTTTCTTTGGAATTGTGTGCGTTTTTCTCTGGTTTTCTATTTCGAAGACAAGCTCTCTTTGGTATTTTTTTTTTTTTTTTTTTGTAACTTTCTATGGCTTACAGAGTACATAGAGTACATTCGGTTTGGCGGTGATAATTTTACAATTTAACTTAAACTAAGCTTAAAGGGGTAAAAACTTAACAATAAGGCACATCAGGCGAACTATTCCGATCGTTGTATGATTAGATCTATTTTATCGCCAGCGGCTGCAATCAGGGGCACGGTGAGACAGCAGTCAAAGTCCTGCGTCTTCATCTCATTGACCTGAAGGAATGTACGTCAAAGGTGAGAATGTGAAGTTAGGCGCAGAGTTAAGATCGCTAACATTTACCTGCATGATCCGATCGAAGGGTTTCAACATGCCACATATGTCGGCCGGTCCTCCCGATCGTATCCGGTTGATGAAGACGCCGCGCTCATAGAGGCCATCCGAAACGGAGAACCCGTAGTCATCGTAGACCTTATCCTTGTACAGTGTCACATGGAAAGTACGATGTTTGCTGTCCTTGCTCTTCGAGCTGGACATACCGTCACTGCTGGACGGACTGCGAGGCCGGCGTTGAACTTTGGCGTAGATGACTTGCGGCTGGGGGTTGCTGGAAGAGGCCAAATCCAATCCGTAGCTGTTGGGCACCTCGAGCGATCGCAGAACTTTCAGATCGACAGTTTCGCTTAGTTTTTGTAGCATTTTCGTGGCGTATGAGAGCGGCATTCCCTGAACGGATTCATCGTTGATGGCCAGCAGTTGATCACCGACTTGGATTTGGCCGGTTTTGTGGGCAATACCACCTAGCGGGAAGAGATTTCGTTTGTAAAACAAGCTCTGAAGGGTTGGAAATACTCACCCTCAACCATTCCGCTGATCGATATTGGATTGCTGGTTTCCTCACTGCCGGCAAGTGTGATGCCCAGCAGGCCACCCTTGGGCTCTAGTCGAACTGTGAAGATGATCTGATGATGGGTGGTCCCGTACAGTTTGTTCTCCATTGGCGGGGGTATGGCCGTGCAATCGGGGCTGTATGCAGAGAAAAAGCTTAACAATTGTGGTTTTGAAATTGATAGTTGCGGGTGAACATCGGCGAATATTGTGTGGACTTTGTGAAGGACCTGTTTGTGTAAATGAGTTGGGTTGGTTCTGAATTGGGAATCACTTGGCCAGTGGTCTGTGGATTGTCGTTTGGACAAATGAAACCTACCCAAGGTAGTGGAGTTGTTGGTGTGTAAACTATAATGAGTCAAGACTCCACTCAAGAGGTAGTAAGCGTCGACAAGATCACTACCTTTCGTATCATTTTCGAATACAGTTCAAGTGTTGTTCTATTTTATGTTCATTGTCTTCGAGAACGCAAGGAGATCGCTTCTTAAGAGTGAAATTTTTAGCACTCTAAACTAGATCTACAACAGAGCAATGTGTTTTTGTTGGCACAATCGATAGCGACAGCTATCGCAAATGTCGCAAAAACTCTGTCTACTGATGACAGATGATCTACTGACAACGACCGTAGCTGCGTATGACATCTAAGGCCCTTTTGCTGATACTATTCAAATGTGACAGTTTATGATATAGAAGAAGTAACCCATAAGGTATTTTTAAGTCTAAATATGATGGAACACACCCACCAAATTTTCACTGAGCAATGAGCCTGGAAGCTTATGCTTGCTGTTGATGGTGGATGAGTTCTGACTTCTTGTTATATTCTTACGAAAGACATTCTCGCAGTTTTTTTCGTTTATAGAGGCAGTGGTTTTGGATAGACCAGATCACAGGTCCCAAGTCAACACTATACCAAGAACATATATCTATGAGCAGAATCATTGAACCGCTTGGATTCTTTGTATGTTGTGGTAGGACTCAAAGAAGTTGCCACAGAAGCTACGTTGTGCTATCTTGAAAAGTCTCATTACAGACCACCCAGTCCATGTCTAGCTTCAAGCCAAGTTCTCAAAAATACTACAACAAGATATACTTCAAACTCACCTCGCAAAGCGTTCCGTGGGGTAATCCAAATCGTACGGACTCAAGTCATTGTACGAATCGTCGGGCAGCTCTGTCGTCAGACTGACGGTATTCTCAGCACCAAAGGTTCGACCAATCGACGGTGGCGTCGATGGACTCTTCATGGCCCAAGTTGGATGCTGTCGAATCTGTACCACCGCTGAATTGTACGTGTCGTCTGCTCGAAAATATTCCGGCTGTGGTGTGGTGGACTTCATGGAAATGCAATCGGTATATTTCACAGCATCACCATACTTTGAGGCATAGCTGCCATAGATCTCGTGATCACTCGTCGCTCCACAATTACTATAAATCGGATTCACCTTCTGCTGAGCGTCGAACAGAAAGTCCGGCAGAAGATTCCGCTTGATCGTCAACGTTGTGTACTCGTTCTTGCCGCCCTCCTTCAACATCGCATCCACATTGAAGTGCTGCAATGGGTGATTGTCCACCGCGAGGAGAACATCACCAGCTCTCACCGATCCGGTACGATGTGCCAGACTACCCGGCTTCACCTCTGATATAAGGAAACCCCCATGACTGGATCCATTCACACTGACTCCCAGTCCACCCTTCCCGGTCTTTGGCAGTTTTACATTGAACACCCCACTCGAAGGAACCACCGCATCGGACATGTCAAACTCAATCTCCAGTTCGATCCAATTGGCACCCTGATATCCAGGTGGTCGGGGGCCAACATCCCCTAACAGCTGCCGGATTGTGTTCACCTCCAGGGAAGACATCTTGTTTACCGCTATAATACGATCGCCCTTCTGTATGCAACCACTGCGATCGGCAACAGAATCTGTGACAACTTGGGCAATGGTCACTGCACGGCCACAAGAAGTCGGTGCACCGAGAATGATCCCCGAACCGTGTGTACAATCGAGAACCACTTGAAACGTCTCCGCACGACAAATTCCCATGCTGGACTGCATTGTGCCGGTGTTACTCGACTCTAGGGGTAGCGAACTCTTTCTGGCGAAGCGCTGTCTCTGGCGTGATTTCCTAGACTCCAGCGTACTAAATCCGTATTTCGGGCTACCGAGGGTGTGACCTAGGGAAGAGAGAACAAACGCACAGTTATTTGTTTGCTATTTTTAGAAAATTCTTTATTCAAGTGAGGGTGTAATTTGATGTTCTCAATGCTACGGCTAGAGGCTGCAATATGTAATAAATTTGTCATCACCAGACGGCAATTAAATTGCTTGTGCGGTGCAATTGCTGGTGGATTTTCACTGTGGGAACTTAGGTGGGTGCGAACAATTCGAGGGGCGATGTGTTCGATATCTATAAAAAATATAATTGAAAACCAACCGATGGAACAGCCACTATGTAGCCAACTTGGAAGCTGCCAGCGATTTGAGTCGATTACCTCACTAGCTCTTGAAAAACTGGATCGGACGAGGGTGTTGTTATACATCGAAATATCGAATACATCTGTCAGAGAACAGGAAATAAAAGAATTCAGGCAGCGTAGATTGTGTAGAAAGTCTCTGTCGTTTTTAACCTTACAGCAGGTAAAACAGGAGGTACTTTCAAACATTGAATGTTTTTATGATAGTGATAGACTGGTTAACTTAGTTGAAGCAATATCTGGGTCTTTTAATTTGGATGCATCCAGTTTTGCATACCTAAATCAATCAGCTAAATATGGGGGTACACATATGTCAACAATATTTACTGACTTTTACACGACTGGGTCGCTCGAAACCTTCTCTTTTATTGCTACCTTTTGCGAAAAGGGTTGAGATTAAAAATGGGACATCGTCGAAATATACACGTATCTGAAGACTTGAAAAAAGAGTTATTCCATCTGAAACATACCTACGAAGGAAACTTTGAAAAACATCTCTCACTAGCCCTATTTTATTATCAGCCATGATCTATATAGATCATCTATTTACATGCACTTACAACAACAGCATATGATCCTGCTTCTCATCGAGATCATGAACCATGATCTGAAAAGTTTTTCTACTATTGCTCGCAGCGCTGTTTGGCGCTGTTTGTTTCATTCTTGAATGTTGGTGTGCCTGTAAAAGATAGCCACACAGTCACGTTGCCAGACTAAAAAATTCAATACTGTTCATAGCACAAAAAATCTATCAGCATTTTTTTTACATCCAATAAAAATCACGTCCTTGAAAATTTTGTTTTTTAATTCTGTAAAGTTGTCATACCAGCGAAATATTCCATAATTTTTTAAGTAAATGTTTAACAAAAAATATTTATGAAATGTGTCGCAGTTCGTAAATAATAATTGTTTCACAAGTTTTCCGGCAGAAAGGTGAGAGTTGTTTTTTGTTTTAACATAAAGTACAAATCAAGTACAAATGTCCAGATCTCGGAATATCTAATGAAAAATGTAAACTAGCGGCTACATAAATTTAAACTATTTTATAACTGCAACTGTTTTCGCCGAGTTTTTTTTGACAAATATCTTTAAATTTACGTGAAGTGACGATTTTTTTTAACAATCAAACGTATTTTGTGTGTGTGCAGAGAGAGAACTATGGTATTATTATGAAAAGTATAATGCTTTGTCTAAGAATTATTCCAATCTAAGCGGACCAGATGTGTAAACTGCGGTTTTCATTATATTTCGAACTGATTGTAAACACTTTAAATAAGTTCTTAAAAAACTCTCGCCTTCAAAAATTAAAAACTATTAATTTGATTGATATGGCAACACCCCCGACAAGCAACTGAAATGTCGTTGTACAGAATGTTTGCAATATGGCTGGTGGCATGGTCGTCTTTTGAAAGCAACTGTTGCCACAACTCGTCTATGATCCGTATTGTTTTATTTTCGTGATCTGATTCGGATAAGATCACGCTGATAATAAAATACGGCTACTATTGAGTTTTTAGGCAGAACCAGTATTCGACTTTAAAAAAATGTTTGTGAAATGTTTTTGTACCATGTCTGCACTTTAGCTAGTGCTGAACGTTCCTTTAGCGTTCAAAAATACAAGATTTTCATCGCTCCTACTCTTTACAAGATCGTGTTTCAAGATACTCTTTTATGAAATTGGGTTTCGATGTACAGTGGGTTGCCAAATTAATCGAGACATTGCACATTTTATCAATTTTCATGTTTTAGCGTTGTTTTGAGTTTTTGTTTTGGTTTTAAGTGTACGTGGCAATTTTTATTTCACAACCTACCGCGTGCTTAACGGTTATTTTTCGCTGTCGGTGGATATTCAAAATGGTTTTATTCGGGGAAAACCGGTTTTATTCTTAAATTGCAATCAAAGCAGAAGTCAAAAAAAGAGTTTTTTTTTTTAATTGTTTGTGGAAATTTTTTGAACTTCTTTTAATTGCACTTTCTTTTGTTTTAAACAAAGGTTCTAAAAAAACAAAAATTGTTTTTTTAAATATTTTTTACATTTTTTCGGAGCAGAATGGTCGAGAAATGGATATCAGTCAAAAAAAAAGAAATAAAGCTTTATTTATAATTTTACAATTTTTGTTATTACTTGAATTACGTGCGCATTTTTCGAATCGTCAGGAAATACTTTTAAATAAAGTGTTTCTTTATTGATTATTATGAACTACTACTACAAATATTATATTACAATTTTCACTTTCATTTAAAGCGCTGTTGTACATGAAAAATAATGCATAATATTTTGCATAAAAATATTGCAATCTATTGTTTAAACCGTACATTTACAAATACATACATGAAATATTAAATTTAATAATTAATTGGTATTTATGAATTTTCATCTACAAAATTTATACAAAGGTATATATTACAATTTCCATTTAATTTGTAAATGAAATATCCTATTTTTCTAGCTGCATAAGACCATGCACATAAACAAAGTTTCATTGAGATCGGTTCAGTTTCTCAAAAAAATCAACAACAGCGCCACCTATAGGGTTTCGGTTTCTCGGTGACGATGACGCGGTGTCGTTTTAAAGGTAACGCGAATTCACTAATTTCTTCCCATCTAAAAGTGCCTAACGCGCCTAAAGAAGTAATAACTCAGCAGCCAAAAATCAAAATTACTGCTTCTCTAGTCTGAACGTTTATTTCCAAGTCAGCTTACATACTAAAAATAATCGCATGATCTGCACTTGCATTAGATCTCTGTTCGTCGCTTAGGTAAATATTAGCCATTTTTTATTATCAGCCATGATCTATACAGATCATCGATTTACATGCACTTACAACAACAGCATATGATCCTGCTATTCATTGAGATCATGAATCGTGATCTTAAAATTATTCCTACTATTGATCGTAGCGTTGTTTGGTGTTGTTTGTTTCATTCTTAAATGTAAACGATAGTCAAGCCACACAGTCACGTTGCCAGACACAAAAAATCAGTAGGTAATCATTTTTTTCACATCCAATATATTTCCAGACCTCCGAGATTTTGCTTTTTAATTCTATAAAGATATGACAAGACCAGCGAAATATTTAAGTAAATGTTTCATAAACATTTATTTAACTTTTAACAAAATAAATGTCACGGTTTGAATAAACGCTCACACCACCATTAGAATTGGGTTGGCTATATTTTAGCTTCGGAATACCCTCGACAGCCTTGGTTTTAAGGTTTTGTTTCCTTCCATTTCCATCCGGTCAGTTGGCATTATGCGTTAAAACAGTGAAATGCCTGCGTTTGCCCTTGAGGCCTATTTTTCGAAAGAGTGTTCTATGATCGCAAATTAGCGCGCTTTCAAAATCGCCCCGTTGAGAAACGATTTTGTTTTAAATCCCGCGTTTATGTAAATATGTCTAAGGACCCTAAAAAGCAAAAACTATAGGTATCTAAATCTATATCATCAAAAAAAGCTGAAAATTGTATATCTAATGACTAAAAATAAATAAATAAATAAATAGTTGGCGCGACAAGTTCATAGGCAACCTAAGCTTACCTACTCACAACCATTCGTTTTGTGTTTTTCATTTTTGGAACGAATGCAAATTGAGAAGCTCTTCCAAGATGGTTATACTCTCGGATGTTTCTAAGTCGTTCGCGAGAGGTGGCGCAGTGATAAAAAATACCCTAAGTTTGGAATTTGGATTCTTTTCCTGATTCGAACCTGGACTCTGCGTTAAATTAAATTAAACACCATTTATGTTACACTGCGCGAACTCGTCAAAAGTCCTTGAAAGTCAGATACGAACTGTGATCTTTACCCAATACGTCTCACTCACTTGACGAGCTGCATTGTGCAGTCCTATACTAATACTAAGTATACCTACTTTATAGGGTAACACTGTAAAGGAAGTTTGAAGATATACTATGTCATTCTTAAGTTAAACATTAATAAGTACCTATAACAAGTATTAAATAAACAATTAAACAAGAAACAGCTGATAGAGACTTTGACGAGGACGAAAAAAAACCAACTGACATTGCGGCTTACTTGGGAATTGATTAACTTGTGTGATACTTTTGAGATGAGCCCACAAAGAAAATCTGTCACCCGACAACAACATGTTGAACTATGAACACAAGAAAGTTAAAAAAAAATTGCTCAAACGTAGCATAATATTTATCAATATTCACTCCAGCACTTTCTTCCCCAATAAACAACTGAAACTTGCTAACCGACTCTAAACCTCTGACTGTATCAATTATTAAAGCGAAATATTAAAACAAAACACCCAACTTATTGACTTGAAATGTCGCGTTCAACTACCCAAAAAGAGTGCCCCGCCACAGCGAAACTCCCCAACAGGAAGTCATCAAGGATTCCGTAATAGATTTATCGCAAATAAAACAGACATACATTTCGTGTTAATATACTGCCCAATTCCACCTTTATGGCTGAACATTAAACATCGACAAGCACTTTACGTTCTGAGATCGCTCGTAAATGCTTTCATTTCTGCGTTCGATTTTATGAATGGAAATTCTCAAATATTCCAACACGTTCCACATTTTACTATTTCACGAAAAGCGACCACCAGTAATGCAATACAGACACCCACCCGATGCGAACCCGCCTTTTATATCCCACCCACGCGACGCGTTTCGTGTTCAACGTTCCCCTTTCCATAATAATCTAGGTCAAAATTGTTTTGAAGAACATTTTGCTCATGATTTCCCAATAAAATGTTCCACATTTTTATTGACATCAATAAAGTGTCGTTGGGTAGGTATTCTATTTTTTCTATGTCATTTTGCCTTTTTGAACTTTTTCCAAAACAAATGGTCGGTGGATAAGAATCTCAAGTATTCCACGGCTTTTAGCCATTTAAAGATCACTCGGCGTGACATGATCTGATTTAGTCGAACGGTCGTAAATCCTTTGGGAAAATGCGAATTGGCGGTTATTTAAGAAGCGACACGCTTAAATTGGTGGCAACCGCGGTCGAACGTCGAATGCGATAAATACAAATATTTTCCAAATTGATCTCGTAAATTTGACGTGAATTCATTAGGACTTTGACACATCGACTGTTATGGCAGACAGAAATGCGAAAGTGGGACTCACTTTGACATGACAAAACAAATTAATTTACCTTGCCCTGGCTTTGTTACAGTTTCTGACAGCTGCATAGTTTATGACGTTCAAATGTCACACGAGAAGCTGCGGTTTTGACACGCAACCTGTCATACGGAAATTTATGTTTATTGAAAATCAAAAGGAGACGGCCAGACGATGCGCGTACAGTGCATCCGTTTACCGGAGTGTATATCATTCACTCGAGTCGAAAGCAGCTGCACAAGGGCGAGAAGGACCGCATTCGATACCGCTCTACCTCCGATGCGGTTCTATTTTGGAAGCGAATTTTCCGCCATGCATTTCGCATGAGTGCATCCGTATTATACACGCTGAGTGCTAGTTTAAAAGATTTATCCGCTGTTATCCGCTGGGATTTGGGAGGGATTGACAAAAAAGTTGTTTTTGGGCGAAAAAGTTTTTATGGGCGGATGTACGAACGACATAGACGTCGCAAAGGCGCCTCTGTCGCATAATATATATACGTACCTCTTCTGGCCAGAGCGTGCGCTGGTAGAATCTGCATCTGTGTAAAGCCGCGTCCCGTGGTGGTGTCTAGGAGTGTCATCACCTCGTCCGGACTGTATGCGGTGTTCTCGATTATTGTGTCGTCTATGGAGAGAATTTGATCGCCAACGGAGAGTGCACCGCATCTGTAATAAATCAGAAATGTGCTTAAGTTATCGTGTGGAGTATTTTTAGACGTAATTATTGCTAGAGCATGAGATGTTTTGATATTGTACTGCTGCGCCGTCGAAGTCGAAGCCGCCTTTTGCCAGCCGTCTAATGAATGATGACGTTTGCGGCAATTATGTCACAGGAGCCATATATGCGTGCTCAGATTAAGTGCTTTGGGCATCATGCAGTTTCGCTCATCGAAGCTAAGGTCCTGTGCAAAATTAGTTCATCGCTATGTATCTAATGAAAATTGCGAATGGCTGTGCTGGCGATGTCATTAGCGCAGGCGGTGATGTCGGATTTATGATAATTTGCTGCGAAATGCATTACAAAAGTTGAGTAGCTCGGGTGCATTTCAGTTCCATTTACAGGCAACTATGAGACAACTGAGCTGGAGGAACTCATCTAAGAAACATCTGAAGCGCTTATAAGAAAATGAATGAATTGTGGACCTATGAGAAACCTATAAAAATAGCAAAGAACATATTTCGAGAAAATGTGTTTGTTTTGGTTTGCACATCTGTCAAAAAAATTATGCTTTTCCATAGAGAGGACTGACAATGGTTCGCCTTGACATGAACTATTCCTAGGCTCACATCATATTATTTTGATATATGTGAAACTATATAAAATTTTATCTTACCCTTTAAATTATTTTTTAGAACTTTCCTAGATTCTTTAACATCTGTGATCTGTCGTCTGTCACAAAAAATAACCCAAACACATTAGGTTCGTTCGGGTACTTTTTAGCAAACGTAAAATTATTTAAAATTTTCCAAGAAACTGTGCGAATGCGAAATTTAATTTAAAAAAAGAGAGGAATCCATTTCCCTTTCTTTTCATTTGTTCGTAATTTTCAACTCGCCGAATTTCGACTTACTGAAAAATGAAAGCTGCCAACAGTGGCAGCTCAAAAGTTTGACAAGTAAAACTCTATTTATTTACGTTTTCAACGACGTCAGAGGAACAAGCTATAACTGAATGTTCTCCTAGAACATATCAGCGCATTCAAAATGGAATGTTTAATAGGTGTTTAGGTTGTCAAAAATTCAATTCCAACTTATTTTGTAGATTCTGCATTTTGAGATAATGTCAAAATGTCATTTGTTAAACTTTTTGTAAGAAAACCGGTCTGGTACTTTGACATTTGACATTTTTCTATGCTGAAAGTACCCAGCTGCGAAAACTATGAGTGCATTCAGTTCAGTCGATATGTTCCTGCATCTAATTTTTTTTAAATGTTGGTAGCGTTCAGTTAAACTATTATGATAATTTATAAAATAAACGATCGAAAAATGTTTGTTCAATTTCGTGGGACAGTGTGGGACATCTTCTCATTTTGTGGGACAATTTTCGATGTGGGACAGTTCATGTAAATGTGGGACGAATGGTCACTTAGCATTCCCATACGACGTCGATAATTTAATAAATAGTATTCCACGAAGATGGGCGAGTTCAGCACTCGTTCAATAAATAGTACATTTTGGTTGACTTGTAATTTGATATATTCAGAAATGTCAGTTCAATACAAGCTCTACCCAAAAATGACGACAACATAACTAGGGCTCTTGGTTCAAAGCGCATAAAAAATGTAACAAAATGCCAACCATCTTGGAATTCACCATCGAATGCTAGAGACACCTATTGGGTGTTAGTAGATTTGCTAGGTAAAACGGTTCCAACTCAAATTATTGCTGAACATTTTACAATAGATGACGCATCGAAAATGTGGTAGTTCAAATTTTTAATAGTAGATGGAACCAATCAAATTTGAATAAAAAATCGTACAAGTTACAAGCCTGCGATATCTGGTGGCAAGGAACAGAACCCCGAATCTGTCATCGGTAAGCGGTACGTGAATTTTTGTAAAGGTCAAAATGACAAACTATTTTAATTGATATAAATGCCTTGTCGGTCTTAAATTCAAGTATTGTTAATGAAAAATAAAATACCCGGTAAATACCCAATAAAATATGTTTGAATCGTTTAAAAGTGTTGGTTTGAAATGAAAAATTTGTGTTGGTTTCGTGTAAACAATTTTTTGTTTTTTTTTGGATTAGACTTTTCGTTAGCTGTTTAAAGTTCTTTAAGTTGTTGTTAATATTATATTTTTTGTGCAGCAATCGAGATTTATCTCAGACTTTCTCGATAGTAACCATCTGCTAATTTAGGAAGGTTTCTGCTAGGAAATGCTCCTTTGACCAAACGCGTGCATCAGTATCTTTTATTACCACTTGAAATTGGATTTAAAATATCGCCTTCTTTAAAATATATAAGTAATTTAAATATTTAGATAAAGAATTTAGGAAATTATTTTCCCATGCGAAGAACAATTGACCATATTTTTAAAAGGAATCGAGAGTTTAAAACTTCTTTTGGAATTTTGTCTACATGAGTTGTACTGGGGTACACCACAATGAGACGCTCGATCCAAAACTTTATTTTCCATAACTGTAAACTATTTAGAAATTTATTTGTATGCTTTTAATTAGAAAATGTATTTATTTTCCACAGTATTTAAATATTTAATATCGCTTAGCTTCTTTAACGTATATTTTTTCGATGATCTGTCAAACTTGTATGTCTAGTAGGGTTCAAATTATAACCGATAGGGTGCACCCTCCATTTCTCAATTGAAATGAATTTATTATTATAAATTGCTCAATATTCGTAAATCGATGGCGAATAAGTTTTTTTCTAAATTTGTACATTTTGTTTTGTTTTTGGGAAATATGATACATTACCACTTTTGCATAAATTTTAATTAACAGAGTTTTCTGGGCTGTTTTACAAATTTCCAAATGATACTTTTGATAGATTCATAACTCTGAAAGATATAGGTACTGGAGGTTCCATATCATCTGAACGATGGATCGGATGGAATTCCCTCCGAATTTTACTAATATAAGTCAGGAGAGCTATTGAATAAACTTACTCCCTTGTTCAACTTAAAAGACGAAATGTACTTTAAGCTTTTTTAGTCTTCAATGTATTTGAAAAAAGTTATTTTTAAATTCCTCATACTAATAACGAAGCCCATAAAACCTACTTTATGTCTCCTTCTTATAAAATGTTTCCTATTTATTCTGCTCTGAACCAAGAGCACTAGCGATAATGTTTCGAACCAACGCAAAGTTGACTACTAGTAGTCCATTTTAATAATAAGTGCGTGGGTAGGAACCCTTGACAACTACTTGCGCACTAAAGTGATCAAAAATTAGGCCTAGGTATTACAGACTTGGGCATAATATGATGCGAGAGTCTTTTTAAAGTCCAAACTAAATTATTAGTGGGCTCAAAAAAACTCTAGGACTCTGAAAAACAAAATGTAAGACATATTGTCGCTTCCATTTATTAAAATGCAATAAACTTTGTAGTAAATGATGATTCAGAGGTTTCTTTTCTTCAGCCCGACCGTTTTTTGTCCTACAGACTGCGGCGTTATTTCGAAACCGATCTTTATGAAATTTGAATCACAATAAACTTGAATTTCCATAGGTGTATTCCAGGATAAATCTTTCTGTCATAATCTTTAAGAATTAACAAAATGCAGAGTTACATAGGTATCCAAGCAATAAATTGAAAAAAAGTGAAAGAATGCTTAGCAGGCTACACGTCCAACAATTAGTTCGAGTACTGGTAGACCATCTGTCACATCATAGAGTGGAATAAGATAGTAGATGACGCAGATGAATGTATCCACCAATGTGCCCAATGTAATCTCATCAACACAGACCTTCGTTATGATTTCTAGAAATTCCTTTCGAAACTTGGACAATAAAGTGGAAATAAGTCAGCCTCTGAGCTTTGGCGCTAGGGAATTCGATAGCTTCAAATATAGCAATTCAGTGTACAACAGTCTTTGATTAGGAAATATTTATGGAGGTACGGCTTCGTCCAAGACGGATACCATTCGTGAAAGACTACCAAATCAAGATTGTTGTCTGAAACCAAGTAAAATAGTTAAAAGACCAAACTGACGAAACAAGTCCAAGGAATACACTTAGAAAAATGTATGGATCTATGCGAAAACTTCATCAAATGCGCAAGCTCCTTTGAACAAGAAGTGTGCACAAGTTTAAATTCGCTTTGGAAGCATAGCTGCAGGAATCCAAAATCTGAATCGCAATTTATTTTATATTTTGGACTTTTGAGTTTTGCTACACAAATTTGCTACGCAAATTCTTTCGCTTGTGGCAGCACTGATTCGCAAACATAGTCAGCTATATTCTTGGTGACGATGTTTTGAAAATTAATTTTCTCAGTGTATCATGAACAAAGGCTTCTTACAAGCAACCTCTAAAATAAGTACCAGAACTAAATCACACTGTGCAAATTGCAGAGCAAAAGACTCATCATAAGGACGATGAGAAGATTTAATTGCACGCATTTGTTGAAGCTTTGCTTAGGTCGACAAATTGGGGCCCTTTTGCAAGCTTTGCCAAGAGGAAACTGCTAAAGAACAAACAAAAACTCAAACTCACCTATCAGCTATACTGGCCGGCAGTATGCTAGCTATGTAAACAGCCGCCTGGCTGACCTCATCGATCTTAGAATGATCGTTGAGCATCGCCGACGAGTAGTTGCACAGCACCAGTCCCAGTTTGTCGTTCATCGGTCGTTCGATTTCAATCAACAACGGTCCCATTGAGAACTCAACACTCTGCATCACCGACACATCATACTCGATCGTAAGATTTGTATAGCCCGTCACATGTCCGCCGCATTTGATGATCGCCTGTGCTTCCACCAGCGTCTTTCCGATCAGTGAGACCTGAAAAATGAAAAGCATTTCCTTGTTAGCACAGATCAAAGGCACAAATGCAGGTGCATCATCTCATCTCGCACGCACTTACATTGTCGACACGTAGCAAACGATCACCGGGCTTGATGCGTCCCGTCTTGAAAACGGGTCCATGTGGCCGAACGTGTGTAACAATCAGCGGATAATCACCTCCACCGCGTAGCGTCAATCCCAGGCATCCGCTCTCACGTTCCACTGTGATTTGTGCCAGCTTTGAGGTGACGCACAAGCTGTTTTGGGACACTACATAAAGAGGGGGGAAAAAGTTTTCTATATAGAAATGGAAACACGGAAAATTCCCTCATGTCTTTGACCGACAAAAAAAAATTATGGCAACCGGAAGCTTGCACCCATAATATGAACCACGCAAGCTTCTCACAATTTAATAATACATCACAAAAATAAACATTTACAATCCACAAGTGGATTGCATTTCGAATGCAATCAAAACAACAATCGTGTTGCATCCATGTTGCATAAACAAATAAATCATCGAATCAACGCATGAAATGGAATTGGGAGAAAGGGCCCATCATCGTGGGCGCTCTATGGATCACCCTTGGTGGCGGCTGTTTATGTTTACACTTACTGTACTCGGGCAGGGAATATTCAATCTCAACTACAGACGGTCCATCGCCATGGCACAGCATACTCATGATGTGTTGATTTGTAAGACCGATCGTCGAGATGCCATCCACTTGATGGATGCGATCGCCAGGCGCTAGAAAATCGGCCGCATGACCCAGTGGGCTGAGGGTTCCAATAACAGGTGGATACGAGAGGTCGTTTCGCTCTGAAAATAACAAGACAACATCATGTGAATGGAATGGGAGATTTTATTTCAAATGCAATGTTTTGTTTATTTATTTGTTTGAGAGTGAGAAAGGGAAGTTGTTTGAGGACTGGCGATGAGTTACAGCTTCGTTTTAGTTTGTTAATTTGTTTCGAAAGTAGTTTGGATCTAAAGTTATATGTTTATTTGGTTAAAGGGCATGAAGTTTGGAAATAAGTTTTTCAAAATCCTATACCAACTACGTTGTTCTCGAATAAAATGAGCTGACAATAAAGAGCTTAAGAATTATTTTGCAAAATCAAAGACTGGTACATTTTCCTGCCAAAAACCTCATATAACTATTGCATAAACTATACAACTACACTGGTATGCTGACCCAATAACAGACAGTTCTCCAACATACAACCATCATTTTTATGAGTTGAAAATCAAGCGGCTATATTTCCGATTGGCTGTCGTATTAATTTAAACAAACCACAGAGAAAATTTGTGTATTTTTTTATGAAAACAAACAAATACACATAATCCTCCGCCCTCTCCGACATATCAAGCTATTAGAAACTGAATTTAATGCCGTGGTTATGATCCCCATGGATTCCTGCTCGTTGCAATGCCAGCGAATGTCTTCCATTTAGTCATTCGGGTTACTTACCCCCAACTAACCCCGAGGGAAATTTGATATTTTCTTTGACAAAATATCAAAATAAACTGCCAACAAATTTCCAATTTTCAATGGCTATCTGCCAATAAATAACCAGAAGAAAACGAAATAAGTTTTCAAAGAAAGGCTGTGTGAATAAATTAAAAAAATAATATAGATATAAGTAAAGTATTTCGTGAACGTAATACTAGCGGGGGATGTGTCGCTTTGGCTTTTGGCGCAAAACGTAATTTAGCCATGTGTGACATGTCTAGACGGAATTAATTTTAATATACTTTACTTCGGGTATATTTGAATAGCGGTTTTATTTTTATTTTGTCTGAAGAATACGAAATCCTATTGACAGCGAATTTGGAACGTGAGAGCTATCAGCGTGGTAAAATCGGTGCTCGGTACTCGGTATTCAGCAAACTCCAAATTCAGTGCGATTCACTTTTGTGGGCTTTGCTATGACCCATCAATTGGATCCTTACTTCTTGTTTTTGCCCCATCAACAACGTCGATGGAAAACTATTAAACGTCATAATCTCCCACATCAAAGAGAGCAATTTATTTTTGTTCGCCTCCGAGACTCTACTAGAAACGAATGCCCCTCCGAAGTTTGCCCTAGATTTTCTCCCTCTATATTTTAGTATTATGAAACTGTCAAAAGTAATCTTCAATTTTTCATTTTTTATCAAATAAAATAAGAAATCTAATTTTCATCTGTTGACAATCTTAGTCCGTTAAATATTAGTTAATCCCCCGAACATCCATTCAGAATTTATTTGCATATTCCTCTTCTGTCCCATCTGTCAGAAGTCAGATATACCTACATGGTGACCAGTCGCTCCAAAATTTATTATACACCCTTGCATGATGCATGCATTTCCCAATATAGTCTCCCCCTCTCCAGCAAATGGGTCTGAAATCCAGGCGACCATATTTCTCGTTCAATAAAGCTCCTCCGATGAATTAATCATATCCACTTCCTAGAAATCTGAGCAACGAAATCCGTTCGAGAAGTTCACATTATAATTTCATTAGACAAGAGCGAATAAAACACACGTCACAACATTGTTGCCAGTTCAGCTACCGAAAACCGAACATGAACACAGCAGATGTGCCGTGAGATGATGTTCCAAAACTACGCGACGACTGTTTTATTTTTTTGCTTGCAGAAATACATAGTTTACTGCTACTAATTAGTTTGACAGAAACTTTGAATAAGGAGAGAAACATTGGACGCAATAAATTAATTCACTAAGTGAACGCGTGGGCATCTATAAGCCAAAGACGCCTCTCGGCACCCACGATAAATGAGTATAAAAAATACGCCCTCTATCCATGTGTGATGAAAATATATGTTGTTGCATGTGTCAGAAACGATGACAGATCACAGACGATCGAAATGTGCTAACTAAACGTGTTTCACGGTACGAACATATTATCGAGGGAGGAACTTTTAAGTGTGCTAAAAAGTGCAAAATTGTCTTTTGCGAAATGGAATTTTGAGGTGAAACAAAGATGAAAGACGCGTGGTGGTTCAAATTACAACAGCAAGGGAAACCATTAATTAGACAAAGAAGAAAGACAATTTTTCATTTTTGGAACGATCTACAGTTTTACGCCAAACGGCAAATTGAGAAGCTCTTTTCAAGACAGTTATACTCTCGGATGTTTGTCATACGGTCGTGAGAGGTTTCGCAGCGGAAAAAACCCTGACTTGTAATTTGGGTTTTTGCGGGATTCGAACTTGGGACTCCTCGCTTAGTAGCCCAACACATTAACCACTGCGTTTAATAATAAAATTCAAGTATTTATTGTAAAAAAAATCGCGTTTTTAACTTGGCAACGCCTTTCTAATGTTTCACGAACAAAAGTAGAAAGTCCGCAAGTATTTTATAAGCTGTTGACCAACGTTTTCATTACCTGGGAGAGAGCGCTATAAGTTTGTTCATAGTTGGTGCCGGCAAAGACTGTTAAAGTATTTTAGGAAATGGCGATTTTCTGTCGAAAGAAGGCAAAAAAATAACGACTGCATTGATCTAATTGCGACGCAGTTCTGGAAAAGTAGTCAAGGCCGTTTCCACTACACCAACTAAGTGAGCAGCATTTTCTAAATACCAAGTCCCCACAGTATCGTTTCCCCCGAAAAAAAAAACATTTCCGCTCTGGAAATACACCCATAATACGCATTCTCAGCTGCACTAAATCATTTTCGAAGACTCTTCAAAAATTCGAAAATTTCCACAGAACCAAATGAGACATTAGTTTCTGTATTTTCAATAGACACCCGCATCATTCTGTCAGTCGGTTGGTCGGTCGGCATGTGCCTGTCATACGTTGCTCATTTAGAAACTAAAATATTATACCCCGAATCGACGGCGCGGCGTGCGACAGAGACCCTTTGATAGAAGCGTGGAAAACGCGTGCATTATTAATTACCACATAATTTGAAAAAAAAAACAAAAAAAAAATAACAATCTCTCTCCGACTGTAAATCCAATTGTCATCCGTTTGGCTCAGTGTCAGTCAACACCCCAATTTGTCAGAGTGCTGAGCTTAGAATAATTGGATTATCAATTTTCAAATGCAGACCCCATCCCTAGATAATAAAATTAAAAAAAAAAAAAAACTTACCTGCAAATGTGATTCCCATATTCTGAGCAACATTGTCACGCGGCAGGGAAATTGTTGCATAAGTCGATCCACGTTCAGGCGCTAGCCCACTGTCCTCGGACTGGGCGGGTGACATGGCGCGTTCAACTGAAACGAGAAATTTACACAAAATGATAAATGAGTGATGCACTGAAGTAGAAATGTATAAAAGAAAAATTAAAAAAAACCCACGCAAAAACGCGCCCAAAACATAAACAATGCCAGTCTTGAGTGAAAGATCTCGTATGCAACATAAAACTGAAAAGAAAAATGTTGCGCACAGCTAAATGTAAACACTTTTTGTTGGTGTGTGCGGTTTGTGTAGACAATTCGAACAGAAGTGCTTGGTTTGTTGACATTTGGGTGAGCTTTCGTTTTTGAACGCGTGGAAAGCGAGAAGAAAAATTCAGACGAAGAGGACGCTCCACATATAGAGTACGAAATGATTAATAGGCACTCGATATGGTTGATTACACATTTGTGGTACAATTTTGTTGTTTATATTCTGTGTAGTGGTTATTTAAAGAACACACGGTTCGGGGAAATTTTTAAAGAAAATGCATGGCTTCACAAACTCGTAAAAAATAAAGATATGAATGAATCACTTTGGCAAATATATATCGTGTCACCTCTCTTAGGTTTTGACAAGGGGAAGGGACCGAAATAGTTCCGTTCGCTACTTTGAGTGGCGTACCAATTAAGATCTTTTGGTTATACTATTTTTTGAACTCGCATTTAAGGTGGACATAAAGTTTTAGTGGGCTTCGCAGTTTTGGGCGAACAATTTATGCAATGAATGAAAATTGACAACTGACATTGCTCAAAGCTGATAAACCTTTAAAAGAATTTCTTTATACATGAGGTAATGTACTAGGCACTCGTATATAACATGAGTAAAACCTCAATTCTAGAGCACAGCCCAATCCCATCACGATAAGAAGGTCACTTGAAACCTTTTTGGGAGGAAGATCTATGTATCTGGGTGGAGCACTAACGCAGGCTGAAAAACTGGTTGAAGAAAAACTGTCAGCTGGAGTTTTGCAAGTCTAACATGAGATTATCTAAAAATTAAAGCTTGGCAGCTGAATCTTAGTGATTGATTCAACAGCAGCGGACAGATTTTATATTGTTCGAAATATTTAGAGCGGATGCCATTTCAAATGTTTAACACTAGTCAGTTAACACCATCAAATAGTAAGCCCCCACAGTTTGTCAGAAAAATAAAATTCTAAAAAGGAAATAGAAATAGGTTTTAAAAGATAAGCCTAGGGCTGTATATGAACATGTCCCTCCACTATTGATTAATTTCGCTTGTGTTTGTATAGAGGAATGAGTTGAGAGGTCCTTCAAATCTTTTTTCCTACGGTTGTTGTCTCACCCGCATTTATCTCAACTAAACCAAAAAATCCACCTTTCTAAATATATATTGTCAAAATCAAGCTTCAAGTGATGCAATGGTCATTTCACTTAAATTGTTATCCCAATTGGTTCTTGCAGTTGTTATATTTTATTCCAGTCTCTTTTTATCACGACACGACACGACACTGCGGCTCATATCTAAATTTGGTTCATCAGCGATTCAAACCTTCTCTAAAATGCGGAGCCCGCAATCTGATTGATGAGTCGATGTCAGAATGAATTCAGTTCAAAACGTATTTAAAGCACCTTTCGATAATAGTCCATGTGGGCCATTGTGTTCTCCAGTGATTCCGAAACGGTGGGGAGCATTATTTTGCCACCAGCCATTTTGAACGGGTAATAAAAACATTAAGGCGCCACTTTTGTTCACCTTAACAATGCGCCATCTCAAATAAAGGTGACCCTTCGCTGGCCGAAAATTATAGAGGCATCGCAACGCTCAGTTCGCTAAGAAAACTGTTCACTCAAGTTCTTTAACATAGCTTAGTGACTTGGCTGGAACAGAATAGCATCCTCAGTATCTTCCAGGCCAGATTTTTGTTCCGATTGAAAAACGGTTCATAGAGAAGAAAAATATATTGTTTGTATTTTTTGTGGACCTCAAAGCTGCTTTCGACACCGTCAACAGAAGGTCGCTGATATTTAAGCTACCATAGGCCTATTGTCAAACACCATCAGAATCTTAGAGCAACTTCTCGCAAATACGTCTGTAGCTTTGTGCAGTGGTAAAAAAAATCATCCACTTTCCCTACGGATTCTGGTGTTCCACGAGGGTGTGTTCTGAGCCCTCTATTTTTTTTTCTCTTTTTATAGATGACGTTTGTGACAGCATCCCAGGCGGCATTAAGTTCGTAGATGTAGTTGTCAAAGTATTACTTTACGCAGATGATCTTGCCATCCTTTCTGACAATCCCTAAACGCTCCAAGTCCAAACTAATTTAATTAAAGAACTATTGCGATACTTGGGATCCAAAAATAAACACAGCTTAATCTAAAATTCTTGTCTTCAGAGCACAAAATCGTGGCGGTAGAGAACATGTTTTGTCACTGGAAGTCGAATTGAGGTTGTAAATGAGTATTTGGGATTTGTATCAACATACAATCTTAATATAAGACCTCACATCAAAGAAAGAGAACTTTTGCTGCCAAAACTGCTATTAACATCATGTGGTCCAAATTCTTCTCAAATAAACACGTGGATCCTCTTTCCAATTTAGGGTTTTCAATGCTACAATAAATAGTTGATTTTGCTACGCATACGGAGATATTTTTGTAAACGGATTTTTAGGCTTTAATGTACACCTAGCTATATGCAATTCATGTAGAATCTGGCCTACCCAGTGCTGTCACAAAAAGGCTTTTTCATACCTTTTGGGCATTATTTCATTAGATAAGGCTTTAAGGCTGGTTATATTTTTCTATATTTTTTTTATTCGACAAATTAACTTTTTATATGTAACCTTGGTCTTAAAGAATGTGTTTCCACCTTTAAACTCTGTCCATTTTGCGAACACTTTATGTGTCATTCTTTAAAAATAATTCCTGCTTCCACTTCCAGCAAGTGGATTGAAATTGGAAACATATTTGAAAGCTGTTTGTTTTTTGTTCGTTACTTTACTGAGTTTTTTTGAGCATTTGTTCGCCAAAATAGGTTTGGCAACGCTGGGCCTACGCTACATTTTAACAAATAACCTAAAGGCAAATGCAGGTTACATCAGCAAAGATATACTAAGACCTAGCAATAACCTTTCTATAGCTGTCAGATGTAACTACTCTCCGTTTAAAGACTGGTACGATTAAGCCGCAATAATATATCCATGCAGCTGAATAAGAACAACTTTTTTGACTTTTTCTGCTATTGACAGCAATCTCTTTAAGCTTTGGTTGAATAGAGCTAAAGAGTCGTCGACCAGATCTTAATCTTACCTTGGGAACAAACAATTATTTTACCAATAACCTATCGCTTCTAGAAATGAGCTCGTTCTTTAAAATTCGTACAGAAATGATAGAGCTGAACTCCATACCGCATAGAAGCGATTTAAACTCCAACCTTGACCAAGACGAGAATGTTTTTCACTTCCAATCCATAGACCGTACTTTTTATCGTTCGAAGAATGTGCGCAAGTTTGATGGCTTACCTACACGATTTGTCGTCCATGATATGAATTGGCAAAATTCTTTGGCAGTACTGTAACTATCGTTTTATTTTTGTTAGTTAGTTAAAAAAGTACTGACGAAAGTTTAAGGAAAAATAAATGACCAACCATACTCTTTGTATGACTTCCAATCAAAAGATCTAAGACCCTCGTTGGTTGTCTTCAAAGTCAGGCTCACCTTAACAAGGTCGATATACGTTTGCGTTCGGCGTTCCGTTCCATGTAATTGGTTCCATACTTGACCTTAATTCGACTGACCCGATGAAGTCAGCTAAATTCGTGTCATTAATAACTAAGTATGTAAACATTCTCTTTGAAATTTCTTCTGGTATTCTACAGGAAAAGTGATATAAACATTCTCGTCACTAAAAGGACAAAGTCGAAGTCATATAATTTTTAATCCATCAGACAAACAAAAGGAAAAACTCCCCCTTGCTTGGCTAAAACTTGTACAACTTGTACTGAACATTCTTTCGAAACTTCCAACATGGATTGAGTATATCGAGAACACGCTTCCAATAAAAAGTTTTCTCCACATCGCACAACTAGGTATATATACAGATCTGCGTAACTTTGCTTTCGCCTCAACCAGACAGACATGTTCCTCGAAACACGACTTCCACATCAATACAGTAGTGGATTCACCATCCCCGACAGAGACCCACTTTTTCTTCCACATCGATCATCTTAATTACATTTCTTGTGCGCTCCATTGAACAATGTCGATTTGATGTCGTCGTAAAAACAGCAAGAAAAAAATAAATAAATAAATAAACCGAGGAATTTAATTAGTGCGGTGGCCCTCTGCTCTCTATGCCATGGCCCATGAGAGGGAAGGAAGACGTTTTTTTTTTTCTCCTAAAACAATGAAATCCATTCTACCAGAACAACAGACGTTTTATGTGGCAACCAAAAAAAGAAAAAAAACAGAACCACACACTCTGTCCATATGAGAAGAATTCGCAACATGTTGCTTCCGCAATTCGGTAAATTTATGACTTCTTTCGCAATCAAAGTCGGTTGGCTCAACTAAAAATATCTAATCACAGGGTAAAGGTGTCTCCCCCATCTCCTTGGGTCATCTAGCCGACATGGGCACTCGCCTTCCATGCAGATCAAAGCGAGGCAGCACTTAAGCGGCACATATCCCGCAACGAATTGCGAAAACTCGCCTTAGATATCCCAAATTAGCTATGCACAGCTGTACACATTTCGGCATGGACATTAAAAAGATTTCATTTCGCGGGTGGAGTGCATTAAATTCAATTGGATGTGGTATCCACCTTTAATTCGATTATGCACTAGGCACACAGTTGCATCGTACATCTTTCAGCGCAGCCATGTCATTAGCGTTTTAAAGAGACTTTGATGAAAAATTTGTCATCCCCACCGGCATTCGGAGCCGAAAATAATTGACTTGGAAAATTACATCAAACAACAACGATGGAGTGGAGAGGAGTCTAGTTCAAAAAAAAAGAAAGAAAAAAACTGTCTGCCTGGGCAGCATAGTCGTACAGGATGACTCCCCTAAATGTGAATTACATTTGACAACAACTGGCAGCATGCTGGCAATTTATTTGTCGCTCCTATACGCGTGTGTACATGTGCACGTGTCATGCTACATGCTTTAGAATGAGGATCTGTATGCTGTGCATGATCCTGGATAATTTTCACAAATTCTTTGTATGAATTTAGATGGTTTGTTGCCATTTGAGGGATCATCAAGTGTGAGTTATTTGATAGAGTTAATTTGCCAAATTAGACTCTGAGTCACTGATGGAAATAGAAAAGTTGATGTATGCATCTCAAAATAGAAAATAGTCTCAATGGCAGTCTGAAGCAGTAGTGGAGCAGGTGGGGTTTGGGCAGAAACTTAGTTTTGTGATGAATTTTCTGCCAATGGAATCCATCAAAAATGTTTCACAGCTAAATTTGGGGAAGGGGGCGCAAGACCCTGTTTCCTCCCCTGTGTGCGCCACGCATTGAAGAACTTGTATATATTTGGGAACAGAAACAGAGATTCCCATCAATTTATGCTGTAGTTTGAAATTTCTAGGCTTGGAATCCTACACATCTGACAACTTTCGAAAACCTTCAAAATAAATACATCATATGTATATCTAAAACCTGTTGGACCTTGGTTAGCATGCAATAATACTAGGAATCGAAGTTCAAAGTTTGCATTTGAAAAGGAGGCTGATTTTGGCTACAAAAGGAAAAAAATTCACCTTAAGATCTACCTTCGCATTGGTATCAGACGAATCTAGAGAATCGTCCATTTCGTAGTTCTGCGACTTGTGGTGGCGCAAGGAGTCCATAGGCGATCAGCCGTGTTGACCAAATTCCTGGTTTTCGCCCTGTTTTACGCAGTCGTCAGCATGAAAAAAAAAACTTGATAGAGTCTGCCGCAAACTGGCTGACCACTAACCGATGGCTGTGCTAACAAGTTCAGGGTAGGGAACCTATTAATCAGGACTAAGGGGGCATATGGATGCATTAACCAAAGTATACGCATACAATGCAGGAACTAGAAAGGGCACAAAGATGCAGTGCATAGTTGGACGTTTTCGTCAAAAAAGGTCTCCTTCGATAGCCAAGAAGAAACCCATTTTATTGAAGTTCTGATATTATTATGACAGTCCCGCCAGCTGAACGAAAATGTGTTCAACAGGACTTACGTAATAGCTAGTGCAAAAGGTCCGTATATATCACTCTAGGCTTTAAGATTCTACAGGCATTAATTTGTTGGCTTTCTGCTTTTTGGGACGAATGGAAAAGACTGCAATTTTTTGCCCAAGCTTTCTCATGTTAGGCCCTAGTTATAGCCATACGTAAATTGCAATTGAAAAAGTTGGAACATGCTGAAAATGATTTTTTTTTGTCGTATATGCTGTTACAGCGAAAATTGTGTCAGAAAAATCAAAAAAAAAAATCAAAAATCCAATCAGTTCCATAAAAAAAAAAATTCCTGGCAGATGGAACAGTAAAGAAATGAAATATTTCAGTGGAATGTTCTGTTTTTTTTTTTTTTGTTGTGGAATTGAATGAGAAGTTGATCGGAAAAAGATTTTCGTACGAAAAAATGAATAATTTGTTTTTTTGGAAATTAAGATTATTTATTTATGTATTTTTTTGATAAACAAACTTTATAATTCATAAATCATAAGCAACATTTTAAGACCAAGATTGAGTTCAACCATTACATATGGCTATACAACTAGGGCCTTAAACGGTTCATCCCCAGAAATTCACGTATAACATCTTAAAGTTTATTCTACTGCACCACCTCTCGCGAACGTCTGACAAACATCCAAAAGTACAACTATCTTGAAAGAGCCTCCCAATAAGCCGTTTGGACTCGGTATAAAATTGTAGATGCCTGCCATTCGGTCCAAAATGAAAAGCTCACACAAAACGAGAAGCTATGCCTAGGGTCCCTTATAGGCTTTTCACACCAAGCCCAAAACCGTGTTTTCCTCAAAAACTCGTCAATGCATTCACACCGACTACCAACAAATTTTCGTTTGACGTTTCAATCAGCTGTGAGACACTTTTGTGGTTACAAATTTCGATCGCATTAATTAACAAACAAAATGAGCTTAGTGCATTTAAAAACAATATTAGCCCATCAATTAATTGTGGAAAATGATTTTAATTTGTGAGTTTTGACATTTGTTCGGTCAGCCATTTTGCTGAATTTGCTGTATATTTCAAAAGGTGTGTGTTTGTTTCAACAACCCAACGGTTGGAAGTCGTTTTCGTGGAAAACCATTTTAAACGACTCATTTTGAAAACTAAAATATGTACGGGAAGTTCTTCTGTTTTCGATAAAGTTTTCGTGCGTTTTGGCGAAAACCCGGTCTTAAGTATTGAAGTGCATTTTCATTTCATTTATGGCTTTCTTTGACATCTCATCTTCCATATACAGACTTGAGCCTTTAAAATGGAAAATTTAAAATAATACAATAATTAATGTAGGATTTTTTCCAATAAAAACTTCTTTCTAATTTTAATTTTATTTTTAAAGAATTGACAAAGTTCTTTTTATTTAATTCAAAATACTATATACTTGTTTTATTCTAATTAAAACTAGGGAAAAGTGTGCTCTAGTAAATTCGTATATATCCCTGTGGCAGTCCTGACAGTAAATTTAGAAAACAGGACGAGTGCTCACCAGTGAATACAGCTTGTCTCCGATCAGAAAGGTAAGACAACATCAATGAAGCAGCACGTTTCGAAAGACAAAATTGATTTCTCAGTTTTGAGATCAGAATTTGGTGGTTGACAGTATCAAATGCTGTTGAAAAATCGAAAATACAAAGAAAGGACGCCTGGTCCTGGTCTATTGCCTGTCTAGTATCGTGAGCTACTTTTAAAATGGAAGTTATGCAGCTATAAAATTCCCTAAAACCAGACTGGTGCTGATTCAGGAGCTTGTTATTTAAAAAAAAAAAATTATTACGGACTTTGTTTCGCAATTTGCGAAAAACATTATAGAAGTCAGCGAAACGAAAGAGTTTCCAACGTTTATAGGCCAGATCCCTTAGTTTCATGGCATCCTCAATTTCAATGTAAAAAGCTTAAGTTTATTCCCAAAAAAATTCTATTAACCGACAATTTTTAAAAAAAATATTCACAACCGCCGTCGATTAAAAAACGCCATGAACAACTGAACCGAACAAGATTGACAAGTTAGTCCTGTCTGAGGATTCTTCCTTTCAATTCGTAAATCCGCGACACATGTTCTTGAGGATTTCGGAATTTTTCTTCGCGTGTCGATTTGAAATCATTACGCATCACGCCACCCGCTGGTGGTTTGCATCAACCACAGAATAGACGCTACCCCAATATTTATTTATTCCATTTCTAATGTGCGTCCAAAAATACACTACACGAACAACACTTTTTTCCCCCCACTAAAACCAAAATGTTTTTCGATAAAAGCCAACAAAAGCGGCACAAACACCCACAAGAGCAACAGCAACAATTTTTTACATCAAACCGGTCCAGTTGTGTTGTGTTATTGGCCAAATGTTAACAGCATGGTTTTGTTTTTTTGTTTTGTTATTATCCAGCCACTGTCAAAAATGAGAATACGCGAAAGCTAATCTGACGCAAAAGGTCGTCCGAATGCTTTGAAAAATCCCCAAGAAAACCACACCAGAGTTATTTTAAAATATCGCGTTATCTCATAAGGGAGGGGTTTTGGGAATTTTATTTCACGATTTCAACGCGAATCGAATGTGAATGTGATGGTGGTCAGCACGTTCTGGAGTAAATCAATTCATCTGCTTCGGTATAATTGAGTCAATTTACTTCAAAGACTGTCAGTCGTTTCCTATATGGCCCAGAAATGCCCGACTGTTGATTGAGATCGTTGATGAAGTTTGACGGTTTACTGCGACTTTGATCGAAAGTGAAATAAGGGAAGTGGAGCTGATGCGCTGCGCTTTTCAGATGATCCAGAAGTGTTTGAAAATTGCATCGTAAATTTGAGGGCGGTAGTGGGGCAAATTCAAATTTATTTGACAGTCGATTTTAAATGGATTTGGTTGAGTAGATATACGTTTGTTATGATGTGATTGACTGGATGACATTTGTAAAAAATATATTGTTGCTTACCAGGGAACGCAGCCAAGAACTAGTTGTCAGTCTGACAGTTTCCTGATGTCAATTATTTTTTTGTCTTTTTACTAGACACGAGAAAAGGGAAATAAACGTGGCTACATAAGAAGAGGCGAGAGCGCAACAATATATTCTTTCACTCTGACACTTTTCCAGTGTAAATTGGGGGAGGTTGCCAGCAATGATTTCATAGAGTTTGGTCTTCATAACTTTGAGTCATAAGATACAGTTTCCATTTTTGTGTGGGAGTTTAATTTTTATTGACAATTTATGAGTGAAATTAAATATTGATTGTTTAATAATTTCTTATTGAAAATTATTCAACTTCGGAAAGAAAAAACACGGAGCTTGAGATTTGATCTGAAGGAAGCTTCTTACCTGTACGGGAGATACTTAAAAGTCCAAATTAAAGACGTCTTTAGGAACGAAAAAGTTCCTTTCGGAGTACCCCAAGTGTCGAAGCTTGGACCACTTTTGCTTATTTTTTTTTTTTAATGAGCTACTCTGTGTTTTCAGAAGCAACCTTCGACTGTCAAACTGACAGGCATAAAACTTCGGTTGTCAAAGGGATATCAAAATGAACTTGGAGAGTTTAAGAAAAAACGCGGAGGAAAGAACCCTAAGTTGAAAAAAAAGCATTAAATTGAAAATAAACGAATTGTTAATAGCGTTTGCGCAAGAAAATTGAATTTTAACATTGTTCGTTAAATATTTAATTGTTCCGTAAAAAAATTTAATTTTGAAACCTACACCTAGTTGTGTTTATGGTAAAATGGAGTTGTTGGGGAATTTTTCACAGGCATTTAGCCATACCTACAGTAAAAACTCGTTAAATTGAAGACGAACTATCCCATATCTGTTAAAACTAATAAAATTTTGGGCGCCAAAAACTCGAATCAGGCGGCGATTTCTCTGAGGCCAGCCCTGTTTCGCAACTTTTCGTTTGCACCAAACAAAATTAAAAATTCTCAATTGATCTCTGGCAAATCTGATTGGCATTACTACTTGAGACCATCAATTAGCCAACACGTGTTCTACTTTCATGAGGAATTTAAATTACGTTTGTCTGTTCAAAATAAATCCCGACGGCTGTCATAATCCAATCAAATTTGTATTTCAATCAAGAAAATTATGCTCCCCTGTCATAGCCCTAATTTGTGATTATTTAGAAAGAAGACTCATTGACCCTTATTACAATATCTCCTCATAATGAATGACACAATTGGTATTGACGTAATACCAAAACAAAATTATACTGGGAAATTTTAAAATGATCTGCGCAGGCTGTACCTCGCACAGTCAGAATCTGGTCAGTATCTCCCCTCACTGTGCACTGCCGCATGCATTTATTGAGCTCGTAAATCTTCCAACAAATGATTCAATTCATGATCTGTCTCTCAGTGGCACTGGTTATTGCTGCTGATGTTTATCGATGAGTTCTCCAAGACCACTCAGTGGCACCAGCAACAAGCGCTGCCACCACCAACAGTTCGATAGAGCATCCAGCACATTGAATAATTGTGTGTGCGCGGGAGTCAAAATGCAATGCACAATTAACAAATTTTAATTAAATTTTGTGAGCTCATGAATTGTGCACAGCTGCTACTGGCGGGAACTGGCTAAACGAGGTAAGGGGCTGAAAATTGTTGTGCACTCTTTTACGGGGTCAGTGATCCTTGGTCAAAATGATATTTGTTCATTCAATTTCTAATCGACTAACGTTCCCGATTTTTGTTTTAAATATTAAGTCAATTGTAGGTTAAAACTTGAAAGAAAGAAATGGATTTCTGTGAAACATTGGCAGCACTGTTATTTGCAGGGATGTCACATTAGACACTGGACTCAGATAATGACTGACTGGTTCTGGTTCTACTTCTGAATTATGTACCAAGCTGTCAAAAATATGTGGACGTTTTCAATAGCTGAGTTCAGTTTCGAACTAAAGTTTTGTTGATAGAGTTCTTCTCCAATTTGATGTTTACATGAAATTTGTGGAAATGTTTTTTTCCGTCGGCTTTTTTGGTCGCGAAAAAGCAATGAACTAATACATAGATTCATTCAAACGCCTATGACCAAAATAGCCGATGAAGAAAAACATTTCCACAAATTACATAGAATTTGAATTTAGTAAAACACCATCCATGGATCATTTGAAGTAACTTCAGAAGATAGAGATCAAATCAATCAAACACCGTAAACAACAGTTCAAGCGTTTTAAACCAACATGTAGAATGTAGATGGACAGTTTTGTAGGTTGATGGGTGAGCTATTTCCATTCAAAAATCAATATAATAGTTGACAGAAATATCGTTAATTACCAGGTTGTGATTGTCCCCACGTCATTTTACTTGTGACACATAAAATTTGGCATACAGACGTCATACTTTACTTTAGGCGGAATGCCAGTTTGGTAAATATTTTTCTGCTTTCCAGATATTTGTTCTTTAAATTTTAGGCGCTGTTAACGATTTATAGGTTCGGCATTAGATTATGAAGCGGGAGAAATATTTCAAGAGGCTCTGGCACTACGGCTTTTCAAAGGATCCTATTGTGCCTTTAGCTTCGGCATTACTGAGTAAAGTATTTGAAAAATACAATTGCAAATGGAGTTTCTATTTTACAAGAAAAGATTTAGAGACCTTAAAAGTTATAAAACCTGTTAAAGGCAGTTCAAATTTCTGTACAAAAATGGGATATATTTTTTTTCAGTAACAATCTTCAAGTGTCCCACTTTCTGTTGATTTTTAGATACCTAACGGAAATAAATTGACCTGCCTTTGTAAAATAATAAATACAAACATTTTGACATAAATAACATCCCTGCGCATCTTCTGAGCATCGTTTTCGATTTTTTGAGTATAATATGTTAGCATAGACTTATTATTATATGGACTGCATCCAAAATTAGCGCTAGCGATCTTGGTTCAGGAGGGAATAAGTTGGAATCAAATTGAATGAATCAGAAATAAAGTAGTTAGGTTTATAGAGCTTCATTGTTAGTAGGAGGCATTTAAAAATAGTTTTTTTAAAGTACATTGGAGACTAAAAAAGCTTAGAGTAGGTATACATTTCGTCTTTTAAGTTCAAAAGGGAGTAAGTTTATTAAATAGCTCTCCTGACTTCTATTTGTAAAATTCATAGGGGATTCCATCCGATACTGAAGCCTTTCCATCGTTCAGATGACTTCGAGTCTTCAGTACATCTTCCAGAGTTATGAATCTATCCAAAGTTGTTTAAATATTCAAGAATGCTAATAAAAAGGGACGATTAAAAGACGTCGACTTGGTTTTACTTCAGATTTAATAGAGACAGGAAACGGTTAAGATTGACAAATAGTTCAAATAGGTTATGAAACAAAAAGTAAGTAGTATAAAAGTAATAGATTACAAGTATGTTATATGTATAACAAAATTAGAATAAAAATTATACAATTAGATTTAAGCTTTGTAAACTGTTCACAAAACTCTGTTGATTCAAATATACGCTAAAGTGGTGTTGCATAATATTTCCCAAAAACAAAACAAAATGTAAAAAAAATAGAAAAAACTTATTCGCCGTCGAATTACGAATATTGAGCAATTTATGGGGCAATAAATTCATTACAATTCATTGCCCTATCGGCTATAATTTG
This sequence comes from Cheilosia vernalis, assembly GCA_949126925.1. Classification (NCBI taxonomy): domain Eukaryota; kingdom Metazoa; phylum Arthropoda; class Insecta; order Diptera; family Syrphidae; genus Cheilosia; species Cheilosia vernalis. The sequence goes on from OX421360.1 coordinate 47,845,850, forward strand.
AACCCTACTAGACATACAAATTTGACAGATCATCGAAAAAATATTCGTACAAGAAATTAAGCGATATTAAATATTTAAATGTTGTTCAAAATTAATACAATTGCTAATTAAAAGCATACAAATAAGTTTCTAAATAGTTTACAGTAATGGAAAATAAAGAAAAAGCTTTGGATCGAGCGTCTCATTGTTGTGTACCCCAGTGCAACTCATGTAGAAAAAATGGTATAACCGCGTACAAAATTCCAAGGGAAATTTTAAACTCTCGATTCCTTTTAAAAAGATGGTCAATTGTTTTTCGCATGGGAAAATCATTTTCTAAATTCTTTAAAATATTTAGTTTATTTATTTATTTTAAATAAGGCGATATATTAAAGCCAAATTCAAGTGGTAATAAAAGATAGTGATGCACGTGTTTGGTCAAAGGAGCATTTCCTGGCAGAAACCTTCCAAAATTAGCATATGGTTACTATCGAGATAGTCTGAGATAAATCTCGGTTGATGCACAAAAAATATAATATTAACAACAATTTAAAGAACTTTAAACAGCTAAAAAAAAGTCAAATCCAAAAAAAAAATTGTTTACACGAAACCAACACAAATTTTTCATTCCACTTTTAAACGATTCAAACATATTTTATGGGGTATTTACCGGGTATTTTATTTTTCATAGACAATACTTGAATTTAAGACCGACAAGGCATTTATATCAATTAAAATAGTTTGTCATTTATAAAATAAATAAATGACCTTTACAAAAATACACGTACCGCTTACCGATGACAGATTCGGGGTTCTGTTCCTTGCCACCAGATATCGCAGGCTTGTAACTTGTACGACTTTTTATTCAAATTTTATTGGTTTCATCTACTATTAAAAATATTAACTACCACATTTTCGATGCGTCATCTATAGTAAATATCCAGCAATAATTTGAGTTGAAACCGTTTTACCTAGCAAATCTACTAACACCCAATAGGTGTCATTGTATGGAGAAATCCAAGATGGCTGGCATTTTGTTACACTTTTTATTCGCCTTGCACCAAGAGCGCCAGTTATGTTGACGTCATTTGGCAGAGCTTGTATAGATCTCGCAGTTCACTAGCAGTTCATGTATAGCATGTCATTGTATGTTCGAAGGTGGTGGAGTTGAGTTTGAATGAATACCTACCAAGCCCTGACATTAGGGCATTTTACTTACGTTCACGTATGTTTTTTGGTATTATTTATCTCCTTAAAAATAATATATCTACCATAAGTCTGATCAAATTTCATATTCATATAATCAACGACAGAAATACCAAACTCTATTCCATATTCACTGACAGCCTGTCAGTTTCTCAAAACACTCCTCTCAAAATGACAGGAATGTTTTTTTTTATAACTGTTTACGATTCGACATAATCACATCAATGTCTTAACATCTAACACCTTGTATCGATGAAACACAACACCCCCTTCAAATCGAATGACAAAATCCATTCTAATTGTTCACACATAAACGTCATAAATCCATTTTCACTTGCTGTGCATATGTGAAAACCCCATTAACGCAACGCGGCGAAGGAGGAAAATCCCAATAGCATTCCAAAAGGAATACACTCAGAGCAGTACAAAAACAAACAACACTCCTTTCACCGAAGTGAAGTTCCGGTTCTAACGAACCGCCAACGATGCCATCCGTCGCCGGCACCATCGTCTATATCGTCCGTCATCAATGAAAGAGTCACACTGTGTTGTAGTCTTGGCGCACTATAAATGCTGGCATACGTCATCTGTGATGATTTATAACGCTCGCATACCTAACCCTTGTACGGCAAGTCAAGTTGGTGCGCGCTTACTCAAACTATCTATATGCTGTATGAAGGCATTCCCCAAAACAGCAAAACCCCAGGACTGTGACTGTAAGTGGTAGGAAATTTTCTTGCCGAATAAAAAATGAACAACGCCAACTATTAAAGGATACCAAATGAGTCATTAATTGAAGCGCTCACCATGCCCTCACCACATGTGAAGGATGACTATATACGTCTCTATATGTGACTTTGATATGCGCAGAGGTAGGAGCGGAGGAGAAGATAAAGATGCGGCATACATTGAGTAAGGTCACACATTCCAGCCAGCAAGGAATGGAATTTTCACTTCGACTTGAATTGGAAAACGTGATATTTTTGGAAATTATCCATGAAAAATTTAATGAAATTGGATTTTTTTTTCTCCTGGGGAATTTGAAGAGTTTCCGTGGGACATTGAGGGTGGTTGGGAAAACACTTATCCCGCTTATATCCCGCGTATATCCAGGGATTTGTTCACAATGCACGAAACAATAATTCTATCACTAATCCAAGAGAGACGATTTCGGGGCAGCAAGCGGCCGAAGTGATGGAAATGACGTCTATGTGAGGATCACTGAACTCTCGCATATAATTTACTGGTTCGAAATCCCTAAAAGGTTGAGCAAAGCATGGAAACTTGTTCAAGTTCATAATGGTGTCTGCGATGGGAAATTATGGCACGCCAAGATTTATACAAAAAAAAAGCTGAATCACTTTTATTTCGAGGATCGATTTAAGAAAAGGAAGCCCCTGTGAGCACGATCGATAAGCTGCTTAGCTTCAAATATTTGGAAAACATTTTGATGACAATTTAGTCCATGAAAATATAATTACTTTTGGATTTGGATTGCCAGTCCACCGATCGCGAACACTGTATCGATCGGGAGGATCGGTTGTGTTATCTTAACGCTTTGTGAAATACGGCCCAGGTTTCTCATCTCATCAGGCATTTGATACCTTCCTCAGAAGGACTCATTCAATCATACGTTTCCCTTTCGCTCCAACAGACAAAACAAAACGACACAAAGTATTTTTGAATTTTGATGCAGAGCTGTGCTAAACCAGAAAAGGAACCACAAAAAAAGATTAATTTCTGATACTCTTCGATTTTTCGTGCGCACGTAACTTCGCCATGTATAACCATTCGAGAAGTGTAGGCTACCTTAAAGTGCCGCCCCGGCAACTTAAAATTTTAAAATTGAGCCCCATGTCTAAAGAAACAATTTTTTTTCCTCGGTCCAGACCACCATCTCCGCGGAAGGGAAACTCACATTTTCTGAGTGATTTATGACGTTTTCATTAACGAGAGAGTTCTTGCATGTGGAATCGCGAGGTATTTTTGGAAAAACTACACACCAAGAAAAAAGGAAAACTCTCCTCGCCTAAATGAACCTTGTCTGTAGAGGAAAATTCGTTTGATTTCCATCCACCGGCAATATGTAAAATGGAAATGCACATTTTACTGCCAATGGAAAAGTGTTTTTATTTGAAAGTAATTGTGCTCTAAGTTGTACTTTTGTTTTTGTAATCTTCTTTTTTACTGTTTTCTTTGGTTGGATTTTATGACCTCCTTAACGGCTGTGACATTTTCTCCCCACAACTCGACAGAGCAATTTATTGACGAACTAGGAAACGAATCAACCCCGTCGCTGTCATCGAAGTCAATGGGAACATCAATTACCTTAAAGGAAATTATTGCTGTCCATGTCAATTGATCTTGTAGCTGAGAATGAGAATTGATCCCCCTTCGCAACATAGCAGCGAACGGTTTATGTAGAACAGTGAATGAGGCGAAATAAATGGCGGATCAATGTGCGTTCAATTGATGGCAATTACCTACTGACGTTGCTTTATGACAGAGGAAGTGATTACTGCCACATATTTGGATTGATCTCGGTTCATGGGATCTGTTCTCAGGGACCGGTGTGATCGTGATGTGCATGCTCAAAAATGCAACTAGTTGGGGGAGGTGATTGTAACGATTTTTCAACCGCTGATTCGAAAGTATTCCTCCAGACAAATAATTCCGATATAGTCATATGGAACAGGCTGATTGGTATTTTTTGAAAATATTCTCCGCCTTCCATTGAAAGTGAAAATGACTTTGGAATCTCACATCCAAAAATAGGAATCACTCGGCGCATGCATTTCTTGTGGTGTATGGGTAGATTTATCTGCACAGAGAAGCGTGAATCCTAGAGAAGGAATGAGTCTGTTTCTGTTCTCATTCCAAAAAAACTGTTCCTTTGGTTGATTTTCATATTTTATTCCATTTTGGAGTGGCATCGTCGCCTTCGCCGTCGGCGGACACGTGTTAATTAACTAAAGTCCTCGATGATCGTTGAACTTTGTTTTGCGAGTGCATTTTTGTGTCTGGCAGTCGGGGAACGTGCAGATTAATGACAAATGCGTAAAGACTGATGATGGAAGTGACATTCGAAAGAGATACAGCTGGGGACGAGGAATTTAGACATATTTGACCCATCGTGAGCCTTGTAAGTGGGGCTGAAGATTTTATTTCCATAAAAAGTGTGCACTCAAACTTACGGTTTACATTTCTTTGTCATACTTTATCCCTGAAAGTCTTTTACAGACTCAAATAAAAAGTAATAAGAGTCATATACCTCATTTCAGGCGACAGTCCTGTTCAAATTTGAATAATGTTTTAAAAGCCAATCTATTACCTACTTATTGTTTACTTCCGATATGTACCTTGAGATAAAAGTGAGGAGCAAAAGAAAATCATAGACTTTTGAATCTGCACGTGGAAAGTTTTGAAGCGAATATAGCTTTTTACGGACGGTCGGTGGGTCACGCATATAAATTATTCAAAAAGATGGGGAGTAAACCGAAAAAAATCGTCACCGTAGCGTTAACTTGCCCCTCCATGGCGCACTTGGAAGATGAAAACTCTAGAACGGCTCCACTGATTTGGATGATTTTTGTTTTGTGTTGTTCGTCTTGATTCAGGGATGGTTTAAGAAAAAAGAAAAGTCGAAAAATTCTTAAATATATGTGTGTAGAGAGCGAAAGAGGAACAGAGAGAGTAATCTAAACTAACTGGCACTATGAAAAATTAAAATTAATTTTAAATAGGCCGCCACGTAACACGGGCCAATACTTTACGTCCAATGATTCGCTTCTTTCGGCCGTCCCACGACAGCTCGATTTTTTTAATCTTAACAGGCTGCTAGATAAAAAAGGAACGTCTCTATCGCTTTCAACCAAAATTGATATTTAAGTTTAGGTAGGTGAGGTCACCATGACTGCTTACCCATAGATTTTGGCAAAATATTCGAACAATGGTACTTTTGAAATTTCGTCATGTCTCGAAAACGGTCCATACGATTGTACCAAAAATTAATTTCTAAGGTAATGTTGTGATTTATAACTTCATAAGCAAACTCAGCTTTTCTCTATATTATCGTAAAAAGGTTTTTTGAATATAGTATTTTTTTTTAATTTAGGTTTGTTTAGTTTACCTGCAAACGGTTATAACAATTTTGAGCCAAATGCAAACTGAGAGTCAAATTGATGTTTTCAATATTATTGTGTCCTAAATTTTCAATTCGAAGCACCGAAAGCGCTAATTTTAAGAACTGGTCATATCTCGAAAACCCCATCTCCGATTTCGATAAAACTTTAAAAACGAAGTAATGCTTACATCCCAAATCATAGACAACTTAAACCAGCGTTACATATTTTAGTCCAGTCAAAAATAAAAATATGCCCTAGCAGATCGGAGAACAGAAACGCCTAATACACTTGTACTCAAAAATTTTATAAATGTAAGAGCATAAAATAGTACAATAGGCACTCATAGCTTTCTAGCCAGAACATGCTACAGCTGACTGTTACAGAGAGCTTCAACTTTTAAAAACTAACATCGTTTTGATAAATCTGCCATATCAGATGATTAACGCAAACGTGAATTTTATTTAACATTATTCCTTTTTCTGTGTTTTATGAAGCGTTACTTTTATCTAGCATTGCCTTGAGATCCTTACCTACCCATCACAAGGTCTCTACCCTGCTCTACCTACCCGTTTACCTAACCTACCTACCTAGTTAAATAAGAAACCACCAATCAAACTGTTGGTCAACGAGAAAGTTTCGTTGGACCCAGTCGCAGTGATACCAGATCGGGGGATTTATCCCTTTTTGTGGAATTTTCTGACATTAAAATAAGCTAAAAGGGTCAAAGAGATTTTACAAAAAAGGGGATTTTACTTTTTGTTAATTTTTTGTTCCTAAAATGCTAGTTCCATTAGGAACAAATAAAGTCAACCTACGATCAAATTAAATATTTTCTTTCTTAGAAAAAAGTCATTCAAAATATTTGAATGCATTCATTTTCTTCTGCGGCAAAACCGAGATCGTGCAACACAGTTTGGGGTTCAAACATTTGTCCAACCGAGATAAAGTTTTTTGCATACCAATAATTCAAATAATTCATAAGATATTTATTTTAATTAAGTAGATTTTTCAGGACGCATGCTGAGATCGAAGCTGTTGTAAATTTAATGAAATACATGTTTTTTTTAATTTAATACTTCGGGGGATAAATGTGAGATTTTTGAAATTTTGGCGAGGGATAAAAGTGGTTTTTTGGGTATAACCTGCTTCTAAAGTCTGGTATTACTCCAGTCGTGCACTTGGAAAAAAAACTTTAAATGGAATTTTTGCGTTTTTTGGGACACAATTAGAAGAATGAGAAAAATTACAAATCTGACAAAGACCAGTTGAATTACTCACATCTAGTGATACAAATCGATGTGATTTATCATTAAAATCTTCAGATCTGCGTGTGGAATTTTTGGACCTATTAAACAGTCTGGGCGTTCCCAAACAGCTGTAGGCAAGACGCTGGAAATGTACAAAGCCGACCTAAAATTATATGGAACACAGGGTTTACGTCTAGTAAACTCAAACGGACTATATTGCCTCAACTGAAGTAAACAACCGCCACAGCCAGCGATACTGCACGCCTAGAAAATTTGATAGTAAAAACGGCGAGTAATTTTTACTGGGTGAAGCAAAAAGTCGGAACGTCCTGAACGTGTCTATAGGCCCACTGGCACCTTGTTGAAAAAAATTGCTAACTACTTCAATGGTTATGAACTTGCCTATGTCCTTGATCAGATTAGGGAGGAGGTAAGTAAGGAAGGCAAAAGTTGCAGTTGATTCATCTTCTTTGTTCCCATTTCTAGACAGTCTGTGCTTTTCTCTATAGCCTATAGCAAGTAAGATCGACTACGAGTACTAACCCCAAATTGAATGTCCAACTCTAACTTATAACTTTGCAAATATATGAACTGAATGAATGAGGTGTGCATAATGTGATGACCACTACACCTCCTATACGGATCAATGTTCTTCCAGTAGGTACTCCTCTGTTTCTATTTGAATTCCTCGACAGTTTATCACCAGGCAAGATCCCAGTCATTCCTCCGCGCTTAATTGATTTGTTAATTGCACAGCCGACATTCCATGTCCCATTGTCATTACCCCATGTTGAAAGAAAATACTTATATCTACAGATACACCCTTGAATATCTGTAACCAGAATCTTCACTTCAATTAAGACTGTCCACGGTTTCCTTTGCGCCATAAAACCAAAAAAGAACATGCAATAAACCAAAAAGTGAAAAAACAATGGACCAGCGAAATAATTTCTCTTAATGAATTCACTGTCAGCTCATGTAGTGTAAGCCCATCATACTCGTAAGTCATAACTCACCCCCAACAATCGGCACTAAGGGTATTCCACTCGAGTCATACTTCTCGTCGCTTTTGGTGGAATTGCTACCGCTGTTGCTGCTGTTGCTGGATTTGCCAGGAACACAGCTGATGGGTTTCTTTGATTTCCACAGCTTCATTTCTGGGGAGCCTTCTATTATTCGTAAATCTGATTAATCCGTTTGATATTTTTTTTTTCTTTTTTTTTTTGATATTCTTTCACTGACACTATTTCACAATTTTCTTTTTTTCCTTTTTCTTTTTCCTCTGCTTTTAGCCACTGTTTCCCCACATTTTGGAGATATATATTTATAAATTTTTTCCTTCTTCTCTTGCTCACATCATCATCACTTTTCGGTGGTGCATTTGATTTGTTAAAGATTTATCTAACTGAATAGTTAACACTCGAATAAGTATAGGAAACTTAATTGAAATTTTGAATCTTTTCTTTGAGAGATATAATATTACTTTGTGATGTTTAAAATTGTACGCAAAAGACACATCACGAACATTTGAAGAGGAACAAATCGTTCTAGGTGTATATGTATCGATGGTCTATTTTAAGACGCGCACACCGTCCGTCGCGTATTGCGTGCACGGCCTAGAGACTGAATTTTCCGAACCCGAGACACAGCTATCCGTACAGCACGACGAGTATCGTCCAAATGAAATTGCACAATGAAAACGGCGATTGTGATGGTGATGGGGATTGAGGAACGCGAAAACACCACGCACCGTGCTACACGATGAACATTGCTTTGCTACTGTTGCCGGAGCCGGTAGCTTGGCACAAGCAACATAACAAAACAAGGAGCAGGCAGCATCAGAAGGGCGCCGCGCCAGACAAAGCTGTACGACAAAGCAAAGCAACAGCCTCTCACAGCAGACAGCTGGGAGCAAACAGGCCAAGGCAGTAGCTGTAGCGTAGAGTGTGTCGTTTGTCGTATGTGTGTGGGTTGGAAAATTCGGAAAAGAATGAAAAGAAAACTCAAGGGGCAAATCGGGGAAAAGTCAAAAGAATCTGTGTTTAGATGCAATGTTGCTGGCAACATTTGAGTGAAGTGCGCGATGTTTGTGGATTTATATGCTTCGAGTTTTTTATTTCTAATGGTTCACGAAAAATGTGAAAACAGAGAAGAGTTTCCATTGGCGGTATGTTCCTTAAGTAGTGGCCAAGTTAGTTTGATGGCTTTGCTACGGCTCAATAGTGTCTTTAAAAAAAAAGACTATAAATAAATGCATAGATAATTGTTTTTCATCTAAAACCTTCCTAGTGTCATACTCCAAGTCTACTCATAGGAGCAAAGAGTTCTAACAAGTTTTTCTACGCCAAATGTCTGATTGAAGACTAATAATGTTGGCACCATTCGCTCAGCGGCGGCCTTAGCCATGCGCCCCAGCCGAGACTTTTCTCGGGCGCCCATTATTTATTTCGTATGCGGGTAACATTTCACAGGTGCGAAAAAAAATCACTCGCATAAAAATAATACACATCGTCGGCTGGAAGCTATCCTGCTCAATGTCGATTTTTAAAGTTCAGATTGAAAATTTTTGTTTGTATCAGAAATTTTGTTATTGGTATTGATTTTTTTCTGAAAGTCTTGATAATTGTGTTTATAAAACAAGTCATAGAAATTTTTTTTATTTTATTTTGAATTACATAGTTATAAATTAAAATCAACGAGGAAGTAATTTTTTGATATTGAACAAAGTTGTATAGAGTGACAACAAGTTCGTACAGAAAAACTAAATATTGAACAACATAAAAAAAACACAAAAAGAGAGGAAACATAAAGTTTATGTATTGTATTGAACAAAAATGACATGGCAAATCGTTAAAAAGTCTCATATTGAACAAATCATTTCTTTGTCACTTGAAAACTAAAAGAGATAGAACCAAATGGTTGGCGCCTTCAAAGAGCGTCCCACAATTATGAAGACTTTGTGGCGTCGACGTGCATCAATCAAATTGTCTCCAGCGGAACGGAAATACAGTGCGTATGATAGGGAGCTTTGCTTTGCCGCGTATGCCTCAATTAAACATTTCAAGCACTTGCTGGAAGGAAGAGAATTCACGCTCTACACCGACCACAAACCTCTTATTTATGCATTACAGCAGAATCCTGAGAAAGCAACGCCCCGTCAACGTAGACATTTAGATCTTATATCACAATTTACGTCAGATATTCGACACCTACCAGGGGAGGAAAACGTTGTAGCGGATGCGCTGTCTAGAATGCACGAACTATCAATTCCGGAAAGTGTCGATTATAAGGAAGTAGCAAAGGCTCAAGAGGAAGACGAGGAGCTAAAACGCTTGCGTGAGTCGGGCGGGTCCACCAAGTGGAAAGCCTTTCCGATTTCGGGAACGAAGAGCCTGTTGTACTGCGACATTTCCACCAACAAGGCACGCCCATTCATTCCGCAGCGTTTTAGAAGAATCGTCTTTGAAAAGGAGCACAACCTCTGCCACCCTGGCATCCGGGCTACCGTCAAGGCCTTCCATTAATAAGGATGTTCGGTCGTGGGCAAGAAACTGTATCCCGTGTCAACGTTCCAAGGTCAGCAGACATGTCAGCAGTCCGATAGGGCAATTTCCAGGAACTGTTAACCGTTTCGATACCATCCACCTAGACATTGTGGGACCCTTACCCACATCTGAGAACTGGCGCTACTGCTTGACTTTGATCGATCGGCTCACACGTTGGCCGGAGGCTATCCCACTCGTCGACATAAGGGCAGAAACCGTTGCCGAAGCCATATGCCGGGAGTGGATTCCGCGCTTTGGTGTTCCTACGACGATCGTCACAGATCAAGGAAAGCAGTTCGAGTCCCGGTTGTTTGAAGAATTAGGCAAGCTGTTAGGGTTCCAAAGGAACAGAACTACAGCATATCATCCGCAGGCCAACGGATTGATTGAAAGGTGGCACCGGACGTTAAAGGCTGCGATAATGTGTCACCACAACCATCAATGGTCAAAAACTCTTCCGTGGATCTTGTTAGGTCTTCGAACCGTGATTCGCGAAGATTTGCAAACCTCACCTGCAGAGTTGGTGTATGGAAAAACCCTTCGACTGCCACATACATTTTTGGAACCAGACAATCTGAATCTTCAAACTGATTTTGTAACCGAACTTAAGAAATATTTCGACGAGCTGCGTCCAGCTTCGCCTACTAACCACGCCGTTCAAAAGCCGTTCGTGTTTAAGGAGCTCATGACTTCCGATCACGTCTTCGTACGCAATTGACAGACTGAAGCCGGGTTTCGTGGAGAGTCCGCACGAATAAATTGTATCAGCCGGGAGTGCACAAAAACAGAATGTTTTAAGACCCAATAGGAAAGTTACATTCACTAAAACATTAGCTCAGAAAAGCAAAGGTACGCCGGATCATCATCCAATTGCAACAACGTGCTCAGGTAGAGGTATCAAGCCTCCGATAAGATATCGGGCCGCGTAGACTTGGCCGCTTGGAGGGGAGTATTGTGGCGTCGACGTGCATCAATCAAACAGACTTTGGCTGATGGAACGCGACAACTAATTCCAAACGATAACATCGCCCATCCACCGTATTTCGTAGCTCGATTACTTCCGACGACATATCGCGGCCATCTTTTATATCGCGGCCATCTTTAATATCGGGTTTATAAGTATCGGACATTCGATTCTTCTGTCTTCTTTATCTTTTCTCCTCGTGGCGCGCGTGGTTGCTGGTCGTTGCTAAAACCCCAATTTAATAAGTACTGTATAGATGTATTTCTAAAATGGATTGTTAATTATAAGTACTAATTAAGTGAGTTGAATTCAAGTTTATTAATAAAGTTTATGAATTAACAAAAGAATCCAAAACTTAATTAATTTCGTAAAAGATGGCCTTTAGAACAAGATGCATCCAGCCGGCGACATGCAGCATAGAGAATCAGACGTTTAAGGTAAAGCTTAAGGGACTTACCAAATTACTGCCTCCGTCGCTAAAACTACCATTGTTCCACACAGAGACACACGATACTGAGACCCCCAACTCGCAATCCCCTTGCCGCTGGCCCCCTCAATTCTTTTTCAAATTCGCCATTTTGTTTTCCTATCGGTGTTATGTCATTTATAAAATAAATGCTGCCAAGCTCTGCCAACAGTGGACGAATGTGATACGAGTTGGGGAATACCACATTTTAGCATTACTAAATGCTGTTGGTTAGGCTGTTTTTAAATATTTTTAAAATGCGAAAAATATAAATGAGATCTTTTAAATTAGGACAACCGTGGTTGTGTATTGCTCAAAATGCTTTTATTTTCCCTCAACCAATTTATATTGTTGAATTTTTATAAATATTTTAAGCAAACGCACAAACGCAAAAGCTGACAGCTTTGCCCCAGCCAATACCGTCTTCGCCATAAGGGCACACGGGGCCCGTGCCCAGGGCCCCCATTCTCAGGGGGCCCCGAAGTACCGAAAATTTCTCTCATACATTTATTCTCAAAACATTTTTGTTTGGGGGAATCCCCGAATGATGTATAAAACTTTCAGCACAGAGAATAAATATACAGATGTCTTATGCCTGTACAAAAATTTGGTTCCTATTTTTTCCCTGCCAGACAAGGAGCTTTCAAAATAAGCGTTGAGAATAAAGCTCTTGTTTTTTCTTGCACCTTTCACTTCGCTCCATTCATTTGTGTAGGCAAAGAGCTTTCCTGCCTTATGCCTTTTAAGGTTGGTCATGTTACCATGTGAGTTTATGACACAGCAAAAGCAAATCAAAATAATAATTGCCGAATAATGGAAGCCGGTGGAGTGGGAAGAAGTATAGAGATATGGCTATATGCGATTCTCATACTGTAGCAGAAGCAGGCATAATCTTTAAGAATCACTTGATGCCATAAGAAATCAGTTTTATCATGTAATTTGGTTTCAAGTGATGTAAAACGCCTATATGTGCATGCGTAAGGACAACGAAATGGTAGGTAGGTAAACTTTATCGCTTCACTGCATTCTATGATTGAAATTGACAGTGGATACGTGTTATTCGAGAGCAAAAGATAAAAATTCGGTGCCTAATTTTGCCTATAGTTGGCGCAACAGGTCTGTAGGGACCCTGGGGCTAGCTTCTAGCAACCATTCGTTTTGTGTGAGTTTATAATTTTTGGAAGGAGTGGAAGGGATCTACAATTTTATGCCGATTCCAAACGGCCGATTGAGAAGGTCCTTCAAGACAGTTATACTCTCGGATGTTTGTTAGACGTTCGCGAGAGGTGGCGCAGTGAAAAAACCCTCATTTGGAATTTGGGTTTTTTTTGCGGGATTCGAACATGGGGCCCTCGCTTAGTAGTCCAACACACTAACCAATAAGCCACTGCGCCGACAAAAAAAAAGTATAGAGTGCAAAAAAAAAATGTTTTAAACCGACCTATTACTGTTAATAGTTTTTGAAAAAAATACTTTCGAACTTGAAATTTACGGACAAAAAAAAATTAAAAAATGTTGAATGCTGATTTTTCCACTAAGACCTTTGCATGGGTACGCGTATGATACGATCCGTGCTGAAACACGATGTCATTTTCGCAGCTCAAGAGAATAAAAAATGAATTGCGAACAACAATGTTACAAGAACGATTGAGTAATTTGTCATGTGCATAGAAAGTGATATCCTTCAAAAAATGTACTTTAAGGATATAATAGAAGATTTTGCTCAACAGAAATCCCGAAAGAAACCGCTATAACCGTAATCATAACCAAAAAAACAGCAGCATTCTAATATAATTCATGACATATTACATATATTATACTGTATTTGATTAATGATTACCTATAATAATTGGTCACACTTATTAACAAAATGTTATGATAATTCGCTTTTTTTACTTTCCAAAAGGGCCCCAATTCTTGTGTGCCCAAGGGCCCCAGCCTAGGTTAAGACGGCCCTGGCCCCAGCGGAAGTGGTTCATATTTTTTCAGTGTATGTTGGTGAACCGGAATTTTTGAAGTTTCGTGACATTTGTCAATTCGAGCTAGCGCACCAAATCAAGGCACTTCCTTGCTTTCAGGCAAGCAAAGGGAAATCACCCGAAGTTCCTGGTCTCAGTATTGTCTCTGGTTCCAAACTTCATAACGATCAGTAGAAGCGTTAAAATGCAAAAAGCACGGCAAACTAACAAACTCATTTTTACATTTAAGTAGATATGTACCGAATTATATTTCGATTGAGCATCCTCGAGTGATATCGATTCTTTATGACCACCGGATATGAATCCGATCAAGTGAAGGGACAGTATTTGCATTGTAAGTAATAAACCCTGTAAACTGCTACCAGAAGAGATCTATTGTGTTGGCCTCTATTATTTAACAGAGAGAGCTGTTGAGGCCCTTTATAAACCTTGTTTCCATGTTTCCTTTATCTGGAAGACTTTAAAACGCTCCTTGCATGTGAATCACTCTGCTCCTTGCCACAGCGAAGCATTCGCAGAGTATGTGTTTCGTTGTCTCCTCCTCTTCTCCGAAGAGTCGAAAGGAGTCATCGTCGGAAAGTTCCATTTTTTGGAGATGGTATCTTAGTGGCCAGTGACCAGTAAGTTAACCCGTTAGGATCCTTAGATATTCTTTGCTTAGCTCAAGTAACTTTTTAGTTTTACTACGAGCTTGGCCTATGAATCTTTTTGCCTGTCCCTCTGGACAGTAACAACCAACATTAGCAGTGGCGATAGAAGTTAACGGAGGTACAAAATTCATGAGTGAATCTTTTCCATTGTGGCTCTTATTTGTTTTGTTCACTAAAAATGGGCCCCTCCAATTTCAGCTTTTACATCGGTTGACCCACCCTAAAGCCGGCCCTGTCCGTATCTGATCAAATCTCAAACACTGGCAACCAACCTCTCCTCGGACGAATACATTCTTTGTTAATGACCTTTGGGTATGGAACCACAATCAGAGTCTATTAATATGTATTACGCTTGTAGAAAGACGCTTGCAGAAGGCAAATTCAGTCGCCACGTAATGGATATCGGCAATTAAAGAGCTGTAAGTACGTGTGTATATCTGCAAAAGCACAGTTCACACATGTATAGTATAGAGATGTTGTGCGAAATGTTAATCCCAATTTAGAAACCAACAACAGAGGATGGTATGTTATAAAAAAACTTATAGTAAATGCTTTGCAACAGATCCATATAGAAAGCCTTGCACGTCATAGGACCGGTGTCGAAATGCAACGTCCATTCGTCAAAATCGTACCAAGCCTTAATCTTGGTTTAAAGTGATTTTTTTGTAGCTATTTCAGGGTCACGTTAGATTAGGTTAGGTAGGCGGGCTGCGGCTTAATACCACACTCAGGTCAATGTGATGCCCATGGGGAAGAACAAATCTTTTCCTTTACCCATTATAACCCTGTCTATAAAAGCTGAGATCAAATACTCTCTGTACTGTTGGATTTAAACCATCCTGTGGATTGCTAAAACTATTGATCTTGTCAATTGACAGTCACATAGTAATTGGGTTTTGGTTGTTTCCTCAAGAGATCCCTCATCGCACAGTTCTTCAGTCAACCTTTTTTCCGTCAAGTATGCACGTCACGTTAAAGTAGCCGAAAAATGTTGGCCCACAAAAGTCCAAGGTGTTATTGTGAATTTATCGGGCCTTGGTGCCGAACATTTTCTTATTTGACAAAAAAAGAAACTACCAACATTCAGCAGCTCAATGCTAAAGTAAGACTTACAAAAATACAAATTTAGAAAAGCGATATCGTCCCGACGATCGTTGTCATATACGTAATCCACACTTTGCCTTTGCTCAATCAGGCTTCAGACCTTGCGTGACTTTTGTATTTTTTTTTTTTTTTAAAGTCATAGTGGACTTAAAAGTTAAAACACATTGAAGGTTAGAGCGATGCCCAATTCGAAACAGCAATCTGACAGAAAAAGACAGCATTACCTAACACGTAAAACACGTATTTTGGTCGGTCATCTTGTTTACGAGGTAGGAATTATGGAAAGTTGTGTACGTGACGTTCTTTTCTTTTACACATGGCTTACGGAATTTAGCTTTTCAATAAAACAAAATGGCTTCCAAAAGTGATGAACGAATTATTATTCATTTATTTCATATATTTGATTGCTGAATTGTTAGTTTAATGAACTGAAACTAATTACCACTCTTAATTGACATGTTTTAAATCAGAAATAGAAACGTTTTCAAGTGATAGCAAAAAATGTGGTCACCAGAACTTGTGATTACTTCTGTTTTACATTATCTATAAATAATGGCAGAACATCTTTGACACTTTACACGTCCGGCTTGTGGTTTCATTCTTACGCCTTTATTACCATTGGGCACATTCAAGAATCTAGTTATCTTAAGTCGACTAGATTGGTCTGGATAAGATATAAACTGAACGTCAAAACTAGATTGGTCTGAAACGTCACTTTTCATACGTCATCCATATATCCGAACTGTCAATTTAGTACTCAGTTAAGAATTTCTTGACTAAATTCGTCGGCTACCCCTCCATAAACGTCAATTGAAACGGCTTATCATATGACCGATTTCATCCAATCTAAACCGAGATACATCTAGTCAGATAGCCGTCAGACTTACTGAACCAGCTACTTGAACGTACCCATTAATGCAGTACTTTCCTGACATTATGCAGCAAAGCCAGCTTCAGGATTTAAGTTTTCCTCCAATAGAAAATAAAAATAACCTAATAGGCTTTTCACATCAAGCCCAAAACCGTGTTTTAATCGAAAACTCGTCGATGCATTCACACCAACCACCAACTAGTTTTCGTTTGACGTTTCAATCAGCTATGAGACACTAGTCTGTAAACTTTGGTGCAAACTTTGATCGCAAAATTTAACAGACAAAACGAATTTAGTGCATTTCAAAATAATATTAGCCCATCAATTAATTGTGGAAAATGATTAGAAGTTTTCGCGAAAACCCGCTTTTCTGCTCGGTGTGAAAAACCTATAAAGAAGAAAATGACATTTGCCAAGTACGACATCATTTTTTCAGCAGTGAACGGAGAAAGTTTCTTGCGACGCAGTAATTAGTTTAATTTTTAGCTGTGATCACCTGGGTTAGACACTTTTGGACACAGCTGCTCTGATGTAATGCTTAGAAGTAAAAACAATATACTGACCTTGAGTTTCTCAAAGTATTGTACCAAACAGCCTTCTTTAGATTTCAAGCTTCCAATGGCATTTTACCACTCGAATGGAATGATGTGTCAAAGCTATCCCCCACTGATCGCCCCCTAATTAAAAGATTCCAAAATCATCCTATCCAGTCAACTGACATATTTGTCAATTGATTGCAATGAGAGCGCACTTGCTGTGAAATGGCTTCCAGTCCTGTTTTCATTTTATTAACAATCACACGGAGAGCGTAAGCAACGTGCAGTTCTTGGCACTTTCAAAGATATTTGGTTCTGTGAGAAGCTCAAGTGCTTAGCTTGACATTGATGTTCTACGACAGCTTACCATCACTCGTCCAATATGACATCAAACCCCATTGCATACCGCATCTGATATTAAGCTGAAGGTTAAGTGCTTGACATCTTGTGTGAGTATGTGTAGCACTCAACTTCTAATGGGGAAATTGCGCTGTGCCTACGCTTTAAGGTGGTGCATGCACTATGAGATGAGGACCCATCAGTTGCGGTTTTCTTTTCAAGTAAAATGGGGTGCATTCCAGGAAACATACATTTTATTGCAAGGCAGACCTCTTAAACTATTTGCTCGGCTTTGTACCACCCCCACCCCCAGGTGAGGTACAAGACAACCTTCGCAGTGGGAAGTACGTTTAAGGCTTGAGCAACATTTGCGTACCTTGAACCCTGAAGCCCCCTTCTCTCAGACAAAACAAACAAACTATTTTCCCACTGAACGTGACACTTTGTCGTGTCTGATTAAAACTCCAACAAACACTCAGACAAAGCGCCAAGTGAATCGCATTTCCTATTCTGCACCCCAGCTCCTATAAAAGATTGTGGCCAAAAATATCTTCACTCACGCGCCATAAATTCACATTCGGTCGGTGAAGAGACGCACAGAAGTAAAAAGTCGTGAAGGGAAAGCCCTGATATAGAGAAAGAAAGTCAATCTTCTTTGTGGATGATGTAAAATGTAAACATGGAAATATTGCGTAGGCTAGCATGTTCCGCTTGCTCTTGAGAGTGCACGCCGTTTCCTTATACCGATACAAAGTTATCGATCCGATGATGCTCGGTATATGTTTGGAGCTAGAAAGTGATTTATGCTCCACTACAATGGACTGAAGGGAGACTGGTAGTGGAGCAGTGAACTTTCTGGATGACGGAATATTTTAAAGGAATCACTTAGTTTTGGCAAAGCAATATATAGGAGTTGTGGCAATAGTGCGCGCGCCACAAAGGAACTACATATATATTGACGGCAATGAGGCGGTGGCTGTTCGAGTTGTGACTTTGTGCATGAAGGCAATGCTCCTGTGCACTTCTGTCAGTGAAATTCATTGAACTTATTTTGCAGCTAAAGGCATCCAATAGACTGTCGAGGATGTGTGGCAAATAGTAGCAATGCATTCACAGCTGTATAACTTTTTTTCTGTTTAAGCCTAAGAAAATAAGAAAATCTCGATTTAGAGAACTTTGGTTAGTATCCAGCTTATTTGTGGTGCTGAAGCCTTATAACATCGTTAGAGCTGTTTTCGAAATGCTCCACGATCCGCCTGACTTTATTTGCAATTTGCGATTCTGTTGATGAAAAATAGTCCTCTGACGATCCCTATTTCAGACCATTTTCTTCGTAGTTTCCGCAGTTAAATACATTTTTAGTCGAAGAAAAAATGCCACACCTCGCTTTTGATTTTTAATTAAAAATATCCTATACCTACATCGATCTTTAAAAAATACTTAAACTAAAAATCAGATTCCTTTTTAATAAAAAACACCATTTCCCCCAAATTAGAATTTGCAAAACATTTTCGGTCGATCCCTTATCGCATACCAAGTGAACGTCAAAAATCCCAACAGACCCCAAACTGAGCTGTCCGTATTGCCGCCATCTGTCAACTCCCTCCAAATCCATTCGTTGTGATACGCCACATCGGTATACACCTCTGGATAGTCCTGCATCCAGCAGCTATTCGCCCACGAAACAATTCCAATTTGCTTGCCATCATGTACCAGCGGTGCACCCACATCCGATTGACAAATGTCCCTGTCCGCCTCTGTGTACCTGACACACAGCATACCATCGGTAATAAGACGGCCGAAACTTTTCGCACAACTTAGCGGATCCAGTGTTGAGACATTCATTGCTGTGAGGTGATGGGATGTGTCACCCTGGGAGTAAAAAATGAAATGTTATATTCATGTACGTTGATTTATGTGCAGAACTTACACTTTCAGTCTTCCCCCAGCCAGTTACAGCCCCGGGAGTTTCCATTGCCACAGTTTCTTGGTTGATTTCAATCGGCCGCGCCGATGTGTGCTCTTCGGGAACTTCCTGGCTCAGGAATAGCAGACCGATATCGTCCCACCTTGTGTTGACATCGAAGGTTGATGGATATCGAATGTGAACAACTCTTGAGATCAGGGTGTGTTCAGTTCTTTGGTAGCGATTGGGTGTTCCCAGAACTACCCGAAGTTCAGCCGGATGACGGGGTTTTTTCGTGCTCAAACTGGAAAATAAAAAAAGGGGCCCTTTCTAATAAGCTTTATAAAATATTGTGCCGAAACAATAGCAGATATGAATAACCCTGCATAAGCTTGCCAGTGTGTAGTACTATCAAGGAGGGTCTGTTAATTATAAGCTACACTTGAATATATTCTAGTCTTGTCACCTTTGAAGGTCTGGCCTAGTTTACTTAAAAATAATACTCGCTACCTTTAAAGTAAATGCGTATCAACAACAAAATTCCCTAGAATCGTATTAAGTTCTACAGTAAAGTGGCATCACTACCCACCCATTTGACAGCACCTGAGCGGTCTGTCGCCATACCAAAATCAGTGGAATTTTCACATTTTAATTAAACGCCGCGATACACTTTTTATCAAGATAGGTAAAATCACATTCACTTAAGCTTATACCTCGCACGTCAAACAAAAGTGACACTTACTTGAACAGACAATGTGCCGATGTAAGAACCACCCGCGATGTAATCAGTGAACCACCGCATATGTGTCCTTCGCCGAATTTTAACTCCTGCTCTAGCAGACGTATTGACGCCTGATGACGGGTGTCTTCCAGTAGAGCTACAGCTCTGTTCTTGACATTCGGTGTTGATAGCTGTGCCTCTTTTACATTGTGCTGTGACAGGCCTGGAAAGAGATAATCTGTAATCTGATGTTTTAAAGTCTGTCTGTTTTAAAAGCATTATACTCAGCGGATTTTATATTATAACGGGTGATTTTTTAGCTGGTTTGGTTTTGGCAACACTGGTTTTGACAGCTGACGTGTGTTTAGTACCTTGTGTCACTGTCAAACAGCTTCAGTTTGGTTTGCAATTTAACCATGGATCGTTTTACAAATGAACATCGCTTGCAAATTATTGAATTTTACTATCAAAATTTGTGCTCGGTTCGAAATGTTCATCGCGCGCTTTTTTGTGTTCAGCGATGAGGCTCATTTTTGGTTGAATGGGTACGTAAATAAGCAAAATTGCCGCATTTGGAGTGAAGATCAGCCAGAAGCATTGCAACAGCTACCAATGCATCCCGAAAAAGCCACTGTTTGGTGCGGTTTATGGGCCGGCGGCATTATTGGGCCATATTTCTTCAAAGATGATGCGAATCGCAGCGTTACTGTCAATGGTGAACGCTACCGAGCGATGATAACAAACTTTTTTTTGCCCGAAATGGAAGTTCTTGACTTGCATGATATGTGGTTTCAACAAGACGGTGCCACATGCCACACAGCACGCGAAACAATGGCGCAATTGCGAGGCGAATTTGGTGAACAGTTAATTTCACGTTTCGGGCCGGTCAATTGGCCGCCTAGATCGTGCGATTTGACACCATTAGATTATTTTTTTGTGGGGGTATGTCAAGGCTAATGTGTATAGGGACAAGCCCGCTTCGATTGACGCACTGGAAGCCAACATCCATGCATTCATTCGTGAGATACCGGCCGATATGTGTGAAAGAGTATGCCAAAATTGGACTCAGCGGATGGGCTACCTGAGACGCAGCCGCGGTCAACATTTGCATGAAATTATCTTTAAACATGAAATTGCAAGGTTCGAACTATCGATTCAAATAAATATTTCATTCATTTTTTCGAATTTTTTGTGTTTTTTTTTTTTTAAAGTTCTAAACCTCTTAAAAAATCACCCTTTATAATGCAATCTTACAAAAGCTTTATAAAAACCTTTAAAGCTTGTAGGAATGCCGATAAATGTTGAAATATTAATTCGTTTATGGCAACACCAACTATTTTCGAAATTTATGGCATCGACGTTATAAATTTTACAACCCTCCGGCCTGTTATAGCTGTTGTTCAGTGTCCTTGACACTTGGCTGTATTATGTTCTTTATGGCTGTCATTTGTCATGCAGTAGCCGACTGATTGATTAGTTGATAAGTCGTGCAGTTCTTAGTCGCTGTCGGCGAGATAACAGTTTGCTAATCGATAAGCTTCGACAAGTGCAGGCGAGTGGAATTTTTTTTTGGCAAGCTATAGATCGAAGATAACCCGATATTTAAATTGGTTAGCTATATCACGCCCGAATGTAATGAAACTGACGTGGAGTACATTTCAATGTCGGAACACATGTCATTATTTGGCATCAGCAACTTCGAGTTGTTCATTTACTTCGGAGTAATCATCAGTTCGAGGAGCGATACCATAATAGATAAATCCGACTAAGAATAGCCCTATGAAACTGCTGCTACTTTGGCTTGCCAAGCATAAGTAATGTTCAAGCGTAAAAGGAAGACCGAACTTCTGTTTGAGCAACAATGCAATTCGGAGGCCCAGAGTAACTAAAGAGGAAGCGGCTCAGCGTTACGGACCAACCATCCGAAGTCTTATTTTCATCTACTTTGTTCGGCTAGACAGGGAAACCCTTCTAAAGATTTAAAGAAAAAAATGGGTACAACTAGTTAAAGCGTGGCTTGAAGCCCCGCTATTAATTTTATCTTCAAAGCTGACAAAGAAAAACGAAACACTGTAAGGGTTTATCTTATACTGACTGCTGTACCAGAATGGAGTCCGTCGTGATGTGAAAACGAATAGCCGAGCTAAACCGAATAGTGACTTTACATTGGGCAGTTTCACGATCACTCGTCATCGTATTCGCGCAAGCTAACCAACTTGTAAACTTTGACGCATCGACTTGTAAACATATTCAATTTTGACAGACACCAATTGCAAGACTCTTCTCTTGTTTACCCTTTCTTATTTCTCACTTAAGCTACGTTCCCAGCTGCTCCATTTTAGAAGAATGTTAAGGAGCTGCTACATTTGCACTACACTCTTGGTTGTGTTTAGAAACTTAATTGAATTTAAAAATCAACTCACTTGTCTGAAGATCACCAATAAGAAACACCAAGCAAAACACTCTGCAGAACTTTCGAATCATTTGAATTTTTTTTGTAACAGAAAAAATTTCACTTTAACGACGACTCGAACCGTACAGCCAACTGTCAGCTCCAATGTACAAATAACAAGTGCTTAGCCGAAAAGGTGCGCAATATTCTTAGACAAAGAACACAATGGATAAGATTATGGAGGATCGGACCACCTTCACTATAGAAATAGAAAAGCGGGCTAAGCGCGGTTGGGTTTGTCCCATCCTAAAACCTAACTGACAAGTAAAAAGTAACTTTCGCAAACGCTAATGGAGAAGCACGTTCCACACGGCTTTTCGTCGGGTATCTTATCTACAAGATATAGCCGATTGGAAGTCCCTATTCAACAATAAAGCAATATAAATACTAAGGTGACTTGTATACTTGTGAATGGTTCGATGACGATTATCTTATGGTCTGTGTTGTTGATCGAACATTTTTGGAAAGTTGAGAATTATCTGCTTATTATTGTTAGAATTTGTGTTTATAAATCGGAAGCATTATTTCCACTGTTGATAAGAAGCTTTGTTGTCACAACAATATTATGTTTAGAATAAGATCAGAAATAGAAATGTATATATATATATCATTTGAAGCTAGAACTCTCATAAACAGTTATGTGTATCAGTTTTTCAATTGGAGGAATCATGACGTTTCTATTTTTGGCAATCGTTTTATGTATTCTGACGTTGGTGAGACAAAAATGTGCAGCTTATTAGCATCAATTGCAGTTGGTGAAAGGTCTTGTCTGGATCGTAGTTGCTTGCTTTAACTTTTTAGCGGGCAATGTTAATTTCAAAGTGAAGTATTAATAGGCTTATAGTGACACTTCCTTATATTAAAAATGTTTTTTCCCACAAAAGCCCTTTTGTCCTGCAAATATGTTTTTGTTTTAATATCTGTCCTTCACCCTCATAAGGTGATTTTTAATAAACGTGTTTTATTGAACACCTATCTGAGTATAGTATAGATAAGTCAAGTCGAACCAAAGTAGACGAATGCTCAATAAAACGGTTTACAGTCATATTTGTGACAAAGTGTTATAATCTGGCATATTTTGATCTTTGTCTCGACTTTTAGTTTGATTTATCGTTCTGCTAAGTGTCTCCCGTGGAAAAATAATAGCGTTGAGCTTTCATGAACACGACCCCAGTTCCAATATGGACTGCTGATGCAAGGCAATAGGTTTGTTAGTGCCCATTAGTGCGCACTGAGAAGTGTCAGCTAATTTTCACCCCTGTCAAAAACCCTGCACAACTATGAAAATTCGGCTATGATATCGAACGCAAAATATGCTGCCCTGAAGTGTGTCAGTTTTTGAAATTGAAAAATAATTATATTTTGGTGAATTAAGAATGAAGATGGTAACACATTTTTCTGTTTATTGTTAAAAATGAGTGAACTCAGTTTTGATCTTGTGTCTGCCATAATGCAAACAAGTTGATAAAACTGTTTGCAATATAGGCGATGCATTTAAAAATGCATCCAGCTTCGATTCCGGATTTTTTTCATTCCATTTACCTATAATATAAAGTTTTAGTTCATAAATGTTGTTGTTTTCAAATACAAATCGCTTTTGAATATCAAATTTATTGTATTTATCTTTATGAAGATATCTCAACAAACGAATAATAGCAAGCGAAATGACAGCGCAACTCAGCGCTGAGTTCGTTCTTGCCCGACAAAATACCTGGGGTCAGTTCAGAGCACAACTATGGCGCCCTAGAAGTCATGTCAAACACAGGTTTTCAGTACAAGGGCGAACAGTGCTGTGCAATATCGAACACATTCGTGTTAACGCAGTGCGCACTAGGTCCAACGTGAAACAAACCTAATAAGCAATTCTGACAAGTAGAGTGCAGTTGTTGTAGTTGCGGACTGACTAACTGACACGCATATTGTAGACAGTCTCTTAGGGTATGACTTAACTGCAGGCAACATAATTATAATTCGCACCTACTAATTCCTGTATATACACATTTCTGTAAGTGGGTATGTATTGTATTGTAAAACTTAATTGTTATAAGGTTTAAAGTCATTTACAATATCAAAATAAGATGCAAAGGCAATCAAGCAATTGACGAAAAATATTAATCCCTTAGCAGTATGAAGAAATAACGGCGATTAGAATTGAGGTCACTTGACGAACATATACATATTAAAAAAATTTTATGACATTTTGACACGTCTCATGAGTCTGCTCCACTTCAGAGAAGTGTCTCCAGAAAATGTTATGCTAGAGTGTACAATGAACAACACAGCCTCATAAAAGAATAATTAGAACAGTTTTTGGCAGTATTTTCCTTATGAAACGCGGGCAATGGAATGCGGGCAAAAACTGAATTGGTCCGTAACGGCACATTTCTTATGTCAGTCACATAGGGGAGGATGGGGCTGGTTGTAACAGCCACAAAAAAAGGTGTCATGATAGAGATATAAAAATGTCTGAAAGAGAAAAAACTTTGCGTTGACCATAGCAATCGCAAAATGTAAGTCAGTTTTCGTTTGACCGTCGTTGGAAGATTTCATGTTTTACCTGTGCATGAATGTACTTGTCGAAACTGTAGAAGTTCAGAGATTATTTTTGATTTTCTTTGAACGTTGAATTTCTATGTAGGGGCTAAAAGTAACATATGCCTGGGGCAGGTTGAAACATGTTACAATATGCCCCACTTACTTATTGCGCCAATCAACAAGATGCCTGGTTACGTAATAATCCAGGAAAAACGATGACCGTATATGATATTCCATCCATAGTTAGAGCCGCTCTGCCGCTAAACCCAGCTAACATTATTAATGGATTCAAAAAAACTGGCATTGTTCCTTTTAATAGAGACATCTTCCAAGACTTCGATTTTTTATCATCTTTTGTGACCGATAGACCGCTAGATGAGCCTAATTCATCAAATTAAGATGAAGGAGTGCTGAGCTTTGAAAATATACAGCCAGGAGCGATATCTTCTTTTCCCATACCAATATCCGCGCGCACAGGTGGCCTTACTACTGAAAAAATAGGGCCTGAAAGGTCAATAATTACTTGTGGCAGCTCCCATGTCTCTGAAACCACCTTACCATCAGAACCAGTTCGATCAAAACTCTCTCAAACCAATTTAACCTTTTCTCCAGAAGCTGTTCGACCCTACCAGAAAAACAAGCACTTGCAGAAGAACAGGCCAAAAAGCTTCAAAAAGAAAAACGTTTCAAGGTTAAAGCAAGAAAAAAAGTGACAACAAAAATATTGATCGATTCTTCAGATGACGATGATGAAGAACTTTGCCTAATTTATTGCTAACCCTTTGGAGAAAGCTTGCCCAGAGAACACTGGATTCAGTGCATAACTTATAGGAAATGGGCTCACACTAGGTGCACTAAGGGCAACATTTCTTATTATGTTTGCATTAATTGTCATTCAGATTAACCTACTATTATTTCCAAAATTTTCTAAATTACGAAGTCTTTTTACATCTATTCTGTTTGGTATTTTTGTATTTCTTAAAATTGTAGAAATTAGCTTTGATGTATATTTTCAACTTGCTTTTGTTTTCCAATTGCCAACACAATTTTTTTTTAAATAGCTACTGTATAATTACTAAATGAATTGTTTTTGTTTAAAAGGATAAATGAAATAAAAAAAATATGACTCTTGTTACTTTTTACCCCTGATAGTGTTACAACCAACCCCAGATACGGGGTTGAATGTAACAGCTATGCAATTTTGAAAAACTTAATATTTTTACAAGTTCGAAGTTAAGATCTGCTTAAATTCTAAACGCAGTTTATAGCCGAAGCATCAATCTTTCAAGTGACCAGTTTTCATTTGAATAATCTGCCTCAGATAAAGGCCCGCAGCAAATGTTCTAAAAAATGTTACAACCAACCCCGGTCTCCCCTATCTATGTGAACTGTCAACTTAGTAGTTAGTACTCAGTAACGAAATTTTTGACATGGTAGACTCGTAACATCAACTGAGAGTATTGTTCAAGTAAACAAAACTAGAGCACATCATGTCAGCCAGCTGTGAGACTATGCTAGTGCTAGATTCCTGGACGTCCCAATGTTTCCACCAATAAATGGCCGGGCTCCGTTTAAGAGTTGAAAAAAAAATTTGCGAAAAACATTACCTAAAGTAAGAGAATATAATAAATGTTGAAGCGTCAACTGGTTCATAATTGGAACATAAAACGACTCAATTTCTATTTATAATCGGACTTGTCTGATGGTTGATCGTTGCCTTATCTTCAGAATCAAACGACTGTACTTAACCATCCCTCATCATCTGAACGAAGTCCGGCGATATCCAAATTTTAATTTAATTCTATAATGTGTTCCTCCAACACTATCGAATTTTAAATCTAATTGATTTCATAACGCCAGTTGCTGAGTGAAATATGTGTATACCTCGACCTTTAATTTAGCAAATGCGAAAGCGTAAAGGCCCAAAAGTGCAACGCGTGGCTCTACGTTTACGTGCAGAAACAAATGTAGTGTTAAATATACAGAATACGTCATTCGATATCTACTAATTCAAATTTCTAGATCATATATTCCAAGGCCGTACTGTGTATTAAGGCATGCTGCAATATTTTTAGTCTGCTGCTGTTTTAGTCACCAACTGTCAAACAAGAAATTTCTGCTTTATACTTTCGCGTTCTACATTTAAAATTAAACAAAATATTCTACCTATCTAGTATAATTGGTGGAAATTAGTTTTGAAGCAATTGGTTAACCTTTTATATTTGCATTTGGTTGTAATCGTTATCGATAACCAGGTGTATGCACTCTGTACTTTTGGTTAATACCTCTACATACCACAATTCTAATCGGCAGCAATCGAATTTCATTGACCAAAATAAATAATAATAAAGAACAACGTAAATTGGGTATTTAGTAAACAAACAATGAACACCAACCAGGTGGTAGGTAATTCCGCCCGCAATCTGATAACATCGACAATCGACATGCGTACGCGTTAGCAGTTAGCACATTTTGCGGAATACCTACCACAAGAAGGTTAGAAGCTCAGTTTGTCAATTTTTAAAGCATAATTTTAGGCGATTCAAGACAGTATAGATGGCAAGTAAGGAAACGCAAACATGATGAACGAATAACAAATTGAGAGAGATGAAAAAATACCCCAAAGTAAGTGAATAGACTTCGAGCTACTTTGAGCCACTGTCATCTTTGACATCTAATCCAAGTCACAATGCAAAATATTATGAAACGTTCTCTAGGAGACCATTCAACCACCACCGATTTTATTTTATTTTCATAGGTTTCATTTTTCTGTGCAATTGATTTTTAGGACGGATTTTGAATTTCTGTCATGTCAAATTTGGGCATTTGACATATTTATCATTAATTGCCGGTTGAAATTCTGTGAGCTGCCTAGAGAGGAACTCGTTACTCGTTATATTGCTAATTTGCTCTTTTTCTGACATTTTTGATGAGAACGTGTATAGACTTCGTCCAATTGTTATCGATTTATGTCGATTGCATTCGATTTAAGCCGCGTATACGCGAATGAACCTAGAGTAAATCACGTATCTACTCTTTATAGATTTCAAAAATGTTTGCAACTTGTGTCCGCCACAGAGCTTTCCTGCAATTCAAAGATTACTACCTTCTTAAGTACACAGCCTCGTGCTTTGTCATCAAAGCCACCACAAGTATCCACACCATAAATGAAATATTCAAAGTAATCTCAGGAGTAAACATATATTTTATGACAGCTTACTGTGAAGAAAATGATTTCTCGTTATCTGTAACGGAAACATACTTCATTGCGCGTGTCTAAGTTTCATGTCAAACCATCTGAAGAGACTCCTAACGAATTGCACAGCCAAGTCACCGAACCAACGATGTACTTCTGTTTTACAACCGAACTTCACAGAGTTACAAACTAGATCCGAGGTGTATTCCAAAACCGATAAGATACCTACAAATATAATATTATTATGCGTCAATGTTAACATTTATAAAAAATCAAAAAATCAAAGTATACACCGGGAAATCCATAATCCCTATCGGTTTCCGCTTATCGGTACAAGACTAGAGTAGCAATTGTGGTAACAACTATAGAACCAGATAAGATTGTGTCCAAAAACCGTGTATCTGTAAAAAATGTATAAAAACCCTGTTCAACATGCTACTGTCTATTTCAACGGCACACGAAATGGCCGCAATAAATGTCTGGGTTGGCGTTTTCTGGTCCATCTTTGTTCCCTTAGTTGGTAACTATCGACAAAAGTGCGTTTATTGTTCTCTTCTTATACTTATATCATTTTCAAAGCATCCACGGATCCAAGGATTATCAACGGAACTGAAGCAATTATAGAAAATACCCGCCATCAAGTCTCAGTGCGTATGAAGTCTCGTGAGATTATTTTCGGAACCGGACACGTTTGTGGAGGATCACTGATCTCGCCGAAAATTGTTCTCTCGGCCGCGCACTGCTTTTACGAGTAATTGTGGAAAATATTTTAAAAGTCTAACCGATCTTATCACTCGCCCTTACAGTGAAGACGAGAATGTATTTAACAGCGCGTTCGATTATTTTGTAGTGATGGGCACACTCGATCGCTTCGAGAAAAATGAGAACACAATATCCTATGAACTGACGCATTATTTACATCCAGATTTCGACAGGCCGACATTCAGAAATGATATAGCGCTTGTCTTCCTGGACGGCACTGTCCCAGCCACAAATCCGGCAGTAAGTGCGATTGAATTGAACAGAGCAGTACTTGCAGCGGGCACTGTCTGTCAAGTGACAGGTTGGGGTGTAATGGAAACGGTGAGTTTGCACATTAATATGATGCTTGCGAGTTTTGACAAAAACATAATATCATCCTAAAGGGTATACCCTCTGTAGTCCTTATGACCGTTGACGTCCCGATAGTTGACAGAAAGTCGTGTGCCACAAGTTATGGTGACAAGTACATTGTGGATGGTATGATTTGCGCTGGATATAAAGATGGAGGAATGGACGCATGCAGCGGAGACTCTGGAGGTCCGATGGTGTACAATGGGACGCTCGTGGGAGTTGTATCATTTGGAAATGGGTGCGCTTTTCCAGGTTTCCCCGGTGTCTATGCCGATGTAAGGCACTACATTGAATGGATCGAAAAAAATATGAAATCTAGAGCTAGTTTGACGCCAATAAGTAGTTTCATCATTTTGTTGGGGTTGATAGTAATTAGTTGCCTACCTAAGTTGGGCTAAATCGATTAACTACGAGATAGATTGATATCACCAACCGATAGTAATTTCTAATTTATAAGTCCGTCATTGAGTTAGTGTCAGCGATATTAAATTTTTAGGCAATAAAACAATAAAAAGAGGAAAACGCTCGTTTATTTTTATGAATTAAGTTAAGTGTAAAAAAAGCCTACTGACCAAAAATTGAAATTATTGTGGTTTTACATTTGGTCACTTTAGATTTTTATATCAGCTGCAGATCTTAGACTTTTCATTGCACTTGAAACACAAAAATTAATTCGATTTTGATATTGTTCTTTTGCGCTATTTGACAGCTCTATCCATTGCGCACCTACAACATGATTTGCCTTACTAATAATCATTTTTAACCTTCACACTAATATTTTGTAGGTCTCGTAAGTTCGCAGAATCTAGCCTGAACTTTAATTTATTTATTTAACATTTATCTCCAGCAAGGCGACAAAGCAAAGTAGCAAAGCAAGTTCAGCAACATTCTCCTTGACACTTCCGAGATTCACACTATGTCCCAAGTGGAATTGACTTCACAGTAGAAATTCATGTTCAAACATTTCTGAATGATGTGTTATCGATGCTGCTGCTCCCGGGGGCAATCATTTTTAACGAGTGGGAAATGAGACCGTTCGATTAAAATAAAAGTCAGGACGACAAAATACACCAGTTTATACGTTGACTTGTATTTATGTAATATTGATTTTGAGAATCTGAATTTTTTTCTCATATTGGCTCAGATTTATCAATTACAAGTACGTTTGAGTCTGACAATTGGTGGAGCTTGTTTTGCGTTTTCGTGCAGTTATTCTAGTGCCAAGAAAATCATTGCATCGGGTGAATCTATTTTTCGAAATGAAATATGCACAAATCTTTAGAAATCGATCGTCGGGGCGCAAAATACTGAATGTTTTAATATAAAATTTAACAAGTGAATGGATAACTCTTAGAAAAGTGTCGAAGGCTACACATACTCAAATCGTACGCATTTCAACACAAAAACGAGCAAGAGACGTTTTTATCAGAGACAAACGATACTTAGACCCCCAACTCGCAATCCTCTTGCCACTGGGCCCTCTCAATTTTATTTTAAATTCCCCAATTTGTTTTTCTATCGGTCAATTTAGAATCCGCGTGACATGGAAAAACATATAAAAAAATATAAAATAAATGCTGCCAACTTCTGCCACCCGTGGGGGAATCTGATTGAGTTCGGGAATACCACATTTTAATATTACCTACTGAATGCTATTGGTTAGTTACAATGTTGCCCGTTTGGGTGTTTTCCCCAAGATTTATGGGGTTTTTTGGTCGACGGATGTAAATGGTTTGGGAGGAAATCTGGGTGTTTTTTTTTTAATTCTATTTTACCTACTTGTATTTTGTTATAATTTGTTTGTTATATTGAGAAGAATTATTAAAACGCAGAATATCTTCAATTGAATTTAATTATAACTCATAACCTTTATTTCACGACGGTTCAAGAGAAAAAGAAAAAGTGTTTTAACAGGTTAATAGAGAAACGTGGTACAAAAAGAATATTATCGGTGAAGACGTCAAAGTGACAACTGCCTGTCAACATTTATGGCGTGCGGGTTGCCAACTATCATCGATCTTTAACATGTTATATTTCTCCCTTTATAAATATGTATTCGTATAATTCCCATTACGTATAGTCGTATAGACATTATAATTGCGTACACATTATTTCAATTCCGCGGTGAGCGGAACGAGCTCTGTGTGACAGGCGATATGTATTGCAGTATATTACATTACAACTGTCAAACGCGGCGGTAAAACGCGCTCTTTTTGACGGAGCCTTTACATATTTGTATTTCAATTTCGAAATTTCTGCTTTTAAGTCGTACAAAACACGTTTAAAATAATGAAAAAAAAATGGGTTTTGGGAGGAAATAATTTTATATACTAGAAACATATTAGGACAGACATGGTTCTGTATTTGCCACTTTTGAATATGATTAACTTTGGTTTTATGCGTAAATTTTTCTCAAAATAACTGAAGAAAATGACCAAAATGCTTTCATTTTCCCTCAACCAATCTAAGTACATTGTTGATTTTTCATAAATATTTTAAGCAAAAGTACATTTATTCCTAAAAAAAAATACTGTCCACGCATAACAAATCCTATGAACGCTGACAGCAGCTTTGCCCAAGGTAGAAGTGGTTTCTATTTTTTCAGTAGGTATATGTTGGTGAGCCGGTATTTTTGAAATTGCTTGACATTTTTGTCAATACGAATTTCTAAGTATCAATACTAGCGCACCAAATCAAACCACTTCCGTAAAAATATAGCTTGTTGGCAAAGCAACGGGAAATCGGCCAAAGTTGGTGGTCTCAAGGTAAGATTAGACTGTGTGCCAAGTGGTCATAAAATGCCAATTTCTGACAGTTCTCTTGTCAAAATATGGTCATACAGCGTTATGGACATATCTCATAAATGCTCTAATGACCTGAATGCCATATATGACCAGGCTGATTTTGACAGATAAAAATGCCCAATTAGCATATAGTGTAATGGGACAACAAGCACGAATGCCAGCATAAAGCCCTATATGTCCATATGCACTTTCTTGAAATTTCGTTATGGCATTGCTGGCATTTTTGATGGAACAAGTATTATTTTGTTGTCATCGGTGTTTGTTGAGTTCGTAGGATTGGGATTTATTTTTATTTTCTTTCTCTTTTTTTGTAGATTATTGAATCTATCATTTGCGTAAATTATTTAATTGTCTTTTCTTTGTAATTTTTTTAAGTTTAATTAGTGGTCTTGTTCTTTTCCCTAATTGTGGTTATGTATATACTTTTTTCTTATTGTGAAATTTTGTTTGTGTAAAAATTGTTTACTTTCTATTTGTTTTGTGCTACTAATAAATTTGTAACTTCAACTTTTTTGATTTGTTTTTCTCTACAGCATTACCCTTCTACAACATTGGGTCATAAATAATAAATGCTTTAAATGACCATCAAGGCAAATATGACCATATTGGTAATTTTGTTCATATAGGTAGTCTAATTTCTAATATACAGTTTTGATAATTGTGACATTTTGTTCATTTGACAGCTTTTGGCATACAGTCTAGTCTTAGCTTCAGTATTGTCGCTGGTTTTTATGTTCGATTAGACACGAAATGTGAAGTCTGAAGAAGCCCAATCGAATACAATCTTTGCTCGTCCTTCGCTTAAACAGAACTTTTTATAGATGACTGATGAGTGATGACTCTTGTTAGTTTCAACCCAGCTACTGTGAGGACATTCTTGTAATCAAATCACGAAGTATCTTCATCTTCATCCTTCTTCTACTGGCCGCAAATTGAAATTGACAAGCGCAATCAAACTGGCAGTGGTTTACCCCCAATTAATTTCTTATCACTCGAAATTCTACCATGATATATCCACTTGAGAAGATATAACAACTATAGCTGGATATCGTTGTTTAAGAATCTCAGTATCGACGCTTAATTTCCTATATAATTTATCAGGGCTATCGCCAATGCTCTCGTGCGGTAGATTCGTTTGACTCGTTGGCTCTTACCTATATCCAATATCTTAAAAGCCCCAACCTTATTACAATTTGGGAAAAACTTTTATATTCAACAAACAAAATATAAGGAAACAGATAAGATTAACGTGAAATTAAAATCAAATAATGGCTCATCGGAGTTTTTACTAACTTTTTAGCAATCAGTTAACATTTTTGGTTGGATTTGTGACATTTAGACCACAAAAATGTGCAACGTAAGACGTGTCATTCTAATTTTTGCACTCATCATTTGTGGAGTTTTTGCAAGTAAGACAAACTAACTAGTGATTTCACAATAAATCCTTGTGCTTGTTGCACATTATTTGTTGTTAATTTGTAAGGTTTTGTGCGTAGTTTTGAAATCTAGATTGTTACCGATTGTTTAAAGTCACATTCGCAGTTTCCCTGTCAATCTAGAGTTGTATCTCGTTTCGTGTGTCACGATGTTTTTAAAAAGGGATTGCGTTAGTTTTATTCAATAATATATAATAATATAATATAATTTTTGGCGCAACAGGTCCGTAGGGACCCTAGGCCTAGCTTCTCGCAACCATTCGTTTTGTGTGAGTTTTCATTTTTGGAACGAATGGAAGGGATCTACAATTTTATGCCGATTCCAAACGGCTAATTGAGAAGCTCTTTCATGACAGTTATACTCTCGGATGTTTGTCAGACGTTCGCGAGAGGTGGCGCAGTGAAAAAACCCTGAGTTGGAAATTGGGTTTTTGCGGGATTCGAACCTGAGCCCCTCGCTTAGTAGTCCAACACACTAACCACTAATCCACTGCGCCCAGTTTTATTCAATGCTTATGCAAAATATCTGTCAAAGTGCTACAAATTAGTCGAGTTGTTCAAAAATGCCAAAAAAATACTTGTATACGAAAACAGGGTAAATTTTATGTGAGCAGTGTTTTGTTAAACAGTGCAGAATTCCAAATATGTATTTCAACGAGGAAATATTTGATATACCTACGCAAAAAAAAACTCTGCAATGTTTTCATTCGCATTTTCTTAACAAAACATACGCCGCCCAAATTAAATCTGCCTTGCTTTCCTATAGGTTGTTTTTTTAAAGTCTGACAGATGTCTGAGTAGATGTATCTCAGTATTGATTGTCTGAAATCGGTCACGTGAGTATTTGTTTCAGTTGATGTTTATGGAGGGGTAGCCGACGAATCTTGTCGAGAAATTCGTGACTGAGTACTTAGTTGACAGTTGATATGTGGATGACGTAGGAAAAGTGGCGTTCCCGACCAATCTAGTTTTCGTGTTCAGGTTACATCTTACCCAGACTCATCTAGTCGACTTAAGATGACTAAATTCTTTAATGTTCCCATTGGCACTGTTCACTTAAGATGTTTTGTGTTGTCATTTTGTATAGATATACCTTTTGAAAACTCGCTACGCTGCTTTTAGTCTACGAGTTTTGTTTTGCGCATTTGAACTGTCAACCATCATGGAAATATTTTTCTTATTGTCTAAAATTGGTCATTTTGGAAACATTAAGTCGATCGGACAATTTATCATCATAACATTGACAATATGTCAAAAGTATCTTCTCCAAAGCAACAAGACAACACATTCATTGTCAGTCATCGATGAAAGTGTTGATGACGTCTCTTGCAACTGCATGTTTTTTTATCGCAATAAATGGTCCCCTTGACGCGTGTGTATGTGTCGTTTGTTACATTTGACAAGTCTGTGATGTTATTAATGCGTCTGGCTGCTGGTAATCTACTTCATCATAACTCTACCAAAATATCAATCGTTGTCGAGTATTAGTAGATGCGCCCAATAAAAAATTAAAATTCCAAAAAATTAATCTGTTACCTTCTTGTGAAAAATTGACACTTACCAGATATTCATATCCTACTACTTAAAGATCCAGCTGCATCCGAAAGTGACCAACCGGACGCCAGCGTTGGACCAAGAATCATCAATGGAACCGTAGCTGATCATGACAAAACCAAACACCAAGTGTCGATTCGTTTGAAAAGAATGGACTGGTTTTTCGGTGCCGGTCACATTTGCGGCGGTTCGCTTATCAGTCCCTCTCTGGTGCTTACAGCGGCTCACTGTATTTACAAGTAAGACAGAGTAACCCAAATAACAGGCATCCATTTTATGAACCTCTTTCTAGCTACCAACTTAAACTTATGCGAGATCCAAGCGAATTCACTGTCGCTATGGGTTCAATCGACCGCTACAATCGAGTGAACAATACCGTCTTTGATGTCCTGGAGATTCGTTACAAACCCACTTTTAATAGCTCGACTTTTATTGATGACATCGCCATAATGATTCTGAACGATACAGTCCCTGCAGGGCATGCCAATATTCAGACAATTCCCATGAATTGGGATGTGGTAACCGAAGGTACCATGTGTCAGGTCACCGGATGGGGTATTACGGAAGATGTAAGCTACAAATGTATTTGGATGCAAAATATCCCCTTCAATGAAAATCGTTGTTTGACAGCTTGAAAACTAACGTATCTCTTTGTAGGGCTACACATCCGATCTTCTAATGAGCCTGGACCTACCGATTGTTAACTTCACGGAATGCGCCATCAGCTATGAGGGTTTCGTTGCTGAGGGTATGATATGCGCCGGCTATATGCAAGGAATGAGAGATGCCTGTAACGGGGATTCGGGCGGTCCACTCGTCTGCAATGGCAAGGTTTCAGGAATCGTATCATTTGGCTCGGGCTGTGCTCTTCCCAATTACCCAGGGGTGTACACTGAGGTGCGTTATCATTCGGAGTGGCTAAAAGAGCTGACTGATGGCGCTGGTCTAGTTAAAATTTCCACGATTCTGTTTAGTTTAAGTTTATTATTATTTTTAGTCTTTCAATAAAACAAGGGCTCAGTCGCTTATTTGAACTTTATTGTGTTTTGACAAATAATGTCATAATTGCCATACTCAAGGCCAACACCCACGAACTGCTGAGCGTTATAGATGCTCCTGCGTAGTAGCTGTAGTTGAAAGTGGCATTGGTGCTTTTAATCCATCCAATGTAGTACGAGACGTTTGTGTAGACTCCTGGATATCCGGGATCGGCGCACTGATATCCCCAGGATACAATTCCTGCCAAGGCATTGTTACATACGAACGGACCACCGGAGTCGCCTTGACACGCATCCACTCCACCAGAGTTCATAAAACCCGCACAGATCATGCTCTGTGGGATGAAGCCATAATTGGTTGAGCACACGGAATTATTCACAATCGGTATAACGGCCTCCATAAGCGAGTTCGGTAACGTATTCTGAGCCTAAATATGAATAGCCTGAGTTAGAAATTCATGCATCTACAGAAATATTTCCAAAACTCACCAAACTTGTCTTTCCCCATCCGGTAACTACACAATATGTGCCGCCAGCCAATGGAACATTATTTAATTGAATTGGACTAACGGTAGGATAATTAACATAATTAACCCATTAATGAACATCAGTGCAAGATCATAGACCAGGGTTGTTATATTAAACTGTGGATTATGGACTATTTGTTGAACATTAAATTGTAGCGTATCGGATGTTCTATAGTAAAGATCCGAATCTCCCATAACTAAAGTGAATTGATCCGCCGTTCTATAAACCATTGGAGTTACCTCAGTGCTGTGAATAAAACAAATTGTTACCACGATGTCATTTTAAAATCCATATACTTACTTAGCTGTGCAATGAGCCGCTGTAAGGACTACGCGCTGTGATATCACAGATCCACCACAAATATGTCCATTGCCAAAATCTCCAGTGTCGTAATATTTCAGCCGCACTGAAACTTGGTATGGAGCATCGACAATGTTAATTTGTGTTCCCCCAATGATACGAGGATCGACATCGGAACCTGTACAGTAGAGACGGTGAAAAGTTCAGTTTGTTAATAGAAGCAGTTATTTCTTGGCTCACCAAAAGATAATTCTTTTCTCAATTTCAAAAACTGACAGACTTCAGGGCAGCATATTTTGCGTTCGATATTATAGCCGAATTTTCAGGGTTGTGTAGGTAGCGTTTTTGACAGGGGTGAAAATTAGCTGACATAAAATAACGAAATACATAAACATCCATGGATATAATTTAGGAGGATTTATTATCCTCGCATTCATAGTCTTCCTCGTTATCTGAAGAGTATGAATCACCAAAAATACTCCATTTGTATTTGCAACAGGCGAAACATTTTTCAAGTCGATATGCATTTCTAATTTTTGCAAAAACAAGTCCAATTTGAACAGCTGTCAAATAACGCACTAATCCATTTACAAAAGCAGATCAATTTCGTTGCATGTTCCGTTAGTCGCATTAAATCTGAGTTCTGAAAAAATATTTCTGGTGGTCCCAATGGAAAACGATATAATGCGATCGAGATTTAAAACCAAAATAGTTTACACAGAAGTTTCACGACTAGTGTCTCACAGCTGACTGAAACGTCAAACGACAACTAGTTGGTATGCGGTCATCTATGTGAATGCATCGATGAGTTTTCGGTGCGGTGTGAATAGGTATAAGTGGATTTCCACTGACACAACATGGTAAACTTTTAAAAGCTAACACAATCGTAAAAACGACGGCAGAAAAAATGTACAAAATGCCCAAAGTCCAGCACCCAAAAGTGTGCTTTCTTTTGATTTTTAAAACGTTACCTATTCCATTTAAAAACAAATTATATTCAAGCACAATCGTTCAGTCTTTTATTTATGATAATTTCGAGACATAAAATGACATCGTTAGCGTACTCACAACTGTGAGCATACACGAAGTTATTCGTACTCCAGACGCGCCTGCAAAGTAGTTATAGTCAAAGGTCGCATTTACACTTTTGATCCACCCAACATAGTACAAGACATTAGTATAAACTCCGGGATATCCGGCTTCGGCGCATCCATTTCCCCATGAAACTACCCCAGTCAGTACATTATTGCAAACCAACGGACCACCGGAGTCGCCTTGACACGCATCCACCCCACCAGTGCTCATGAAACCCGCACAGATCATGCTCTGTGGAATGAACCCATAATTGGTGGAGCACACGGTGTTCTTCACAATCGGAACTGTCGCTTCCATCAGCACGTTCGAAAGTACATTCTGCAACAAAAATACTTTCAGGAATATTCGAAACGACCAATGGTATTTGAAAAACTCACTGAACTGATTTTCCCCCATCCGGATACCAAGCAATTAGTACCACCAACCACCGGAGCAGTATTCAATCGAATTGGACTTACGTTAGGAAAATTGAAAGGGATGAACCCGTTGATGAACATTAGCGCAACATCATCAACCAGGGTTGTTATATCAAAGTTCGGATTATAGACGACTTGTTGAACGTTGAATTGGAGAGTATAATATGTTGTATAATAGAGATAACTGTCGCCCATGACCAAAACGAATTCATTTGCTGATCGGAATACCATTGGCGTAACTTGAGTGCTGTAGGCAAATAGTTGAGCTAAGCTCGGATCAATAATTCGTTGGTTCTGGTACTTACTCAGCTATGCAGTGAGCCGCTGTAATGACCACACGCTGTGAAATTATAGATCCGCCACAAATATGACCAGAGCCAAATTGCTGCGCGTCGTAATATTTCAGACGCACTGAAACCTGGTATGGCGCATCGTCGATGTCGATTGGTCCTCCGCCAATAATGCGAGAACTGACCCCAGATCCTGATAAGAGAATATAGCAAGTTAATGACAGGTTTCCATTTTTAATTTTACCAAAACAAAAGAATTGTGTTCTTGAATGTCTGTCAGACGTTCGCAATAGGTGGCGCTGTGAAAATCAATCTTCGGATGCATTTTCTGTCTGTCTAGTAGTCGAACTTGAAACAACTGACTGATGGCTCAGCAGTAAGGTACACTTACCACCAAAAATAGACATAGATTGATTTTGAGGAGATTTTTCGAAATTCGAAATATGTATAGCTTTCGGTGAGTTTTTATTAATACCCCACCCCATGATCCCATCATTAATTAATGTCGTTTTGCATTGGTTTCACTGAAAACTGCCTCTAATTGAATCAACAAGAGTATTGGTGTGAAATGCTAAAAAATAATCTACAGAAGCTGTCAGCTGGCTTGTATAAAATACACGAACTTCACTTGTGTGAGTTCTTCTTGGGTGGATTCTGACTTCAAATCGTGAAAGCAAAGTTCTCTCCTCAGAATCCCCAGAAGAGTATTTTTTATGCCAATGAATCGGTTTCAGAAGTGGTTTTTCGATTCCGGAATCTCCCAGACGCTTCTTTTTGCCCAATGGAAAACGACATATGAGAGGTTTATTATTTGTTTATGATTATATCACAGTAAAACGTTGTCACAATAAAAACTAAGGTGATAGTTTGGACAAAAAATTTTTTATTTGAAAGGCGGAAATGTGCTATAATCTGTTCTCCAAAATCGCTGTGCATCAAGACACATTGACGTTTTTTAATCCACCTCTACTAATGAATCATTAACCAGACACACTCCAAGGTTCGAATTCGATAAAGTAGAAGCTTTTAATTACTTTTTGACATAAAATATGAGTAACAAAATAGATCCGTTCGTGTACTTTCAGCATAGAAAAATGAAAAATGTCAAATCTCTAAAATCGAGAGAGAATTCTCTCAATTTCAAGAGAAGTACCTGACCGGTTTTCTAACAAAAAGTTTAAGAAATGTCATTTTGACATAATCGTAAAATGCAGTAGGTATCTACAAAATAAGTTGGAATTGAATTTTTTACAAGCTAAATATCTATTAAACTTTCCATTTGAATGCGCTGATATGTTCTCGGAGAACATTCAGTTATAACTTGTTCCTCTGACGTCGTTGAAGACGAAAATAAATAGTTTTACTTGTCAAACTTTTGAGCTGTCACGTAGTTGGCAGTTTTCATTTTTCAGTAAGTCGAAATTCGGCGAGTAGAAAATTACGAAAAAATGAAAAGAGGGGAAATGGATTTCTCTCTCATTTTTAAAAAATTTCTGAGTACGTGGTCGCATTCGCACAGTTTCTTAGCAAATTTTAAATAATTTTACGTTTGCAAAAAAGTACCCGAACTATAATTATTACTGAGTTCGATTCATTTAATTTTAATACGAATTTTTAGCGCATTTAACGTGTTTCGAAAACGGTTCCATTAAAATCGCTTATCCCTTATCCCCCTTTCTAATGGTTCGACTCAACAAAATTATTGTTAGAGTTATAAGGATATCAATGGGTCAGAAGTTAAGTACGGGTATAAGGAACTAATATTTTCTCGAGTTACTTTGCTCGTTTTAGTCAACAGCCACTTCAGCCTTCAGAACGTCTCAATTGAAACCATGACGAATCACTCTACGCCCTAAAAACGTTCGCACGATGATTGATCCCTTCTATCAGTATAGGTAAATGCTATCAACTTCAATCAGCGGTACGATAAAAGGCTAACAGTGATTTTCTTTTACATAAACTTTTGCCAATAAACTCACTCGAATTAACACCTTGCAGCGCACAAACACACATTAGGATAACATTGATCAGAAACTTTTTATTATCCTTTGCCATTGTCTTGGCCAATGTTTATGATGGTAAACAAAATACGAAACGGCACTCCCCAGAGTCGATAACCTTAGGATGTACAAATTATCTCTTTCAACTCTTTTTCACAGCGCTGAAGACTACTGAGCGATATAACAAAGTCTTCACCGGCTTGATTCCCGCAGCAACTATGATAGCATTTTGCGCAGACATTTCTGTGCAGGTGAAAACTTTTAATTCGCCGACAGTGTTATCTTATCAACAAAATTGGAATTATATTTCGTTATGGATATGCTGGAGTCCATTGGTTTTCTTACAATTTCTATACACCTATAGTTTATGTTATCAAAATGGTAATGGAAATTGCGGCCAGAACCATGTCAGATACGTTGGCCTAGCCTCCGTTTTATAACTCATGCACGACTCATCATATTCGTCGGTGCTACCTAATTAATTATGATTGTCAGTCCGCAAGTGATAAAGAAGATGGATTTGCCGTTCAAGGACAGCTAGAATATGTTACCTAAATAGGTGACTCCCCATCACCATCACATGACTATAGGATGGTAGTTAAAAAATCTGTTGCAATTACTATATTATTAATTTAGTGGCTTAACTGGGGCATTCATTTTGTACGCAATAACTAAATTCATTCATATCTCATTTCTAAACTCGTTGCCAATAAAACAGTTCACGGACCTCAAGCGTCGATTCTGAAAGCGAATGGAACTGAAAGCTGTAAAATATTAGTGTCATGAAGAAATCAACCGGAAAGGAATCATCTGCAATTGAACAAAAAGTTTTAATTATTTAAGTGAATTTTCGTATACATACATTTTTAGGGTTATGATGTCAATTAGTTAATAAAAAAAATCAGAACAGAATTTGAGTGCAAATCCAACGTATGGAATTATGCATCTACTGATTAAACAGTGAACAGATATTGTTTGACAGTTTGAATCAGCTGGCGCCCAGTGTGGGATTATGTGTTGAATGAAGGGTGGGCCATTTTCCGTTTTGTTTTGAAATTGCGCTTGAAAAAGTGGCAGAACAATTATTATTGAAGTAGAACTTTAAGTCATCAAATTTGTACTGCAGCTTATAATACCGATCTTTGATACTGAGATGTGATAAATTCCTTCATTAGGTACTTCAAGTTACGTCATTCCTGTTGTACATTTGAAGCATCTTCTGGCAAAATTCCAAGCGAATCGGCAAGCCTTCTGCGTTCAGTTTGTTGGCCATTTGAATTTTATATGGGAATAAGTCCAAATCATTGTGCATAATTGACTGCAATGACTGTCTGCTTATACCCATTTGAGCAGATAAGCTTCTTGTCGAAACTCTTGGATTGTTTTGGATTGTTTCATCCATCCGAACTGAAGGGTTTCGATGGTAAGGTCTTATTTCGACTGTCCCATGCTCGGCAAAATTGTTAAAAAGTCTCATTATGGTCCATCTGCTCGGAGGATAGCCGCCAAACGTGCGCCTATACTCTCTTAATTTTTTTTTTGGTCGCGGCTTTCATCAGCCACCCTGTATGATAAAATGACAATTTTTGTTCATGTGATAACTATTTTTCCACAAGTCGTTCGTTACGTGAAGCGAATCGTATTTAAAAAAAATGTGCAAGATAGTGGATGGAAAATTTAAAAGAAGTATAATTAATTGAATACTTACGGCAAAACTATTCTTTCAACAAAGGCTATCAACTAAAATTACAAGGTACATCCAAAAACGGATACTTTATCAACTTCAAGTAACTATTCACGCAATGAAAATCTCTCACTTACATCTAGTGAGGAAAACGTATATTCGCACACAGCACGCTTTAAAATATACGCGCTGAAGAGTGCTTTTTCGTAACAAACTTTCATAAACAAATCAAGCATGAGGATTTTAATAAAATTAGATGGAATATATTTAACAAATCATATAGATATCACAAACATAAACATAAACATAGCAATAAC
Source organism: Cheilosia vernalis (assembly GCA_949126925.1). Classification (NCBI taxonomy): domain Eukaryota; kingdom Metazoa; phylum Arthropoda; class Insecta; order Diptera; family Syrphidae; genus Cheilosia; species Cheilosia vernalis. The sequence goes on from OX421360.1 coordinate 47,888,205, forward strand.
TAAACTAACTAATTTTGCATCACAAAGTTGTTGAGGCCAGCCTCTTGGCATTCAGTTCGTCTAGCGACTGAAAAATCTCAGCCAGTTCATCTGTTGGTGGTGTTTGACTTTGACTCGACTGAAAGTCCATTGTTTCATTCTTTGCTTTATATAAAGATTCCATGCGAAGGCGGCGAGTTTCAAAGAATTTTCGTTTTCTACAAAATTAAAGTGTAAGAATTTTTGATACTTTGAATGGCTTATGCACTTACTTCGATTTGTTGGGACTTCGTTTCAATTTCTCATTCGAAACGAACGACGTAGAGCTATTTGGTTTGTCTGTGGTTTCAATTTCATTGTTACTGATGCTGTCGATATTTGGAAAAGACTCTTTAACTCTTTCAGATATGCCAAGGAAGCTTTTCGATATGTCATTGATCTTTTCATATCGCTTGTCAAATGAGTCCTCATTGAATTTAGACGTCGTAACAGTCTCTGTAATAAATTAACATTATGTAGCATTGTAGGCACTTTACTCTTGATTGTAAGTAAAATGTACTTCTTTTTAAGACAGCTCCTTCCCTTTTGTACTCGTCAATTTCAATATCTTTCTTTTCGATTGTATGCTTCAGTTCTCTGATTTGTTCCGAAAGATAGTGGATGGACATCAAGAGTGGATATGTCACTAATTTTTGAAACTACAACAAATCTTAATATGAAGAAATCTTGATATTAGAATAGCTTACATCATCAGCTGGAAGAGGTTTCAATTTCCATTGAAAACTAAAAGGACGTCCAACTATGTGGTATTTGAGGACCAAAACATGACCGCCTTCTGCAGCTTCGAGGGTTGTTGTCGTTGGTGTAGTAGACTTAATAGTTTTCAACACAGTATCACTATTATAAGAGATTCGTTTGTTCAGGTCCTAGAATATTCAGGAAGAAAAGGCACAAGTAGGAATTGCAAACTAGATTAGAGAACATACATTAGCTCTTTGGATAATCTCATCGGAGCTGCATTGTTCCGACCAAATCTCTTTTAAATTGTATAAATAATATTGTACAAATTTATCACATGATGTACATTGAAAGAAGTAATCCTGTTCTCCGATTTTAATTGCTTGCCACATGCTTAACTAATAGAAATAAAGTTTTGCTAAAGATTAAATTTTCTTTCTATTGTAACAAAATTCTTGCGAAATTGCTATTTATTTTGACAAAAAAAAAAACAGTGAAATGTCAAAAATGAAGTTCGTAGCAAAAGTCTAGTTCGATTCGAGTTTTTTCTTCGACAGCCATACAGGGTGAGTCGGTAGTTATATTTTTATTTATTTTATGTCACTGAAATTACTGTAATAAAATGAAAGTTTTCATCGAATACCTGAACCTACAAATCAATTACAAAAAATCACAGCGTTGTGGATTTCAAATTCCAAGCACTCGATTATTATGATGTACCTACACAAAACCAAGAGAAAACATTTCTCTGGCAGTATTTTCGCCTAAACGTAAAAAAATAATAATTTTCACACTGTTAAAACTTTTTCTGTTGAATTTACGTGTAGATACAACTGGGGAGTGATGTAGGTAAGATGTAGCCTGAACGCTACTAGATAGTTCGGGAACGTCCCTTTTTCGACGTCAGCTAACTGTCAGCTTAGTACTCAGTCACGAATATCTTGACTAGATTCGTCGGCTCATAAACGTCAACTGAAGCAGCTGCTAATATGACCGATTTCAGCCATTCAAATCATCAGACAGCTGTCAGACTTACTAAACTAAATACCTACTTGAACGTCCCCATATTATCTACTCAAATTAAACATTTTTATAAGAAAATAGAGATAGTAGTCAATTAATTTCTTTATTTTTAGGGTCTTCTCCATCAACTGAACTGAACTCAATTTCTTTGTTTGGATAAAACTGCTCAAATATTCAGCCCTTTCGAGGTTACCGATCGGAAAGGAATTCCATTTCGAAAATTCTCCGATGACATAATACCTAGTGCGCACTTTGTGGCATTTTTCGGCGTTATGTCATTTCCTTAACTTACTCACTTAATGCTTAATGTTTGACCAGTTTAAGTCCTTTAACCCGGGTTAAAACTCAATATCATAATATTCACTGTTTTGGTTTGGTTACGCACTTTTGACATTTCTTTATGCTCGTAGGAGGCAAGAAATAAAAAAGTGAAATAAAATAAATAGCAACATACTTTTTTGTTGGTCACGCGTATTCACAGACGGGGGCTGAAATTACAAAAACAACTATGTAAACAACTGGGTTTTGGGGGGATAGACGTACGAAAGATATCCATTCCATCTCCTTTAATCATTCATCTCTGTCTTTCTCCTTTTATTTTACATAAAGATAAAAGGAAATGAAAAAAACAACTATTGACACAAAACATATCAAAAAAAAAATCTAATGAAATGTGACAAAAACAAATGCCATTATATGAGAATTTTGACATTACGCAGGTTTAAAACGGATTAAAATCAGTTTAAACTGTTTTAAATCCGCATTTAAATCCATCTTTAATCCAGCGGGCTTAATGCATGTTTTTCAGTGAATAATATGGACATAGGTTTAAATTGTCGGGTTTAATAAATGCGGATTAATGGTCGGGTGTAAAATTAGATTAAACTTGCGTTACACCCGGAGTGAATAATATGGCCGTTAATGTTTCAATATCAAATGATCGGTTTTAAATGATTCATTTATTTGGTTCCGAAACAGATACTTCGAAAGTAAGCAAAGTTCCAGTCAGATTTGACTTTCGTTTTCGAATTTTTTTTCCGAACGGATACCTCGATAGGGGCGATTAGTTGAGATAGGTACGTAATTTTTCCAAGCCCATGGCTCAGCTCCAAAAGTGTATTTGCGTCATTTGTATGTGAATTGCGCTAAGCGATTATTCCTGCTTTTCTTCCGCAATGCATAAGTCAAGCCCAAACCGTGTTTTCCTTGAAAACTCGTCAATGCATTCACACCGACCACCAACTAATTTTCGTTTGACGTTTAAATCAGCTGTGAGACACTTTAGTCGTTAAACTTCGATGCAAACTTTTGTGGTTACAAATTCGATCGCATCAAGGAACAATCAAAATGAATTTAGTGCATTTCAAATTAATATTAGCCCATCAGTTAATTGCGGAAAATGATTTTCATTTGTGAGCTGCGACATTTGTTCGGTCAGCCATTTTCATGTATTTGCTGGATATTGCAAAAGGTGTGTTTGTTCCATCAACCCAACGATTGGAAGTCGTTTTCGTGGAAAACGAGTGCAAACGACTCGTTTTGAAAACTGAAATATTATATTAGGAAAACTTTAGTTTTCGTGTGTTTTGGCGAAAACCCTGTTTTCGGCTTGGTGTGAAAAGCATATAATGAAATTTATTTAGCCCAACATGTCTATAAAAGTTAGAATTGAAATGAAAAAAAAAAACAATCCTCCAAGTTTGAAATACCTATATGTATGTATTTTAATTAAAACACAACAAAAAAGTATATTCTCAAGATTACAAAGAATCCGAAATGGTATTTACAGAAAATAAAATAAATGAATACATTTTTCTTATAAATTATTTGCTTTCACATGTTTAATTTGTATATGATTTTTTTTTTAAATATTCACAATTACAATTTTACTTTAATTATGTTTTATGTATTTTAAGCTTATATGACCTAAATAAATACGGATCTTTAGCCTCAAAGAATAATTTTAATAATATTTTTTTTTGTCTTTTACTCAACAACTTTACTCAGCTACAATTAAAAAAGTTTTTATAAACACTAGAAATAAACTAGAAATGAGACGAATAATAATATATCACCATAGGTACACATTAAATGAGATAAGTAAATTTAATTTAAATTATGTCAACAAATGCATTGCGGAATGTGGATTTATTTCTCGAATCTGTTTATCTTCACCGCAGCCAAACGTCTCTTAAATCCCTCGCTTTTAAGTCTGCAATAGAGAAAGTGAAGAATAAATTAAATAAATTATGCTGTAATTTTCAAACACACGTGTGTATTGTATATGAATGTAGATTACTTAAAGCAGTTTGAAGATTTTTCATAGTTTGAAAGTGTTCAGCTTGACAATTTGCTACACGTCAAAAGGATTGCGATCTCAGAACAGGTCTGTTCCTTACGAATTTTTACTAATTTTTACGAATTCTTACTCAATGCTGTTCCTTAACTCAAAAAATTCGTAAAAGAGAGCGTCGTCGAGAGAGCTAGATATTACCCCTCCACTGAGAATCTTACGAATTTTTAGGTACTCATCAAATTTCTTGGTGTAAGAATTGGAATGGCTGTCAGTCACCTTATAATTAACAGCTGATTTGAAATTGTTTGCCTTATTTGGCATAAATGCGTGCATTTGTTTTGCAGGCAGAAAAATCAAATTAAATGTTCTCCTCAAGATTCGTTTCGAAAGTGGCAACGAAATTCTTCCTCGCTGTAGCCAGGAGTGATCTATACCATGTAATTCTTACTGCAGTGTCGCTTTTTCCTCTTCGCGAATGCTTGTTGTTCAATCAGTCAAACTCTTCCACATGCTCGGATTCATCAAGCAGTTCGATTAATTTCAGAGCACTTTCATCGCTACTTAGATGATGAACCTAACTAATTAGTAAATTAGCCAGGTCCTCAAGTTTATCAGACATTTTAACGATTTTTCGTACCAATATTTGAATTATGTATTTGAATTATGTATCGGTAATTTTCCATAGATTACTACAAAAGCGTTCCCCAACTTTTTTGTAAGTGTCTCTCTCTGTGAGAGAATTTATCCCCACCACTTCCATTTTGACAGTCTTTTCCATTTTTACTACAAAACTAAAGGAACAGACCTAATATCTCTGTCTAGGATTTCCCGCAAATTCTGAACATGCTCTTGTCAGCAAAGTTCTGTTCCGTCTGAACTAAAGTAAAAATATTTTTTCAGAACTCATGTCCGATTCGTAGGTACATTGTATGTACATTGTTTGACAATTTTTTAAAATGTGCTGCATCTTTACGAATACATAAAAGGAATGTAGTGCGGCCATTTTGAAGTTTGTAAAAGTGCCACGTCAAAAATGTAACTAAAAGCAAATCAGGAACTACGAAACATTTTCAGCTTGTGATGCCTAATTAATAACTGTCATTTTTTCATGTAGGTACATACATATTTTATAGCTGAAACATACGGGAATTTTTTTTTAAATGCCAACAACTGTGTCAGATAAAATTGTCTTCTGAGTTGTACAAAAAAAAAAAAACGATCTGAAATTCGGAAGGTACTTACTTACCAGGCCTTTTTGGATTCCAATTAAACTCATACCGACTCATCGGAGTTGTGGTTACCCTGAAACAAATTCGAAATAAATCGATCGATAAAGAAAGCAATTAACGTTGTTTTTTTTCCAACCTGTAGGGATGCTTCAGGCAACCGTAAACCTCCCGATATCGTCCGTACAACGTTCCATACGAAACTCCCAATACTTTAGCGGCCTTCTTCATTTCCAATTTCTTATTCTTGATTGCATCCAAAATCTTCAAACAAAATCCAATATTCATTGCACAAATATGAAAAAAAAGTCGGTTAACCTACCCGTCTTGTAAATGGTTCCTCCCAGAATTGCGGTCTTCTTCCTTTCGCCAAATATGCATCCATTTTCACTACATCTCCATATTGAGCCAATTCTTCAGTAGTCAAACTTGCTTCACCCGGGTCGCAGTCGTCCGATTTGCAGGCATTCTGCTCATGATCATGCTCTTGATCTGGGTCATGTTCATGATCATTATCATCACCAATTAGATCGTTCGTTTCATGATCAATTGAGTATTTTCTTTCCTCTTCGCATGTTATTTCCTCTGTATGATTCGGCGGTTCTTGAGAGTCATTGTTCTGATAATACTCTGCCACGGCACTGGGTATCGTATCGTTAGGGTTGGGAGAATTGTTACCCTCGCTCGGTACATCGGTCCTGTGTTCGATATTCGGTTGGGGCCATTCCGCTGGTTCTGGACTTACACGTATTGGTTCTTCTGTGTCACGGTGGGGGTGGCGTTGATCTACATTTGGGGAGGAATTCAGCTGGGCGCGTACCTCGGGATACATCATGTCGCAGTTGGGAGGTATATGGGTTACCTTGGGGCTGTTGGAAATAAGTGTAAGAAGTATATAATATCAATGTGCTGGTAGTAGTGTGCATTTAATTATAGATGACGACATAAGGCATTTGATCGGCATTGTTAAGCTAAGATCTTACAAAAAAAAATAGACGCCTTTGAGACGACAATTTTGTAATGCTTTGATTGCACGGCACATGTTAGTCAGTTGGGAATACTGCTGACTACTTACGTGCTAAATACATCATACGATTCATCTAATGGTGGCCGCCCTCTTTTCCGTTTCGGACCTACGTACTCCCCAACATTTGACGATGCCATGGGCATCGGAGCCAACATTGGCAACCTTGATACTCTACTATTCGGACCAATGTGTGTCAACGGTGGGGACATTCTTCCATCGTAATGATTTCCAGATGACGTCTTCTGATCATTGTGTGGAATGTTTTCCTGGAGACGTGTATCTGCCACCATCATTGGATCGGTCTCCTCGTCCCTCCAAGAGACTTCCGCCAAGCCTTTAATTTTTAGATCATCAGCTGTTTTTAAAAGTGATGCAAGGCTGGTCTAAAATTTTCAAATACAAGGTTACAAAAGTTACGATTCTTTGCTACAGAAAAATGTTCTTACATGTTCCACATTGATTTCTCCTTTGTACATGAATTCAATCAAACATTTGACGTCTGCATATGACACGTCTTTTATGATAATGATGGGATCCCTTTCGCTGGCATAATTCGTCAGCACTGTGTCAAAAAATGTACTACATGCACACAAAACTACACGATGGGCACGGATTAATTGGCCTTCGCATGCCAATGTGACATCACAGAAGCATCCGCGGTCTAGTAACTGTGAGAACATAGTTTGTAAGTTGCTGTGATGGTACTTCCATCGTAGGCAATACTGTTGCGGCAGCATCTTAGCCTGGAATAACAATACAATTTAAACCATAAATGTTGTTGAAAAATTGGCAAATTTAAGATATAATTTGACAGGACTTGACGATGTTTTTAAAGGTTCGTTCGAGTTCTTTCAGCATAGAAAAATGAAAAATGTAAAATCTCAATCTCAATTTCAAGATAAGTACCTGAGCGGTTTTCTTACGTCATTTTGACATTTGGCAAAGTTCTCTTTAAATACAGCCTCCACAAAATAAGTTGGAATTCTATTCTTTATAAGCTATTAAATTTACTATTTTGAATGCGCTGGATTATTTTAACATTCAATAAAAACTTCTTCCTCCGACATCGTTGAAGACGAAAATAAATAGCGTTTTACTTGTCAAACGTTTGAGCTGCCACTTAGTTGGCAGTTTTAATATTTAATTTTCCAGTAAGTCGAAATTCGGCGAGAAGAAAGTTACGAAACAATTTAAGAGAGGGGGAAATGGATTTCTCTCTAAGTACGTGATCACATTCGCACAGTTTTATAGCAAAGTTTTAATAATTATTTTTTCCTCAAACAAGACACTTACAAGTACATTCGATTGGTGTGCAAACACTTTTTCGGACTTGGGTAGTAGTTTATACGCTATCTTATCCCAGTACCAAGGTTCCCTTTTGACCGTTAATTGCGCAAGTGTATTACGGATATTACGATTTTGTAAAAGATAAAGAATTTGCTGATAGTTTCAATCCGGTGAAAAACTGCCAAATTCAAAAACTTACAAAGAACCAACCTACAATTCCCTCAAATGGATACCATTAGATCTGTTTCGAGCTACTTCCATCTAAACTTCGATTTTGCGTAGAGCCAAGAGATGTGGAATTTGTTACTCGTTACCTTGCTTAAGCTGCTAGTTTTATTTATTTATTCATCAAATAAGAACATTTACTGCTCTCTGTCAGTTTCGATGAGAACGTGAGTCGATTCATATCGAATACGCGAATATAACCAATTATTAACCAAGATCCTGTTGGTGCAAGGATTAAAACTATTCGATCATTGGTTCAACAACATATTCCTTTAAGCATAGTACGCTGCTCGAGCTAAATTTACGCTTCCATACAAAATTCTCTACAAAATTTAGCTGAGCTAAATTTAGCGAACCCATTAAGCTGAGTGGTACGCTGCTCTAGCTAAATAATCAAACTTTTGTTTCAGAATGTACTTCATGTATCTGTCAAAATTTAGCGCGCCTATTTAATGGGTCGGGACCTTTTTTCGAGCTAAATTTTGACAGGTCGTTTTGTTCTGTTGTTTTGTTGCGTTTTTGTATTGCGGAGAGCGGTAAGAGTAATGTCGTTTTCCATTGGGCAAAAAGAAGCGTCCGGGAGAGTCCGGAATCGAAAAAATCACTTCTGAAACCGTTCCATTGGCACAAAAAATACTCTTCTGGTGATTCTGAGGAGAGAATATCGCTTCTGGATTTGAAGTCAGAATCAGAATCCACTCAAGAAGCACTCACACAAGTGTACTTTGTGTATTTTATACAAGTCAACTGACGGATGCCGTAGATTATTTTTTGGCATTTCACCAATACTCTTGTGGATTCAATCAGAAGCAGTTTTCTTGTTCCATTGGACTACAGAATGAGTGGATCCCCGAGTGAAACCAATGGAAAACGACACAAGCAAAGATGAGTTTTTTTTTTAATAAATTCCTCGACGAGGAGTACCTACCTAGAATCGGAAATGGTTTAAATTGGAGAGAGTGCAATTTTTGAAGTAAGTTATTTCCTACGAACAGCTATCTCTATGTCAAAATTTAGCTACAACTTTAGCTGATGTTTGGAGAGAAAAGTTGGAGACCAGATAAAATTTAATTTAGCTCGATCAGCGTACTAAGCTTAAGTCTATGAAGTTGGTTCTCCAAATTTCCAACATTCGAACAAGACATTCATTTTTGCACTGGCCTGATGAGTACTGTAAAAAATATGCCAGATATACCTAGGTTCTGTCCTTTTCCAGTTGCCCAGATATGTCTAAAAATATAAACTGCAATTTTACAGAATGTACTCATTATCTACCTCAAATTATAATTATAAAAAAATAAATACAGAGGCACCCCAAATGCGTGTAATTTTCATATAGCACATCCAACACAATTATTGCAACAACATAATTACAAGTTTAATTAAAAACTTGGTAGGTAATAAAAATAAAATTCCTCTGTTTGGCTCATTGCTCATAAATAAATTCATCTTTCGCAGCATAAAACTTTTTTTATTGAGGGAAAAAACAACAAAAACCCATCCTCCCTAAACACGAGCAAAAAAATGTTAAAGAATATCGATTTTTTAGCGAAATAAAAAACCTGTTTGTGTGCAGAAAAATAAAACGCAAAAAAAAATTATAATAAATTCCTTTCCATTTACAAAGAGGACAACAAAAAAATCCCCTTTTTCGTTAAAGAAAATTGTACATAAAAAATGAGAAAATTCCATAAAAATTCTATTCCCCGCCGCCCCATACTTAGGACACTATATCCCAGGAGCCCACCGCTGCCACCCAACTGCGCGTCGTTATGATGGTTGGAAATTATACAAAAAAAAATGGGAAAAGATTTTTTCTGAAAATATTTCCGCTTTCCTCTTCCAAGTTTCCCCCCACCGACAACCTCACCCTTGGCAAATTCAAATAAAATGAAAAATGTAATGTTGAACCGAAAAAAATAAAATAAAAATGTGCTTGGCAGCATTTTCCTCTTATGGCCCCAATTTTGTTTTCGGTGTTTTTTTTTTTTCCTTTTTTTATATTTTTACCTCTTAGGGGATGATGGGAGAAAGACATTTTCTTTTTTATGTCCTACTTTTTTTAATTTTTGTATGACATAGGCAAAGGGCTTGCAATTTCTTATTCATTATTTCTACCTTCCTTCTTTTATTTTTTTGCTTCGAAAAAGAAAAAATTATGTCTTATCCTTTTTTTATAATTTGCAAAGAGCTAAAACAGAGGAGGCAAAAAGAATGTAAAAAAGAACCTTTGGCAGGTTGAAGATGTGGCATTACCAACACAGTGGCTGCTATGAATTTGCAGTAAAAAGAAAAAACCGTTGATAAGACCGTGGCGAATATATTATACGTACAAGAAATAAAACAGGCGGGAGAAGCTGCCATAATGACTTTTGGCTATAGAAGCTCGAAAAAGGTTAAAACGTTTTTATGTGCGCTCGCAAATTGCAAAAAAAAAAGAACAAGCAAATAGACTTACGATGGCCAAGTAAATGCAATTATCTGAAATGCTTGGGGAGGGTTAATATTTAGACATCGACAAAGCAAAGCAGGACTGGATAAGGAAAATGTTATACACAGTCTATAATATGTTTCATTGTTTCTTACTTATACTAGGAATAATTATAAAAAAAAGGAGGTAATAACATTTGTCTAGAGCGCAGAATATATTTCATTTAACTTCATTAACTTCAACTGATGTAGTAGGTATTAGTATAGCCCTTTAAATGAATAGAAGGTACTCTTTCGTTTCAAATGTTCTTGTGGGGCGGGTTCATCAAAATAAAGCGACATTTTCGCATACGGTGTGAAAAATACTAGTTTACACAGCTGGCTGATGCTATTTGTCTATCTGGGTAAGACATTTGTGACTTACTTATGTGGTATTCGATTGGGCTTCTTCAGATTCGCTCTCAGATTTTAGATTTCTTGTGTCTAATCGAACATAAAAACGTCACTTGCTCTTCTTTGTGTTGATATTCGTGCGTTTGTGTTGTATTAATTTTTTTTATTTTGGTATCAAAACAAAATTCTACTAGAAGAAACGGCAGTATTCCGTTTTTATGACGGCGTCAATCGTTTCAAGGACAAAATATTGTATATTTTCTTCATTTAAAAATATCAACCTTATCAAAGAAAATATTCCTGAAGGTCAGCGCCGGATTTTATTAGGTGCAACTTTTAAGATTGTTCCGAAGGGATGTTTCAAACAACTTCTCGTCATATAAGTCGAATATGAGCTGACTTTAAGCTTTACAAAATTAAAAAACAAAACTAAGAGTCAGCTCAGGTTTTCAAATAACTTTAAATTTTAACTTTAGAAAGTTTGAGAAAATAAAAGTTTAAAATTCGCGCGAATTTCAAATAACTTTAAATTTGAACTTTAAAAAATTTTTGAAAAAAAAAAGTTAAAATTCGTGCGAATTTTTGTTGTAATATGGAGCTCTGTACATTGTATTTGGGGTCATTTTTCATTACTTTGGGGTGATATTTCATCTATGGCAAACTATTTTTTTCCAGCATTTTAAAAAAGACCCTGATTATATTACATTGGGGTACAATTTCACAAATAAAAATGAATTTTCACCCAAAAATATTAATGAAAAGAGGCCCCACAATAATCAAAAATCACCCCAATCGGACTATCAAACGTTGTTGTTGCTTCCTATATAATTTTTTGGGGCCTTTTGTCATTTTTTTTTGGGGCCATTTTTCATTGGGGCATAATTTCATGGAGCCGCTAATTTAGGCCCCAGTTATAGCTTTCATTGAAATGCATCATTGAAAATTTTGATTTACGATTTTAAGACGATTAATCAAACAATATTGGCTTTAGTTGGTATCAAATTAAAGCTAATCAATTGTGTAATCTTTTTATGAAAAAAATAACTTAATTCGGACTAAAATCCACTTTTATTATTTCACTGATCAGTGAAATCGTTCAATGATCAGTGAAATAATAAAAGTGGATTTAAAGAAAAATTGTAATTATAATTAAGTAATTTTTTTTGTAAAAAGATTACACAATTGATTAGCTTTAATTTGATACCAACTTAAGCCAATATTGTTTGATTAATCGTCTTAAAATCGTAAATCAAAATTTTTTAATGATGCATTTCAATAAAAGCTAACTATAACTGGGGCCTTACTAACAAATTTAGCTATAAGAGTGACTCGGAAATAATAGAACTTCTATCTGATGAATCCGAGTATGTGAAATAGTTTGTACTGATTAAACTACAGGCATTCAAGAGGAGGAAAAAGCCGCGCTGCATTAAAAATGACATGCAGCAGATTGCCTCTTTTTACAGCAAGGAAGAATTTCGTTGCCACTTTCGAAAAAAATCTTGAAGAGAACATTCAATTTAATTTTGCCGCCTGTTGATACCATTTTAATACGCAAAAGATCAAAACAACAAACCTCAAATCAGCTGTTAATATTGTAAGGTGACTGACAGCTTTACCACACCAAGAAATATTTTGAGTGAAAATTCGTAAGATTCTCAGTGGAGAGGTAATATCTTCCTCTCTCAAAGCCACATTTACGAATTGGCAATGAGTAAAAATTAGTAAAAAATCGTAAGAATTGGTAAAAAGTCATAAGCTTTAAAAGTAAAGGAACAGATCTATAGTTGAAGAAGTACGCCAACTGAATTTTTCAACTTGACTTGTCAATTAGGGGGCCGTTCTAAATTGTTTATTGTTAATTGAAAAAACATTAATTGTGCATTTTGTTGCTTTCACCTAACCTTACTTTGTATGTGAAGATACAAATTTATCAATTTGCAGATGCGCTTTGTCGTCTACGTTTGGGTACGGCTGTAACAAAACTCCCTAGCGTCTTTAGGTGTTGAAATGATCCGCTGCTTAAACTATCAAATATTAAGAGTCAGTTATCAACGAACGAGTAGGCGCAGTGGCTTAGTGGTTAGTGTGTTGGACTACTAAGCGAGGGGTTCAGGTTCGAATCCCGCAAAAACCTAAATTCCAACTCAGGGTTTTTTTCACTGCGCCACCTCTCGCGAACGTCTGACAAACATCCGAGAGTATAACTGTCATGAAAGAGCTTCTCAATTAGCCACTTGGAATCGGAATAAAATTGATGTAGATCCCTTTTTCCATTCGTTCCAAAAAATGAAATCTCACACAAAACGAATGATTGCGAGAGGCTAGGCCCAGGGTCCCTACAGACCTGTTGCGCCAACTATTATTATTATTATTATATATCAACGAGCACTAGAAAAAGCGCGAAATGACGAATGGGTATTTATTCAGGTTTTGTTCCCTACAAAAAAAAATGATCATGTGAGTAACCTATCCAAACCAAAACGGAAAAAAAATGATTTCAGACTTACTAAACTAGAAATCCAAGCGTCCCCCATTCAATTACGTCAAACCCTCCACAGATTGTCATGTGAAATACTGTGAATTAGACCGACGCTTTGCGATATGAAGTTCACCCTTATTTGTCGTGAAATCTGATTCAGTTTATTGAAAACGAAAATTCTCAATTAATGTATAGCATGAATGAAAACTGCTTTGCAAATCAAAATATTGTTAATTTTCAAAAGTTCTAAAAGTTCTCCCTCCTGTGAAGTGTCAGCCCCATCTTAAACATTTTTCCAGGTACATTTAATTTTGGAGATATATAAATAGAATAGCAGAATAGCTTTGTACATCTTTCATTCAAAATAATACACACTTCACCAGAATAAACTAGGTAATTTCAGAGAAAATTTATACAAAAAGTAATGCAATAACTTTTTGACTTCACAGAACAAAAGTAATTTGAGTTGTAATTGAAATGTCACACAACTTTGTCAATATAATCTATTCAACTTACACTACATTTGTTTGAAATTGCAATGATGATATTAAATAATGTTTTTTTATTATTATGCGTTTCGCTACACAACTTAATAGGATTTCGCTCTCATCATTTGTTTACCGCTAAGGGTTTGTTTCTCTCATTTTTTGTGTTATCAAAACCATTTCTTTTTATTAAGTAGAAACTTGTACAAAGAAATAATAATAAATTGGAGCACCCTGTATTTGCATGTAAAGGGTGTCCCCGAATTCACGCAAAAATTGACTAAAAAAAGCCAGCGTTATAGCTGCTGAAAATGGGGATCTAAACAGAAGCTTTTGTTTTAATTATTATTATTATTAGCAATAATTTTAAATTACAAAAGGTTTGGCGGCATATATTTATTTGAAGGGCTATTTGCTATTCATTGAAATTACCGAATTGGGGATGCAGAAAATCCACATGTGTACATTGCTTTGCTACCTTATGTAAGTCTTCATAGTACTCATCGGTTAGGTATGCATAGAATTTTTGTTCAATAATGTCGCTGACAAATTACAAAACAGAACGCAGCGACAATGGTGTGTATTTCTTACCTACATCAATGTTACTTTTTCATTTGCTATTTAATAAAAAAAAAAATTATAGCAGATGTTTCTGAAAGGGCCATGAATTTTATACTCAAAGAAAAGTAAGCAAAAACTAACCAAAGGAAACAAATGCTTAATTATTGTCCAATGCAACCTATGGACCACCCGTGGACGTTGATTTTTTTCCGATTCATGGTCGATTCATTAATCATCTGCAACTCATAATGCAAGTTAATAATCTCAACATATTTTTTTTTTTTTGCGTACAACCAGCAATGGTCTTCTTTGGTTTGCACATTTTACTGGATGAGGATAAAGGTATCGCGACGTTTAATGACTATGCACGCAAAATCGAAAGGATTTTGAAAAGGGAAATCGCTAATGGAGTTGTCACACGATTTTAACGTTTAACACCTGGGGATATGGGTGTTGAGAGTTAAACTCTATAGGAGATGTAGTTCGTTCAAATGGAATCTGTCAATTCGAAAAATGCAGGATTCAGTGATGTTACAAAAAGGAACATTTAATTGCGGATAAGGCAAGTGCATTTTGCATAGTTGTTGTTCAGTTATTAGAACGATGTTTGTTATTGATACTCCAAAATTTACAAATGCATGTTCAACCATAGACAGAACTGCTTTATTGTACAGACACGTAGCGAACATCCTTTTCTACTAATAACCACTTCCGGATCGTTATATTCACATCTCGAAAGAACCTTTTCAATTTTTTCGCTCTATTGCGTTTTTTTTTACCAAGACTTAATCCTTTTTGTTTTGGATTTTACTTTCCAATTGGGAACCAGCAAAACACACACAAAATGCGCCGCAAAAAGGAACAGGATACAAAAGCCCCTATATGAGTGATGATTTACAAAAATAAATCCAGCTCGATGTACCTCACATTTTGTCTGCAAAGTTCCACTGTCCCTTCCTATTTAAGTTTCCAAAAAAAATCAGCGATTATTTTTAAATTAGATTGATATTCAATTCATATACCGTTTTCTGTTTTGATCAACGTTGCTCCTTCCAACTCATACCATATTTCTTCGACTATTTCATGAGACATATTATATCTACTCTCAACCTTTTTTCCTAGGTTTAATTTTATTTTTATTCTTTCCGACAATCCCTTGCTGCAAAATATATAAAAAAAAAACCGACACCAAAGAGTAGCCAAACTCCCTTTTTTCATACCCAACACCCTCATGCTTTCTTCAAAAACATTCTAAATATACGTATATTCTTTCCTTCGCACATTTTTAATCTACAAAAAAAAAACGAGAGAGAAAAAAAACCAAACTGAAAATACAGAAAATTCTATCCTATGTAGGTACGTGTATGGAGCTAGGATTTTTTTCTTCACAACTCGTAAGAGTATTGGAAAATATCCTCACCCTGGTACGACGAGAAAAGGAAAAAGGAACAAAGAAAATTTGATACAAAAAAAAAATTACATTTTCTATTTTGGTTCGCAATTTTTTTCCCAAATATTGATTTTTTTGTTGCAGGAAAATCCATGATTCATTTTTAATGGCAAGAGCTTAACAAAGTTTGTTTTACGAACGGATAAAACACAAGGTTATATGTATGTGCTACAAAAATAAGGATGAAAGAAAACTCCACGTTAAAATTCAAACATTTTCTGTATAGCAGATACAGTAGGGAAGAGATAGGATGAGTACACTACACATACATGTCTTACCGACTTTTTTTGGAAGAGGTGATATATTATTTTTATGGACCACCTATGCAGACGCAAAAAAAAAATGCCTGAGAAAAATAAAAACTTTTGGGATAAGAAGGGTTGTACCTAATTTTCTTTCTCTATTTGAATGGATGTTACATATTTTTATCCTGAAGGTGCTTTGATGGAGCACAGTGAATTCGCAGTAAATTCGATTTAATTGAACGAATATAATATATTGAACAAAGAACAAAGTAAAAACAAATGAACATATGGATTCGTTTAGCCCAATTTCCAATAGAAGATTGTTGAGGTTAGTGGTCATTAGTCAAAGTATTGAAATTGAATTGCTGGATTATATAAAATGTTATTGTTCAATTTCTGTTTAATACTTCACTCAAAGAATGTTCAAAGTTGCTATTTTAGCCTAGTAAGTAGCCTTCCATTGAAGTACGCTGATCCCTGATGTGTCTTTTATATTTTTGACAGTGCCTGTCAGACTGCTTGGCCATCTTAGAACAAAAGCTTTTGTATACTTGTTTATGATTTCTACATTTTCTGAGCGAATTTGTTCATTCTCTTTCAAATTTGAGAAATTACTTGAAAAATTTGGCAATAAGATCTACTTGTCAAACGTCGAAGTGACACATGACAGCTAAATAGCTTGAAGCTCTTTTTGTGGCATGAGAAAGTATAAAAATAAAGCCGACAAACTGAGACAACTGTTAAGCCAATTTATTCATCGGATTATATATTAGGGGTATTCACGATTCGATGTAACAGGCCTAGTAAAATTGCGAAATTGTATTTTTTTTTATCAGACCGTGAACACACTTTTTCTAATGTATAGCAAAACTGAAACAAATGACAGTTCCAGTTGGATAATTAACATTTGTTTTGAAAAAAAACTTTTACAATTTTTTGAAAGGGGAAAATTTGCTTTTAATTGCGTACTGTTTTCCATTCTCTTTATTTTTTTTGATAGCTACACACAGGAATCAAGAATTTAAATGAACTGTCAATTTCATAAGGCTACTCTGTTGTATTTTTCGGTTGCAATAGGTTCAGGGTATAGATAAAATGCAAAAGTGTTGCGAAATTTTATGCTGTATATTTTGTTGTTGTAGTGCGAAAAAAAGTTGCACTTTCGCATTTTCGCAATGATACAAGACCAGTTGCATCGAATCGTGAATACCCCTATTGATATTTTCACTCAATAAAAAAAATTAAAAGTGACAAGAAAAACAAATCTATTACATTCATGTGTTGAGACACTAAGCCTGTTTTTTTGAGCTTCGATCTCAGCAAAGCAAAGTAAAGTAGGATTTTCAGCACGCAAATTACAACAACTACGCTGTACTTGACACTTCGAGATCGAAGCTCAAAACAACACGCCTACTGTCGCAAAATGTTTCAATACATATAAAGCGGAGTGAAAATGTAAACAAGTTGTAAAATTCGTGGTCAAAGCAAGTTGAATATTAATGTAGAGTTCAATAGTAGACACGTCTATGTTGTTTGCTTGTCTGCAGTCCAGTGAATTTGTTTTCATTTATTGTAATTTGTCAAACATATTATTTATATCATAGACATACTATATATGGACTGCTAGTGAAATGTCATTTTCATATACTTCTGCGAGAAAATATGTTCCAAAACAGCACAGGCTCCACAGTTTGCTAGCGGATTAGCAAAGAAGCATAGCCGCCGTCAAATTTAAATTTCCATAGTAACGTTAACAAAAAAGCTACATTTTTTCAAAAAAAAAAAGTATGTTTCCATAGAAACATGTAAACAAAAGAGCGACATCTTGTGCGAAGAGACTCATTTCCATAGTAAAATGTAAACAAGAGTGTCATCTATTCGAAAGATGCAAAGCTACAAAGAGTGCTTTTCAATTACTATTAAGAAATGTTTATTATTTTGAAAAAGAAAACGAAAATAACAATTTATCTACTTAAAACTGAAAACAAAAATGCCTACAGGTATCTTCCATGTATCGTTCAATCAAACTAATATCGTGGGAGTGGAAAATTAGTTGTTTTTCTGTCCCAATGGAAAACGACATGAGCGAGATTCATACCTACTTAAGTACTTACACTAACACCAAAACCAACCAAAACATTTGTCAAATTTTAAAGTGTGTTATTAATCACGTTTTTAGAAGACAAGTCTGCGAAAAATAGAGAAAAATTTACATTTGACCGCTGCAATGGATATCAACATAAATTGAGTGGATTTCTATTAGCGTAAATTACAATTTAAGAACAGCAGACTTTTAAAACACGCATTACCACAAATGCGAAGAAAGAAAAATCTCGTTTTATGTTCCGTTGGGCACGAAAAATCTGAAATCCGAGAGCAAAATCCGAAAAACCCAATGGAAAACGACATAAATTAGGTCGTTTGAAGTTTACTTTATTTTCCGCTAGCAAACTGTGGCGCGTCAGTATTTTTGGAATATGCGTGAAGTTGGCTACTAGCAGTCCATATATAATAAGTCAATGATTTATATTCTACAATATTGATCAGACTCATTTTATAATAGTACAGTAGAGATTTTGTCGATACTACAGATTTTCAACCTTAATTTTTAAGATCTAAACCCGTGTTAATAAACGCTGCATAAAAGTTAGTCAGTTTTTAGTTTTTCTTTTTCTTAAAATGTATTATTTGGAAATTAGAATGAATTATCCAAATTCCTAGATCACATTACGAGCTCTGTTGTCAGTTTAAATTCGTTTCCTTTCTAAAATTTTGTCGAAACTTAAAATATTTATTGGTAGGCCCATAGCCTTTTAAGGCCCAATATAAAAGTCATCATAAGCAATGTTTTTATTTTACTGTTTCACCCTTGCTTTGTTTTTTCAAAATTTTAATTAAATCCCACAAACTCAGGCGCAAAAATAAACAAGGGGAAATTGGAAAAAAAATATACACAAAGAATCGCAAAAATAATTTCAAAGACGAAGCAGCAATAACACAGGCAAATCGTATATAATAAATAACAGAGGGTTCGCTTTGACTCTCGTGAAAAAGTATCAACAAAATAAGAAAAGTAAAAAAAAGAAACAAATAGGTATAGAAAGAAAATTGAAAGATAAAAACCAAAAAGCATTATACATACCTAAAATATGAGAAAAAAAAAACTTTAATGACACAAATATGAGAAAATGAAAAAAAGAAAACAACAAATGGAAACACACACAAATAACCTACACGATAGAGGGATCGGAAAGCACTGCGGAAGGTATCTCTATCTACTTGCGATTTAAATTTCACTTTGTTTTTCCTTCGTTAACCTTTGTTAGTCTTTTTAATGATTTTTGTAACTTTTGTAAATAGAACTCAAGGAAAAACAACGTTTTTGATGAATTGTAAACATATAATACGAAAATTCGAACGAAAATGAAAAAATGTTAAGACAAAATGATATATGGGTTCATCCCATGGACGTATGTTTTGTGATGAGTGTAGGAGTGTAAGTATACATAAATGTTGATGTTGCAACGATTTTTTTGTTGTACATAATTGCTTGCAAATTCAAAAATATGAACAAAATAATTATATTTATCGCTTATTAAAAGGAACACCGTCATAACCAACAAAATTTGAAATAAAAATAAAAAAAATACCAAAAAAAGTTTATAGAAATGAACGTGATTATAAAATACAACTATCCAAACTTTAAATTTCATTTTCTGAAAAATTATGTTTTTTAGTTATGACGGTGTACAATTTAATGAGCGATAATGTTTATTGTAAAAGAATGCAATGAACGCTTATGCAGGTTTTGGACCTTACTGCAATTGCAGTACTACTGCAATTTTAAGAAAAAAATAAAATCTACTACACGACTGACAATCTACTGGAATTTATGTCAATTTCGGAAATCTTAAATCAAAATGGAGTAGGTTAGGTATATTTACACATTTTCGTTTTTTAGTATATTTTTATAAGCCCCTTGCAAATAATCAGTTACTGGAAGCACTGCTTATTGATTTATTAACTTAAAAACTGAATTTTAATGTAATAACAATTTATAATACGTAACACTAGAGCTTAAAAATTCAAAGATTTGTGATCTGATTTTATTTCAACTGAAATGTGCAATAATGTTTAAACTTATACATCTTTAGAAAAATATTTTGTAACATCATTTTTATCGCATTTTTTCTAAATAAAAAGTGAATCTACTACATTTTTTTTAAAGGTCCATTGCGAAATTTTACAACTGAAGTCCGAACCCTGGCACAATGTAGGTACTACGTATGGATGGTAAAACTTTACCATTGCCGACTGTACATAAACATGTGAATGACAAGATTAATTGTCAAAAGATCAAATAAGACATTTGCCCGGCTGATCTCTTTAACAATTCGTTATAATTTTTTCAAAATAAAATTGTGGAAGAACAAGGCATGTTCCCGTACTTTTTTCTTCGAGTTTCGGATTTGGATCAGTTTCTTTGAGAGGTAAAATTTATGACCTCCCCAAAAATGTTATACAATTTAGATTTTTTTAAGAAGCACATGAGCGTCAGCTCATTTGTTGTATTTAATATTCACAATTATTCATCAACAGAAATGGGTGGAAATTTGAAAGATTCATCAAGTGGAAGAAAGTTTTCGCTATCTCGATCTGTCTTTTAAGAATGTTTGCATTAAAGAACTATTGGGTAGAATTTGGTGAAATGAAGTTAAACCCGTACTTAACCTCACTCTCCGCGAAGACGAATTTAGAAGAATTTAGTTAAAAAAAATTTAAACAAATTTACATTACACCTATGTACATTCGGCCTTACTAATAGTCAATCACTAATGTCGACAACTAGTTAGATGTCAGCTTTAGTAAAAATGTACAGCTTTTGTGAAATGGTACCAATAAACAATTAGACCTCCACATTTACTAGTCCTACAACTTTCTTAGAATCTATTACATTTGTTTTCATTGCAGAATTCAAATTTCATAATTTGTTTTCCTGAAAAACAAGGTCAATGGTCACTTTCACAAGGAGGATTTTATTCTAAATGAAGGAATACATAAATTGCAATTAAATTTGCCCAACACATATCTTTCCAATGCTCTTTGAGACTTATTATAAGCAAAAAACAAAACACAAAATAGGAAATCCACAAAATATCCGCTGATCTGTCAAATATCATATGCAAATCAGTAATGCCCTATCGTTCCATCGGACACAATTTTCAGTACTTTTATGGTACGCTTTCCGTTTTCTAATACTACCTCGCGATTTCTTTATGAGTGCATTTGTGTCGTAATAATACCTCTTTCAAATTATTCAATAAACGGACCACGGCTTATTTGAATGGTTTCATTTATTCGTAGGCTGACGATGCAAATCAAAACTTATTAGAGGTCTAAACATCACAATTGCGTCGTTAGCAAGTGAATATTTTTGAAAATAGAAATAATAGCTGGCTCATTCATTTCAGAATAAATAACAATCGCACGTAGGAAGCGTGTAAGATTTTATCGCTTCCGGGTTTGAAAACAAATACAATTTAACCTACAAAAAATTGTATGGCTTATATATTACTTAATTCGGGAAACTCAGAAACCGACAAAAGTTGAAATTCGAGCTGAAAAATATAAAACGCAATTTTTATGCACACATATTTTCGTACTACCTGTTAGGATGTTACTTCTCCAGAAGTTAATAAACTTGTTATTTTGCATATATTTTGCTGAATGCTGATAATTCTATTTTTATAACTATATTTTCTGCGAAGTGAACCTTTTCACACCAACCATTGTCTCATTAGAGATCCTCATTCTTGGTAAACAAACTCCTTTTGCAAAGAGTTTTAATAGGGTTTGCATGCAACAAAATATCTACCTGATTCGCCTGAGGTACTGAGAATTGTTGCAAAATTTTATGAGCCGTCCAAACTTAGGTAAGAAGATATTTTTTTCTGTTTGCGACGACTGTCAAGAAAGTCTTGGAAATATCCCAAACTTATATTATATTAATTTCGTTGCTCGCAAACTATTAACAAAGGAAAACCAATCAAAAAGCAAGAACTAGCGGTTAAATAAGATAAAACAGAGAAAAATATATGCTTCACGACGTGTTTAGAAATAAAACAAAAGAGCAATATTTTTCAATATTTTGCATACATTTGTACAAATTTGTGATTGTTAGACTTAAAAACCATTTGCATTGTTGTATTGCAATGAATAAAATTAGAAAACATTCACAATTTACTAAAATTAATTAATAATTTATTGTAAACGCTCAGGCTGAACAACATCGTATTAAATTCTCTCCTATTTCGAAATTTAATACCGTGATTTTGGATGGTTGGGCAACACTTGTCTTCAAAATGACATAAGGGAGGATTTATTTAGCTAATGCACGAGATAAACATGGCTTTCTCAACACTAACATTTAACCCTACAGTTAGCGATAGTCCGGCAACTATATTTGTTTATTGGTAAAGGGATTTTGGAAAGTGTGGAGTCTTTTCGTAAAGTGCCAGACTAAAGTTGATTATTGGTAAGGCCGATTGTGTTTACTACCACACCACGTCTGGCAAACGCTCAACAAAATTAATTACGTCTATTACAGAATCCGTTGTATTCGGAATTTTGCTACGGGTTTACCCTGATATATAGAAAAATATAATACAGAAAACCATAATTTAGAAAAATAAAATCTCGAAAACAAAAATGCATAATGAAAAAAATCTCGAAAGCAAAAATCTAGAATTAATATTAATTTTTGAGACAATGGTAACAATTCGCGAGCGCGTTTTGTTACCATTGTCTCAAAAAATTTTAAAAAATTTATTCATATGGAAAACTATTTGAATTGCAACAACAATTTGATTCACTGTTCATGCAAATAAATGAGTCAGCACAAGAGGTCTTCTTAAACCTTATTGAATTGTCAAAACACCGCGTGGCTTAATTCGGACACTAGCTGCCTATATATTTTTTCCGTGTACGTATAGAGTCAAAGAGTGGGACAAATGAAAATTAATCAAATTAAAACAAATAAGGGCTTAGTAAAAACAGAGTTAAATGGTTGCATTTATCATCACTTTTTTTGTATAGGTATTTGTACATTATTTGTTATTGAAAAATGAGTTTGGTTACGTTTAGATAATCAATCTTATAAGTACATTTATTTTCTGTTGAATAGTTATAGTTATAGTTTCAAAATAATGTATTTTGTTATGAGTATTTGTTAAAAATGCATTATTTTCAATAAAAAAGCTATAGAATGTTCATTCTAGACTTGTTTTCATTACTTTCGGACTAAATTTAAGACATTATAAAAATCTCGAAAGCAGTTTTATTTTCTAGATTTTTTTCGAGATAGAGTCTTTCGAGATTTTTTTACTTTCTAGATTTTGACCCATTCGAGATTTATCAACCATTCTAGATTTTAGTCGTTCTATAGGTAACGTCATGATCCCTTTTGCTACGAACCCTGAAATAACTACCTATCATAGAATCAGTACGACGAAATTCTTAGCAAACATTTTCGCCTACGACGGATTCTATGATAGTTCGTAGCAAAATTTCCAATACGCAGGATTCCGTGATAGACAAGAATAACTTTCCAGAAAAACCGTTTATGACAGTAAGTCCCATCCATAGCACATTGTTACACCAGTTGCGATTTGGTTAAACTAAGCTGTCAAAATTTATTTCACCACAAACTCGAGTCACACATATCTACTACTTTCTACTCAGTTAAATAAACTGGCTTATAGTAATAACTCAGAATGGCCTATACTGAAAAACACAAAGGGCCTTACTAATAATCATTTTTAACCTTCACACTAAATAGTTTCTAGGTCACAATTTATGTAATTTTGTATGGGAAACTTCGCAATTGTGAGTTCGAAAAATTTAGCCTAGACACTAAAAATTATTATTATTACCTACCGCGGAAAGTTAAGTAAAAATAACAGAACAGCAACAAAACATATCTCCAGTAGCACACTAGGAATAACATTGACACTGACCATAGCATCAATTCTAAACACATTGCGCCGTACCAATAACAAATTTTAGTCTCGACTTTAAATTTACAGAAACTCATAATTATTGGGAAATTCGATTAGAAAATAAAGCCACTGTGAACTACTAAAATTTATGGTCGAATCGAATCTAAAAATGTTTAGATATTGGTAAGGCCCTATCTGATGTCAAAAACAAAGATATTATTAAATGGAATGGAACTACGCACCTACACATTCTCATGAAAAATACCTACCTAGTCGATACATACAACTGGCATAATCACAAAAAATTAGTGCGTATATTTTTTCAAAAAAGATTTTTTTTCTTCTTCTTTGTTTGTTGTTTACCTACTAACGTAAGAAGAAAAGAAAAAAGAGCGCGAAAAACCTAATTCGACCTTCTTGCGGCTTATTCTTTTGCGGTTTCTCAAAATTAAAATGACACACGCAGACAAAAAAATAGAATTCAAAATGATGTGTCAGAAAAAAGTTTGTTTTCTATTTATCTGCTTTTGATTTTTTTTGTTGTTTACTTTATAGTGTTTCCATGCCGGATGTGATATCGAGAAGACGTTTACCTAAATAAAAGAAAAGGGAATAACAAAATATTTTTCAAGTCGTTATTTTAGAAGACCAACCACCTTTATGCAGAGTGACGCAAAAGTAAGTTAGTTTTATTTACAATAAAGATGTCCGTAAATGGATTTTTGGAAATGTGCTTAATTTGTAAAACGCGCTAAATTTGCCTAATAAAATTGCTTAGGTACTACAGTAAGTAAAATATGAAAATTATGCGGTTTGGCGTATGGATAAATTGGATTTCGTTTTGCAAGTTGGAAGCTATTTTTACATCTTAAAATATCACTTAGGTTGAAGATAGGCATGACAGTAGGTATATCCGACTTTAAATAAAATTACTTACATACCGACGCGATTCAAAGCTTGATGTATACTTTCAGACCTGATGCAATTAGCAAAGGTAAGACCAAGAACAATACCATGTCGTCTTATCGTTATGATTTTGGGCTTAAATTTGTGCAGTTTGTGGTCGTCTGGTCTTCTGTTAACTGGAGAGAAGTATTTGGTGATACCCAGTTCCACCACGAACTGCAGCGCCAAGCAAGTACCTATACCCCATTAATTATCAATCATAAGTACTTGTGCATTTAAATGTGAAGACGATATTTTCAAAAATGTGCGTGCGAACTAAAAAAGTTACTTGCAATTCCAATGCATTTAAAACTAAAATATCTGGTAAGGTATAATTAACTGCATGAACTTGTAAACATGGCTTACATATGGGACAGGTTTTGCTATGCTCCAAGAATCTATTCAAAAATAAACTGAAGAAATAACTAAATAACTAGTGCATACAGTACTCCCCGGATAAAAGCACATGCGCATTATAGTGCTTATAGCCGGATTTTCAATTAAGTTCCTATTAAGCAGGGACCTTTGTAATGCATAGGATGGCGTTTTAGAATACTGACTGATTGGTTGCTATTGGTTGCTTACATCCGTTAAGTACTACACGCACTTGCTATTTGGACAGAAACAAGCAACGCCCTTGACGTTAATGAACTTCAATTGAAATGTTTTCATATTTTAAAGTGTACCCAACATTCATCTCAATAAAGTTAAATTTCCTGTAAAGACATTCTGCATTCTCCACTATCTTGCCGGTGCAGGCATCAGGTTTGGCATCATCATCACCAAAGAGTAGATGGCTAGCTTGGGTTACAGCAACTTACAACAGGTTATAGGCATGAAATTTGTATTTGTTTATTTTTGCTATTGGTATAGAGAAGAGGAAGATACTTTCGCGAAAGGAACAGAATACGTGAGATACAAAAAAATCAACATTTTGTTGGGATACACTATTCGTACCTAACGCAAAAATGTTTATTATTGCATCGTAGAAGGAATCGTTCAACAAAAAAAAGGAAAGAGAAAAAGAATAAATAAATGCTGCCCTGGCTATTTCTTTGTAAGTTGTTTTTGTTTTTTTTTTTTTTTTTTTTTTGCAAAATAGCTTTTCCACTTTTTTGTTTCTTTGTATAATTTTCTTTTAGCTGGCTTTAGATTCAGTTTGTTTCATTTTCGCATCCACATCCCCTGCAGTGTACCATGACGGGTTTTTTTTTCATTTGTGAAGTTGCTTTTCGAAAAGATTTTCGTGTCATTATCTTTTCCTTTTGTGTACTTGAAAGATGCTTTTTGGTTACAACTTGTTATTGGAAGCAATTTTAGTGTGGAATTTGAAATCGTGTCTAAAAGAAAAACATAATGAAAAGGGCATAATGTGTATGTGTAATATGTACTTTGTTGATCAAAGCGGTCCAAGATTCCAAGAGCATGAACTTAGCTGGGAGGTTTTATGTGCTGCTATGAAAATCGAGCCATCAAGCAGGCCGTTCTATGTCGTCATTTGTTTTCTTTAGAAATTAGATCAGTAGACGCCGGACAAAAAGCGTTTCGTCATAAAAATTCCTCAGATTCAAACTTATTTTTGCAATTTATACTATTTTGCATTTTCATCAGTTCCTCCTGTATTCATTCACCAATCGCACTCTTATAAACTCCAGGAAGTAACGATTGGATTCATTAACCAGCGTTTTTAAAAGCCTTATAGTGTGAACCGTTATAACGCCTACACTTTCATCTCAAGTGGCTGTCTGTCTGAAACCTTTTGTTATGTTTTATTCGATACCAAGTATCAAGGTATAATCTACAGGTTGCACTCTTTTTATGAAAATTCGCAAATTCTGTCAAAAGAAATACCTACTGAATAATTTTTCCTTCATCACTTCCGGAAGGGGTTTTGTATAGGGATGCCATACGCCCCCCTTTAGGGGGGACAGTCTCCCATTTTCATACAAAAATGCTGTTTGTCCCCCCTAACACAAACTACTGTCCCCCTTAATAAGTCAAAATTCAATAAAAGAAAACATTCAATTGAAAATTTTTAAAATACTTTCTTTTAATATTTTTAACAAAATTCTTTGTGAACACATCCATTTGAAGTGCAAGAAAACTTTCAAAGCTATTTTTATTTCATATTTTTTGGACTCTGGTGATCAATAATAAAAAAAAATATTTGTCCCCCTTTTTTAACACTTGTCCTCCCTAGAAAACTCACGTTGTCCCCCTTTTCGTATTTTTTAATCTGGCATCCCTAGTTTTGTATCACAGGAAAAATAAATTTTGGAAGCCATCGCTATAAAAATATGAACATGAAGAACTTTCCAATAATTCTATGACGTCAACAAGATGGCCGACCATAATTCGTGTCACTTATTTTTGCGTGTTTGGTATTGCTGCCCCTTTCAGTCAGACGGATATTATAGAATTGTATTGGGCTCTCCATAAATCTTCGAGAAAGTAAAAATGCATTAACACCATTACGCACGCGCATTTATTTGTCCGTTCATCACTTTCGGGAGCCATATTGTTTTATAGGAGCGTGTTTAGAGCATCCCTTTAATCTTCCTTGTTAGGAATGTGTGAACGTGTAAATGCAGCATCAATAGCCGAGTTTTTTTGAGCTTCGAACTCAGCAAAGCAAAGTAAAGTAATCTTTTACGCGCTAATTACAACAACTATTGCGAGTCTCGAAGTGTCAATTGGAATTTAGTTGTTGTAATTGCCTGCTGAAAATCCTACTTTGCTTTGCTTTACTGAGATCGAAGCTCAAAAAAACACGCCTAATGTAGTTTTCAATTTGGCAAACAAATCCATTTTTTTTTTTTTGTAATCAATTTTTTTCGTTTTGAGCGAGATTGCATGTTGGATTAGCCAAGAAAATCGTCTTTTTTTATCTCAGATCAATTTTAGATCACTTTTGAGAAATTTCAACTTTTTATCAGATTTACACATATATTATGTACTTTCACCAATACCGATCTCTATGACACACAACTGGCGAATTGATTATCATTGGAAGGATTGCTTTTTCAGCTGCCAGAGAATGCAACAGCCAACGCGATTTGAGATCTTGACTTGATCTTGCGATGGCATTCCCGATTTCGACAGCAGACTTCCGCATACATGAGCATTATCCGAAATTTTTCAAGCTTGCTTCAAATCGAATTTTCCACCTTTACATCGTTAAAAATTTAAATCATACAAAAAAATTCAAAATTACGACGTAAAAAAATTCTTTTGGCGTTTTTTTCCGGAATTTTCCGAGTTTTCCACTAAGAATTTTCTATTTTTCTATTCGAAAAGCCATTCCATAACAATTGCACACAAAACTCCATACAAAAAATTAATTTTCGTTTTTTCCAATTATCCGGATGGTTTTTTAAACATTTTCTTTCGTAAAGACCTTCTCCTTATAATTACGAATGGCTGCAAAAAAAATTTAGCCAAATCGACCCAGCCGTTCGCAATTGATGAATTATCATACATTTTTTGCAACATTTATATAATAGATTATTCCGAAATTGCATTATTACAAATGTTTGAAAATCAATTGAAATTTATTTCCAGTTCAAGTGAAACATTTCTTTTTGCTGCCAACTAATACATAAAACAACCAATAACCCTGCAAACGCAGAAGTACTTATAGAACTACTGAAACATGTACGAAAAAAGAATTAGTTCTTTACTTCCACAAAGGAGTATGTACTTTCTTTCCACTGAAAAAGGATAGGAGCTTGGGAAAGTACTCAGTTATATACCTGGCGTATATGAGAATACGTGAAGCACTCGTCCCTTTCTAATATATTGAAAAAAGTACTGAATTGAATTCGTGTTTCTACGTACAATGAAGTACTAAAGAAGTACATCGTACCTACGTAAAGGGAAGTACTTAAGAAGTACTTTGTTCCTACATTAAAGGAAGTACCAAAGATGTACTGTCTTTCAACGTAAGAAAGCAGTACCTAAGCCTAAGGTAGAGTAAGTTCGGGTATTGTGGTATATGCGGGTAATGTGGTACAGGCAGTTTTCTCGAAAACTGAGTATGCTATGGGAACTCCTGTTAAAGTAACCATTAGCGATTGCAGAGAGAACTGCGATTCGTGTTTGCTCACGTTTAAAATCGACCACGTTTTCGCTTAGTTGTTCCAAATGTGTTAATGTGTGCAGTGCAGTTTTTTTCAGGGAAAACTTTAAGTGTTTGTTTGAAGTAAAAAAAAATATTTTTCGAGCCGAACATTTATTCAATTGAAACAATCAATTTGCCATTTACTTGGAATAACTGAAAGTTTTGCTTAAAAAAATTGATTTCATATTTTTTTTAATTTTTCTTATAAAATATTAAGTTTCGGCTTATGTGGTACAGTAGCCATAGGCTAAAGTGGTATGGTATACCACATTACCCAACTGAAAAGTTTTAATTTAAAATGTATTTTTTAATTTTATATGATACAGGTTGTTTTGCAAACATGCCTAAAAAAGGTGAAATTAGAAAGTGGAACCTAAATGCTATGTAGAGCGCAATTCAATCTTAATAAAATTAATAAGAAACGATTATCTGTTAATGTGGTATAGTGTACCACATTCAACCACAAAGTGTACCACATTACCCACCGCTTTCCTAAAATGCAATTTTTGAGGTCAGAGGAAATCTCAGTAATATTTTTTGTTTGGTAATGATTGGAATCTTGCTAAATGTTGCTGAATGATAGTTTATGCTTGCATGAAACACGCTAAGGAATTTGAATGCTTTCGGTTTTATACTTTATCCGTAATGTCCAAAATAGAAACATGTATACCACAATACCCGAAGTTCCTCTATTAAGTATTTTGTTCAATCTATAAAAATATAATTTTAACATTCTTAAATCAATTATTATTGTTTATTTTCTTTATTTCTCTAGAAGACAGATCTGAAAGTCAACAATGATATGATTTCTTTTAAAACATGGCAGCTGCTTTTGGATATATTGTAAAGTGTCTAGACATCGGTCGCCGATTCTTATTGTCAACAACAACAAACAAATGGCAAAAATAAGAATTTGCAGAGTACCTATACATAAATCTAAATACTAATGTCGATTTCCATTGGGATTTTACAGATTTGCTATCAGATGTCAGATTTTTCGTGCCCAATGGAACATAAAACGAGATTTTTCTTCCTCCGCATTTGTGGTAGTGCGTGTTTGAAGTCAGCTGTTCTTAAATTGCAATTTATGCTTATAAAAATCCACTCAATTTGTGTTGATATCCATTGCGCCGGCCAAATGTAAATTTTTCTTTATTTTTCACAGACTGGTCTTCTAAATACGTAATTAATGTCGTTTTCGATTTGACAAAAAATCAATTTTTTTTTTGATCGAGATTGCTTTTCATGTTCTATTTGCCACAAAAATCAATCTTTTTTTTGATCTCAGATCACTTTTGAGAAATCTCAATTTTTCCTCAGATTTTACACATACTTTCACTAACACCAATGTTTATGACACACAGCGTCGGTTACGAATTGTTTATCGTTGGAACGATTGCTTTTTTAACTGAATTATTTATTTAACGCGTATGGGATCGAGTTTTTATATTAAATGATTTCGAAATGCTGTACTATAAATGTGTGAAAATCAATTGAAATGGATTTCGAGTGCAAGTGCAAATATGTTTTTTTTTTTGCCGCCAACTCAATAAACACACATACCAATATAATTCAGATTTTATGTTCGATTTGCCAGCAGAAATCTGAAATCTCAGATCAAAATCTGTAAAGCCAAATCGAAAACGACATAATACACACTTTAAAGTTTGACAAAAGGCAAATGTTTTGGTGTTAGTGTAAGTAGATGTGAATCTTGCTCAGATATCGAGATTCGAAAAATAGCTCTGACTCTCAAAAAAAGTGTTTTTTTTGCGGCCAATGGAACATGAAATTTGACAGCCAGCTGATTTCGAGAGCAGAAAAACTGCTCTGACTCTGAAAAAAAGTGCTTTTTCTGTCCCAATGGAAATCGACATAACACTCTAAGAGAACGCAAAAACATGTTTCTCTGTGGTAGTGTTTTTGAGAAACTACTGACTTTTGATTTGCAGCGAAAATTCGGATTTCATCAGCAAGGCCAAATCGAAAACGACATAAGTTTGAGAGCTCTCAAATTAAACTGCTAACAATAAATATAAAGTTTTGTCCACTTTAACATTTCTCATTCCATTGTCATCAACAAAGGCTGTGGCAACGGTCAGACACAGCTTGACTTAATATTTTGACTTCAACAACTATATTTCCACACAAATTGCACAATAATTGTGAGCAATCAAACATTTTATATCGACATTCAAAATAGGCTTAGTAAGGCGAGCCATGTTATTTCGAATGCATTTTATCCGCAGTTTTAATTTCATTTGACAAAACAATATTTTTAATCATAACTGAAAGAGGCATGTTTACATTAGTTTATAATAAAACACTGATGACTATTTTACTACATATTTCGCCACCTAAAGCGGTAGATATAGACACATGTAGACATGTATACCCATTTTAAGTTGAGGAATACCTACCTACCTATTATAAATTTTCTTTCCCTCTATTGAATTTTTTATTATCACCCAGTCCAACATATTTATATATTTTCTATGAACACGTATGTACCTACTCTGCGTAAATTTTTTTTATTTCTATTTTAGCATCATGACTTTTTAAACTCACGTTGCACTCAAATTTAGAGGTGAAAAAAACCTCCTTATCGATCGTTAATTTCTCCATAACTTTCCTGTCTCTTATTTTCTATAACAAAAAAAAACCTAATAAAAAGAAAAATAAAATACACAAAAAATTCTCGTCACAAAATAAATTTCCAGACTAGCTCTATTCAGAAAAAGAAGAAAAATAAACCGAAAACACCACACCACATCACATGGAAGAAAAAAAAACCCTCGCTCATTTTTCTTAGTCAGAAAACGAAGCCATTAACCAACCCCCTCCACTGACACATTCGGGTGGCTCTACTGTATAGTATAAAAAACGACTGAAATGGGAAAAAAAATAAAAAACCTTGCTTGCATACACCCGTGTACAGTGTACGAGAGAAGGGGCTTTTTTATTACGAATTCAAAAAAAAAAAAAAAAGTTTTCCATCAAAAGACAACAACAAAGAAAAGCAATTCAAAATGCTGCGGAAAAATACATACATGAAAAATAATAAGGAAACAAAAAAATACACGCTATTCTGAGTAACAGTGAGTCAAAATAAAATTGCAGGAAATGTTTTTATAGGTACTCTGTAAGATTAGATAGATGTGATATTTGAATATGTATTTGAAAAAAAAAAAAAACTCAGTTAAGATTTTAGTTTGGGCGACGCATTTTTAATGTACACCATCCAAAAAAAAAATTTAGAAAGCAATATACACATCAGTTGGTCAGTATTGAGTAATATCAACAAATTTAAAGTTCAGTACACTCCATTACATCTCTTTCTTCACATCAAGGTGAAACTGAACAGATTTCGATCGCTTCCGATTTTTTTGAGAATCCTAAGCGATAATTTATTCGTGCAAAATGACTGCCGTTGCAGCGAGTGCCGGCAGACAAATAGGGTGCACAATGCAAACTTCTAGATAAGCTTATGCGAAAGTGCATGCAGGAGAATTTTGCAACCGTTCTAGAAAACTGTACGAATTTACCCTGGCGGATTATGAGAGCTCTTTCTCGGTCGACAAACAAATGGATCTCTGGAATAGTAAGGGACACTTAATAAATATGACGTTTATATGCTATTTTTACGTTTCAAGAAATTGTGTTTCAAAATCTGTATATGGTTAAATTAATAAGCAAACTAATGCAATAAATACCCCTAGAATACTACACGGAGTTATGGCATTTTAAATGCGTCATTTAAGAATTCTGCGTATTTTTTGAAAGCTTTTTCTTCTTGACTGAGTGCAGTGCTATGCGATATCCACTATTGATATTCTCGTCTCTAAACAGACATATTTTCAGAATGATTTGTCATCGCCTTTAAAAACAAAAAGCTCCTCAGTCGGACATGAGGCCCTAAGAAGTTTGCCATAAAAAGTAAAGTCACTTAGCAATGTGACCAAAGCTAGACCAGGAAATTTTCAAAAGGTTGTTTTAAGTACAATACTTTCAAATATTTTTGACATATTTGGGACCATTAAATTAAGTCCTTGAAAACGGTAGGTACGTCATTTAACCCGTCAGGACCCAGAATAAACCAAACTTCCGCAATGAAAACTTATGGGAGTTGTGTCTTTGGGTGTGTTTAGTAGGTACGCATTTTGTCGAAATCAATGCCCTTCTTTAGCCTATTCCATTCTAATGCTACGTTTCCACCGGAGATTATGTTCGATATATACAAAAGTTAGTCTCATGACAAAGGGGATTAGAAATAAATCTCGATTATGAACCAGGTTTGCATGTAGTCCCGTTTGTTAACACACTTTCCACAGCTCGAGATGTCAAAAATACCAAGCAAACAGGTATTTGACGTTGTGTCATAAAAAAAAAATCATCTGTAATGATAGCGAAAGCGACTTCTCCTAGATATGCAACAAAAAAACCTTTAATTTTGTTTTATTGAATTAAATTATAAGCTAATAGTAAAAAAATATTTTAATTTTGACAACATCCGGTGAAACGTCAAATTAATCTTGTTTTTTTTTTTGTTGGAAACACTTCAGGATTTATATGTAATCTCTTGATCTAAATCTCGCGATTAGTGTCTGGTGGAAACGGAGCATAACATTTATACCTACAAATTTCCATATATGAAGGTAACTGCAATTTTTTACAATATAATATGTAGGTACTTTATAAGCTAAATTGAAATCCACAAGAAAAAAAAATAGTTGGCGCAACCACTCTCACAACCACTCAATTTGTGTGAGTTAGTTTTTGGGATTAATGGAAGAGACAAGGGATCTACAATTTTAGAGTCCAAACATCTAATTGTGAAGCTCTTTCTTGAAAGTTATACCCAAAACACATGTGCACAAATTCTGTACGCAGCGCAGAGTGCAGTGCTGCATTAAAAAAGATGTGCAGAAAATTGTTTGACAATCATTGCATCCGCTAATATGGCTACTGTCATTCGCCGACTAAGCAGCTGATGTGTTTACAACCAAAACAAAAACAAACACGATCATCAGTGTCAAAAGGCGATGATGCCAAATTCTTGAAATTACAATTTAATTTCGTTTGTGTTGTGGTAGCCTTGAATTTTGCAGCAAATTTAGAAATAGAGACATGTTGCAGTACTACAGTGAGTGCAGAATTTACGTGTGTCTATAATCATATCAACATGTGTATTCTAATCTTGCTGCGCAGTGAGTTCTGCACATGTGTTTTGGGCATTATACTCCCATCTGTTTGTCAGACGTTGTCAAGAGGTGGCGCAGAAGAAACTTCAGATGGAATTTTTTTAATCGGGAATCGAACCTGGAACAGCAACACTCACTCAGATGTCCAATGTCCAACACACTAACCACTAAGCCACTGTGCCTATAAATTAAAAAAGTACCGACATTATATCTTTTTTTTTTCAAGTTCATGACTCAATCACTGTACATGTCGAACAAAAATTTTTCTTCTCTACAAACTAAGGAAATGACGAATATTTAAACCGTGCACAAATAGTAAAGTCGAAGCTAACAAAAAAACAAAGCAAACAGAAAATTATCGATTTTAAAAAAAGAAAAGAAAAAAAAAGAGGGTTTTTTTTCTAGATTAGCAAGAAAAATAGTGAAATAACTATACATGCACAGGTTTACAATCTCAATTCTCAACACATTCGATAAATATTGCAGCCAATCTGAAAAATGATTGTAGAACTAAAACCCCACTTGTTTGTTGCATTAAGGCGGGAATTTAATTTATGTTTTCGCTCTTTCCCAGCGGCATTTGCATGCGATTCGTCAATTAACTCTTGTTCATAGCGGTTTTAGGTACCTACCAACCACTTAACGAAAAAAAAACTTCAACTAAAACTGATATTAAAAGAAAAAACACAAAAAAAAACTGCAGCTGATATCGTTTGAAAATAATTATTATCTCTTTCTATTCTACTCTCATTTTCTCCACAAAAAAAAACTGTTTTTCCAACCAATTATTTATTTACAGTTTTTTATTCTCGTTTTGTCGCAATTGTGTTTTTGTATTTTTCCATCTGCTTCTTGCCATTCGCAAGTACAATTTTATTTCATGGAATAATTTGTAAAAAGTGGAAATTGGTTCCTGTTTTATTACAGTACATGTGGGTAATGCGTCATGCATGCATTATGGCCGGCATTGCCAGGTGTTTTATGTGACGAATTTAAATAAAACAAATATTTATTTTGTTTGATTATGTAGGTATTTTGTTTCGTAAATACGAAAATTATTTTTTTTAAAGATTTAAACATTAAAAAACACCAATGTTTATGACACACAGCTGGCGGTTACGAATTGTTTATCGTTGAAAGGATTGCTTTTTTAGCTGAATTATTAATTTTACGGATCGAATTTTTATATTAAACTATTCTACTGCAAGTGTTTTTTTGTGGCCAAGAAGCAATAAAATTCAGATTTCATGTTTGATTTGAAAGCAAGAATCTGAAATCTCATCAAAATCTGAAAAGCCAAATCGAAAACGACATTGGGGAAGTAAGGATTACTAGGTAGTTTAGTAAGTCTGACAGCTGTCTGACGAGATGTGTTTCAGTTTTTATTGGCCAGTATAGTTTTTTGCATTTGACGCTTATGGAGGGGAAGCCGACAAATCTAGTCAAACAAACAGAGTGGCCGCTGCAGAATTCTGAAGAGTCCAAAAAAAGGGCCGGTGAGACAAAAAGGTGTCATTTCTAACAAAGGTAATGCCGACCGCGAGAATACAAAAACAATTCAAGATGCTTAGTCAACGCGTTCGGATTCATAGTCCTGAAAAAATCTAGTTTCAGTTTTGTTATAAACTAGGTAGGTATCCGAACGTCCTAATTAATTTTGATGTAAGCATTGTTACCACTGTCAACTTTAGAAAAATATTTTAAAAAAACAGTATAGTTACCTAGTTGTCTTCAATGGCCAGCAAGATTATTGAGTGCTCTTGTCAACTTATGACAGTAGATTTGATACCATTATACCTACTCAATTTGACACAAAGTCACAAAGGGAATGAAAATGTGTTTCATCAATTTGTTTGCTGACTGCTACTGTCTGTCCCAAATATTATAATTTCTGTTATTTTTTATTAAGTCCCGTTTCTATTTTTCTACATTTAAACACACAAAAAAGATCAAAATTAGCATAAGATCAATTCTCTGTAGGCACTGCCTGGTAACACTGTTTATTGTTATTCGATTTTGTTTTTGGTAGGTATCCATTTCGCATCACTCTGACAAAATGAAACGAGTGGAATGTAGTAAAGAATACAAAAACAAAAATATATACATATAATTAAACAACTTTGTAGTACCACAAATTTTACTACACAAAACACAAATCAACCTCAACAATTACACCACAGAGTTATTCCCCTCAGAAGAATCCAATTCCAATTCCAATCCAGAATGACAAAAAAGATCAATTCGAAATCCAAATCATACGCAAGGTGGTTGTTTTTGTTTACCTATTCCCCTTTCCAGTTTTTTTAAATCCTTTTTTTTTTCTATTTCGTTTAATAGGCCTCTTTTTCATTTTTCAATGTCGTATTATTTTATTACATACTATCATCATTTATTGGTTATTGCTGTTTAAGCTCCCCGGTTTATGAATACTGATTAAGATCAACGAACTCTTTTGAAACTTTTACATAAACAACAATCGCATTTTCAGAAAAATGTCATTTACTTACCGCTACACTTGGTTTTCTTGTTTGTTAATAATTATTTATTGTTTTGATAAATTGCACACACACTCGAAATGTCAATTAACAAATCAAATTGGAAACACACACATATAATTACTGACAACTTTTTCTTTTCTCGATAACAATATACGAAAAAACACTGCGGATATTACAACTTAAAAAGAACCTCCGCGGAAAATCGTACCGCATTAAAAGTAAATTCAACACTGACTGACTAAAAGTTTAAGTTGACTTTGGTGATTGGTGTGGTGTTGGTTTGGTCTTTGATGTTGTTGTTGTTGCTAGAAATTCGTTTCGGTTCGTTTCGTATTGTTTTGTAGTGAAAATAAAATGGAATGGAAACACCGAGCGCCGAGGCCAAAGAGAATGGAATTATAGAGATATATTATAACTTTCCAGTGGAAAGGCGACTGTTTTCCAGCAAAATTCATGAAATCAGAGATAAATGAACAAAAGAGATGACTACTTTCGTACCCCTATCAGCGATACCACTTTACTACAATTGAAGTAGATCTACTTCAATTTTGGAAAAAAAATTTAAATCTGCTCCCTACTTCGCACTATTGGTAAATTTTTAATATCTACTTCACTTTCGAAATCTCTTATTTAATCTGCTTCAATTTTAATAAAAATACCTTAGATCTACTTCCAAAAAAAATATTTAAAAAATGTTTTACACTCTTTCATATGAGTCCAGTCTCACATTTCTAAACAATAAACTGCATCAAACTTCACTCTTCGTTTATTACTGTTATTGCTGTGAAAGAGGTGATAGCTGGTAGGTATTTTTGAGCCTCCTATGGAGTTATTATTTTAATTCCAAAAATTTTAACTTGTCAATGGCCGTTATATATTGAAGTAAGAATTCAACTACATATTTATGTTTTAATTTTAATTTTGTGATGTGTATAAACACTTCTAACTAATTGAAATTATATAAAAGTCAACTAGTAGTTGTATTTGATAAAAAAAAAGTGATATCATAAAATTAACTGATGTAATCTTGCCAACCAAAACGATAAGTGTAGATCGTAACGGTTTTTTTTACATGTTTCAGGTATACATAAAACTAATATGGAATTGAATATATCATTAAAACTATGATTTTGAAATCTACTTCCATTTTCTTGAATCTACTTCACTTTTCGGATCAAATCTACTTCGCCTTTTTTTTTTGAAGTGGTAACGCTGACCCCTATCCCCCCAAAACCCATTTGTTAACATCGTTGTTTTTGTAATTTCAACGCCCGTCTTTGAATACGTGCGAGGTGCGACTTA
The DNA here is from genome assembly GCA_949126925.1 of Cheilosia vernalis. Lineage (NCBI taxonomy): Eukaryota > Metazoa > Arthropoda > Insecta > Diptera > Syrphidae > Cheilosia > Cheilosia vernalis. Next base: position 47,926,115 of record OX421360.1, read on the forward strand.
CAAAACAGCACTTTGCTAACACGGTTTCTCCACGGTCAATTTTTTTTCAGCATTCTGTCAAATTTGATAGAATTGCAAGAACGACCAGTATGCAAAGAAATGTAGGGTGGGCATTTCATATCGTGAAATTACATTCGTTGAAATGTCGCTGAGCAGAGCACATCGTTGCGTTCTCGCATTAGGCCATGCAATCCTTTCTCTTTTCCCCATCTACCATATTCTTGTCTGACTATACTTGTCTCTTTTATTCCTACAAGCGCTACAAGCGACCATTCGCCACTCAGCCATCGTGGAAATGAAAAACAAGTGTCATGTCAAACTGCACAGAAATTGTAGCCCATTTCATGAAATCGATACCATGAAATGAACTGTGAAATACTTTTCATGAAATTGGTTTCTTCGTGAAATGTGTGGTCTCCACGTGCAATCTGTCATTTCATTAAAAATTTCATGCAAAGGAAATTACACGTGGAGACACCGTCTAATGGCCAACCGCGAATAATCATCTTTCTTTTATTACCATCGCGGTGCTTAATTGTGTTGTGTTTCGTTTTGAATTTGTTTGGTTTTTGTGGAGGTGTTGATTAAACTGAAAAAATAGTGAAATACACATTAGAGAATACCTAATTCTTGCATCAAAGTCCAATTCATAAACTGACATAAATCCTATAATAGAAAATAGCAGGTGTGTGCGTCTTCATGAATTTTTCTGGAAATCAGCTTGTAGGCAGCCGGCAGCCGCCCTTCCACTGGAAAGTTATATAACTCTATATGCCATTATCTTTGGTATACACTTTTTGTATGTGCAGCGCCACAAACTTTAACAGCTCATTGTGTTTAAGCCCGTATGACACTATTTTTTTGCATTTTTCAGACTTTTAAAATGAAACTAGAGCAGGACGAAAAATAACTACGCAAATTCCCGATAGGAGTGAGTGCGTACACACCAGCCTAATTAATATGGAGATGTCAAAAAAGAATGCATTGAAAATTTATTCAATTTTCATTATTTTGCTGCTGGCAGCTTTTTTTTAAACATTTCCACAATAAATCGTATTTGCCCCCAGCAGTGCTCCCAGATTAGGGGGAAAGTCGGCCATTTTGTCGATTTTTTTATAATAAAAGTGGATTTTGTTGGGGGAAAACAATATAACTCCTATTCATATTATTCCTATTATTTTTTTTTCCTTAATACTTCTATGATATTTTAATAAAACTTAAATAAGGGTTTTTGTTTTTGGTAAAAATAAATAATTTTTATTTTTGAAAAAGGGGGATAAATATCGTTTTTAAATTAAAAAAAACTGGTATTTTTTTTTCTTTAATCTGGGATCCCTGGCCTCCCGTCACTATGAAGTTTGTGGTTATAAATTCGTTTAAATTCATGTGGTTGCTTTGCAAAACAATTGTTACCCCTTTCATAATACCTACACATTTTGTTTCTTTTGCACGAAGCTGACATTTCAACATGTTTTATTAATGCTATAATGCTGCATTTACACGGGCACACATTCCTATCACGCAAAATTAAAGGGATGCTAAATACTAAATAGCCGTGTGACCGAAAGGGACAGCATTACCTAACACGCAAAAAAACGTGACACGTATTTAGGTCGGCCATCTTGTTTGCGTGATAGGAATTATAGGAAAGCTCTGCATGTTGATATTTTTATAGCGATGACTAATGTCGTTTTCGATTTGGCTTTTCAGATTTTGATCTGAGATTTCAGATTTCTGCTGGCAAATCGAACATAAAATCTGAATTATATTGGTATGTGTGTGTATTGAGTTGGCGGCAAAAAAAAACATATATACACTTGCACTCGAAATCCATTTCAATTGATTTTCACACATTTATAGTACTGCATTTCGAAATCATTTAATATAAAAACTCGATCCCATACGCGTTAAATAAATAATTCAGTTAAAAAAGCAATCGTTCCAACGATAAACAATTCGTAACCGACGCTGTGTGTCATAAACATTGGTGTTAGTGAAAGTATGTGTAAAATCTGAGGAAAAATTGAGATTTCTCAAAAGTGATCTGAGATCAAAAAAAAGATTGATTTTTGTGGCAAATAGAACATGAAAAGCAATCTCGATCAAAAAAAAAATTGATTTTTTGCCAAATCGAAAACGACATAAATAAATTCCGCTTTCCCATAAAACAAAATGGATTCCGCAAATGATGAACGGACAATAATTTTTTTATTTTTTTTCGTGTAACTGATCGATGAATTGTTGGTTAAATTTACTGAAACTAATTCCAAATCTACTAATTTGACATGTTTTATATCATTAAAGGATATCGTTACTATATTGTGTCTTAGCTGTACTACAGTTTAAATACAATTTTATTGACAATATACTACTATTTGGATGTAATAATGGCCGCGTTCCACTGCCCGCTAGATGGCCAGCGGCATGTCAAACTCCATTTAAAAAAAATACGAAGCTGAGCTGCGATTGTGATAAAATTGGTAATAATGTAAGTAAAATAACAATTCATATTGTTTTATAATATAATCATTTCTATCATCAAAATTATCCATTTTCTCAGAAAACTTTTCCAAACAATTTCAAACTTTTAATTTTCAAATGATTAGAAAAATAGTGTCAAATTTCACTTTTGCTGCTGAAGCTATCGTTCCTTCAAATGGGATATTTTGTGGTAGACGTCTACCGGGCAGTGGAACGCGACCGGTGTTGCGTGATTAGTGACAAGTGACAGCCCGGGTTATTCTAAAAAAAAAAACATATACAAATATTTTTTATTTTTTTGCGTTTGATATCTGAAGTCAAGCTAAAATGTAATCAAATGAAACATAATTTGACAGAATTAGTGGCAGCCATGTTTTTATAGATCTGTTTCTTTTTCAGTTTTGTGTAGCTGAGCGAGCAACGTAAACAGAACCAGAACTTAAGCGCGTAGTATGCAGATGATCCGAAACGAAATTTTCCGGTGGTCTCCAAAAGGACAACGAAACGTCTGCGAAAAGGCAGCGGAAAATAATTTGTGGAGGTTTTTATCAGCTGCTACACAAGTAGCAGTGTTACCATCACTGTCAATTTATCTCCGATTTGGATACTCCAGCTTTTCGCTGGCTCCTTAAAATTTTCATTTGGTAATTGTCCTAATTTAGATATTTACTTTAAAGTTTCGTGATTTTTTGGCTAAAAATGCATAGGTAGGTACTTCAATAACAAACGTATTCTTTTCGCATGACGAACCCGTAAACATTTTTTTTTGCTTTTTTTGACCACTTAAACTTGATGGCTGAACTCATTCTTGGTCTTCAAATGTTGCTTATGAATTATAAAGTAAGTTTATCAAGAAAATATCGGCAAATTACCTTTAAATTTTCTAGAAAAAGATTTTAGAAATTTTTCCGTATGAACAATTTTTTCCGATCAACTTCTTAGTTAATTCCACAAAAAAACATAAACAAATCATTCCACTGAAATATTAAATTTCTTTACAGTTCCATCTGCCTGAATTTGTGCTATGACCGCCTATTTTTCATTTATCGTCGTCCTTAAACAATTTATTAAGTCTGCCAATGATTTTAGGTATTTTTGGCGCCAAAATTTTCCAACTTGCCTCCATACCTCTTATAAAATCTGGCAACACTGGAGTACAAATGTCAAATTTTCGCAAGCAAATAATGTCCCGGACAATAAACGTGTGCGAAAAGAGAGTGGTGAATTGTACCAAGCAATCTACTACAACTAACCACTTTTCCGCCATCATTTCGCAGCATCTGCGTACCAGCTGCGTACTGCAAAACGAAAAGGAGAGCGAAATTTTTCGTTCATGATTTCGTTGTGTCACTTTTGTATGGGATTTTCCGTTTCGGGTCATCTGCGTACTGAGCTTTACTACAGAACTAATAAACGTTATGTTCTGTTTTAGTATCTGTTATCTGTTCCTGTTTTCAGGGAAAAAGTTTACTTTTTGTTGATTTTAAATTTAAATAAAGGTAGTTACGATAAAATGTGTCATGTCGATTAGAATTGACAAAACTCTAATATGATCATTGTCATGCTTTATCAAACTACTATCTTGTTCCAATATACATATTTATTATTTTAAACAAAATTTTTATGTAGGTAGGTACCCAACAATTTTTTAACTTCTATAATCATTTCCCTTCACATGGAATTCCATTGGAAAAAATAATACAACCCTGTGCGCTCACAGAATCGGCAAAATTTGTTCGTTAAAAAAAAGGGAAATTTTACCGCGAGGTATTTTATCCACCATTTTCCTAAAAATCGGCTGTCAGTTTGGTGTTGCACGTCAATTGCCAATCACGTCGTTTCTTTTCCTTTTTTTGCTTTTGCTGCCCCATTCGCCTGTTGTCTGTCGCACACACATACACCAGAGAAAAAAAGAAGGAAAAAAAAAAAACGAGGAGAAAAGAAAGCAGAAAAGGTCAGAAAGAAAAAAACCTAATCCATTCCATAATTTCACAAATTCAATTGAAAACGATTTTTTCATTTCGTACTCGCAGCAATACCAAACAGGAATTTTTCAACTATCATCCGTGAAAAAAAGAAGAAAATTCCCCCGAAACAAAGGATCAAAGTTAGAAGCGATAAGTACTAGTGAAAGAAAGAGACGAAAAACATGTATTCGAATGGCTTCACCCATCATCCCCACCAGCCCCCATTCTATGGAGCACCTAGGGCCGATCGACCATACGGTGGTGGCCGAAATGGCGCAGGAGGTGGCGCTGGAGGTGGTCCCGGTGGCCTAAATGGTGATGCGTCCGGAGCAGCACACTACAATAATGCAGGCATTGGCTACCCAGGCAGTTACGGTGGCTTCCAGAACACTGCTGCACGAGGTAATTACACGGCAAGTTCGCCCGCAAATGGTGGTAACTACTATGGCGGAGGTGCGACTTTTCAAAGAAAACCCAATTTCGTTCCACGCCCGAAGACTTTTAGCAACAACAACTATCAGCAGCAGCAATCGATGTCACATCACATGAATTCCATACCGATGGGCATGCTCTCGAAAGAAGAAAAAGCTGAGATGCAGCGTGAAAAAGCTAAAAATCCAGGCAGAAATTTAGTGAAACCCCAATGGGACAATTTGCAGCCTTTTCAAAAGAACTTTTATGTTCCACATCAGAATTCTATTGCTCTAAGTGAGCAGGGAGTGGCCGATCTACGCAAAGAAATGCAAATCACAGTCGCTGGCAATGCGGTGCCCCATCCGATAACCAATTTCGAAGAATCATCTCTGCCCGAGTATGCGATTCAAGAGATGAAGCGTCAGGGTTTCACCAAACCCACCGCCATACAGTCGCAGGGATGGCCAATAGCACTCTCTGGCAGAGACTTGGTGGGCATTGCCCAGACTGGTTCTGGCAAGACATTGGCCTACATGCTGCCCGCGATGGTGCATATTGTTAATCAGCCGCCACTCCAGCGAGGTGATGGGCCCATCGCACTAGTGTTGGCACCCACACGCGAGTTGGCCCAACAGATTCAGACAGTAGTGCGCGATTTCGGACTGCAATCGTCTCCCCAAGAAATTCGACACACTTGCATATTTGGAGGCAGCTCAAAGGTACCGCAGGCACGGGACTTGGAACGTGGCGTCGAAGTTGTAATCGCCACCCCCGGCCGATTGATTGACTTCCTCGAGAATCGCATTACGAATCTTTCGCGCTGCACATATCTGGTGTTGGACGAAGCCGATCGTATGCTGGACATGGGCTTCGAGCCGCAGATCCGTAAGATTATCGAACAAATTCGTCCCGACCGCCAGGTGGTCATGTGGTCTGCCACTTGGCCCAAAGAAGTGCAAGCTCTAGCCGAAGATTTTCTCACCGATTACATCCAAATTAATATCGGTTCGTTGAATCTTGCCGCGAATCACAACATTCGACAGATCATTGACATTTGCCAAGAGGAGGAAAAGCCACAGAAGATCGTCAATCTGTTGAACGACATTGGACAGGCCGTTGCCACAAGTAAAATAATTATTTTCGTCGAAACTAAGATCAAAGTGGAGGAGATTTTGCAAATTATTCGCAATGAGGGCTACACGGCCACTTCGATTCATGGCGACAAGTCTCAGGCGGAACGGGACTCTGTATTGAAGGACTTCCGTAACGGCAAGTCAAACATTTTGATTGCCACAGATGTGGCTTCGCGAGGACTTGATGTCGAAGATCTCCAGTTTGTCATCAACTATGACTATCCGAACTCGTCCGAGAACTACGTACACCGCATCGGACGTACAGGTAGGATTTTTTCGTTTGTTTTAAAATTCACTCCATATCAAATGATTGTATTTACTTTAGATTTCAGAATAAGTTTTCGGTCTGTAGTACAGCGCTACAAACTTGGTTTTGTGTAATTGTAATTATTGTTGGTTTTATTTTGAGAGAGCTGTATATATAAAATCATTTGCAACTTGCAAGTCGCAAATATTTAGAATAGAAATTTCATAAATATTCATTTCACACTTTGACTGAGAACAGGAAATTACGTCTATATATGCGGGCTGTAAACTTTTGTAACTTGCATAAGCTCGCCCTTATCAGCTTTTCTTATTATTCGCTTTTGTTCAGGTTGCTAAGTGTCATTTGTCTCGCCAAAGGCTCACTCGTTTATCATTATAAAGTGTGCTCAATGAAGGGAAGCAAGTAGGAACTGCAGAAGTTGATAAAAATTGTCCTAACTTATAGCAGAAAGTGACGTTGAAAAAGAAAAGCGTCTCATACTAATTTTGCTGTGTGAAACAACAAGTTTTCAACATGGTTATCTCTAGGAGAACTAAAAAAATTGTCGTTTACAGAAAGTAAGACTTTGCATCGACTGGAAAACTAAATAAGTTAAGATTACCGGAAATTTAAAATTGGGTCTGGGTCCCTTATGTTCTGTTCAAACAACAGTTAAACGTTATACCATTTTCAAGCGTTTTCTCACAACAAATAGTTTTATTTGAAATCTTTGTGTTTTTTTTTTTTTTTTTTTGTAGCACATGGGAAATAAAAGAAAGTCTTTGTAATTGTGTTTTGAAAGCTGGACTACTTCTGCAACTCTAGGCAAAAATGCCTTCTTTTTTTTTCGATGGAAAAGTACTCAATTTTTTAACTAATTAATATGATCTTTGAAATTCAATTGTCTATCAATCACAACTCCCAAGTATTTGAATTTATCTACTAGCTCCACATTCCTATAGTAGCGCCAATTCAGTAGTACCAGTAACCTATAGGTGTCGCTACTCATACCAAATCGAGAAATAAATTATATAGAGCTTTGAGCCTTTGATAATTTTATTCCTTACTAGCTGGCCCGGCGAACTTAGTTCCGCCCAATTCATTAATGTGATGAAAATAATAATTCCGAGCATGCACATTGCACATGCCTCTTTATGCAATTCGGTCAATTCAAATTCTTTATTCAAAAGTTATATTAAATACTCTAGGTATGACACTTAAAAAGAAAAGAAAAATAACAAAGTTGGGTCCTTAAGTCCACTTTTGCTCTAAATTAACAAAAATCAACTTCTGCATCATCAACATCAAGTTGTTGATGATGTGAACTAAATAAAAAAATGTTATGATTTAACAGATAAAGCAAGGGAAACTGTTTGAACTGTTTTACAATAAATTTTTTGTGAATTCTTTTTTTAGAATCAATTCACACAAATACATTTTGAAGTTGGTAAATCTAGTACATTCTTTAATCAAAGTCGCATTAAAAATTTTAATTTACAACTGTGCGTCGTGCTTATTTTCCAATAACCTACTTGACTTACTCACCAAATCAAAACCTTGGATTGCAATTTTTATCTTTTTTACGAAAAAGGCATGATTTTTCGAAAAAGGCATATCTTTTTAAGGGTTCAGACATGAAAACTTCGATCCGGCTTTGCATCACTAGCGGTGACTCCAATCAAACTATTTCTCAACTTAAAGTCAAATTTAATGCTTTATTTCTTCTAATTTAGACTAAAAGTTAATCTGTTGCCAAAAGTCGCGTCTAAAATGTTTTATTGCTAAGGGCCAATAGAAATAACTGAAGTATATCAATATCGATTTGTGTCAATCAAACCGCAATGATTGACGTGCCACCTATCGGGTCCAAAAGAATCCTATCCTTCAAACTGGAACCAACCATACGCAACAACAAATTTACATAGAAATCGCCTGAGTGGCTTTGGAGATCGAAAACATTACCTATTGAGTCTAAAAGAATGTTATCTTTTAAGTCTTGCTAAACCTTAAATACGTCAATACGAACAAAACCAAAAAGTTTCATGAAAATTGGCCCATCAGTTATTGAGATATAAAGTCATCGAGTTTCGCACCGAAGGAATTATATTTACAAATTATTGTGATTGTATTATTATATTTTAGAAGCTAATTGAATTTAAGTTAAAAACGAAACGTGTGCCTACAGCGCCACCTGTTGAGAATTTTATGTTTTTTATAAACCATCTCTGATTCAAGACGAACAAAACAAAACAAAAATCATTCAAATCTAACTTACGCACATATCTATTTCCTTCTACATTTAGAGACACAGGAATCTCAATTTTGACTTCGGTGAAAGGGTTGTAGGGTCAACAAAGCAAGGCAGGCATGCTTGTTTAAGTCTATGCTTAGCTCGTCGGTGGAGTGGGATCTTCTGCTTGGCTTGCGGCCTACCGTACTTTTATATGCCTGAATTTTGATGCGAACATTTTAAAACTTGCTGGTATTAAAGGGATAGGAAGAAAATAGGGAAAGGATTAACTCTAAAAGAAATATTTGCTACTTTAATAGCTAAGAAGAAAACTAACCAAACCTATCATCTTGGTTGGTAAGCCTTCTCCCTTCTGTATCCACACCAGTACCGAAGGTGTTATGGTACCTTTGAGCTGCCCTCCCCATAACCCTACACACGAATGAGCAGAGTATCCTGTACGTGAACATTATCATTGTTCTCGTCATCTCAATCACCCCTACATTTCAACTTACTCACACATCAAACAAATCAACGTATCTACTCCATTTCAAAAAGTCACTGAATGTAACATAGTAAACATAAACAAATAAAAAAAATTTTCAAAATTGTTGACAACAACAATTTGCTTGGAAAATAACTAAAATAATTGACAACAACAATTGCTTTTAAAATTTGAATTAATTTTTTTTTTTGTTTTGGAAGTTTCACTGCTCGATTTATATCCAGTTTATTTTTTTTCAAAGTGCTTTTCCCCATGAAAATCGAAATGTGTGCCTGCAACGCCACCTGTTGAGAATTTTCCGACTTTTCTTTTTTCCTAAACCATCCCTGATTCAAGACGAACAAAATGAAACAAAAATCATTCAAATCGGTTTAACAGTTCTCGAGCCTTTACCCGACTAACACACAGCGATTGATTTTTATATAATAGAAAGAAGATAAAAAAGCTTTCGTTGAGATTTTTACTCCTTCATTCATTAGAAAATTTGTTGTCGTTAGGTTTCGATTTGTATTTGTTGTGTGAATTTTTTACAAAATATTAAAAATGTTTTTTCAATTCAGAATTGGACGAATTTCTAACCAAGCAATATCAAATCCTAGAATCAGTTTCTGATATTAGGGATTCAAATCTTAAGGCTCGAAGACCACCTCAAAATCAGCAAATCGTGTATTTCACACTAAAACGAATAATTTCAACTGTCGTTTATGCAGATCCCCACATCCACTTCATTTCTGTTCACTATTCCCACGGTTAACGGCTGTCGAAGTCAGTTCACTTGTAAGCTATGTCGGCAACGACATCACACACTCTTACATACTGAAGAATTCGGATCGCAAATGGGTGTTAAGCAGGGTTCCATCTTAAGCACATTGCTCTTCATCTTGTTTAGAAATGATACAGTTGAGGAAGTATAGAAGGAGGGATTAAACTTGGTGGTATGCGGATACCAGCGTTAAAGTTTGCGGACGATAGGTATAGTGTTTTTGTCGGAGACAGTAAATGGGATGCAGCTAGTTATCAATCGTCTTGAAAGTTACTGCAATCAATGGAATTTGACTGTAAACCTATCGAAGTCAAAGATGATGATATTTAGAAATGGTGGTGGAAGATATACTCTCGCAACGAAAAATGGTCCTATCAAATGGTCCTACGCGTTGAAGTAGTGAAAGAGTAACTAATCTAATCTAACCTTAGTGTAAGTATGAAAAAGCACCTCGAGGCTTATCTAGCAGTAGCTAAAATAGCCGTTTCATCAGTTTGGGGGATGCATCGACAACAAGTATATCGAGCACACTGGTATCTTGGAAGGCGATTTTTGAACATAAATATATTGTACCTACATAGGTATTTAAAGTCATTAGTCGTTGTAGTTTTGATAGCTAAATTGTCAATCTAGTAGACGGCCATAAGCCAAACCATAAAAGACTTATTGAACATTGTTTGTAAATACGAACAAAAAAATTCTAAAATTATTTTAAATGTTAATAAAGTCGCTGTACTACTACTACTAATACTACTACCCGTCAAGCACAAGTGCACAAGGATAAACATTCTACTAATAGTACGAGTATTTCTTAGCCCAGTACTTCTCAACAACACATACAGTCCACTAGAACAACACTCAATTTACAAGTCCATTATTTTCTTTTCCAAAAATAGTGAACGTGTAATTATTCTTGCAACTGCATTTATCGATATCTTTTATCTTGGTAACAAATTCTCTCTTCGTCCTCTTCGCGATCCTGGATCGGAGGCTTGTTTTATCTACGAAGATGCACAGTGCACCTATTAGTCTGTCGTCTTTTCTCCTCAAGACACTTGAAAGGCTTATCGATATTTATATAAGAAGCAAGTGTTGCAACGGAACTCTATGTAATGCTCAGCATGCATACTTGAAAGGTAAATCGGTAGAGACGGCTCTACACGAGGTAATAGGCAAAATTGAAGGCAGCCTTCACCAGAAAGAATATGCATTAGCTGCCTTTTTGGATATTGAGAGTGCCTTTAATAACGTCAGGAAAGATGCAATCAAAAGCGCCTTGGAAAAGATAAATGTCGAGCAACGCATCACCAATTGGCTATGCGAAATGCTCTCGACGAGAAATATCAATTCCACTCTCGGAAACAGTTCGATAAGAAAATCTGTTACTAGAGGCACCCCGCAAGGAGGGGTTATCTCTCCCCTCCTCTGGGTGCTGGTCATAGATGACATACTTAAAGAATTAAACAATGCAGGTTTCAAAGTCATCGCATATGCCGATGACGTTATCATTGTTCAAGGAAAATTCCTGAACACGATGAGTGAAATTATGGAAACAGCCCTCAATAGGCTTAGATTATGGGCCGAAGGGTGTGGACTACGATTCAACCCGGAGAAAACCGAACTCGTACTATTTAGTACAAAATACAAGATACCACCCTTCAACCTGCCCAGACTTGATGGAGTGGAGCTCTCTCTCTCGGAGAGCGCAAAATATCTTGGCATGGTATTAGACAGGAAACTAAATTGGAAACTTAACGTACAGGAAAGAGTCCGCAACGCTTATAATCAGCGTTGCCGTTGACTTTTTGAAAAATGTATCTATTTTTTTAAAAAAATGTATCAAAAGTATCTAAATTCGATACTCAAAAATGTATCAAATGTATCACAAGAGAATATCGTTTTCTAAATCACTTTTCATGTTCCATTGGGACCAAAAATCAATGTTTTGATGTATATTGATATTGATATTGCTAGATTCAAAATAAGTCTGAAAAAAAAATGTATCTAATTGAATATCTGAGTATCAAATTCTTTGCAAGGAAGCAAAAATGTATCTTTTTGATACAATTGTATCTTTGTGGCAACGCTGCTTATAATGCTCTCTTCATACAGCAGGAAAGAAATGGGGCATGAAGCCGTCAATGTTATATTGGCTATACAAAATGGTAGTAAGACCCATAATTACATATGGGGCTCTTGTCTGGTGGAAAGCCACAAACAAGAAGTATGTACGGGATATGTTGACCAGGGTACAAAGAACAGCCTGCATTGCCGTTACGGGTGCTTTACGTACCACGCCAACGGCTGCACTGGAGACGTTTATGAATCTTTTGCCATTGGACCTACAAATAAAATCAATTGCAGGAAATAGTGCGCTACGGCTCACTAATATTAGGCTCTTTAAGAACAGTAGGATAGGACATAGCAGTATTTTGAAGGAATCATTCTCCGAAATACCGGAAAAGTCGGATGAAGGTCTTGGTACACTAGATTTTGACACACCGTACGATGTGTTGTACCCTGACAGAGAGGATTGGTATAGGAACTTGGTGTCGAGGGTAAATGAGACCTCGATATATACTGACGGCTCCAAAACCAGTGAGGGCACAGGGTCTGGTGTATTCTCCAATGAACTGGACTTACATCTGGCCCTGAGACTTCCGGACACATGCAGTGTGTTCCAGGCGGAGATTCTGGCAGTACTCAAAGCTGCGGAGGTACTTGAGATGAGATCGATATCCAATAAGAATATCGCCATCTACATTGATAGTCAGGCTGCGCTTAAAGCGCTAGAGTCACATACCACTAAATCTGAACTAGTAAGGAATTGCCGCACAATGCTCAAGGCATTATGTTCGCAGAACCGTGTCAGATTACGTTGGGTACCTGGGCATCGTAATATTGAAGGTAATGAAAAGGCCGATGCTCTGGCCAAGGAAGGAGCGGAGCTCCAACCTAACACCATGATTGAGGGCATAAGACCACCAATGGCCGTGGCTAGAAGGGTCGTTTTCGAAAAAACTTCCCATTTAGCAGCCACAAGATGGTCACAGCTAGATGGTCACAGGGTCTCAAAGGCACTGTGGCCCACCTTAAACCGGAAAAAGTCTGAAGAATTAATCAACTTCAGTAGAACAAAGCTAAGATTAACGGTAGGAATACTCTCTGGACATTGCCTTCTAAGGAAGCATGCCATGAGACTAGGACTAGCTAGCTCGGACATATGCAGGTATTGTGAGGACCTACAAGCCACGGAAGACATCTTCCACATTTTATCTGAGTGTCAAGCAATCGCTCGGAGTAGAAGGAAGCACCTTGGTAGGTACTTCTTTAATCACTTAGAGGAGGTTGGTTCCTCAAACAATATTGGGACCATTATTAATTTCTGCAGGGAAATTGATTGTTTGGGCGATTTGGTTTAAGTTTTTAACCGTAACGGTTCCCTGGGGATGGCGATGGCCCCACTATGGTGCCTGGTCTTTTTGTGATGAACTCACAACCCCACTCAACCTAACCTAACCTAACCTGCACAGTGCAGGCTGCGACTTCCTGAAGGCCCATTTAGGCCAACATTTCAGGTATGAGCTCTGTCGTTCGTTACCACAACTTCATTAAAACTATGCTCTTTAGTCTTGAGTTCGAGGCACATAGAGTCGTTTAACGCCGTCGTTAATGCTATTGTTTTAAAACGTCTTACAGGTAATCTACCATCTTTCGATATTAGTTACCCTTCCACCTTAGAGACACAGGAATCTCAAATTTAACGTCGGTGGAAGGGCTATCCGGTCACCAAAGAGAATTCCCTCCATCGCTCATGCTCCAACACCCATGCAAAGAATAAAATGCAACTGATCTTTGGAATCCACCAAAGACTAAAGTCATCGTAAATTAGTTGGAAAAACAAACACAAAACATAAAATAGGAGTAGCGTCTGCATCTTGCAATTGAATATCCACCTACATGTTCATGTTTTATGCACCTACACAATAGGCTCCTTAAGATAAAAAGCCGCAGTGCCAGAGCCCCTCGAAGGCTCTCCCGCTTCATAAACTACCTACTTCTATAGTAGCTGAATATACTACATTGCTATGTTGACGGATTTAGGCAATTGGCAAACAAATCTTAGACAGTGATCGGGGAGGAAATATTAAACATGGCAACCAGTCCAAAATATACAAATTATTTTCTTTGACAAAATCTATAATAAATAGTAGATATGCCAGACTTTCGTTTTCGTCGGAACAAACAGCAAAAATATTACTGTTGTTTTGTTTATCACATCAATTTCGTTCGTTCAAATATAGCTTTTGTTTTGACGAAACACCGATAAAAACTTAAAGCTCCGTCTAAATCAATTAAGGGCACAAACCAGTTTTCATTATTGAACGATTGAAGCGCCAAAGCTTCCGTGGGATACTGGTACAACATTTTTATTAGATTTCTTGGCGCTACTATATGAATGTATATACAAAGGTCTTACCAATATTTAGACTTAGTTTATTACTTCTAAACCACTCACTCAGATTATAAAAATCACTGTTAATTTTGGCAATACATTCATTAATATTTGTACCGGAAATGTACAAGAGCCCATCCGCCCCGAACAACTTCAGTAAGGCGTACTTCACAACCTTCGGCATCTCGTTCACATAGATTATAAACAGCAAAGCGCCAAGGACTGAACCCTGAGGGACCCCAAGACTGACGTTAATCGCTTCCGATACTGCATCTTCAATTCTGGTTATTTGCTTACGTGAACACAGGTAGGACTGAAACCAACTCAGCTCACTGCCTTTCACTCCGTACTTTTCCAACTTCGCAAGTAGAATACTTCCATACAATACTACGGTTTCAAACGCTCGTCTCAGATCTATGAAAACAGCAACGATAGATTTTTTTAGATGCATTTCTGTCTTCCAATCAGCTATTACCGAGTTTAATAGAGATTCGCAGCTGTGTCTACCTCTAAATCCCGTGAAAAGCTCGTTGTCTTCCATATACTTTTGGAGCTTACTTTGCACAATTTTCTCCAGGATTTTAGCATCATTTGGTAACATGTTCACTGGCCGGAAATCCTCTGGTTTTGTAGAGTTCTTTACTTTCTCAATCGGTACGACAATTGATTCCTTCCAGCATTCAGGGGGAAACTCCTTCAGATAATGACTTGTTTATTATTTTACACAACACAGGACCAGTAATATGGGAAGAGTCAATTAACATACCAACACTTAACATATTTGCATCTTTTTTGTTTTTTTCATATTTTTCATAATTCTCTTTAGCTCGCTTTGACTGATAATTCCAAAATTAAAAGTACTGCCCACTTCACCAATATAGTCTACGTACCTATTGTGCGTTTGGTATATTTACAGTTAGGCTAGTTTTGCCTTTTTCTCAGTTTTTTTGTTCAACCTCCATATTTACCTACTTGCTTTGAATTTATTGTTGAACAAAAATGGGAGTAACAAATAAGAAAGACAATTTAAAATTTGCAAGCGGAAAATCAAAAGAAAACACTACGCAGCCATGTGCCTAAAGCACGTCTTCTCTTTCTCTAAGATTGCAGAGATTACATTCGATTGGAAGATCAGGCCGGTGTGGTATATAGTTTAAGTTCATTAGTTCGCCTCTGATTTTAAATAGCATGTTTTTTTTTCAGTTGAGTTGGTATTCACAAAATATGACTTCTCCTGCAGATTGTGACTTCGTTTGCTGCAATACGCTCGGTATTGTGATGACTGAGCTTCATGCAAATACGAGTTGTATAGAAGATTACCTGTTTTTTCGAGAATTTTCTGGAATTTCATTTTACTCGGTATAGCCTGTTCGTCGTTTCCAATAATTTGATTTAGCTCACAATTACGTGCCAAAATGTTCCATTCATATACACAGTTAGCTCTTGTCGAAATTATGTAAGAGAGGACTATTTTTGGCAACCTACGATCATCCATTCCCAAAACTTTAATTACGTAGCCAAAATGTAATTTAAGAGGGGAGCCATTCCTGTCTCCAGATATCATATAATTGGGGCTGCTTTTTGGTAGCCTGAACAATCGTTTAATGCAGTACCGCAGAAGTGTTTCGACAGATGCAAACTGTTGGTATCCCCATATCTGAGCTCCATATAGCAAGATGGAAGTTGCCGTGGCACGTATAATTTTTTATTTTTTATCAAATTCCCCATACTGAGCCGATCGCTCTTTTTGCTTCTGATAATTTTGGCTTTAAAGTGTTTCTCCATACTTAGGTTAGCTGTGATTAAGACTCGTAGGTATTTATATTCTCTTACGATTTCGATGCGTTCCACATCGTAAGTCCACTTCTCGTTTCTAGAGAACTTTCCGCCACCATTTCTGAATATAGGTTAACCGACAGGCTCCACGTTTGGCAGTAGTCTCCAAGTCTTTTAATCATAAGCTGCATGGTGTTAATGGTCTCAGCTAGATTAGCAATATCGTCTGCATACATTAAAACAGGAATGGACGTCGCGTTCACCTTCATGCCTCCTCCGATTTTATCGGTTATGTCATTTATAAATAGAAAAGTAACGAACTTAGGATACATCCTTGTTTTACACTCGTTGTTGTTGGAAATTCTGTAGAAACGCAGTTACCATCCCACACATGTGCATCCCCCTGGCAAATTCCATTCAACGTTTTAAATTTTTCATTCGAAACATTGAGCTCTTGTGTGCATGCAACCCCGCAAACTTCTAGCAGTCTGTTCCTGATTGTCCTTGGTGTAACTTGTGCGTTTAGCTGACACGACACAGGTGAGTGAATATCCTTGCTGGTGAAAAAAGTATTTGCCTTACTCAGTCGACTAATAAGCATGTCCTCTTTGGCAGTTGTTTTTCTCGCCCGTTGTTTTCTTTTGGGATTTTCTGTGTTTTTGCCTGTGTCCCTATACACTTTGATCGCACCATATACCTACCATCTTTTTGGAGCACAGCAGATCCTTGGCGATTGTACCCATAGAAGCCGTCTCCTGGCAGTACTTGTGGATGATTAGCTTTCTCAATTCTAAATATTAAAGCTTAGATATTTAAACAGATCAAATATGAAGCGTAAAATAACTGTACACTAGTCGGCATAAGTATTTTGACAAAATAAAAATAGTGAATTTTTACGTTTAACTTTTGAACGGCTTTGTAAAGAATCCCTGCTAATTTTTTTCCTTTTTATATATAACTAATTGAATTTTTTCATAGAAACGTAAAAAGATATAAATTAATTTGTAATTTCATGTGTTGGCATAAGTATAAGAATATAAAACTAAGAAAACATTATTTAATCTTAACAAAAGTAAAGAAATGAAGACTAAGTTAATAAAATGTATATCCTCCTTTGGCTTCAATAACTTTTTGAAGGCGCCTTGGTACCGAATCCACTAAATTTTGGAGAATCTCTGGAGCTTTCTCTTCCCAAAGAGAAGTGATTTCAGAAATTGTCTCCTCCCTTGTTTTACTTAACGAAACTGTTCTTTTGCGTTTCAAAAGCGACCAGACGCTTTCTATAATATTTAAAGCCGGACTTTGAGGGGGCCAGTCCAAAGTGTTAACCCTAGCAAAATATTTTCAAAAATGTAAAAATCTTTAGCGCTTGCAGGATAAATGATTACCCAGTAAGCCTTTCTCCAGAAGTACAGGCGTTATCATTTAGGATCATTAAATATTGGTTTTGGTTCATCGAGCCGGTGATAGGAACCAAGTCAACCAGTCCATTATATGCCACATATCCTTAGAAAATGACAGAGCCTCCGCCATGGCTCACTTTTTGACAAACGGGTCGTATCTTTTGCCCAACTACCTTTGGCAATCTTACGAAAAATTGGTTTTTTGAAGTGTTATACTCAAAGGATCTTTCATCTGTCCATAAAACGCTTCTCCAAAACTCCTTTGGCTTGTGCAGATGTTCCTTTGCGAAGGCCAGTCTTTTAAGGTTGTTTGCCTTCGATATATATATGGCACTTTTTAGCTTTAATTGTCTTAAAATCTCCTTTCTCCCAACGTCGTCGGACAGTGCGCTCACTGATTGGGTTCTTGGCCGTCAAATTCCATTGATCTGCAGCAGATTGAGGCTTCAGAAAAATGTTTTTCTCAAATTCCCGTAGGAGGACTCGGTCTTGAGTGGGCGTCGTTTTGCGCTTAGCTCCTAATCTCGTTAAGTTACTAATGTCGTCATGGCTTTTAAACTTATCAATTTGATAGTGCACAGTTTTACGCGACACATTAAACTCTTTTGCAATGTCTTTTACTGCCGTTCCAGTGTTAAACTTTGCTACCATCGAAGATCTGATACCCAAACTCAACTCTGCCTTTTTACCCATGGTTTATAACACCTTTTAATCAATATGTGTTTTTTGTATCAGCGTTTATGATCAATTAAAGTTAAATACAAAAGTTTGGCTTTAACGTGCTCAAAAGTGCAAACATATTTACTCAAAGGTTCCGTCAAAATACTTATGCCGCGCAAAAATTTGATGTCTCCATGAATTCTTATCAGCAGAAAGAGAATGGAAAAGGTAAACGGTACACAATTTGGCATGCATAAAGCTAAAAATATATTCTTTCTTTTGCGCATCATTTTCGCCCCGTTATTTAACAATTCTAAGCTAAGCTTCATTCAATAGCCAGAAAATGGTTTCGTCAGAATACTTATGCCGACTAGTGTACTTCTTCAATATTTTTTCACTGTTTCTTATTTATTTTCCACAAAATTCCAGCCCAGATCTCGACGACAATAGTTTCTTTTGCGAAATATTACCAAAGTGCGTTTGAGTTTGACAATATTGGTGGAGTTTGTTTAGCTTTTCGTGAATTTTTTCTTCAGCAAAGAAAGGCATTGCATCGGGTGAATGTGTTTTGGTAAATTATCTAACGGGTGATTTTTTAAGAGATTTAGAACTTTTTTTAAAAAAAAAACACAAAAAATTCGAAAAAATGAATGAAATATTTATTTGAATCGATAGTTTGAACCTTGCAATTTAATGTTTAAAGATAATTTCATGCAAATGTTGACCGCGGCTGCGTCTCAGGTAGCCCATCCGCTGAGTCCAATTTTGGCATACTCTTTCACACATATCGGCCGGTATCTCACGAATGAATGCATGGATGTTGGCTTCCAGTGCGTCAATCGAAGCGGGCTTGTCCCTATACACATTAGCCTTGACATACCCCCACAAAAAATAATCTAATGGTGTCAAATCGCACGATCTAGGCGGCCAATTGACCGGCCCGAAACGTGAAATTAACTGTTCACCAAACTCGCCTCGCAATTGCGCCATTGTTTCGCGTGCTGTGTGGCATGTGGCACCGTCTTGTTGAAACCACATATCATGCAAGTCAAGAACTTCCATTTCGGGCAAAAAAAAGTTTGTTATCATAGCTCGGTAGCGTTCACCATTGACAGTAACGCTGCGATTCGCATCATCTTTGAAGAAATATGGCCCAATAATGCCGCCGGCCCATAAACCGCACCAAACAGTGGCTTTTTCGGGATGCATTGGTAGCTGTTGCAATGCTTCAGGCTGATCTTCACTCCAAATGCGGCAATTTTGCTTATTTACGTACCCATTCAACCAAAAATGAGCCTCATCGCTGAACACAATTTTTCGATAAAAAAGCGGATTCGAACCGAGCACGAATTTTGATAGTAAAATTCAATAATTTGCAAGCGTTGTTCATTTGTAAGACGATCCATGGTTAAAGTGCAAACCAAACTGAAGCTGTTTGACTGTGACACAAGGTACTAAACACACGTCAGCTGTCAAAACCAGTGTTGCCAAAACCAAACCAGCTAATAAATCACCCGTTATATGTATATATAAAAATGGTGTGAAAAATTACTACTAGTACATCAATTGAGAACGGTTGGGCTGATTTGGCTCAAAGTTGTTATCAGTTGTTCGTAATTGTCAGGAGAAGGTTTTTACGAAAGAAAATTTTCGGGGAAACCCTAAGGAAAATTGGAAAAAAATCGAAAATTAATTTTTTTGTGTGAAATTTTGTGTGCAAGTTCCGGAATGGCTTTTCGAATGGAGAAATAGAAAATTCTTAGTGGAAAATTCCGGAAAACATCTAAAAATTGTAATTCTTCTCTCGACGACATTTCTTGATTTCATGATTTTGGACGGTGTAAAGGTGGAAAATTCGTTGTGAAGCTTGGAAAATTTCGGATAATTGTGATTGAAGACGTTTTGCGTACATTTTCGGTGTAGAAGTTGAAGAGATAAAAAATAATAATGCCGAGCAGATGAAACAAATCGCTGGTAAAGGTAGTTGACGATGGAACCTGCCGATGAATTTTCTATAGGTTGACAAGCCAACGTGCACTATGACCAAGAACTCGGCGACAGCGAATGTAAAATCATCATTTGGGATGAACAGCTGAAGGTGGGATCGATCAAAATCATGTTGCGGAATCTGAATTATCCGAAACTGTGCAACGGTACGCGGTTGTCAAGAAACGGATAAATAATGTGATTCGAGCGACGGTCATCAAGGGCAAATTCAAAGGAGAGGAAGTCCTTATCCCACGAATTCTGATCATTCCAACTGATCTTTCAATCCAATTCAAGCAGATTCAGTTTCCCGTACGATTGGCTTCTGCGATGACAATTAATGAATCGCAATCTTTGGAAGTCTGTGGGATTAATCTTGAATTTACCTGTTTTTCGCACGATCAGCTAAACGTTGCCTGTTGGCGTGTTGGCAAAATGTCTTCTCTGTTTGTTTTTGCGCCGGCAAGCAAATCGAAAAACATTGCTTATCATATCGCTCTCTACTCATTTCGATTAGACTCAAATTAATCACATTGCGCCTTACCAATAATCATTTTTAACCTTCACACTAGATATTTCCTAGGTCACAATATGCAATTTTGTGTGGAAAATTTCGCATTGTGAGTTCGAACAACTTAGCCTGGACACTAAAAATGATTATTATATCGCGGATTGAAATTTGAACTATTTGTGTTTTATTACCAGTCTGCAGTTTATCTGAAGGCGTTAAATTGGGGCGAGACGAAGTTCGCCGGGTCCGCTGGTTTAAGTATAAATATTTAGAAATCAATCGGAACGCAAATTTCGAATGGTTCAATATAAAATTTAACCAGTGATTGGAAAACGCTTAGTTGTCGAAGTGTCGAAGGCTACACATATTCGAATCGCACGAATATCAACAGAAAAAAGAGCAAGTGACGTTTTTATGTTCGATTAGACACACGAAATCTGAAATCTGAGAGCAAATCTGAAGAGGCCCAATCGAATACCACATTAACTCGTTGACAAGTGGTTTCAGGCGTTATCACAGGCAGCCAAAATGCCTGCAAAGTATCTTCTGCCGTTAATCTCATCACCTTTTGTCTATTCAAATAGCTTGTTATAGTTCCACTGCAAAAGGAACAGTTGTTTTATCACATCTGTCACAAATATATACAACATTAACCTTAAATTTATCAAGTTACGATAACATTGGGGGAACATCATCGTTATCTCGTCTATTTCCACCGGAATTTCATTACTCTAATGCACAAAATAGTGATTAACGTCATTGTGTTCGTCTCATTAGTACCACGTGTTTCCTAAAAATCACTTGAACAAGTGATGAACGCGTCACGCCATTACTTAATGAGTCACTTTCACTTTTGTGCTGTTATGCTTATTTCTTACTCTAGTGCCATTCTCTTTTAAGCCGTTTACTATGTGTTCATTCATGCATCTGAAATAATTTCTTTTAAATCAAATTTTCTTCTCCAATTTAAGATGTAGAAAAATAAATCGAAACGAGTATGGTTGGCATTGGGTAAAAATTTAGGTCGCAGACTAGCAGTTGCCAAATGTGCGCTGTGTTGGCGATTTTTTATTTTTTTTGTTGCTGGTAGCCGGGAGGAGCCTAACAAGGCAAAGAAATTGATTCCATTGTAAAAAATATGAGATGTAAAATTGCATTAGAATTGTATTCACGGTGTTTGCTAAATTGTTCTGATACAAGTGCAGTAAACCGAATTAAAACGTGCAAAATAGTTATGCTTAGTTGGATTTAATCGACACAATGTCCAAACTGTTGATAATTTAAAAGGCCAGCGAAAGAACACATAAATTTGTTATCCTTTTAAATACAGACCCCCGTATTAATAAACGACGAGCAGCGGCGAGTTAGCACTAACACAAATGTTAGCTTCAAATTCCTATTAATAAACGTGTGTTTGGTTTCACTGACATTTAAAAACGAGCGGATAACTTAACTCACTGAACTCGGCGTATAGCGAGCGGATAACTTTTTAACTCAGAGAGGGTGAGGGACTTTACAAAATCTCGAATCCTTTTCGGTGTTACGAATACCAAAAGTTAAGGTTTTTGTTTATATTAGGTTTGCAAATTTGGGTTCACATTTCGAATAATAATTAAATATAAAATATATCCTGGGAACATAAATAATTTTCAAATGACAAGACATCAATATTCGAATGACGCGTGACATCTGAACATTCTACAAGAGAGAATCTGAGAGAGAATCGCTGAATTTCTGAGCGCAACAACCGCTTGAAAAACGAAATATGACAGATGTACTAGAATGTTTAGTACAATTCCGTGTAGTGCTGTCGTGCGTTAGGTGATAAAGAGCGAATAGCTAATATGTAGATGGAATATGTTTATTAATAAGAAAAGTTAACAAACGGATAGGGTCACTACTCAGTACTCACTATCCGTCTGCCAGCTAAAACAGGTGTTAGAGAGCGGATAGCGTTTTTTTATTAATACGGGGGAGAAATTTTAATTAAAAAAAAAATGCCTGAAAACTTGATAACATAAACGAAATTTCTTTCTTTGCCAATGTTCTGAATCTCTAAAAATTTCATCGCCTGACATTGATTTCGGAAAAATATGCTTTATTTTTAGTAATTTAGAGTAAAGCTGCGATTACACGGCCATTTTTTAGAGTCATTTAAATGAAGCTCTGACGTCCACAAAAAATGTCGTATTAAGGACTATTCACATGAGAGCGAGCGAACGAATTGCTGAAATGCGAACAAACCACTTTTGATGCATTTATGAACAGAAAATTGTACATTTTACTATTCCAAGAGGAGGGTAGTTAATTATCCCATCAAAATGTATTAAGAAAACATGTTAATAAACAGTTTAAATAACGAAATTTCGAATTGCAAAGTTTTTGCCGCGAACGAATACACCCTTGGCGCGAATTGTCAAAGTTTATACACAATCCACATCATTCAATTCGCGTTCCACAAACTAACGAATAAAGCATTCGTTCGAACTTAACCTCAAACTCAAAATGTTATAGAGACAAATACAGGCGACTGTAATTGGATTCGCGGGTTTCTGCGACCAAATTAAATGTATCATGTGAATGGACTGTCAAAACTTGCGAATATTCGTTCGTTCGTAGGTAGGTAGCTCTCATGTGAATGATCCTTTAGAGTGCCATTCAAGCTACGATTCGTCATTGGTCATTTGCGAAAAAAATGGCGATCACACGAAATGACTATTACCGTAATTTTTGTCCCAAAATCAAATGACAGACAGTGCGAGTCATTTAGAATTCTCCATTGGGATGATAATTAAATGATGAGCGAAAAAATGGCGATCACATGGCAATGACTTGCCTCATTTAAATGACAAATGACACCAATGACCAATGCGAAAAATATAGCTACTGTCATTTAGTGTTTTTCTTTCGGCAAAGACACATGCGTGCCACCTTTTTAATCAATTTAAATTGCATAGAAAACAAAAAAAAATGATAATAAATAAAAAATGTCAAAAAGAACTTTGACGATGATGGTGGAAATTGCGGAGATGGGAGTAGCTGATGCTGACTACAAATTGTTGTATGTCGATGTAGATCGCAACGGACGGTTCTCGGATGGTGTGGTGGTGTCTTTAATCGCTTTACATTCGGTTAAGCATTGGATAGCAAACAGCTGCACCTGCCAGCATATCAAAAGCACTGCCTGAGAGAAACACTCCCGTTTTGATATTCTGCAGTTTGTATTGGGGAACTGCGCTATCCCAAAGTGCCCGTTGTTTTTGCACCGCCACAATCAAACGCGAATTTTCCTCGTCACTTCACGAATGGCTAATTTTTCTATTCCGCTTCTCTACTGCTTTTTTGGTCTTGGAATTCATAACATAGTTCACTGAACAGTCCATATTGTCATCACTTGAGGGCGACGGTTCGATGTCCATTACGTTCAATAGGTAGGTACCGAACAACACAATCACAAAAAATAAAATTTAAACTAGTTTATTAATTTCACGTCCTTTCGCGACGAGACAAAATTCAAATTTCAAATGAATGCAAGCGTCATTTCGTCGGCTTACAAGCAAAACTGACCAACTGCCTAAAATTCTATTTTGTATTAATGGCAAGTATATAGAAGAGCAAGTAGAAAATTCTGCCAAAACTGCCTATCTGATATTTTTCCTATAAATTATTGGTTGACCATCTGACGTGCACAAAAAATTCAGGAAGAACTGAGAAACTTCAGATAGTCAATTTTCCCAATTTTGCAGTTTCATTAAACTTACTCGGCTATTTTTAATCCACTTAACTTTGTATGAGCTATATTAACAGTTATCACTTGGTAGTTTTTCAGTTGGTTGATTTTAAGTAATTTTTCTGCGTGTATTCATTTTTACCAAAATAGCAACCACAGATGCGACTCATCCCTTCGCTACAAAAAAAAAACCAAATCTTTCATTATCTATATCATATTTAATGCTGCTTCATTTGTCATTTGCGTAGAAAATGGCATAGCATGAATTTCGTGCCTAGTAATTTTTTTGAGGCTGCCATTTAAATGACGCAACAGCTGAAAAGTTTAGTCATTTGTCCTAGGCGTCATTGAAGAGCGATCACACGGAACGACATTTAAATGACGGCTTTGTGACGAAATTTTTACGTCAGGACGCCATTTAAATGACCGTGTAATCGCAGCTTAAGAGTAAAGTTTTTGGCAGAAGTTGTTTTATTTTTTCTAGTGCCATCCATACTGAATACAAACTAAATTCGTACAGTGTTACAGTATCGACCATGTTGAACTCAGCACAAACTTCTTCGATGCGAACTAAAAGTTTGCATGGGGAATCGTTTGCTCAACCCAATGTGGGTGTATTTAACCTTTGATTGCTTGCAGGCTTCAAGTTGCTACTTCAGTCCTCACTTTATTCGATCGGAATCAGAATCCACGCAACTTTTATTGAATTAAGGAGGAAAATATTATTATTGGTGATGGAACTGAGTGGACGCTGAGTCCTAACCTAGTCGTCTTAAACAACCAGTTTCTATTGGGAACACTAATCGGAGAACATGTCTTTCCAGTAGGTAGGTAAATGGGTGCTCTTGTGGTAATTTGCAGCTCTACTTAGACCATCAGTTGGGTCCATTGTGTCCAATTACGGGAACCATCCAGTGTGACCTATTGATAGTAATCTATTGGAGCCGCATAGTATGAATCTCATGGGTTCCAAAAGCTCCGTTGTAACATGATCCTAAAGTTCGTCCTACGAGTAGCCAATGATATGAAGTCGGTTTGTCTACTAGAACCACCCAGATTCGAGTATGAATCACAGGTGTGCATTGAGATCAACATTCTTCAAATCATCTGGGTCATCGAAGAAGTGACTGGAGAGAATCCTCTGTCTGGTGTATTTAAGGGCTGCGCATTCGCAAAGTAGATGACGAACAGATTCTATTTCTTCAACGTCCCTACAGATTCCGAAAAAGTCATCACGGAGTATCCCCAACCGTTCCGCTTGTACGCCTATCGCACATTGTCCAGTTATGATCCCCGTGAGTATGCGAATATAGTTGCGGCTTAGTCCGATCATGTATTTAGATCTCTTTTTGCTAACCTCTGGCCACAGTTCTTTTGTGTGACTGCAGGTAGTGAGATTGGTCCAGCGTAGGTTAGTTCTACTCCAGCATTCAATGTCAATCTTCCTTGCAATCGCGCTTAGCGGAGTTCTTACTGATTTTAGGGCGAAAGATGTATGTATTTTCGACCAAGCTCATCCGCCTGTTCATTACCTGGAATATCCATGTGCCCTGGTACCCAGCATAAGGTCACCGCATCGGCTTGTGATATTCCGTCCAGATATTACTTTCAGCGACTTACTGCCCTTGTCTTCACCACGACTGACTCCGCGGCTGTTATGGCCGCTTGGCTGTCAGAGTAAATAGTTGTTATTTTACCGACAATGTGCCGTCTCTTGAGATATTTTGCCGGCTACCTCTGCTTGAAAGACACTGCAATCATCACCGATTCTGAATGGTTATCGTATGCCCAGTGCTTCGCTCAAGATGCCCGCGCCTGTACCGACATCAATCTTAGAACCGTCGCGTCGGTGTATAGGGCAAACTAATCTTCTTCTGTTACCTCTTTGTTCTCCCATTCGCTTCTATTTTGAATTCTATTGAAACTCCTGTCAAAAACAAGAGTGGGGGGTAGGTAGTCTGTAGACACCTTCTCCTTCGCCACGCTCCATTGGGATTGAACGGATGCGTGCCCGTAGGGCTTAGATGACCACAATCCAGACACTCTTAGCCTGATTGCGTTTTTCACCGCCTTGCTGCTGCAGCACATGTCCAGAGGGGTAAGGTTTAGCATCACCTCCACAGCTGCGGTGGAGGTTGTTGGAAAGATTATATTTATTTTCAATAGCCTTCCACCATACACTGCCTTTTCGAGTAAGTAATTACTAAAGTCTCGCTTGCGCTCAATCTGGGTTGGCTTTGCCATGTTGTTGATACACACCTATCCGAGGCAGGTGAAGTTGCATTTCCACAGAACTTCTGTTTTTTACAGCTCCCCCAAAATCCGTTTTGATTCCTTCTCCTTATTTTCAACATGCCAAGGGCAATTGGATGTATTAATAAGTGAGGCGTTTGCTATCAACATTTCTGCTTAACCCTTATGTGTGGAATCCAACTTGAAAATTGCAATGGAAGATATATTTCCCCCGAATACTGCCGGATTACTTGGAAAACCTGTGTTCAAACGGAACCCCCTCAATCCGCGTGGATGCAGAATCGACAACAGAAAAGACGACTGCCTTCGAGCGTTTCTATGTTACGTAATATCATAACTATTGTGTATTCAGATCGCAACTCAGACAATGTCATTCCTTAATCCAATTGTGATCGTTTGTCAAGAGTACATACAGCAAGACAGTGTTTTTCATCCGGCAAAATCACCTGTCTAACTGAACTGTCTCACCCTTGCCTGACCCACAGCAAATGATCGCAAACATTAAGCAAATGCCTTTACTTTCCATCAGTTGAGTAAACGTCTAAGAATTATTATGGAAACAGTTTTTCGTGTAAAAATTTTAGATACACAACAAATTGAAATAATATTCAGTTTACCCAGCTAGGTTAGCTACTTTTATGTGGCTGTCTCCTCGTCTGATCTATATTTACCGAAACAAAACCGTGCTGTTCCCTGTGTGCTGTCATAGACAAATAATAATTACGGATCGATAGATACACATGCAGTGCACATAGTAAACTTCGTCGAGTAATTGAATTTTTATTAGACTTTCGTACATGCAGGAAGGAAAATATCGCTCACTCGATTCAACCCACAAGTATAATCCACTGCTAGTTGAGCTCTTGAATGCATTCAATGGGGGTCACAGCTAAATTAGTTTTACTAAGTAGGCCGGAGTAATTTTCTCTAATATCAGATTTGTACATTCACTGCACCTACACGCGAATAAATTTGTCCTCTATATGCTGGGCACCTACCTATGTGCGGAACAGAGGGTGGCACGTTATAAAAGAAATGTTTATGGAAACACAATACACGAGAGTAATGATGAATGAGATAATGCGGGGGGTGCATTTCATTTCAAAACTCGATAAATATCCCATTAAACGTGGTTACATTTTCGTGTAAAATTCAAATGTTATTATAATTGTTCATAGGACATAAAGGTTTGGTTAACGTGAGGAGGAGTAATTTTCTCGTCCACTGGCGCTTGCATTTAGCGGATAATTCAAAAATAGTTTGGCAACAATTTTTTTAGTTCATAACCTCATTGACAAGCTCATGCCCATCATTTCGGTTTTTGCACAAGTTTCATCCACTAATTATTAATTTCTTTGCCTTTCAATTATGAAAACTACGTCTTTTTGGACAGACAAATGTATAGTGCCGCGGGGTGCCTGAAGATATCTGTTAGTTCTGCACTCCAATTGCCATAGTTGGAGTCCTCTGGATGTTCCCAGTAAACGCGTTCAAAGTCGGACTTTAGCCAAGCATATTCCTCTGCCTTAATAGTGGATGCGTGCCCCACGATTATGTGTTTAATTAATTCATTTTCAGAAAGTTAGTGCACTAAGCTTATTTTTATTTTTTTTTTGAATTAAATAAAATTGAAACCAGTTAGAAAAAGCAAGCATGAACCGAGACAGAGAAGGCTGAAGTGCGATGGTGTCCGAAATTGCCAGCCAACAAGGATAGATGTAAACTTTGTCACACGAATTCTCGAAAGACATAACGACGGACGTTAACTACTTCTGACTTTAAACTTAATGTTTTTCACACAATTTTCAGTTTTACCGGATTTGTAATGCAAACTTTCAATTCAGCTGTGGAGCTGTATGCCGTTTTAACATTTTGACCAACAATAACATTCTTTGTCTCTGATATTTCAGGTCGTTGTCAGCAACTGGGAACTTCGTATACGTTCTTCACTCCGGATAATGCAAAACAGGCTCGTGAGTTGATCTCGGTTCTGGAAGAGGCCGGTCAGCAGCCTCCAGCTAATCTATTGGAACTTGCTCGTAATGCATCAAAGGGCGGAAATGGCGGCAACGTCAAGCGTTGGCAGCAGAATCAACAACAACAGCAGCAAATGCAGCGTAATAATCCGCTCAACTACCAGGCGAATAGACAACAGCAACAGCAACAACAACAGCAACAGCAGCAGCAAAAGACATTCCATACCGGTAACAACAACACTTGGAATCAGTCGCAGCAATGGCAAAATAATGGCATCGGAAATGCTGAACACAGGACAACATTCCGGCCACAGCGACCCATGCAACAACAGCAGCCCCGTCCCATGCTCGGTGGCTATCATCATCATCAAGCGAATGGTGGCGGCTACATGGCAGGACCACCACCCCACATGCAGTATAGACCCCGTAGCCATCATCCACAATTCATTCCAAATGGTAACCAACAACAGCAGCAGCAGCAGATGCGCTACAATCAGCAACAGCAAAAGTCCATGTATGAGAAGGTCGGTGTAGATGGCGTCCAAGCCAATGGCGGTGGACAGCAACAGCAAGGACAGCAGCAGCAGCAGCAGAACGCATATTCGCCATCGCATCATGTTGCCAATGGTGGCGGTTCTGTTGAATACCCGAACAATGTGTCCACACCACCATCGACAGCAATGTATGCGGCTCCAGCTCAGTCTCCACCAGCTGCGGCATACATGTACGACGCCAGCGGTGTCATGGCATCTGCAGTAGCAGCTGCGGCCGCTGCAGCTGCTGGAGCACCATTTGGATCATACGCAACGGGAGCACCACCACCACCTCAATCGGGTGCGGTTTACTATCATCCCCAGTTCACTGCGGTGAACCCGGCAGCCGCTGTAGCAGCAGCCGCAGCAGCAGCCGATGCTGCTGCTCTACAACAGTAGAGCGCTTGTGGGATAGGTTGACAAAATCAGAATTACTATTTTTTTTTTCCAATGAATTCCATATTGTTTGCCTCGTTTGCCGCCGCGCCCACTCTTTCAATGAAATCAGAATACCTTAATCAATTTAGTTTTTTTTTTCTATCTCTCTCACACACATACACATTTGTTATTTTTTGTTCATATTCTTTATTTTTCTCTCTCTCACTCTTGTTTGTTAATTTTTTTCTCAGAGATTTTTTTTCATTTATATTTAATTTATTTATTAGTATTAAATTAAACAAAAACAAATCGGTAAGAAATTGCATTATTTACAAGGAAATACGTAAATAGTATCTCTCCATCCATTAAATTTGGTTTTTGCTGCACGTGAAGCATTCATTTTCGAACACTAATCGAATTCGAATTTTTGACACCCCCATGTATTTATTATAGTTTTGTCCAAATTTATATGCATTATATATATATTATATATTGTTCATCATTTAGGAGAAATTGAAATTTGAAAAATGTTTTGGAGCAACTCTTCCGAATTATCGTAAAATGCTAGTTTCGAATGAAAAACAAAAAGAAATATTATTGTTTTTTTTTTCTTTCCTATTGTAATACAATTTTTATTTTTATTAGTTTTTAGTAGACACAATGCCCTTCGGGAGGTGGTATATTACCACCTTCACGTTAGATATTTGAATCGCATTTCTCTTCCAACAACAAAACACAAAACACATTCGGAATAGATTTTCGAAAGTTTCGAAACCAATTATTAAACAAAAAACACACGAAAAATGACATCTCTAAGACTTAACTCTGTCATT
The DNA here is from genome assembly GCA_949126925.1 of Cheilosia vernalis. NCBI lineage: Eukaryota > Metazoa > Arthropoda > Insecta > Diptera > Syrphidae > Cheilosia > Cheilosia vernalis. Next base: position 47,956,350 of record OX421360.1, read on the forward strand.
TCTTATTAGTTTTTAAACAAACAAACAAAAAAAAACGTATAAATTCTTAAGGCATTTTATCCGATTCGGAGAGAACTCCGAATTGCGAGAAAACGAAAAAAACAAAGAAATTTCTCTCTATGAAATTATATAGGTTTTTCTTTTTTTTTTATATTTAACTAGAAGGAAAAAAGAATCATTATTTTTGTTTTTGTTTTTACACGAATTTTTTCTGAGTAAAGAAGAAGAAATGGAAACAAAAGAAACTCATTTCTCAAATTGAAGAAGAAAAATTTATTAATACTAAATAAATAACGCATAAGTGTAAAGAAGAAAAGAGAAGAGGATTAAAAAAAGCAAAGAAAAGAAAACAAGAATTATTTGCTATATATATAGATATATATAATAATACAAGTGAATATGTGAAGAATTATATAACCTATTCAAGAATTACACAAAAAAATAAAAAAAATGAATATACAACACATAACACACAGTAAAATTAATAATAATAATGAAAAAAAAAGAAAGAAAAATAAGAAGACAGGAAGAAGGAAACATTTGAAAATAATAACTTTGAAAAATGTGAATTGTAATGAAATAATTATTAAAACGTTCTCATATCTCTGGTTTTCTTTAAAACACCCTGTTCTTGTGATTCGTTTCAGTCGTGTTTTTTTGTTCATGCCGTTTCAGTTGCAGTTGGTAGCTGTCAGCAGTTTATGAGCATCGGGGTTTGAGTTGCTTTAGGCCCATTTTTGGGGATTTTTATATGGGAAACTTCCCAAGTTGTGTTCAACTTCGAGTGAATAAAATGGGCCTTATTTTGCTTAGGTCTGTGGGAAATCGGAGTGTGTTGGTGTTGTCATGATTCTTTCCTGGGGTCGAATCGCGTCGTCCGTGAACGAGCATTACGAGACGGAATTTGTGTTTGTTTCACATGTAAAATCAACATAATTCCGTGATCGTATAGCTCGTTCACGGAAGTGGCGATTCGACCCCTGGATATCAGTCTGATCTGTGATGTCCAGTTTATCGGTTTGCAGGATGTGTAGGTGGACGGTTTATGGAGCCTGAAAATCGATTGATTCATAGCCACTACCATATTCTTTGGATGCGATCTTTGGAAATTCGGCTACCGCATAACTTGGTTGAAGGTAAACTTAAATTTCTTATGATTTTGTATAGTTACGATAAATGTACAATTACGCGTTGACAGCAAAATCGGTCACTTTAAACTGGAAGACTTGTTGCAGCTTGAACCTAATTGAACATTTTTATGCTGTACATGTAACCTTAAGGTTTGTGCGTGGGGCAATTATACGAAGTTTCTGCGATAAGATACGATCATTTACATTGGGCCTTACCAATAATCATTTTTAACCTTCACACTAAATATTTCCTAGGTCACAATATGCAATTTTGTATGGAAATTTTCGCCATTGTGAGCTCGAAAAATTTAGTCTGGACACTAAAAATGATTATTAGTACCGCGGATTGTCTCTAATCTATACATTTTTAAAACGTCAGTTCTTGATTTTCGATTAAAGAAAATATGTATTTGCAAAATTTGTATCCAAACACTCCCGAAATGTACCATCCTTGTGGTGACTGCATCAAACCAGCAAAAGTGGAAACAGTATAATGAACAAATCTCTTCCCATTCTTTAGAAACTTTAGATATATTGTAGCAGATGCAGTGTGTTGGCCGTTACTGTGTAAAAATCAAAATTATTTCTTAAGGTTTTTGTCCACAGCGCCACCTATCGCAAACGTCGGACCAATATCCGAGAGCAAAGATAATGGAATACAGAGATATATAACTTTCCAGTGGAAAGGCGGCTGCCTACAAGCTGTTTTCCAGAAAAATTCATGAAGTCACACACACCTGCTCATTTCTATTATGTGAGTTCATGAATTGGACTTTGATGCAAGAATTAGGTATTCTCAAAAAATGTGTATTTCACTATTTTTTTAATTTTAATCAACTCCTCCACAAAAACCAAACAAATTCAAACCAAAACAGTTAAACACCACCGGTGGCACCGGTCGTCCATTAAGCAACATGCCTTTTTGTTGGTCACACGTATTCACAGACGGGGGTTGAAATTACAAAAACAACAATGTAAACACATGACTATGACTATTCAGTCATAAATAGTTTTTTTTTTATAAATATTGTTTATTGAATGTCTGGTGTTTATTTCTTTTTTTTTTCTCATTGTCGTTTAAAATAATTGTAATTAATTGTTGCCATTGTTTTCTTTTATGTTATTCTCCATCAACAAATTTGTGTAAATTTATTTGGTAGATTACTTGTACACTCAACACTTGTCACTTTGACAATAGATTGTACGCTAAAATTAATAAATAAAATAAATAAATAAATAAATGGGTTTTGGGGGGATAAACTCTCTGTCCGAGAGTCACGAAACAGCTTCTCAATTGGCCGTTTGGGATCGGCATATAGAACTGTAGATCGCTTTCATTTGTCCCTAAAATGAAAAACCAAACAAAATCTTGTGAGAAGCTAGGCCTAGGGCCCCTATAGACCTCTTGCGCAAAATATTTATTTTTAACTTTATTAATATATATAAAAAAAAAAACAAGTTTGGCTTTAATATGCTTTTCACACCGAGCCCAAAAACGGGTTTTCGCCAAAAAACACGAAAACAGAAGTTTTCCCATACAAATTTCAGCTTTCAAAACTGAGTCGTTTGCACTCGTTTTCCACGAAAACACCCCGAAAACGACTTCCAATCGTTGGGTTGTTGGAGCAAACACACCTTTTGCAATATTCAGCAAAATGGCTGACCGGACAAATGTCACAGTTCACAACTTAACTTAATTTTCCACAATTAATTGATATTCCAACTCAGGGTTTTTTTCACTGCGCCACCTCTCGCGAACGTCTGACAAACATCCGAGAGTATAACTGTCATGAATGAGCTTCTCAATTAGCCGTTTGGAATCGGCATAAAACTGTAGATCCCTCCCATTCGTTCCAAAAATTTAAAAACACACACAAAACGAATGGTTGTGAGAAGCTAGGCCCAGGGTCCCTACAGACCTGTTGCGCCAACTATTTATTTATTTTTTTAATTGATATGCTAATACTATTTTGAAATGCACTAAATTCATTTTCATTTTGTTTGATCGAAATTTGTAACCACAAAAGCTTGGACCGAAGTCGTTAGACTTATTGAAACGTCAAACGGTGTGTATGCATCGACGAGTTTTCGAGGAAAAGACGGTTTTCGGCTTGGTGTGAAAATTATATTTAGCTAAATTTTATTAATACGCCTTACGTCTTTCTAGTTCATCATCATGTAGTGTCACAGGGCCATAAGAACTTTGTTTAAAATTGCATGCAACAACTACGCATGACATCATCTTTGAATCATTGAATTTCCTTCGTTAAACGAAATATCCTAAACAACTGTCAAAAAAATATAAAATCCCTGTCACTTGTCTTTTTTTGTTTGACATATGCCACACAGTTCGTGAATGAGATTTTTACGGGAGTGACTGAGAATTTGCACTTTTCCTGAGAGTGTAACATATTTTTACTGAAAAATCACCAAAAGCGTGTACCCAATAAAACTTTTTTAACATCAAATCTAAAACTGGCTGTGATAAGTATATAACAAGAAGTTAATCTCTCCCACCTTACCAAACTGTGAACTAAGTCCACTAACAAGAGAACGATACTTATAACGTAAGTGGTCGTTTTTCCACTTGGTCTCAATCGAACTCTACTTCAACAAGTAAACAAAGCGCCATGGTCAAACTTTATTCCATAAGTATATTCTACAAGGGACCCAGTGAGGGTCGTCTTCTTAAGGCTGCCTATGATCTACAGTCATTTTCATTTTTCCAAAGAGGTTCTGTTCAGGAGTTTATGGGGTGAGATTAAAATTGATTATTGGTTTTTTTTATCTTGTTAAAATGTGTGGTCTCAGATTTGCATCAAAAACAATTGTGGAGCGAACTCAACCAGCCATGCGACAGTCAGTAAAGCAGGATGCTTACATGTGTCACGTCTATGTGCGGGCTGATAACCTTGGTGGGGTACTTATCGCCGACCATGAGTACCCGCAACGAGTTGCGCACACTCTCATCACAAAGGTTCTCGACGAGTTTGCAGCGCGTATACCAGTCGACCAATTCCAAACAGGCACCGAATCGACTATCGATTTTCCTACACTACCCACATACCTGACCAAATATCAGGATCCGAAGGAAGCTGATGCACTAACAAAAATGCAAAACGATCTCGACGAGACGAAAATCATTCTAAAGAATACAATCGAAGCTGTACTGGAACGAGGCGAGAAACTCGATGATATGGTAATTAAGTCAGAGAATCTCTCCATTCAGAGTAAGGCGTTCTACAAGACGGCCAAGAAGACAAACTCATGTTGTAGCTTTAGTTAAGAGGAGCGCTCTCCAGCTCACTTTACATTTCAAGGCACATTGTTTTTGTATGCTTATTTCAATTATATTACTGTCTACTACTATTTGATCGCTATGCAATTCCTGGTCATACGAGCGGAACGCAACCAAGAGATTCGAATACCTTTTCTTCATAGAGCTCTAGCCAAGGTGGTTCTAAATTACTGTCCGTGGCTTTTAAACAAAAAATACATATATAAATAATTGTACTGCTTGTTCTAACGATAGTTCTTTTAGTTTCTAAGTTTTTTGCTTAAAACCTTATTTTTTATATTTATTGTTAGAATATTTTCTTTTATAATACAACACTGGCTAACATCAACATACAAAAACATACACAAAAGACAAGAAAATACACATGCCACCAAAACAAATAAGACCCACTTGTATAATTTTCTGTTTTGAATAGAAACATCTGTTTCTTTTTATTTATTGTAAGGAGAATTGGAAGTTGCGTTAACATTTAAATTGGTTACTGTTGTTATACTCGAAGAATTTGAACTATAATTTGTAAAATGTTTTACGATATTGTAAAGCGAAAGACTACATAAACAAATAAATAAAATTTCAATATTGATGTGTATATGTATTTTAAAATTTACAACCAATTATAAATTTATTTGTAGTTGTATACAAAACAATAATCAATGCAGTGAATTTTGAAAATAAATAATTATACGTGTTAACAGGAGGCATTTTCAATTTACCGGGGCAAGGTACCTACAAGCTAACGAACTTGTCATAAGAGGATCTGCGGCATAGTTCATGATGGCAAGACCAAAGTATTCATAAAAAACTGGCATAAAGGTAAAACGGGATACTACTAGAGGGAAACCAAAATGAATTGGGAAACAGATAACGTATTGCTTAACCATTAACATCCATGCAAACTATAAAACAACACTTGCAACTTGGCATCAGATCCGACTATCCACAGCATTTGTAGCGTTTTGTACTTTCTATCTTCGATTTGTTTGTATTACGCCTCCAATGAAAGATGAAGTCATGTATGGCTTCGTAAACCAAGCAAAAGGTGTTCGTAGGTATTTCAAAAAATCCCTTAAACCGATTTTCACCTATTGAATTTCCTGATACGTTAAAGAAACTTGCCAATCATATGGTTCTCATTTTAAAATACCTACTCCTTTCAATCGCTATTTACTTTAGACATGACTGACAAAAATGCATGAAGTAAGTATGCATTATTTTAAATAACAAACAAAAACCGAGTTTCTTCTCCACCCTGTAACTGAACTACTCAATTTTTCTCCGGAAATGTCACTCATCTCGCTCGAATATATTGCGAGTCTCATGCGAGTTGCATTGCGATAAATATAGTTTGTCATACGAGATGCATCGCGCATATTCCTCTCATATAAAAAATAAAGTAAACAAACTATAATAATGCAACTGCACCCTTATCAGCAACGTTAATTTATACCTCTTTCACCGAATGGACACTGATTTCAATAGAAGCAAAACTCAAATAAAAGCACTTATTTGATAATCTGTCTCACAAAAAGCTTCTCCACAGCGGGACGATAGAGCAGAGTGCTTGCCCAACGCCTGAGTCTAAAATTAAACATTTGAGGCGAAGACTCGCAGCTGCTTGCAGGGTGCCCGAGACGACTCTGCCGCTGTTCTTACGTAGCTGGTCAGAAAGTAAAGATAAATTAAAAAAATACATATTTACCCATAAAAGAATCTTTAAAATATTCCCAAATTGTAATCGGTTTGTCCCCAACGAGGAGCTCTCTTTTTTTTTAATCGGTCTACGGCTATTTCGGTTATTTCCACATTATCTGTGAATTTGGTTCCCAGTGAACAATAATTATTGTGATGTGATGTGATTTGGAGTCTATATGTGAAATTCATTGAGTATCTTCAATGACGTGCAAATTGCAGTACTTATTAATGCCTGATATGAAAAATATGTACAATAATTGAGAATTAAAAGGATACGGTTTGTGCCAAGTGGTAGTGTTGCGAAAATACCTACCGGAAATATTTTGAGCGAGACATTTCTTCAGTGAAAGGAAACAGGTTTTTGAATGTGATTTTTTTTTTTTTTGCATTTTCCAAGTGTTCTTTTATATTTCCTTTTTGTATTTTCTTAAATTTTTGTCGAGAAATAATTTTTAACTGCGGCAAATGGTTGCGCTACTCGCTTGGATTTATTTTTGGAGGCCGCGCTCTCTTTTTGCATATCCAAAAGCAAATCTCTGCAATGTGCTCTATATTGTTGCTACTTGTTTGGGGACTGCGACTGTATGTTATGTGTGATTGTGAATTGTGATCTTTAAATACACTCAGTTGCAGTGTTACCGACTTGCTGTTTCTTGACTAGTACTGAGTAGCGCCCGGGCCGAATTCGCCAGGGACCATTTTCCTGGTGAATTTTTGAAAACTTACGTTAGTTAATCCGGAGTTTTTTATTCTTTTTTTATTTTTTATTTTTATTGGTCCCAACCGCTAAACCGACAGAAATATAAAATTCTGAATATGGTCCATTTTTGTTTGTTTTTGGGTATATAGGACTTAAAAACAAACTCCAATCAGCGAAAGGTGTGGCAACGTATGTCAACAACCTCCTCCGAGTCAGTCTGACATTATGGCATTGATCAAGTTGTTTTTTCTCTGTTTTGCTTTAATCTCAATTTGGGGAGATTTCTCGTGAAATCGTGTCCAAGGGCCCGGTTCTGGGACAAATATTCGGGTTTACTGGTGAATGCAACCTTTACGTGGTGGAAAAGTGTAGTGTAGTAGTAAAAGAGTGTGGTAAAGTACACACCTGCAACTACACGAGTTACAACAACTATAAAGTGGCCGTAGACTGTAGTTGTTGTAGTTGCATTGAAGATTCTACTTTACTTTACTTTGCTGAGATAGATGTCCAATAAAACACGGTTAATATAAATTACTTGAAAATACGGAAAAACACTCGTGGAAGCAATTCTTTATTTACAAACTGCAGAAAAAAACTCTTGCCCGGGTGCTGTACCTAATTTAAAATGATACACAAAACACAATTATACCCCACAGACCACACTGCCACTGTTTGTTGGTACTGTTTTCAAATTCTGTTGGATGTTCATTATATCAATAGGTTATTCGCGTACTTTTCCCGAGCCAAACACTAACAATCTGTCAAACATAAAAAAATTGAGCGATACGTCAGGTACGTGGATAGACTTCGAGCTACTTTGAGCCACTTTCATCTTTAACATCTAATCCATATCACAAATAAATAATATAACACACTCTTCTGCAACAAAGGTATGAAGCGTTCTAGAAGAACATTCGACCACGACCTCTTTTTTTTTTTTTTGCAATTGAATTTTAAGACAGATTTTGAATTTGCTTCTTGTCAACTTTTTGCATTTGACATATTTATCATCAGTACAGCGAGTGCAGCCCGTTGAAAATCTCTGAGCTGTTTCGAGCCAAGAGAGGAACTACTCGTTACTCGTTATTTTACTAATGTTCTGTTTTTCTGTCATTTTTGATGAGAACGGGTATAGACTTTGTGCGATACAATCGAACATTTGATGAACATTATTTTTCAGTTCTACAATGCTTTGTCCCTGTTTTTAAACCATCTTATAAAGTTTGCAGTATTTTTCAACATAATTATGCTACAGCTATATAATATCTTCATTGTTTTCCTTCAAGTTTGTTAGCTGTCTCTTGGTTTTTCTCCTTATTTGACACCAACGTTGTCGCGAACTACCCCATAAATACCTACTTAACGTGGTGTTTATGGTGTTTTACATTGAATTCAGTTTATTGCCTCCAGAATCTATCAATGGTTTTTATTTTCGTCACCGAAAAGCAGTACGCCGTGAAATTTAATGTCAAGCAAACTTGGACTATGACACTACAATTTTTTTTGTTGCATTTTCCAGACTTAAAATTAAATTAGAGCTGAACGAGAAATTACTACGAAAATTCCCGATAGATACGAGTGAGTGCGTACACACCAACCTAATTAATGTAGAGATGTCAAAAAAAAAAAAATGCATTGAAAATGTATTCAATTTACATTTTTCAGCTGCTGGCAGGTTTTTTTTTTTTTTGACATTTCAACATTTATGGCATTTGCTTTCCGTCACTTGAAGTTTGCGGTTATAAATTCGTTTGAAAATTTGTGCTTGCTTTGCAAACAATAATTGCTACCCCTTTCGAGATACACATTTGCCTCTTTTACACGAAGCTGACATTTCACCATGATTTAATGTTATAAAAATGAGAAAAAATTCGAGAAAAATGTAGTGTCATACGGGCTTTAGATTCCCGTACTCAGAGAAATGAGCCACTTAGCACTTACATCTTTCGAATCTAATCCATATTACAAATAAATATAATATAACTTAACTTTTTGCGACATATAAAACGACATTTGACCACCGCCGAATTTTCTTTATTCTCACTGATTATATTTTTGTGCAAATTTAATTTTAATATGGATATTGAATTTTTTTCATATCAATTTTGTGCTTTTGACATATTTATCAGTACTCGCCGGCTGAAGTTCTGTGAGCTGTTTCACCAAGAGAGGAGCTAGGTACTCGTTACTTTTTATTTTGCTAGTTTTCTCTTTTTCTGTCATTTTTGATAAGTATAGGTACGTTATAGACTTTGTGCGATTGCGATCGATTTATGTCTATTGCGTTCAATTTAAACCACGTACGCGAATTAACCTATTATTTTAATTAAATTAGAGACAAAAGGTACACACAGACGATAGTATTACACCCGAATGTCTAACGATCTTGATGTAATAATTGTTTTGTCAAATACCTACTACCAAATTTGGGAATTTAATTCCCAAAATGTTGCATTGGCAACAGTGTCGTCTTATATCTTGGCCAGCGCTGCCACTTTGCTACGATCGTATCAAAACTGCTACCCGATGCCAATTTGCTACGCTGCTACGCACTCTCCCTAAAAACGTCTATTTTGCTACTTTTTTTTAAGGCGCGAAACGTCAACATAAATCTTGGAATTTTTCTTCAAAATAAATAAAAAAGGAAATCTTTACTTTTCCCACACAAACTTATATTCTTTTCTACTAGTACCCATATCTTCGGATGTGTAAGTATTCGAATTTGACTGGAACTTATAGTTTCGTAGAATATATAGTCTACCAATTATACTTGCACTAGTCCTTAAAAAAAATTAAGTGTTTTTTGTTTGTTTCCGAAAAAAAATTATATTTTGTACTTTTGAGTTTTGCTACGCAAATTAAGTTTATTTGCTACACAAATTTGCTAAGCAATTTTTACCTTTGTAGCAGCACTGATTCTTGGCTTGTAAGAATAAAAAATCGAAAGAAAAAACCTGTAAGAAAAGAACTAAGAACAAGAAGTATGAAAGAAGTAAGAACAGAGAAAGAGATGAAAATGCAAAGCATACTCATAGAAAAATAGACTATTTTCGTTTTGTATTGTTGTTATTTTAATTTTGTTTGTTTGTTTATTTGAGGTAAATGAATTTCGCCCCCCAGCAACTTACATAAATCTTTGAGAGGAATCCTGTCGACATATTGTTGTTATGCTACTAAGTCGTACTACACTACGACTTAACATCTTTAACATGCAATTTGTATTGTATTTTATTTAAATGGGCAATTTTGACTTTGTGTACAATTGTTGGCACTATTAGCTTTCGCTGTTGTGTGAATAATCTTCAATAATCGCGGAGGATGAGTGATCAATTGGCGTCATTTTGACGCAAACGGTTTTGAATGGCTTTCGGAATCATCTTGCCGGATGTTTGCAAATGAAATTCATCGTTGGGGTAGTATTGATGATGGTCCAAGGTCCAACCGATAGGTATCACTCCACGTGGGGAATGTAAACAAAATCCAATGCAATACCTACCTACACTTAATAGAAAATATCTCATTTTGCATACAAACTAAACGTTGCTTTTATGCCACTTATGTACGGCGCGTGTACTGGCAACAATTAAAAAGAATAAGTCTTTGGGTTATTGACATTGGACGACGTTACCAATGGGAATTTATTAGTAGTGAATGTGGTAAACTGCACTAGCAAATTTGTTAATTAATTTTATGAAAAACACATTTACGCCAGATTTACGTTGTGGATTGTACCAGTCCATATTTTGGATTATTGCCGAGTAAAATAAATGTTTGGATAATTTTTCGACACAAAATGGTAATCAAATATTTTTTTTTTTATATTTTGCTTGAGATGCTTAAAACAAAATAAAGCAATCAATTTTATATGAGGAGGAGATCAATGGAAGTTATTAAAAGACGAATCATTCCCTGATCATAAAATTATTGGATTCCTAATACTGGAATCTTTAAAAGACCCCAAACCTTGCAGAAATCACAGGAAAACTAACTGGGATTTATATAATCTGGAAGTAGGTAGAAGGTAGAATAAAAACATTGCAGACATTTGCAACTTAGGATCTGGCAGCAGTCGTCGGTAAATGCCTTGAAAAGGTTTGTCCGTTGGAGCGGGATTCTACTCTGAAATACTTGGTCTATGCAGTTCCATCAGACTTTTTGAATACAGCAGCGTGTTCTAGGCTGATTTTCTGGCAGTGACTACAGCCGCAAAACAAGTTGCAATGATGGCGATACCTCATGCAGACATCACTTTCTTCATTGACAGCCAAGCAGCAATAAAAGTTATTTCTGCCGTTGAAATGTAATCTTAGCTTGTATTGTAAGTTGTTATCGCGAAGAGTTACGGGAGCCAGTCCCTATGTAAGAATCTGCTGTTGGTCACCGGAGACAAAGGCGTGCCCGGTAATGAAAAAGCTGATGAGTTGGCAAGAAAGGCTTCTTCAATAGAACTTAACCAGACCCTTACCACGGTATTAACCAATCCATGGAATCTCATTCCTGGCAGCGACGAATTATAGATGGAGTAAACTCGAATCCTGTATCATAACCTGGAAAATGTGGCCAATCTATAACAAACAGAAGACAGAAGGAATTCTACAAATGAGATAACAATCGTTATCCTCTCTTGTAGGCCTTATTTCAGGAAACAACATGTGGAAGTATCACACCAATAAAATGGAAATTAATACTGACTGATGACCTGTGGAGAGGATGCGGTGATGAAGATGTGTTATGAGGACACTCCATACACTTTTTTTGCCACTGCCTCATCAGATGCAGAATTCTTGGAAGACATTTTTTCGGAGACTTAGAACCCCTCACTGAGAAGTCCATAAAACCTACTTACCTAAGTCCTATATCCCCTTGTGGGTCCTAGGGCCTCTACAACGCCTAAGCGCCATCGTGTGCGGTTTCTGGCGATGTGCCTCAGCTCTCCCCAACTCTTTCCCACTTGCCCTGCTTCCTTCTCGACTGTTCTACGCCATGTACTTCTATAGGACCGCAGCGTTTCCTGTCATCGTGAGTAAGCGGATTCCAATGCATCGCGTGGTTAGCTATGGACCTGCCACCTTTTCGGTAAGTGTGATCAATCCACTGCCACTCGCCGTTGTATGATTGTGCTAATAAGTTTATGGACGGTTCTCTCATAAAGCTGTTCGTAAGAGATATGTACCTATTAATGAACGTTTGCAGCTTTCTTGTGATAGTAGTGGTCGCTCTCCAAGTACCACATCCATATCTCTCTCTCTCTCTTCTTCCGGAAGCTGCTGTTGGCAGCAACACTTTAACTCCTCCTGGAGCATAGGGCGACAACCAGGCCCTTCCATCTCTCTCTGTCTGCAGCACGATACCTCAGCTGCGTCCACGATCGCAAATTTTGGGATTGAGCTTCCGTCAAAACAGTTGACCTCCATGTTGATCTTGGCCTGCCAACTCGCCTTACACCTTGAGGGTTCCACTGGAAGCACTGCTTCGCTATGTTGTCATCTGGTTTCCTCAGTGTATGGCCAATCCAGCGCCATTTCCTCTGCTTGATGTCAACATCCACTTTTGTTTGTCCAGTCCTACGCCACAGTTCATTGTTGGAGATTGTTTGTGGCCAACGGATCTTTAGGATGTAACGCAGACAACGATTAACAAAGGCTTGTAACCTACTCGAGATGTTGGCGGAGCATTTCCACGTTTCACATGCGTAAAGCAGTACCGATTTTACATTGGATTCATATAGTTTTAACTTAGTGCGAAGCGTTATTTTTCTAGAGTTCCAGACTGGAGAAAGGATACCGAATGCACCACGAGCTTTATTTATTCTATTTCTTATATCCAGGTCCGTTCCACCATCGAGTGATACATAACTACCCAGATAGTTGAACTGTGTAACCTCTTCAATGGTCTCCCGTCTCAAGATAACCTGCTGTTGATGGTCTCGGCTTGTGTGCATAATTTTTGTCTTGTTGGCGTTTATCCTTAAGCCAGCCACCTCCCCGTTCTGTTGCAGTGAATGACACAATTGGTTAAGGGCACCAATGTTGTTTGCCAGGAAGCAGATATCGTCAGCGTAGTCCAAATGGCTTAGCCTATCAAACGGGTTCCACTGGATACCAAGTCTCTCGTTTGTACCCACCGTGGCAGTCATTACATCATCGATCGCAAGTAAAAACAAAATCGGTGACAGTACATCTCCTTGTCTCACTCCTTGTCGCACTTCAAATGCATCGGAAAGCCATCCACTGTGCAAGACGAAACACCTTGCGTTGTTGTCCGACTCTTTGATAATAGCAACAATCTTTTCAGGGATGCCTCTCATAGCAAGCGATCTCCAAATACAATCACGTTTAACGCGATCGAAGGCCTTTTCAAAGTCGACGAACATGAGGAAGAGCGGTGATTGGTACTCCGACGATTGCTCAAGAACGATTCGCAAGGTGTTAATATGATCGACGCATGATCGACCACTGCGAAATCCCGCTTGGTGCCTCTTGAGCGTCGATTCAATCCTGGACCTTATCCTCTCGAGAATGATAGTTGCCATCAGCTTTGGGAACACGGACAAAACGGTGATACCGCGCCAGTTATTGCAGTTCTTAAGATCGCCTTTCTTCGGTATCTTGACAATAACTCCGTCCTTCCATTCCCTGGGAAAGGTTTCATTCTCCCAAACAGCCTGAACAAGTGGAAACAAGATACAGGCCGTTGCGTCTGGATCCGCTTTCAGGAACTCGGCAGGTATGCCATCCAGTCCAGCTGCCTTGTTATTTTTTAGAAGCAGGATCGCGGTTCTTATTTCTGTACTTGTTGGGGGGTTGATGTCGATTCCCCTGAAAGACCTACGCATGTCCAGCAGTTGATGATGATTCACATCCATATAGCAGCTCATTTCAAAACTTCTAAAATGCTGGCAGACTTTGGGGACGGCTAAGATTGAAGTATCTAGTTTAGTCTGACAGCTGGCTGTCTTGATGTGTCTCAGTTTGCATTGGCCTAGATCGAACACATGATCAGTTTTTTTCAGTTGACTTCTATTTATAATCAAGTCAAGACTTTCGCGACTTAGTACTAAGTTGACAGTTCACATTTGTGTGACTGACGTAGGAAAAGTGGGGTTACCGACCAATCTATTTTTTTCCTTGAATGTAGTTACATCTAGTCCATAGACGACTTAAAATAACTAGGTTTTCGAGTGTACCCTTTTAGTTTTCGTTTCGGTGAGGCTTCTGACATAATTCAAATAAAAAGTAAAAGAATTTTTGTCAAAACAGGCTTCGCAGTGACTAAGTAGTTGGAGTGAGCTAGGGTATCAGCAGCTCAAAAAGAAAAAGTCATGCAAATAATAATTGTTAGTTAGAAGATGGGCCTATATGGTTCTAATCTCAAACTGTTGCGCCAATTATTTATTTATTGATTTAAAAGATAGCGACAATCCATTTTAAATATAAACACATGTATGTAGGTAGCAAAAACGATGACGCTGACAAACGCTTTCACTTTCATGTACCACTTCAGTGTTCGTCATTTGTACCTAATATTTAAATATAACTGACTACACGTAAATATTGACACGCATCATATTCAGGTAATTAGAATTCATTTTCAGAGCCAACAAAAATATGATGCGTAGGTATACGAGTGCGTGCATCAGCATAAGTAGATACTCGTGTTTTGCGCTGGGCCCGTGGTCCATTTGGGATGTTCAATTTGTTTCTGGGCGACAAATATCTGTCCGCCATTTTGTTAGCAGAGTTTGAAATTATAATACGCATACAGGCTTTTACCGCAAAACACTAATGAAGGCACCTAGTATACCTACAACCTATATATCGAACGTATTTAAATCACGTCAGTATTATTGTGTCTTACAACAATGCGCTTATCAATTAAGTTCCATTTTGTATTTTTATTTTCATCTAGTCTTAAAATACCATACACAAAATTCTACTGACACCGAGTGCATGTTGGGGATCTATTTATATTCTGCTACATCAAACAGTTTGTTTTAAATTGCAATGTTTATGTGAAAATACAGACAATCTGCTTGCGCCTAGATAGGTATCTACATAAAAATGTCACTGTGTGAAAAAAAAAATCGTTTGATCATAGAAGTGAGCATGGAAAACAAAACTCATCTGAAAAGCATCAAAACTTATTTATTTTACTTGGAACACATATATATGTAGGTTTAGATATATTAGTTCCTAATTTATTTATTGTTAACATACTTATAAAAAAATTTCGTAGATATGAAGAAGCTATTTTCTTTATCACAACAATGTGTTGGTGTTGCCAGCATTCAGCCGCACTAATAACAAAGTTTGGTTTCGACCTTAAGCCCGTGTGACACTACAATTTTTCTAATTTTTTGATCATTTTTATCACATTAAATCATATTGAAATGTCAGCTTCGTGTAAAAGGGACAAAATGTGTAGGTATTACGAAAAGGGTAGCAATTGTTTGCTAAGCAACCACAAACTTTTAAAACGAATTTATAACCAATAACTTTAAAGTGACGTGAGGCAAATGCCACATAATGTTAAAATGTCAAAAAAAAACCTGGCAGCAAAAATGTAAATTGAATGCATTTTCAATGCATTTTCTTGACATCTCTACATTAATTAGGTTGGTGTGGACGCACTACTCCTATCGGGAATTTTCGTAGTAATTATTCGTTATGCTCTAATTTCATTTTAAAAGTCTGGAAAATGCAAACAAATTTAGTGTCATACGGGCTTTAAATTTAGGGAAGCTTACAATTGCGAAATTGGTATGGAAACTATAGTCACCGTGAGCTACTAATGTCGTTTTCCATTGGGACAGAAAAGCACTTTTTTTTTAGAGTCAGCGAAGTTTTGCGAATCTCTAACTCCAATCACTAAGTCAAACTTTAAAGTGTGTTATTAATTACGTATTTGAAGACAAGTCTGTCAAAAATAGAGAAAAAACACCTCGAACAAGACTTCCAATCGCTGGGTTGTTGAAACAAACACACCTTTTGCAATATTCAGCGAATTCAGCAGAATGGTTGACCCAACAAATGTCACAACTCACAACTTAAAATCATTTTCCACAATTAATTGGTGGGCTAATATTATTTTGAAATGTACTAAATTCATCTTGTTTGTTAATTAATGCGATCGAAATTTGTAACGAAAAAAGTTTGCACCGAAGTGTAACGAGCAGTGTCTCACAGCTAATTGAAACGTCAAACGAAAAACTAGTGTGAAAAGGCTATTACTCGTTGCTCGTTATTTTGCACATGCCCATAATATTAGAATATTTTAAAAGAGTGACAGACACTAATAATTTAACAAATAAACAAAGCCATCTTATTCAACCGTCGAAAATGTTGTTGTCTCCTACTGTATTAGTCATGTTTGTTTGTAAAATTTAAGCGTAAATTCTACTCTTAAATGTCATCATAAAGAAAATGTAAATAAAACAAAATAATAAAATTGTTAATTTTTCTATTTCAGAAAGTAATTTTTAACGCACAAACGATTTAACGACACAAATTTACACAATCAACGCCGTCATGGATCCTGAGGCATTTTTGGATATGGCCAATCAGGTCATAAAGCTTAAAATGTTCCCATATTTTGACATAGCACACAGTTTGTTAGCAGCGTTAGCGGTGCGTGAGGATCTGGGCACCAATGCGCAAGTTTTCTCAAGGAAACACCCACTTGCCTGCTGGTTGTCAACTATGTTGGTGATCTTTTCCGGCGGTATGGTAGCCAATGGACTGTTGGGCGAACCAATTTTAGCGCCACTCAAAAACACACCACAGTTATTAGTAGGCACTGCTGTGTGGTAAGTTCTATACGGAATACGGTGGTAGTTATGGTCTCCCTTTCTGAAACGGTTATTTACCTGTAGGTACATGGTCTTCTATACACCGTTCGATGTTGGATACAAAGTAGCCAAGTTTTTGCCAATAAAATTGGTGGCTAGTGCTATGAAAGAGATATATCGAGCTAAAAAGATATACGACGGTGTGTCACATGCGGCGAAATTGTATCCAAACGCTTGGGTTATAATGATTATCATTGGTACACTGAAGGGCAACGGAGCTGGATTTACAAAGCTGTTGGAGCGTCTTATTCGTGGCGCCTGGACGCCAACTGCAATGGAGTTTATGCAACCGACATTGTAAGTTTATTATATCCAATTGTCTGGATTCTTATTTTGATCTATCAAATTCTTTTTTCCAGCTACACCAAAGCTTCTGTGGTAGCTTCAGTTATCTTCGTCTTGGACAAAAAGACCGATTGGATATCGGCACCACATGCTCTTGTCTACTTTGGCATTGTCATCTTCTTGGTGTATTTCAAGTTGTCGTCGATTCTGCTGGGCATTCATGATCCCTTCCTGCCATTCGAGAACTTGCTGTGTGCGATTTTCTTCGGCGGCATTTGGGATAGTTTGGCGAAGATCTTGGGTCGTGGCCAAGCTAAGGAGGGAGATTCTAAAGACGTTAAGAAGACCAACTAAATTTGACGATATGATACAAAATGCAATTTTTTTTCTTTTAGTTGGTTTTTATTTTGTTATTCGTTACCTTATACCTTTTTTATTTTGTTAGTTTCGTTTGTAGCGTATCGAGAGTGCTTGCCTGTTTCGTAGGATAAGTTTAGTACCCACAGATTATCTAGTCAAAGTGTCACTCTTACTGCGCGACATGTTTAGTGGGTAATTGTCTCGCAGTGACAGTGACACTTTTCATTGAAACGTTTTAATTTGATTTGTTTTTCACTTTATTTTAACATTTCTATGTTTTCCTATTATTTTGTAAATTTGTACGATAATTGAGACAGTTTCCATTTAAATTTAAGGGAATGAGCGTTGTACTGTTTTATTCAATAAGTTCGACGTGTTTTTCTTTCGAATGAAAAACAAGAAAACATTTTTTTTTTATCAGCGAAAATATTTAATAAATGAAAAATAATTAATTTAGTCGACTTTTTCCAACAAAAAGTATAGTTTGAGGACAAATTATTTAAAAATAAAATATTTTGTTATTTTTCATCCAAATAATGAAAATATATTGACAATATCTTTGAGATACAAAGTGGTCGCATTATCATTTTCTTTCCATAAATTAAAGCTGGAGATAATGGTCGATAGGGATTATCGACAACTAGACATCTAGCCCAATATGCCAGATGAAGGAACACTTGGTGAAGTTTCAGATTGTGAAATAAAAATAGGTAGCGTCTTTTTACGATGTCATAATAGAATGATGCAATGTAGTGAATCGACCATATGTAACTAATTCCTATGGTTTTGCCTGATCGACGGTGATTCCTCCATTTATTTTCATATAAGGACGCATACTATTGCGGAGAACGCAAAACAAAGAAAACTTAAATTGTTTGAATGTTTAGTAAATGTAAATGCATTTCTGCCATAATAATTGATTTCAAATCAACAACGAGGACTCACAGTAGTTGTTGTAATTGCGTCCTGAAAATCCTACTTTACTTTGCTTTGCTGATATCGAAGCTCAACAAAACAAGCCTAAACATATTACAAAAAATGTTTAAATATAATAAATTTATTTACATAAGAACTTTAACAACCCTGATGTCCTTCTATAGGTTATGGCGCCATCTATCGCACATCTCAACCGGATGACAATTCTAGGCTAGCTGTCACTTGAATTATAAGAATATATTTTTTTTCTTCATATTTTTGTTTACACAGCAGTAGCTTTCTAAAAAGCCGTATTTTTACCAACTGTTATCGAATTTTACTATTTTTTAAGTGAAAATAATTATAAAAATACTTGCATTACGAAATAATGGAGGTTGATTACGACGAAGAAGGATGGCGTGGACGCAGTAAACCTGGAGAAGATGAGGTTTACCCAACAACAAGCGCTTCTTAATTTACCTCTAATGCTAATTTTTCTTAGGAGATGCTAGAGGAGAACCCACAAGAGACCATCCAGGAGTGTCTTGAAAAGTTTTTCACTCCAGATTACATCATGGAGCCGGGAATTTTCAGTCAGTTAAAGCGATACTTTCAATCGGGTGGCAGTCCCGAAGAGGTTATCACAATGCTGTCGGAGAACTACAAAGCTGTCGCTCAAATGGCTAATTTACTTGCTGAATGGTTGATTTTGGCAGGTGTAAAAGTCACAGACGTTCAGGCAATGGTTGAGAATCATCTAAAAGACATGATTCTAAAGACATTTGATCCGAAAAAGGCCGATACCATTTTCACCGAAGAGGGTGAAACTCCTGATTGGTTGACCGAGATGATTGACCATCCAACATGGCGATCACTCATCTACCGTTTGGCCGAGGAATATCCCGACTGTTTAATGTTGAATTTCACAATTAAGCTGATTTCGGATGCGGGATTTCAGAGCGAAATCACGTCAATTTCCACAGCTGCCCAGCAAATTGAAGTTTTCTCTAGAGTGCTCAAAACATCCATTACGAAGTTTTTAAATAACCCCGAGGATATACAGGGCGCCATACAAGAATGCGCTCGAATGGTGTGTCACGGTCAGCACACTTATGTTTACAGTCAGGTTTTGGTGCAGGTGCTTTCGCAGGAGTCGAAAGGTGGCTTCAACATGAAACGTCTGTCGCAGGAAATCACAAAATACGCATTGACGAAGTAAGTATTTTAGTTACAAAGAGGAAGCACATTGTATGGACTTATAACTTTATAGCAATCAGAATGTCACTCCAATAACAATGGCGTTGAATGGTTCAGCGGCTTATCCTCAAGCGTGCCAAGCTCTGTCGTCAATGCTGTCAAGAAACACACTCAATCCAGCCGATATCACTGTTCTGTATCGGAACTACACAGCTCCAGATCCACCACCAATAGATTTGATAAGGAATCCACAGTTTCTTGAGCTGCTTGTGGACTCGCTCTTCAAAGCTGGAGTAAAAATTAATCCAGAGCACAAGTCGAAGTACATCTTCCTTTTGGCATATGCTTCGAGTGTGGTGGACACGCCGAGCAAGAAGCGGCCACTAACCGAACGTGTGCTAAGCAAAGACGAACTAAAGTCCACCATTCAGGCGGTGGAGAGGGTCCACGCGATTTGCAACGTAAATAAGGGTTCCCAGGAACTTATTGCTGAGCTGCAGACTCTCTACAACTGTATCAAGTAGGTTCCCCCAATAGAATATGCTCCACGAATCTGCTCTAACATATGAAATTTACAGATTCCCCGTCGTCGGAGTAGGTGTCATTCGGTGGATCGAGAATACCGTCACAGAACCATCCTACTTCAAGCTTACCACAGACAGTTGCCCCACACATTTGGCGATTTTGGACGAAGTCGCTGCTGTTCACACCACACTGCATTATCAGATCCTCCGTCTCCTCATTCGACTGTTCGAGTCTAAGCAGGACGAATTGGAGATTCTCGTTCAATTGGAGATGAAGAAAATGTTGCTTGATCGCATGGTTAATTTGCTCACACGTGGCTGCGTCGTGCCGGTCGTGAAATATATAAAGCAATGCTGTGCCAAGGGAGACACGGACATATCTTTGATTCGATATTTTGTCACAGAAGTATTGGAGACAATAACTCATCCATATTCGCCTGAATTTGTGCAACTGTTTCTGCCCATGGTAGAAAACGAGGAAATCACCGGAACTATGAGGGCTGAGGGCGACAATGATCCTGTATCGGAGTTTATAGGTGAGCTAAGCACTTTTATTTGGGGTCATGATTTGAATAACGTTTGTTTGCTTTCAGTGCATTGCAAGGCGCACTACACAACGGTGTAGAAAACTGAAAGAAAGGATTCAAAAATATTGTTGCAAATAAAGAACTTTTCTAAAATAAATTCTGTAGTTTGAACTGTTTTATACATTTGGCAAAAGGGTACGCACCACCAGACCGACACTTGTCGAACAAATGTTTACGCAGTCCGTTCCTTAAACCGTTATTCGCATTAAGTCAAAACTGTTGCTATATGCACGGCGTATCCTTAAAACATAAAACAAAATCGACAAGTAATTTGTTTAAGCTGAGTTAAGCACATACGCCATGTGCCTGTTTTAGCTGACCCTTTACTACAAGTTTCTACAAAGTGCGCATATATATCATTTCAAATCAACACAATTTGAATGGAATTAATCTTTCTGATTAACTCAGTTAATTGTAGGTAGGTTTATGGCCTTGTTGTTATATGGTGAAGTGCCATTTAGATTGCATACTTTGTACCAATTATCGAAAATTTGCACTTTAGTAGATTGTGGTTCAGGACTGGACAAACAAAAGTGGATGTTGACATTAAGCAGAGAAAATGGCGTTGGATTGGCCATACACTGAGGAAACCAGATGACAACATAGCCAAGCAGAGTTTCCAATGGAACTGTCAAGGTTTAAGGCGATTTGGTAGGCCAAGAACAACATGGAGGTCAACTGTTTTGACGGAAGCTCAATCGGAGAATTTGCGACTGTGGACACAGCTGAGGTATCGAGCAGCAAACAGAGAGGATGGAAGGACCTGGTTGTCGCTATATTATGTTCCAGCAGAGTGTTGCTGCAACAGCAGCTCCCGGAACAAAAGAAAAAGAAGATGTCTATATGAAAGAGAAGGAGAATTTTCGGCTATATATCCATATGTTTAATCCCTTTTTTACGCTTGAATTGCAAGCTATAGAATTCGAGCAATGTCACGACATAAAATTTTAATGTTGCCGGAAATTGGCTAAGGTGGATTGTTTTTATGCAGTCTCCCCCCTTAAATTTGTTGCAAATGCGTTATCATGCGTGAAAGTGTTTTCGATTATCTCTTAATATATACGAAGCTCTATTGGGAAGTATTCTCCCTTTCTACGCATCGTAGTAGGGAAAAAAACTAAATGAATAAAACATCTTCTTAAGGAGGGGTCCTCATAGCAGTAGGAACTCTTCATCGTTCTTGTCATGCTAATTTATCCGAGAATTTATCACAACAGTAAAAAGAGTTTTCGCACTTGTATTCGCAGGTAATATAAATATGTATTTCACAATCATGAGCAAACTTTGTTTATTTGTATCATAAACAAGTATTAAATCATAGGTCTGTTCCTTTACTTTTAAATTTTACGAACTTTTACTCAATGATGTTCATTAACTCAAAAAATTCGTAAACGACAGCGTCATCGAGAGAGCAAGATATGACTCAACAAATTTCTTGGCGGCTTCTTACCAACAATATGCTATAAGCTAATCAGTCTGGCTTTCCTCCTCAGCATAGTTGTGCTTAAATAAAGATTGTAGAGGATATCAGAAAAGCAATAGACGATGGCAATATAACAATTCTGTCACTGTTAGGTTTCTCTAACGCTTTTGATACCATCAATCACAACATGCTCTGCAGTGAGCTTTAAAATCAGTTTAATTTCTCGACACCTGCCACAAGCTTCATCTGTTCATATCTAAAAGACAGATCTCAGGCGGTTGTTGCTAACGACACCGTCTCGGGATTTCTTCCAGTGAGCAAAGGCGTTCCTCAAGGCTCAGTTCTGGGTCCGTTATTATTCTCACTTTACATTAATGAGCTTCCTTCTTATGTATCTAATGCATCCATACACATGGACGCCGATGATGTTCAGTTGTCTAACAAGTGTCCGTTGGGTCTTGTCGAGAATGGTATGCATATATTAAAAAATATAATACTGTTACATTCGGGCTGGGATTCGTAAAGATAAAACACTATTCCGTTTAACTTCTCTAATAAAATTCACTTTTATTACACTTTTATCGACTATTCTAATATTTCACTTATTAAGTACCAGAACACTATTACTTAAACAATTCTTCAACGTTTCAAACCAATCACTTTATTTACTCTATTACTTTTCACTTATTTATCTTCACAAACTATTACTATCTCGAACTTTAACCAATCACTTTTATAAATCAACTGTCTCGCCCTCTTCTAAAAGCTGTCCTTTTATACCCGCTCCGCCATCTGACGAGAACTTTCTAGCTAATTCTAAGTGGTTCTAAAACAAGGTTCAGTGGGTTCCAGTCTCCAATTGGAAGTGACACTTGGGTGGAACTTGTTTGGTGACTAAGGGGTTGTTTTCACTTCACCATTTTAGGTTACACGATACATTCCACACCACAATGTCCCCCTCTTAAACTTGTTCGTCCCGAACAAACTCGTTAACATTTTCACCATTATAACGATGAAGACGATCCACATGAACGACTTTCAGCTTGCCTCTTCCTCGTTGGATGCGATAGACAACGTCGTTGATGCGCTTTACGATTGTATAGGGCCCTTCCCAGTCTTGTTGCAACTTAGGCGATAAACCTTTCCTTCGATGAGGGTTATATAGCCATACCAGATCTCCTTCCTGGAATCCTCTAGTTGTCGTTTTAGTATCGTACCTCGTTTTCATGCGGTCACTGGCTATCTTAATCTTATCCCTAGTGTCTCGATGCACGTCCCTGATGATATCCCTGAGGTCTGTAACGTATTCCTCCTCATTCTTGGGCTCTTCGCATGGATATCCAAACATCAACTCGCTAGGTAGGCGGATTGTTCGACCAAATAAGATTTCAGATGGAGTATGTCCTGTGGTGTTATGCACTGCTCCTCGATAAGCCAATAAAAACATGGGAATCTGCTTATCCCAGTCTCTCTGGTCTTCGCCAACGACCTTAGAGAGGTGTTCATTCAGTGTCCTGTTAAAGCGCTCCACCATCCCATCTGATTGTGGATGAAGCGGGGTTGTCCTTGTCTTGTGAATCCCGAGTAACTGGCACACTCCTTGGAAAATCTTCGACTCGAAGTTCCGTCCTTGGTCTGAATGCAGTTCCATTGGTACACCGAATCTGCTTACCCAGTTATTGACGATTTGCTCCACCACGGTTTTAGCTTCTTGATTTGGAATAGCAAATGCTTCAGGCCACTTACTGAAATAGTCCATAACAACGAGGATGTAACGATTTCCATTGATTGTTTCAGGAAACGGTCCCGCAATATCAACTGCTATCCTTTCGAAAGGGGCTCCAACATTGTATTGATGCATTTTGCCACGGACTTTCAGTCTCGGACCTTTGCTGGCCGCACATGTAACGCATTTCCTGCACCAAGTTTCAACGTCCTCCCTTGAATGAATCCAGTAAAAGCGTTCCCGCACTTTTTCGAGCGTTTTATTGATTCCCAAGTGGCCTCCAGACACTCCATCATGCAATTCCCTGAGCACTTCCTTAACCTTCGACCTGGGTACAACAAGCTGCATTACGAACGACTTTCCATCCGGGCTTTCCCATCTTCTTTTTAGAATGCCGTCTTGTACGTGAAGGGAGTCCCACTGCGCCCAGTATGCCTTCAGCTCGGGGCTCCTATTGGATATCTCCTGCCAGTCTGGTTTTCCCTCATGCTCCTTCCAGGCGATAATCGGTTCGATATCCGGATCTTCCCTTTGAGCCTCCCGTATTTCCCGCGCACTCCAGCCACCAATAGGCATAGCTCTCACCCTTTGGACGGAGATGACATCTTTTTCCTCGTGTCGTAAGCAATGTTTGCAATTTGCTTTGCACGGTCGACGGGAGAGAGCGTCTGCATTAGAGTGAAGACTTCCCTTTCGATGTTGTATTTCGTAGTCGTACATCTGCAGCCGTTCGATCCACCTTGCGACTTGGCCTTCAGGATTCTTAAAGTGCAGCAGCCACTTTAAAGATGCATGGTCTGTGCGGAGGATGAATTTCCGCCCATAAAGGTACTTATGGAAATGTTTTGTTGCCAATACCAAAGCAAGGAGTTCGCGCCTGGTAACACAGTAGTTCCTTTCAGGCTTTGAGAGAACTTTGCTGAAGTAGGAAACTACTTTCTCTTGGCCATCGTGCACCTGGGAAAGGACGGCTCCAATTCCCACATTACTAGCGTCTGCATCCACAATAAATGTTTTCCCAGGGGTGGGGTACGCTAGTATGGGGGCGTTGCACAACTGTTGTTTAAGTTCCTTGAAGCTCTTTTCGCACTCACCTGACCATTTGAATTGTTTGCCTTTTTCTGTCAGTTGATGCAAGCTCTTTGCGATCCTGGCAAAGTCCTTTACAAATCGTCTGTAATAGGTCGCAAGTCCCAGGAAGCTTCTCAGTTGATGTTTGTCTTTGGGTACCGGCCAGTTTTTCACTGCATCGACCTTCTCCGGATCGGTCTTGACTCCTTTGGAAGAGATGATGTGCCCGAGGTACTTCACTTCTGGTCTAAATAAGGAACACTTCTTCGGGTTAAGTTTTAGTTGCGCACTTCGTAGCCTTTGGAACACCTCCTTAAGGTTATCTCGATGTTCGTTAAATGTTTTTCCTACTACGATGACATCGTCCAGGTAGACCAAGCAGGTTTTCCACGTTAGTCCCAGCAGAACGCGCTCCATTAGACGTTCAAAGGTAGCTGGAGCATTGCACAGTCCAAATGGCATTACTGTAAACTGCCAAAGCCCGTTTCCTGCTGTGAATGCTGTTTTCTCGCGGTCTTCTGGATGGATCTGCACTTGCCAGTAGCCACTCTTCAGATCGAGAGTCGAAAACCATTTGGCTCCGGATAGTGTGTCCAGGGTGTCGTCAATTCTTGGCAGGGGGTAGCTATCCTTCTTGGTGACGTTGTTGAGTTGGCGATAGTCCACGCAGAATCTCGTACTTCCGTCTTTCTTCTTGACCAGGACGACCGGCGATGCCCACGGACTTTTTGAGCTCTCAATCAGTCCCTCCTTTTCCATCGTCGAAACCATTTCTGCAACCTCCGTCTGCTTAGCCAATGGTAGTCGTCGGGGAGGCTGACGAATCGGTCTCGCATCTCCGGTGTCGATTCGGTGTTGTACGAGATGTGTTCGGCCATACTCGCTGTTCTGCGAAGCAAATATATCAGCGAACTCGTTGATTAAACTACCTGCCATGGACCGCTGCTCCTGATCCAGCTCGCACTCTCCGAGTATATTCTTTTTGATCTCCGATATCTCCGCAGGTCTAACCGCTTTCACATCACTTGCATTGGACAACTTTGTGACCGCAGTAATCGGTACGCACTTTCCAATTACTTCCCCTTGTTTTAGTTTCACGCTTTTGTTTTCCACATTGAGGACACGAACGGGAACCAAGTTGTTTTTAGGTTCAACCAGCATCTTTCCGACAATATAGCTCTGATAATAATTTTCTGCATCTGGCTCGACTAGGTAGAACCGGTGGCTCCCAGGGTCACCTTCCAGCTTTGTCCAAATAACTGTTTCTGACGAAGGTGGTAGTATTTCGTCCTCACTTACAACTGTCCGTAGAGCTACGACGTTCTCGTTCCCGTAAACCATCGGAATCTCGACGTTCTTGTACTTTAAAACTTGCGAACCGATGTCGAGCACTATATCATGCGTCTTCATAAAGTCGATTCCGATGATGCATTCGTCACATATATCAGCCACTAAGAATGCATGGGAGAAGACTATTCCTGCAAGGTTTATCGTCAAGAGTACCTCACCATACACCTTTGCTGTTGCTCCAGTTGCTGTTTTCAGACAGTAGCTGCTGGTGTTGTGCAGCCATGATTGGCGAACGATGTCCCTTCTGATTATGGAAGCGGTGGCACCTGTATCGATTGTAGCCACATACTTTTTCTGGCCGATATGGGCTTCCACTGTCAGGCTCCTATTACATCGTTTGGTCTGGGAAACCTGAATTGTGGTCCTGGGGGCGTCGATTCCAGAAACCAGCTTCTGCCCCGCGAAGTTGGTTCTTACTCGTTTCCCGACCGATGACTTTGTGATGTTCCATCTGCCGAACGCTCAAACGCCTCCTCGTTCCTAGCTCTGCAATGTGGACAACTGCCCTGTCTACGTTCGGCTCTGCACTGTCGTTGTAGATGTCCAATTTTGTTGCAGTTCCAGCAACGGATCGGTCCCCTTCGAGAACTGTTACGGTCTACTACTTCTGTTCTCTGGCACGAGCATTCAACAGATGTCATTTCTCTCACGCGGTGAAATCCTTGAGATGCTTGGTCAGCAGCTTTCATGGTTAAGGCAAATGCCAGTGCCTCAGGAAGAGTTCTCTTTCCAGCCATTCGTAGAGCCATCTGCAGTTGTCTGTCCTCTATGGCTTGTGTAAATGCCTCAATAGCCATTTCATTGATGACATCCTCGCCGGCATTGGGATAAGACAAGTGCGCTAACCGTTCGATATCAGCTTGCAGTTGCTGGAGTGTTTCTCCCCTCTTCTGGATTCTACTGCGCAGTTGCACCCTATACACTTGCTGCATATGGTCGTCACCAAATCGCATCTCAATAGCCTTCACCAAAGCGTCGTAATCGCGTTGTTTTTCTGTTGAGACAGTTTGAAGCAATTCTGCAGCTGTACCTCGTAATGCGAGCGTTAGTGCAATCGACTTTTCCTCGTCGTCCCATCCATTGGTCGTTGCAGCTGCTTCGAACTGTCTCTTATAAATTGGCCATGATGTTTGACCATCAAAAACGGGTGGTTGCATCTCCTTCCTTCGTGGGCAGTCAGCAGAATATTCCCGAGCCTTCTGTTTCTTGACTTTTTCGAGTTCTTTAGCTATGTTCTCGATGTTTGCTCCTTGTTTATGAAACATTTCATTAATTTTCTCGAACTTTGTTTCATGCTCGTTTAATTTTTCATCGATTTCGTCGATTTTTACTTCTAGAACATTCTTAAATTCTTCCACAGCGTCTTTTTGTGCGGCGACAATGGAATTTGTCTGTTCTTCTAAAGAATTCTTCTGTTCTTCTAGAGAATTCTTCTGATCTGCGAACTTAGATTCCATAGAATTTTTCTGTTCAGCGAACTTCAATTCCATAGAATTTTTCTGTTCTTCTAGAGAATTCTTCTGTTCTTCCATCTTGGCAAGAAGTAATTCCATCATAGCGCTAATATCCACGCTTGTACTTACTTGCTCTTCTGCCACGTCGAATAGCATAGTTTTTGGATCTTCTCCGTCGTTTTGCACAGCTTCCTGTAGACGAAGGATGAGGTCACTTTTTCCTCCAGCTGTGGATAGATTCCGTTTTTGTAGTTCACTTTTTAATTGGGGTATGCTTAGTTGCAGCAATATACGACCCATTTTGTTTGTCTCTTGTAATTTAGAAATTCACACAAATTCACTTTTTTTTTTTTTTTTTTTTTTTAAACTACACTTAGACACTTAGCACAGAATAAGTTTTATCCCACTTCTGACACCAATGTTACATTCGGGCTGGGATTCGTAAAGATAAAACACTATTCCGTTTAACTTCTCTAATAAAATTCACTTTTATTACACTTTTATCGACTATTCTAATATTTCACTTATTAAGTACCAGAACACTATTACTTAAACAATTCTTCAACGTTTCAAACCAATCACTTTATTTACTCTATTACTTTTCACTTATTTATCTTCACAAACTATTACTATCTCGAACTTTAACCAATCACTTTTATAAATCAACTGTCTCGCCCTCTTCTAAAAGCTGTCCTTTTATACCCGCTCCGCCATCTGACGAGAACTTTCTAGCTAATTCTAAGTGGTTCTAGAACAAGGTTCAGTGGGTTCCAGTCTCCAATTGGAAGTGACACTTGGGTGGAACTTGTTTGGTGACTAAGGGGTTGTTTTCACTTCACCATTTTAGGTTACACGATACATTCCACACCACAATACTTTGGTCCAGAGCTAATGGCTTATGCTTAAATTCAGCCAAATCAAAATGTCTGATCATTTCGAGAACATCTTTTGATATCTCTTAAGAACTTTGTAGAGGCTGCGGTGATGAGGAAGCTCTTGAGGACACAACCCACTTCCTATGCCACTGCCCGAGCCTCCAACACAATAGGCACAGATTCCTAGGGAGACACTTCTTTCACGACATAGACGAGCTATCTAGCACACCAGTAGACAAGATAATGGGCTTCATCAAATCCACAGGATGGTTTGTATCCAACGGCACAGTGAGTAATTAATCACACATTTTTATAGATAGGGTCGACATGGGTAAGGGACAACCCCTTTCCCCCAATGGGCATCACAATGGGTCAACATTGACCTGAGTGTGGCACGGAGTACTCCACGCCAGCCCGCCTACCTAACCTAACCTTTGATATCTCTACTTTACCTCAAGTACATATCTGAGTGATAGGTTGACGCTAGGAAAAGTAGGTATATGGGAGCCTCAGAATGTTATGTATAACTCAACAAATTAAACCCATTAAGACACGGATAATACCTACTATCCAAGACATACGTCATCAAAATCTTAATGATTGAAGCCACATATACTTGATATGTATATATGCAACGTCAAATAGAACTTGCTAATACACTCTCGCATGATTGAAGTGTTTTTGACGTGTGTATATGCCGCTTTTGATTTTTGATTAGTTTCTTTCGAGTACCTATGACGTATGAGT
This sequence comes from Cheilosia vernalis, assembly GCA_949126925.1. Taxonomy (NCBI): domain Eukaryota; kingdom Metazoa; phylum Arthropoda; class Insecta; order Diptera; family Syrphidae; genus Cheilosia; species Cheilosia vernalis. Next base: position 47,985,531 of record OX421360.1, read on the forward strand.
AATGAATCAGTTTCATATTAAATAAGATTGTGAGAATAATATAATAATATATAATATGTCAATAATAATATCGACACCTTCCCGGAAGAATGTATTAAGCGACATTTTTTAAATTTCACAATTTTTTTATCAGCTGCGTAGGTACTGCAAAAGAAAAAGGAGAGCCAATTTTTTCGTTCATGATTTCGTTGTGCCACTTTTGTATATTTTGTTTTCAACCCCCATAACCCCTACCTGCGTTCGCCCCTGCCAATTCGACCAGAGTAACAGTATCCATTCTTTATACGTAGTGTATAATCCACTTCAAAAATCTTCAAAATGCTCCAAATAAGTCTCATCAAATGATGGCACTCTTCAATTCCGCGTTCACAATCATATAAAGTAAGACTAAACTACAGATAAATAATATACAGATGTCTAATGCCAACGTAAAAAAATGCTGTACTTTTGTGTGACTAAACGGTTTCGTCACTAAACGGTTTATGTGATTGTGAACGCGGAATTGAAGAGTGCCATCATTTGATAAGACTTATCTGGAGCATTTTGAAGATTTTTGAAGTGGATTGTCATCATTTGAAAGGTTGTAAGTCTTCGAAATTGGTCGCATAAGTCACTTTCCAGTACTTTTAAACTTGTTCCGCGAGTGCTTCAATTGCTTCAATTTTCGCTCCGCTCAAGTTTGTAAATATCGCAAATTTGAATGATAGAATCCAGATAGAATCGTTATCGTTTTAAGTGCAACACTTCGAGCACCTGCAAACTACACAGCACCAGGCTGAAATGGAAGAGCATTGGGCGCGTTTGCGATATGTCTTTCTTTTCGGTTTTGGTATATAGGGTAAGTTCGGGCATTATGGCGCCCAAATTTCAATCTGAAATAACTTTTCTACGAACAACATTTTTTAATTAATTTTTTTTTTTTTAAAAAAAACTAGACAAAACAGTAACATAAATAAATTAAATAAAAATAATAAATCAAATTCAAAAAATAAGTTAGGTTAGGTTTATGGGTGGGTCCGTCAGAACGAGTCCTGCCGCACCCCACTTAGGTCCATGTGGACCCATTGTGATACCCTTATTGGGGGTTAGCCGATGTTTTTGGCTATAGAGTCATTCCCTCTTGGTTACTCGACCTTTTCCAGCCATCCTGATGCATTTATGAACCTGTAAGGATTAGATAAAGGTATATCTGAAAGTTCATGTAGGTATGTCATGGAAGTAGTATCTTCCAAGTGTTCTATTCCTCAAGTGACATAGACTTGGGCATTGACAGAGGAAGTGAGGTGTGTCCTCGTGTACCTCCTCGTCGCCGCAACCCCTGCATATATCGTCATTCTTAAGTTTAAATTTCACTGTGTGGTATCTTAGGAAGTTGTGACCCGTTAGGCCGTTAGGGCCCCTACCAGTTTATACATCGACATTCTATAAAACCGCATAAGTTTTATAGTCCGACTTGGATTGTATTCCGGCCATAGCTTCCGTGTTATTTCGCAGGTGGTTAATTCTTTCCACCTGTTGTTGGCTTTCATTCGGGTCATATTTTCTATCCTCTCTCTGAGATTACAGAGTGGTGGTTTGATTGAAGTAATCGCCCGATCTTGGTCCACAGCAGAACCATCTCTTGCCAATTCATCAGCCATCTCATTGCCGGTTTTGTCACTGTGTCCAGGGACCCAGCAGAGACGCGTGGTGTGCTGCGAGCAGAGAACCTTAAGCTCTTCACGGCAGCGGTGAACTAGCTTCGATTTTATTTTGATAGCAGATACTGCTTTCATAGCCGCCTGGCTGTCAATAAATATGGTAATATCATTATTTGGTATTGCTATAACATTGACACCATATGGGCAGCTTCGGCGATTGCCAGAACCTCCGCCTGAAAGACACTACTGTAATCAGGTAATCTGATTGAGTGGTGTATATTTAACTCTTCAGAGAAAATTCCAGCACCTGTTCCACGGTCCATCTTAGAGCCATCTGTGTAGATGGATATCGATTTTCCTTTTGTGGGTCCATCTGTGTTCCATTCCTCCCTGCTGGGGAAATAGCAGGAGAATGGTACGTCGAAGTCAAGATGGGGAGACAAGTAGTCAGAAGTGACCGCATCTCCCACATATTTATTCAGAATCTGTGTGTGTCCCGTTGTGTAGGGTTTCGTGCTTTTTGTTTGGCTTATCCTGAGGGCACTTTTGGCTGCAGATTCTTGCATGTATAGATCTAAAGGTAGCAAGTTGAGAATAGCCTCCATTTCAGCAGTAGGTGTTGTCCTTATTGCGCCGGTTGTACCTATACATGCTAGTCTTTGTATTTTTGTCATTATTTTGAGGTTCGAAGTTTTGTTTGTGTCTTGCCATACCAGACTAAGCTTCCGTACGTGAGTATTGGACGCACAACAGCCGTGTACATCCACAGAATTATTTTGGGGTTTGGTCCCCATCTTTTGCCGAAGATACGGTTGCATGCGTAAAAAGAATTTGCAGCTTTTTTTACTCTTTCATTGACATTTAGTTTCCAATTAAGCTTCCTATCTAAGATTATACCCAGATATTTGGCGCTCTCGGCAAACCTAAGGGGTGTACCCTCAATAGTTGGAGGATCGAAGTTTGGAATCACCCTTTTGTTACTAAACAAAACTAGTTCAGTCTTCTGTGGATTGACTCCAAGACCGCATTGGTTTGCCCACCTACTAAGTGTTCGTAATGCGTTTTCTAGTAGTTCGCTTATGCTGCATTTACATGGTCACACATTCCTATCACGCAAAATTAAAGGAATGCTAAATACTAAATAGCCGTGTGACCGAAAGGGACAGCATTACCTAACACGCAAAAAAACGTGACACGTATTTAGGTCGGCCATCTTGTTTGCGTGATAGGAATTATAGGAAAGCTATGCATGTTGATATTTTTATAGCGATGACTATAAAAATTCCGCATTCCTATAAAACAATATGGCTTCCGGAAATGATGAAGGGACAATTATTTATTTTTTTCGTGTAACTGATTGATGAATTGTTGGTTTAATTTACTGAAACTAATAACCAATCTCATTTCACATGTTCCAAATCAGAAATATTAATGCTTTCAAGCAATTGCAGAAATGTTGGTGAGCGGAACCTGTGTCTATTTCCGTTTTACGTATCTATAATTATGGGTAGAGCATCCATGACACCGTAGGCGTCTGATTTGTGATCTCATTCTTACGCTTTTAATAGTATTGACTGCGGATAAACGGATCTCTCTTTTTGGTTTTTTTGCAAAATTGCGCGTGCGTGGTGATGTAAATGCGGTTTTATGGTCGGTAGGAATTTGCCTGTAGCAAGTATTACTACATCGTCTGCATAAGCAGTTACTTTGTCCCCTCTGTGTTCGAACTTTAATAATAGGCCTGTTTTTTTGAGCTTCGAACTCAGCAAAGCAAAGTAAAGTAGGATTTTCAACAATAATTACGCTATACTTGACACTTCGAAACTCGCAATAGTTGTTGTATTTGCGTGCCGAAAATCCTACTTTACTTTGCTTTGCTGAGATAGGAGCTCAAAATACACGGCTAATATTTGATTTATAACAAGGACCCAGAGTAGGGGGGAGATGACTCCTCCTTGTGGTGTACCTCTTGAGGCTGTCACTCTAAGTTCAATGCCTCTTAGTTCTGCATTAATATTTTTTTTATTGAGCAAACTTTCAATGGCCGCGTTCCTCTGCCCGCTAGTCTTCTAGCACAAAATATCCCAGATGAAGGAACGCTCGCGCAGCGGCAGCGGCAAAATGACATTTGACTTTCCTTCATAAATAATTTCGTGTCGCATAATTATTTCCAAACTACATTTAAAAAGAAATGGTACATGTTAAAGAAATCATAATAATATCGGAATTGCTATTTTACTTACCTTATTACCAATTTTATCACAATTGCAGCTCGGCTTCGTATTTTTGTTTTTATTTTGTAGATGTTTGGACGATTTCCATTGACAACTGTTTTTTTGTTTTTTTTCTCTCAAAGCAGCGGGTAGTTTTGCGCTAGATTGAGAAATTTCCCTGAAAGGGATATTTCACAAAAAGTGCTAGACGACTAGCGCAAATGGTAATATGTCAATTTTTTTTATATGGAGTTTGACATGCCGCTGCTCATCTAGCGTGCAGTGGAACGCGGCCAATTACATTTTATTGGCAAGCGCTTGGTCTACGTTGTTATTGAGTAGTGCTCTCTTCACTGCACACGTCCTAACATTATCGAAAGCCCCAAAATGCTTACATACCCTATTGATAAGCTTCTTTATCAGAGAGTGGTACTAAGAATTCATGATCGGACACAGTATATATTGGAAGTGCTATCGACAGTTAACAATAGCACTAGTAGATGCACTAACGGTTCGCGATAGATCGAATTCAAGCACGCAAAGTTTAGGCCAGTCGATAGTTCGAAATTAAAAAAATAAAAAACGATTGCAATTGTTCCGGTAGTGATTTCAAATGGTGTTCTGTGCAGACTGGGAGTGATTTTGCAGAAGGATTGAATTTGCTACCCCAGAGAGACTTTAAAAATACAGATTACTTATAGTTACCTACCCTGAAATATGGTAAGTTTGACTTGTAGCTCATAGGTGAAGAGGGTGCCGTGAAATAACGCCGAGCGAAATAACACCGAATTAAAATGTTCGGTCTTATTTCAGATGTACCTGGAGTGTTAATTATTAACACTTAATTATTAACACTCCAGGTACATCAAGAACATCCGCTTTGATAACTTTTGCGTTTGATTTTTCGAAATACCGATGGGGTTGAACACAAAAAAATATATTTTCTTACTTTACTCTAAGAAGATAAAATGTTGGCAAGTTTTTAGATTTTTTGCGTATTAAAATGGGAAAATAAAATTGAATGTTCTCCTCATGATTCTTTTCGAAAGATGTAACGAAATTCTTTCTCGCTGTAGCAAGGAGTAATCTCCAGTCTCCACCATTTAATTCTAAATGCAGTGTCGCTTTTTCCTCTTTTCGAATGCTTTTAGTTTATACAGTCAAACTCTTCCACATACAACAAGAAGTTCGATTAATTTCAGACCACTTTCATCACTACTTAGATGATGTAACAAATTTTTTTTAAAGTAAATTAGCAAATTCCTCGAGTTTATCAGATTTTTCGTACCACTTTTTTGAATATTTGAATTATGTATCTGTCATTTTTCATAGATTACTACAAAAGCGTTCCCTAGCCTTTTCGTAAGTGTCTCCCTCTGTGAGAACATTTATCCCCACCACTTCCATTTTGACTGTCTTTTCCATTTTTACTACAAAAGTAAAGGAACTGACCTCATTATTCTAATAATTTTTATGATTGCTATCAACGATATCCAGTTAAAATATGTAACTGTGAGTAGAATTGTATTTTATTAAATTACAGCACGTCATTATAATAACATCGCAATTGGCTTTGGATCAGGAAAACATCATAAAAGCCCAAAACAAGTGATATGATCGTAATTTTACTATTCCCAACTCGACCCGAGTAACAGTATCCATTCTTTATACGTAGTGTATAATCCACAGCACACTAATGACTGATGAGATTGCAAAATCTTCAAAATGCTCCAGATAAGTCTCATCAAATGATGCGGCACTCTTCAATTCCGAGTTCACAATCATATAAAGCAAGATTAAAATATATAACCTACGAGTAGATATCAAAGATAAGACGCATCTAGCATGAGAAAATGTGGCGATAAGTAGTTTTGAATCTTATCAATCAAAATCTAACTCCCTCACGTCGCCGCTTAGAGTGTGTCTTCTTCGAAATGGGTCGCATAAGTCGCGTTCCAGAATACCGTACTTTTAAACTTGTTCCGCGAGTGCTATAGAACATGAACGTACCTGTGCTAGACCATCAGTGTCAGTTTTCGCGCCGCTCATGAAGTTTATAAATATATCGCAAAAATGAATGATAAAGAATCGTTATCGTGTTTAGTTCAACACTGCGAGCACCTGCAAACTACACAGCACCAGGCTGGAATGGAAGAACTTTGGTACCGTTTGCGATATGTCTTTCTTTTCGGTTTTGGTATATAGGGTAAGTTCGGGCATTATAGCGCACAAAATTTCAATCTGAAATAACTTTTCTACGAACAAATTTTTTTAATTCATTTTTTTTTTTTTAAATAAACTAGACAAAACAGTAACATAAATAAAAATAATAAATCAAATTCATTAACTAAAAATAAGTTAATTTAAAAATAGTTTTTAAAAAAATCATATTGCCCTACATGCGGGCAATATGGCGAGTAGCTTTTTTTTTTTATTTAAACGCCCACATCCATCGCAGGTGTTACTGAAAACAGCGCAGGAGTCGTGGGACAACTGTCCACAAAGGACACACTGCATCAACACAACAAAACTGAAACTGTATTCTGCATTCCACTCTTCACACCGAAAACTGCGTTGTATACTTACCGAGAAAAACGAATCCAAACTCAAAGCGAAATTATAAAAAAAACAAAATCAAACAAATTTTTGTTTTAATTTTTTTTGTTCAGCGAAACTCGTCGTTCTGACTGTCTATGTCTTTACTGCGCACGTGTTCGGCAAAGATTGAAGTTTCTGTGTTATTTTAATTTTAATTAGAGTTTGGGAAGTATGATATTTGCGAGGTGCGCCATAATGCCCGAACTTACCCTATTGATAAGCTTATCAGAGAGTGGTATTAAGAATTCATGATCGGACACAGTATATATTGGAAGTGCTATCGACAGTTAACAATAGCACTAGTAGATGCAGTAACGGTTCGCGATAGATCGAATTCAAGCACGCAAAGTTTAGGCCAGTCGATATAGTTCGAAATTAAAAAAATAAAAAACGATTGCAATTGTTCCGGTAGTGATTTCAAATGGTGCTCTGTGGAGACTGGGAGTGATTTTTTAGAAGGATTGAATCCCTACCCCAGAGAGACTTTAAAAACACCGATTACCTACTTATAGTTACCTACCCTGAAATATGGTAAGTTTGACTTAGCTCATAGGTGAAGAGATATGTATAACTCTTGTGATTGATGGAGAAGTTATCAGTTTCAGTTTATATGTAAACCCATACACCTATTCCTGTTTGTTATGAAATTATAGCTCATCCGAAATTATCTATACAATTAAACAAAAAGAAAAGGATTCTAATTGTTTTGACTTCTCGGCTGGCACAGTGTCACAGTTTTGTAATGTCATTTTGTCAGGTGAATAGATTTATTTGCTAAGTACCCACCTATAAATTAACAAATATTGATATACGTACTTGTACTGTGCAGGAAATTGCGATTTATGAGTCGATGTGATATGTAATTCACTTTATACGTCATGTGTCATCGAATAATAGGTGCGTTTTGAGAGGAATATGAGTACTTTAAGCGAGCCTATTCTTTCGCATTTCTTATAATGTTTTATATATTCCGAGTCCGTTTTCGGATTGCATAATTTTGACTGTGTATAAATCAAATCAACGAAGATAATTTTAAATGTGAAAGCAACCAGCATTTATGTACAGCTATTTTTAAAAAAGTAACAGCCCGTTTTTTTAAATTAGAGCATAAAAACGTTGAAAGGGTGCTGTCTGCTAGTGACAATCAGATCTGACGCTAGTGACCCTACCTTACCTAGGTACAAATTCCCAAGCAAATTTAAACGCATTCAGATGTTAAAATGTCGTTCTAAACTGGGACTTTCAGATTTCTGATTTTTCGTGCCCAATAATAAAAGGGGATTTTTCTTTCTTTGCATTTGTGGTAATGCGTGCTTTAAAAGTCAGCTGTTCTTTAATTGTATTTGTGTTTATAAAAATCTATTTGATTTATGTTAATATCCATTGCAGCGGTCAAATGTAAATCTCTCTCAGACCTGTCGTCTTTGAAAACGTAAAATAACACACTTTAAAGTTTGACAAATGACAAATGTTTTGTCATTGTGTAAAATGCCAATTTCTGACAGTTCTCCTGTCAAATGATGGTCATACGTAATAGGCATATCTCATAATGCTCTAATGATCTGAATGCCACCAGGCTGATTTTGACAGATAAAAATGACCAATGGAATGCCAGCATAAATCCCTATATGCCCTTTCTTGATATTTCATTATGGCATTGCTGGCATTTTTGATGGAACTAGTATTAGGTTGATTCGCGTACTCTGTTAAAATCAAACGCAATCGATATAAATCGATCTCAATCACACAAAGTCTATACCTACACGCTCTCACCAAAAATGAGAGAAAAAGAGAAAAATTGCAAAATAACAAGTAACGAGTAGTTCCTCTCTTGACTCGAAACAGCTAAGAGAATTTCAACGGGCAAGTACCAACTGATAAAAAATATGTCAAATGGAAAAATTTGCCAAGATACAAATTCAAAATCTGTCTTAAATTCAACTGGAAAGAAAAAAATCTGGGAAACTAAAAAAAATCGGTGGTGGTCGAATGTTCTCCTAGAACGTTTCATATGTTGCAAAAAGTAATGTTATATATTTATTTGTGATATGGATTAGATGTTAAAGATGGAAGTAGCTCAAAGTAGCTGGAAGTCTGCGTTAGTATTGCTCAATATTTTTTAATGTTTGACAGATTGTTAGTGCTTTGCTCGGGAAAGTACGCGAATAGACCTATTATTTTGTTGCCATCGGTGTTTGATGAGTTCGTAGAATTTTGATTGATTTGTCTTTTCCAGTAATTGTGGTTGTGTTAGGTATGTATACTTACTTTCTTCCTGTTGTGAAATTTAGTTTTTGTTGAAATTGTTTTGTTACCTATTTGTTTTGTGCTAGTTTTTTGTACAATAAAATTATCAATTTCGGGGAGTGAACGACATAAATAAATAAGATAATACCTTTTATTTTTCTACCACCAAATTTCCAACTTCAACTTTTTTGCTTTGTTTTTCTTTACAGCATTACCCTTCTACAACATTAGGTACCTAATAAATGGCAAATGCCTTAAATGACCATCAAGGCAAATATGACCATATTGGTAATTTTGGTCATATAGTCTAATATACAGTTTTGATGATTGTGACATTTTGTTCATTTGACAGCTAACCTGGTCATTTGCCTTTTGGCATTCATATGCCAAGTAGGTGTGAATCTCGCTCAGAAGTCGAGATTCGCAAATGGAACATAAAATCTGACAACCAGCTGATTTCGAAGGCAGAAAAACAGTTCTGAATCTGGACAAAGAGCTTTTTCTGTCCCAATGGAAATTTACATAAGAAAAACTTGTAGCAGCTGTCAAATAATTTTTTTTTGTTTTCTTAATTTGCAGATCTAATGGCGTTTTTCATTGAAGATCCAAGAGAATTTGCCCTGAAGTTCAGAATTGCTCCCTTCAATAAATGAAATTCGTTGGAACACTTTTGCAATAGTTGTAGAGACACAACTTCTAGATTTTCTCTTTCGATAGATTCGATTCGGCATAAATTTATATCTTGACATTTTTTGAAAGATCTAACTGAATACCCTTTTGCTAGAGTCATATAAGCACATTCATTAAAGAAGATAATGTGTTAAATTGAAATTGAAATTGAAATTGCAATTAATTGCGTGAGTAACTTTTGACAAAGGTGAAATTTAGCAGACACTTCTCAGTGCGCACTAGTGGGCACCAAGTGCTAACCACGTCAAACAAGCCTTTTGCCTTAAGTGGTAGAGCATGCTTCTATTACCTCAAGTCACATGTTTAATATCCTTATCACACTAATTGGGTACACTTTAAATTAGAGGGGTTACCACTTTACTGCTGCATTTGAGCACACAATTACAACAACTGCGCTAGACTTCGAGACTCGCAATAGTTATTGTAATTGCGTGCTGAAAATCCTACTTTACTTTGATTTGCTGAGATCGAAGCTAAATTAAAAACACGGCTAGTATAAAGTTTCAGTTCATAAACGTTGTTGTTTTCAAACATTTCCCTTGAATATAAAATTTATTGTACCCAGCAAGCGAAATGACAGCGCAACTAAGCACTGAGTTCTTGCCCCGACAAAGTAACTATTGTCAGTTCAGGGCACAACTAGGGCGCCCTAAAAGTCATGTCAAACACAGGTTTTCAGTACCAGGGCGAGTTGAGTGCTATATCGCACACATTAGGGTTAACCCAGTGCGCAATAGAGTCCACGACAAACAAACCTAAAGGTACCTAGTACCTACCATCGATTGAGCTGGTGACAGTTGTGCAACAATCTCCTTTGACAGATAGTACCTACAACCGTAGTTAGTAGTCGAGTGTTAATACCGCTTCACCAATATGATGCGATTGTTTCTTTGTTGACACAAGGAAAAACAAAATACATGCAAAAAAACAAAAATTCGAAATCACTTTTACAAGCGCCAGTGGCCCCTTATCTTATCTTTCTTGGAAGGGTTGAAAGGAGTAGATACTCGGATATGCACATTCGATTCATCGATAGTTTTTTACTATCGCTACTATCGATGGTTCAAAAAAACTATCGATGCTATCGATAGACTATCGATGTTTAAGCAACCCTATCTGTACGGCACTCTTGCATTGGACGCCGTGCCGAGCACATCACCAATAACCTTGTTATTTTTAACGTCTTGAATTAAAATATAGATACATATAGGTATATAACCAAATAAAGTGAAGTAAATATCTTTGAAATATTTAATATTGGCGCAGCCGGTTGGATCAATAAGATTCGTTCCTTTTCAATTAATCGTCTTAAAGAAGTTTACGATCATTCGCGTTTTTTCTTTCCGACAAAGTAGGTAATCGGCGACACGTGCTTTTTTTAAAATTCAAATTATAAGAAATAGAGGAAATTCTAACGGCACATCTCTCCCCTGTCCTGTTCCATCGGAAATTGCGTCTTTCTACAAATTCATTAAACGGGATGAACTAGGTACCGGATGAATGTTTCGCATCATGTATCGCCGAGTTACGAAGATTGTCAATCGACTGCTAATTCGAATGTCTGTTTGACCGCATACAGGGATCGACTAGTGTGTGGTCTGCGAGATGAAGCCTTACGTCGTCAGCCAAATAAAATAAAATCTAGCGTCAACATAATTCAACCAATGACTGATTTTAAGAAGCGTGTTATCATAACCATCAACAATCATCAGTGTAATTTCGTAGTCGATTCTGGATCCTACACCTATAAAGAAATTTGGCCTCAACAGCAGCCCTGTTTAACAAAATGTGACCTACCACTTATTGATTTCCAACGTGATCTTATTCCAATTGTCGGCGCCACAGACATTGATGTCATATATAATGGAAACTCAATCTCCAATCTTCCAATCATAGTTGTGGACGGCAACAAATCTAGTGTTTTGGGATGTAATTGGTTCGCGCCTACGGAATAAGTCTTCAAGGAGTCAATGTCGTGAACGAAGATCTTCTCATTAAAGATGTTGTTGCCAAACACAAGGATCTTTTGGCTGAAGAGCTAGGTTGCTATGCCGGCTTGAAATTAATGACGACATTCGTCCAACAAGACTGCCTCCACGTCGAATTCCTCTTGCCATAACGGGAAAGGTCAAAGCAGAGTTGCTCCAGCAAGGAGTGATAATTCCTGTTGAATATTCCGACTGGGCGACACCGATAGTACCAGTTCTGAAGAATAAAGATTTGTGCAGATTACAAATTTACCGTAAATAAGGAGGTAACGCCTCATTGCTTTCAGATTCCAGTTATCAGCACACTTCTATCGTCAATCGAAGGCTATCAGTGGATGAGAAATCATCGTTATTGCAAATAATCGCTACGCACAAAGGAGCTTTTCGCGTAACAAGACTTCAGTTTGGAAATAGTTCAGCACCTGGGATTTTGCAACCATTATTTATCGAAAATTCAATTCGGGGTATTTCAGGGGTACTGCCGTACTTCGATGACATCCTGGTAACCGGATCGGACAACAAGGAACTTGCCACACTCCTCGACGAGATTTAATCCAGATTTATAAATTTTGGACTACGACTTGACAAGTGTTAATTCGGAATGAAATCCATAGATTTCTTAGGACTCAAAATCAATTCATTTGGCATTCGCCCAACGACAGACAAGATAATAGCAATAAAGGAGTCACCATCAACAAATGACAAGAAACAACTTCAAGCATTTTTGGGCTCCTTAATTTCTACCACTCTTTTCTTCCGCAGAAAGCAACAATCGCAGAACCACTTCATCGCCTTCTTGGCAAGAACATACGCTGGGAATGGACAACCCTAAACGAGGCAGCACTCAACAAACTCAAAGCGCTCGTTTCATCGGACAGAATTCTGGTTCATTATATGTAGTCAAAAGCCGCCCCATCGCCTGGTGTGTGATGCCTCTCTGTACAGAGTCTGTGCCGTCCTCTGTCATACTTCGATGATGGATCTGAGAAACCAATTTCCATTTACTCTAGGACACTTTCGAAGGCAGAACGAAATTACTCCGAGCGATAGCAAAGTATTAAAAACTTACTATTATTATTATTATTATTATCGTTCGACAACTACATAAACGAAGAAGATCTTACCTGTATTTATTTCACACCCAGATCCGTTGAAGCACGGGCGCATAGTAGGTAATCTTTTCAGTCTTATCGCTATATAAAGGGTTCTTATCTCATACCGTTGGTAAACGGCTTGTTAGCGAATTCAGCTAAGCCCCCACTTAGTTTATGTTGCCCTCAATCCCTGCTAGTGTACGCTCTTTCTACGAAGTTTACAGAAGTGAATTCAATTTTATATGTTTAAACATTTGAATTCACTTGAAAGAATTGCGAATAGTTTGCTAGTTTATTCGGAACACTTACGCTCCCTATTTCCTCTGAATTGGTAAATAATAAAGATTAAACCCCAAACAGGTAAAATTGAGGCGATAACAGCGGCGATAGATTGCCTTATATTGATTTGGACTCTTTTTTATTGTCAAATGTCAAGTACTTTAGTGTTGAGCCTGTTTGAAGAGTAAGAAGACGTTCCATAGAAGCGTACAGTGAATTTACTATTTACTGAAAGGACTATTTGTAAATTCCAAGTGTAATTTCGAGTGTAGTGAGATGTTCTAAAGTGCTCAACGCATGACAGTTATTTTGAAACTTGACGCAACATCGCATTGACAGTTAGTGAGGTGAAAAAAAAGAAACGAAAATGACATCTACACTGGAATATCAATGGGATGCATTCGGAGGAAGGGTAATCTACTTTGTTTATTAACAATTTGTTTTACTAATCCTATATAAGTCAAATGAACATATACGAGTATGTATACTCGTTTGTATAACGCTTTCAATAAAATGGCGAACTAAAAATGATAGCGATTCGAAGTCATGACACATCGTTGATACCTATACATTTTTCGTATCTTATCTATTGAAGAAGTAAGCCTTCAAATTGGGCTGTATATATTTTATTGGCGTTCCTCGATATTTCTACTTTCCTGAATAGGTGTGTTTTGTTTTATTTTTTTGGTTTGTTTAAATAAAAGTGTTAAAAATATTTTGCAAGTGCTAGATTTAAAGATCAATGATCGGGGAACGATTAGCCTTTTGTTGATAAGTTGCTATATCAATAAAAATTTCAAGTGAACACTATTTGAAATTTATATATCAGTTTCAGGAGCACGATGCGGCGGAACATGACATCGGTGGCACTGAATCGCCTTCCTCTATCCATTTGATTGTAAGAATGTAATGATATACGCATTATGGTGGCTTATTCCATTCGGATTTGGGGGAATTTCATGGCTCATTTAAGTGTAGATTGTGCACGTTTATTAATGCGAATATTTTACTTACAGCTCTATTACAATATTATTCGAATTTTATCGATTTATACCATGTTCAAACCGAGGTTTTGCCATATATATTTTTGAGTTGTCGAAACCTCGGGTTTTCAGCGAAACCTATTTGAAACCCCTCTTAGTTCATCCATCCGTGAGAGGTTATCAAACCGAACAAGCCTTTACAGTGAACTTTGGTTTATTTTGTGTTCATTTGTGGACGTCAAAATATTTAACGCCACAGCCATTGACTTATTATGGACTGCTAGTAGCCAACTTCACGCATGTTCCAAAAATACTGACGCGCCACAGTTTGCTAGCGGAAAATAAAAAAAACTTCAAACGACCTAATTTATGTCGTTTTCCATTGGGACAGCAGAAAAAGCACTAATTTTCCACTCCCACGATATTAGTAATAGTTTGATTGAACGATAACATGGAAGATACCTGTAGGCATTTTTGTTTTCAGTTTATGGGTTAATAAGTAAATAAATTGTTATTTTCCTTTTCCTTTTCCAAATAATAAACATTCCTTAATAATAATTGAAAAGCACTCTTTGTAGCTTTGCATCTTTCGAATAGATGACGCTCTTTTGCTTACATTTTACTATGGAAATGAGTCTCTTCGCACAAGATGTCGCTCTTTTGTTTACATGTTTCTATGGAAACATACTTTTTTTTGAAAAAATGTAGCTTTTTTGTTTACGTTAAGCCCGTATGACACTACATTTTTCTCTCATTTTTTTCCTCATTTTTATAGCATTAAATCATGGTGAAATGTCAGCTTCGTGTAAAAGAGACAAAATGTGTATTATGAAAGGGGTAACAATTGTTTTCCAAAGCAACCACAAATTTTCAAACGAATTCATAGCCACAAACTTCAAAGTGAGGGGAGGCCAGGGATCCCAGATTAAACAAAAAAAACATACCATATATATTATATTGTTTTCCCCCAAAAAATCCCCTTTTGCTAGAAAAAATCAACAAAATTACCGACTGTCCCCCCAATCTGGGATCACTGCTGGAGGCAAATACAATTTAATGTGGAAATGTCAAAAAAAAGCTGCCAGCAGCTTAAAAAAATGTAAATTGAATACATTTTCAATGCATTTTTTTGACATATTCACATTAATTAGGCTGGTGTGTACGCACTCAATCCTATCGGGAATTTGCATAGTAATCTTTCGTCCTGCTTTAGTTTCATTTTTAAAGTCTGAAAAATGTTGAAAAAAATGTAGTGTCATACGGGCTTTAATATGGAAATTTACATTTGACGGCGGCTATGCTTCTTTCCTAATCCGCTGGCAAACTGTGGAGCCTGTGCTGTTTTGGAACATATTTTCTCGCAGAAGTATATGAAAATGACATTTCACTAGCAGTCCATATATAGTATGTCTATGGCCACAGCAATCACAACAATTTTCTTGATTTCTTCCGATTTTATTCTTCCGAATTCTTTTGATATATTCTTTTGGGTTCGTTCGTTTTTAAAGCGACTGAGTTAGCGCTCGTAAGCGCTTATTTAAAGCTGATCTCCGAATGCGGTAGCTATTGTCCACTACAATCCGTTAAAAGTAGGTACGTAATTATTTTCTTCATACTTTTTCTGTCAGTCTTGTTCACTGACGTTGGTTATTGAAAAGTTTTTGCAATTTGTAGCTAGTTTTTTAGACACCACCATTTCTTTGCTTTTATGGAGGAAACTGCGGAACCTAAACAGAAAGGCGGTAGTATGTCCATATGGAAATGCGTATTCACAAGGACCTTGCAGGGTTGTCATTTTAGCTTCGGGCGCTTAGCGAGCTTTAAAAAGTTATAGCACCTAGCGGAATTTCTAGCGCCTTGTATTTGCAAATTCCTCTATTATTTCGTTTGTATATAGCTTTTCCTTTTGCGGTTCCCACACTCCGTCAATCTTAACAAATGAATTGTCAAAAGAAAGAGAATTAGCTTCAACATTTTTACTTTTTGAAAATATTATTGATTAAGAAAAGTTAAATTTTACTACTATGTAAATATAACATCCACATGCGAGAGTTCTCTTTTTTATATTAAGTGCCTAATGTTACTAATCATTCTAATGCATTCTAGCGCTTTTTGTTTTGCTTTTTTTTTTTGAGTCCACTCGGAGACTCGCGGCCGGGCAGCACTGGAAACTTGCGCAATGTAGTCACCCAATGGTTGCATGCAAAACTGGAACCATCTGCCTTGATATATGCTTGTATATGTACATCGCCATGTAATATTCAATGGCATGTCATAGTTTGAAAATAAAAAACGTATTTCGCTTTGAATTCACGGAATCAAAACAAATGCATTCCCATAGCTTACGTGACCCGCCGTAGAATAATTTGAAAAAGCTTTGTTCCGGGGAAATTCGTATACTATTATTGTAAGTCAAACAATACAGATGGGAATAGCGGCTGGATCGGCATCATTTCTATTTATTATTTCAATCTCTACGACAATCACTTCTCTTCGCACAGAAACACTCCCATCTCCAGATCATTTGCTTACACTAATTACATTCCATACACGTCTGGCGCTTACAGCACGTGTCAGATTCGATGCGAACTGTCATACGTCACTCTACTTAAAGTCAATTGCTCCGAATAATTGCACTGATTGATCCTATACACACACCATAATATTCAGTTGTCGCCTCTTCGCCGCATATACCTTTTGTTGCTATAAATAATAATCTTCGCAAAATATATTCCGCATACAAAAACGATCGTGTGCGTTCGCACGAGTTAGTGATTCTTGATGAGTATCAGATCAGAGGTCAGAATTTTGAATAGAGACACATCAGACATGCTTAAATTTTGTTCTCCCACTGGCGAACTAATTTTTTCCACAATAGTACAGAAGATCTGTCGATGCAGATACATATCATTTGTATGTATACAGATTGACGTGTACCGCAGTTATTTAAATTAACAATTGAAAATTAGGTCCCAAAATTTCAGTCACTTTGACTATTATTCTGACATTGGAAAGCGAATGGAAATTCTCCGGCAATCACCTTTTATCAATAAATAACGAACACGCAGTATCGGACGACTGTCATATCTTATCGGTGGTAAGATATATTAATTCATATGTCATATCGCTGCCAAACATTTTTTTCTAAGAAATATACAAACAAATCTATATTTAGGGATAATAAATAGAATTTAGCAATATTACACGAGTTATTCGAAAGCAGGGGGCGGTTTGCACCCCACTAGAGTGACTAACTTGCCTCAAATGCGCGATACTTTTTTTTAACATGGTTACAGATAAGCTTGTGTTGTATAAAAAATGTTAGCGTTATAACGTAACATAAATGCGAGAGGTAGCCATAGATATTATTGGATTCATTTGCATTATTGGATTGTGGATGTAGTATTTATGTTTCTGTGATCTCGATTCAAATTGAAACTGTGCTGTTTTGGTACGTATACGCCCCGCAGTCCTTAGGGGTGGCGGAGCAATTACGCGGTACAGCCCAGAGTTCTTCATGTCTGAATTACATATGCGGTACAACCCGTAGAGTTCTTGGTGTCTGAATATTTTTCCCACTTGTAAGAAACCAAAGATAAGTCAAGAATAAAGCCTTACCTCTCTTCCGCTGCTAAATATTTTTAATGCATCAGGTACCTACTCGTAATTTCGAAAGACGCTGTGAGTTTCTATATGCAGAATAATTGATTTATGTCACAGAAGAGTGCTGAATTTAAGATTGATTTCCATTGAATCCTTGACTTCTTCGATTTCATTTACCAATCACTTATATTTTCCCACAGTCATATGCGACCTTTATAAATCAAAAAGCTGATAGGTACATATATATTGAACAGTGTAGACAGGATCTTGCTAAAAAATTCCACCACCATTCTTTAGGAGTCGGAAGAAGACCCAGCATACATACATATCTTGTTCGGTTTTTTTATCAGATCTTCCCTTCTGCTTTAAGTCGAATACTTTTTCTGTCAAATGCAAATCCGACTCTATTCAGTAAGCACGTGTTGGTGTAACTTACTATGCGGTCAAATTAACATTGACCATCAACAACTTAATTCAGTCTTAGCCTACATGAATAAGAATAACGAATGAATAATCAATAAGACTACCAATTTACGAAATAATGCTTCAGAACTTCAGAAAACAGTACTTCGCGCAATAAATGACATCACGCACCCAAAAACATATTCTTCGAACATATGTACCTTGAGAATAAATTGCAAAAGAAAATACATATCCGGCAGCCAATAGTTAGTCGAAATCAAAAGAATAACTGCTTCGTGTTACAAATACGCCATCATCCATGGCCAAGTTCTTGAATCGCATTATTTCGCATTGGTACACACGCTTTCTCTGATAAATTCAGCTGACAAGATCGGTTCCGGTAAAAACGAAAAAGAAAAATATCTACTATCATACATCTCCCTCTCTGGCGCAAAAGGAGAGAAGAAATAAAAAGAGTTTCTTTAGGTAAAAGCTTTTTACACCATCTGCCTTTGCCGTTCCACTACCAAAGACGAACAGACCCCTTTCGGAACCCCTCTCCGCCAACAACAATTGAATACTCTACATGTAAGCTTAATAATTGAATAACATAACACAGCAGCGAAAAACAACTGACAGAACAGAAAGGTATAAACGAGGAAAGTGTCAAGAGAAGATGTTGGGTGCTTGTAGCTAGATTGGACTATACCCTATCTTATCGTAGGAACAACTACCAGTGACAGTATTTGATGGAGGAACTATTTATTTTGCAGTTTCACTCCGAATTTTGATAGATTTTCAATAATAAATGCGTAATTGTTAGGAGATTGTAGAAAAGTTCATACAGTAAAAAAACCTTAAACCCATTTTTTTTAGGTATACCAAATTATGATCTTCTGATACCGGTAAATATATCTGAAAAACAAAAAAATCATTACATTTTAACCAAAGTTTGTGGGTTGCGTGAATCCTCCGTAATTAAAAATAAAATACCTAGGACCTTACCAATAAGCACTTTTAGTTTCGACTCTAAATTTTAGTAGTAGCTTTCGTAAATTTAACCTTTAGAGCACCAAGTAAATTTTAAGACCCTAGAGACGGGAGTGCGGTACCTACCATAGGTCCCTCCAATTAAATTCAGGCTTAAAATTTATTCAAGTTTAGTTTAGTATTGTTATTGGCCGCAATACATTAACAGCCTTATTTATAAAATGTAATCAAAGCTGAATTAGAGCTAATTTTGGTTTAATAGCAGAAAACCTTATTCATAAACTTTTTTTTTAAAGATAACTCACACTTAATCAACTGTCAAAAAATTAAATGCATCCATTCGCATTTAGCGGTGAATTAACTTTTGTTTTCGCCGCTTATATCATACATCTGCGAAATTTTTTAAGTTTAATAAGTTAAGCAATAATATTGGCGACATATTATAGTACGAAAGTGAATGGATAAATAATAATAAATTTTGCAAAGATAAAAAGAAGTGAACGCGTTTTAAAATTTTTTTCCCCTACAAAATACTTTGATAAGTCCTTTTCACACAATCGGGCACTATCTGAATTATAATTTGCTTTCATTATAATATTTACCCAGTTTATCGTTAATAATTTTGCTGCTGTTCATAACTTTTCCATTTTTTTTGATGTGTAAACATCTAAGCGCGGGTTGTTGATATCTGGTGGAGTAATTCCACACATTTATCTTGCGGGGATGGAAATTGCGTTCCGGTGTTTTATCGTTGCATACGTTTTTATCAGTACACACATTTATGAGCTAGGGCATATTAATTTTTGCTTTTTGTTGATGTGAAATAAAGCATGTTTTTCATATATGATGGTCGTCTCACATTCAAATTCGGTGCCAAATCTTTCGTGAATTACCAGGCACGCAGAAATCACAGCTGGACAACAACTAACAAAAATGTCGTAGACCAGCACCTCTACAATATGAAATATGCAAGCCGAATGAAATAAGATAAATTTAATCTTCAAATGAACTCCAACCGGAATCGATGATGTCTTCCAGCGTAATATAGATAGATTACAGTCTCGAATGTACATATTATCTTACTTCAGCTACCACAATCCGATTGTAGCTATTCTACTGAAACTAGCACACAACGCGAATAAATTATTGTTATATCATAATACATCAAGAATAGGTACGGTTATTACAACTCCCTCTTTTCTCAATGACGTGTATCAAGCCACACACATACCGCACGTTTACACATATATTTCGGGACTGTTGGATACAGTCGCACAATTACCCAAAAGTGACACTGAAGTGCGACAGTGCTGCCAGCTTTCTTCTATTAATAAACATTTTCGACAAGAAGATTAAAGCCAAATTAACTGATTTGACGTAAGTTAGTGGATACCCTGGTAATCTATTGATTAAGGGAATCTAATGAATAAAGGCTGTAGGAAATTAAATTTAGCAAAAGTTTATTTATATTTAAATTCATAAAAAAATACTGTTGTAGTTTTGTGAATAGAAATATATATACATATTTTTTCAAGTGCATGAATTCAACTCCATTGACTTTAAGATTTTTTTTAGGGAGTAATACCCATGCCAGTACCAATAAAGACTCGAACAAATCGACTATTTGTCATTTTTACATAATAAACAGAATTAAAAAACAATTTTCTTAAATTACGAAGTGGAAGTAACTTGGGTTCCTCTAACTTTGAAATTAATCTTTTGTTATTAAAAATTGCCAAAAATTTGTAATCAGGTTGAATTTCCTTTAAGAATGCCAAAAAAAAACTTGACTACCTGAATAAAGAATTAAAAGCAATTATTATTAAATCTAATATAGGCAAAAACGTGGTCATGGGGGACCCATAGTACCCAATCGGTGCTCTAAAGGTTAAAGTCGACATAAATGATCGTCTTTCTTCATTTTTAACCTATCGGCTTTTGGTTATTGAAAATTGAAATTGAAAAATTGATCTAGTGAAAATTACTAAAAGCTTTTCACTGCGCAACAAGATGGTTCATCCGCCTCTCCTCGCTTCAGCTCGATCTGCTCACTATAAAGGGCGCTGACGCACTGAGTTAACAAAAGACCGGATTGGATTGGGGGAATAGAAATGGACTCGTCTTTGGAGTGTAGACCTTCATGTGAGAGAGATCGTGTATTCCATTTGTTGAAGCCATGATTTTGATAATTTGAGCAGGACTAGTGACCACCTATTTCACCGGTTTCACAAAAGTGGAAGCAGCTCTAAAGTCTAAAGTATTAATGATTTGATTTTATGCTAAGAACTACAGCAAAATGAACCGTCCTTTCGAGGAAACACATCTTACCACCTTTATTCGACAAATTCACCGAAAACGGACTGCCAAACATCAAAAGGAAAACATACTGACATCATCATCTCCTAGTTATACCCAATTCAGACCAAATAAAGTCCGAAGCCGCCTCTCTGCGCTTCAGCTTCTCCGACGAACGCCGATTTACCCTATCACACGCCAAAAACAAAAACCCGGTACCAAACATTTGAAAACATTTAATTTCCTCGTCCAGTTCAGATTCGTCGATGCATGGCTTCACATCGTGTACTACGACCGAGAATAGTGAACGAACAGAAATCAAATCGCCGAATCTGAGACTTCTGACGGCGCAACAGACATCTATCGTCTGTCGGTCTTCGGCCGCGCCGGTTGTTTCCATTTTGAAATTAAATCATTCCTGATCTTCGCGCAACGACATCATCCATTCCACCAGTGCCTTCGACTCGTTACAGTTGAGAGTGTCAGTGGATATGTGTTAATTGAATTCCCATAACCGGCAATCACAGTTCACAGCCCATTAACAGCCCCGTCGATCGCGCGGTTAGATGTTCGAGTTCTGTAAATCACAGGTGCAAAACAACTGTGGACATAGTTACTCCGCAAAATGTGCAAACTACTTATGCAAATGTTTTCTAAATGCCCACTTAAGAAGTTGTAAACTGTTTTCGCTGCCAACCGATCCGACCGATGATGGGTGATCGGGGGATCATGCTGATCGGATCAGGAGGTGTTTTCAAGTGTGTGCAAAATATTTAGATCTTCGCGACAAAACAATCGGGTGACTTTGTTTTGATTTACAGTATTCCTATCCAGTACTACGAAAACTATCAGTGTCTTGACAAATGCCCAGCACCGTACAGGTTAATAAATTGAAATTCTTTGCGGAAATTAAAATTCTCTTTGGCATTCGGAATTTCTGTATTAGTGGATCGTGAATCTATGTTTTTTTTTTGTTTTTAAATTTTTATCTTATCGGTGCATAAAGCAAAAAGTGAATTTTAATGTTAAGTGAACTGTCAGACGAGTGCAATTATGAATTTCATCGGACGACATGATCACTTGAGTGGATATCGTCGTGTCGATACCACCGGCTATGGGATACCATTGTGGACAAGTCTGCCAAATGATACGACACTCAATACGTCACTTAAACCTAAGACAACTGCTGACGCGTGGAAAAGGAGAAAGGTAAGTGATTCTTTTTCGATTTATGCTGATGATGAAATATTTTCTTTGGTATTGGTATGTTTGGGGACCACTTAAATTCTGTTATTATATTCCTTTCGTTTGTCAAAGAAGAAACAATGGTAGGAGTCGATTTTTTCTCTAAGCTTTGTTGACCGATCTACTCTCACTGCTGTGTTGGCCGTGATGCCATGGTTTATTGCCCCGTAAGACATTGGTAACTTTAAGTTAAAAACGATTGGGAATTGCGTCTTCTGAAGAACTTTTGAGACTTTTGCCAGAAACTGTACGTCACTGGGAGACAGTATTGCGGGCATGACCTGAGACGTAAACGGAGATTGCCAGACGTGCTATTCTGTTTCGAATATTTTTACTAAGTCTCTTACAACTCTGTCCATAGTGCAGGTGTCAAGCTGCTTATTCAGGTTGTGACGATGACTTGACAATGTTTGTTGGATGCGGAACTTGGAGAAAATGCTTGCGCATCCCCTGAAGCTTATCTAATATCTAACTTTGTCCCAAATTACCATTGCAGTAAAAGACTAAGCTGACAGGGCTGGGACTGCTGAGACAAGGTCCCATCTCATATATTTCATCCATTCGGACAGTCCCGAAAAGTCAGATAGCAAATTTTTTTGGTAAATATTTTCACAGATAGAAT
This sequence comes from Cheilosia vernalis, assembly GCA_949126925.1. NCBI lineage: Eukaryota > Metazoa > Arthropoda > Insecta > Diptera > Syrphidae > Cheilosia > Cheilosia vernalis. The sequence goes on from OX421360.1 coordinate 48,008,420, forward strand.
GGAATAGATAATGTCCCATAAATGTGCTTCATCCCAGTTTGAAAAGGCTGTCAACGCTGTTTATTCCAAACGAATGTGTTGCGATTAACAGCTGTCATTTCTGTAAGTAAAACTTTCCAGAAACAGTCAGTCAGAATTTGACGTAAAGTATTTTGTTTAAATTGAATTTGCACGTTTTCCAGCTGGCCACACATTATCGCCCAAAACTCGTTTCTGGACTTTTAAGAACTAATCTAGGAACCTTTGCAACTGAATAAATTATTCCGCACAGTTTATAACTGAGGAACATTTTATTTGTCGACACTCGCGTTTTGCAATATGCCTGTTTTTTTGATCCTCGATCTTAGCAAAGCAAAGCAATACCATGTTCCCACCAACGTGATTTAGCCCATGTGATTTATAAATCACACAAGGCGTCCCCACCGAACTTTATGTGTTTTAGTTTGACATCCAGGAGAAAGAGTTCATCCCTTTCGGATCAGGTAGTTTTTATTTTTGTTGTTTTTGTTTTGTTCCCATACCTGGCAAAAATAAAACAAAGAACATTTGTGTTTTGTTTTTGACATTTGTTTTGTTTTTTTTTTTGTTTGTTGAATAAAATTGAATTGAATGTAGTTGAATTTAAACAGTAACAGGTATGTTCGATCATATTTTGTGTGAATTTGCGATGACAGATACGTAGGTAATTAAAATTTAAACACGTATAAATTACGAAATTAGTTATCACGAAAATGCGTGCTGAAAATCCTATTTTACTTTGCTTTGCTCAGATCGAAGCTAAACAAAAACACGCCTAATGTTACGGGATGAAGCTTGTTTCTCGAAAGTTATTTACAAGCGGGATTATATATATATTATATACCCACTAAAACTAGTCGTGTCGCACTCTTTCGGCTGATCTGCGATGTAGCCAAATAATTGTTTGAATGTTGGCGGTTCGTTCCTACAGACTATAGACAACTTCATCAAACTTGACATGTTTTTTTAAAGTTTGCCTCTAAAAAGCATGAGTTCGCAATTTTAAATGCTACGTTTTTTCGGCGTTCTGTCGCAATACGAATATAATGTCAATAACGTCCGTAAATCGTAGTTGCCGATCCTTTGAAATTGTTGCAATTGAGTTTCTTTTTACATTTGTCTGGGTCTGGCAATGATGAGACTTCGTTAAAGAGGCGTGGGTTCTTTAATTTAGAAAGTGAGTTCGTGTGTGCCTTTGGTCAAGTCATATCAGGGGTCGAATTACCGCATCCGTGAGCGAGCAAAACAATAACAAATTCATTCAAGTAGGTCTCGATCACGGGTGCGGTAATTCAACCCCTGTATTGAATAGTTTGGCTCGTAAACAATTTGATTATATGTTTTTTACTGAGTTTTTTTTTTATTTTAAGAAGAGGACTGGATCCCAATTTAAGGGAGAAACTAGGTACTTCGTGGCTTATCCGTGGGATATAAGAGACGATACGACTTCTTAGCTTTCACATATGATTTTATATTTTTTAACTACGGTTGCAATCCCTAGAATCCATAATGTCCCTTGCGGAACGTATTCCAGTGAAAGATGGAGAGAATACATGGCTGGGCTTAGAAGGTGACCGATAAACTCTATGGTATCAAAATGTTCCTCGCGGTTGCATCGCTTATCCACCTTGAACAGTTCAGAGTTCAGACCCTTTTTTTCATAAAAAAATATGTCTGCAACTTGCATTTTTTGTTTTTTAGATGCCAGTTTCTACCAATATTGAGAAAGCGTGGAAGCAATATTTCAAAACATTCAATCGATTTGTAGTGATAAAATATTTATTTTCATTACAACAAGTTCTAAGGGAACATACAAAACTAACGAAAGTTTTACATAAAATACCTTTCGCGGATCCAAAAAGGGCTCTGGCTTATTTTGTTGGAAAAAGGTCAGCCTCATAAAAATCTCCACAGTTAATAAGATAATAATAATAAACTTCTACGTGTTGTTCGACTTATTTAGTGCGCTCCATTGAGACCATTAACACATTCTCCACTCCACATTTAAGTTAATGTGTGAATTTGACTCTGCTACGCTAAATAGTTAAATTGGAAACGTATTTACGTAAAATAATTTTTAAACATTTAACCATGCTTACCTTGGCAATTATTATTAATCTGACGTGTATATAATTGATGTTGCTTCAGTAAGATGCGATAACAGGAATATCATCGATGCTGAGTATCGATACGTTCTAGTTGGGTTTTCTAAAAATGTCAGCAGTTTGGGATTTCCCCAAATTGAATTCGATATAGCGAAACTTTCAGCTCACAACAATGAAAACAATTTGTTGTCCGTGCGAATTATAGCACTTCATTTTTGCCTACATATATCTGAGTTAAACTTTTACTTTAGCTACGTAACTACGCAGATGAACGTGTGATTATTGTTACCGAGGCGAGATATGAAAGCATAATGTTTGTGTAAAAGTTCCAAGCGGAACTAGTTTTCTCAAGGTTTATTGGCACTATATAATTTTCGCAACGTTCTTAATATATTACTCGGAAATATTAAAACTAATTAGTTTAATCTTCAATGAGCTGCGCCGACATGGATTTTTGTTGGTTAACAACGCCCTTTACGCCCAAGTGGTACGTCCAAAGGTGTATAGGTTTAAATTTAAATTAAAGTAGTCACAATTCACGAGCAACTTTTTGGGTTACCTTCACCGAAATGTGGGTCCTATTACGTTTACGATTACTGCACACCATCACGTCTTTGTTTCCAGATCATTGGAGGTGATTTTCTGTTGATGGAATTAAATGGTAGCGTTGGTTGTGGTAGTTGTAATCCAACTTCCAATTGAAATTGCAAGGAAACGATTTTATTAGACACCTTTTGCGCTCGTTTCATATATGTATATCTTTTTTGAAATATGTGTACAGCAGTGTCAAAACTAGGCATGGCGTTTTTATTTTGCTCCCAAAGTACCAATATCTATGGAGTAAGTTTATGTGAATCTGTAAAAGTCAGTTTAAAAATAATCTATTCTTAAGCCTTAATTTAGATAAAGTTATAAGACAAATTGGACAGTTTAAGACATATCTAACATTTCGCTTAAAAAAATAAGCTTGGATTTGGTATTATTGGGAATATTCATATATCTTCGAATGTAGAAATTTAGAAAAAAATCGTTGCAACTGATTTTGAAGGAGGTTTTTCGGAAACAAGGTTGTTTGATGAGACCAGTTTTTGCCGATGACAAAAGGAATAGCTTCTTTGACAGCAACTTTTCATCGTTCCGCCCAAATCTGTATTTTTGAACTTCGATCTCAGCTAAGCAAATTAAAGTATTATAGTTTTTTTTCAAAGTGCGGTTCTCCATACAAACATCTATCCCCAATCTTAATGTTTTGTTAACACGACAAAAAGTATCATAATACGATATAGACATATTATGTCTTTCCTTGGGCCAATACGAATCCACCAATCTCAAAATCGTAAAAATCTAACGATCCGTTCCCGAGCTATGAGTGCACATACGGACGGCAGTCTCTTTTATGTACAGCTGTTCCCACACGGTTTTGTCCGTGTCTTTCATATCAAGTCTCGTCCACATTTCGTAAAGTGACTTATTTTGACAATGTTCATTAATAATTTTAGAAATTTTTAGCGTTTGAATTTTTTTTTATTGGGAGGCTCAAAAACCTGTTTTCCATTCCGCTTATCCTTTGCAAAAGTGCCAACTTTAGGGACCAAGAAAATATCCTATCTCTCTAGCTGTAAGCAACCATACACATTCACAAAATTTCATTAAAAAAAAATTAAGAGTGGTCTCGGAGATAGACAACAGCCCCACCTATCGGGTCCAAAAGTAGGTTCCCTATCTTTAAAAACTGCCTGCAATACGAACAAAACCAAAAACGAATCATGAAAATTGGCCCAGCGGTTATCGAGTTAGAGCGTCATCTTGTTTCACCCCGAAAGAATTATGTACCTACATATATATTTAGAAGATTTATTTAATAAAACATCTGCTAGCTATCAGATAGTATACTGCCGTTTCTACTGTCTTGTCATGTTCAAACATTATTATATTATTACATGAACTGAACATTCAAACTTTCCGAACATTCTTTTTGTATTTCTTTCAAAAACTAGTTGAATAAAACTTAAATATCATTCGAAAGGTACTGTGCCATAGATGTTCACAAACAAAAGATCGTGAGTATTTGTCGCCATTAAGTCTGGTAAAATGAAGTTAATTGAATGCATTCTGTTGACATTCGCTCTTACATTACCATATTTATGTATTCAAATACAAATCATCTCAGGTTAGAACATATTTTCTATATCTAAAAAATTTTCGAGGGCGCCTAATTTACCCAAAAAGAAAATGCAATTAGCTAAAAGTATCGAATTGTATAATTTTGAAGTCAGGTATGTCAGGGGCCAGATTCTGTAACTTGGCCTTAAGAAATTTGCTTGTGTAACATACGGCAGATCATTCGTGCGCACGAAAACGTTTGATCGTTTCGCCTTACAGAATCTGATCTATCACTTTCGTTTCAGTGATGTTCCTGAAAACGAAAATTTTTCGAAAAAAAATTGTTTTGCTCTAAATTTTCATAGTGACGTACCTACTCGTATTCAAATGCAAATCATAAGTGATTTCTTTCAAAAGGGCTTAATTTTTTCGACATCTAGAAGTCACTTTTTTGTAACAAAAACAAACAATAAGAATATCGGAAATTCTGGTATACGTTTTTTTAGTATCTATACTTATAAAAGTTATGGTTTATTTTTGACCACAAGCGAGACTAGTCCTTATTGTTAATGCAATGGCCATATAAAAGTGTAGTTGATATAGTAATGGGGAAGTTTATATGAAGCTTATGAGCAATGTTTGGTCAATATACAGATAAAAACGAGGGTAGGTAAGGTGAAGCACATGAAGGCAAATTTCAGGTAGTAGCTGATGTCAGAACTTTGTAAAGTCAACAAAAGCCATTGTCTAATGCGTAGCTAAAGTTGAATAGGACTTCATAGCACTAGCCACCATAAGAGGCCCAACGCTACCCAATGCGTAGCCGAAATTTCTAAACATACACAATTTCAATGCCATGCTATGGCAAAAGCCAAGCCCACCCAAACGACACCTTGAAGACAGCCGTTCGCCGAATTGACATTACGTAATCTGTTTGAGTACGCCCGCACCCAGTGCAAGCAGACTTACAACGACCGATGCCGACGTCAATAAGGCCCAACAACCAGTAAACAATGACACAGGTTCAAAAAGTTGATTTTCCACAACATTTAGCCGATGTCGATCTTTATCAAAACAATAATAATTCTTATCGTAAAAAAAATACACTCAATATGAAGTCAAGTGGATTCGATATTTATTATATTTATTAGATGGGACACATATTGAAAACTATTTTAATTTTCATTTGTTTTCCGCTTCACGGATACCTTAAATGCAATTGGAATGACTCAAAGTTCTCATACCTAGGTGTTACGTGTTTCTAAAGGGATCCCCTCATTATCAGAGTATGTTTGCTATAGTTGATATAAAAACCAGCGAAGTGTGTAATTTATTTTGCGCTGCGAACTTGGGTTTGGAAGTCTTAGGCCCATTTTATTCACTCGAAGTTGAACACAACTTGGGAATTTTTATATGGAAAACTCCCCGAGTTGTGTTCAACTTCGAGTGAATAAAATGGGCCTTAATAAGCCAGCAAATTTAGAAGTAATGATCTGATGGTTTTGTTAAGCGATCTTATAGGCTATTAGGAAGTTGTAATGTTTTGGTACAGAGGGGAAGAGAAATCTTTTGTGGGTAGAGTTGTGTTTATGGTTTTTGATTTTTGGTGTAGGTATTGAAACCTTTAATATAATTAGGCCCATTTTATTCACTGGAAGTTGAACACAACTCGGGAAGTTTTCCATACAAAAATCCCCAAGTTGTGTTCAACTTCGAGTGAATAAAATGGGCCTTAGTTCCAAATCACTTGACACCAGACTAACATTAAAAGAAAATTTGTTTCATAAGTAATTAATAGGTTACTTTTTAGATATCGGCGCAGTGGCTTAGTGGTTAGTGTGTGGTTAAAGTGTTGGACTACTAAGCGAGGGGTCCCTGGTTCGAATCCCGCAAAAAACCCAAATTCCAACTCAGGGTTCTTTCCACTGCGCCACCTCTCGTGAACGTCTGACAAACATCCGGAGAGTATATAACTGCCTTGAAAGAGCTTCTCAATTAGCCGTTTGGACTCGGCGTGAAATTGTAGATCCCTTCAATTCATTCAAAAAATAAAAAAAACTCACATAAAACGAATGGTTGTTTGAAAGCTATTCCTAGTGGAACCTATGATCGTTGCATCAACTATTTGTTTGTCTTGCTAAAGCAAAAGTGTAATCGCTTAAATTGAGATCAAATTGCAAGTCCGGATTGAGGTAATAAAATTATTGGGAGTTCAAATGCAAATAAAAAATAATTGCGGGGGCTCTTTCTGAACAAATAAATTTGTTTCTAATTTGCACGCGTTAGAAGTGCAGAAATAAATAGTTGAAGTTTTTTTTTGTTTGTCCGAAAAACGCAACGAAGCTTTATCCAATGTTTATCCATATTTGGTTGTTAACTAGGAAAACCTCTTTGTACTGAACTTCGCAATTATAGCTGCGCCAAACAGGTATACGTCTCAGAATGTTTCTCTTGTGCGGTAGGTTCCATTCTCCTAACAATTGTTAAGACTCTTTGAGCAACACAAGAATAAGCGTGTAGTAGAAGCGTTTTTAGATACTTTGAGTCAGCTTATGTTTGTTTTATAAAACCAAGATAATATTGAATGACATCAACATTTATAGTACAAACATCCCTTTCAAGAGTAATAATTACACCAATCAATTTATTGAACTACTTGATAAACTTTATTTTCTTCAAAGCGAATGTCAACTGACATAGGTAGCTTTGGTATTTCCGTTCATTAAAAATGGAAAACAAAAAATGCATACATTTCTCCAGCTTGTAGGATACGATTTCAATAATTTCAATAAAAATTTGTGCAATCCTGAGAATGTTGTATAAAACGCTATTGCTGATAGATCAAATTGCAAAAAAAAAACGAGATCTTAACTCTAATTAATTAAATTTTACACCACCGTGTCTCGACCGATTATCAAAAACATAGGACACGTCATACGCAGCAAAATATCCGTTGGATAACTAACTGTAACTTCACCATTCCATGTAGGTATCATTTCAACAATTTATTTTCACTTCTTTTAAAGTAAAAACAATCTTATCTACTAGCAACACAAAAGCCCTCTTGCGTTTTTTTGGTATCTAAAAAAAAAAAATTATTCTAATCTAAAATATGTGCGATATTACAGGTGATTGTGTATATCTCTATATATATAAAAATGGTGTCAAAAATGTGTAGTAATTCATCAATTGAGAAAGGTTGGGCCGATTTGGAACAAATGCCCCTTCTGTTGTTCGTAATGTCAGGAGAAGGTTTTTACGAAAGAACATTTTTGGAAAACCCTACGAAAAAGTCGGGAAATTGGAAAAATCCGAAACTGATTTTTTAATTTTTTGTATTGAAGATGTTGCAAATTTTCTGTTCTGGAATGGCTTTTCGAATGGAAAAATAGAAAATTCTTCGAGGAAAACTCGGAAAATCGAAAAATTCGTTTTTTTTCGACGAAATTTTGCATTTCATCGCATGAAAAATTCGTTGTGAAGATTGGAAAATTTCGCCCCTAAACATTTATCGAAGCTCCTCGAAAAAATACGTAGGTTGAACAAATTTGAGTTTTAAAAACTACCAAAGCAGGCACATTGAAGTGGCATTTGACACAATGTTTAATACTTAAAGTAGGTAATGAAGTAAAAAAAGTAATTGATCGGATTCAGGTTTTATTCCGCCAGTGCAGTTTGCTATACAAATTGGGTATAACTGTTGTTGTTTTTTATAACACCCTAAGATCTATTTATATGTTTGTGTGATACTCACATTGGTATATATATCGTTCATGTTCGACCAAAACTCATTAACCGACAAAATACAAATTCAGAGATAAATTACTTTTAAAAAAAACAGTTTTTCATTTTCGGTTCTAGTGCTGTGTTTTTGAAACTCTTGTTCAAAATAGTAGCTTTATTATTATTATTATTACTGCACTAGGGGCTTTCGTGTGAATAGTATCTTCCACAGCATACGACGTTTGTAGAAATCTATCTAAAGCTAAATTAAATTGTTAGTCATATTAGCTAGAATGGTTTTAGCATTTAATGATTTTTGGATGATCAAAAAAATCTGAAAATTGAAATAAATGAGTTTCGGTTCTTATTTTCCCTCATTAAGGGAAAAAGAGATTGTCCGAGTATTTGTTTATTTTTTAAGTCAAAAAGCGAGTAAGGTATGTAGGCGTGGATAGTAATAGGTAAGTTAGTTAAAATATAGGACATTTTGAGAACTTTATTTTGCGTTCATGTGCTTAAGTGCCTAAATTTTCTTCTTCTTTTTTCTCCGAAAAATTAGACTCTGGCAATTTATAAGCCTCTGCTCTGAATCCAACGGGCGGTTTATCATACCAGCCATGGAACTCTTCCGGAATAACTCCCGACCGGCACCGCTTCCACAAAGCTTTCTGTTTCTCTTCGCTTAGTTTACTTTCTCGCCTTGCTCATCATTCAATATATTTTTTTGGAGCTCATCTGAGAGAGCCTATAGGTCATAAAAGTTGTTGCAGCGCATCTTTTTGACACGATATGGATAGTTTTTTTCAGAATTCCATTCATCTTTTCTTTGAATATTAGCATCCTACATGACCTTTAAGCTTTCCTCTTCTTCTGATTGATCAAATTTGCTGCAAATAGAGCAGTGATTTTTTTTTTTTTTGGGTTAAAGAAGGAATAGTTGTGGTGTTCACTGTTCACAAAAATAGCGTCTGTAAAAACTCTGGCTAAAAACAGTTTTTATTTCCTTTTCCATGCAGTAAGACTTGTACAACTCGTACATTTTTAAAATAGACAGCTTTTTGTCTAAGTACCTCTTCAAAGTTTTAACAGAATTTCCTGCGGTGAAGGCTCATTTCTGCAAAGCTTTGGATCTTCTTCACTTCTATGCCAATCGACGGTTTAAGTTCAGAAGACATTTCCAAACATACTAAGATAAAGTTCGTTTCAATATTCGCATAAATTTGAATTTCATTATCCTTGCCATTGCTGCTGCAAAGACTATGGTTTATTCGAGTCTCTACTACTGTTTTTTTGTTTGCCATCATTTTTCAAACAATAAAACACTTAGGCCCATTTTATTCACTCGAAGTTGAACACAACTTGGAAAGTTTCCCATATAAAAATCCCCAAGTTGTGTTCAACTTCGAGTGAATAAAATGGGCCTTAGTGGCTCGTTGTCCTCATCAGATTCGGAGTCCAAGTTCCTGGGCTCAGGATGATATTCTGGTTCTGCGAAACTGTCATTTCATTAGATGAAAAATCTGAACCAGATTCTTCCAGAATTTCCCGAACTAACTCATTGGATAGGCGAGACATATTTTTCAACAAAAAGAAAAACCACATGTAGCATCAATGGGGAAAACAAATTATTTGAATTATTTGACGTTTAGTTTTGACAACTATCCTACTATGATTTCGAGTTACGCGAAGAAGCCACTTCCTTACTATTGGATGGGTCAGATTTTGCTTAGTTTACAGTGATTTTGATATGTAAAGAACGCGACAAATATTATTTTCTGATTTGTCTAGATCGCCTATGCCGCACCAAAAAGATATATTTTTTGAACTGATTAAATAATTCTGTCAAATAGGTCGAACAGACGATAATTCTGTCAAAAAGGTGTCTTTATATAGGTATTTTAAACAGACTAGTATAAATTTTTATTCTCCATTTTGATCAGTTAAAATGCGCTAAATAGTCTAGTAAAAGATTATATGGACTTCCCTCAGGACTGAAACATATTTCTAAAAAGCCCTTAAATAAGCAGAAGGTAAACTCAGTTGGATTTAAAAAAAAAGACGATTTTCCATGGTACTTTACGCATTGTAAATTTAACCTATAGGCAACTAATTATTTTTTATTTAACAAAAAATATCAAATTCGCGAACCATGTTCATTTTCTATAGGAAACTTGGGCATACGGCTTAGCACATTATGGAACCAGTAGAGCTCATTATATTATTATTTGTTAGCTGCAAAATTCGCTCTAGGTATGTATTTGTTGAAGGACTATTAACATATTTTATTATATTCTATTTCACACAATCAAAACTAGAGATTCATATAAAAATATTTTGTGAAAAAAGGCTGTCCCAAATTTCCTAACCCACACTGTAGGTGCGTAAAAAACAACTGCCACCTTCAATTAGTTTCTTAACCCATTTCTGTAAGTATACACACTGGCTTAACATAGTAATGGGAATTCCCATGCTCTCCACAGCTCCATCTACGTGTGCCAAGGACAAGCAAATATTGTTTCGTAAACCTACTTCGCACATTACGTCCAGTTTATGTCAGTGGTATTTAATTACTCGCTGTTGGTTGATCTACATCTACATTATTGCAAAAAAAAGTGGACTGTACACTTGTACAGCGTACAGTATACCTAGATAAGCGAAACTCGTTTCAAACGGATGACATAAACGCAACTTCCCGTCGACACCACATCATGCGAAGCATTCAAAATCTGTCAACCTTCCGCAATAAGTTTCCAAAAATTTTCTTCTACACCTGGTGAGTGAAACTTTCACTTTCTCAATTTGCAAACTCTCGGGTGGAAATTTTTAAGAAAAAAAAAAAAAAAAGTTTTTATCTTAATGATGTAGGTAGGTACGACCGCATAGTTAGCGCCCATCTACAAAGATATCGCGTTTGTCGATTCCGCACTTAAGTGGGCATAGTCATCCCCAGTTTAAGGCTAATTCCACATGCGTGCTTTCACAAGCAATTGTCAAAAGTGATTCAAGATTACCCTTTGACATGACAAGTCGCATTAACATTTTCTCCGCTAATTTGTCAATTCTCTAAGCAAAATTGGCAGATTCATCAACTGTCATTATTTTCCCTCCACCTGGAAACGGCAACAATCATTTATCGCGTTCCTCTTGAGCGATTTTGACGTAGATTTGACACGGCCAGATGACTTTGTTAATTGTTAAACAAAATTTGTTATGAATGGACATAGCTATGGGAATAATCAAAAAATGCGATTATCTGCCATCGGACTATATTTCCAAAAGGGGAAACTATTTTTGTCAACCAACGTCTAACAATACAAGTATATCAGTGAATTGTTCGATCGCGTCTTAACGTAGTGTAATTTAAAAATGTGTGTGTTGGCTTTTGGGTTGAATGGATTTTCGGGTTTTGTATTCTTTTTTGTTTCTTCTTTCTGGTTAATATTTTCTTGAGTGGTTAGTTGTCAGTGCTGTTGAATTTCTCTGACCGCAATTTAGTCAGTGCCACGAATTGGCGTGAGTAAGTTTGCTTTTTATTTTAATTTGTTTACATCCCGCGGAGGTTGTAATTATAATATATAGAGTCTTTCAAGCGCACGTGAATTTAATTAAGAAAATATAAAAATCGCCAACGGTCCAGTGATGCAGTTTGTTGTGTTCGTCTAGGGAATTGTAACCTGTCTAGTTTACAAGTGCAGTTGCCTTCGTTAGTGGCGCAAGCTCGGCAACCGGTTCGGTTAACAAACTTTTATCATTTTTGTCATTTTTTTGATTATGCCTTTCGGATTAGCTGCCAAAACTGGCGAGTGATAGTGTGAAAGAAAAAAAACATCATTTGGAATGCATTTTTTTATCAAGACCACATGAAACAACCGGTTGCTTCCAAATGTCAAAATTATCACAAAAGAGATGTGAGTCATATAAGTATTTGTGTACCTACATTTTTACATTTTAAGAAAAGGATATTGAACTGCTTTTTGACAGTCATTTGAGATGAAAGATTGTGTTCAGAATTCAGATGGGTAGTTGCTTAAGCTGACATAGTGTAATCTGTCAACGCCAACGTCAATAGTTTGACTTAGAATTCAATACGCTGCAAGTATATTGCGCAAAAATTGTTTATGCATGAGTTATATTGTCGTATCGTATACAATTAGTTGTAAGTGTTGCCAAGTTGTAGAGTGACTTAAACCTGCCTCAACTTTATTGTTTAAATTCTGTGGCGGAAGATTTATTGGTTTGTGAACGTGCCGAACGCTGGTAATGTGTTTATGTCGACTTACCGACTTACCTGGATGAACTTGGGTGACTTTTGTGTTATAGAGATGTATAGTAAGGAATGATGAATTTGGATGTTCAGTCTTCAGTGACTCATTAAAGTTCCCCAATTGTTAAGGGATTGTGTTATGTGCTTCTCCGCTGTCACCTTCATGTGGTAGTTCATTATTTGCTGGCTGTTCTTCATTTTTCGGATAGCTATTTGCACGTCAAATAAGATTACCATTGCTCGAGGGTTAGTTCGCACTGCCGGACCTTGTGAATTTGACATTGTTTGAACTTATATTTTGCTATTGTTTCGTTCGGTTGGATTCGATCGATTTGTGGGCAACAGATTTAGATGGTTAAAATAAGCAACGCTGGCTGGATTAAAGGTTACCTGTCGGTTTCAATGCAAATCTGTCATCCAAAAAGCATTAGTCAGTAAAGGCTGTGCTTAATTGAAGTAGCAAGAAAGGCTTTGATTAGAATCATATCGCCATATTAGCATCTATCTTAGGAACAGCACACAAATGCCTCTACAGGCTTTGAGCTTCATAAACATTTTCAGGGAGCTAAACAATAAATCTCTTCTCCCAGAAGTCTATAATATCCCAATATGCTCTCACACAAAGCCTGTTTTTTTCTCTGCCAATTTAGCCAAACGTTTTTTGAAGGCATGCTTGTCAGATTGAACACTGAACTGCAATTATGTCATTTACATTTAATAAGGGCTCATATGAAACAATGGCTTCTACCCTAGATACCTCCATCCCTACTTGAAGTATACGTTCCACATGGCGTATAATTGTACCAAAAATTGCGTCACTTGTCTTTGACTTCTCCAAGATCCAGCCAACAAATGTTATAATAAATAACAATGTTTTGTTAAAAAATCTATACAGTTTAAGAAATCCTCAAAAGCAATAAATATATCATAAAAAATATACTAACTTCAATGTGGAAAACACATAACTACGTCACAACTTCACATAACCTTCATTCATGATTGTATTTCATTGCGCCACCATCCTCATTGTCCAATCAAACTTATATCTCAACTCAACCATTTTTTTTGTTTCTTTTCACCTTGCAGGGAACTCGTGTGGGCACAATCAACGATTGGCTGCGAATCAAAATCGGTGGCGATGAAACACTTAAAAAGAAGAAAAACCAAAAACTGGAAACAAATCGCATAAAATCGACCAAATACACACTGATATCATTCCTGCCGATAAATCTTCTAGAGCAATTTCGACGCATAGCGAATTTTTACTTTTTAATCATGACAATCATTTCCCTACTTATCGGTGAGTACTCTAACGTCAGTTATGCTTTATGCATGATCACATCTCAGATTTATGTCGCATCATCGCAGAGTCAGCTAATAAATGCAATTACTTCAGTTATAGCCGATTGAAATTGACACTTGGCGCATTCACCCGCATTCCGTATAGAAAACTCAGTACCAAACAACAACTACATTGTCAACGGTGGGCACTGGCTCAATGTCAAAGCTATTATCGAACGCCAAGCGAAATTGTAATTTCATTGCAAATGGCTATTAGTTGAATATTTTTGTTTTTTTCTTTATTGTTATTAGACGAGTTCAATTGTAGCGTCTTTGTCACGTTCGGGCTGGAAACAAAAGCAATAAAAAAAAGTCATTAATTGATGCGAAGAGTGGGTCTTTCTCTTCTCGAGTGGCGAGTAAAGAGTGACGAGTGAGCTCGCTGCTCGCTGCTCGCTCGGTCTATTGATATAAATTGCCTGTGGATTGGAGCGTGTTGATTTATTGATTCGGTTGACTTGATGGCAATCTAAATTGTATTTTTCTTATATTGTATTGACAAACTGTCATTAAAAGGAGTACTTATTCCACCCTCAGAAGTGTCACTGTGAAGTTTTGGTTACAATATCATTTTGTTTGTCATAGCTAAAAACTAACCCAACACTGAGGCCATAAAATGACAGAGAGCTCGTAACTTAATGTTGCCATTGTTTATTTGTCTATATGGTGTAAACAAAAGTCTACACTGTTTTTTAATTAATTTCAGAGAACCGAGCGGGGGGAACTTTGAATGCACTCAAATTGATGCGACGGATGTTGTAACGATGTGAGTGGGGTAATAGCGCAGTTGCGTCATAAGGAAGCAACAGCCGGTGACTTCCAGTTAGTGCTGAAGTCGCTTGTGGTTATGTGGCACATAAAATTGTAATTTATTTAGATTGTGAATCAATGTGGCGGGAAAGTTCAAGGGCGGCCCACAATAACTCGGATCTTACACTTTTGAGCGATAGTGCGGTTCTTTTAATTAGAGAGGCAATTTCTTCGTTGGGCCGAGTTTGGCAGCTAACAATTATTATTATAGTCTTGTGTGTGTTAGGGTGCATTCTCATCGATAATATGCAAGGTAATTAAAAATTTATATGGCACTTCGAGACAAAGTGTTTGTTTTGTCTCGGAGATTGAAACAATGATTGCATTGTATACATTTAAAGTAAATATACATAGGTGTCATCTGTCAATAAATAACAAGGAAGTCGTTACATTCTGTTGAGTATATGAGAACAAAGTTGTAACTGGGACCGAGTGAATACTTTCAAAATTTGACGCTTCGTTTGTATGTAATGGGTTTCTGTGATTGATTTTAAGTTTGAGCGATTTTATTCGCTGGTTTGTGGAACGGCTTACAAATATTCCTCGCTTTAAAGGCAATCTCTAATTTTTAATTTTTAAGAGCATTGTCGTCTTCTTACAAAATGACACAATTACAAATTATATTATTATTGCGTATTTCGACTTGTGTCACTTTGCTTTTAAAGCGAGGAATATTTGTAAGCCGTTCCACAAACCAGCGAATGAAATCGCTCAAACTCACACATTTTTAACACGGAAGATTAAAAGGGATGCCCAAGACTTTTGTAGAAAGAGACAGCATATTGTTTACGTGGTAGAAATTATGAAAAAGTTGATTTCTTTTATAGCGATGGCTTACGAAATTTCGCTTTACTATAAAACAAAATGGCTTCCGGCAGTGATGTACGGACAGTAATTTTTTTATTTCGTATAACTGGTTGATGAATTGTTGGTTTGATTTACTGACACTTATTATAACTCTCATATCACATGTTTTACATTGGTAATAGAAACGTTTTCAAGTGATTGCAAAAGAATTTTGTTCGCCGGAACTTGTATTATTTCCGTTTTGCGTATCTGTAATTATGGTTAGAACCAGATAGAATATCCATAAGACTTTAGGTGTGTGATTTGGGATCTAATTCTCACACTTCTATAAGCATTGACTGCGGAAAAAACGGATCACACCGTCCCGTCTGGTGCAAAAATGCGCTTGCATTATGTTAAAGCAGGACACGCATTTGTATGGCATGTGGAGAGGTTAAATTTGGTAGCTTGCCTAGAGCAGGTATACCTATACCTGCTTCTGAATTTGTGAAAGAAAACTAAAAGTTGTAGGTAATTTGTTTGGGATCGTACCTCTCCCTCAGTAGCACAGCAGATCAATTCCTTATTCACTGAGTTCACTTTCTTGGTAAGTCGGCGTCAAAAAATATCAACGCGCGTGTCTAAAATTCACAGGCCACAAAAATGCATATTCAGATTGTCTGATTACACAAATTGACTCAAAACTCGGTTATAGCTAGAATCATTTTAATTTTTACCGACCAACAACATGTCATGATCACTATATAGGATGACAGTAATGACAAGCAATCATCATTGCGATAGCTATATCTTGTGAACATGGGCATGCGTTTAGCGTTACAGCTTTTCTCATCATGGGACAGCAAAGACGATATGTATCAAGGATTCCTTATAAATGTCTAACAGAAAGCGTTTTGACAGACCATTGAATAGTGAGTTAATTGACTATTTTAGCCGGTTTGACCAAGACCATTGAATATTTGTGAGCACACAGTTTTAATATTGTTTTGAAAGAAATGTAGAAAGACTTTAGGGGGTTCTTAGCTTAACTCAAATACATATCCCGATAGATAACAGAAGCTGTAATTTTTAGTAGTAAAAACCATTTATTTGGATTTTAATAGCTTAAAGAGCTGCCTCACTAACATACCTGACCTATAAATTAAAAGGCCAAGTATTGTACGATTAAGTTGGCTTTAGCAAGTGTCAAAGATAGAGAAAGATCCACTTGTAGGCTTTTCACACCAAGCCGAAAGCCGTGTTTTCGTCGAAAACTCGTCGATTTATTCACACTGACCACCAACTAGTTTTCGTTTGACGTTTCAATCAGCTATGAGATACTAGTCAAACTTCGGTGCAAACTCTTTTGGTTACCAAATTTCGATCGCATTATTTAACAAACAAAATGAATTAAGTGCATTTCAAAATAAAATTAGCCCATCAATTAATTGTGGAAAAAGATTTTAAGTTGTGAATTGTGACATTTGTTCCGTCAACCATTTTGCTGAATTTGCTGAATATTGCAAAAGGTATGTTTGTTTCAGTAGCCCAACGATTCTAATGTCGTTTTCGATTTGGCAAAAGATCAATTTTTTTTTTGATCGAGATTGCTTTTCATGGTCGATTTGCCACAAAAATCAATCTTTTTTTTGATCTCAGATCACTTTTGAGAAATCTCAATTTTTCCTCAGATTTTACACATACTTTCACTAACACCAATGATTATGACACACAGCGTCGGTTACGAATTGTTTATCGTTGGAAGGGTTGCTTTTTTAACTGAATTATTTATTTTACGCATATGGGATCGAGTTTTTATATTAAATTATTTCGAAATGCAGTACTATAAATGTGTGAAAATCAATTGAAATGGATTTCGAGTGCAAGTGCAAAAATGTTTTATTTTGCCGCCAACTCAATACACACACATACCAATATAATTCAGATTTCATGTTCGTTTTGGCAGCAGAAATCTGAAATCTCAGATCAAAATCTGAAAAGCCAAATCGAAAACGACATAAGTCGTTTTCGTGGTGCTTTCGTGTGTTTTCGCTAAAACCCGGCTTTCGGCTTGGTGTGAAAAGGCTATAAAGCTCAGTCATTTGTATGGCCCTCTCTGAATAATTTTGGAAGTTTGAAAAAAAGTCTTCAAATTCGATGGCGGCTCGACAAGTCAAATTCCATCATCTAAGTCTAAGGAAGAGTTTTCCGATTTCATGTCACTCATTCGACGTTCTTTCCAGATAGCCCTGTTTCGCCGATGACATCCCTCCTGCCATTAGTTTTTGTGATAGCTGTGACCGCCGCCAAGCAGGCCTATGAAGACATCCTCCGCTACAAGACAGACAATATCGTCAACTGTTCGCCTGGTAAGATCGTCCATCAAAACCCCATTCAACCTGCCTAACATGTTACTATTTCTATTCTATTTTAGTGACTGTCATTCGTGATGGCAGTGAGATAAACATCGAATGCCAGCATGTCGAGCCAGGTGATCTAGTTGTGGTGAGCCGAGACTGTGATGTACCCTGTGATCTGGTGTTGGTAAATTCCTCAGATCCACACGGCAAATGCTTCGTGACTACGGCAAATTTGGACGGTGAGTCCAACTTGAAGACGCTTGTCGTTCCGCGGGAGCTGCTCAATGTGCAAATAAACCAAATGCACAAACTTGGCATCATTGAGTGCGAGCACCCCAAGACTGATCTCTACAGTTTCAACGGAAAGATTGAACTGGATAATATTTCCCAGCTGGCTGACACTCAGCAGAGGGTGATACCCTTGACAGCAGAGAATGTCCTTCTGCGTGGATCACGAGTGAAGAACACTGAATATGTGATCGGTTGTGCTGTCTACACGGGTATGACAACGAAGCTGGCCCTTAACAGTCGATTGACGAGAAACAAGTCTTCGTCGAGCGAGTTGTACATCAATAGGTTCTTGATGTTCATCCTGTTTGCCATGATATGTATTGTCACGTTCTTGTACTTATTCAAGAGGTACTTTGAGCAGTACGTTGTGCCGAAGGCGACTTATCTGGGACCAGCTTCAGATACGTATAGTGTTAAAGAGTTTCTGCAGGACTACCTGTCGTTCTTGATCCTCTTCAATTATTTAATTCCGATCTCGTTGTACGTGACTATTGAAATGCACCGTGCGATGGGAGGGCTCTTCATGGAATGGGACATTGAGTTGTACGACGAGGCAACCGACTCACATTGCATCGTGAACACGTCTAACTTGAACGAGGAGCTTGGACAGGTAAGTAAGCTCTGTTGTAGATCAGTGAACTTCTGGAGTTTGTCGAGGTCACGATCTAGTTGATTAGTCATCTTAAGAAACTTACCGACCTTCTTACAGATCAACATACTTTTCTCGGATAAAACCGGGACACTGACAAAGAACGAAATGATCTTCCAGCAGTGCTCGATCAATGGCAAAAAGTTCCTTTACAAGAAGACCAAGTTGCAGGAGGAGTCCAGCGGTATTCTATTGGACATCAATAAGTTCAATGTAAGTCAGACAACCCGATCGTGCGGTGGCCTCCTATCATATTGATTTTCTATTTCAGAACGAGCTCAAGAACTTCTTCCAAGGGTTGGCGATTTGTCATACGGTGCAGGTAGCGGGCACCATGTCTGAGACCGAACCAAAGATAGAGTCAAAGGCCAAAAAGTATTCCATCTCGGATATCACCGAGGAGAGCCACAACTCAAGCCAGCAGAGTGACATTGACATTTCACTGTCCCCCAACCCGAATGGCAAGACAAACGGAAACGTGTCCGATATCAACCCACTGCTGGATGAATCGAAAAACGTGGAAAGGCGCAAGAGACCCGAGATTGTGAAGCGAAGTCCAAATTTTGCTCGTCACGCTTCGAAAGTGCATCCGTCAAACAACATGGAAATGCCGGCAAGCGGGCATTTCACGGTCAGCTTTCCAGTCACCTTTCAAACCTCTAGCCAGGGTCTCGCTCCAGGGCGACCCATGTCGGTGCCGTTCAAGCGATCGACGTCGGATGTGGACCTTCAGGCTAATAGTACAGCAGCTGCAGTTCAGACACATAGACGAACCCAGTCGTATGGCACACCGGCAGCATACTTAACCCAACCAGGTGAGTTCAAATGGCACCCTCGATGCGATCAATAAGCCAGACAGACCATTTCAGAGTCCCTTACTGATCTAAAGCGAACACAGAGCACGAACTCCCGAGAGTCGTATGCAATGCCGACCTTTGTGTCGCGACAGCCTTCGATGCTACTGAGAGCCGAGTCTGTGAGACGCAAGAATGAGATCCAAAATGTTGTGGAGTAAGTTTGCAATAGCCTTCAACCTATATTCGTTAGTCATGACTTGTATGCTTATTTCTTTGCACAGAACCCTCGACTATCAAGCTTCAAGTCCCGATGAGAAGGCTCTCGTTGAAGCCTGTGCCCAACTCGGCCTCGTCTATATCGGTGATGATGATGAGATACTTAAGGTGCGAGTCTGTCCACCGCATATGGACTACTCGAGACCGTTTAGCGTAGCCAAGACCAACAACATATTCTTCAAGAGGCTGCATATTCTGGAGTTCACCTCAGACCGCAAGCGCATGAGTGTGATTGTGAAGGACGAGAATAGCACGATGTGGATCTACACAAAGGGCGCCGAGAGCTACGTGTTCCCCCTGTGTGCACCCTCATCAGCGAAGCTAATAATGTATACAGACGCACATATAAACGACTTCGCGAGAGAAGGTCTTCGCACCTTGGCCGTGGCGAGAAAGCGAATTACTGACGACGAGTACAAGGAGTTCCTTGTCGATTTGGATAAGGCCAACAGCTCCCTGGAAAACCGGAAGCAGCTCACCGAGGAGTGCTATGCCAAGATCGAGCGAAGTAGGTTCCATGTGCAAGAATCCTCAAACATCGTGTCACAGCAATTTTCTCGTTTCAGATCTGGATCTGCTAGGCGCGACGGCCGTTGAGGACGCGCTTCAGGATGACGTTGCCGATACACTGGTGTCACTGCAAAAGGCTGGTATCAAAATATGGGTTCTAACCGGCGACAAAGTCGAAACCGCCCTCAACATAGCTCTCTCGTGCGGCCATATACCCGCCGAAGCGATGAAGTACTTCATTATCGAGTGCGGCCGAAAGGAGGACCTCGAAATACACCTCAAAATTCTCGAGCGCGAGCTTATCTTCGGCCTCGGCCGATCATGTGCCCTTCTCATCGACGGGAAAAGCTTAGCAGTCGCTTTGAAGGAGCTGCCTGAGAAGTTCCGTGACGTCAGCATTCGCTGTCAAGCGGTGCTCTGCTGCCGGCTGAGCCCTCTGCAGAAGAGTGAAGTGGTGTCCCTTATCAAGACGTCCAAGCAAAACTACAACACAGCCGCCATTGGCGATGGTGCTAACGACGTGTCAATGATTCAGGAAGCCCACGTTGGCATCGGAATCATGGGCAAAGAGGGCCGGCAGGCGGCCCGTTGTGCGGATTTCGCATTTGCCCGATTCAATATGCTCAAAAGACTGCTGCTCATGCACGGCCACTATCACACGACGCGGATGTCGCTGCTGGTGCTCTATTTCTTCTATAAGAACATCTTCTTCATGGGTATAATGTTCCTGTTCCAATTCCATTGCATGTTTTCGTCGCAACCGGTCTACGATTCCTGGTTCCTGACGCTGTTCAACGTCGTATATACGTCTTTGCCAATCTTTTTCATTTCGCTCACCGAGAAATCGTTCAACGAGGAGGACCTCTTGAGGTAGGTCAATGACACACGACTGTAACCATTGACTTATTGAGTTTCTCTTTCCAGCAAACCAGAGCTGTACGTCAAGAATACGAACAACAAACAACTTCACTGGCCTTACTTCCTAAAGTGGGTGTTGTTTGGCATCTATCACTCATTGGTGACTTTCTACTTTGCTTTCTTAATATTCTCATTGAACGACGTCCTCCTGAATGTGGGACAGCCAGCCGAGTATGCCGTCTTCGGAACCCTGCTCATGCAAATCGTGGTAGTTGTGGCCAGCCTAAAGCTGTGGTTGGAGTCAAAGTACCACAGCTACTGGTACATCGTCACGATATGGGGTTCCATTGCGTTTTTCATGGTCAGCACGGTCGTCTACAATGTGATAGATCTGTAGGTTTTTCATTTTCTATCCACTTACTCGTGTTCATTTATATTATTTCATTCATCTGTCCATAGGCAATACGATGGAGACGTCTATTTTTCGTACAACAAACTTTTTTGTTCCATCCCACTGTGGTTGCTGACTTTGCTGAGCATAGTCACTTGTTTACTGCCCGATTACACGATTCGCGTGTGCAAAGATGCTTTGCGAATGCCAAAGAGATCTTTCTACCCGGGGAAGCTGTTTGTAGCCAAAGCGGCTGACAACACCTACTTGTAGACGGATGTACTCCGCCTGCAATTTAGTCATTTAAGAACAAAAAGGTGCCAAAAATAGAGTCGGAATAAGTCAATGTTAAAGGATTTGTGTTTCCTTTTTATTTTGTGACACACAAAACACAATAATTTTAATCGTAAGCTTTGACCAAACGAAATATTTTAACTATTTATGCCATAGGTTTTAAGTAATTTAATACATTTTTGTTCCATACGTTCCAAAAATTAAAAACGAATGATTGCGAGAAGCTAGGCCCAGGGTCGCTATGCAGGCCTGTTGCGCCAACTATTATTTATTTAATACATTTTTATTGTCTTAATTTTTAATGAAATCAACTGTAAACAATATTGTGAGATAGTTTTGTGAAGTGATCGTCCTCTTGTACCTCATTGTAAATATCATTGATTACTGCATTTAAACGCTACGTAATAAACTGTAAACTGTATATATATATTCTTATTTTGTAAATAGGTACTGTTGTGTGTGATGGGAAATTTACAAAAAGGCAAACACGAATTGTTGAGTCGCTTCTTTTTATGAATTTTTTTTTTAAATTATTTGAATTAAACATATGAATAACTGACGAACGATATTTTTGTAAGCCACTGTAGGGTTAAAGTTTTTAAATTATGGCGCCTAAGTGCCAAGGCTCGCCATGTTTTTCACTTTTTTTATTTTGTATATCCATCACACATACTGACATACTGCATTGTAAAGCACAAGTGTTAGCTTATCTATATAAACGAGTGACAATAAAGTTTTCGGCTATTCTTGTTTCATCATTGATGCTGCGTTTTTGTTTTTCTCGAGCTGGTTGCTATTCGCTCATTGTCGCTTTCGGTTCGTCGTGGTTAATTTAGAACGTCTCATTTGGTCAGACTTCTATCTTCTATTTCGCAAGTGAGAAGGTGAAGTTTTCTGCTCCCGGTTATTTTCGTCGTCGATTTCGCTTGCCATAGACCGGGAAAAGTTAAGTCATCCCATCTTCCTACTAGCAGTCACGATCACGAATGAATTCTTATACGTTATAATTCATTTAATATAGTATTTACTTCAAGAGTACTGCACAATTGCACAATGCAGCTCGTCAAGTGGGCCCAACGTATTGAGTTAAGATCGCATTCTTATCTGACTTTCAAGTGTTGTTTATATATTCAGAAATGAGTTATGATTCCCTAGTGTGATTAAAGTACTCGATAATGGTATCAAGTGTAATAGATAAAAATTTTGAGTGTGTCATTAGAGAAAAAAAGTTCTTGAAGTATACAATAGTGTAGTGGAGCGATCTTGCAAAAAAACAAAAGTATAGAAGATACCAAGTGCAGAGAATGAACTTACCTAAAAACTGTTGCCGACTGATTGTTTAATGTGGTACGGGTAGGGGTCTACTCGCGAATTTTTTTTGGCAATTTATCATTTCGCCACAATCATTTCCCAATTTGTTGTCTTGCATTTAAGTTATTTCGCACTTCATCAAATCGCAATTTTTGTTAGGCAATCTTTCATTTCACTTTGTAATTGCATCGCAAGAACAAATTTTTATCTTGCGTTGTGATTTGTTCGCATTTTGCGCGAAATTTTTTATCATGTAGGTAAACATTTCGCGAAATAATACAATGCGAAATAGCAAAATGCGAACAAATCACAACGCAGGATAGAAATAATGAAAAGGTGAACTACAGTTATAATTCTATTCTCAAAATAATTCAAATTCCTCTTTTTTCGGAATTCAATTCAGATTTATTTACAAAAATCTATTAAAAATATACGTAAATGAGCATTAATATACAATACAAAATAAATACAAATTTTATATTTGAGGGCAAGTGCTTTTAGGCCCATTTTATTTACTTGAAGTTGAACACAACTTGGGAAGTTTTCCATATAAAAATCCCGAAGTTGTCTGGGTTGTAGCGCTGAAACTAGGTATTTGAATAAAAACGAGACAACTATAGTCATTACAAGGATATGGTAAATGGGAACAGAGAATGGATGTAGGTAGGATCTAGGATGTAGTCACATGGGCATTATAGTTTTGCATGTCGATCAAGACAGATCTTATTTGCTCTTGGAAATAGCTGGTTATTATTTCTTGTTTTTTTCCAGCGATGGCTGAGTGGGAATGAGTTCGTGTTGTATGAGTTTATTTTTGGGTCATCGAACCTTTTACCAATTTTTTTAAAGCTATGTTTACACGATTGCCAGATGTGCGAAAATTTAAACAAGGAAAAAAACATTTCCAGATAGTTTTACAAGCATCATAAAACAGAAAATGGAAAATATGCATAGCTACAACGAAAAGGGATAAGAAAGGATCATAAACATTTATAGATCCTTTTAGAAGAACACAAATGACGAAACAAAGAGTAATTAAGATGGTTCGTAAACATTCACAGTTCCTTGTAGAAGAAACTATGCATTCTGCAAAAATTCCGAAACTCGTCATCTTCCCACAGAACATCTTTCAACAAATGTTCCTCTAAATTGTGCATTTCCCTTTTTTCCAGAAATGGATTTACCCAAAACCTTCGTTTTCTTTTCTCAGCTCGTTTCCGCAATTCTTCTAATTCCTTCATGGCCTTTAATGCGAGAACGCAACGATGTGGTCTGCTCAACGACATTTCAACGAATGAAATTTCATGATATGAAATGCCCACCCTACATTTCATTTCATATTGTCGTTCTTTCAACGCCACCCAATTTGACAGATTTCATGAAAGAAAATTTGCAGGTGGAGACACCGTGTTTGGTACAAAAAAAAAAAACAATCTTTTTCAGATTTCAGAGCACTGTTGCGAATCTAGATATTCACGTCTATCACAGGATCCGTCGTATTCGGAATTTTGCTACGAACCCCGAATGAACTATCATAGAATCCGTCGTAGAGGAAGAGTTTGCTATGAATTTCGAAGTTCGTAGCAAACAATTTCCCCTACGACGAAATACGTAGCAAAAATTCTATGATAGTTCTTTCGGGGTTCGTAGCAAAATTCCGAATACGACGGATTCTGTGATAGACGTGATAAACTCCTACTACGCCTGTCCTCGCACTTAAAAATCTGTGCCTTGATTTTGTGCGGTTTTTGAGGCGATGTCGCTAGGGAACGATCCGAATCGGATTTGAATGTGTGAGTGTGCCGCGCGCTGTGACCAACGTGACCGTTTCGCAAAAATTTGGCACTTTTTTCGAAGATCCTGATACAATTTGTTGCTACTGTATCTATTTTTTTAGTTTGAAAAGGAACTTTGCAATTTTTGGAAACACTGATTTTCAAATGAATTTTAGTAAAATATAACGCTGCTGTTTATCAGATCACGATTATAGTGTTACGAGAGCCAACAATTGTTAAATATTGTGCGAAAATTCTTAAATTTCAGAGAATCTTTACTAATGAAACTTTTTTCTTACACCGTTCCTGTTTTTGCTACTTTTCAGAATTTTGCAATTTGTTAGAGAAAGGTTATAAATTTTAGTTTTAGTTTTACAATACAATATAGACTGTAAATACTCTTAGATCATTCCCACACAACTTTTCTTTTATAAATTGAACCAAATCACTTTACAATTAGATGTCGTTTAGATTGTTCCGCTTGTGAGCTAGACACTAGACACTACTTCTATGAAACAGTAGATGCACGTTTTCAAATAAATTTGGAAATGAAAACCTTTTAGCTTTGATTTTTATTTATGAATATATAAAAATTTATTGAATATTGTTCATAAATTATACCTATCAACTCATTTAGTTATATCAACTTTTAAGATCGCGTTCAATTTAGTTTTAAAAAGTCCCTAAAAAAGGGGCGATGAAAGAAAAATGTGCCTTTTTCTAATGCTACTACGTTAATTTAGTATTTTCTCCCAATATTTAGCAAGTATTAGCCGGCTTTACGCTATGATGGGGAACCGCGCTATATTTTAAACTTATTCATTTTGAAATCACAGTTTTTGACAAAAATTGTAAGTACTATTCACATGAGCGCGAGTTGCGAACAAATGAATTTAATTGTATTTATGAATTGAAAATTTATTTTTATACTAGCTCAATTTACAATTATTACAGCAATTGGAAATTCTTGCAGCGAACTGTCCCACTTTATTCACAATCCACATAAAACATTCGCGGATCCACAAACCCACGAATGAAAAAATTCTATCGAAGTTAACATTGAACAATGATTGAAGTGATTGAAGTGTCAAAAATATTCGCTTGTTCGCTGTTCGTTCGCAATTGGCTCTCATGTGAATAGTCCTAAAATGTGAATTTTCCAACTAATAAAAAGGAACAAAGAAACAACAAATTGTATTAGTGTCCTCGAAAAAGGTACCAATTTGTCGCACAACGGTCACGCTGTTCTCATCCGACATCCTTCTCGGTACCTAAAAAGGTTGCGTGTGGGAAAGCTCGCCTGGAATATTCAGAAACAAAGCGATATAAGAACAGGAAAAATTGGAAGTTGTCAGTTCGCGATATCACTCACACATTTATAGAATCCGCCTATACCTATATGCCTATGCCATTGCGGAAAAAACCGCACTAAATCAAGGCACTGAAAAAATTTGTGTTTTTTTTTTTTGTGCCAAGCCAAACGAACATGAAAAGTGCTCTGAGAGCGCCCAATCGAATACCAAGGTCTTGAGAACCTTACAGAAACCAGAGTAGGGCTAGGTCTAGGTATATCCATTAATGAGTAGGGAGTAGGGACCAGAGTATATCCATTAATGAGTAGGGACACTCTCCACGTGTTTCTTATCAGTTTACAATTTGCAGTACACATACCTACACGAGACATAGACGGCACTGAAAGTACTCTAGTAAAAGAGGGATGGAAGAGTATAGAGTAGTTGAACTATTTAAAAATGTGGTACAGGGTGTGACGTAAAAAAAAAGCAAAATCAATTTGTAATATTTCTTATTGAACATTTTATATCTAACTAGCTGTACCCCCCGGCTTCGCCCGTGACGTGCAAAATGTGGTTTCAGCACATTTGATGGAAAAAAGGACTAAGAAATTTGTTATCTTGTAGGGGGGTATTTTTTTGTCGCAAAAAATATCTATTTCTCATAACGCTTGAGTTGGCGATTAAGAGATATTTCTTACCACTGTATAAAATAATTCGTCTTCCTTCTTATTACCGTTATATTAGCAGGTATTCGTTTCAAATGTTAAATCACTCTCAGTCTCAGTCCCGTATACATTCCACACCCTATCTCTTTTAATCCCACGACCCACACGCCACATTCCATCGAAATTTGAAATCTAGGAATGAATAAAATGAAATTAAATATAAATTGGCAAGAGCAAGACAGAGACTGTATAAAAGTGTCTTAAGCGGCCCATACACCTCTCATACCTTTACCCGCTGGCTGTAGTGGGATTGAAAAGCGGATACAATTGTATCAGTTGATACATGTTCAGTGAACTGAAACAAAGAACTTGTTGAGAAAAGACGCAGTCATAATTTTAAAATTGAAAGTTTTCTTTTACGAAGGAACTCACAAATAATAGTGATATTGATCAAGCCGCACTAATAAGCACAAATCCTGAGGTGGGACTAATTTAATATTATTATGTTATCCTTTGAAAGTCAAAAACAATGTGATGTATTTTTTATTATGTTCACATGTTATGTCACCAATAATGTTTTCAATATATAGACTTTTTCCATTTAAAGGCCAAAATAAAAAATACTGCTCTTGTCTGTCTCCCTCTCCCTCGCAATAGTAAAATAATGTTAAAAAAAATGTCATTATATTGCGTGGTTAGTACGTTTGATTTGAGAATGAAGTGCATACCACCAAAATTTTTGCATTTAAAGACAGGCAATCAAATTCATTCTAAGTCGAACAGAACTACACCAATTTTATTTATAAGATTATTATAATTTAATTCACAAAAACTCACAAAATCGCAATGAAGAAATCCGAATCTGTAATGCGCAATGGCCGGCAAACGATCGAACAAAACACGAATCCGCTGAAAATAAAGAAACTGCGCAACTGAATCAATTGGCACAGTCAACGTGGACAGCGCCACCACACATGAAACAAAATTGGCTTCTCGATTGATCGATAATAGATGGCGTTACGTTGCGTGTCTATCTGACAGTTCAATTGTGATACGAAATGTTACATTCAAATTTGATTCTTTTTCTGGTTGTTGCCAAAATAAATAAATACAAAATGAAAAAAAATATTGAAAAAAATCGAAAAAAAAAGCCTGTCGTAGATAACACGCTGGGTGGTCAAAATAAGATTGGTTGAAATTTTTATTTTTTTAAAACCCGTGCTGAGAAAATACCTTTTCAACAAAGTATAAATCATCAAAATCGGTTCAGCCAATCTCGAGTTATGGGATAACATCGCTTCGGACACTTTCTTTTATAACGGGTGATTTTTTAGCTGGTTTGGTTTTGGCAACACTGGTTTTGACAGCTGACGTGTGTTTAGTACCTTGTGTCACTGTCAAACAGCTTCAGTTTGGTTTGCAATTAAACCATGGATCGTCTTACAAATGAACAACGCTTGCAAATTATTGAATTTTACTATTAAAATTCGTGCTCGGTTCGAAATGTTCATCGCGCGCTGCTTCCGCTTTTTTATCGAAAAATTGTGTTCAGCGATGAGGCTCATTTTTGGTTGAATGGGTACGTAAATAAGCAAAATTGCCGCATTTGGAGTGAAGATCAGTCAGAAGCATTGCAACAGCTACCAATGCATCCCGAAAAAGCCACTGTTTGGTGCGGTTTATGGGCCGGCGGCATTATTGGGCCATATTTCTTCAAAGATGATGGGAATCGCAGCGTTACTGTCAATGGTGAACGCTACCGAGCGATGATAACAAACTTTTTTTTGCCCGAAATGGAAGTTCTTGACTTGCATGATATGTGGTTTCAACAAGACGGTGCCACATGCCACACAGCACGCGAAACAATGGCGCAATTGCGAGGCGAGTTTGGTGAACAGTTAATTTCACGTTTCGGGCCGGTCAATTGGCCGCCTAGATCGTGCGATTTGACACCATTAGATTATTTTTTGTGGGGGTATGTCAAGGCTAATGTGTATAGGGACAAGCCCGCTTCGATTGACGCACTGGAAGCCAACATCCATGCATTCATTCGTGAGATACCGGCCGATATGTGTGAAAGAGTATGCCAAAATTGGACTCAGCGGATGGGCTACCTGAGACGCAGCCGCGGTCAACATTTGCATGAAATTATCTTTAAACATTAAATTGCAAGGTTCAAACTATCGATTCAAATAAATATTTCATTAATTTTTTCGAATTTTTTGTGTTTTTTTTTTTTTAAAGTTCTAAACCTCTTAAAAAATCACCCGTTATATATAGATAAATTTTCGCTTGTGTGCTACACTTAAATATTTTTGTTTGTTGGTACATTTTTTGTTATTTATATTGAACTGTTTTAGAATAAAGTAAACCCGTACTCGGACGTAAAATTTTATAGGAAATTCCTTATTTTGATTTTTGCAACAACTGAAATGAAATTCATTTTTCAAAAATTTAAAAATATTCCCCTCAAAATTATTTAGGTACCTAGTACATACATATTTGGAAAACAAGAAATACATTTTTGTTCAAGATTCTCTAACGAGTCTAAAAATTCTTGATTAGGCCGTGTCAATTTCGCATCTTCATATTCTTTAAAATCTGTAAAAAGGGAGGAAACGTTAAGTTCTTAAGTTGCGGACTCAATTTTAACTCACACTTTACACTTGTATGCTTTAGTAGAATTGGTAATATTTGGATTTTTTGCCATCGGTTATTGATTAAATGGTCTTTGTTATGGACATGAAAAATAAATGTTTCATTCCATATCACGAAATTCAACCCTTTTGCTTTGCTACGACTTCGTTAGTAACCATTTTTTACGACTTGAAGTTTTATTGTCAGCACTTTTTAGGTAATATATTTCATAGCAGATGGTCACCAGCTGTGTGTCATAAAAATTGGTATGAGTTAAAGTATGTGTAAATCTATGGAAAAATCAAGATTTCTTAAAAGTGTCACAGATCAAAAAAATAATGATTTTTTGGGCAGATCGAACATGAAAAATAAAAAAGATTTTTTTTTCAAAAAAAATTCATCTTTTTGTCACATCGAGAACGACATAGCCCTCACCAATTAGCCAGCTGTCAGATTTGCTAAACTAGAACTAGAACTTGAACGTCTCCAATTAAATCGTTGATAATGACAGGCAAATCTATATTGTGATTGCTGTAGAGATGAAACGAAGAGTTGTTTGCTATTGATATCGTGTAAAAACTTATTAACACTAAAATCCTCAATTGTTTAGTTACTTACCTGTCAATCTTCGTTAAGCTCATTTAAACACGCTTCCTTTCATCTGCACTTCACTGCATTGCTTTTAATTTATTTTAAAACTTGTTTATTGAGCAAGAAAATTCCTTCGAGACAAAAATATGATATTCTGCTATTTGTTGTTGTATATATAGGTAATATAATGTTTTCAGATTCGGCACAGCTACATATAATCTTTGCATGTCGAATAAATTATTTTCTAAAAATCCAAAAAGGAAAAGCAAGCAAATCCCGACAAAAATGGAACCAAGCAAATGAAAATTTAAATTCATTCGCTTGTAGTTACATGTAGGTCAAATGTGTGTGTGTTTGTGTGTATGGTTTCTGTATTAACTATATATAGATTTCGAAATCGAAAAATAACAGATATCCAACCCTCAGAGATGAGTGTCAAATAAATTCTTCTTGTCATATGCATATGTACACGATATTCAAGTATATAGAAGTTTAACATCTAAAAATTTATATAATTATTCAACAACAAGATTTGATTGTATAGTGTCAATAGGTGTCTCTTTGTCTATAGCATTTTAGGCGCCAAGCATCCGTTTCACCGTATATCCAGGTACAGAGTAGAAGAATAAAAGTAACATTAACGCCAGACCGGCAATGATAAGGGCCTTCAAGATGGCCCACTTGTAGTTGTGCCAAACGATGTAGCGGATTGATTTGAGCGGATTCACGAACCACATGAATGAGGCGTCTGGTCGGCTAAGAAGAGGGGAGAAATGTCAATTAAATTCAGAGTCTTGTGGAACTCGTAGGGCTTACTTGGGCTTCTCAAGCGGATCCGGTTCGTTTCGTCCGAAACCGGCGGGATTCTGTTCAGCTTCCTCCTTGGTTAGGAGGTGAAGTTCGGCTTCAACTTTACCCGTCAATTCCATTTCGTCGTTCTGCTTCTTGATGTAGAACGGCCACCAACCGCGGACTCGTTTTTGCTTGAATATGTTCACCGTGGGCACATTGTCTGTCTTGAGCATATCGAGGGTGCAGAGCTTCGATGACTTGGCCCCACGAGGGAAGCGGTTCAAATTGAAGGAGATGGCACCTAAAATAGAGCGGCTTATAAACTTAGCATGTAAATCTCCGACATAACTCACCCAAGAAATCATCGGCGGAAAAGTGATCGGCATCCCAGACTTGCAGCTCCAACCGAGCGGGAATCTTAACCTCTGTCTCGTCCCAGCTGAAGAGGGACTCTTTCCGTGAGAGAACTATTCTCTCCTCAGCTGCCAGGTACTCAAAAGGGTATATGAAGCGCCAGTTGAAGTTGCCCTCCCCAGTTAGGGAACGATAGTGAATGTCTGTGGCTTGAATATCCTGCGGTCCCTTAAGCCAACTTATTAGAGAGAGAGAGAGAAAAATAGTTCCACACTCAAAAAAGAATCCCTTGCACTCACCCCTTAACGTAAATGTCTGACATCTTCTCTCCGGTAAAGAAAGCATCGTCCTCCAGAACCACGTCGTCTGTGTTCCAAATCACCACTCTCAGCTCATAGGCCTTCGGCTTCCTCGGCGATATATCCACAGAAGGTCCCGGCAAAGGCATATCCATGGGAAACATATCGACCCACATCTCCAGCTTTCCCTGCTCAATACCGGGCTTATCGACATTGTACAACGGTCGCGATTCGATGTGCTCCGGAACGATCTTCAAAAGGGAAACTTGTTTTGATGTCCGCCGGGATTAGTACTCTAAATAGTCACTCACCCTACATCCAACCTTCGGTATCTCAGACCATCGATGGAGCACTGCCAATGCAAGATGCTCATCCCTATTCTTGCAAGTGGTGGGTCCATTCCAAGCTATCACCTCCTCCTCGGAGAATGTCATGCAATACTTACCGATCGCCACACGATCCTGGAAATAATGCGGAACGTCTAGCTTGTTCTCTTTGCAGAGCTTCGATAGGATTTGCGTTGGTTTCATAGGATCGCGCCATCTATTGTACCCAATGCTGTTGACAAACACGATCAGAAGCGATCCCCACTACAAGAGTGAAACATCTTACTCTTCATACTTCATGCCCAAGCCGCAAGTAGCCCGATGTTTGCTATAGAAACGGTTCTCTAGATCGATTCGTGTCTCCCCGATCAGATCGTCCGACCCGACTAAGTCCCAGTCAAAGATCTGCACAGTCAGCATCGAGTCTTGTGGGAAAGTAGCCTCCACTTCGAAGCACTTACCGAAAATCGGATTCAGCTGCTTGCTGACGTAGTTGTCTTTGTCCGAGATTCGCTTACCCCCAAGGTGAAGGACAACATACGGATCGGCCTTGCCATTCAGGTCCATTGGGTGAAGATCAGTTGCTTTGATGATGTAGACTCGAACCAAGACATGAATGGGATCGTTGGCCGGTAAAGAAGGTATCATCTGCAGCTCCATGCCTTTTGGCAAGGGCAGCTTGTACACCTTAATGGCGCCCTTAAAGAAGCCCACAGTTCGGTTGTCATCCTCCATTGAGTCGCCGGTCTTTTTGCCACGCAACAATGGGAACGAGTGCAACCATTCTCGGAAGTAGTTGTACTCCGGCTGGGTTTCCAGTTCATTGGGGTAGATCTGAAAGGAAACATATTAGAATACCCATACCCAGGGGGAGTGACAGTTTGGGGAGAGTCCTTAAGTGGTAAAAATTATCAAAAGCGAAGTGGCCTCTCAGAAAGGATCTGGGGAAAAAGTCAACTCTTGGTGCGGATAGGTGCCTATGTGCATAGATTTGAAAATAAACCAGTACAGGGAGTTTGAATAAATTTTTGAGATGATTCGTGTGGCGAAAGGTGTTGGCGAAAGCTTGGAAACCTCTCTTGGGTGTTGAGGGATGTGTGGTAAATTGGAACATTTTCTACTTCGTCAATAACCTTTAACTTTTGTTATACTTTTCCTGGTCAAACTCTAAGAAATGGGCACTAGTTTTGATGACCATCATTTAATACAATTAAATTTGCGTAGGACCTTGACGAGCTGTGGTTGTTTTTTTGTAACTTTAGTAGTTCTCACTGACTGGTGTACGTAATGAAGACAACATAGTGCGGGAAACAACGTCTTTTATAAGCTTCACTTCTTCTGGTCTTTGAAAGATGTCTTTTTGTCAAACTGCCAGTTGTAGGTATTTGGAATACACTTTATAAGGCGATAATCAAGTTTGAAGCTATACAAATAATACCTAAAGAAGTTTTCGATGTTGCTATGATGCGGGACGGTCCTGAGTCTTCTCACAATATGACCCTCAAGTTAGGTCTACCGACAGCTACCTAGCTCATGGTGGGTTTCTACTTTCCACTGAGCTTAGGTGTATTCCAAGATTTTCGAAGGCTGGGAGCTACTTTTAAGGAAATTTAGGTGACACCTTTTAGATCTGTAGGTATTGCTCATAAGTT
The DNA here is from genome assembly GCA_949126925.1 of Cheilosia vernalis. Lineage (NCBI taxonomy): Eukaryota > Metazoa > Arthropoda > Insecta > Diptera > Syrphidae > Cheilosia > Cheilosia vernalis. The sequence goes on from OX421360.1 coordinate 48,041,693, forward strand.
TTGGAGTTTTTGCTTGCCCATTCATCTTCAAAATCTGTCAATACAATCTAGACAGAGAGCAACATAAATAAATATATTCGTCACTTGTGTTCGAAACTACAGAGTGCATTTAAAGTAGTTTGAAGGACTCAGTTTCATTTGACAGATTCGACATGGACAGGCTCTTATCCAACTTCTTATTCCTCTTTTGACTCACCGGGTCCTGTTGCGTCTTAATGAATTTGCTCAATATCCTTCGAAGAAACTTGTGTTTTCCCCTAACTGTAAGCAGTCTTCCTCTTGAACTATGAACGCAATTCGAAAAATTTGAATTCACAAGTAATTGTCCACACAACTTTGACAAAAATAAAAGATTACCACACAGATTGTAACAAAAGCGAGGTATTAATCCTGATAAAATTTTAGCATCCTTTTAGCTTCCACTTCGTTTCTCCACATCAAAGATTGTTAAACATAATTTAAGCTTAGTACGCAGCTGTTCCGAAACGAAATTTTCCGGTGGTCTCCAAATGGACAGCGAAACGTTTGTCAAAAGGCAGCGGAATAAAATTTGTGTACAGTTAAATCAGCAGCTACACAAGTAGCAGTGTTACCAGTACTGGCTTTTTATCTCCGATTTGGAAACTCGAACTTTTCGCTGGCTCCTTAAAATTGTCTTTTGGGAATTATTCTAATTTAAGCTATTTACTTTAAAATTTGGCGAGTTTTACTTATAGGTATTTATAAAAAAAGCATACTGCAATTGCGAACATACTCTTTTCGTATAAGGCTCCAAAGCCAGACGTAAAACGAAACCGTAAACATTTTCCTTTGCTTTTTATGACTACTTAAACTTGATGGTTGAACTCAACCTTGATCTTCAAATCTTGCTTGTTAATCATAGAGCTTAAAAAAAATAACTTAAAATTTTCTAGAAAAAGAATTTAAAAATTTTACCACACAAAAAAACTATTTCCGATCGACTTCTCAGTTAATTCCACAAAAAAAAAAAGCAAATCATTCCACTGAAATATTTAATTTCTTTACTGTTAAACATGTCAGGAACCTTTTTTCTGATGGAATCCAATCCGTGCGCAGTAGATTTTAATTATTTTCGTAGGGAATTCTTAGCTATAAACGCTTATTTTTAATTTATCGTCGTCTTTAAAAAAAATTCAATCAGAATAAGTGTTCAAAAAAATGTGCATTTTTGACCTTCATATTTGAGTTTAGGTATACTGGCCCCAAAATGTACCAAGCAATCTACTACAGCTACCCACTTTTCCGTCATCATTTCGCAGCAGCTGCGTACCAGCTGCGTACTGCAAAACGAAAAGGAGAACGAAATTTTTCGTTCATGATTTGGTTGTGTCACTTTTGTATGAGATTTTTCGTTTCGGATCATCTGCGAACTACGCTTAAAGTTCAATAGCAAAATTTTGACATAGAGAGCGCTGTGGATAAATGTCACAAAAAAGAGATGCTTTTTGAAAATAAATTACTTCAAAAATTCAACTCTCTATAATTTAAACCATTTCCGATGCTAGGTACTCCTCTGCGAGAAATTTAGTAAAAAACTCATCCTTGCTTACTTCTACTGCTCCCCACATTACTAAAACGCAACAAAACAACACAACACTACGATCTGTCAGGTTTAACTTGAGCAAACGTCCCGACCCATTAAATAGGCGCGATAAATTATGACAGGTACATGAAGTACATTCTGAAACAAAAGTTTGATTATTTTGCTCGAACAGCGAACTACTCGTACTCAGCTAAATGGGTTCGCTTAAATTTAGCTCAGCTAAATTAAGAGAGAATTATGTATGGGAGCAAAAATTTAGCTCGAGCAGCGTACCAAGCTTAAGTGAAGACAAATACGAAATGTTTATCGAGTCTAGTGATGAAGAAGATATTCTGAGTGCTGCAGTAAACATGTGCGGAGGAAAAAATAAATAGAGTTTTATTTGTCAAACTTGTGAGCTGTCACTTAGTTGTTGGTTTTAATTTTAATTTGTTTAATAAGTCGAAATTCGGCTAGTTGAAACTTACGAAAAAATTAAAGGTATCGTTATATTTTTCATAATTTTACGTTTGCCAAAAAGTACCCGAAGGAACCTAGACTTGTTCCTCGGCTTTTTTTTTATGTCAAAATTTATCTTTGAGCCTAATGAGTGGAGACTTTTCAAAGGCCTATCTATTTGAAGTAACGAATTTAGGGTGTGAACAGAATATTGCCTCACTAGATTTAGTCTCTGTAGAATTTTTTGGGAGATAGAATTTAGCGCGAGCGGGATACTATAGGCTTTACGTTCAAAACAGTAATACTACAAGATCTCCCCGTTCAAAATACTAGCGCTGGGAAAAATTTAACTGCACCATCTACAAAAAGAACTTGAAATCGATGAACACGATACAAGTCACTTTGACTGTTTTAGCATAGCCGACAACCCGCTTAACACAAAATGAAACCCTCTACCAATATAAGGGCTTGGTGTCAGTGAAGTGTTTCAGCGGAGAATTTACTTAAAGGCATTTTTGGTGCACACTATTGATGAGAGTTAAAGGTGTAATGGCTAGAGTAATGTTTTTTTTAGATAAGGCTTGAAGAATGTATGTCAAAAATGTACAATGTATATAATTACCGCAAACTTGTAATCAGACGACGACTGAATGCTTAATGCCGGCTAAAAAAATTTATTTACAACTCATTAGCGGGGTAAAATGGCGATGGGCCTATTTAGAGACTCCATTCCTCAACAACGAAAACTTGAAGCTGATATTTGCATGTCAGTGTATTCATCAAAAACGGCCTTACCTTGCACATTGCGGGATCATTGTCCTCGACGGGTGTTATCTTGTGGTCCTTGCGGCCATGCTTGGGACTCAGTTTGCTAACCAACTTCGAGCCCTTGACGCCCAGCTTGGGTGGTCTATCCTCCTTTGATGGCATTAGAAACGGCTTGACAACTCCCTTATTGGCGTCGATGAGTTTCTCGTAGGACCAAAAGTACTTTGTCCACCAGTCCTTGTTGTTTTCGTCATCGGCGTCGTACTCCTGAATTGGGTCGATTGGTGGGGGCTTTCGCTTCGGAGCCTGCTTCTTTACCCTGAAACGAAATGGAGATTGATACCATCTCTGCACTTACAAGGACCTATACATTTTCGTAACACACGCTGCTCCGTAGAGGGTGAGGTTCTCACAGGATGAGTTCTTCGGTAGGTACACCTCCTTTGGTCCGTTTGCTGTGATCATGGGCATTTCGTCATTCCTCTCATGAGTGGGGGCCGGGAGGATGATGTGACCGCCGATGGTCTTGTATTTGGAAAAGTCTTCCTTAGGTGGGGCCTTCCACATGTACCTGTGGATCGATGTGATTTGGTGGGTTCCAACAAGTGTGTAACGACCGAAGGAGCGACAGTCTACACAGCGGACCGTGATTGGTGGGGCGTAGGTTTCTTCCAGAGGCAGTTCAAGTTCGATGCACTTCAGCATACTGGGGAAGTTGGGATTCTTCTTGGCGTTCTGGATGATGTTCGAGCTGAGAATTTTGCCCGAGCATTCCACATCTATGCGGGGCTTATCGACAGACATGAAGTGGATCCGCTTTAGGTCGCGCAGACCCCAGAAGAGTACCTCCAATTTGAACTTGGCCAAGTGGGGCCGGACCTCCTTGGGCACGGGGAATATGGTGCCGGGCGATGGTGCAGAGGTTTTTTCTTTCTTCGTTTCCACAGGGAGGAATTTTGGTTCTGTCATGCGTGGCATGTCATTGGAGCCGATTTCGAGCATCTCGAACGCAGCTAGTAGCTCACCGGCATTATCGGGTCCTCGTACAATGTCAAACCATTCCAGTGTTGGTGTGGTGTAGCCGTTTTCTTTCAGTTTCACCCTCGGCTTGGCTATAGCCCGCCCAATGAACTCGGACTTCCCGACCTTGTCTTGGTCATAGATCTCGATGATGATTGTAGGCGGATCCTTTTTGATTTCGTCTTTTGCTCCATAGACGAGAATTTCCTCGAATACGAGTAGTTCATCCCATGTCGGGCTGAGTGTTTCTTCGATGACTTGAGTGGTTTTGGCAAACTCTGTGATGTATACCGTGGCATACGGGTCGCTCAGACCGGACGCATCGGATCCAATTAGCGAACGGGCTTGATATATGTGAGCCCGCAGTTGAAAAGTCTAATGGAAGGATGCAGTGGCATTAATTTGCAAGGCTGGAAAGTTTGGGATACTAACGTGCTTCTCTAGGTAGTGAATGTTGTTCGGTGCCATTGCTCTGGGTCGGTCCGCATTCCTCAGCTCGTGGGACAGGTCATATCCGTGCGGGAGGCCATCGAAGAAGTGCTCCTTGTGGTTTACTACTCCCAGCCACAAGAAGATCGACAGCTTTGCTTGCATGTACCAACTGGCTGGACCCGTCGCCTGTTTGCCAGGAAGCTGTTAAGAGGAGGATTCATTTTTACATGCTCAACGCATTCATTTCGATTATTTTATCCATTCAAACAGTGACTGGCTTACCCTGAGAAAGAGCGTCTGAACTTTGCCGCAATGCACGCCGGACTCCTCCTCCGTCTGCGAGTAGATCAAGTCTCTGGCCGATATTCGGTGGTAGGCGTTACGTTTCCCGTTCGCAATCATCCACAGAAAGATGTCCGGTAGGGAATGTTGTGGCTGCATAAAGAGAACTTGAGGAATATTTAAAAAAGAAATACGTCTTCTACCTTACATCGTGAATTAAAAACTTGAGTTTCTGCAGGTAGGTCTGTGCGGTCTTGTACCGTTCCTTCAGCGAGCTGCGTGTGACCAATGCACGCAAGTTCCTTGCCATATTGCCCAGGGATTCCTAGAAAGTCACAGCTTTATCGGTGATTGTGTTGATGCCTCTGACCATAACTTACGATCTCCCTTTGGCATAACTTCATTCGTTCCTTATCAAGCTTCGTCTTACCGCTGCCAGCGCCTAGAACGTTGCTCTTGGTTACTGCCAAATACTTGACGCACGACGCAGCAAGCTCTTCAAGCGTTGTGCGAAGGCGTACTTCAGATTTGGGGTCCTCTTCCTCGATCAGTCGATGGGTCTCGGTAAGACCATCGTCCTATATGAAGAAAGATCAAAAGCGGGACTAGCTTTATAGCCAAGCTTACATGCACCATGACTAACCATCTTCTCAGCCATCTTCGACAGCATGTTGCTGTTGTACATCCGTCTCCGCAGGTCCGGAAGGGTACATCTCACATCCATGCAAGGCTTGTAGTCCCAATAGGGCAGGTAATAGTGACTCTTGTCATGGCTTATGGGCTTACACGCGCTAGTCGTACTACTGTACGAAGTGCTATCCACCGTCTCCAAGGCGCCATCCTCATCGTCTGTGGTTGTGAAACTTTCATTGTGTCCATCCAAGGAGTTGCCAGCATTTCCCATGCTCAGCTCGAAGAACACCGTACGATCGCTGATCTTCTTATCAATCATTGAAGCCTCCAAGATGGAGCCGAAAAGAAAGAACTCCTCGTTCTTTGAATACGACGACTCCGATATGGGATAGGCGGGCTCCAGTTCGACGTTCTTCTCAGTGGTGGCCTCGATATTGTCGGTGATTTCGGTGCGAATGGCAATCAAAAGCCGCGCCCGGTAGCTGACGCCTTCACCAAGGCCGGTATTCAAATTGGAATGCTGATCCAAAAGCGTATAGTCCCTCGTTGAGCCGTAGAGGTGAATGAAGGACGGGCCAAATGTGGGCAGGAAGCCCTTTTCGCCGTCATTGGAGATTTGCTTAAGATCGATATAGTGGGTGCCAATTATTGACGGTTTCATTGGGTCTGCGTCGCGCAATTGGATCTGTAAGTCAAGACCAATTAGACAAGTCGGAGGGTATTTCCGAGGTACAAACCTTAATTCGTTGACACAATGGTGGGAACATCTCCGTAAAGACAAGCTGCTCGTTCCAAATGGGGGCGTAGGCGTTCTTCTTCACCGTCGTCTTACCCTGGCGAGGATCATTGAACATTCGAAAGCTTCACTCAGTCTAGTCAACAACTTACCATCAACCCAGCGAAGGAGACTTGCACATAGGGACTGACCAAGTCTTTGGATTCACCTGTCAGAGCTTTCTTGACATTCGCCATGATCGAGGAGTTCATTCGAGGTAGACCATCGGCGCGATAGATTTTCACGATAAATTTGGCTCGTTGTCTCTCGATTGGTACTCCATCTGGTAGAAGGAGGTTGCTAAAGAGAACGAAAAAAGATGATCACAGAGCCATCTAGTGAGTTTTTGGTTGTGTGACTCTTTGTCAAACTTACGCTTCAATATCATCAGGATCCTTTTCGGATTTTTGAGGCACCTTTACTGTATCACCTTTTCCAATAATTCCAATATCACATTTCAAATAGCCCTTTGGTCCGCTATAGAAGTCCTCCGGATCTGACAGTAACGCCCATTTGTGGTAAAACTGATGATCTAAAGGAGAACAGTTTTAGGTTAGCTGATATTGAATAAATTTTTGTCGCAGTAAGAACATCAAGAATTTTTAAATAGATCATGCAGAAGGTTCAAAGAGAGAAAGTTAAAAATGTGCTCAGCATACAAGTGCGAGTATATATAGATGTGTGTCGCCAATAATGTGTTTACCTACTTGAATGTTGCTATAATGTTGGATGACGGTATATTTGCTCTTGGTCTACCGATGCAATGTTACATTTTATAAAGCGAAAAGTAAATGAGAGTCTAATGCAACAAACTCAATTAAGAAGTAGGGAAAGAGGACAGTTTGAGAAAGAAAGTGTCTAGGGTCTAGGAAGAAAAACCAAACAGCAAAGGAAAGGCTATAAAGGATGGAATAGAAAATCTTTTATTGCAGATAATTGGTGTTCGGTTTCGTAATCATGACAAAAGTTCTGACGACAACTCACGGAAGAACGCAAAATATTTTGTATTTTAAATTGCGTACCTATTCAGTCACATAATTTTATATCCAATACAAATGGTGTATGATAAGGACAAGGAGATATCTTACTTACTATTGGATTCTAAAAATGAATATAATTTTGAATCAAGTCAGTTGTTATCAATCAAATTTTGATTCATTTTTAGACTAGATGATCGATTTTACACGGAACGATCCGACAACCGATTTTTGTTTCAGACTTTAGTGACACACTTACGCCGCTAAAGGCACCAAGTGACAAAGAACAGGAACAGGAACAGACACAGAATTCCATACATTTGCCACAGAAACGGAATTAGGAACAGAACATTTTTTTTTTCAGAATTCAGAATTCAAAACAGAATTTAGCGGCAGAAAAATGGCAATTTACCTATTGTGGGGATGGGAATTTTTTTTTTTGTTTGGATTTTTCTGCTGGCTGTTTTTTTTTGCATCGTACTTCTACAAATTTGGCAATTCGACAATATGCTTCATGTAAATCGTCTTCACTAAACATGTCCAGTATCTGTTCCATTTTGTCGTTAAAGTCAAAACTAAAATGTAATCAAACGAAACACAATATGACAGAATAGGCGGCAGCGATGTTTTTATGAATCTGTTTCTGTTTCAGTTTTGTGTAGCTGAGCGAGCAACGTAAATAGAACCAGAATTTACTACAGTTTCTCTTCCTGCGAATGATTCAGGAACGAGAGGTGTGCCTGTTTAAAATCACGATTTGGAGCAGGATTTCGACTGAGATGATTAAATAGACCGCCGGGTCCCGCGCACCTACCCGATTCAGGCCGCAAAATTTTGAAACTGAAATTCTCTCCCAAATTTCTTATCTGTTGCGGGAGGAATAATAAAATACTGACTCTCAGCAGTCATCCTACATCATGGTATTTCTATAGCTTTTTGTGGAAGTTTCGATGTTCGAAAAACCTTCCGTGCAAAATAAGAAAATAAAGTGCACGACTGGGTCGAACGAAACTTTCTCGATACTAGATTAAAGAAAACAAAAAATTGGATATCTATCTCAAATGGCAATATAAGTTTTTAAAAGTTTAAGCTCTCAGCAACAGGCAATTGTCGCAACTTCTGGCTAGAGGGTTATAAGCGGCTACTGTACTATTTTATAAGGTCTTACAACTCACAAGATGTGGGGCATTAAGCCTATTACAAAAATATACCGTTGATATATGTGAAAATAATCGTGATTTCTGTAGTATTTTTTTGATAAATAATTTAAAAAACTCACATCTTCGAATTTTTTGAGAAAAAGAAAGTACGGGATGTTATTAATAATACCTACTTATATTATCTTTTATATGTACATTGGTCAAAATCGTTAAAACGGTTTTTGTAAAATTTGCCAGACAAATCAGTATCTACCAAATATTGCAATGTTTAATTTGAAAAATACTATTGCGTAAATATTTAGGTGAAAACCGATTATAAGTTATTGTTCGGTATGTAAGCATTGCTTCGTAGTTTTATCGAAATCAACGATGGGGTTTTCGAGATATGAGCAGTTTTTAAAACTGGCGTTTTCGGTGCTTCAAATTGAAAATTAAGAACACAATAGTTTTGAAAACATCCATTTGACTCTAAGTCTGCATTTTGGTCAGAATCGTTGTTGCCGTTTTCAAGTAAACTAAACAAAACAGCATTTTTAAAAACATACAATTTTTAAAAATCCTTTGTACGATAATAATGAGAAAAACTGAGTTTGCTGTTATTACAATGGACCACATTACCTTAAAAATTTATTTTCGTTACAAACCGTTTTATAGATATTTCGAAATTTCAAAAGTACCGTTGTTCGAATTTTTAGCCCAAAACTGGGTACGCAGTCCTGGTACACTTACCTACTTAAGCTTAAATATAAATTTTGGTTGAAATCGTTAGAGCCGCTTTCGATCCAATCACACTGGTACGAACATTTTATATGGGAAGTACCATTAATACTGAGGTTACCTTGAAAAAAAAAACACCTCCCGAACTGTAAGCCCAAAAACTCCAAATCCGAAGTTTGAACGTAATCCGGGAAGCCGTTTAGGCTGTAGGCCTGTGGAAGGACGGACAGACGGACAGACCGGACAGAATTTTGTGACCCACTTTTTTGAGTTCCTCTATCATCGTAATAATCAGAATTGATTAAAATCTCGAGTTCGAAATTTTGTACGAAACCAATATCTTTCTCTTACTACGTAATGGATAAAGTTAAAAAACAACGAAACTGTGGGAACATTGGGAATCCGCCAAATAAACCATTCAAATAATTCAGCATGATTATCAACAGCATGATTATCAACACACAAAATATCCACTAGAAAGAGCTAAATTTTTAGCAACATTTTCAAGTAGGTACCAACAAATAACCATTACAATGTTTACTGCAAGTTCTGTAGGTACTGAAGGTTATGAAGGTTAATTTAATATCATTTTCTTTCCGAAATATACATGACTTTAATTTTAAAAGTAACATTTTTTTCATAGAGAAATCGAGGTGAAAAACGCTTAATAACTAAAGTAACAAATATATTAATAAAGGACTACATAAACTGTGAAATATTCGTGGAAATAAAGTAAACTTGGTTGATAATAATCGATAAAGTGTGTTTTTTTTTAAACAGTAAGCATTTAATCTTTTTTCTTGGTGGTTTTGGACAACGAATAATCGTTTTTTTTTTCAACAGAAATTTAGTTAACTTGTATCCATTTCATTTTGTTTAACCGAGAACTCTGTTGGAGCCAATTCTTAAGCAGGATTTAACTGCTCTATTTCCCCAGATCATTAATTGTTTCGATGAAATCATATGAAAGCAAAGGCTTATGAAAATAATCCCAATAATCTTGAAGACCTTAGAGGGAAGCATAAGTTCCGATATTTTGGCATTAAACAGACAAACTTTACAAGAAAGTTGGGAAAATTGTATTAAAAAACAAGTGTGTACTAATTTTCATAATTAAAACCACCAAAGCTAAGACAAGACTTCAATATTTTCCTAATGTTATTAAATTAAAAAAAAAAAAAAAAAAAAACAATTATTGACGTGCTTAAATATTTAAAGTCTAAAGAAAGGCCTACAAAATGTGCTCTTTTTTGACTATTCCTATGGTTCATTCACCCAGGGCGGCGCGATCAGCTGGGCGAAACAAAGAGAAAACGGAGATTTCTTGGACGGATACAAAACAAACTGGATTGATTCGTTGCACGTCTATCAACTCACTCTAACCAGCCTAAAAAATTAACTTTCTTTTAAGCTCATAGTAGAGTATAAAATAAAATCATTTTTTGTAACGTTTATAAACGGTCAATGTACCTTACCTTTTCCTAGTCCCTTGCTTCAACAAAGCAAGGACGTAATTCGCTTTGGGCAACAACTTAGTCTAAAACATTCGCCCATCGAGCTGGATATGAACCAGCTGCCTGGTTTTATGACGTCGTGAAAAATTAACTACAGGGTGGAATTATATTGTAGCTAGTCCTTGTTTAAAAAAAGAGACACGTTACTGATCCATTGCAAATTATGGAGATCGACCTTGGGAGCTTTTAAAAAAGGCTCTTAGCAAGGCAACCAAGCAATTTAAAATTTTTAGCCATTCTAGGCTAGGGTAAAGCTATATAGCTTTCGCGGTAGGTTTGTGAGACAACATACAATAGCGAAATTAGATTGTCCGCCCCATGTACTTGTTTCTTTGTTCATTTCCTAATTCCATGCTATTATGAACTGGTATTTCAGTTCATCTGTTTGACGACTCCTATTCAACTCGAAATAGGGCAACTGCGCCTTTGCAGATCCCTCTCTAAAATGCAAATTTTAAACAAGAGAAATTCAAGTTGAGCACGTTTATGCATCATGTTGAATTTGATCAATCCGTACCTTTCTACTCGTGCTATGTACCTACCTACATATATGAAACAATTTTTCTAAACGCGCAGCGACAACAATAGGCGCTTATCTTTTTTATTTCAGAGCAGAGCCTTAACTGTTATACAAAAAAGAGCTCAAATTTGTGTTTCTTCTTTCGTTCAGAACATGATCAGAGCGCGATCTATGAAATCCGAATAAATTGACTGAACAGGCTGAGTTAAGAGCTGATTAAAAATATCCATACACACTTTCAGTCACAGGAAAAACAAAAAAACATCAGAACGCTCGGTTCAGGACACGCTTATAGTGCTCGAGCTCAGTTCAGTGCTCAGCTGTGAACTGAAAAAGAAGTATGCCTAATGCGATATTTCTGTAAATGGGTCAAAAAAGGATGTTCAGACTAATAATATGCAACAAAACATGTTTACTTTTGTGTTTAGACATTGATGGGAAAATTACAAAAGTGGATCGGCCTCATTTGTTGAATTGTTTGCATTTTTTTTTTTTAATTCAATTCATGTAATTGTGATTTCTCTGAAAGACGAAAATGTCTTGAACCAAAATTCAAATACAAAGTATTTCCATTAAAAACTTTAATCCGTTAGCATTATCCACAAAATGCAGATTTTTTTATTACCTATTTAAAAACAAGTGCTTGAGGATCAATGAACAGTTTTGTAGCAGCAACAAAGCTACCAAGTTCCTAGTTCCTTCTTTTGTCCACTCAATGGTATAAATAATATACCGAGTGGGATAGCAACAAACAACATATGCGTACAAACAAATGAAAAGAAAAAGCATTCACCGGCCAATTATTTGAGAAAAAGTTAGATGAATAAAAGTTTGAAAAAAAAAAAAAAAAACAAAACATTAGAACGGAAGAGAATCTATAAACAGATAGAGAAGTAAGTTCTTAGCTTGTTAATATGATTAGCAAAAAAAAAACATGTTTACCTTTGTGATTCCACACAGTAGCAACATCCAACTTAAATGTACCAATCAATATATTGGGACGAAGGACACTTCGACTTTGAAGCACCTTTTGGTTACATTTTCATTTCATTTCATGTTTTTGTTTAATTTTGTTATCAAGGTGTTTTTTTATTTTTTTATTGTTGTTTTTGTGATGAAAGTAGACAAACAAGAACAATAAGATAGCCAAAAAAGAAATACATATACATATATATAAAAAAACAGAACAACAAGAATACAATTTAAACATCAAAAAACCGGAGAACATGTTTTATCTTTTACCTTAGGGAAATAAATGATTAGCTAAATTGACAGAAGAACAGTTCCTGCTTACATACGAAACTCATAGCTACACATAAAAATAAAACTCGTGCTTCATCTGCTAGGAAATTATTATTACTTAAGGCGCCCAGCCACCTGTTGCTTCTCAAAATACATTGCAATTCCGAGGTACTGAGGTTGGAGTGTATTTTCGGTGAAAATGGTTCGCGAAATTATATTGTTTTTCTAAACAAAGTAAAATTTTCCGCAGACCGTAGAGGGAGCATTTGATTTTTGTATGTATCTACATGTTATTGAGTGCAGCCTTGGGCAATTACACGAAATCGATGTAACCTCTTGTAAGGATAAGGAGAAAAATCAATAAAATTGGAAATTGATATTGGCATTTATGGAAATATAGCTGAAGTTTATCAGCGTTAAAAATACATAAAGTATGACTGAAAGAAGTAAGACCTTCACATGTTCATGTTCTCTTTTTTATGGACGAAATATTGTGTTCATATTACCGGAGTCAAATTAAAAATGTTGTTGCCCTTGAGACAACGTAACCTAAATATGTACGTGATGTGGGTTCCGTGAAGTTTGAAGTGGGTAGCTTCTGATTCTCATTAAAGAAGAACATCAACCCATGGATCCAGAATTATATTAAACAAAATCACCCCAAATTTAAATTCTATGAAATTTTTTACGAATCGGACCAAACTTAGTTTAAGTTGTCAACTGGATAAGTCAAATTTTTGCATGCTAAAGCCTAGTATGCTGCCCGCGCTTAAATTAAGCCCGCATACAAAAATGTCTCCAAAGATAAAATCAAGCAAAGCAGTACGCAGTTCAAGCTAAATTTCTGTGCCGCCGTACGAAAACTATCTACAGAAGTTAAGTAAGCGTATTAATGCAAAATACATTTTTCCACAGCTAAATTTTGACAGATCAGAGAAAATATCGGACTTGGCAACAAAATTTCAAACGAAACAGTATCAATGGAGAATGGTTAGTTCAACACAAAGAAATTCGTTGTTGTCAATTTAATTTCTTTAGAAAATTTACCAAGTGACGAAACCAAGCAAGTCAATCAGCTGTCCCAACACAGTTTTTTTTGACGGATTACATGGTCAAAACTAAAGGAACATTAAGCGAAGTGGTGAAGAGAAACATTGGAGAGGCGCTTTATTTTAGCATTCCAGGAACAGCATATAATAAGCTTAATAATTTGTGCACCTTTAGTTTATAATAACAGGTTCTGCTCTATTCGATAGTCAATTATGAAAACTCCGAGAACGTTTTTCTTTTCCCTATGAATGGTTTTTTTTTTCTGAATGGTCTTAAATAAGTTTAAAAAAATTCTATGACCTCTTTTCCCTACCTTGCTCAAAAAAGTAACAATGTCGATTTCTAATTGATAGGTCTCGACAACGGCAGTATCAAATAATAAGAAGAAAAAACCGAGTGACAGCTAAAAAATTTGTCGGAAAACAAACAGTTTTAATATGGCTGTAGCCTAATTATGTTAAAAAAATTGGGCTAAATTACTGAAAAGTTGTAGTATGGATTTACGCTCAAAAATGAAACACGTCCGATCTGTTCTCGTTGTGGCGTGAGACTGCCTCTTCTTTATTTTTACTTATTCTATTCTACTTATTCTACGTATTTAAGTCTAAGTGTGCGTGTGCTACAGAGCACTTACAATGCACATCACAGTTTATGTGTGTTTATTATATATGTGTATAAATAACGGCATGGTGATTCGATAATGCGACTATATAGATAATATAACAACGGGTCGGGAATATGACAATACTACTACAACTCGGCCTTCCTGACCTTTAAGATCACCTGATCTTCCGGTTTACAATTTTTCTTTTTTTTTTTTTTTTTTTTATTATTATTTTTTTTTTTTTACTTAACCACGGTTTCATGTTGCCGACCGCCCATACTCCTTGGTAAGGTAACCGTGATTGTTGAAAACCATCAACATCCTTCAACAGATATCTATCGTTTCGTAAAATCTTTTCAACTCGATAAGGTCCTCTAAATTTCGGAATTAGTTTTTTTGACGCTCCAGGATGTGAGTCGAAATTTTTCACCATGGCATAGTCTCCTACCTCATACTTCGTTGGTTTGCACCGTTTTTTGTCTACATACTGTTTGTTATAGGCCTGGGATTTCTTTTGTTCTTGGACTGCCCTGGTGCGGATCTCTTTTAAATTTCGTACTTTTCCTGAATTCAACTCTTTTAAACTTTCCTGCAGTTTGTCTGACCATTTGCCTTTCTGACTCACCCCGAACAGCATTATGCTTGGATGCTCTTTTATGGTTCTACCTATCGTGTTATTTAGCGTGTGTTCAACTTCTTCTAAAACGTGATCCCAAAACACTCCTTCTTCTGGTTTGACTAACTTAGCTATCATTGGTCCCAAGCTCCTGTTTACTCTTTCTACTTGCCCGTTTGCTTGCGGGGAACCTGTCGCGACTTTTATGTGTTGGACGCCTTCTTTTTCCAAAAAATCTTTAAACTCTGTGGAAGTGAAACAACTGCCCCTGTCTGACACGACATACTTTGGTCTACTATACGCTCTGAAATAGTCTGTTAACGATCGGTTTACTTCTTTTGTATTTGTGGTCTTTGTTGGGTACAACCTTACGAACTTCGTAAACGCGTCTATTACCACCAGTATGTATTTTTTAGCCGATCTTGAATTGTCAACTGGGCCATAGTGGTCTATGTGGACTACCATGAACGGTTTTTCTTCCTTTGGAATGTTGTTAAGAAATCCCTCTTCGCGACCCTGCTTCGCTGAAAAAGCGATGCATTTCAAACAGTTTTTTATGTGTGTACCTATTTTTTCTCTCATCTTGGGAAACCAGTAACTTTTCGATATTAATTCTAATGTTTTGTCGGTCCCTACATGGCCTACTTCGTCGTGGTATTTGTATAACACATGGTTTTCCATTTCTGTTGGTACATAAAACACTACACTACTATCATTTTTCTTCTTATACACCACTCCGTTTCTCATCTCGTACAACGAGTGTTCTGATCTCTCCAGTAACTCCTTAATCCTAACTATCTTGTCGTCCCTTCCTTGGCATATTATCAGGTTTTCTTCAAAAGTATTTGTTTCGATCGTCATTATATTTGTTGACCTACTTAGCGCGTCGACATGCTGCATACGAGTACCTGCCCTGTGTTCTAGGATGTAATCATAGTTTTGTAGCTCTAACGCCCATCTGGCGATCCTGGGGTTGAGTTCTCTTTTGTTTAAAGTTAAGGTTAACGAGTTACAATCAGTTACTATTTTAAACTTCTTGCCCTGTAGGTAGACTCTAAAACGGCTTAAGGCGCTAATAATCGCAAGTGTTTCTAATTCAAAACTATGGTATTTTGCTTCCGACTCGGTTGTCCTTTTGGAGAAATAAAAAACTGGATGCAGTTTTCCGTCCTGCTTTCGTTGTAGCAAGATTGCCCCAAACCCCAGTGCGCTGGCATCACAGTGCAGCTCGGTTTCGTCTTTCGGACTATACAATGCCAACACTGGAGCTTCTATCAATTTGTTTTTTAAAATCTCAAAAGCTTCTAGCTGTTTGTCACCGAACTTGAATTCTCTATCCTTTTTAATCAAATCATACAACGGTTTTGCTATAGTCGAAAAATCTTTAACGAACCTGCGGAAATATGAGCACAAACCTATGAAACTTTGCACCGCGTGAGTCTTTTGGGGGACCGGAAAATTTTTTATAGCTTCAATACCCCTATCGTCTGCTTGTATGCCCTCTCCCGTGATCGTAAAACCTAAATATTTAATCTTGCTTTGAAGAAACTTGCACTTATCTATCCGTAGCTCCAATCTGTTGTCCACCATTCTTCTCAAAACTTCAGAGAGTATCCTAAAATGATCTTCATATGTTTTTGTAGCTATCATTATATCATCTAGATAAACTATAACCTCGTCGTTTCTAATCATGTCAGCAAATATTTTGTTAATGTGTCTCTGAAAAGTTGACGGAGCATTCTTTAAGCCAAACGGCATTCTCAGAAACTCGTATTGTCCCAGCGGTGTTATAAAGGACGTATATTTCACCGCATCTTCGTGCATGTATACATGAAAAAATCCGTTTTTGAGATCTAATTTAGAAAAAATTGTTTTGTCTACCAATCTGTCTAACAAATCATCGATTACTGGTATTGGGTAACTATCTTTTGCTGTCGCCTTATTTAACGTACGAAAATCTATGCACATCCTAAGCTCTCCAGTCTTCTTCTTAACTAAAACTATCGGTGAAACGTATTCCGACTCACTTTCCCTAATATATCCTTTACTAAGATACTCGTCCAGTAACGAGCCAAGTTCGTTTTTCTCAGCGTACGACAACCGGCGTGGTCGACAATGAAAAGGTTTTACGTCGTTTAATGTTAAGTTCATTTTAGTTTTAATTACCGGTTCTGCAGGGCGATCGGCAAAAAGATATTCGGTCTTATATATCTTCTTAAGTTCTTCTTTACGTGCATAACTTACATCTTCGTCAATCTCTAATTCTAACTTTGAGCTCAAATTATCTTCGCAGTCTATTAACATAAATTGTTTTTCGAAATCTTCACTTTCATTTTCTACTACATCCGTAACCGTATTATTTTCTAACTGTGACACTAACTTAAACTTTCCATTTCTGAGAAAGTCTCTCCCCAAGATTGCCTCATAGCCCGTGGAATTGTCGTCCATTACCCTCAGACTTACGTTTATTGCAACTTCTTTATAAAAAACGACACAAGACAGTCTTCCATATAACTTTAACAAACTTTTATTTATGCCGAAATATTTTTCTTTATTTTTACAGCGCCATACTGACGTTCCGACTGGTATACACGAATTTTTGATTAGGCTTATTGGGCTTCCGGAATCTATCAGGCAATCTAAGGGAATACTACTATTATTATCAGTAAATTTAAATTCTAAACATCTTACATAATCTTCCGACTCTTCCTGTTTGGACAACTGGTGTACCGCTGACTTCCTTTCAGGGCAGGTTGACACTTTGTGTCCCATGACACCACAGGCGTAGCACGCCCCGTACTGTCTTTTCGGTTTAGAGCAGACATTTGCCATGTGTCCTACCGAGTTGCAATTGTAACATCGTACTGCGATCCTTTGTGCTATCGTTTGTCTACCTGTTACGCTATCTGTTGTCGCTCCTGTCTGCCTGTTTTGTGACGTACTCGCTGTCAGTCCTGTCTCCGTCTTTCTCTGTGTGATTTTGTTGAACGCCCTTAGTAGGTCTGCCTTCGTAGTATACCCCTGCACATGTGCGTATAGACGCATGTTGTCGTCTGAAAATCCCTCGATCGCGTATTCCGTCCATTCTTCCTCGTCCATCTCCAATCCCGTTGCCAGTCTCGATTTATCGTGGAAATATTCCGCAAAGCTTTCGTTTACTTTCCACTTTCGGCTCTCAAAATTTTTTCGTATTTCCATCTTATTTTTCTTCGTACCAAACACTGCTTGCAATCCAGTCGCTAGGCTGTCCACATCGTCTCTCAGAAAATTCGGCTGTCCGTGCAACCACTCTTGCGCTCTACCCCTCAATTTTGCGATGAAGAGTGTGTGCAAGTTTTTTTTTCCCACGTTATAGACGTCTTCCACGTTTTTCAGTTGTGCTAGCCAGACATCCACGTCAGATCCGCCATCAAACTCCGGCAGCATTTCTTTCCAGAGATTCAGTTTTTGGATTATGTCCAGCTCTCCTGTTGTCACCGCACTATCTGTTTTTTCTTTCCCATTTTTCATTCCCGTTTCTCCTGTGTCCATAGACTTAACGATTTTTTGTAGCACTTCATTTTCCCTCTTTGTGACTTCCACTTCCCTTCTTAGTAGTCTAATTTCTCTTGCCATCAGTTGTTCTGTCGTTTTGTTTTCTTGTTCTTGTTCTTGTTGTCTTTCTTCTTCTTCTTGTACGTTATCTGGTCTTTCTCCTCGCTCGTCTGCTGGTACGCCGTTGAGGCGAACAACCAAGGTGGCTTTGTTGCCGTTGCTTGGCATACCCAGCTGCTGCAACCAGTTTCTCAACTCTGCAACGGTGAACTCGTCTGGATTAATGGTCGGGTTTTCCATTGCAAACGCAGAGCAAACAACAAAGCACAGAAAGAAAAAAAAATTATTTTTGGTGGCACGACACGACACTTTTTTTTTCAGCGAGTGGTGGCACGACACGAGTTTTCTTTTTTTACTTTTTTTTTTTCACTCAAGCGAGGGGATGCTACGGTCTGGTCTGTAAATTTTTTTTTTATTGTTTGTTCACTGATCCCACTTCTGAGGATTTGTAGTATGGATTTACGCTCAAAAATGAAACACGTCCGATCTGTTCTCGTTGTGGCGTGAGACTGCCTCTTCTTTATTTTTACTTATTCTATTCTACTTATTCTACGTATTTAAGTCTAAGTGTGCGTGTGCTACAGAGCACTTACAATGCACATCACAGTTTATGTGTGTTTATTATATATGTGTATAAATAACGGCATGGTGATTCGATAATGCGACTATATAGATAATATAATAACGGGTCGGGAATATGACAATACTACTACAAAGTTAAAATAAAGGCGGAAAAAAAAATTATTTTTCGAAATTAGGTAGAAGCTGTGAAGTTAAAGTAATGGGAATTGTGCGCTCCAGTTAATTTTTTCAAAATACTTTTCGCCATACAATCTTTCATCTCCTATTTCATCAAAAGCAGCCTGTATCCTTTCTCGGCCAAAAACGAAACCATTCAGCCGAAAATCGTTAAAATCGAATAATCCGTTCTCGAGTTATGCGCGCACACACGGACTTCATTCTATTTTATTATGTACTTGTACATAGAAGATGTAAAGCGGGAATTCGCATAACTGCAGGAGTATAGCCTACTCCAAACTCGAAGGGAAAAGTGGAGGCATAGCGACAGTTCTTGTGAAATATAAGAAATTCTGAGATTTTTGTGAGTCTAAAAACGGGGTTGATGTTTCTGCCGCTTTACGTTAAAATCTCAGAAATTTATATCTCTAGAGCTTTCCAATTCTTCTTGCAGCCGGATTTATTTGTTCGTGAAATCTGTAAACCTTTTAACTCTCCCTGCCACCGTATGTGGCAAGACTCTAAAGAGATTTACTGTACCCAATTTCAATCGATGATATCATCAGTTTAAACTATTTCAGACCAAATGTATTTAAGACGTCGAAATGAATAGCCACGCTCACGATATTAGCTGCAACAAACTTTCTTTGAAATATAGATGGGGCATTCCGACGCTAATCGTTTTGAGAAACTTATCCACGGTCCTTGGCGAATCAGGACTTACTTCATTAGCTTGCAAAAAGTTTAAAATGATGAAAATGTTAGTCAAACTAATATAACGGGAGAGGACACACCCATCGCATCGCACTTTAAACCTACATTCGAAGATTAAGACATTAATAATTACCTCAACTACATTATTGAAAATAACAAATAAAAGAAAAAAAAATGAAGGCGCTTAGTTTGCACTCTCTAAAGACTGACCTCCATCATTCTTAATATACGCAGTAACTCCTATTTTCATCAGTTAAATTTAGAAAATTCCCTGTGTCAGTTAAATCGCCCATTAATATTTCATTATCGTGAAAATGGCTTAAATGAGTAAACTTTTAATCTGTCTCTCCCTGCAGGAGATCATTGTTAGGTCAACTGCTTCAAACAAGTCCGTAAGTATGCGTATTTAATATTAAAAATTCAAATAGAATACAGGCAGAAATTTATAAAAAATTTAACAACACATGTTTCGCTCGAAGGATTAACTGCGTCCTAATGTTATATACTCCAGTTCCTCGTACCTCTAAGGCCCATTTTTTCTGGATTTTTATATGGAAAACTCCCCGAGTTGTGTTCAACTTCGAGTGAATAAAATGGGCCTAAGTGTATGCAATATCGGTTTATTTTGAGAAGCCAACCCTTACGCACCTGAGGTTTCTCTCATAACTCATCCTGTTATTGTGATGTCAGAAGGATGTTTTTATTTCAAGGAAAATAAGAAAAGTTTACAACGCAACGAACAAGATGTCTCATTCAGCTTTTTGTTTAAAAGAATCTTCTCAACGGTATTTGTGTTGCCATAGAGCGATGATTACCTCATTAAGTAAGCAACTAAAAATATTTACACTTTTAAAACTATAGCAATATGTAAGTTACAACAAATAGAGACATCGACAAATATAGACAAACGGAAAGGAGATAGCAAAAGTTGAAAAGAGAAACATTGAAAAAGTATAAGCGAACTATAGAAAAATTGGGTCAAGTACCGTTGGCATCGTAGACGGTCTTGAGGTCGATCTTAAAATTACCAACAACCGTGCCGGAGCGCAGAAATTTCCTCGAATGGATTACCTATTCATACATCCACACAAACGAGAATTTAATAAGAATGTTTATGCAGAAGTTAAAAGAATTTAATTGGTACCCAAGCTCTCGTTGATGTTGTATTATACTTTGCACCAGTGTATCGAGAGAGGGAGAGAGTGAGATGGATTGAAAGTGAAAAAGGATATCCGTCTGGCCTCAGGTGACACAACATTGACCCCTAGAAGACTTGTTGCCTAGGTCCCGCTCACCCCAGTTCATGTTATACTATCTACCGAAAGTAGACAAAATGGCTAAGCTGACATTTTTATTATCCTCTAACGACGAAAAGTTCACTTTTTCACCTTTCTGCTATAATGGTTTCGTAAGCGGCATTAATATAGTAACAAGGAGAATAACCCATCCAACGAAGAATATGAAAAAGAATCGCACCTTGTTTGCCCAGGGGAGACGTTGTGCTTTTCATTTTTACATTTCTGTCCCACATCCGTATCCTTTATTTTTTCTTGTCTGTCCTTTAACGTAAACATTAGGAAGTTATTGAGAAATAATTTGAAAGTAGATACCATCAACTCTCCGAGCGAGTGCCACTGGTGTATATATTTTTTGCTGGGAGCTTATGCAACAAAAATGTCCACACTGAAAGTGATGCCACCCGGGGTCCATTTGGCAATGGAAAATCGTTTGGAAGACACGCACCTACTCAAATTTGAAAAACCCACATAGGTCATGGGCTTTTTATAGGATACAATGATAAGTTTCGCATAACCAAATGAGCCTGGGTAGAGTATGACTCTACTATACTATTTTACTATGATAGGGGTGGTTTCACAGGGTTGTTTTCCTCTTGTGGTGCCTTTGGCAAGTAAAAAATTTATATTTAAACTGCTTGAACTAGCAATTTTGTAAGGATCTATTGGTGCTATTGTAACGAATATTTTATAAGCCCCAAGTGTTTGAAATAGCCAGTGGATCCATTGCTCCATTGAAGTACACCTTTTTTAAATATCCCATTTTTAATTGCATCACCCGCTTAGTGAATGTTTTTTTTGTTTTTTTCCTATACCCTATCCACACATGTTCGTTTAGCCATGATAAGTCACAGTCCCTTTAGAACTTTATACACTATGGTGTGCTTCTTCCCCATTATTAGATTCATATTCCCTTCAGGGATTTACTAAAATATTGCTTCATTTCCGGAACTAAAAAAGAAGCCGAATTCCGGGAGTTCGTCATCAATATTTCACTGCGACGTTGTCAGAAGCAATAACTTGAGTGTTACTTATCATTAAGGGCAGTACTCTACAAACAGCACGCCAAGGAAGCCAAATATGTACATATACACTCATGACATAACGATGAAAAGTTTCCAATGTGCCAAGAGAAAATAAGTTATTCTCCTGTGGTCAAAAGTTCCACCAAAACTCACTCTCACCCTCTCTGTCTCGGTAAAATGTCCTGTTGTATAAAAAGCAATGCTAATTACACCGTAACACACATAAATGGTTCATATTGCCTTAATGATATTTTATGCGAGGACAAAAACGAGGGAATTAGCCAAAGCCACCCTCCAAATAGGAATAGAGTGACAAATGAAATTATTCCCAACGTCATACCTACTGGTGACTTCCCACTCATACCACTCGCACACAGGCAGACACATCTCGAAGGCGGGACTAATCGATAGCTAATAACTATTTAAATAGTACTTACCGACAGAGTAATAATCTTATCGAATAACATTACCGGCGGCATGTGGAAATCGAATACAAAATACTGAAACAAGAGATAGAATTAGTTGGGGGGGGGGGGGAAATTTAATTGCTACGGCAACGGGGACGTGACCTTTTCAGATCACGTACAGGCAGCCGCCTTATCATATAACTTACCTCATTGAAGTAGGGACAATTGGTGCTCTCCTTGACGCTGGTGTATTTCTTTTGATCCCCCACTTGTATGCACACTACAGGGTCCATGTTAAGGCCGGGCAGTTGGCGTGCTTCGATGATAGTGATGCAAACTTGAAAGTCCTGAGATTTTAAGTGATCTGCTGTGCGGGTCATAGCCTTAATCCTGTCATCGAGAATTGGAGGGATTAGAAAAATCAAGAAATACTTTTGACTTACATCTTTCCCTGGTCGAAGTTGGCCACATCTTCGCTTTCACTGGATTGAATTGAGCCGCCGCTTTCGTTCAAACCGATTTGGTTATCCTCTTCGCCTTCGGTCGCTGATGTGGTCAGCGCTGTGTGATCCGTGTCAATAATGAGTGGAGATCTATGCATAAAATAAGGGGAATGGCGAAGGAAAATAGTTTTTATCATCGGTAGTAAAATTGTGGTCGATATGAAAAATCTGGTCAATGCTATCTAAAAAGTTACTAAGCCAGTTCCGGCTTACGGTGAACGGTGTTTTTGAAGAACGGGCAAGGCGGACTTTATGCTGATTTTTAGGGGACCATTTTTAAATTGGGGAGACAAAAACTGCCAAGAACGTCAAAATCTTTCTAGTTTTCAGTTTCAAATTAAAAAAGAATAATAATAACAATGAAATAGTTTCAAATATTATATTTAACAAATTCGGTAAATTGACGTAATCAGTTGTGAAGTTTTGTATAACACTTCGACTGCATGTGCTCGATAATCCAAATATTGAAAGAGAAGAATAGGCAAAGTTTTGCCCGACTGGACGCTGGAAGGGTTTAGTTTTTCGCGCGTATCCTATGTCCGTTCGTACGTGACGCCTTGTAGTCTGCCCGGGCACAGGGACAAAATTCCGAGACAGACCTTTTTTAACTGGACTATTGACTCTAGTTCGAACTTTTCCCCAAACACAAATCCTTTGACTTATGCTACGTTAACGAGGAAGTTCAAAAAACACTTCATTACAAGACAGTAATGGTTATCAGTTACTTCATGGACGTTAGGTTAGGTAAGCGGGCAAAGCAGGGGGAACAGCTGTAAAGTGTACAGCTGTCACACTTAGATCAATGTTGATGCTGTGGAAACCGGGTTGTCAAGCTTTCCCTTAGCTAATACAAATCTAAGTAAGTCTAATAAACTTCTCAGGGATTTCTTCTAAGTGTTCGAAAAAGAGTCTTCCAAGAATTCAGTATCTCATGTGGAAGAGTGCCGGGCAGTGGCAAAGAAAACGTGGGGTGTCTGCATTGGTGACAGTTTAATTGGAATCCGTTATGTGGCGCTGTTGTTTTTACAGTGCTTAGTAATATTTAAACTTTAACATCATCGATACATAATGTCAACTAATGTCAACATACATTTTTTGTGCCAATCAGGGGCCCTATTCTGTAAAGCAAAACGGTCAAACGTTTACGTGCGCACGAATGAATGCCCTATAGTTACACAAGCAAATTTCTTCGCGCATACGAAAACCTTTGAAGTTATACGTGAAATTCACGTGAACAGATTTAGTTTCGTTGAGGGTGATCCGCCAGTTCCTTGTCCATTCATTTACATTATTCAATGTGATTTGAAGCTTTGTAGTCGTTTGCATTACCTACTGTTAGGATAGCTGTGTCGTCATCGAACGTAGCAAGGGTAGTGCCATCTTCCCTTGGTATATCGCGAGTATATAACAGATAGAGAAGCGGCCCAAGGACGCTTCCTTGCGGTACGCCGGCCGAAATTTCTTTAAGCTCTGAGTATTCGTTTCCATTTCTAGCACGGAAGAGTCTTTTCCCGAGACATGATTCTAAAATATCATACAGGCTTACGAGGAGAACTTGCTGTAATTTAAGCCGTCGTGCCACACCTTTTCAAAGGCTTGTGGGGCGTCAAGGAATACGCTTGAGCAAATCTTTTTTTTTCAAATGCTTTCTCGATTACATCAGTAGTTCTATGCACTTGGTCAATCGTGGAATGATTGGTCTAAAACCCAAAAGTGGTCATCGATAAGATTATTGTCTTCTATAACCAGTTGTAGGCGCCTTAGCCACATTCTCTCGAAAACCTTGGCTATGACTGGAAGAAGGGAAATTGGTCTATACGATTTTACTTCATTTGGCGGCTTTACTGGTTTCAAAACCATTATGACCTCCGCGACTTCCCATTGAACTCGGCACGTGTCTTAGTCTGAGCGCAGCATTTATAATATGAAGAAGCTTAATTAATACTTTTCTTGAGAACTTCTCCGGTGATCAAATCATAACCAGGAGCTTTCTTAGGTTTTAGGGATTAGATTTCACGTTTTAAATAAAAAACAAAATATTTTAACAAAACAAGGTAGTTAATTAAAATGTTTTAAAGCAAACAACTCTTTTTCACAAAAAAAATTCTAGACTCCAAGGCTTTTACCAGACCTCTATAAGCGCCTTTATATAAATTTAAGATATGGTTATAGCTTCTTAAAGGGCAATGATCTTTCCAACAACCTTAATATGAAAGGTGTCCCACAGCGGACTATGGAATTTTATTTCAATCAAGTTCTTAGCTACTGTAATGATTCCCATTAACTATATAAAAAAAATTAAAATCACAAGAGCAGAATATACAAACAATTTAAAAATGGACCAACATTTTAAATACAACAGGTATGTTATATGGAGAGACTGCTTGAATAGTCCATCGTTGAGCCATGTTATTGTAGCGAATTCGTAGAAAAATAAACACAACCGCTGTCAAACCAACTGGTTCAAAAATTGCACCTATATTCGCACGTCAAAAACAAGAGCCAAGTATATTTTCATTGCCATGATTGAATGCCATTGCGTGCCTGCAGCGGACAGCTAGTCGCACTGCAATAAAAATCCTGTTTTTATTTAGTAGACCAGCAAAAGAGTAGAAACCATCCCCAAACTAAAGCCCTTTCCCAGGTATTCTGTATATATGCTTCAAAGACCACCCACAGAACTGGTTAGCTTGAAGGTGATTAAGGCAACAGTTTCGGGTGGCATGTAACTATATTTGTTTTAAAATAAAAGTTAAGGACAGCGAGAAGTTTAATTTGCCCGAAGTTTCAATTAACACCGGAAGAAAGGCAAAACGAATGCATTGGGGATTTTTGAGAAAAAATACATTTTTCTACCTCAAGTTGGTGCAAAACGTTTGAGAACTTATTTCAGAATGAAAAATAGCTGGCAAAGAAAAATAACGTAGTTTCAAGAATTTTCTGGTGCTGGTTCATCTCCCTGATATAAAAAGCACTAAGTTGGTTGAGTATAACATTTGCTAGGAGTACGTTTCCAAATGAATTAATTAGAGCAAACATAAACCACATTGAGCAAGGATATCCTGTAGGTAGGTACTACGCTTATACATAGACAAAAATCAAATAAGTGGTAGATGTAGGTATCCCTTGAGGGATGTGATGTACTCTGTGATGTGCCTCTCCCTTGTCGAGGTGGCGCCAACGGCTAAATAGTTCGTACAAGTCTATAATAATCATCTCCATTTCAGATTTCAGATACAGGCAAAGGTTCATCTAAATGAAATGCGAACTAATCACATGAATTAAATGTACACCAAACCTCATACAAAAAATGTGTATTGGCGCTCATTTCTTCAAAAATTCAAACCTACCCCTCCACCATGACGCATAAGAGGGGGGCCAGGATTCTGACAAGACTCAGATAAGCCATAACCTCGACGAGAACTGGTTTATCTCGAAAAGAGTTCTTCATCCCTGGCCGAGTGCTTTTTAACAATTATTAACCTCGGCTGGGAAGTGGTCCACCCCAAGGCAGATCATCGCGCTGTTCTTTCAATGACATTCTAATTGGAATTCATGCGAAGCAATAGCAATTTCACCCTTGTTCTTTATGGGGATAAAATCTGTGTCCCTCAGTGGATTGTGTTGTGTACGGATACGAAGAACCTAAATTTATTACTGTGGGTATAGGCGCACTTTCGAATTGAATATTCATGTCTGCATGTATACCCCCATATCCTTGACGTGTATTCTGCGCTTACATTGAGTCCCAGCTGACTAGCGTTACCGAACTAATTAGATCGCCAATGCACTTTCCCATTACACTATCCCCAGCGAACACTCTACTAAAAATTCATCAAATGCACAACCGATGCAGGCCAGTCCATGAATATTTATCGACACTTGGTCGCAACAGAAATTCCTTCGGACAAGTACCGAAGTGTGCCACCCACCGAAAAAAGTAAATTTGGTTCACTTCCTTAACACCATTGCGGAGAACCTATACCAGAGAACCAAAATATTAAACGCAACTGGGTCAATGTCATAACCTTGATTCCATCGGCCATCACACTTGACATTTTAGCTCATGCACAGACTTACCTGCCTTCATCTTCGGTGCTGCTATCCCTTGACTGTGGTGTAGGACGATGTTTACCAAATCGTAATGCATTCCGAACCGTTCGCAGTGACATTTTCTTTTCCTTCGTCACTGGAGTTGGTGGCGCTGTCACTGAACCCGATGTGGTGGCTCCATTGCGTTTTGGCGGAGTCGGAGATTTACCGAATTTATCGAACTTCAGCTCGGACTTATGGTGACCGCTGGACAACGCCGACGAGTGTGTAGCGCGGCCTTGACTGGAAGACATGACGCGTCGCAACAAGTGGCGCTTACGACTCACGAAAGTCTCAGCCGAACTGTTTTCTACAACGGAAATAATAAGCAATTTATTTTTTTTTACACTTCACTAGACACCAGTTAGATACCAAAGTATATTTTCAATTTGAAAAAAAAAAAAAACAGTATCTATCTATATTTGAATTTTAAATATAAATATTTCTACTTTGTGTACAGTGTACACACCTCGACTGAGACTACGCTCCAAGTTGGCTATGTTCTGTTCAATGTCGAGGAGCATCTGTTGATCATCGTCGAGACTTTTACTGCTGCAGCTAATGTTGTGCTGGTCCTGTATCGGTCGAACCAGGTTCGTTGGTTCGAAATTCCCCGCGGCATCATCTGGTGATATGTACTTTGCTTCGAATACAGCAACCACCTGTGTATGTAGCAGGAAGTACGCATGCAAAGAGAGAAATGCCAGAGAGACAGAGTGTTAGTGGAGAGTTTTGTACTCAGGCCGGGGCGGGAAATGTGGGTGGCTTTGGGGAAAGTGTACGGTTACAGAAGAGGCATGAAATAATGTACTTAAAATATTTTTCGAAATCAAAATGTTTCCTATTTAAAATAAAATGCGCGACTGGGTCTGGATGACTGCAATATTTTCGTAACGCTGGTTTAAGGTGTCTATGATTGGAAATAGGGTTCGTATCAGACCGATATCTTTACATAGATATTTATGCAATGTATATAAGATTTAAAAGGTTTATTTTAGACGTTATAAACCGAATATACCGATGGAAACGTAGTGCGGTATTGAGTCTTAAAGGGATGTATGAACAGATCGGCTTTTGGGTAGTAATTTTTGAGAAATAATTAAAAAACTTGTTTATTAGATTTTTTTGAGAAAAACTAAGTATGGTTTTTGTAAAATTTAGCAGACAAAACAGTAGCAAATATCGCCATGTTCAGTTTAAAAAAAAAACTATCGCTCATACATTTAGCTGAAAACTGATTATAAGTCATTGTTCGGGATGTAAGCATTACTTCGTTTATAAAGTTTTATCGAAGTCGAAGATGGGGTTTTCGAGATACCTATATGAACAGTTTTCAAAATTTGCGTTTTCGGTGCTTCGAATTGGAAACTAAGGACACAATAATTTTTGAAAACATCAATTTGACTCCAAGTTTGCATTTTGGTCAAAATCGTTATTGCCGTTTTCAGGTAAACTAAACAAAACTAAATTTTTCAAAAATCCATTGTACGATAATATAAAGAAAAACTGAGTTATAAATGACCACATTATCTTAGAAATTAATTTAGGTTACAATCGTATGTATAGGTAGGCGTTTTTCGAGATATTTATATCGAAATTTCAAAATTATCGTTATCCGAATCTTTAGCTGAAAACTGGGTACGCAGTCATAGTAGCCTCACCTACTTAAGCTTAAAGTTAAATTTAAGTCAATTTTGGTTGAAATCGTTAGAACCGTTTTCGATCAAATCAAACTGCTACGAAAATTTCATGTGGAAACTTCCCATTGGGAAGTTCCATTAAAATTGAGGTTACCTTGCAAAAAAAAACGCCCTCGAACTGTAAGCCCGCACCAACTCAAAATCCGTGGAGCTGTTTAGGCTGTAAGGCTGTGGAAGGACGGACAAATAGACAGACGGACAGAAGGACAGAATTTTGTGACCCACTTTTTTGAGTTCCTCTATCATCGCAATTTCAGGGGCCCAACTCTGTATTTCGTTCCGAAAGTCATTTCTATTCGAAAGTGCTTTTCGTTCCGCTTTTGATTTTGTACTCTGTTAAACATTCGGAACGGAAAAAAAACACTTTTCCCTTTTACGGATTGGTTGTTTCGAGTCTCGAATTAGTTCTCATGAAATCTGCCAAATCAAGAATTCAAAACAAATAACAAACAAGGCGGATAAGACAAAATTGCGATTTTGAAAGAAAAATAATTCAAAAAAATGGATTCGGTTGCGCTTTGGATGGGTGCAGAAAATAATAAAGAACGAATTGAACGAAAAATTATACGGGACAAATCAAATATAATGAAAATGTGTGATAAAATGTAAAATTTTAGGTATTGGTGGCAAAGATTCATTTCACTATTTAACTATTGTTTATTATTTTAGTTTTGTTCAGAACTTTCTCCTTTCGAAGAACGCTTTTTTGTATGTTTTAAGATGAACTCTGCTCCTTTAAGATCAACTGCAGTTCCAACTATCTTGAAACTAGCACAACAAACAACATCAAGTGCTGTTGCAAATATCTGCAGTGTGATAGTAAAAGTATTGTGTCCAAAACATATAAATTTTAAAATGAGTGAAATAAAACGTAAGAAAAAACATAATCTTCATGATTTCTTAAAACAATGAAAGTGCCTTTACAAATTATAGATATGTGACCATGAAAATGTTCATACGGGCAGTAAATGCAAAGTACGGTGGTGCAGCACATGATTCACATGTATGGAGTCTCTCGTATGAACGTGAATATTTAATTCAAAAATTCTGTTTTATGTCCATTTTTCTGCTCGAAGATTCACTTTAATTAAATTTATTTGCTTGAATTGTTATTAAAATTAAGTTTGTCTATAAAAAACATACATTTGAAGACATTCGTCGTCATTTCCGTCATCACATTGGTTGTAGAAACAAATTTTCCGTTTTCGAATGCTTTCGACATTCGAAAACGAGTTACCAGTTACGAAAATTCCACTTTCGGAATTGTCATTCCAAAAGTAGTAAATTTCTTTCCACTTTAGAAATAGAGAGTACGAAATATTCGTTTTCGAAAATTTTCACTTTCGGAACGAAATACAGAGTAGGGCCCCAGAATTGATTAACATCTCGAGTTCGAAATTTTTTACTATTCAACAACAATATTATACCAAGAAATGGATCAGTGCATTGATTATCAGACATTTGCACAATTTGACGCCACTCGGTTAGATCTTGTAAGGCTGTGCGAAGGCCACTAGCGCATGCTGATTACCCGCAAGTTTTTCAGACATTGGAAATCAATATCATTCATCGTTGTTTTTAAAAAGAAAAGTTATATTCAGCTCTTAAAAAATGCTCGTGGTAATTTTTGTTCACTTGTTGGTAAGCATTAAAAATATATATTATTCCCTCACATACGAAATGTTTCAAACCTTTGCTTGGTAGTGCAAAAGACTGACGAAAAAGCCACTGTGTGCTCTTAAATGTATTATCAGTATTATAATTATTATTTATTAACCAATAAACATAAAACTTACAGGTGAATCTTAAAAAATAACAGCACTAGCTAGTTACGGCTGGTAAACGTATTTTTTTTTCTGAATTGAAAGCAACTCAAGGTTTTAGCGTCACGAAAAATAAAAGCGCGCCTTCTTTCACTACTATTCACAGCTCCCACTGTATCTTGATTACAAATTCTGAAAGATACACAATTGGTTGCTCGAGAGGAAAACTCTCCACAAATTTCGACCTCGCCTGTGCACAATGCAAAAAAAAGAAGAACAGCCTGCCTCACCCCGACTTTCCAATGTGTCTTCCGCACAAGCAGCAGAAAACCTTCATACCAAGCAACATAAACCTACCACCACCAGTTGCTACAGCTACAGCCACGTGCGAGGAGTCTCACGGTCTTCATAAAAAAATTATTCGGATGAATATTTTCTCCGAAAACCCTCCACCCCTCCGGGATTTCCGGAAACATACCAATTTCAAACCGCCATAAACACGATTGTCCTGGGAGCATTGAATCTAAATGATTGACATGAGACAACAAAACAAGTCGTTGCCTACGACTAACTATGAGCGAATGGCGGACCTTCTAAGGTGATATTTGATGAAGACGTTGACATTAACCCTGCCCCTGACCTTGTGCCTTATTTTCCCTTAAATCAGGTAAGGGTGGGTGTTACATTGAAAACATAAATGTGCCTCATCCGTGGAAGTAAAAGTCCTAATATGAAAACCAAGGATGTGCACATTATACTGAATGATTTATGTTTCATAAATTTCGGTATGGTATCGACAGGCAATTCTCATTTTGCCTTGTATAATCTCAAAAAGTGAATAGGGCCTCCGTTTTAAACTCCTCAACTCACTTCCACAGGAAAAGCAGTATACAAGTACCGACATAATTAACTTAATCCCTGTGTATGAGTTGCGAAGGATGAGGTTTTATCAAAAAAAAAAAAAAAAAAATAGCGAAACGAGGATCTATTTGTTCCTGGTTATGCTATTTTATTACAAGACGCTTCGGTTTACAAAGCCAGTGGGTGGAGAAATAATGGCACAGGAAAGGCAACCATTATTCCGATGCAACCGAACTGCCCACCTGAGGCAACAACGTGTGGCTGTCAGGGATCATATCAACTTTGTGAAATATCGTATTTACATAATGCGTGGTGGGTGTGATTTCCTGCAAAAGGGCTGGTATATGAAAATCTACAACTGTAAAGGATTTTATGGACAGGTGAGCAACTTGACGGCAGTTGTGGTGTTTACTGCGAATGAATTGCTTGCAAATTATTTATAAACAAGTGGCGAAGCTTCAACTGAATTGATATTCTCCGGCCGGAATTTTGAAAGCTAAATGGAATTCGAACGAATGAAGAATGTTTCCTTTTGAATATTTCAACGTTAATATTCATATTGAAAGTGTTGCGAGTCAAGGTGGACTGGATGGATTGTTTTTGGCGAGGAATGCGTCAGAGAAAATTTCTCTTCATTGTTTGTTTCAAATTATAAATATAATAAAGAGCTAACAACGAATTGCCGGCTGTTTTCCAGTCCTAAAAACTAAAACCGACGCACGGCATTTGGCTGAAACAGACTATACTTTACTTTGAAATACTTGACTAAACCCCACTATGTAATAGAACCTCTCCATCGTTCTAAAATTTGGTTCAAAAACTGTTCGCATATTAAGCCCGTTTGGATCCATAGTCCCCAAAGCCGAGGAATGTATTCTTTGGGGTCTATTAAACGTGATGAATAAATTAAATTTAATTTCAGAAAAGTAAGCAGGAGTTTATTGCCAAACGTTGCCCGAGAAGAAATGCAAAGTCCTACCTAGCGATTTTCTTTTGCTAAACAAAACAACATCCATGGAAATTTTCGAGGAAATACAAATAAAATCCAATTATATTGTCTCTAGGGCATTTTGTTATGTATTTTTGTTGTTTTCCTGTTCTCCTTGCAGTTGGGTCTTTGGAAGTCGTTGCTTTCATTTGAGTAGTAGAATTCAATTTAAAAGTAAGACAGACGTACCGAGCTTTTGTTTCGAATGAAAGTTCCTTTGTGTACGTTCCGTTGTCAAGATTATCAATTGTATAGGTCGTCTCTAAAATTGGCTTTCAGATGAGTGCAAATAAAAGGATTCTACGGGTTTTACCTTTGCGAGAGTGATGTCCACCCGAACTAAGGAGGTTCGACTTTTCGACTATCAAATTATGACAATTAGGTAGGTACTTGAGGTGGACACTCAACTTGAGTATGTTAAACTCAAACAGAAAGTGGGTAAGGTGCGGGTGAATACAGAAAGAAGAAGAGCGCCCCCTCGAATACGAGATGAAATCGTTGGCAACATTAGGGTATTGCATTCCTTAAAGCATATAGAAGAGTACCACTCTTTTAGACTCGATGTGTAGCAAATAAGGTCTTGTCTTTGAAGCATTTGCGGACGGAATTTGGTATAGTTATGGGTTTATTTAAAGCAATTGTACTTTATTAGCTTGGAAGTTCATAGTTTTCGGGATGAC
The DNA here is from genome assembly GCA_949126925.1 of Cheilosia vernalis. Classification (NCBI taxonomy): domain Eukaryota; kingdom Metazoa; phylum Arthropoda; class Insecta; order Diptera; family Syrphidae; genus Cheilosia; species Cheilosia vernalis. Next base: position 48,074,365 of record OX421360.1, read on the forward strand.
GGGAAGCGTTTGATGAAAATCTCCGGAGAGCAAGATGAATAGGTAGTCTCGAATCACCTCGTAAATCCTTCATCGTTAGGTGAACTTCCTCCAAAGCTCATTTATGCGCCATCGTGTATTTATCCCAAATAATGATTTAGCATTCTCGCATCAATTTAGATGTCGCCGAATCATTGTCATTGGCATCTCAACCAGTCAACGGCGAGAAGATTCATCAATTCCATCAATGTGGCAGCAATGCCAGAGGATGCAACAGCCAACGCATTTGAGATCATGACCGAATTGTTCCCAGAATAAACGCAATGACGAATATCTTGCTTGTCCCACCGGGAGCATCGAGAAAATAAATGCCTCCCGTTCCATCGTCAACAGCCTTCATTAGCGAATCGTATCTTCTGCTCGGCATTCAATTACTTATCTCGTTTACTTCTACACCCAAAATGCACGCAAACCGTCTTTTATCACAATGAATTTAAAAATAACCTTTCCGATTTTTCCACTAAGAGTTTTCTATTTTTGCATTGGAAAAGCCATTCCCGTACAAATTGCACGCAAAATTCCATACAAAAAAATCAATTTTTGTTTCTTCCAATTTCCCGACTTTTTTGGATGGTTTTTCCAAAATTTTCTTTCGTAAAGACCTTCTCCTTATAATTACGAACAGCTGAAAAAAAATTTGAGCCGAATCGGCCCAGCCGTTCTCCATTGATGAATTACCATACATTTTTTACACCATTTTTATATATATCTACAAGAGTAAAATTTTTATCATACATTTTTGGTAATAAGTTTATCCCTGAGTAAAATGTATGAAGCCAACGTATAAACTCGTTTTCAATTCACTTTCATAACTTCACTTACTAAAGTAGGTATACATATATACATAAATGAATATAAATAGAAACGAGGTTTCCGTTCCCGTTAAATGGATTTTAAATGACTTCGGGAAAACCATTACTTTTGAATGCCAAACATCAATAACAAGTGTCACTGGGACTATACCAAGAGAGCGCATTTTGTCGCAGACAACCAACCATTCACTAAATATTCATCAGTGTTCACATGTTTTTCCATTAACCTAACCATAAGTGCGAGTCACTTTCGTTTACCACCATCTCTATTAACATAGACTGCAACCAGCCATCAATCAACATATAAAAGAAGACCTTACATTCAGTACTTTTGTCATAAAGGTCTTGATAGTACCCTACGGTTGATGCGTGTGTATCTGAGGGGGGGTTAGCAAAGTCATCCAACACCTCTTCCCCAACCACAAATTCGACATTGAAAATGCAATATTTCGCACAAAGATTCGATGCTCTCCAATCAATATAGGAGTGGAAAAAAAATTGGCAAAGGCTTTACCCCAGATGGGACTCGAACCCACAATCCCCGGCTTAGGAGGCCGATGCCTTATCCATTGGGCCACTGGGGCGGTTAAACTTGTACGAACAATTAAAAAAAACTCTAACAAATCAAGCAATTCTATCTAAAAACTTGACATCATTGTGCGGGGTAAATCTCAAGTGGGCAGGCAAAACCACCTGACAAATGACGAACCAGTTGTTTACACTTTGCTTTGTATTCGTTTCACAATCACCCATTCACTTGGCTGGCGCACATTCTATCGCCCATTTGAATCGGGAATGAATTTCTAAATATAAATTCATCCGCAGTTCATTGGGGTGTCTTCACTTTATAGGAAGTCTGTTATTCGCATGCGTTTGTACACATTTAGTAGACGGAGTGGCAACTGCCCCAGTGGCCCAATGGATACGGCATCGGCCTCCTAAGCCGGGGATTGTGGGTTCGAGTCCCATCTGGGGTAAAGGAAAAGTGAATTTTTTTGGCATTTTTCTTTTACTTTAGTACAGATTTTATTCAATTCGAAATGGTAGGTTTATTTTTAGTTTTATCTATTATATGGCATTTGCTCCAATGGCGTATTTTCCTTTTTATATTTTTATCTTGGTTGGTGACGCTGGCGATTATAGATTTTATTTTTAATTATTGATGTACATAGTTGAAGGTGCAAAACATATTCGGTCGGTGGTTTGCCGCACATTCAATTCAAAATGTAGTCTGTATAACGAGAAGGCGTCTTCTATGCAGTTAATGAAACACGCAATAAAGAAACATCTCATTTGAATAAATGAATTCAATTATTAATTAAGTGAATTACGCATTGTTCGTGGTATTATTTTTAAACCACAGATTGTGGTTTAATTTGCGGTTTAATCAATTTATCGTTATTGGATATAGTTATTAGATATAAATGGATGTTTATGTTGAAGATACCTCAATTAACTAATTTTTGCAGATTTTAAATTCCGTTATTTATTATTTAAACCATTATAGGTATATGTGTCATTGAAAAATAAATTGTCATACAAGTTTTGCGACTGAAACCGAAGGTTTTATTTAATTTTATGTCTTAGGTAAATGAAATATTTTTCTAAGTAACTTGGGATTTGTTTTTGTTATGTCCAGGGCTAGCTACTTAATATTCAGTCTACAAGTTCTACTTCCAACTATTTCAGTCGATGATTGCAAATTTTAAATAGGAGCCCAACGTGGCTTTTTGAACACTACATAAAAATATCTCGTGTCACAGTTTTAGTATTTATACTCCTCCAAAACGGGTCGACCGATTTTGATAAAATTTTATATGTATACCTATTCAGTAGGTCTGAGAAAAGGTTTATAACAAATTTGTATACCTACCCATAAGTGTTAAGGGTGACTCACCCCAAACAATTTTTGTTCAAACAAAGTAAAAACTACTGTAGTTTTTTATAGTATCAACTCTGCCGATAAACATGTTTTCCAAATTATTTTTTATTACAATTTAATTTTATTCTTTGCTCTCAATTGAAAGGGCAACTATTCTGGTATTCCAAAAGAGAAATATTGTGAAAGGCATGTTAAATAAAAAATGTGTGTGTATCTACTTACAATGTACATGCGTTAGAAGTTATTCTTTTTTGGTGTAAGAAAAACGGTTTTCTGTGCCGTAAGACATATGAAACGGTACAGCCATGCAGAATATAAGAGCCGAAGGAAATGCAGAACAAATCCAGCTAAACAATACTGATGCATGTGAGATCATGGCGCGATTGCATTAAGCAGAATCAGAAGATGCACGAGCTGAGCGAAATCCATTCATTTCCAATTTGCAACCTAACCTTGCAAATATTTCCCCATATATTACAAAATATACAAAAAAATGCATGTATGTTCACTAAAATGCCTATAACTTATTAACCAATCCACAAACAAGGGCCGTATGTACCCACAAAAAAACATAGATAAGAACCTCCGCACATACTGGTAAATAAAAAAATTAGAAAAACAATTTTAAATTCATTTAAAACAAAAATAATTTAATTGTGAGTGAATGAATGCTCTGTGCCACACAACATTTTTCGTTTTTCCAGGAATCCTATTGCCTAGACCAGGGGTCGGAAAGTAATTTTAAGTGGGGTCCAGATACTATGGCAATATTTCATCGAGATTGTTGCAAGTGCGTTGTGACTTTATAACTCACGAAGGGCTCAACCGATTTCAATGATTTTTGTTGTGTTTTATTCGTCTTCAATCAGGGATGGTTTATGAAAAAAGAAAAGTCGGAAAATTCTCAACCAGTGGCGTTGAAGGCACAAACTTCGTTTTTCATGGGGAAAAGCACTTTGTAAAAAAATAAAATGGGTAGAAATCGAGTAGTGACACTTCAAATACAAAAAAAAAAAAAATATTTTAAATTTTCAAAGCAATTGTTGTTGTCAATTATTTTAATTATTTTCCAAGCAAATTGTTGTTGTCAACAATTTTGAAATTTTTTTTTAAATGTAACCTACCTAATACGTTTATTTATGTTTACTATGTTACATTAAATAAGTTTTTGAAATGGAGTAGATTTGATTTATTTCATGGTTATTAAATCCATCATTTTCGTTTGACATGTTTTTTCAGGATCCTTGCATAAGTATGGTGTGAGTAAGTTGAAATGTAGGGGTGATTGAGATGACATGGACAATGATGACAGGCAACAGGAGTTGTGGAGCGTTTTGAGTTTGCACGTAGGGGTTGTGACGAAAAATGAGCGAGTAACAATCGTCGTATTCTGCTCATTCGTGAGTAGGGTTATGGGGAGGGCAACTCAAAGGTACCATAACACCTTCGGTACCGGTGTAGAGAGAGCAGCGAAAAGGCTTACCAACCAAGTTGATAAGTGCGGTTAGTTTTCTTCTTGGCTGTTAAAGTTAAAAATATTTCGTCGGTCGCTGATGGACTATTTTGTTAAGCATCGTGTCTTAGGTTATACTCAATGTTGGATGTATTCGATTGAATGGCAAAAAAGAGGCGCACGTTTTCATTTGGTTAGTCGAAAGAATGCAATCAGACCAAGTTGATGACATCATATGTGCCGAGATTCCTGGTCCCGAAACCGATCCAGAATTGCATGATGTCATAATTACAAACATGATTCATGGACCGTGTGGCGCCATTAACATACAATCACCGTGCATGGTCGACGGCAAGTGTTCCAAAAGCGTTATCCACGAAATTTGAATAATGAGAATATCACTGACAACGATGGTAACCAATATGTATGTATACGTATAACATAGCGAAACATTCAGCAATGGCCAAAGTTTTGGTAGCAAGCAAAATGATTATCTGGGACGAATGCACAATGTCGCATAAGCGTGCGTTAGAAGCTCTGAATCGCAATATGAAAGATCTGTATAATGACGCAAGACGTTTTGGGGGTGCATTGATTTTACTCTCAAGCGATTTCCGGCAAACGCTACCAGTAATACCACGATCGACCGCTGCCGATGAGATCGATGCTTTGAAGAAACTTCAGCTGACGACATCGCATGTTTGCTAAATGATCCGTCTGCCGAAGTGTTCTCCAATCAACTGCTAAGTATTGGTAATGGTCATGTTCCTGTCGACGCATCGAATGGATTGATTTCGTTGTCGCGGAATTTTTGCAATTTTGTCCCAACGAAAGAGGTATTTAAGCGTCTACATAAAGTAGCATGTGCATTGGGCATGCTGGAAATTATTACTTTCATTACATTACCTAACAAATTTGGGCGGAACGAAGTTCGCCGGATCAGCTAGTAAGAGTATAGAAAACACAATTATAGGTAATATTAATGGGAGAAATTATAACGATGGTCTTGCGCTAATTTTTTATAGTTTGGTTCACGCGTTGCAACAACTCCATAAGGCAATAAAATATTTGACGGTCCAAGGAAGGACCCACCGGGGTCCGTTTCCCGACCACGGTCCGCCTGCTGCCGACCCATGGCCTAGACCCTAGATAACATTCTTGTGTATGAACAATGCATATCAATGTTACCAATTTTACAAACTTTGGCTTTGACTGTCGAAGGATAGCATTTAAATTATTTTTTTGTAGGGGATGCGCCATACCCCTCTGTCCAATAATGACCAATATTTACAGGAACACTGCCAGGACAATACCTATGATTATTTAGCTGTAAATTTGAACTCAATCGATTCGGTGGTTTTCGAGATATAAGATTTTAAGTTTTTTTTGTATGGGCGGCGCAACGCCTCTTTGTCAAATTTTGATAGACCATGGTATTGACGTCACCTTTCATGGGAAATTCCCAGAATCAAAATTGGTTCACGCATTACAGAGAACATTGGCGACAAACATAATTATAGCGCACAAAAGTAGAATATATGAAAAGTTGAGACATTCTGCATTTTAAGAACAACAGTAGTGAAATGGTTTTGAATCACGAAGATGTCGTTGTAAAATCGCTCCATACAAAATGTATATGAAAATTAATTTTCTAAATAATTTTTTTTTTGCAGGGATTTTTCTCGAATTTTCTTGGGTATTGTTCTTGTTTGGCTGGAGACCAGTCCGAATCATCGAAATCCGTCGCTCTTGAGTTATAAGAGTGGTAACTAACATCACATTTTTTTTATATCTATAGATAAGATCCATCGCATTGCCAAAGTCACTTGTCAAGAAACACACGGTTATTTGTTTTTAAAAACTAAATCAACTACGACAGTGTTCCCAGATGAAAAATTTGAAAAAACCTTGTTTTTCCGAAATAATAAATCTTATTTTCAAGATTTTTTTATTAAATCAAAATTATAACAGGTAAACTATATATGTACTTACAAAAATGAATGTTTTATGTTAAATAAATGTTTTTGGAATTTGGAAAATATTTATCTATGAATTAGAATTTCATTGCTTATGAAGATTATAGCAACGCGCTTCTTTAAAGCGCAACAAATCCTTTTTAAATATTAAAATTTTAACAGCTTCAATATTCAAACGAATACGATTTTTTGTTCTATTTAAATTTACATCAGAAAATATCGTTTCAACATTTGCAGTGGAATGTGGAAGCGGTAGAATATTGAAAATAAAATTTCTTAAGATCGAAAATGCGAAGTTCGTGTCCGCTGTTTTTAGTCCTAGAACAATTTTCCAAAAACATAATACCTACATCAGTTTTTTTTTTGTCAAATCATTTCCTTACTTTAGAGGTTTAGAGCAGATGGAAATGTCAGTGAAACAAAAGAACCCATATGCTATGTTCGATTCACATTCTATATAATAATGGAATTAATAGAAAGCGTTTATCTTCAATAGAAAAAGTTGTTTTATTTGTTAGATTCAGAAAATCAAAAATCTTTAAATTTGATGAATTTTAGGTAAAAAGTCTTGTAAAAAAAAGTTCGATCCTTCCCCTGATGTTTGGGACAAGGCAAACTTTTTCAAGCACAAACAAATTGCAAGAGAAAAACGACTTCAAAGTTTATACTAAAAAAATCACACCCGTCATCTATTTGCACATGATGACTGATGATAATAGTTTGAAACTATATTCCCATGTGAGTCCTGTGATGGGTTTACGCCAAGTTTATCGATATTACTTCCAAATACCATACTCACGTTGATCCGATTCTTGTCCTTCTCTACGAGTAAGAATATTAAATAGCACTCAACGGTTTCGGTTGCGAAAGAAAACACTTCCGTTATGTCAAATGATATATAAATAAGAGTAGGTACTCAACTCCTTCATCCTTCAGTGGAAAGTTATTAATCAATGAAGTACACACACATTGTGTAAGTTTTATTTAAATATACATATATCAACTGTCTTGCACAAGCTTCAACGTAGAAAGTACCCACTGCTACAAACGTGTAATTTAAAAGGAATTCATCCCACAGGGAATTTCGCCCACAAATTTAACATAAAGGTGCACGTATAATAAAGAGGAATTCCACCGCAACTGCGAGGAGGAAAATTGCATTTTCATATCCATCCCCAACGAGCTAAATATACTGAAACTCCTACCAAATTGAAATCCAATCATAAAACAAATCAACAAGCAAACGTCAATAAAGCAAACAATCAAAATGAAATGAGCAAAACTATAAATTTCATCAATACCACACTGGTCGGCGGTGCTGGCATCCAATCCAACAACCACCCACAGATACTTACCTCAATCGGTTTGTTGGTGCTCAAATCGACCATCTGGTCTTCGACACTAACGTATCCGGTTTCAATGAGTCCTGAAATTAAAAGAAGCAAACAAAAAGTGAACATATTGCTTTAATGCGTGGGGAAGCATAAAATCTATAAAGAGACGTCCTTGGGCACTTGCTAATGACATTCTCTGAACACAAATATAATTCCTATAGTGTCTTCGTGCTGTAGACTGTTTGTCGTATAGCAAAATATTCATTGAAGGACTCTCTTTCATTAAAATTAAATAGAATAACAAAATTGATAATAAAATAATAATCTTAATAAAGTTTAAGGACTTGAAAAATATATGCCAACCATTGGTCTCTTAAGGTAGGACCGCCGAAATTCCGCTTGTTATCCTGTCATTCATAATTTATCAGAAGGAAATGGAAATGGGGAACGGACATCTAATACGACTGAAAAAAAGTCCCCCAACTTTTCTCATAAAACTCTCTTTCAACTCGATTACTGTTCTTATGGGGAGATGGAAAGTTTTCTCAACTTAATCTGGTGGAGTCTTATAACTGGACTCCTCAAGGATGACTACAATAAGGGATGTTTGGATGACAGTTATTTTTTTAATGATGGCGATATTACAGAAAAGTAAAATATTTGTCTCTCTAAGTCCGCAACTGCTGTTGCACTTGTCATACTCATACAGTTGGTTTCGAACAAGTCCTTTTGTTCAGTGTGACCACAGTAGAGTTCTGAAAACTGGCAAGAAAAAGGCTCAATGAGATAAAAAAGTGCAATTTGTGAAGCATGTAAATGTGTTTTTCGTGGTTATCTGTATAATATAATACAGAACTCTCTCTTTAGGAAGGAATTCCGTGTTTGAAAATAGCTCGGAAAATGATGACAGATAAAAACATGTTTTCGAAACATTTAATTTTATTTTCATTGAATATTAAATTATCAGTCTTCAAAAAAAAAAAAAAAAAAAAAATCAACAGTACAAATTTTCGAAATATTACTCAAATATAAAAACTACACTTTTAATTGGAGGAGTTTAATTACCGTTGTTGTATTTTTTCTTCTTCATTGTATATCATTGTATATCAGTTTTAGCAAATGGTATATAAAGGACCATTTTTTTTTAGAGGTACCTATAGAACTTTAAAATGGGATAAAACGATGATGCTTTAAATTGACCTGAAATTTACATTATTCCAATGATAATCTTCTGGCATCTAATCTGGAGGTCCAATTTTCGATGACTTTTTCCAACATTTGTGGCCGTATAGTATTTTTTTTTTTCTTTGAACTGCAGCGAATTTCGAAACAGGACTCTTAAGGACCATTCACATGACCGCGAACTGCGAATAGGCGAACTGCTAACAAATCAATTTATCTGTATTTTTAAATTGAAAGTTGCTATTTGTTTTACCACAAAAGCATTATATTCAATTAATATAACACCTAATCTAAACAAAAACCGAGACTTGATTGATTAAAATACCGAATTTTACAATTACAGCAATTCTCCCGCGAATTGAAAATTCTTGCCGCGAACTGTCACACTTTATTCACAATCCCCATAAAACAGTGAATGGTCCTTTAGACCTTTGTAGGTGATCTGAAGACCAGATGTGAGGATTTTTTCGGTAGATTTATTCAAAATCATAGGCTGCCCAGCAACATCACATCGGGAATGCATTCGACGTTATCGAATCACCTTACCTTAGCACATCTGAAAATTCACATGTCAACTTATATGCGCAACAAATCAGTGTTTGTTTGTGCGGGCCTAGAGCAAAGGGTCGGATGTTCCATCCCCAGTTACAAGATTTTGTTCACCTCCTCCAAATTCCTTCTAAATATCGAAAAGCATAATTGTATTGAAAAAAAATCTCAGCTGAGTTTAAAACCACTATAATGTCAGTCCCTTCCATCCGCTGAAAACATAATTGGAGATCTATTAATTCACACGATAAAGGTAGAAATGTGCATCTAAAAATCTTCCCAAAGTACCTAGAGCTAAAAAATGAACTGCCTTACAAACTCGACTATTGATATGTAAACGTATATGAAAAACCATCACCAGAAGTGAATTGTTTTATTCATAACCTAGCACTACACCCAAAACTATCACAAGGACGAAGAGTCATATTCTTCCCTTTTTTACAGCTGCTCATTTTTTACTGATCAAAATAACAAATCCACTCAGAAAATATGAACCATAAAAGACCATGTTTTTCTGCTCGTTGGGGGCAATTTGCAAATGTATTTATTTGGCAATCTATTAGCAAAATATTTGTGTGCATGACACTTACACCTGCTGTAAAATTACCTCAGCTATAAAGTCATAGTAATTCAGTTATAATCCAGTTACATGATGCCGCCCTTACTACTGTCCCTTTAAAGACTGAACTTTATAATCGACCCACTGAAAGACGCTTGCATGTACGCTTCAGCTATCCACACTCGATAGTGGCTGACCCATTTTTATACGGCTATTCTGTAGCATTGTCATGGACATGGCTCCCCCCAAGCTGATTTTCACCATCACACTGCCTGGTTATTGTCTCGCATTGCCGCCCGGACACAACCCAGTAATGGAATGGAGCCTTTGCGCAACTTTATTACCGTGAATCCTTCTATTCCAAACGACAAAAATAACACCATCATCACTTTGATGCTCAGCCTGGCGTCTAATTGCATGCGTGTATGTTGTTGACCAGTTTGCTGGTGGAGGTAATCACTTGGTATAATTATATGCTTCCGCAAGGATATTATTTTTTGCCTTTGACTGGCATTATTGCCTCACACTCTTATTTAACTACTACTACTGTGAACGCGATTTTTATAGAGAACAGTTTGTGCGACAAAATAGGGAATTTGTGGCTTAGCTTAGTAAAATATTTTTTTTAATGGAAATTTATTTCTGGACAACATTTTTTCAACTGAAGCAGACTCTGTGAAGGATATAGATTTTCGGGTTTTTTTTGGGACCAACAACACTGTTCCTGTTGTGCCAACTAATTTTTTTTTTGCTGTTTAATATTTTTCTGTTTCTGAAAATAACCAGTTTTAGCTGAGCAGATTTATTGTAAGCGCTAAGCCCGTGTATAGACTCAGCTACGGTCTAATCTAAACGGTTGGGAAACTCCGTTTATGACTAGGTACGTTAGGTTCACAAACCGAAACAGAAATTATCTCTAGGCACTTTGCCAATAATGACTAAATTACTAAGGAGCGAGTTACACGAGACCAGTCGTTCCAAATATTCTACTTTCACTTCTAATTTTTCACACATAAAAATCCGTATATCCTGTTTGATTTCGATTTCTCGTTCCTCTATTTGGTATACAATTTGTCGCACAGACTGTTGTTACACCATCATATCGTGTGCCACAAAACGTGCTCTGACCTCTGACATCAAATCTTTAAACTTTATTTGCTTCTGCTTTCTTTTTGGGCAGGATTTTGTGAATTAAGTTTGTTGCACTTGACCCACATTACCTTTGTGCTCCCGGAAAAAGCTCGAAGCATTAAACGACATCCGCCTGTGAATGTAATGTAAAATGTATGCGTCCTCGAGCGAGTGGTGAATGTGTTTCGAACGTCTTTTCCAGCAATTTGTTGTAAACCCTCGGGATATAATCATGTATTTTCTCCTCGCTTACGTAAAACAGGAATCGTCGGTATAGCCTTGCAAAAGGGACGTGTGTCGTGCACGATTACATATTCGTTTTCGCAACATAGGACCTGTTGGCATATTTAATTTCCTCTAATGGATGTGGGTTTTGGCCGTAGGACGAGCGCGCGGTGGTAAGTGCAGCGCTTTTGTTTCAACTTTGGGAAGGAGCACAACCGCCTCTTTATTTGGCTCATTTGTTACTTGCTCTCCATTGGCTTAATTATTTTCTTCTTTCTCATTTGAGTTGGGTTCATTTAAGTTGGCATAATGCTACGGGGGCTCGACGACTTTCTTTATTCATTATTACATGTTGAGGGGGTATGCTTTCTGCTTTGACTTTAATTTAAGGGAAGCTTGTATCAGGTTCAACGTAGAATTTCTTTGGAAACTAGAGTAGGTATATGAGGAAATAAAAAATAGTCTTGTAGTTCTTACCTTGCATTAGGATAACATATTGTCCGATGCATTTGCTGCTGCTGCTAATTGTTCCGCTACTACCTTGGCGGCCGACACTCGTTGACCCCAGTCCGGTTTTGAGGAGGATTTTTGTTGTCTGCAAACGCAGCTCAACGGTGAGGGTCTCTTCAGCGGTGGCTGGTCGGGCCAGCGGCCATATAAAGGTCTGGAAAGTAAACAGAGACTTGCATTATGTGGGGTTTGTTTATAAGGTTAGTAATTGTTAGGTTGCTAAGGAACAATTTACATATCTCTGAACTCTGACATTCAAACAATTTTTTTTCTTTGCGAAAAATGAGAGACCGCACCCTACACAAGCTGACCAAAAAAAAGCACCAGTGACAGTATCTTATACCTCCCTTGATATTAAGGGGGAATTTGACAGTACCTTTCAGACGATTTATTGAAAAAGAAACAACAGTGCAGAACTCAGCATCTAAGTGGCTTGTGTGGACTAAAAAGTCCAGAAGCTATTTGGTTATCTGGTACGACAATGATACCTGGCATCTGTCAATGGAGTCAGTGAAGAAGATAGCTAAGAGTGGTAATAGCCAGTGAGCTCATCTCGTTAAGGTTCACAGAAGCATTGCCATTCAAGGTGTTTCTAGAAGGGGGAACAAACCCCAAAAATTTATTATCTCTAAGTCTAAACTCCCTCTATTGGTATGATACCAATTTGTATTGTACTGTGCGCCTTCTAAATTAATTCGTGTTAGTAAGAGATGGAGGAAGGAAATTTAGAGAGTACAATGCACAACTTTTTCAACATTAAACCCTGGGTCATGGGCACTCATTCCGTAACTCTGAGAACGATAGTCGTTTGCGTTACTTCGTCATCAATTTGTTTTTCGTAACTTTATCTCTATGCCAGGGATCCCAGATTAAAGAAAAAAAAAAAAAAAAATCCCCCATTTCTACTGCCAAAACAATATTTTTCCCCTTTTTCAAAAATAAAAATCCCTTTTTTCCCCCAAAAAACAGAACTATTATTTAAGTTTTATATCTTAGAATTAAGCAAACAAAAAAATTAGGAATAATTATAATTGGAATTATATTTAAAAATATATAAATGTATCTTTAAGTTCGTACATTGCACTATTATGATTTTTTTAATAAATTTTTTGTGTACAAAATTCCAGCCAAAGTGGACTGTTTGTTTCGTGTTTTTGTTTTATTTAAAAACTGTGTAGTCTTTGAAAGATTTTTTTTTATCCCTTTTTAGATTGTGTTCCCACCAAAAAAAACCTTCAAACTTTTTTCCCCATTTGTTAAAAAAAAATCGACAAAATTGAAGACTTCCCTTCCAATCTGGGATCACTGTCTCTATCGAATCGAAATCGACTCGTCCGACTTTCGTCTATAGTTTGTTTTATACGAAAAGAGAGAGGGAGAGAGCATCGACAGCAATTAATTACGCGTAGTAAATCGAGTAAACTTTAATCGTGATTTGTTTCGTTTACTACCAAAATGTGTTACATGTTCTATGTACTTAGAAAAATTTTAAAATATAAATAAATCAATAGAAAATAAAGCGAAACAGATTTCGAAGTTTTCAGTTTATGAGTTTGACGGTTGGATCTGACAACACTAACTCCATTTTGAAAGTTAGCTCTACTTGTACTACATTTGGCTACGTTAACTACTTAACTACCTCAGTTACGTAGCAGACGTCACAAATTGAGTTATTAAAAAAAATTAATTTCTCCCATCTTTGCTCTCAAGCTAATTGGAAATTCCAATTAGACGTCGTTTGAAATAACATAAATGACATTTTTGAACAATTTTGTGTTTGATGCCGGCAAAGTTTGAAAATAGCAAAAGTGTAATTAATTCATCTTAGCTCCTTACTTTAATAATTATATGAAACTAGCAAACCCGACGAACTCCGTTTCGCCACCAGATGGCTTCGTTTTTTGTAACATTTCGTTTGAGGATTAAAAGATGAAGAAAAGTTATTTTTTCTTATATTTGAAAAGGAAAAACTTTATTTCATTTCGCAACAATAATGAATTCATTTCGATTACAAAAATGAAGTGTACCCAATTTAGTTGAACTTCTCTAAGTCAAAAATGAAAGTGAATCCAAAGTAAATACTGAATCGATGCGTTATACGTATCCGCAAATTATCCGTTTCATTGAAGTGCTCTTTGGTAAACCACATTTTTTGTTTTTTGGTCTGACGTTAACACAAACAAAGCGGATGGTTTCCCAACTCGTGAACACGCAACGTATAGCTGTAGCTGCCCATGTGAAAAACAATGATTTTCTAAATGAAAAAATGCTTGCAACTGTTCCACCATCGACGAAATGAAATATATTTGCAGAAATTGATTCGGTTCATCTGGTGTTGGCTGACCTGGTGAACTTCGTACCACCTAATTTTTATCTATTTGAAGTTTTTTTTTCGATTTAAACTTTGTTTGGTGATTAAATAAATTTTGTTAGTAATTCAAATTAATTCAATGCCTTTTATTTTCCTGTAAAATAGATGATATTAACATTCAATGCAAAGATTTGTAGTAAAAAATTGCAGTCGTTTGAATTCGAATGGTAAGTCCGTTGGAATCATCGGGATGCGTGGAATCAACACATCTTCTCCTCTATATTCTGCGGTATGCCCGGAAAAACACTTCGAATGAGCTCTTCCTTAGAATCGGTCATGTGGCAGAAATCAGTGGGCAAAGTGATAAGTCCGGTCGAGATATCAACTGCAATCTTTTCATTACCAATGTCCAACAATTGCTTCGAAAACACATCTGCAGTTTGATGTCGTCAATCGGAGTGTCTTGACATGAAGCCACAAATTTGATGCTTTCAAGCACGCATTTAGTTCGTCAGCTGCAATTGATCGTGGGAATAACTGGAAGAGTCTCCCGAAAATCACCGGATAATACAACCATGGCTGTTCAAAAAATGTTTTGATTGACACGAAGATCTTTCAACGTCCTGTCCACCGCCACCATTGACCTTTTGTGGGGCCATCGTACATTCGACCCATTTGCATCATTGTACAATCTTGTTCAGTGGCAATATCAATGCTGAATGTGCAGTTCGGTAGCCTTCTAACAAAGTTGCTGTTATTCCAGATGAAGCCAATGCCAGGGCAACTCATGCTGCGATCAAATCCGTGCCAAAAGCAATGAAAATAAGAACGTTTTGGCAGTACCTCTGGGAGCACCCAGAAAGTAAATGCTACCAGTTCTTTTGTTCACAGCTTCCATCAAAGAGTCATACACAATCATTTGTTGTCGATTCAATTGCAGAACATTTTTACGAACTGCTTCTGCTATTGCTGCAGTATCGTATTGTTTTGTTGCTCTCTTTGCAATTCGTGGTCGAATGCATCGTGTATTGGACGATTAGGTGATATCATATGCCCAACTGCGCACTTTATTCGCCATCAATAAACACTAACTCTAAAAGAAATATTTGTAACTTTAACAGCCTAGAAGAAAACTAACCACACCTATCAACTTGGTTGGTAAGCCTTCTCCCTTCAGTCTCCACACCGGTACCGAAGGTGTTATGGTAGCTTTGAGCTGCCCTCCCCATAACCCTACTCACGAATGAGCATAGTACCATGATTGTTACTCATTCATTTTTCGTAACAACCCCTTCGTGAACACTCAAAACGCTCAGCAACTCCTGTTGCCTGTCATCATTGTCCTCGTCATCTCAATTACCCCTCCATTTGAACTTACCCACCTATTCAAATGCAAGGATATTGAAAATAGGTACTTCCCAAACAAAAATGATGGATACAAACAAATCAAAGTATCTACTTCATTTCAAAAAGTTACTTAATGTAACATAGTAAACATAAACAAACTTATTAGGTAGCTAACTATATCGTATATTAAAAAAAAAATTTCAAAATTTTTGACAACAACAATTTGCTTGGAAAATCATTAAAATAATTGACAACAACAATATTGCTTTTAAAATTTAAAATATTTTTTTTTTTTGTATTTGAAACTACTCGATTTCTATCCAGTTTATATTTTTTTCAAAGTGCATTTCCCCATGAAAAACGAAATATGTGCCTACAACGCCAACTGTTGAGAATTTTCCGACTTTTCTTTTTTCATAAACCATCCCTGATCTAAGACGAACAAAACAAAATAAAAATCAATCAAATCGGTTGAGCCGTTCTGGAGTTATATCGTCAGGAAGGAAAACCCGACTTATTTTTATATAGTAGATAACTAGCAAACCCGACGAACTCCGTTTCGCCACCAGATGGCTTCGTTTTTTGTAACATTTCGTTTGAGGATTAAAAGATGAAGAAAAGTTATTTTTTCTTATATTTGAAAAGGAAAAACTTTATTTCATTTCGCAACAATAATGAATTCATTTCGATTACAAAAATGAAGTGTACCCAATTTAGTTGAACTTCTCTAAGTCAAAAATGAAAGTGAATCCAAAGTAAATACTGAATCGATGCGTTATACGTATCCGCAAATTATCCGTTTCATTGAAGTGCTCTTTGGTAAACCACATTTTTTGTTTTTTGGTCTGACGTTAACACAAACAAAGCGGATGGTTTCCCAACTCGTGAACACGCAACGTATAGCTGTAGCTGCCCATGTGAAAAACAATGATTTTCTAAATGAAAAAATGCTTGCAACTGTTCCACCATCGACGAAATGAAATATATTTGCAGAAATTGATTCGGTTCATCTGGTGTTGGCTGACCTGGTGAACTTCGTACCACCTAATTTTTATCTATTTGAAGTTTTTTTTTCGATTTAAACTTTGTTTGGTGATTAAATAAATTTTGTTAGTAATTCAAATTAATTCAATGCCTTTTATTTTCCTGTAAAATAGATGATATTAACATTCAATGCAAAGATTTGTAGTAAAAAATTGCAGTCGTTTGAATTCGAATGGTAAGTCCGTTGGAATCATCGGGATGCGTGGAATCAACACATCTTCTCCTCTATATTCTGCGGTATGCCCGGAAAAACACTTCGAATGAGCTCTTCCTTAGAATCGGTCATGTGGCAGAAATCAGTGGGCAAAGTGATAAGTCCGGTCGAGATATCAACTGCAATCTTTTCATTACCAATGTCCAACAATTGCTTCGAAAACACATCTGCAGTTTGATGTCGTCAATCGGAGTGTCTTGACATGAAGCCACAAATTTGATGCTTTCAAGCACGCATTTAGTTCGTCAGCTGCAATTGATCGTGGGAATAACTGGAAGAGTCTCCCGAAAATCACCGGATAATACAACCATGGCTGTTCAAAAAATGTTTTGATTGACACGAAGATCTTTCAACGTCCTGTCCACCGCCACCATTGACCTTTTGTGGGGCCATCGTACATTCGACCCATTTGCATCATTGTACAATCTTGTTCAGTGGCAATATCAATGCTGAATGTGCAGTTCGGTAGCCTTCTAACAAAGTTGCTGTTATTCCAGATGAAGCCAATGCCAGGGCAACTCATGCTGCGATCAAATCCGTGCCAAAAGCAATGAAAATAAGAACGTTTTGGCAGTACCTCTGGGAGCACCCAGAAAGTAAATGCTACCAGTTCTTTTGTTCACAGCTTCCATCAAAGAGTCATACACAATCATTTGTTGTCGATTCAATTGCAGAACATTTTTACGAACTGCTTCTGCTATTGCTGCAGTATCGTATTGTTTTGTTGCTCTCTTTGCAATTCGTGGTTGAATGCATCGTGTATTGGACGATTAGGTGATATCATATGCCCAACTGCGCACTTTATTCGCCATCAATAAACACTAACTCTAAAAGAAATATTTGTAACTTTAACAGCCTAGAAGAAAACTAACCACACCTATCAGATTGGTTGGTAAGCCTTCTCCCTTCAGTCTCCACACCGGTACCGAAGGTGTTATGGTAGCTTTGAGCTGCCCTCCCCATAACCCTACTCACGAATGAGCATAGTACCATGATTGTTACTCATTCATTTTTCGTAACAACCCCTTCGTGAACACTCAAAACGCTCAGCAACTCCTGTTGCCTGTCATCATTGTCCTCGTCATCTCAATTACCCCTCCATTTGAACTTACCCACCTATTCAAATGCAAGGATATTGAAAATAGGTACTTCCCAAACAAAAATGATGGATACAAACAAATCAAAGTATCTACTTCATTTCAAAAAGTTACTTAATGTAACATAGTAAACATAAACAAACTTATTAGGTAGCTAACTATATCGTATATTAAAAAAAAAATTTCAAAATTTTTGACAACAACAATTTGCTTGGAAAATCATTAAAATAATTGACAACAACAATATTGCTTTTAAAATTTAAAATATTTTTTTTTTTTGTATTTGAAACTACTCGATTTCTATCCAGTTTATATTTTTTTCAAAGTGCATTTCCCCATGAAAAACGAAATATGTGCCTACAACGCCAACTGTTGAGAATTTTCCGACTTTTCTTTTTTCATAAACCATCCCTGATCTAAGACGAACAAAACAAAATAAAAATCAATCAAATCGGTTGAGCCGTTCTGGAGTTATATCGTCAGGAAGGAAAACCCGACTTATTTTTATATAGTAGATATCTTATAAATGTGTCATTGATAGGTCAGCTACACCAAAGCAAACGGCAATTTGAATTGCTTTCATGAATGACTGTATATTAGCGGACTGTAAATAGGTTAAATGAATAAAACGCAATGTTTTGTTTAAAGTCTGGAAAAAGACTTTATGCCAAAACCCGACTATATTAAATTCTTTATTCTGTACGTCTGTACTTTCTTATTCTGACTGACTGGTCTTCATTCATACAAAGAGTGAGATTTGTTCTCACATATACATTCTTATGCATTCCATATAAATATACATTACATCGGTTCGATACAATGACCATCCGGACTTGGTCAAGGGCTATAAGCGAAATAGATACCAAGGGAAGGAAAGGAAATAATTAAGGTAAAAGCGATTTTTTTATTTTATCCATAATTGTTTATTTAAATTGTCTAATTATCTTTACTTAAAGATTGGGTGTTGAACTCTATGTCGAGTTCAGTACAAATATTGCAAAGAACTATTGTGACATTGATCCACCATGATCAGCACTATCGTTCCGTTCCAACAAAGAAAACCGCATATCTACAGTGCTTTCGATGTGCGCCGCCCTCCATAAAACAGAACCAGGATCAAAAACAATCGGTACGGATATTTTGAGATTTTACTGACTGAAATATATTTATCTTGATCTGATTTAGCAGATCAACTTGTTGGTAGGGCTGAAAGCTATAAATATATATGGCCTTCATAAATAATTTTTTTTTAAAACTCTTTCCGCGGTACTAATAATCATTTTAAGTGTCCAGGCTAAATTTTTGGAACTCACAATGGCGAAATTTTCCATACAAAATTGCATATTGTGACCTGGAAAATATTTAGTGTGAAGATTAAAAATGATTATTAGTAAAATGCATTTATCAAAACCGCTCCCAAAAATTAGGAGTGGGAACGACGCTACAGTCTATATAATTATTATCTCGGAACTAAAGAAATAATTTCCAAGAAGTTTCATCGAAATCCGCCGAGGAGCTGTTAAGACAACGACTAACAGACATGAAATCCCCTATAATTTAATTACGTGAATAGCTATCTCTTTATGCAATACAAATATACCGCAAACGACTTACAAGTCTTTTATGGTGTTCGCTCACAATTTTGTCAGCGAAATGGTTCATGCAGAGATTGACATTTTCAAAAAAGGTATCCACCAAATAAAGCTGGCGGCCAAACTAAGCCAAATAAATATCATAAAATCATCTATCCAAAAATCTTCCTGTTGTTTCGGATTGAACTTATACATACTTCACATCTCTTGTCACTTGAGGAAAGAGATTGGTTTATTATGGAAAACATTAAAAACAATGTTCGTCCTTAGAAATCCACAACTACTTGCGTGACATACTTTGTTTGGATTTCCAATGGTTCACTTTGGTGTCGAAGCTAATTGAATATCCTTGGCAATATTTGAGAGTCATTTATGTGCGCCTTAAACATGTAGAATATTTCCGGAAGCTATGTCTCCTATCGCTAACTTCATTTTGTACATAGTCCGAATGAAATGCAACACCAAGCTGAGCTCCTCTTCGAAGCTAATTAAAAGTTGCAGATAAATTTCAATCCCTTGCATGCAATATATTTCCAACAACTGATTAAGAGTTGCACAATTCCAAGAGTAGAGATACAAAAAATAGGACTACATTATCCTCTTGATTTCCGTAAATTTCAGTAAAGCCTTTAGAGAATTCCTTTGTAAACACAAAAGCATTTCTCACGAATACTCCCCCCCAGCTTTCTGCTAGGTACTTTTGCTTTGTTAAGTAAGCGTGCAAAATCTCACCCTCGAAAACTACTCTTTTACCCTACAGCGATCTCGCCCGCGGTGCCACTTCCTTTAAACAGGAATGCCTCCGTTGAAAGGATGGGTCGGGTCTAGCTTTGCTTGCGTGCAACATCTCTCGTTATTTGTAATTATAAATGGGATAACAAAATGGTTGAGACTATAGCCCTGCAACGTGTAAGGAATTGCAGAGTCTTTTGCCGAGGATCTTGAAACGGAATATTTTCTTTTGTTCTTCTGTTTGCTTAAGATGTACTTGAATTTTCTATAAAAGGAAAGGTTTTTGTGTGCTAGTCCACTGTGTGCGTTGAGTTGTAATTATTACTAAAGAATAGGAAACAAAAAAGCGAATTTAATTCTGTGTCCTCTCGTTTTAAAAAGGAAGTTATGTACAGGAGATTTTCACTCATCCACTCATCTTTATGCAAAGGGCATGGAATCGTTTAAAAATCATCATCGACTTGACATTTTCTCTCACTTTCAGCACGAGTCGATTGTGTTCGACTTGGGACAATCAAATGACTGATTTTGATTGCTGCCAAATGAAAGCGAAAAACAAACAACATTATTTATTTTCGCATTTGGCGAAGACTCGAGCGGACGAGCACTTTCATAGAGCGCATGAAATAGTCAAGGAATGGGATTGGCAGAGCTGCTGTCTGATCCCGAAACACCTTTCCGTATGAATGGTTAATTGCACATCCAAGGAGCTCTAAAGGAAAATTTTTGCAATTCATTAAATAAAATGGAAGCTAGTTTACAGAAGAGTTTACTTCAAAGTCAAGCAACTGTAAGAAAATAGTGGTATATGTGGTATAAGATATCCAAAAATGTCCTATATAAAAACATATCTCCGATAACGCTGAGGGGCAGTGTTGTTGTATGACTGGGATAGTTTTTCCCCGTACAAAAGCTATTAAAAATCTTACAACATTTCTACACTAATACTTTTTTTTTCATAAACGTGATAGCCACGTTCTGAACTCACGGTTTTCAAACATTTCTTAAAATGTTATGTGGAACTTTTCAAAGTAATGTACCCATTTTTTAAAAAATCTACTGATTTAAGACCAAATCATTTCCTTTTGTGAAAGTTATTGTGTCTCTTAGAACTCTTGTAAATTTACCTCACTAACTATCGTAGTGCCCGTTAATTTACCAACAGCGTTGCAGTTGAAAAATTTAAATAAAGGACCCAAATCGAAAAAAGGGGACTCCACCTAAAATACTAATAGGTAATAGACAAACAAAAACAGAGCAGCAAAGACATTTTTGTTTATAAAAAAAACTAATTTATTTATTACGAAAGGCTAAGTATACTGCTCGCGCTAAATTTTATCTCCCATATCTCTACAAAGATAAAATTTAGCAAGGCAGCTTAGCAAAGCAGTATCCTGCTCGCACGCTAAATTCTTAACTTCATGTAGATGGGCCGATGAAAAGTCTCCACTCATTTAGCTCGCGAAATAAATGTCCGGTACATTAAATCGAATATGAATGTTGACAGAAGAAACGGAATAAAAAGTTTGCTGTGTGTTTGCAATTTTTGTTATAGGCAAACGCATAGAATATTTGCGTGAGAAATAAAAGGAAACGCAAATCGAAAGCAGAGATATTGTTATGCGAGATATCGAGATATTTATTTATATCAGAATAGAGAATCATTTGGTCTCGAATATCTATCGGGTAATAATAATTGTTTCGCGACGGTAAAGTGATTTTGGAAAGTTTTGTCTTCTACTCGCTGCTATAGAAATTGTTTCAGCTGATGCAGCAATGATAACATCTTCTTAAATTTTTGTTGCATGAATTGTTTTAAATATTGCGATGCTTTTGACGTTTGAATTTAAAATAACGTGTATAATTTGAATCACGTTTACCGACATTCTGTCATGAACGTATGTCTTTTGTCCCATCTATTTATCTTTGCCGTGGAGAAACGGAGTGGAGACTAGGGACGCTAAAATTTAGCGCGACCAGGATACCTAGCTAAACACTTAATTTTATATGTTTCTTACTTAGACTGAAAAAGAGTTCATTTGGGTCATTTTTAAGAAAGTGGGGGCCAATGTTTTTTAAAGGTTCCAAACGGCAACGCTGTTAGAGATTTTTAACGAGATATTCGTAGTTTGACAGTGAGGTGAAATGGGAGATGGGGATCTCAGAAAGAATTTACCAAAAACAGACCTTTATCTGCATTAAAAATGGGCATAGGATATTCTATCCGCAAAAATCTCTGAGCTCATTGGCACTTATCGGTGCGGATATAGGTGACTTAAGATTTTCACACTTGTTCGATTGATTTACAGCCACTTTGATGTTGAATTAAGGTTGGTATAGATGAGAAATGATGCGGTCGACCCAATTTTGAATGTAGAAACGAAGTACAGTAAATGCCTAGTTCTAGGGGACTAAAAAGGGACCCGAGCCGAAAAAAATAGGCCTTCACATGAAATACCAATATAGCAAAAAAAAAAAAAAAAAACAGGGCATTTAAACATTTATTTTTAACAAAATCCAATTTTATACAACGAAACAATTCTTTTCATATGTTTGCATTCTTTTTCGTTCATTAAAGAATGAAATCTTAAAATTAAAAATTGGCCATTTAGATTATTTTCCAAAAAGAGGGGGACAAGGGTCCTGAAGCTCAAAAAGTGCCTAGAAAACCCTTAGACAAGATGAGGGCCTGTCATTTTGAATTATCTACCCAAGCAAGCACCTGAAACACAATATGTTTGAAACCTTTGGAGGATTACTCGCATCAACAGTAGGTAGACTCTCCGACGAACTGCAAAAATGACAAGGTTATAACTAGATCATTCTAAATATTGTCACAGTGATATCTGAATCTTTGCATGAATCGTAGTACCTTGAAGTGCCAAAGATACATTTTTGGAAAAGCCATTTGATACCTTAGCTCATTTGGACTTGAAATAACCAAGTATTTTAAATATCCTTCAATCCTGATGATGCAGAACAACACCGACAGGCTTACAATTTTGTTTCCCTTCCAAAAATGTCCTGCTGGAATTAAATTATACAGACCTACCACAAGAATCTCTTGATTCCGAGGAAGGAATCAAATCATTTTAAAAATATTTCCAAAGCCCAAACTTACCTGATTGACATCAATGCTTGTTGAATTGGAACTTAGCTCGGATGTTATGTGAGCGACACCTGCAAGCAAAAGAATATTACATTTTTATTTTCAAATCACATTATCGGCTTCATCTAATATGTGATTTTTCAATTTTTCAATTTTTCGTTTTACAATTTTCCAAATGGTCTCGGCAAATATTGACAATCTCTGAAATGGCCACCTAATGACCTTGGCGTCGAATCAAACTTCCCTGACAATAAAAACCTCCGAATTGTGTACAAAAAGTCTCTTATACAACGAAAGGCAGGCCCATGAATGACTAACCAAATTGAAAAACATATGTAAAGGGACATGAAGAGGTGGTGTAGAATGGGGCGCAACAATGCCAACACCATGTGAAAAGAACATCAATGTCTGAAGGATATTTCGATTTAATTTGTTTTCCAAGTCCGAGCGGAACCTTCTCTAAGTCTTCACATAGCATCAGTGTGTCCTGTAATCCATAAAAGATGTTTTATAGAAAATGGTTTTTCCTTCTGGTTATTGTGTTAAAAGGACTTTATGTTGCGAAAGTAAATTGATTTTACTCCCATCACAACGGTAAAATGTGAGAGGGTGGATGCCGGAGGAGGAGCAGACAGTGAATGACGATGAATCTGTGCTGAATACCCACTGAGAATAAACCTCAGAGAGATAATGCGAAAGCAGCCTTCCATATTTGCACTGCAATGGATTGTGAGTCATTGGAAATGGGGATCAATTCAAGGACTCAATTGTGTTACATGTAGTTGGTTTTGTGCAGCAGTCGCTGAATATAGGATTTGCATTCAGATTTATGTGCTGCTTGCAAGCAAACATCGCTAGGATGTAGAGATATACTATTTGCTTAGCTATTAAGTATTCGGTATTCTTCCGATTGATATATAGTCTTTCTGGGTCTACTTAAAATAAATCTATATGGCAAAGCCATTTGCATGTAAATCTTTTATTTGATTGATAGTGTTGATTCATTGACGTTTCATACATTATTTAAAAAAAAAGTTTCTTGAAACTTCTGGGACAAAATATCACCGTAGCAGCTTTGAAGGGATACAAATCCCAGCATCTATTGTCGCATCATCGATCTACCTAAAGGATTGTATCCAAAAGTTAAAAGGAAAAGTTTTCGAATAGTAAAAATCATGATGTGGAAAAAACTTTTCGCACAGAAACTAAATTCGTGCAAAACTTTTGCGCAATTTCCATGGAACAAGTCAGTAGGGAAAGCAGTTACTTGATTTGATAGAGGACTTTTTATATTTTTAGATACTGGCTGCCGTATTGACTGACTGATTGGCTACAACATTCTTACTAATTCATGCGATGGCCAGAACCTTCATCTGAACAGCATTGTAGGGAGTGTCTTCGTCCTGAATATATACCTTTTCAAACCGCAACAAAAACTGAGGTTTTGACAAAAGAAAAAAGCACACCTGGGTTATAATATTGTACATACAACTCTAATATAACCATCAAGTTACTTCCTAAGTATTGCAAGAAGATTGTCACATCCCTAGCCTCATCTCCCCTCATATTTTGAAACAACTTTTGTAGTACCTATATTTTTGTTTTAATTGCGTTATTCTTTGTTAAATAATAGTTTTCATAACGTTTTTTCAACGAAAACATGTTCCATTTAACTTAAACAATGTTGTTCTGTTATTTATGTAACAATTCAATGTTACCACCAATATGAGTTAAACAATTCTGCAACAAAATTAGGAGGTTAGGTTATATTATTGTTTTCAAGCAAAAAATCACTGCTCTCATTATATTGCAAAACAGTTTTAATAAAATGTTGGATATAATACAAGTTTAAGAAATTTTTCAATATACTAAGAAATATATTATGAAATAACAAAAAATCGACAACAGCGCCACCTAACGGGTCCAAAACATACAACCATGTACACATACAAAGTTCCATTTGGATGACGGTGACGGTGACGGTAACGGTAACAGTGACGGTGACGGTAACAGTGACGGTGATGGTAACAGTGACGCTAGTTTATTGGTTTCTTCCCATCCAAAGTGCCCAACGCGCCTAAAGAAGTAATAACTTCAAAAACATGTTTTATTTCAGCTCATAAATGTATGCAATGATAAAAACGTATGCAATGATAAAACACAGTGATGCATATCCGTTGCAGCAAGTTCTATGTTTGGAATTACTCCCCCAGATTCTGTTAATTTTATAGATGTTTATTGGATGTAATATTAAAAGGAATGAATATATAAAAGTTCAATTGATATTAATAACAACGATTTATAATTACAGTGCTACTAGATATTTTAGATAAAGTTGATTTTCGATTTGTTGTTAACATCTCAACACCCTCTCTTAAACAACAAATTTCATAAATTTTTGATTGCATTGATTTAATTTTTGAACAGGCAAAGCTTTTGTTAAAGAATCTGCAAGCATTTCATCAGTAGAAATGAACTTGACCACAATATTTCCATTTTCAATATGTTGCCGCAGGAAATGATATCTTATGTCAATATGTTTGGTTCTCTGGCGAAAATCGGGTGATCTCAGTAAGTACAAATCTGACACGAACAAGAGAGCGAGCCGACGATTCTCCCTCTCATAGTGTCTTAAAAGATTTCCACCTGCCCTGGAAATAGGAATGTCCCATTTTAGACCATCTTACGAAATGATTTACATGTCCAAATAGTGTGATTATTTATTAAACAGCTCGAATTTTTAAAGACCAATGACAAGTGACATAAGATACTTCCCCGGGCAGTTCTACGAAATCATTCTGAGTTGCAGGTGTACACAAAATCACTTTCAACGAACAATGACAGATAAGTTCGTATGTTTTCCTAGTTTGAATTCGATTTCTGAGAACGAGTCCAGAAACCACTTAACCAGTGAAAAATAAAACAAACACAAGGAGATCAGAAAGCACTCTATGTCTTCTGTCAACTTACAAAAGTACATGACACAAAGTACATGTTTGTCGAACTTGACTTCAACTAACCGATAAGAAGAGATTAGCAAGACTCGACGGACACATAATCTCCTATCCATCTCCTCTCCCACAATCACCATTTCATTTGTCACACATTTTTCTGAAAACTCTTATTGAACTCCCATTAATAATAGGTAACTCAATTTAATTTCAGTGGCAGCATTTCACTTTAAACCAACTGCGAGTTATGGCAACTATCATGCATATCCCTGAAGTATGGAATTATAATTTCCTCCTACTCGATGTGGTCCTTCTTTCGCACCACTGTTCTGACCTTGTTTACATGCATTCATTATTAACTTTGTACAATTAGAATTACCCACTCGTGTACCAAAGCAAAGTTTCTACAGAAACCCAACAGTTATTATTATTAATGAAAATTGAAGTGCAACAAACTATTTGCTTATAGTCATATCTACTAAGGAGCTCTGCAAACTTTCCATGTTTGCATTATGCAGCCAAGTGAAAACGAGAGAATTAATTTAAAGTTGTTGGACACATCGCCAATCATACTGCATAAATTGCATGCAATGTTACCTGGACAGGGATGACGTTTATTGATTTTCCCGACCGCACCAACCACCGGTGGAAAGTGATAGTGACACTTATCCGGAATTGAACTCATTAATTTACTATAATGGATAAAGTTCGGATGTGAATTGCTTATAATCTGGCTAAAAACAGCTTAAGCAGTTGCGCACAATTGGGTAAACTTTGG
This sequence comes from Cheilosia vernalis, assembly GCA_949126925.1. Taxonomy (NCBI): domain Eukaryota; kingdom Metazoa; phylum Arthropoda; class Insecta; order Diptera; family Syrphidae; genus Cheilosia; species Cheilosia vernalis. The sequence continues at coordinate 48,101,192 of OX421360.1, forward strand.
TATGCAGTTTAGTCGGGAGAATGCCTGCGGTAGAGGGTGGGAGGATGCATAAATTGACTGCAGAGGCGGCAGTGTACATGCACAGGACATGAAGTGGAAGTTAAGTCCAAGGATAGTTAGGCCCATTTTATTCACTCGAAGTTGAACACAACTTGAGGATTTTTATATGGAAAACTCCCCGAGTTGTGTTCAACTTCGAGTGAATAAAATGGGCCTTAGAGGATTGAGAAAAACTTGGCATATCCGTGCTTTAGGTACTCACTGCTCAGTATGGTAAGTGTCACTCAAGCGAAGAGTACCCTAATGAGGGAGGCTGTTTTTTGTTCTTTGTAAGACTGTTGACTTTTCTCTAGAAGAAGAGTTCTTATGTCGTAGCTACTGTTGACGCCGGTGATTGTCCGGATTTATTTATAAACTAATGACGAACGTCCTTGCATTCATTTTGAAAGGAGGTATTCCACGGACGACTGGCAGGGTTACGGAAATGAAGTCGAAATTAGTTTTGCTATATCTTAGCTACTGAATTGCGAAAGGTTTTGTGCAAATTCAAAAGCTTCGTCATTAGATATTGCACAAGTAGTTTCATATAGTTTCATAGGGTTCTATAATCAGGAGTACACGGTTCACTGTTTACCTCAAGGGTGCGATTGAAAATCAATCTTTTGTTTGATATTTCGAATCGATTTGAAAGAATATTTTTCGGGACTAGTCGGGCGATTTTTTCAAGCATTTTTGGAACGCATTTTGTGAAACTTTTTGGGGGCGTTTTCAAAGCGAAATTGTGTATAATTTTTAAGGGTTTAATTATGGGTTTTTCTGAAACTTTTTTAAGGGAATTATGTAAAGTTCTTTTTTAAGCCAATTGAGGGTAATTTTTTTCAAACCTTTTCGGGCGATTTTTCAGGCTTTTTTAAAATGAATTTTACATCCTTTTGGTGCTATATATCATTTTAGCCGGTTTTTGTGAGTATTTTTGGACATTTTTTCCAAGAATTTAGTGAAGCGTTTTTTGAAGTGAGTTGAAGCGGTTGGATTATTATTATTCTCTGGATTTTGAACACTGTTTTTTTTCGGATTTTTTTTTGCAGTTTGCGATTGTCTTTTTCATGACATTTTTTCCAACTATTTTCAGAAAGTATTTCAGTGCGTCTTTTGGGATTTTTCTGGTTACTCTTTGGGTCTTTTTTTTTTTTGTTTCCTTTTGTCCACTTTAAAGTTTATTTGTAGCGTTTCTAATGTGTTTTTTGTGTCCTTTCTCTGGGTTCTTTTGATAAATTTTCTCGGTTATTTTTAAGTGTCTAATGGGGCGTTTTTTTGAGCGATTTGTATGGCATTTTTTGAAACGCTTTCGGGTCGCCTTTTATATTATTTGTATAACCTACTTCGGATTCTTTATTTGGGAGTTCTTTGGGAGTTTAAAGGGCGTCTTTGACTAATTTGCTTTACACGTTTCTTGAGCAATTTCATTCGCTTTTCCTATTATTTTAAGTTGATGTTCTGTATATCATTTTTTAGCTTCGTTAAGCATCATAGGGGTCCTTTTTTGAAGGTATTTGTGGGACATTTTGAAGCGTATCCCCTCTATATTATTTCTGTAATTTCTGTAGTGTGTTTCTCCCTTTTGCAGTTCACACGGTCAACCAATCTTAACAAAAGAAGTGTCAAAAAAAAAGATATTTTTAGGGTGCTTATCTTTGCATTTTTACTTTTTTTAAATATTAACAATTAAAAAAAATTATTTTACTGCATTAAATTTCAACTACGCAGTTGTGTACAAACTATGATTCAGGGAAATACTTTTCTTTCGTTCTTCATGCACATAAACTACAAACGACGTCACGAAAGAGAGTCGACGGTAAAAGAGAGTTACAGTAAAGATTTATGTAAAACCTTCTGCCTACGCCTGAGCGATGAAGGGCACGTCGACCTATAAGATCTATTGTACCATAGGGCCAGAATAATGCTTAGGCGAGCAGATTCTCCACTTTTCTAACAAAGTTAATCAAGCTTCTGGCAGATGACTTCTTCATCTCTTCAGGGCTCAGAAGCTCCCTGTAGAAGATAGTTCTCCTGATTCCACATAGGGCTGGACACTCACATATTATGTGCCCAAGCTGTTTCGTCTTCTTCAAGACACAACCGACAAAGTGAGGATTCGGTTAAATTAATTTTATTTAATTGATATCGTATAGGTTGTGATGTCCTGTGAGGAAACCAGCCAGGTTTTCGATATCATGCCTTCTTAGATTTATATTTCTGTTGGCATCTTTTTTGAACGGCTGAATAGCACGCTTGGCCTGTCTTAGGCCTGGGATATTCTCCCAATATGAACTTCATTTTGTGTGATTTGGGAGTGTAGTAGAAGGGTTCTACGTCCGAGCGTTTGAAGGCCGTTGAAACAGCTTAGTACTGATTTGGAGGCAATAATAGGCGAGCTAAGGGCGTTTATAGCTGCCTGACTGTCCGTGAATATATGGATGTATATGCCCTTAGTACCTGTGTTGTATATGTGGTTAGGTCCGTGGAACCCAGCATCCACTCCTGTTTCCATTTTGGAACCATCCGTAAACCACTTTCGACCATTTTGGCAAGTAGGTGGGCTATTGTACGCCAATGCTTCTCTACTAGGGATCTCTTGGGCCTGGGCAAAAATCCTCATTCTTCAGTCCTTCACGTGGGCGCCCGCCTGAACATGGCTAACCGGTCAAATGGTTAGTGTCAGCCAAGGATTTACGCTAACGTCTCAATCGTTTGTCGTGATCCATTAGTTTGAGGTAGGAGTAAACCTTTAAATCCAACCTAATTCCAGTGGTGGTGTGAGCAGATAGCAAACCGTACCGAAGGATGAAAGACTGGGGGTAAAACCAGTCGCTTACGAGCTCCCTCCGACGCGCAGGCAAGGTCGGTTGTAAGATTGTGCCCCATCTCGGTAAGTCGGCTCTGCCGGGATTGGTCTTCCTTTCCGGACATACTCGTGGGACCAGAATTTAAAAAAATGAACAAAAACCTAAACAAAAAAGAATTAAAAAAAACAAAAAAGGAAGAATCCCTATTAGGGACCTCTTCTGAGGAGGATCTTCTGGCTTCTAGCCAGGAGACAGTAGTTTCCCCCTCAAGCCGAAGGAGCACCAGCCATAGTACTCCTTCCGGCAGTCAACCATCAACGTCATCCAAATCTTCAACAACAGTAGGGGCTGAGGATACCAGTCATAGTATCCAAAAGCCTCATAACAAAACTGGCAACGCCACTGGGAGCACCAGCCATAGTGCACCCAAATCCAAGAAATCCTCCGGCTGTCTCTTGAAGTCGAGATATAACAGGGCTGTCTTCATTCTTGCTAAGATTGCAAAGAATGAGGAGACTGGTATGACTCATGACAGGGACAAGGAGGATAAGGCAAAATATCAGAAGGTGGTCGACGAGTACGTTAACTACCAAAACAAACCGAAGCAACCGCAACAGAAAAAAGAGAGCGTGAAAAGGATCAGGTCTCAAGACGAGACCTCTCATGCCTCCAAAAAGTCGAAGATTGCTCCGAGACTCACCGACCTCCAGCGCCCATCCACTTCCCATGCAACCAAAACCTTCACGGAGGTAGTGAGGGATCACCTCCAAGTTGCCGTTATAGACGAGCTGTCTAAAAGTGGCAATTCAATCATGACACACTGGAGTAGAATTGAAGCCAAACTGTCCGAGATGGTTGTGGAACACGTTCTTTCTGGTGTTGATAGCAGACAACCTGGATTTGACTGCGCGGAAATTGTTCGGGGGTACCGGGTGATCAAGTGTGTAGACCAGTACTCCAAGGATTTTCTTGGTTCATGCATCGCCAAGATTGGCGAAGCTTGGGATGGCTTAAAGCTTAAGCTCATCCCAGCCAAGGATATCCCCACGAGACCCAGGGCACGCATTTGGTTACCCGTCATGAAGATAGACTCTGGGAGTCTTCTGAAGTGCCTCAAGATGCAAAACCCGCAGATACCCATGGACGACTGGGCTGTCATTAAGGCAGAAGCTCCCCAGAAAAACAGCTTGTCCTACCTGCTGCTCATTAATGAAGAGTGCCTAGGGGCACTTGAAGCGGCTGACTTTAAGCTAAGGTTTGGCATAAGGCTCGCCAAGCTAAAGATTTTCCGATCGACAGGACCTGAAGACGACACGGACGACGTCGTCGCTGCCAACAAACTGTTGGAGGACCTGGCGATCGCCAACACTCAATAACTATTATGCTGAAAGTCATCCAAACGAATCTCCAGCACTCGAAATGTGCATCGGAGAATCTTTTGGTCTTCCTCAGGGAGGAAGACATTGACATCGGCATAATTCAGGAGCCCTGGGTCAAGAAGTCGACCATCCTGGGTCTCTCAGACAACACCTACAACCTTTATTACAAAAGAGACGTCGGTAAGCCTAGAACATGCATTTTAGCAAAAAAATACATTAACGCTTTCCTTTGTCCCAATTTTAGTTCGGGTGACTTAACCGTTGTTAAGGTAGAACTCACCCAGGGTCATACAACCTTTTTATCATCCGCCTATATGGCACATGACAGGCCATCCCCGCCAGAGGAAGTACAGCAGCTCACTGCAGCGATACAGGCGAGGCAAGGTAACCTGCTCATTGGCTGTGATGCTAACGCTAGACATCATCTCTGGGGCAGCAAGGAAATCAATGAACGAGGTGAGTCTTTATTTGATTTCCTTTTAACTTCTGATCTATGTGTATGTAACGTGGGTAACACCCCTACCTTTAAATTTCCAAGTACGGAAAATTATAACGGTTGGGAAGAGGTGTTAGACATTACTCTCAAAACAAACAGCGACAACTTTAGGGTTGAGAATTGGAGAGTCTCCAACTTAAAGTCCTTCTCGGACCACGAGTGGATACTCTTCAATCTTTGTATCAAGGTAGATACTCCAGTCCTATATAGAAACCCAAAGAGAATTGACTGGAAGAAATTTGGTCAGGTCTTAAAATCTAAACTCCCCAGTATCCCACACCTAGAAATTAACTCAGGTGAGGAACTGGACACAATTTCACTCGCTCTAGAAAGGGCGATGAATACAGCCTTTAAGGTATCGTGTCCCGTTAAACACAGCAAAAAAACCTTACCGCCGTGGTGGAATGAAGACCTATCCATTCTGAGAAGGATGACTAGGGACATTTTCAATATCTGCTACAGGCATAAGTTCTGGCAACCTTATAAAGACTGCCTAAAATTCTACAAAAAGTCCATTAGATCAGCTAAGATGCAAGCATGGTCAGAATACTGTCAATCTATCGATACTCTTAAGGAATCTGCAAGACTCAGTAAGATTCTATCCAAAGAACGCTCTAGTCCATCTTTCATTAAGAAAACGGACGGAACCTGGACAGAATCAACCGACGAATCCTTAGAGCTTCTACTCAGCACCCACTTTCCTGGTTGTAAAGACCACTGCGTTACCCCATCTTATTCGCTGGGGAATTTTCCCTCACACCGGGAAGAAATAGAGCGCATTATAACCAAGGAAAAAATCTCATGGGCCATTCAAAGTTTTGCTCCGTATAAATCACCTGGGCAGGACGGCATTCTCCCCATCATGCTGCAAAAGCATGAGGGGATAGTGCTGCCCCTTCTCGTGAAAATGTACAGAAGCAGTATCCTACTAAATCATGTACCTCAGTCATGGAGACATGTCCGTGTAGTTTTCATACCGAAAGTCGGCAAAAGAGGTCACGAATCCGCGAAGGACTTCCGACCTATCAGCTTAACCTCCTTCATTCTTAAAACTTTAGAGCGTATACTCGACCTTCACATAAGAACAAGCCTTGAAAGGTCCCCCTTATGTAACTCACAACACGCATACCTCAAGGGCAGGTCGACTGAGACAGCTCTTCATGAAGTAGTGCGTACAGTTGAGTGGTCACTCTCCCATCACCAATTTACCTTAGCTACCTTCTTAGATATAGAGGGCGCTTTTAACAACGTCCACACTGAATCGATCCAGGAATCTCTCTTAGAACTAGGTGTAGAGGATTACGTCACTTCGTGGATCATTTCCATGCTCAAAACAAGGATCATTCAAGCTAAACTTGGTAACACCCATCTAACCAAATCAGTAAGCAGAGGAACACCTCAAGGTGGGGTGATCTCGCCTCTCTTATGGATTATGGTACTTAACAAAATCCTTTCAAAACTCGACAGGGAAGGTATAAAAGTCGTTGCGTATGCGGATGACGTGGTCGTTCTAGTGTCAGGAATGTTTCCGACCGTGATAAGTGAAATCATGGAAAGGGCCCTGGGCAAGATTAGCGGTTGGGCTACAAGTTGTGGTCTTAGCGTTAACCCAAGTAAAACTGAACTGATGCTTTTCACCACCAAAACCAAAATACCAACCTTCTCACTTCCCCGCTTAAACAACCAAATCCTTCCTTTATCCACCAGCGCTAAATACCTTGGGGTCATGCTTGACCCCAAACTCAACTGGAAGTACAATATCGAACACCGAGTGCGGAAGGCAAGCATAGCTTTCTACACTTGCAGTAAAACCTTCGGCAAGAAGTGGGGGCTTCAACCAAAGATGGTTCGCTGGATGTACACAGCGGTGGTACGTCCCATCCTCACCTACGGATCACTGGTATGGTGGCCCGCTTTAAGCAAAGCCTATAACGTCCTTAAATTAAGTAGAGTCCAAAGAACAGCTGGAATTGGAATCACAGGAGCCCTGCGATCAAGTCCGACCGCTGCCCTCAATGTCATTCTCAATTTCCTGCCAGTGGATCTGCATATAAAAAACATAGCAGCGTGTAGCGCTGTTAGACTGAAGGAATCTAAGTGTTGGTCCGAAAGGCCTTATGGCCATTCCAGCATCCTTCTTTCCCTTCCTGACGGCATAGGTCATATGTCTACAGACTACATAGTACCCAAACACGACTTCCATAAAAACTTCTCTGTTAGATTCCCCTCTAGATTAGAATGGGAGGAGAATGCGGTCGTTAATGAATTCGACATACCTATCTTCACAGATGGTTCCAAGATGGACTGTGGAGTAGGAGCAGGCATTTTCTCTACAGAATTAAACATCTCAAAAAGTCTTCGCCTACCCAACGTAGCCAGCGTTTTTCAAGCAGAAGTACTTGCAATTAAGGAGGCGTGCAGACTGCTCCACAATATTGCAACACCCAGAAAAAAAATAGGCATCTTCGTCGATAGTCAGGCCGCGATTAAGGCTGTTGGTTCAACTAAGTCAACGTCCAAGCTTGTTGTGGAATGCAGGGAGACACTGACCAGGGCTTGTTATCGGTTTGATATCACTCTCGTCTGGGTTCCCGGCCATAGGAACATTGAAGGGAATGAGAAAGCCGATGAACTTGCCAGAATTGGCTCAGCTCTGTGCGTGTCTCACGCGGAGGAAGTCTTCCCTCCGCTGGGATATGTAAAGAGAGAAATCCTCCTGCACTTCACCTCATGTGCTGAGACTAGTTGGATGAACCTGACGAACTGTGTCATTTCCAGGAAGATCTGGCCAACCTACGATAATGCCCGAACAAACAACCTATTATCCAGATCGCGTGTAGATGTTGCCAGACTAACGGCAATTAGTACGGGTCATTGGCCTTTAGGAACCCACGCAGCCAAGCTTGGCATCCCCCACAATACCCACTGCCGTAGCTGTGATGACACAAGTAAGAGTGAAACAGTGTTCCATTTGTTTTGTGAGTGTCCGGCCCTAGCCAAAACCAGACGCAGTGCACTGGGTCAACCATTTTTTGATGACCTTTTGGCCATCCAAGGCATCCATTTCCACAGGATTATCAAATTTCTCAACTCCACAGGCTGGTTTTGAGCTCTTTTAACTTCCTTCACCTCCTTTTCATATCAGGTTCCGTTAGTTGTGGTTTCAAAACGGCGCTCAATGCGCTACTTGTGTTTTTTTCCCTCGTCGGGAAATACAGCCACCTAAACCAACCAACCAGGGATCTCTGTAGAGAACCGTTTTTTGAAACATAAAGTCTTTGGAAAGCGGTCGGTTACCGCGCAGATTATGCCAAGTACTGTAATTTCAGAGAAAAAATCCTTTAACTCAGGATGGTCGCTGAGAATTGTCTCTTTCAATTCGATTAAACTTGCCGACCTGCGAATTGCCCTTTGTTTATGTATATGTGTAGAGGTGTTAGTCCTATTAAGGCTTCTATAGTCGCAGTAGGATAGGTACGCCTACGCATGGCTCCGGATATACCGAGACCGCATGCAAGTCGCTTTACCCTTTGAAGCTTAGCAATTGCGATCTTTTTTTGTTTTGTTTTAGTCCGCCATACTAAAGAAGCGTATGTTATGATGGGCCTGATCATCATTGTGTAGATCTTAACACAGATAGGAAATCTAAGAAAGAATTTTATTTTCAAAATTTTGCGTGGGAATTGGGTAGGTGCGCTGACGGTCTATTCTATACGTTTCTATACGTGGCGCTGTTGTCCATCTCCGAAACCACTCAACCGATTTCAATGAAATTTTGTGGATGGGTATGGTTGGTTCTAGTTTTAAAGATAGGATAGTTTTGGATCCGATAGTTCCACAAAAGGCACGCACAAACCGGGCGGGTACCCCAATAGGTATATAAAAGAGACTGCCGTCTGTGTGTGCACTCATAACTAGAGAATGGATCGTTAAATTTTTACAATTTTAGGCTTGGGGGATTCGTATTGAAATGGCATTTATGCTACTTTTTGTCGTGAAAATAAAAGTTAAAGGGGATGAGATTGGGAAGGGAACTTAGTATGGGAACCGAACTTTGAAACAAATTAGACTGGATAGATAAACGGTTAGTGCTACTTCCAACCAAACTTATTTCAAATGTTTAATTTTTAAATTCGTTGGATGTTCGCGGCTCATCGCTACACAATTTTAATTATCGTATGATTTAGATTTTTTAATGATGTAATGTGGAAAATTCGTTTTGAAGATTGGAGAATTTCAGATAATTCTGAAATGTGCATGCTCACGTGCGGCAGTCTGCTGTCGAAATCGGGAATGCCAGCGCCAAATCGGTCGATGCACGATCCATTCAATCGCGAATCGCAACGGGAACAAAACTAAAATCGAGATGAGCTGGTTGAAAGAGTTCGTACAAATGCGCCGCTGTTGAGTGCCGAGCAGAAGAACATGTACGATTCGCTGATGGAGGTTGTTGACCATGCAACGGGAGGCATTTACATTCTTACATTTCAAAGTGTTCCCCACCACTGCCCAAATTTATAAAAATTTCGATTGGATTAGTGAACGTGCAATACTATGAGCGAAGAATAAGGGCGTTGATAGTTTGACTTTCATTATCCAAAGATGAAATTGAAGCGACCAACTATCCGACGGAATTTTCGAACTTGCTTGATGTGTCAGGAACTCCGCCGCTATTTACAGCTGAAGGTGTTCGCGTGTTGTTTGTTTGTTTGTTTTTGCGATGGAAAACAAATCGAAAAACATTGTTTATCATATCGCTCTCTACTGATTTCAATTCCCTTCAAATTAATCACATTGAAATTTGAACTATGTATCTGTGTTTTATTATCACTCTGGAGCTTATTGAAGGCGTTAAACTGGGGCGAGACGAAGTTCGCCGGGTCCGCTAGTTTTTATTTATTGATTGGAGCCATTTTAATCCGATTTTTGTTATCCAATTTTCGTGTGAATTTTCTGGATTTTTTATTGGAGCCATTTTGAACCGTTTTTTGTGCAACTTTTGGTTCTATTTTCGTTGAATTTTCTGGATTGTGTTCCATTAATTTTATTGTATTTTCTTGCTTTAATTAGCTGGCTTATTTCCATCATAGGTAACCTATTTCGGGATTTTTACGATCCGGTCATCAAATCGAGTCAGACATTTGATTTTTTTCGTAATGAACGGCTCGTTTCTTCCGGATATGTAAATTAGAGGAGGCATTTCTTTGATGAATTAATTCGCATATATAGTATTTGATTCTACGAACTACATATATCTTTGAACGTCATTCTGAGTAAAATGATCATTCTGTAGTAAAATGATCGCTTAATAGTAGAAAATATTAAACCAATATTTTAATGTCATGATGACGTTGCCAGACAAACTTGTAATAAATGAGGAAGTTTCGAGCGGCCCAGTTGTACATTTTATTTTCGTTCTGTATTCAGACTTATCTTACCTACTTAAATTGCCTCGTACTATTTTTCGTTCTGCATAGGAAATAAATTTAACTTGATTTGACAGCCTTTAAAGGGCGTAAAAGTAGCTTTATTTAGCAAACCTATGTTTTTTTCCACTGACATTATTTTTAATCTATTAGAGTCTTTGTAATTTAGGTGAAAGAAACCAAATGTAATATTGTTCCTCTCTTGGAATAATCCTTTGTTAATTGTACATTAATAACAATAAACTCCTTGATTTAGGTGAAGTAGTTCCTGTGGCAGAAAAAAACAACTATACTAGCACTACTCCCTAACTACGGACAAATTGTCCTCAAAAAACTAACTGTTGTCCGATAATTAGACAATATGTGTTTCATTCCCAAGTCAAGCAAAAGCAAACAAGAGGGGCGCACGTTTTATTTCCCTTAAGGAATGGTTTCAACTTAATTGTACGAGTATATCATTCGTTAGGCATTCATTGTGAACTTAATATGTGTGACTAAAGATATAAATAAATACCTAAAATACATACCCCGCAATTTCAGATCATGCTCTTTACAAACTCTTTACAATTTTATTTACAAAACTACGTTAGAGCTTCGCCATAATGAAAACATATTCCTCATGTCACAGCTACTGAAGTGAATTATCCTCCTTTTGTTGAGCTAGTCCCAAATTTTACCACAGCTCAATTAGATTATCTCCAGGCATAACTTTGTTTGAAATTCACCTCTTAAATCAAGACCCACAAAATTCGTGAAAACCTATTCAGATTTCGTCCTCCCATAGGCATTATTATGCGTCCGTCCTGGGCTCTAATCGCGTAAGCACAAAACGATCGAACGACATCGTCTCGACGATACTTCAACTTCGTGTAACAACCAAACAACGATAATCGTCCTAACGATTGGACGATCATCGTTTTTTGTTGCTTCACGTTACTAATTCAAGCGTCAAATACCCTCGTCGAAACGATTCGATTGAACGACAGCTATTTTGCAATCGCTTCATCGTTTTTGGTCCATATTTTCAGTTTTGAATAGGGAATTTCAGTTTTGGAGAAAAGTATAGCAAAATATTTAAAGGAAAACACACTTATGTTCTCTTTGGAGGTGACTCGCTCTTATCCGAGTTGTGAAAGAATGAAATCTTTGCAAAAAAAAAGAAATGGGTTGAGTTTTGTTTTGTATTTTTTGTCTTGCAACTGGATCCTAAGCAATAAAAATTCTCATCTGTTCCAAAAAATGCAAGAAATTTATTGGCGTTTTGATTGATTTAATAAATACAAATCTATATTTTGAAAAACAATAATTCTTCTGGCTTACCACACCTGTGCACACTTTAGCATATTCCATTGGGCTATGGTTGGTTCCTACACACTTTTGGCTATCTGCGTATACGCGTACACTTTCACTTCACATTTCACTTGCCTTATTCCTTACTATACCTCTCCATCTGCATTAAATGCCTTATTCACTCGAAGTGAATAAAATGGGCCAAAATCAATGTCAATCAATAAAAAAACACAGAAAAATAAACAAATTCAAGAAAAAAAAAACGATTTCCATACATTTTTTTGATTTTTTAGGTGTCAGAGTTTGTTTACAGTCATGTTCAAACTGTTCAAAATGAAAACGATGAACGATTCGATTGAACGATCCGACGATGATGTTATATGAAGCAAACTAAAATCGATATCGTTGTGTTCAATCGTTTCGACGACTATCGTTTCAAAAGTTACGCGATGAGAGCCCTGTATATCTCAATAATACAACAATAATGACTTTCCTGCCTGGCACAAATATGAGAACATTCCATTGGATGGGTGTGCTTTTCTATTATTCTTATCACATTTTTTTGTTAACGTCCTGTTTTTGTTATTCTTATCACATTCACACGCAATGGCCCCCAAACAATACAACCCACAAAACAAGGTAGATGGTGGATAATCATTGACGTTTGTTGTGGAACAGGGTTACCTTAGCACGATTTTAATACATTTAAAGAGGGAAGGCTCTTTTAGCTTTGGAGGATATATATCCTAGTAGGGTAAAGGTGTCAACAGTGGATAATTTTTTACTTCTTGCGCCGTAGAGCTCGCATTTATAGTAGTATAGCTATTAATTTTTTTTCCACAGCTTTTTCAATGTTTTATCCTCATTTTAATCATAAGAACTCGAAGCTTTATTTATTCTGAGATAATAAAATTTTTTTTTTAAATTACCCTTCGCATGTGATCCACTGTGTACAGTGGGTGTATAATAACATATGTAGGAAAATAAAAACTCTTCAAATACAATATAAAAATAAATAAAAAAAACTTAACAGTTGCTAAAAATTATTGCTATAAGCTTCTATCGAACATCCGTACTTGAAAAATTAACATGGAATGCAAAATTTTGAAGCATCGAAGGATTTACTGTGTAACACTTCCAACTGATTCACTGTGTACACTGCTCTCATTTCACAAAAACATGTTAATAATTTATAAAATATTTCACCAAAGTAATCAAATCGAAAAGAATTGGTAAGGATATATAAGCAAAAGTACAAATAATATACTCAAATTAAGTTACAATACACACTTTTTAAATAAGATAAAAAATAAAACAAAAAAAAAAAATTACTTACCCATGCAGAAAACACAAATACACGAGTATAGCCATCTACCACATCGCAATCGCGCAGACTGATAGTCTATTGCGAGGGGAAGTGAAAATGTGTTCTTTTCTCTATTTCAGATTTATTTTAAAATAAAAAGGGACGTTATGAGAGCAAGTGATTCACTGTGTACTCTGATTCACTGTTGACACCTTTACCCTACTGAGCTTATGGCGTTGCTCATTAATTCATTTTGAAATTAGAATTTCACTCCCCGTGTACCGGAGTGTACCGGCAACACTGTAAACGAACAGAAATGCCTTCAGGTGCGAGAACATAAAATAAATACTCCCCCCCCCCCCCATCACTTAGTGCGTGGTATTTTAATATTGAAAATTCTAAGTATGCACATCGAGAGCAGATAACCAGATGAAATAATTGAAGTTGTTGAGTGTAGGTATATTATGTAGTCGTACCGCATGAACTTCCTTTAGATATTTTTCCAATCTCCATCATATTATCAGTTCGATTATAATAGATACCTTCACCATTAAAGCGTGAGGAGAAAACCAATGGATGCCAGTGCGTCCTTAGATAAAAAGGAATTTTCAAACAAAAAAAAAACAAAGACTTACCTCGGAATTCGACGCGTGCGATTAAGTTTGATTTGCTTTTGGGTAAATGGAACTGGACTATCTTCACTGTAAGTGACATTTTTAGTAGTAGTAGTTGATCCTTGATGACTTAAAAACTAATTATTGGTCTCTCTGTTCATGGACATATTCCATACAAAGGAATATGACAATATTGCTTCAATTGGTGTTTTTGTTGTAGATATTGTGCTTCAGATCATCCTCTGTCAGATGTGTGATGAATACATTTTGCTCTGAAAGGAAAGAGGTAAATTTGTCGTTTTGTAGGCGTTACTCTCTTGCATACATAAATATTTATGTTCTAAATACGTATAGTTGGAAATGAGATTAAAAGTCAATTCAATAGGGGTAGGATATGCATGTCAAAGGAAGTTTGCATGTATGTGTTACATTGTAGAGATCCCCTGATATTGTTTGAGTGAAAATAGAAAATATGTCAAAGGGAAGAGTAATCACTTCGTCGCTTTACTGAGGTATTCGATTTTTTTCCAAATATCACGGTCACACGGCTTGCCAATTAGAGACAATTGGGTCCGACATTGTCATGCGTTTTCAGAGTACCTACCTATATACATTTTCCAACTGACCCATTTAATCAATGACGTTTAAATTTTTTATGCTGTCACTCATTCATATCTTAATTATTTAAAAGCCCCCCACACGGACAACACATACGAATGGAGGTCCTAATGAAATACCATAAACACACTCTGTTCTCACTTTTCTATAGTCAGTTTGAGGTTATATTTCTTAACGGATACAATATCAATTCATATGTGGAGGTATTTCGTTGTTCAGGTTAACTTGGGCCTTAGGAAAATGTCATTGCATGACACGTGATACTTTGAGTTATTAGAGTTTCACCGTACGTACCCTATCCACACAAAGGCCGGATGACTTGCTGCTTCGGCGAGTAATGCTTTTGTCACACAGCAACAAGCGTTGAGTCGGAAAAGGGTTCCCACAAATCGTGTGCTAGTGGCGTGTTTCCTTGGTTAGTATTTTAGTATAATATTTTATATTTTGTTGTGGGAAATTTATAGCGGTGGATATTGTGCTCTAATCACACCACTCCATTCGCACAGGAGTTATTGGAGTGAAGGCATTACGACAACATGTAACTTTAGGATTTTGCATGTACCTATTATTGTACATGTTTTGTTCTCTGTGGTAGCTAATGTTGCTCGTCTCAAGGAATGAGAATAAAATCAAATTGCTGCTTCATTGCTGTCGTATCAAAATTACAGTTGTAATATGTCACGCAGTTGGATAATTTAAGGTATTAGTTAAATAAAACAGAGTTTAGGATAGTTTTTTACACGACCATAATAATTAGTGTCGTTGGACAATGATAAGCATGAGAATTGAACACTTGGGTGTAATAATATGTGGCCATGTTTAATTGCTGTTGAATTTATTAGCACAAGCGAGTACCTACGTGGATAGACTTGTAGGTTTTCGGGATTTTGGATTTTCCGGATTTTGGGATTTCGTGATTACGTTTTTCGGGATTCTTTTGCCACATAATGAAACGTTCTAGGAGAACATTCGACTACCTACTTGCGAGTTTTTTTTTAGTTTCACAAATTTATTTTTTTTTTGCAATTGAATTTAAGACAGATTTTGAATTTGTTTATTGTCAACTTTTTGCATTTGACATATTTATATTATTTATTATTTATTTGGAATTCTTCGTACTGCTCTAGTTTCATTTTAAAAGTCTGAAAAAATGAAAAATAAAGTGCACGACTGGGTCGAACGAAACTTTCTCGATACTAGACAAGAGAAAACAAAATCCTCTTTTGGATAATCATCTCATATGGCAGAGTTATATAAAATAACAATATAAGTTTTTAAATGTTAAAGCTCTCTGTAACTGGCAATGTCGCAAGCGTCTACAGTACTATTTTATAAGGTCTTACTCCTCACTTGATTTTTGAGTACAGGTACAGGACATGCGTACCTAGTAGCAGTTTCTGTTTTTGACCTAAGGATATGTTTTTAATTTTGATTGGAATATGTTTTAAGTTTTCAATATCCCGACCGATATCTTAAGATAGATTATTTAATAATTCAGGCATTTGTGAATTTGCATTAGTAGTTATAAATTGAATATCCCGATGCTCGTGTGTGCGGTGCAAATGAAGTTTTTGTTTTTGTAAAATTATCCAGACATAACAGTTGCAAATATTGCAATGTTTAGTTGTATGATATTGTTCCGGATAAAAGAAATACTTCGTTTTTGACATTTTATCGAAATCGAAGATGGGGTTTTCGAGATATGAGCAGTTTTTTAAAATTAGCGTTTTCGGTGCTTCGAATTGAAAATTAAGGACACAATAGTTTTGAAAACATCCATTTGACTCTAGGTTTGCGTTTTGGTCAAAATCGTTATTGCATTTTTAAGTTAACTAGACAAAACTATATTTTGAAAAAATTTCTATTTTCAGAAATCCTTTTACGATAATATAGAGAAAAACTGAGCTTGCTATTAAGTTATAAATGACCACATAACCTTAGAAATTAATTTTTGCTACAATCCTATGGACCGTTTTCGAGATATGTCGAAATTTCAAAAGTTCCGTTGTTCGAATTTTTAGCCAAAAACTAGGTACGCAGTCATGGTAACCTCACCTACTTAAGCTTAAATATCGATTTTGGTTGAAATCGTTATAGCCGTTTTCGATCAAATCAAACTGGTACGAAAATGTTGTATGGGAAGTACCTACCATTAATATTGAGGTTACATTGAAAAAAAAAAAAACACCTCCCGAACTGTAAGCCCAAAAACTCCAAATCCGAGGTTTGAACGTAATCCGGGAAGCCGTTTAGGCTGTAGGCCCGTGGAAGGACGGACAGACGGACAGACGGACAGACCGGACAGAATTTTGTGACCCACTTTTTTGAGTTCCTCTATCATCGTAATATCAGAATTGATTAAAATCTCGAGTTCGAAATTTTGTACGAAACCAATATCTTTCTCTTACTACGTAATGGAGAAAGTTAAAAAAAAAATTGGGTCATACGGGCTTTAGCTTTAAGCAGAAACACGATATGACAGCTTCGCCATCTGACAGATTATAATTATTATTTTTATTTTTATTACCTATATAATATATCATCGTAGCGATCTCTCTAGGAAGAAGACGAAAAGTTTAAAGCAATATCAGCAACATTGAGGACGATACCATTTAAAAAATTGTCCTCTAAGAAGAAGAACAGGCTACTAAAAGACGTGTACAAATGTAAGCCGCGGTTCAGTTTAACAAACCACTAACGAAGTCTATTTTACCCAATAAGTAACAAGGCCTCGAATGGTGTCTTCTACAGCAAATAGGGCGGATACCTATGTTTAACAGGGGCAGTATTATACGGTCTTTCACCCATCAAAAAATATCATTGGACATTAAATTGTTCAGTCATCGGTCAGCAAGTCCAAACTCATACCTCGCACAATTTTTTGTTAAGATTTACAAACAACACCGACGTTACCGCATTTAAAGAGCCTGAAACTACTCCGCGACTTTTCATAAAGCAATTGTGTCACCCGTCGGGTAGATTGCGTCACAACCTGACTCCGATAGAACTTCTTCTCAATTTATCCTGTCAGATATGGACCTGCTGGCCGTATTGCTTCGCTTATTTAACGAAATATTATCATGCTTTGAGGTGGTGAGAGACTGTGCGTGTGCGTATACCTAAACGAAGAATAGCTCTTTCCAGTTTCCAGTATCAGTTTCTTTGGCAATTAAGGAGTATAGTCCTATCTCAAACAACAATAAGGAGACTCTGTATCACGGTTGCCATTTGAAAATGAAGTTTGTGTCCAAAATTGGAAATAAAAATGACCAACTGTAGCTATAAGTGACCAAATCAATTTATGTCCGAAATATTTGTAAACACAGAAGAAAGAAATACGATTCAGGTTGCTTAAAAATTGCATTCAAGCGTCTTTTTTCATTTCGGTAACAAATTACAAAATTGGATAAAAAATGACAATGTGACCAAGAGGAAAAATAATGACCAAATCTGGTCAAAAATGACCAATGTGACAACAGTTCTCTGTATACGATTTTGACAGTCCTGCTCTTAGTTTGCATTGCAGAAGCTTGGATTTAATTTAAAGCGGATGAATATATCGTCTGTCGATTCATAAAGATTCTTCATAGAATCATTGTTTCACATGCGTTTCTGGGTTTTAGAGAAGGAGATTCAAAGACGAGTTACATGAGCTGCACCTTAACATAGACATATACATTACCAATGAATTGCAAATCAGTTGCAATATATAGAGTGGGGGAGTATTCTTCTAGTCTGACCCTGAGGTTCTTCGCTGTAGAGGAAGAATTTGTTTTAAGTGGCGCACAAATATTGAAGGGGATCTGAACCAACTCGGAGTCTGGGAACTTTACCGTTACCTAAGGACCGGGGTAACCGAAGAGTTCAGGCACTGACGATAAATATTTCATACTAAAGAAACGCCTGTTAATGATTACCCCAAACAAAAAAGCAGAGACGTTGGACGTTGGACGTGATCCAACCATCTCATCGGGGACTTTTCGAGACAATGACTTCCATACAGAGCTTTAAAGTTGGGTACATGCGTTTGACGTGTTTTGGATCGGCGAAGAAAACGCCTAAATAAACCAAAATGCTTCTTATTTCGACCTATAAGAAATCTTAGATGTAACCAGCCAACATTCCGTTGAATACTCCCTCACGCATATCTACGCTGGCATAAAAGAAATTCTTCCACCATCAAACGCCATTAAAAGAGTGATAACCCGATTTACCTAAATTATTAAGAGTTTTTTTCAAGTTTCTTCAAAGTCGAGAGCCAACCAACTAATTCCGCCCCCAAGTGGTATAAGAGAATTTTCAAAATTGTTTCCACTTTTGCGGTTGAATAAGACGCTTTAAACTTACATACGTCTTAGGATGCCTCTTACAAATTTTAATAAAAATGAACACACTTAAAAAATCTGTTTTTCTCAAAAACTTTAAGCGAACTCTTCCTTAAAATAAAGGACACAATTTAAGACTTATTCTTGTTTGCTTCCTACTTCAGTTGTACCTATAACATGGGTTTAACCAATAAAAAAAAAAAAAAAGCAAAACAAAGTTGTAACTGGCAACCCCAAAGTTTACGTTGAAACCACATGTGTGAAGTGCCAGCAATCGATTCCGCATCAATAATACAGAAGGTCATTCAATATTAAAAAGTAACTCTAGGAATACTCATTTAATATTTACACTTGCACCAATAAGGAGGGTGGCATTGGGAGATTTATGTCGATATCATCCGTGAAAACAACTACACCGGAAACATTTGAAACAAAGCTCCAGGATCATGCTATCCTGAATGTTTAATAGCATCCACACACAAGAGAATCCCATAGAAGAGCGCTAAAAGGAAGAACAATAAATAAACAGAACCTAGCAACGAAACAATCGATAGTGCTGAATACTGATCCTGCAGGCTGTGCACCCTGTACACTCTTGGGCAAAATGTTATAATATTGACTGGGTATATTTGTAACGCTACGAAGCGAATACAACGGTTGGTGCGAAACAGAGTAGACGTTTAACGCAGAGATGTGAGAGGATATACGCTTTGACGGTGAATCGATATCAAAGTCAGAGGAGAAAAATAAAATTAATTCAAATACAGACAAGGACGCCGGTTGCGTTGCCTTGAGTACCCACTTAACTCCCGTCGTTCACACACAGTGTCTAATTATAAAGAGAATAACTCTCGAAGTGCGAGCGGGGTCGATTGATTGAAAATTATTCATGAAGAAATTCCACTGTTCCACAGAACGGGGAGAGGTTTTTTCTTTTTCTTTATTTTTTATACAATGGTTATTAAAAGTGTCAAGTAGGGGGTTGTCAAACAGACTCCAGCTGTAACCGGTGATTACATTGATTTGGTGTAATTTTCAAATTTGTTTGCCAACGATATTTGACTTGCTAATTTGTGTGAAAATAAATTTACATCAAATTTGGTGATGTCCTTGTTAAGGGGATATCAGGTGGGGGTGTCATCGTTGAAATTTGATAAGTTGCGAATTTAATAAAGACATTACGTTCGACAGACATGAGTGTCGAGCTGAAAAGTGAGATAGGTATCTTGTGGAGATAAGATTGTGGTACTGTCTCCATTAAATTGGACATTTTCTTGTGGTGGACATTTTTTTTTCTTTTCAAAATTGGTGAGAGATTATTTTTAAATTTTTTATTTGTTGAGTGTCCTGTTTCGGGGGTAGAGTTTCTGTAACTAATTAGAACGATATTGGATTTCGGTTTATTTGTGTAGCGTTTTGAACGCAGTTAATGAATAGAATTAATGAAAGTAAAATAGATCTCGAAAAAGGAAGGGACACATATTTTTTTTTAAAGGAAATTAAAAATAATTTTCCCCAATTGTGGTATAGCTAAAGAATCGTCAGATATACGTTTACAGCGTATCCCAGCTCGTCATGCCAAACCGATTGGTGGACACTACTAAAGTTTCGTCTAATATAGGACATTGATTTCCGATTCCATTTCAAGTTAGAGGTCAAAGGAAAGAGGGAACATCTCTAATTTTAGTCAAGACGGAATTTGGTCATCTATTCAGTCTTTTTCTTCGGAGATGGGGCCTGGAACCTTACTGGAATATTTTTGTTTTCTGCTTTATCCGGTGAATCCTTAATAGTTGAAAAAAGTTCTACAACGTAACATAAATATAATTCGCAATGCTATTACTATTTGCAATATAATCTAATGAAATAACCAGCTGTCATTAAATTAGTAAATTTTTTACATAAACTTCAAGCTTCTATTTAAAATGTTGTGAATTATGTGAGGAGTTTAAATTCATATACTTATTTCTCAGTGAAGGAGGGTATTCTTTTCAATATCCTCTACTTGCCCTTCTTTTTGAATATTTCCACGAACAAAAAAAAAAAAACACAATTCGATAGATATTTGACTTATTTTATTAACTATAGAAATGAAACGAGTGCACCCGGTAGTCCAGTGTTACCAGATGAAATATCTGAAAATCTTGGTTTTCCGAAATATGATACATTTTTTTTCAATATTTTTTCAAAATATAAAAGAAGGAAATATACAATTTTGAAGTGCTTTAAATAAATCTTACATTTATTTTCTCTTAGGTAAAATGTACTATCGATAAAAAATGTGATTGCTCATAAATGATTGTCATGCTTTTTGGAATTTGTAACATATTTACTTGCTTATTTCCATCAAGATCATAGCAATGCGCTTCATTAAAGACCAGCAGAATTTTTGTAAAGATTAAAATATCAACTGTTTCAGTGGTACTCAAACGATTACGATTGTTTGTTCTATTAAAATGTACAGCAGAAAATATCGTTTCAACATTTGCAGTGGAATGTGGAAGCGATAAAATATTGAAAATAAAATCTCTTAAGATCGAAAATTCGAAGTCCGCTTTTTTTACTCCTAAAACATTTTTCCAAAAACATAATACCTACATCAGTTTTTTATTATCAAATCATTTCCTTACTTTAGAGGTTTAGAGCGAGTGTCAGTGAAACAAAAGTTGTGCATGGGCTCTGTTCGATTCACATTCTACATAATAATGGAATTAATTGAAAGCGTTTTTCTTCAATAGAAAAAGTTGTTTCAATTTGTTGGATTTAGAAAATCAAAAATCTCGGAATTTGATGGATTTGAAGTAAAAAGTCTTGTACATATTTTCTAGCTCAAAAATCTTTAAAAAAAAGATATATCTTGTAATCTGGCATCGATGCCGGTAGTATCTACCTTTACATGATTTTCTCTCTTGTTTTATTCTTTTTTCCTGCTACAATACCAACGATAACGAATGATGGTCGCTTGTAGTTGTAGCGGACGATAAGAGGGGACACACAAAAAAGTATTTTTGAAATATAGTATTATAAATCCTCCTCAATTCCGCGAACCACTCGCTTCAACTTGCCATTTTCAGGTGTTTATCACTTCTACCTTGGCTCATCCCAAAAAACTTGATAATTTATTGAAATTATCTTTGTCGCAAAAACATATTTCAATTTCTCCGTCCAAATTAATATTCTTGGCATCATTCCAACTTACCATATGTAGCTAACAGCAAGATCCTATTTTCGGAAATTAAATTTTTAAGACGACGAAAATCCGGTCAAAATGCTTTTCTCTTCTTAGGTTAATTGAAATTCCTTTCATTCCACATCCTGCGGCGACGACGACGACGACGACATTAGGAAGCCGAAAAATTAAACTTCACCATCATGAGCCAATAAATTCGTGACAAGTACTTGGAAATTGGGATACCAATCAGAAGTCAATTTTTGGAATGGTTTTCCGACGAAAAATGTAAGTTTATTATTTAATTTGGTAGTTGTAGCCGAAAGGAATTTGTGATCATTCCTGATCGCTTACCAACGCACACCACAAGTTCATTTGCAATGGTTGTGTTTCGAATGGAATCCCAGAACAATCGGACGAGAAAATGAAATGCATATCGCCAGACCTAATAGCAATTAATTTCAATTTCAATTTCAAGGTTTACAACGTCAAGTTGCAATTGTTATGAATGACATGCAAGCATGACCCAGTTTTTGGTGAGTTCCTAGGCTGGATGTCATTTCGCCATTTGTCAAGTGGTTAGAGCGGTTCCTATGTTCCTATGGTTGTGTGGTTAATTTTTATTTGCATTATTTAATGTGAACTCTCGTTGGATAGTGGAAAATACGGTTGTGGGGAAACGAATGGGACATGTCGTGTCAATGATGGGATGGCATTTGAAATATGACATGTTGCTGCAACCACATGCGCACACTTGTATATAGACAGTGCACTCAGCGGTGTGAAGTCACAGCTTGAATGGACAGTGGTTACTGTTGAATTGGACATTCACAGAAGGATATCCAGCGCAATCACCTCCATAGATGAATGCATTTTGTTTGTTGTTATACAAAACCGAAGCGTATGTCATGAATGCAACGAAACTGCGTCTGACATTTATTGCCAATAAATGTCGAACTGATGGGTGAATGTAAGCAGAGGCGAATTTCCATCCACCAGCGTTTTGTTTTTGATCCTTGCATTGGAAACGGCCTAATGGATTTACAGAAATACAGGTACAAACACAGCAAAATTAACAGAAAATTTGACACTAGAAACATGTTTGTCTTACCGAACATCGGCACCAAGGGCTGAACTAAAGTGATGTCAGTTGACCCCCACACATCGTTACAAAGTCGTTTTTGCTGTAAATTACTTGAAGTCACAAAGAACTAACTTAGATACATATTAAATACTGTTGTCAGCACGTCCACTCAAGGATGAACAATGTAAAATTCTAGAACAGGAAATGCCGTGACATATAAATTTTGAAAACAGAATTCACTTTAGAAAGACAAACGCTGATTACATGACCACGTTCGCGTTCAATTTAATAGCGCTTACATTAGAAAAATTTCGAGGGTAGTGGTTGAGAGAACGGAAAATTCACTAACATTCGCTTTGGTTGTAAGTAAAAATCGTTCGCACTTACTACTTAATCCATCATTAGATTTGCTTAAGTGATTTATTCGAATAATTTAGGTCCGACAAGTGAATTCAACAAGACATTCGACTGCCTTTCACCTATCAGAAAGAGAAAAGGACTACCAATTGGGCCAACAATGACCATGAGGCTACCAATGCACCAATCGCTGAAAAGAAGAGAGGGGTTGACAACTGCGTTCCATTTTGTTGTTGCTTAAGCCTAGTATGTACCTGGTGCGGAACGAAAAATCACATACAAAAGTGACACAAAGAAATTATGAACGGAAAATGTTGCCCTCCTTTTTGTTTTGCTGTTGCTACGAAATGATGGTGAAAAGTGGGTAGATGATTGTTAATGGTAGTAGATTGCTTGGTACAATTCACCACTCTCTTTTCTCACACATTTATTGTCCGGGAATTTTATTGACACTTGTGTAGCAGCTGTGGAATTTTCCGCGGCAAACAACCAAATAAATACCGAAATTCTATAACACATTAAAATTGATTGTACATTATTCCGTAATCGGTTCGACATAAAATGTGTAGCCTCCTCGCAAAACAATAGTTTTTTTTCTTTACTTTTGTAGTAAGAATGAAAAGACTGTCAAAATGGCAGAGGTGGGGATAAATTCTCTATCAGAGAGAGAGACACTTACGAACTTACGAAAAAATTAGGCAACGCTCTTGTGGTAATCTATAAAAAATGACAGAAGAATTTCGTCTAGACTTTCGAATATAATCGTGAGGTGAACATTCAATTTTATTTCGTCCGCTGTTAGTTATTTCACATTTAACACCGATAAAAGGGCCCAGCTCATAGAATCCGTTGCATCCTTCGCGTCGACGAATTGCCGTATTTGACGGAACGAGCTGTCCCATAGAATCCGTCGCATACAGTGACAGGCAGTGTGTTTAAGTACTCTATACTTATTTGTCCCAAAAAACGTGGTAGTTTTTCCCTTTTCAACGCACTCAAATTCCCTTTTAAAAAATTCCCTTGATAGGTATTTTTTTTGTGAAAAAATTTACTTTTAAAAGTAAAATTTATGTTGTACGGAAAAATAATCACATTAAATAATCTTTCGTATAAAAATCGCAGTTTGTTAATATTACATATAATAATGATTACTTCTTGGTACTAGAAAATTTCGATATTCAAAAATCTTGCTAAAAGGTGATTTGAAAAAGCTCTTTTTTATGTACATTCACGTGGTGATTATCATGGTGAAATATAGATATGTACCTAATTATTTTGATGAAATTAAAAATTATCCGTAGCGTCCGGCACGTGCGCTGCTTATGGGTCACCTCCACACTGTTCTCTAAACGTCTGCTAATTGCTTAATATGCTTTTCACACCAAGCCCAAAACTGGGCACACGAAAACTTTATCGTTTTCCCATAAATATTTCAGTTTTCAAAACGAGTCGTTTGCTCTCGTTTTCAACGAAAACACTACGGAAACGACTTCCAATCGTTGGGTTGTAGGAACAAACACACCTTCTTCAATGATCAGCAAAATGGCTGACCGAACAAATGTCACAACTCACATCTTAAAATCATTTTCCACAATTAGTTTTATTATTTTTAAATGCACTTAATTATTTTTTTGTTAAATAATGCGATCGAAGTTTGTAATCAAAAGAGTTTGCACCGAACTTTAACGACTGGTGTCTCACAGCTGATTTAAACGTCAAACGAAAACGAGTTGGTGGTCGGTGTGAATGCATCGACAAGTTTTCGAGGAAAACACGGTTTTGGGCTCGGTGTGAAAGGCCTATAAGTAAGTCAAACATCCGGCAGTGAAAGTGTAATGAAAGAGCTTATCATTTCAGCGGCATAAAATAGAAGGCCCTTCCATTCGTCATAAAAATAAAGTCACACAGAACGAAATATTTTAAAAGTAGCTAGACGAACCTGTTGCCGAGAGCTATTAATTTTTTTTTTACAACCAATTTGTGTCGGGTACTTGAGAAATATCATCATTTCCCGGATTTGTTGTTTCACGTCCTTAATGCGCCATTGATTGATTGCCATTCAACATAAGCTCCAGCATCCTTAAAAGTGCTTAAAACAAGACATTACTTTGTAAATTAAACTATCACACCCACCAAAGAGAAACCCTTTCCAAATGCGGATACCCAACCGCAGGGGTTGATCAGCTTATGTAATGAACCAACTAACAAAAGAGCAACACCCACTTGTGTTATAGTGCACCGCAGGAGGTGGGTAGTGGGTACATCCTCGTCCACAGCTCTATATAATTATACTGTTTTCTTGTTAACTCACCTCTGACTACTCGTGTGGATCGTGATGACCTGCACACAGTCAATGTATGAAATCCTTAAATATCCTTTTGTTGTGACTGATGTCCATTCATTAGTTACACCGTAGAACAAAAGTATACACTGTACACACTCGTAACTCAGTGGATAAAGAGATAATTATCTAAATTGATTTCATCCCACTGTGGCAGCGGAATGGGGCTCGTTCGAGTAACTACTGTGTGCACAATGACGGATAACGGGTGGGCTTTCATTCGAGTCGTATCTTGACAAATTGCTGTGTGGTAGACTTGGCACTATTTTTCTCAGCACGGCATTTCAAATTGCGTTGATAAAATGGTCGCTTGGGGGAAACCAGCTTAAGGGAAAAATGATTTATAAACAATTGCAGTTGTGGATTGTCCTTTTTTTCTCTAGAGGAAGAGAAGTGTATTTTGCCTTTGGAAAATCGAAAATAAATATCATCTTGTCTTCATAAATATTTTCCTAAGCGGCTGTATTATGCGGGTTGAATTTGTCGTAATAATTTTAAAAAGTTACTGCTGGTAGTATGCAATGATTGGCGAATGGCGTTGGTGTTGGTCTGGCACAAATTGTTTTTTCTCTCTTTATTCTTGGGGAACAATGTGTCTTCTTAAACAGGGGTTAACATCGCTTCTTTTGTTTATTTTATAGAATTGCTCTGTTGATTGATGTTGTTCTTTGATATCCTGTAGTTGGGGGCCCCACGAAAATATAGATAGAAATACATTGTAAGAAAGCAGAAAAAATTAATTGGACTTCTTTTTGGGATCCTTGATTTAATTTTAAGACTTGAAACATTTTGTCAATTGTTTGGACTTGGATCCCAGAGGCTAAGGACAAAATTAAGGGAGCAGGAAACTTATTCCTACTTTTGCATGAAATTACATTCTCGACTATGACCTCTGTTGGATTTTAATTTGGATTTTAATTAACTTGCTATTATTTACTTTATTCCCGTGGAAAAAGCGGTGTGCGGGGCGTGTATGATAAACCACTGTCCAGTGGGAAAGGTATAAAATACAGAAACTGGCGAAGGTAACACAAACATATACACCCCTATCGGAAATAATATTTCCCCCGGAATGTTTCCTATTCAACAATCTTATTTTCATTGCTGACAAGGGAAACATTTCCATCGGAACTTATTTGCGATAGCCCTAATATTTCTTTGCGAAGACAATATTTAACGTTTTCGAGAAATTTTTACGCCTTTTAGGTTCTCCTTTGAAAATTACGTACAAGAGTGAGTTCCTGCTGGCAGTGACAGGTGTCGTTATCCTTCATCTGTTTTGAAAGCGACTTAAAATCTTTGCAAGTTTTATTTGTCACTTAAGGGCGGGCTTGTTTTTTCTTCGCCCAATAATCAACTGGTTTCTGAGAAGCATTGGACTTTCGAATGTTTTTATTTCATTTTATATTGGGAAAGTGCTTAAGAATGGATGTTCAGTGAATTCCATAAACGTTTTTTATTCATGTGATATTTCAAAAATACTTACAAATGAAATGTTTTGAATTTTTATTTCCACTAATAATTAATTGAGAGTAACGCTTTATCTAGTACACAAAGAGCTGTCATTCTTCTTATTTCGAATATCTTTAATATGTATTTTGATCAAAAACAGTAACAAATGCTGCAAAGCTTAGCTTAAAAATTCTATTGCCTAACTATTAATCTGAATACTCAGCGTATTAGATAGTGTTTGGAATGTAAGCATTACTTAGTTTTTAAAGTTTTATCAAAATCGAAAATGGCGTTTTCGAGATATGAGTAGTTCTTAAAATTAGCATTTTCGGTGACTTTGAAAATTAATGTCGCAATAATTTTGAACAAAATCAATTTTGCTCTTAGTAGGCATTTTGATTTTCCGTTAAACTAAAGATAACCAAATTTAAAAAAAAAAATGCCCTTTTTACAAAAAACCATTGCACGATAATATAGAGAAAAAAATAATTTGATATTAAGTTAGAAATGACCATATTACCATAGAAACAAATTTTTTTTATAATCTTATGGACCGTTTTCGAGATACATATATCCATACTTCAAAAGTACCGTTATACGATTTTTAAACCATAAGCTTTGTATTTACTTAGGCTATAATATCAATTTTGGTTGAAATCGTCGCAGCCGTTTTCGAACAAATCCAACTGGTAATTTTATATGGGAATATATTAGTATTGAGGTTACTTTTTAAAAAAATCGGAACGAACTGTAAGCCATGAAGCTCCAACTACGAAATACGAACGAAACCAGGGCAGCCGTTTAGGTTGTAGGACTTGGGACATAAAGACGGACAGAAAGACGAACCGAATTTCGGGACCCACTCTTTTGAATTCCTCTATGTCATTCTAATCTCAGAATTAATTAACATATCTTTCTCTTAATACGTAATGGTGAAAATAAAAAATGCTAAGAAAGCAGTTATAAAAACAGTGATGGATTTTTTGAAGAATAAAAAGGCAAATCGGAGGGTTTTTCTGATTTATCGGCGGGGAAATATTTTGACCGTCTGCCAATGAGGAATATACTTTTCAGAGAACTGCCCTGACCTATTTTTAAAAGAAGAGGAAGCTCCCAAGCCTAGTTCAAACTGCTTAATAGTTTATATGGAATCCCAGTAATCGGGAAAAACTTTCTAAATACTAAACAAATACAAAAACTTTAAATTGGTTCCTTTTTTTGCAATTCGTATAAATTGTTGGTCGTAAGGTATGCTCAATCTTATGCCACCCCCAGCATACCAATTCTTAGTATAGTTTTTACCGAATTATCTAGGAAGTTGTTGTAGTAACCCTCAAAGAACTAGCTTTAAATTTTATTATCCATACTTCACCTAAAAGAGGCAAATTTGTTAGCTTCAAGCACATTTCGTGTATACTGCCGCTAGAAAATGAATGAAAAGTAGCTCCAAGCTACTCCAACTCACTGGATATGTACACGCTTTTCAGGAGTACCGATATTGCTCTTGAAATTCGTACATTTTCAACAGCGTAAAACAACAACTCAAGCATATGTACGACTGAACGTACCATTTGTACACCTATGCCTACTACGGCCGCCTTTGTACGGGGCTATTATCATACCTACGCCGAAGTGCACATTCATGTTACGTGTTTCCCATTGTCAAATGATACGTATAAGAGCGCCTTAATGCTGCATATTCCCGAGTGAATCGTTTCCAGCATAGAAACTGCATCAATTATCCTCAATACGCTGCAATTGATCTCTTGTATACGTGGCGAATAACAGACCTATTCCTGCATATATTCAATGAATTTGAAACGCTCCTCTGAGCCTTTTTCATGTGCCACTTTAGGGCACGTGATGTACACGTACACGTGCTTTTGCTTATTCTTAAGAAATTGTTGTGTAAAACACACACTAGACAGGAAATCCTAGGGAGTGACATTTCAATTCGCATACCGAAAGAGACCTACGATTAGGGAGGACAATGAAAACTTGAAAGCATGGCACGTTAGTCGTCACCGCCTACTCCTCAACATGCCAGACGGGAATCCGACAACATCATCCTTAAAGGGATTAAAAGCGCACATGCACAATTTCACAAAAAGAACAGTCACCACCCACCGACTTCGACAAGCAATTAAAAACATTTACCTCACTCACAATTGACATCCTGCGTCATCGTATCGTAACAGTTGTTACAGTTCTTGGTGATTCGATTGATTTAAACTTTAAAAAAAGATACGTAAGACTCGTACTCGTTATATGTGTGAGTATCTGCAGCCATGCATAAACTAGTCTCAGTCAAAGGACTGCACGACTTTGACTCTGTTGAGCACAAAGATGCATTTCGAATAAGAATATCTGGGTCAGTGTTTTGTTTGAATTATTAAGAGTTTCGACTGCCAGGATCCATGTGCTTCTTGGAAAGAATTACATTTTTAAGAAAATCGCATTGGCAGACGATACTTCTTTTTCAAGACGGTTTGTGGTAAATAATTTATAAGAATACTGAGATTCCAGCTGCAAGGAATATCAACTACTATAACGATAATGAGCTGCAATCTGCCTTGGATCAAGTTATGTATATGCCATTATCCTTGGAAAATGGTGAAATGAGCAGTGCACATCGCTGGTGTTGTTCGGAGTAAGGCGGATTAATTCCTCGATAGGGAGGAGATGAATATTTTTGCGAAATGTTTGCCTTAAGAGAATTCTTTTGCTGATGGCTTATACCATCATCTGGGATGTGCCTCAAGGGTTATTTGGCATGTTTCTTACTGCATGAAAGAGATTAGCCTCTTGTGGCAGTTTCGGCTTTGTAGTTGGTGGGTTTGGCATAGGCGGAAAATGTTTGAACGGCGGTATTTTTAACGTATGTAATTGTTGCGGACTTTGCTCTTACATTTGGAGAGAATATGATTTTTCAACTGAATTGATGCGTATCTATGTATATTAAGGAAGTCTTCTGTTAACTGACACAGTTATTGGTATAATAGTGAGACTTCACGTTTATTTTGGTTTTCAGAAACTCGAAATATGGGATTTCTATTGCCAGGTTCATACAGTTTGATATGACTTTCAGTGAAGTGCAAGTTTGTAAATTGAAGAAAGGCTCCATCAATCTCGCGATATATTGTTAATGCATATGACACGTTGTGTAATGTAAAATAATGTAAAATAATTTTCAAAATTCACCAAACGAGAGCGTGTAGGCGTGTAACCACTCTCTTCTTTAGTGTTATAATTTCGAAGCCTCGATTGTGAGTCGTAAACGCATTGGTTCACAACTGTTACTCATATTTTTTACCGATTCCTACAGTCCAAAACTAGAACAGAAAATAGTTCGAAAAGTTCCCTAAAAGTTGATGGCAAAACCAAGTCCGTTGATAACTACGTCGTACAAACAATGCGATCTAAAACGTGCTTAAAAACGAGTCCCAACCACTCGCAAAAGTGAATCAAAATGCACCAAAAATTGGAGAAAAATTGATTTTCCATTGGGTCGAGAATTTCGCCAAAAAACGACTCAAAATTTATGGACACGTGTCACAAAATTCTTCGAAATGCGGCTCGTATAACGTTTAAAAACCGAGGAAAACACGGTTATGAATCACTGCAAAATTGCTTCAAAGAGTTTGTTCAAAACTCTTCAAAATACATGTCCGAAAATAAAAAAGAATAGAAAAACGTCAAAAAGAGTACCTGAAAAGGAGTCCAAAAATCTGTAAAACACGGGTCCAGACTTAAAAAAAAATCCAAAGCCGCTGCAAAATAATACAAAAAACGCTTCAAGAAACGAGACCAAAAGCGAGTCCAAAACCGTTTCGGAAAGCAGGTAAAAACAGAAGTCGAAGACCGTGTCCCAAAGTAGAATGTAAAATAACGCGTCCAAATATTCTGCAGAAAAATAGTGCGAAAAAGGCTTCAAGAAACGAGCCTGCAAACGATTCCAGAATCGGGTTGGAAATGCATTTAAAAAAAAAAAAAAAACGTTTCTAAAAAGTAGTCTAAACAAGCTTAAAAAAAAACCGGCCAAGTGCAAGTGTCACTCGCGCACCGAAGGTTCCGTATTTGGCTAAAGTCCAACACATCAGATATTATTTGAAATCTATATCATTCAATCTTTCCCCTCTTCATGAATTCATCACAATTTAGTTTAATTTAATTACTTAATATTTTTACTCTCAAAAATTACTCGCACATGAATCTCATTTTCTAATTATTACCTATAGTACCCAACCCACGCCAATTTTCCATTCTGTATGCGACCTGTCCCAATTGAAAAACTAGGTATTGACTAAAAATATATTACTTTTATTTTGTTCTGTACTCCCCAAAAAATGTATTATACTCCCCAACGAAATTATGAAGCGACAGCCCTGGTGTCTTTGATGGGGTCAATTGTGCACAACTGCGTAGTAGATTAGAACATAAATGAGAGCAACGTATTTTACATGGTAAAATTATCTTTTTTGAAAATATCTTGTAAACTATTAACTTTTCGGCAAAACAGTATTCAGCACATATATAGATAAGAACATGATCTACAAAAAAGGAATTTATGTATTTTTTTGTGAATCAAGAAATAAACCGTTTTTTGGGCGAATGAAAATATTTTTTTCACCAGATTACTAATTAATCCAAAACCAATCTATGCATTCCTTCCATTGGTATTTGTCGTTTAACTAGAGGTTATAACGGATGTTGTGCGTAAATTTTAGCCTCCTATGTCAATCGGTTCTTGAGATAGACCTGGTAACAAAATTAGCTTAGTGGGTTCGGACAGACAGACAGACAGACAGACGGAGAGACATCCGAGCGAAACTAATAAGGTTACGTTTCTTCCCTTTCGGTACGGAACCTTAAAAAACATGTAAAATAAATCGCATAAAGACGAATACAAATATTTCTACAAATGTGCCCAAAATCCAAAAAAAATCCTTTTAAGAGTTCCTCGAAAAATGCATCAAAAACGCTCAAAAAAACTGTTCAAAAGCGCGCCAGGAAAGTATGCACCATACTTCATATCCCACTGCTTCAGAAATCGTTCGCAAAAATGTGTCGGAAAATGCGAAAAGATGCCAGAAAATGCACAATGCAACGTCAGCGAAGATAAATCGTCGAATTTGTAATAAACGAACAGGTTCGGTGAGTGTGGAGATTGGTGTTAATAAGGGCATGAAGCTGATATTTTTCTAAAATGTCAAAGAAAACCCTCGAAACTCTAAAGTTGGTACACATTATCAAGGGTGTTAAACGACGATATCGATCACATGAGACAGAGAGCGCAGTTAAATCCCTCCTGCTCTATTGTAGGAAGCATAGAGTAGACTGCGAAATGAAGCTCGGCGGATGTGGCGCCTGAGTGTAAATCACTTTTTGCATCTGACCACTAAGGGCGTCTTCCCGAGTTCGCGTCCTCGCAAATAGTTTCGGTACTAGGGTTTGCTCAGTGAGTTTTAGAGTAATTATTGTGAGAACGTTATTGATGGTTTTCACTTATCTTACACTGACTTATACGACTTATCTCTGCCTTGCTGTTTACTACTGAGACTTTGTGATGCGATGTCATCCCAATGGATTTTAGATTAGAAATTCCAAAACATTCAAACAACAAAAGTACTAAAATTAATTGCCCTAAATTTACAGATTCAATTTATTTTTGTTCGTTTCACATAAACAAGTCCACAGATTGTTTATTTTTATTCACTTTTCGGCCACTGATATAGGTACATGAAAAAATGTGTTATTCCCAAACGGCGCAAATCTTCATACGACCGTATAAAAAATGCCGTCAAATTTGTTATTCCATAAAAGCAAAATGAGGTTTACAGCACACATTCCATAAAGTCGTTGTTACACTTATTACAGCGGATAGGTAGCAAAAAATATTGCTACCTACAATGTCCCTTTTGTGACACGGCGCGGCGTACGTAAGTCGGATTACATGAACGCAATATATTTAAAAGTGTTTCAAGGACCAAGGAAATCTTTCAAAAACATGCAGTAGTATGTAAAGCGAATTTGCTAGGTGGCCAACACTTTACTTGCAATTTGTAATTCGCACTTACCAAACCACTCAAGGTCACAGCTACTGGATTTAACTCACATAATCGGCGTTGTTGGGGTCCTCAAACTGCTCACAACACGACTTACTGTGCAAGAGCTTTCTTAATGGGACGTTGATAATGCTACTCGTGTAGGCTTAGTTAGTTGTGTCCCTGCGGGACCAAGTGGAATTCGAATGACTGCCATTTGGAGAACGAATACGATTAAGACAGATTACATAAATAATGCTTAGGTCAGCTTACGTCAAAAAATAAATCACATCCAAAAGTGAGCAATAAAGTAGTCTGAAGAACTTATTCATTCAATCACAGTAATGGACTTGGGATAATCAGGTGATTTTATGATTCCCTGCAACTGTGCCTAATAAGATAAGGACTTCTAAAGCTTCAATTAAAATGTTCGTGATTTATGTACTATCTCAGAGGATTAAGTCAATTTTGATTTACCTCTAAGTTTATTTTGAACGCCCCTGTAGCTTAAGGTTTTTGATTGAATTCCTCAAAGATAAATCGCGAGTAAACTCCTCACCGACATGACTCAAAAACTTAATTAAAATTTGCTTAAGGTTTACTTGCCCATTGGTTTGCTGTGTAATTGACGTTTCCCGCAGTTACTTAGCATTTTCTTCTTCTGAAAGTCTCAATTGATTAAAATCATTGCGGAAAGTAGAGTTTACGGACAAATTAAAGGCGGCTACACTATCATCCGTAACTCACACGAAATCTATTATTACAATGAAGATGCACGAGGATACCATTTTAGCATTTAGAAACAAGCAGCTATGTTACTCTTGCACATTTTCTCTACCCATTTCCATCCTTTTATCAAGCTTTAACATTATTCTGCCGAAATTCGCCACTAAGAACAGAAAAAGAAAGGGACTGGGTAAAATCGGCTCGTGCAGGACAAAGTGGTGCAAAAGTCATCATCCTACTGAAAGACGAAAATATTCCTTCAAATGATGACTTATGGCGTTGAAACTTTTACATTTGGGAAGCCAACTATAGAGGGAATACTTTTCAAGCTTCCACAGACAGTTTTATGATTTTAAGTCCGTAAATATTTCACAGTTTACAGTTACACTGAAAATATCACGTAATATTGACAAAATTCTATTGGACAATTTCAACAAAAAATAGTTTTGTTGACCTGAAAAACAATTGTTGTAATGATAACTGAAATCTATCAGTACAGCTTAGGTTTTATCAATTTGAACGATATTTTGTTAAACGAAACAACTACTACTAAAACTACCTTGTCAGAATGAAAATACATTTTTGAACTGCAATAAATGGATGAATACATAGTTGCTGAACTAATCCTTGCTTCAACAAAAGAAAGCCCTATATGCAAATATTTAAAAGGTAAGTGAAAGAAGTTAGTGGGATAATAATATACGGGTATGTATATAGGTACAAATTGTTAACTGATTCATCGACCAAACCCTCAATTTTATGTATTTTACAACAAACACCTTTTTTGTTTTTTCTTTTTCCAAATAGATGGCCGATTTGACGCCGTGTTTTATTTGCTGCATGCAGGTTTTATACAGACCAGCAAGTCAGTGACCAACGAAGGCGGTAAGAGGGTCCATGTAAAATATTCTATTGAGGATTCATTGAATATCTTTGTTATTATTGGAAGGACATTGAACGAGGTGGAAGGAATATTGACAAGGATGCAGAAAAAAAATTATTTTGCTATATGCATGGGTATATGTCTATAGTTATTTGTATAACTACTCTTTTTTTAATAAATCTAATTTGTTTTGCGTATTATTTATTAATACCTAATCTAAAATTCAACAGCAGTACTGAGAAATTATTTCTGATCAATTCGACAGCAAGAATTTACAAACGAGAATAACTGAATTGACAAACAACTTCAATATTATTAACAATATTTTTTTTAATTTAATAATTTGACAAAAAGATAGCAATTTTTTTTAAGTAAAATTAACAACATTTTGATGAATTTAACAAATTATTTTGATACGCACAACATTTTGTTTTGTTATCACAGCAAAAATTGTAAGACAAGGTAAAACCTATTAATATTTTGTCAATCTGATAGAAACATTTGGTTGGACGTACACTTCGAACATTGTCCATTTTTACAAAACCTCGTGCCGTAATATATAATTTGATGATGCCAATTGTTTGCTTATTATGTTGAGAAAAAAAAAAATCAGAAAGAATAAATCAAAAAATACCACAATTTTTTATTCTGTCTCCCTTGCAAAGCATTAAATATGCTAAAAATTCAGTTTTATTTTGCGTTAACTGAATAGATAGACACTGCTTATGAGTATTCTGTGGAGATTGTTAATGTTATTTGATTAATTATTTGTCAAAGAAAAATGGGCAGATCGAAATCTCTAAATAGTGTTTTATTGTACGGAAAAAAAAATGAAAGGAGGTCAAAAAACGGCAATAATATATTACTGCACGAGGTTTTGAAAAAGTCTACAACGAACGAATGTTAACAAATTTTTGTGCTTATTCAGTTGAAGCGAAGTGTATATTGACAAAAAAAAAAATTGTTGAATGAACCTGCATTTCTGTCAAATGTACCAGGGTTTTATTTTCAGTGTACTCTCGTTTTAACATTTTATTAACTATACAGAGCTTATTTTATTGAAGTACTGAACATTTCTGCGAAATATATTCGGAATATAGGACCAATCTCCCTTTTCGGATTAAGCATAGTAAACCGAAGAATATCGAATTTGGGCAGTGGCTACGTGGAAAGCAAAATATAAGCACGAGCTGCTTATCCGCTTTGAAAACTCTGAGTAGATATGTATTTTCTTTAAATCGGCTTTATCAATTAAATTCGTTTGACGACGCAATTTAATATGATTTCTCTATCATTTGTTACCGCTAAGGTTTATCTCTCATTTTGCGGCTTTATATCTACTATTAAGAGTCTTCGTAAAAGCTGTCTTTGTGAAAGTGACTTAATGAAAATGTCAGTTTAGAGATTAAAGCCGTTGGCCTCCTGCCCAATCGGGTACAGTACTATACAGCTCAACAACAATACAAAAAAAAAAGAGAAGTACCTACTTGGGCTCAAAACTTTCCGAGTCAAATTGTCAAAATCCTTCATAACAATTTCGTCTGCATTCTAAGAGCAGCCAAAACGCCTTAAAATAGTATAATTTTGACGCGACACTCTGGAGAAGGTTCCATTTCTGCCGAAAGAGATTGTTTTCGACCAATAAAGAACTCATTAGTCCGGAGTACTCAACTATATGGAATGGAAATTAAAGACTGTGATTACTGCAGAGGCGGCCGTTGAAACCCGAATTGACCTTGAACGATAGTCCTATTTATTGCATACAATTTCTGATATCATGAGCGTCTTTCTGAAGACCTATATCAACGCGATAGTACAGCTGGACGATATAATAAGCCCGGAAAGACCTGAACCCTAGCTTCTCACACTAAGTCACTGTGCCGACATGTCAGACTGTGACCTAAGAATTCAAATGCTTGTAGCGCCGATTTAAGTTTGTTGCATGCATGGTCCGAATATTTCAAATGTTGTAGAATGCTCCCATCTGTCTTCTTTTCCTAGCATCTAACCTTGATTACTGGCAGTTAAGTTCCACAAATTTCAGTTTCCAATCCCCGTCTTACTATTTAAATATGACAAAGTACAAAAATTCCATGCTCAGTGGGCATGATTCAAAATATATGTTCTTTCTACTAGCACGAGTCCACCAAGCTGCAATTTCCAACTGCACGTTAAAGAACTTTGGCTGTGTATATTCCTAAATCATATGAAAATCTGAAAAATAAAGCAATTCAAACGCAATCCTTTGGTTGGCCTGCTAACTTAATTGCAATTTATTAAGTTTTTGGTAGCTTGCTCCTACACCAACTACACATACATGTTGTTGTACCCCTTGCGTGGACTAATGCAATAAATATTCCCGTCGTTTCAGCAAGGTCATATGAAAGTTTGCAACCGTATAGCCTAGGCGAATGAAGACACAAACTTGTTGAATCCACATTTGCAAGGAACCCAGCAACCCAGGTATCTGCATGACTGCACTTACTGAATTCAAATTCAATTTGAATTTGTTACGATATGCAACACACAAGATAGCGTCCTTGTAAAAATCACTATACTGACATGCAAGCTTGTTGAAAAGTACTCCTCCTGCAATATCCTTTTTCACTTATAATCAGGTTGTGGTTACCGGTGAATAAAATATCCAATATTGTTTTCATCCTTGTTCGCCTTCTCTTTGTTGTCGTTCTACAATTTATAGATGGATCTCCATTCATCTGGCATATCCTTAGAATACAAATCTTTGAATGTAAGCAAACTTGGGTACGCACGGAGGCACCCCTCTTGAAACATTAACGCTTAAGAAAACATCTAATTAGCTGTAGAAGAGTCATTATCCTTCCCAGTGAATACTCAACTTTTTCTACAGTACAAAGCCTTACTGCGAAAACTAATTAACCCGTTTCCAGCGTTTTCTTTTGGGGGCTTGTCATTGCCATGTCATCACAGTCGGTGTCCCTGGCGCTTCGGTTATAAGGTATGCATAATTTAAAGCCCATCGAAAGTGGGCTTCCCAAAATTTGCCACCGTTATCAAGGTGAAAACTTTTGCTTCAACTGTACCTTTTCGGGTGAGAAAATTTCGGGGGAAAAAAATTAGTTTTCAAGTGCAATTTGTTACATCGTTGTGAATTTTTGATGCGAGTTTTACTTTTTGTAAATTTTTTTTTTTCTATTTTCTGAGGCGAATCTTCCAGCGGCTACTTTAGTGTTGGGAAAGAAAGAAAATTGGTTACAACTTTCTGTTTGATATTGTGCTTATAACTATTTTATTCGTAGAAGAAGGCTATTGTAAAATTGTAAATTATTTTTTTTTAAGTAGATAAGTTTCTCCTAAAAGTGCAAAGAGTTGGAAAATGTTGTATGGACCAAATATGGACAGGACACCGCAATTTTTATTGTGTTTTCCATTTCCCAGTTCAACTTGTCGAGAAAGTCATCGTTTTTCATATTGTCAGATTTCTTTTTAAGTTTTTAGCAGCCAATATAAATCACCGTTGTTGAGCTACATTGCACGAGAATAAAAATGATCCCTTTCTCAGATCTCACCAGCGTTGCCGTTGACTTTTCGAAAAATGTATCGTCTTTTTGTTGGATCTAAAATTCACAAGAAAATATTGTTTTTCTTCAAATAAATAAATTTATTAAAAAGGAAAGAAACAAAAATATAAATCCAAATTAACAAAATCCTTAAAACAAATATCGCTCTTCAATTCACATCACCTGATAATCTAGTGCAAACAAATTTATAAATGCAGAGATTAATGACATTTGAAAACTATAGAGAGTGGAGGCTTAAGGGGCATGTAAACAGTTAAAAAACTCATCAAGCAATATTGTATTAGCAAATTTAGTTTGGCGTTCCAATGTGAGCTCGAGTCGTACGTACAGCACAGGATCAGTATGGGTGGGCTGGGAACATCAGTTCAGAATGAGCAATACTCAGGGCACCCATTCCGTATGTCGATTATCGCCAGACGATATCGTTTCGACGATAGCTTTGCTTCACGTAACTTCAATCTGACACCATGTTGTATTTGATGCTCGGCTTAAGTAAAAGACAGAGAGATGTTCTTTTGTTGAGATGAGTTTATTCACTAAATTTCAATTCAAGTTATTTCCTATTAGTATAAAAGTATAAGTAGGTATGTGTTCTTATATAATACAAAGAGTGAGCGAGAGAGATATGTACAAACATATGAATATACAACATAATCGTCTATCGTTCAGGCGATATCGCTTTGACGATTGAAAATTTGCTTCACGTAAATCAATAATCGTCGAAACGCTATCGCCCAGACGATACAATTTGAGCGATACCTAATGAGGTATCGTTTTGCATTGATTTGTATGTTTTTCAAACAATTATTGAATTTCAAGAACAATTCTTCACTTTAGATATTTTTCAATTGCTACCAAATATATAAGTAATGACTTATGTACATTTTAGACTTATTTTGTATGAGCCTCACGCAAGAGCAAGAAATATTGTGGAAATGTATATTGGTGTTTACAAAGGTACAAAACTTATATCAATAATTCACTACCTATAGGTAACATTAAATTACATGTTGTCATAATCCTCATGTTGATTTGGAATTATAATTGGAAAACGGAAAAATAGTTTTTGCAAACGTTTGTACTGCCCTCCATAACATTTGTATTGACAATGATAGTACACCAATCAAAGTATACGAAGAGGAAATTTTCGACAAATATCCCGACTTCCATGAAGCTTAGGTACCTATCAATAATACATATTTTCGATGTTATTTGTTATTATTAAAGAACTATGGAACAAATTTGAAATAATTCCACTTTGCAATTTTCAAGTTTGCCGGCATCAAACACAAAATTGTTTGCCAAAAAACTCATTTATTACATTTTAAACGACGTCTGACTGGACATTTTATGTTGTTTGAGGGTCTCTGAAAGACACTCAATGCTCTCAGTGCTCTCACGATTTGTAAAAAATAAACGATAGACGTGACGATAGTGATAGAGTTACGGAAAGCAAATTGGAAACGAGATCGTTGACTACTATCGCTGAAACGATTATCGTTCTCAGAGTTACGGAATGAGTGCCCAGTTTTAAAAATAAGAAAACAAATTAATATTGCCAGATTATAAAATTGTTCGAAAATAAAAATTAAAATATATAGTTATGAAAAATAAAATAAAAAGGAAGATTGTGCAGTCTTAATTGAATATTGAAAAATGTATCTATTTGAACCAAAGTCAAAAAAAAAGGAATCTTACTATTAATTGTTTGCGCGGAACAAAAACGTAGCTAATATGATACAATTTATTGTATCTTTGTGGCAACGCTGGTCCTCACTTTATAATAATAATAAACAGTAACTAAACTACCCTCTTAAAATGAAAGAGATAGTGGCCAACGTGGCGTTTGTTTGGTGTTTGAACACCGTTTTTTTAAGTTTCCAGCGTTAATTTTGATAAGAAATAGAAGTTAGCAACAACAACAAAAAAATCTTATTCATATTCAGTGATATGACGAGTGCACTGTAAAATAAAATAAAAATATTTCAATAAAACTTAAAAAATAATAGGCACATACATACATTTAATTTGTTTTTTTTTTAATTGCCCTGTGGTATGTGGCTGCGAAGTAGGCAAAAAGGCGGCGTGCAGCGTTAAAAAAACACTAAAATATTTTTTTAAGCACTGAAAAAACTCCCAAGCGCTAAGCCTACTTTTTCGGCACTGAAATTAAATTTTGGGCACTAGATTTAACGCTAAAACACTGACTTGGTAACGCTGCGTGTGGTCAACTTTTAACCATAAAAGGGTGCGGTCTCCTGTTGATTCTGTGGTAGACATTATGATACAAAAATCAAACGTATTACTAATTATATATTTGACTTTTACAAATCATTCGCTATATGACTACATGATCTCCTTGTGACTTCATTTAAGTAATTAAATCTCGACTCAATTACTGGATTTCTTTTGTAGGGTAAAAGTTTGTCTGACTGCACAAAAACACCGTGGAATATCTCACTCTCTGTTCCGTAATTCATCATGTTGTTTAATCCCTTTTCATCGTAGTTTCCTACCGTCAACAGTAATTCATCCACACACTATTATTAATTTTATGGGAAGCTTAACTTGTATTATTATTGGAAATTAGTATCAGTTCCTTTCAACTCTATATGCGGTATGAAATTTAATTCGCATTATCACACAAGGGGATCTAATTGACTTAATTTGTATCGGCACCTACATCATTACAGTCATTCATTAGGACAGGCGTCTAACTTCATTACCGTCTTAAGTCGTAGATATACGCGTATCGCCTGCATCGTGCCATATTTTTTCCCTCGGATTTAATTAAATTTTAATAAACGCATGGATGTTGGAAATTTCTGGGATAACAATAAAAGTGCCTATGCACATACTCGTACTCGTATTATAAAGGATTCGTTTAATGATACAAACAGATTGCGAGAACAAAACTGAGAAGCGCAGCAAGCTTTGCAGAAAAGATTGTTCGTAATCATTCTTTAATCCTTGTTTCTAATCCATTGCTTTTGCTACATAGACTTTTATTCAGTGAATCCAACTTCCAAATTCTACGAAATGAGCATTTATCGATATTAGCAAATATTTTGTTATTGCTATTTTTACTTTATTGATACACAAATAAATTAAGTAGAAGAAGAAATTAATATGCCGATCATTTCTTACCATATTATTTTATCTCAATTGATAAATTTTTCTACATTTTTGTAGCTAACTAAAAGATGGCGATACTATCATTTTGTCAGAGCAACAAAATTTACTACTTACTTAACGGGCTCCCGACCCGTGAAGAGTCTCTGCCTGAGACACGGCAGCCTTCCATCCTCTGCGATCCCGGGCACGCTGCTTCCAGTTTGCCAGACCAAGCGCTCTGGCATCCGCGATTGCTTGGTCTTTAAAACGGAGGTTCGGTCTTCCTTGTCGCCTCGAACCTGGGGGCTGGGATTCAAAGATCCTCTTAGCTGGAGCATTGTTGTCCATTCGCTCGATGTGGCCGAGCCAATGTAGTCGACGTGTTTTGGCTTTTTGGACTACATCCACATCTTGGTACAGCTCATAGAGTTCGCGGTTGTATCTTCTCCTCCATTCGCCCTCCTCGCACACAGGACCAAAAATCCGACGAAGAATTTTTCTTTCGAAGGAGCCCAATATCAGCTCTCCCTTCCTGCTTATCGTCCAGCACTCGGCGCCATAAAGCAGAACTGGCAGGATGAGTGTTTTGTAGAGCGTACATTTCGTCCTTCGAGTTAGGAGTTTTGAACCCAATTGTTTTGCCAAACCGAAGTAGCAGCGGTTTCCTAGGGTAATTCTTCGCCTGATCTCCACTAGGGTGTCATTCGTGGAGTTCATATTTACACCGAGGTAGATGAACTCCTTAACTACCTCGAAATTGTTGCTATCAATAGTGACATTTTGTCCTAGGCGGTGGACAGATGCGTTTTTGTTTGTTGATAGCATATACTTGGTCTTGTCCTCGTTTACTTCAAGGCCAACAAATTTCGCCTGTTCCTCAATCGCCGTAAAAGCCTCAGTCACGGCAC
This sequence comes from Cheilosia vernalis, assembly GCA_949126925.1. Taxonomy (NCBI): domain Eukaryota; kingdom Metazoa; phylum Arthropoda; class Insecta; order Diptera; family Syrphidae; genus Cheilosia; species Cheilosia vernalis. Next base: position 48,143,130 of record OX421360.1, read on the forward strand.
GCTGGGAGCGACCGATGATGTCGATATCGTCCGCATACCCCAGTAGCTGAACGGATCTGTTGAAGATAGTGCCTTCCGTGTTGACACCTGCCCTGCGCACTATCTGCTCCAGCACGAGATTGAAGAAGTCACATGATAGCGCATCTCCTTGCCGAAATCCAGTGCATGTTTGGAATAGTTCGGAGGAGCTACTTCCAAATTGCACGTAGCAGCGCGTGTTCTCCAGCGTTGCGCGACACAGCTGGATCAGTTTTGCCGGGATCCCGAATTCGGCCATCGCCATATAGAGCTCCTGACGATGAATGCTATCATATGCGGCTTTGAAGTCGATAAATAGGTGGTGAGTCTCGACTTGAAATTCATTGGTCTTTTCCAGGATTTGCCTCAGTGTGAAAATTTGGTCTATGGTCGATCTGCCGGGCCGGAAGCCACACTGGTATGTGCCGATTAGTGTGTTGCAGAACGGTTTAAGACGTTCACACAGTACGTTGGATAGGATCTTGTATGCGACATTAAGCAGGGATATGCCTCGGTAATTCTTGCAAGACATAGGATCGCCTTTTTTGTAGATGGGACATATGGAGCTGATAGCCCAGTCATCGGGCATACTTTCTTCCATCCATACTTGGTTGATGATTTGGTGCATGCGCCCTACCAAAACATCACCACCGTATTTGAAGAGCTCCGCTGGTAAACCATCAGAGCCTGCGGCCTTGTTGTTCTTAAGCTTTTTTATAGCTAAGCCAACTTCTTCTATACTGGGTGGTGGAACTGGTTCTTCATTGACTGGACGTGGGTTCTCTTCCTGCCCTATCACTCTCTCTACATGATGCCCATTTAGCAGCTGCTGGAAGTGCTGCTTAAACACATCTACTATTCCCTGCGCTTCGGTGACTAGGTTTCCTTCGCTGTTTCGAAGAGCCTGCGTTCCGGTCTTGAAGCCAGCAGCCAGTTGCTTGGCTTTCTTGTAAAATCTCCGGATGTTGTTTCGATCGCAAGACTCTTCGATCTCCTTGAGCTGGGAGGCTGCGTAAGCCCTCTTCTTTCGACGCAGTATCTTCTTCTCCTCCCTCCTCCTGGCTCGGTACTCTTCCCTCGCTGCCCTTGTTTTGCGCTGCAGCATCTTCATATGTGCATCTTCTGTCACCTTTTTCCGACGTACGCATTCATCATCATACCACGGGCTTTTTCTCTGGGGTGGCTGGTACCCTATAGTAGTTTCGGCTACCTCCTTGATGATGTCGCGATATTGGGACCACTGGTTGTTGGCGTCTGTGGTAGGTGAATGCACAGTGGGGAGTTTCTCACTCAGGCGCTCTCTGTAGACACTGGCTACTCCAGGTGTGCTTAGGCGTCCAACGTCGAGTTTCTTCTTTTGAGCGGTTCGCAGCTTCTTCTCGTTGGACAGTCGAGCTCTGAATTTAGCAGCGACAAGAAAATGGTCAGAGTCGACGTTTGCCCCTCGGAATGTGTGCACGTCGAGGATGTTGGATGCGTGCCTAGCATCGATTAGCACATGGTCGATTTGGTTGGCGGTTCGACCGTCTGGAGAGCGCCAGGTTGCTGTGTGGATCCTTAGCCTTGGAAACCTAGTGCTACTTATCACCGTATTACGAGCTGCTGCAAAGTCAATTAGTCGGTAGCCGTTGTCTGTTGTCGTTTCGTGGATTCTGTGCTTACCAACTAACCCGCCAAAGATGTTTTCCTGACCGATTTTGGCATTGAAGTCCCCGAGCACAACTTTGACGTCATACTCCGGACAGGCTCCGTAGGCTCCATCCAGGAGGTCATAGAACTCCTCCTTGGTAGGGTCTTCAGCCTCGTCGGTAGGGGCGTGTGCACATATTAGGCTAAAACAACAAAATTTATGGTGATTTTTATTTCCCAAACACATTTGCAATCAGACCTTCGAAAAATATCACAAGGAAAAAATACAATCCTCCCGCAATAAACCTCATCCGATTTATTACGTGCACAACTGTACACACCTAATGGAGTTCACATCAAAAATACTTACAAACAGCTCCTTCCTCAGCAGGCTGTAATATTTTTGTATAAGATGTACTAGATGTACTTTCACCACAGACAAAAAGTAATAGTTGTGTACCCACCTGCTCGGTTTATGTGTCCTAAATCATAAACCTTACGGCAGGATCTTAGGCATAAAACAACTTTCCTCAATAAAACGTTTTATTTTTACGACAGAGTCGAAGAGAAAGTGCCGCATAAAATGACATGCTACACGCATATGTAAAGACGAAAGGACTACTTCGGTTTCTAACCTACCAATACGTAACGAAATGACCAGAGGGGTGAAAATGAATTGGGTGTGCTATACAAGATCATTATTTCAGCTCCAGTCAACCTGCGATGCGTCTCTAAATCTACATTTATGTCATCGTCCTTATGCTCCGACATATCCGTCTGTTCAACGTTGTACCTCAACGTGCTACCCCTGGCATCATGTCCTCTTTGATCAGGACGACAGTTTCGAACTTTAAATTCACAAAACGAGTGCGAACACCAAGCCGGATGTGCCCTGTCGTGGGGGATGAATTCAAATGCCGAGAATGCCGAGAATTTATTAAACAGTTCACATCCTGTCCGAAATGTGCAAACTATCCCGAGTAAAAGTAATGTTCTACAACGTTTACTGTTTAAATATGCAGGAACGTTGCTGGCAATGCTGGTACTGCGATTTGAAGGTTAACAACGTGAAAGGTGAAATTTTCTGTATTCCTTTGCTTTCCCAAATTTTGAATTATTAACACAAAAGTCTCGCTTTCTGTTGTATTGTTTACTTTTTTTTACAACTTTTTAGTTCCCCCAACACTTCGAAGCCCTTTGTTGATCCACGTTCGTAATGGACTGCCATTAGATGTTTCATGAACACAACGAGACCTGGTGGGTGAATTTCCTGATTACTATTTCGTGTTAAATAAAAAAACACACACTTAGGGGAAACAAAAGGGCTACACAGGGATAAAACTTATTTCACTCAACTTTCCTACAAATTGCCTTATATTATTTTGCAGGAATGAGACAGTTTTTGGACCTCCTGCCGGACTTTATTAGTGGAACGACATTAAATCAACTTTATCACTGTATTATTTATGGTTGTTTTGAAAGCACTTGGAAAAGTACCAAAGGCAATTAAGCCGATCATATTTCTTACAGAGTAGGGTAGAGGGGCAGGTAGAATTTGTTTTTAAAAGGGTAGGTTTTGCTTTGTTTATGTTCGAGTACTATGCCAATTCTAAGGAGCATCGCGGAAATTCCTTGAACTTAATTTATCTGTACATTCAGTAATAAAGGCATAAATTTTGAGGTGTGCTTTTTCCAGAGAAAGCGGTTAAGTTGGATATTTTCCCGACTTTTCTTTCGATTCTGATTCAAAAATCTTCCTTACCACAATAAATCCGGAACTTTTTTTGACTGTTTGACGGAAAAAGATTTAAAAAATACTGCACGAAATTGAATCCAGATTTCACAGTTGAATTGAAAAGGGTTAGGATCACCTAAGCGTATATTAAAAGCAGAAAGTATTTCACAAATACCTTTTGGCTGCAGGTTATACTTGAACAACTTTGAATTAGAAAAGCGGCAGATTTGCGACGCGAGTATAAGGGCGGATATAGGGAGTCAACAAGAGTCAACAATAAGATATTGCTACTAATTGCTATACCATGGTGGTAAGTATTTCTCATCTTTTGTCTCATGTCATCTCCTTGACTTTCATCGTACTTCGTTGGAGCTCATACAAAACTCGTCCAAGGATTATTTGTTCATTAAAACCTCTTTCAAAGTAGATTAAGACATTCATCATTTGTTTTCTTGATGGGATGTCTTCGCATCCTTGACGAAGAAAGTTCAATTACAGTAAACCACCTCATATAATATGCTATTGGCTATAAAACAAATGACAACAAGTAAAACAAATTTGCTCATAAAACAACATAGGACTGGGCATTACTAAATATTTATCAGGATATTCGTACCATGTAAACTGCTTAATATATCATCCTGATTTAATCAAGTGAACTGACTACTCACAAAATTGGTCTCTCAATGCATATGAGAAGCCCGTCCATACAAATCTTAAGCCAGTCCTTCCTGGAATCGAAATAACTCCCTTTGGTATTCAATTTCATTTCAAGTTTCTCAAAAGATTTAAAGATGTTGTGATGGTCCCAATCATCCAACCCAAGCAGACCGAGAAAATGGTTATCACGACCGAATTCATCATCCCGACAAAGCGCGTTCATTGACGTAACGTAATGGTAATTGGAAGTGCTTGCTCACACAAATCCAAATGAAAGAAGGAAAAATCAAAACAAATCCCAGTTCATTGGCAGCAGTGTTGTTCCCTTTGATCTTACTTTTACTCCTCTTCCATCGTTAATTTTTTCTTATTTCCCTGCAGACGGAACCGATGCAAGTAGGTAGCTTACCAACATCCCTTTACATGCACGTTGCTTATGAAAACACAATTTTTGAATTTAGTTACCTAATACCTGTATAATTGGCATTTGCAGCCAAAGCAACGGGCACTTGTTCCATGAGCATGGGCTTAAATCTAAGGCAGGATTTTCATTACGCAAGCTTTTCATGGTCTTTTGAAAGCATCAAATGAATTTTACGAAGCATGTGGGTGGGATTTATGCTATCAGCCCGAACATAAACATGACCGCATCAGGTTGCATTTAATCGTGCGAAATGGAACCCACTTCTCATTTCTGGAAGAGCGAATATCGGAGTTGTTATTTATTCGTGCGAGCATTACGCTGTCGAAAACACACACATTATTATTGATGGAGCTGCGCAAAATTAAATAATTGCGAAATGGAGTGCGGCTTTGGCTTTGTGTACTCTGCTCGTAGTAGAAATGAGGATTTATTAGTGGAACGCAATCACTTAGTTATTTCAGAAATAAATGAAAGGTACCAAGGAATACAAATGTATTCAATTCATAGATGTAATTTTTCACTTTATCCTTTTGAAATCTTTGCTGATCTTCTTTGAAATCTGCGATTACATTCTGTAATGAAGCCACTGATTTTCGACTGGGAGTTCCTGATAATTTTATTCCTTTCAGAATCCGAAGATTAACTGAGTTGTTCTGTCTTTATTTATATTTTATTCACCGAGGATTTTTGCGGACGTGACAGAGTTTCCCCCACCGTGGGTCATTAGTTATACAGGATCTGCCTAAAATTACATTCATTGGTGATTTGTTTAAAAGCGAGGAGATGTAGGAAATATCTTCTTTTTTTTGTTTGATTGTATTTCATCTTAGAACAGTTTTTGGAGCCTTATATATAAATGGTACAATACGAGAAAATATCAGCATTTCCCTTAAAGAGCAACTAAAAAAAGCCACAAAAGCTCTACTACATAAATATTATAGATTACTATTTTCGGTCCAGTCTAAGGATTCCCTGTTATCACCACCTACAGTGTTGACGTGTTATTTCAATATTTACGTGGTCATATGCCATAAACTCCGATTCGGAAAGCGATACCATGTGACAACACTTCCAATCGCCGTCATTAATAAAACATCAAATAAACGTGAGCTGTGGGTGTACAATACGCCAACCAAAAACAAACATTTTTTTCCATCTCTTGGCAATGTTTTTATTGCGTCCTTTGTCCATTGTTCATTATGCTCGGTCGGTTTTTCGCAGTCAACAAAACGAAAATCGATGGAAATGAATAATACTGCATGTTCTTGGCATCAGTTCAGAATGAGACAAAATACAAATGTGAAGTGAGGATAAAGTGTATTATATTCACAGGGAAACATTTTGCACAGAAAAAAAAGGTTACGCATACGCCCCCGAAATTAATGAAAAATGCATTTTCGTGTCAGTCCAATTGGATATTTTAAATGCATTTGTATTCTTTCAGTTATTTTGTGTGCCTATATTTGTATTTACATATATCTGCAGTGTGTATAGTTGTAGTACATCTGCGGTAGGCGCCAGAGGAGTGTGTGTTCTTTTCGGCAAATGATTTGTAGTAAGGAAAATAATCGCCCCTGGAGCTTCATAATTTTCAAATGAATTCAGTTAGTCTGCCTATCGGAAAAAGTTTGACACTCAAGTTTCGCTATTTTGTCAAAACAAATATAGTCACACAAATTGTCCAAAATTGGAAATAATGACCAAATTAAATTAAGCCCGAAATATTTGTAAACACAGAACAATAAATTCATCTTATTTATTTAAACATATTCTTTATGTACACATCAGATCACATATTATTTTTGTAACTTTCTCCATTACTTAGTAAGAGAAAGATTATTGTTTTCGTACAAAATTTTGAACCCGAGATGTTAATCAATTCTGACATTGCGATGGTTTCGTGCCAACTTCGGATTTGGAGTTTTTGGGGTTACATTTGGCGGCCGTTTTTAGCAAGGTAACCTCAATTTTAATGCTATTTCCCATATAAAATTTTCTTACCAGTCTCTAACGTACGTCTCTAAAGATTTTAACCAAAATTGATATTTAAGCTTAAAGATTTGAGGTTACCAAGACTGCTTGCGCAGTTTTTGGCTCAAAATTCGAATAATGGTATCTACTTTTGAAATTTCGACACATCTCGAAAACGGTCTATTCTATACAATTGTAATAAAAAGTAATTTCAAAGATAATGTGGTCATTTATAACTTAATAGCAAACTCAGCTTTTCTGTATACTATCGTACAATGGATTTTTGAAAATATGTAGTTGTTTTTTCTACAAATTTACCTTTGTTTAGTTTACCTAAAAACGGGAATAACGATTTTGGCCAAATTTCAAACTTAGAGTCAAATTTATGGTTTCAAAATTATTGTTTACTTAATTTTCAATTCGAAGATCCGAAAACCCTTATTTTAAGAACTGTTCATATCTCGAAAACCCCATCTGCGATTTCGATAAAACTTTAAAAACGAAGTAATGCTTACATCCTATTTAATAACTTATAATCATTTAAGCAATAGTATTTTCCAAACTAAACATTGCAATATTTGGTACTGTTTTGTCTGCCAAATTTTAATGAAGCTGCTCTAACGATTTTGATCAAAATACGTATTTAGGATAATAAAGTACCACTAAATAAGATCCTATTTAGTTAGTTTTTCTCAAAAAAATGTAAGAAATTAGTTTTGTAATTATTTTTCACAGGTTATACTACCCAAAAGTTTATAGCAAATATTACTTTCTACTTCTTTTCAACCATATATTGAATATGCACCTTAAAATAATTTCAACCATTTGGTGACTTACACAATCAGAGACTTCCACTACGTTTCCATCGGTATATTCGGTTTGTAACTTCTAACGTTAACTCGAAAATAAACCTCTTAAATCTTACATGTATAATTGTATATCCATGCAAAGATATCGGTCTAATACGAACAATAATTCCAATCATAGACACCTTAAACCAGCGTTGCTATAATTATCCAGTAAAAAATAAAAACATGCCCTAGCTCCTAGCAGATCGGAGAACAGACTACACTTCGTACTCAAAAATGTTATAAACTGTAAGAGCATAAAATAGTACAGTAGGCGCTTATAGCTCTCTAGCCAGAACATGCGCCAATTGCCTGTCACTGGAGAGCTTCAACTTTTAAAAACTCACATCGTTAATATATATAACCGCCATATCAGATGAATAATGCAAACGTGAATTTTATTTCACGCTACCTATTCCGTTTTCTGTACTTTTTTATTTAGCATTGCTTACCTACCCATCAGCAGCGGGTTCTCCCTGTTCTACCTACCCGTTTACCTAACCTACCTGGCTAATAATAAAATAAGAAAACAACAAATCGAACTGTTGATCAACGAGAAAGTTTCGTTCGACCCAGTCGTGTACTTTATTTAATTATTGATAATATTTCATTTCGTAGAAAAATTTACCAAATGGTCATTTCAGTCCCCGAAACTCACAACTCATTTTTTAAATTTTTTTTTGTTTTTTTTTTTCATTTTGCTGGATATTTCGTGAAGGTCTGATAAATATACGGGAGTACTGAGGAAGCCGCTATTTAATATATGATTTGAAATTTTGCCCGACTTCCACTTTCCCTTGGAAACTAAAAGTTGTCAGAAGGTAGGCAGACCTGTTGCTATGACTTTTTGTATATCGTTTTTGTAAGACCCTTCTCTTGCCCCGTTTTTATAACTTTAAACGTCCCTTCCTTCGATATAAGGAAACTCGCTGATTTTTTGTCAGATTTCCTCCCGTACGTAGGTCTAGCATCAGTTCATGCTCTCAACAAATAACTTTTATCTTCTGCTGTCATTGGCTTGGTTTATGTGCTGATATGTCATCAGGTACAAGGAAAAGTAGGCAGGCGTTGTTCCTAAAAATTGGCCTAGCAAAAAAGCACTTGCATTTATATTTTTTACAAAGAAGACTTACACTCAATGGGTGCGGAGATTCATGCTTTTGCGGCTAAGAAACTTCCAATTAAATGGAGATTGTTTAATTGTTTTCACTGATGCAAAAAACTTTTCTCATGTTGGGACTAATATTTTTAAGTCATGGGGAAGATACTTAATTCGCGATCTTATATGAATACATTTGCAAATCCTTGCCCATGGTTACCTTCAACTTGCTCCAACCCGGCCGTCACAAAAAAAAAAATTTTACAAGTAAATATTTTCTGGTGGTTTCAACACATGAATTAAGGATATGGATGCAACGGTCAAGCTATTATTGAAGTAGTCGCATCATATTGCACCGTGGTGGTGAAGAATGTTGCTAAGACCACGTTTCACAACGAAGGGAAGCGGTCAACCATCTACGTAACTTTCTTCGGTATAGCTCACTCGTGCAATCAAACAAATTAATGACGCATCAGCGAAGAATATATGCACGGCGATGACCTTGTAAATTTTCAACACAGATTAATGCAAGCTCAGGTAGGACTTCAAGCAAATAAGTTCGATTTGGGGAGGTCAATAAAATAGATTTTCAGTGGAAATCAAGAAAAGATGACGTAAATAAAGTACTCCACTATATTTCAGACCTTGGCACACTTGACCTTCTAGTTCGACGTGCATTACAGCACTTTAGGAAGTCACAAGTAAAGACAATTGTATAGAATAAGAGAGCATTTTTGCTGATTTTGCGACGAAGTTAAATTGCTCAAAGTGAACTGAAGAGAGCTCTCAAGCCTAGGCAACGAAAAATTCGAATAAAAGAATAAAAACTACCATTCGATTTCAGAATTACCAATAAAAAAAGAATATAGGAGCTTCATTTAATGCTTTACATACCAAAGGTTAAAAACCATTTAAAACTTAGTTCTTAGCTTGTACTCAACAAATTAAAAACTGAATATTTAGGAACTAGTTTTTATACTGAGCAACTATATTTATGTTCCAAAATTAGTGACGGACTATAGTCAAAAATTTCATTGCAAATGTGAATGGGGTTAGAATTTTCATAACCAAATTTCAAAAAGCCCCAAACTCCTATGTAAGCAAAAGTCTATCGGGTATGAGTATGATAGATGCCTTCATAAACCAGCAAAGGTTCTACTTCTAGTAAGATCGCTTATAGCGTAACTGCAATTTCAACAAAAATATTTAATGTAGTCATCGAAACCTCACGATTTGTATTGCTCAAGTTGAGGCTATATAGATGGAAGATATCAACAAGTCTTACATTTTTTTAGCTTAAATGAATACCAATTTGCACTCACAACAGACGTCTGTCTAAGTCATACTGGCAACCCTTGTTTAACGCACGGTTCTAGTAGACATACACACTCCTAGTAGACATAACTTTTCTTTTAAGTTCTTCAACTTTTCCACTGACAGGGACAGCTGCACAATTAACTCATTTATTATTTACTCTGTCTAGCCTGGAGTCAAACAACTCAAAGCATAATTGCGACAAGAAGATGAGCAGAATTCCTAATCGACCTCGTTTCCACGATCCGGTACTGCTTCAATGATTGATTTTGGAGTTTGCACCCTTTGTTTGTCTCAAAATTACATTTTGTAAAGTCCACTTAGCACATCTGCACACTAACAGCCTTTGGTTACATTTGTAAAGAAGGTCCCTAAATTAATTTCTTTCAAAACGCTTAATATTTAACAAGCATGTCGACAATTAAAAGAGGTTGATTGGTCTTACTCATAAATAAGGGAGAGACAAGTGAGGTGAGCGACACAAATATTTTGAGGACAAACCTTTCATGGGTTTCACTATCCGAACATAATAGTAAAATAAAAATCTTACCGAGGCAAAACAGGGTCTCAAATATGATTTGTTCACTGCCATTCCAGTTGTTCCAACCTTGAAGGCCAACGGCAACATCACGTGCTGTGTAATCTGATAAAACTTCAACTGCTTCGTAGACCGAGTTCTTGTTGACCCCAAGGCATCGCGTGTATAAATAATTACTCATAGAACAGATTTAAATCCTTTTAAGTGTGCCAAAGTGGGTCCCCCTGTCATGTTCAACATGCAACGCCTACCTAGCCACACCTACGACTTTTAATTCACCATTCCTGTCAGAAATGTAAATAGCTCCTTTGAGCATTCAATTTAATCAACACACCAAACTTTCGGCCTAGTCAAAAATGCACATGAACCAAGAACCCTATATACGAACACATCAACAAAATATATTGCCCCCCGAGTGTATACGTGGGCCTATAAAAAAATCACATGCAAAAGTAACTCCCATTAAAGATGAAAGGATGTGGAACATGAAAAATACATTTACTTGTGCCAAACTTCACACTCCGTGCATGCGTAAAAATAATTTCTTTTCCATCCGATAAAATTACTAAAAAAAAAAATATCCACCTTTGAGCATCTGAGTGTACGAAAGGAGGAAAATCCTCAAAACTATTTCCATTAAATCAAATCGCATCCACCTGACCCTGAAAAGAAAGCTCACCAAAATAAAAGTAAAGTCCACTTAGCACATCAGCGCACTAACAGTCCCACTGTCGGTCGGTAGCTCTTTAATATTAATTGCAATTTAAATTTCGACCCAATTGTTGGCACGACTTTGTGTTCAGCTCTTGCAACTAGTGGACATCATGAAGGAGCAGATACACAAGGTAAAGGTCAAGTATACTTGTGCCCAACTAAAGCACTTATCCTTGAGTATAGAGCAAAAATGAAAGTAAATAAATAAACAAACTTCCTATTTGCTTCCCAGTTGGGGAATAAATTGTGCCAACAAATGGGCCCATTACAGGACGAAAAGGGTACCCGAATCCATTGTGTTGGACATTATTTCGCATACGAAATTCCCCTTTATATATGTACCAACTCGAAATTACTTGTTTGCCACCCTGAAGCCATTTTGGGTGTCCTTGAACCTGACACATAAAATTCGAACAAAACTATTACACAAGAGTGGCATGAAGTTTAAAGCTTAGGAGCTACAACTCACCTAGTGCATTCCGATGTGATAATCCCTTTCTTGGCGCAAATCCTTTTTCATTCACTAAAATTTTGGTATTCACCAATCTTAAGCACGTAACCACTGAAAATATTTCTTTACAAAATCACTGCAAAGGATATTCACTGGGCATTCAATAAATAAACCGAAAATTGAAAGGATTTCTATTCTAAAAACAACCTCAAGCCTCACATCCCATTTATGTGGATGGCAAATTAAACCGCACGACTAGTGAAATAATGATGCCCCGCAGAGGATATGGCCTGGTTGGAGTACAAATATCCTCTTTTCGTATGCTCGAACTAAACACATAACAGTTTGGACTCGAACTCGAAACTGAGATGAATTTCAGGACGACAAGCGTATTTAAAGTTTCCAGAAAAGCTCATTCAGACTTGTTGTATGGGGAGGGTGAGCATGGGGTCGGGGCCGGGGGCATAGACGTGTACACTGTACAATTGAAAGCTTGCAAAAGTCGCGTTTTAGTACTCTGTTCGGTAGTAGCGTCGTACTAAAATGTGAGCAAAAGACCGGTTGCTTCTGAAAACCGACGAAGCATGTGTGTGGGTTGTTTGTTTTGTCTGTTTTGTAAACAAAAATGCACGTGGTTATTGTGTCTGTGGTGGATGAACAAGTGGGCGGTTAGTCATTCTCATTCGTTTGGATTGGTATTGCTATTGGTCCTTGACGAACATTATTTGAGTTCAGATTGATACTTAATCTCGCTTTACAACTGAGGAGTTTTTTTTTGTGGTTATTAAAATAATCAGCTAGGCATACTTTCAAGGATTTTTTTATTTTTATTATTTTTGGGTCAAGTCTGGAAAGCTTTAGGGTCAACACTGAATAGTTGATTTCGTTAGTTAAAAATCCACTGCTCATATGCATAGCAGACCTAAAGGTAACCAGCTCCGAATCCTCACTCCAATGAACATTGAACAACAAACCAACTCTATCCTACATGTATTTATTTTTATGAACACAAATGTCAAAGAAGAGAGTATCGTCCTTGACAAACTCCCTACTGCCGAGTACCTTGTGCGGTATGTAAAAGAACTGATTACTCTGGAACTCGTCACTTTTCCGCCGCACTGCGACTGTCTTCACGTAGTCTTGCACACTAGCCAAATCATTATTCTGATCGCGGATAATGACATCTGCCTGCAGCTTACAGGGCCACTGCAGGAGTGGGTCGTACTCGCCAGGAATCACATTCAGGCACGCGATAATATTACGACCCCTCCAGGTTCCTTTGCCATTGAGATAGATATCCACCTGAAAGAAAAAAACCCTGTTGTCATTGAGTGCATCAAAAGTGCGCCAAGCATACTCACCCTCAAAGTGTACCCGTAGGGCTTGTTGCAAAAAATTGGACTCTGCAGTACGGTGTCATGTTGCCTTGCTTCTTCGAATTTCCTTGCAAAGTTGCTTATCCGCCATATTAGGTGGCCTAAATAGATCATGAGATTTGAACTAGAAAACACTTGAAACTTTATTCACCTCTTGTATTCTGAATGGCGGATATTTTGTACTGCGCCATCAGGTTCACCTCCAAGTCCGACAGACTCTGCATGGTGTGATGCAATGCACGGTCTATGTCTTGGACAAGCTTGCCCAGCTTTTCGCACTTGTCTTCGGTCTCGCAGACGATATTTTTCATACTCTTGATCTCGTAGTCCATTTTTAGCTGCTTCGTACTAAGGTCTGTGTTGGCTACGAAACGCGTCTTCAGGTCGGTACTTAGTTCGTTGATCAGCATTTCTAGGCTTTTGACTTTTGTCCTGTGGAGCAACGAATAATAATGTTAAGCTGTAAATTAATTTGTGAGTTTGTCTTCGTTTACTTGAACATTTTCTCTTGTTGGAAAAGGTTTTCGTCCAACTTGATGACAGTCTCTGTTACTTTGTTCTGGGACTTCTTTGTGTCGAATGACAGTTCTGTAATTTGCTTCTGAGTGTCGTCTATAGAATGTTCTAGCTGACTTTTTAAGGACTGCAGATGACGGTGGATACATTTTTTAGGAAAGACTATTGTTTTTGACGATAAATTTCAAACTTACTTGTGCCAAATCGTAGCAGAATCGAAAGTCATTCTGACACTCTTCAACGGCGGTCACTCGCAGATTGGATTCTTCACGTATGAGTTTTTGCAACTGTATCATTACTTGATCGGCTTCTTGATTCCATTCGTCAGATACCTTGGAAAAGAGAGACGATGTTTAATTTGCATTATCATTCGAAAGGCTACTGGGTATGCACAAGTTATTTCAGCGAGGATCGTCAGAGCCTTATAATAGCATATATTAAATCCTGGCATTTGTAATTTATTTAGCTTGATGTCACTAGAGAAACACAATATTTGACATATTCAAAGGTCGTCTAGAAAACGTTTGGAAATGCGACTGGCTAGTTTGCCATAAGGCTCTTATTTTGGACACCCCTTAGCAGAGGCCATCGTTTTTGAAAAAAAATCTAAAAGATATTCCCAATATTTGCCGTATGTTATGTGAATTTGACAACGTATTTCAAATTGGGAATCTTTAAACTATTTCGTACTAGTTTTGAAAGCTTATCTCGTTTGAAACATTTGACACATAGAAATTCTCAACTAGAATTTTGTTTACTCCTCCGAATTGCAAAAACTGGCGGCGATATAAAACTCAGAGAAAGACATTGAGAGCCATAATAGTATAGGATTCCATTGGACTAATCTAGCTTAAGCCAGATTAAGCCAATATCCTAAAGAAATGCAATTGTGAAGAGCTCTTAAGCCTAAATGATGAAATCTTGGTTGAAATGACAAAATAAAATATATCTTTCCAGAAAGAAAGAACACTTTTATAGAACATCACAATATTGACAGATATAATTTTGAGGCATTGGGGACGTTCGAGTATTTAGTTCGGTAAGTCTTACGGCTGTCTGACTTGATGCATTTAATGTATGATTGGCTTAAATCGGTCATATCGGGATAGCCGACGAATCTAGTCAAGAAACAATTAGTGACTGGGAGCCAAGTTGAGAGTTCACATATTTGGCGGGTGTAGGACAAAACTTTTCCGACCAATCTAGTTTTTGCGTTCAGGTTTTATATAGTCCAAACCGGACGAGATGTCTATTTAGACAGCTATTTGAGGTATTGAGGGCCTGTACCAATAATGGCTTCATTGTAAAATCTGAAAATGACAATCCATCAGAAAACACGCAAAAAACTAAGCTTCCAATCCCTGTTATGTATGGTGCATGTAAATTGACCTGACCCACCCGGATGAAGATGGTTATTGGCGCAGAATTCTTCAAATAATTTTCAGTCCCATTTTCGTTGACGGTACTTACAGAAGGAGACGTAACAGCGAAAGAAGCAACGTATTCAGTGACATTGCGACTTGGTCGCCAAAGTAGGAATCCCTCTGCTAAGACAGCGAATGGAATTTGGAATAAGCGACAACACATTAAGGGGAAGATCATTTGGAGGATACGAATGGAAGCAGCAAGCCAACGACCAAGAGCAGACAGTTTCATGAAATCCAGTCGTGTACTCTCCAATTTACCAACATGGAGAACTTGAAGTTACTTTCTATTTCAAAGGTTTCCATTTTTGTTTCTGGAAGAAAGATGAAGACGCAGGGACATCTTAATTAATAAATGTAATTTTTTCTATTGATCTTTACAAATCGTCTTGACATTGCATAGTTTAAAAATGTGTGATACAATTGAAACAGTGTTTTTATTTTAAACTTACTTTACACGATATTCTTTGGGCGGGCCCAGTAATTTAATTAAATAGTAAAAACACTAGATACAAATAACTTTGGGAACACTGTGCCAAATGTCACACTAAAAAGTTACACATCGCCTAGAACAAGTTATTAAAAATTATGCTTAATCTCCCATGGCATCACTCTACGCTAGATATACAATACATGCAAGAGCAAATGTTGAAATGGTTTCCTTCAGAATACGCAAGCAATCGACAAATTTAAGTTCAGGTGTGATACTCCTGGAAATCCTCTTGTCAATCAATTAAATAATGAATTTAGCATACTTCACTGATATTACTTAACGCAACATTCAACATTTTGTTAATTCATTTGTATGCTATCTATTTATCTTTCTATTACATTACTGTAAATGTCAATTGATATTATCTATTTACTCAAATGCTTTCTCCATTGTCAAATAATTTATGTTTATTTGTTTATTCACTTATTTATTTATTTGTTCACTTATTTATTTACTTAATTACTGATTTATTTATGTTTTTATTTATTTACCAACTAATTTATTTGTTTATTTAATTATTTATGTATTCATTTATTTATTTATTTATAAATTTATGTATATTATATATTTAATTTTTTGGCTTATACATATATTATTTATTACCTATTATTATTTTTTCTTAAATTGAGGTTGTCTGGTCGTTGTTTTTCCTATAAAACAAACATTTTTCTAATTTTATTTATTTTTCGTCACTTTTGTAAACTTTTTCGAGTAAAAATACATAAATTTGTCATATATCTGTATTTAAATTACTATGTAAATTGTGCTATAACAAATTGAAAATTCTATAGGAAAATAAATTGATTGATTGATAGATTAACTAAAAATTACTTCTTAAGGTTTTTTTCCACTCCGACACCTCTTGAAAACGTCTGACAAATACCCGAGAGTGCCTACAACTACTCGTGAAAGAGATTCTCAATTGAGAAAATTCCAGATTCCTTCCATTCGTCCAAAAAATGAAAAACTAACACAAGAAAAGCTAGGCCTAAGGTCCCTATTCTAGTTCAGTTGCGCCAATTATTAGTGTCAGAAAAATCCTATGCAATTCGTCTAAGGTTTAAGTCTCGGAGAGCATAGAGTAAACAGTGCTTGGTGACAGATTATGGTGGTTCGTCTACTGACATATATTCAAGAAATATTACAGAAAAATCTGTACCAGATCACCCTCACAATAAAATAAGTACCTACTTATAAACAGAAACGTAGGAGGAGGTTCCAGTAGTTGAACTCACCCATGACTGATATTGTCATTTTATCAGGACGAACAGCGTAAATATATTCGACGTGAGACTTATCGAAAGTGCGATATTGACAGATTACGAAGGGCGGAACACACAAACTGGCTGGCGATTGAATAGCTTTACTCGAAAAATTGTGGACACCCAGACTTGAAACGGAGCACCATTGACTCGAAGCCAGAGGATCGCTTTTAGAAAAAATAAACAGCACCATGGAATTCAATAAGTACTAGATTATTTGCAGTTCATTGTAATTTTCGGTTAACTCAGAACAAACAAGATAAAACGGGCCTCCAACAAGTAATTAACAAACGTAGTTCGTTAAGTACACACAAGACACTGCACGCCTGTCGCAATTAACAACTGTTTGTACATATACGAGTTTATTTGCGTTTAAATTAACAAAATTTTAAATTCTATAGATAAGAACACGCCGTTGATTAAATTTGATTTGACAGCAGTTTACAGAGTGCACCACAACCGATCTAAGCGATTACATTGAATTGTACTGTCATTGCTGACAGTGACATTGAACTCACCTGATTCTGCTTCCGCAGACTGCCAACGTCTGTGATCAAATGCAATCGCTGACGTATCTCCTCGTTCAACACCGATCTCAATGCTGCAATCTCCTGCTCCAGCATCATTATTCTACTCTCGGCTGACTCATCTAGGCCATTCGATGCCGAAAATCTGCGGTCCATCTTTGGGCAGTCCCTCAAGTGTGATCGCATTTTCTTCCTCTGTATGTAGGATGAACAGGAATTCGGACACGGCTCCAGTACTTGGCCGCAATGTATCAAGTGTTCCTGTATATGTATTCATAGCGCAAAATTATTAGAGGGCGTACGTTGCACACGAAACTTGTGTATCTTATCGAATTAAATTCCACAGATACGATTATCGCACAATGAGTACCTTGAATGTCTGTGACTCTAGCCACTCGTTGCAGAAGTAACACGACGTCTTCTCGTACTTGATGACCGTCTTGATGGGCAGTCCTTCCTCATCGTTTGAGTTCATTGTGAAAGGCGGGCTCCTTTTCACATTACCTGCTGTGGCAGAGTATTGCTCTACGCGACTTATTGCGAGTAAATTTTCAGAAAAACTAAACTTATTAATTGTTGATAGCAGAAGAGCTGTAAGCGAACACTAACACTTGCCGTTGTGATAACAGATACTCGCGCTCTTTGATTTGTTATCTCTATGTTCTAGATATTGGTGGTGGTGATATTTATATGTTTTGTTTCATTTAAACGAAAGTTTGTAGTGTTTACTTGTAGTGTTGTTATCGCCGAGAGACGGTGAGAGTGTTGGAAGTCGCATCAATTGTTTTATATATTCCATGTATTGGTAGGTTGATAGCAGTAGCAGGGAGGGTTGTTTGTCTTGATTGGAAGGTACGTATGAATTTTCACTCTGCTATGACTAATACGGGTGAAAGTAAACAAACACGGGATATCGGTGGAGAGTTGAGGAAGTCGCACAATCGGGTAACACGTGCGCTTTTCGCAAAGTGTCGGAATGTTTGTACTAAACAAGTTATAAGGGAGCTGTTACTCAATGCTTGTAAAGTCCACCGGGGCTTGTTTTTTACGTAGGATTTATTTTTATACCTTACACAGCTTAGGTATTATTGGAGGCATACAGATCTTTGTCTTTCAAAAAATCATGGATTTGACCGACTGACCGAAACTACGAGGATTGTTTGATAAGTCAGTGACTTTTTGAATAATACCATATTTTTTTGGCCAAAAACTTTTTCACTTCTCAAAATAATCTCCTTTTAGCTCGATACACTTAGCAGAGCGTTTTTCAAATTTTTCATTCCCTCCGAATAATAGGTTTTCTCAAAACTCTCAAAATAGGCATTTGGTTCAATGATGACCTCTTCATTGGACCTAGATCTTTTACTGCAAAGCCATTTTTCAGGTATGGAAACAGGAAATAGTCGCAATGGGCCAAATCTGGAGAATATGCTGGATAGAGTAGGAGTCCATAGCGTAATTAATGCTGTGCTGTCAATCCTTTGAAATGGTCACTCGGGTGCGTTTATGGTCGATTGTGAGCAATCGCGGCACCCATCGCGCGGATAGCTTTTTCATGTCCAAATATTCATGTAAAATTTTATAAACCCGAATTTTATTAACGATAAACGAGCCAAAAACGACAAAAATGTTTGGCAACCTTTGTGCTTTGTGTATTAATTTTAATGGTGAGTGTGCGTGCCAATGGCGAGTGTGCGTTACCGATTATTATGTTGTACCTATCGAATTTAATTTTAGGAGACCATGGTGAGTGGAACGCGCTTAAATTAGAAAATTTTCCGGGCACTTAAGTATCAACATAATAAGTTTGAACTAGCCCACTCTATAGACAGAGTGCCGGGGGAAATTCAGAAATTATATTTGAGTCTTGCGCAAACATTTTCTTTTTCGGTTGGGTAATAAGACCAGACATTTGTACGTGTACAACATCATATAAGCACAACCTCCGCAGGACCAGATTTAGTCACGCAATGAGCAACCACAAATCTGAACCATGTTTATATTATTTGTGCATTAGAAACTTTTTCCGTGACATATTCTTAATAACGACAGCGAAGTTAGTCATCGCAATAAAGCCAAATAAAGGGTGATACACTCTACATACACTTTTATCGCAGTTCCGATTAGACCTTTTTACTATGACGCCTTATCTCGTGCATATCTACTTTTCATATCTCTGGTTTGTGTACCTTCTGTACAAGAACAAAGTGGCAGTCTATGATGACCATTAAAGGTACACACACAATTTTGCAACGCGACAGGTTTAATTTTGACTGCTTTTATTTATTTATATTTATGATTATTTTTTGTTGAAGATAAATAGGACAGATTTGATAAGGATTGCAAAAGCGGCTAAGGGAAGGTTGAAAGGGCCAGAATGCCGAGTGTTTCTCGGAGATCGTTTAAACATTTAAACAATTTTTAATTTAAAGACCTTTTTGGGCTACGATTGGAATACTTTGTAGCTATAATTTGGAGAGACTTGAAGTATTAAAGTGTATAAAAACACACCACTGGACACTACCTGTCATGGTGATCAATCTCTTTGCACGAGATAAAATTGACTTTAGCCAACATTTTATATTCGCTGTCGGCTTCCTGTTTTGCAGAGTTAACTGTCTATAGATGACCCAGTAAAGGTGCTTAGTCGCTGGAAGCAAACGAATGTATGATAATCTGTTGTCATCATTGGGCCACTTTTCGACATATAAGATATATAAGATCGATCTAGTACTAGGTTAGGTTAGGTTAGGTAAATGGGTAGATAGAGCAGAGGGTGAGTCCTGGAATACCTCACTTAGGTCCTCTTGGACCCACTATGATGCCCTTTATTTGGGGTTAACCGTTGGTGTTCCATCGATAGTCTCCATCTTTCTCCTTTCGTGTTTACCTGACGCTGTCAAGCCATCCCGATGTCCTATATATATATATTTTCGAGAGATATTCAAATCAGACCACCATTGACGGGTCTCTTTTCGTCTCTCTACCACTATACCACTTTTACCCAGATAGACTCTTTGAATTTCTTCAGAGTTCTTCTCTGGGTTCGATTCCTAGTGGTACCGCTGGCATCTGCTTTTTTATGTGAAAATCAGTTTTATCGACTGGGTCTCCACCCAATTATGTCCCACGATCTTCGTTCTTCTGCCAGCCAATGTCAGTGCCAATGATAATGTAATGTTTGCTTCTTCACTCCACCTGACCCTCAAAGATGTCCTAAAGAACCTTTAAAGATCAGACAGAGAGACAGTGTTTTCTGAGGAAGTTATATCCAGTCAGAGCTCCCATACTGTCTTAGATAGCTACGACCTATCAAACTGTAGAAGTTTGTTGGTCCGACCTCTGTTATATTCTGGCCAAAGCTTCCATGATATTTCACAAGTCGTGAGTTCTTTACACCTGTTGTTGGTTTATATTCGAATTTTGTTCTCCACTCGCTTTTCTGAGATTCCAAAGTGGTGGCTTGATCGATTGAAGTGCTCTATCAATATCCATTATACGGAGCCCTTTCTCGCCAGTTCATCCGCCCTCTCATTGCCGGTTTTGTCTCAGTGTCCAGGGATCCAGCAGAGATTTATTGTGTGCTGCGAGCAAAGAACCTTGAGCTCTTCGCGACAGCGGTGAACTAGTTTGGATTTTATTTCATTTGCATAAACTGCTTTTATAGCTGCCTGACTGTCAATGAAGATGTTAATGTCGCTACGAGGTATTGCCAACATTCGGCGGGTTGTTTGTATTTATTTAATATGAATTTGCTGTACAAAAAGAAATACATTCTTTATGAGTGCACAGTTCACAAAAATTACTCGGAACAATTTAAATAGAATACAGTTGCCGCTATACGGCCACAAATGTTGGAAAAAGTCACCGATAATTGAACCTCTTCTACGTCCGAGCCAGTCGTGGCGGTCATATGCCAGAAGTTTATCTTTCGAATAAGGTAAATTTTATGTCAATTTAAAAAAAAAATCGTCTTTGTTTTATTCCATTTAAAAGTTCTACACCTCTCAAAAAACAACCTTCATTTGCTAGGTATCGATTATTGAAATACATAACGGGTGATTTTTTAAGAGGTTTAGAACTTTTTTTAAAAAAAAACACAAAAAATTCTAAAAAATTAATGAAATATTTATTTGAATCGATAGTTTGAACCTTGCAATTTAATGTTTAAAGATAATTTCATGCAAATGTTGACCGCGGCTGCGTCTCAGGTAGCCCATCCGCTGAGTCCAATTTTGGCATACTCTTTCACACATATCGGCCGGTATCTCACGAAGGAATGCATGGATGTTGGCTTCCAATGCGTCAATCGAAGCGGGCTTGTCCCCATACACATTAGCCTTGACATACCCCCACAAAAAATAATCTAATGGTGTCAAATCGCACGATCTAGGCGGCCAATTGACCGGCCCGAAACGTGAAATTAACTGTTCACCAAACTCGCCTCGCAATTGCGCCATTGTTTCGCGTGCTGTGTGGCATGTGGCACCGTCTTGTTGAAACCACATATCATGCAAGTCAAGAACTTCCATTTCGGGCAAAAAAAAAGTTTGTTATCATCGCAGTGTTTTTTTCGGGATGCATTGGTAGCTGTTGCAATGCTTCTGGCTGATCTTCACTCCAAATGCGGCAATTTTGCTTATTTACGTACCCATTCAACCAAAAATACCGATGCCGAATGCCGATCATAAAATGGAAGCAGCGCGCGATGAACATTTCGAACCGAGCACGAATTTTGATAGTAAAATTCAATAATTTGCAAGCGTTGTTCATTTGTAAGACGATCCATGGTTAAAAGCTGTTTGACAGTGACACAAGGTACTAAACACACGTCAGCTGTCAAAACCAGTGTTGCCAAAACCAAACCAGCTAAAAAATCACCAGTTACTATGAGGGGAACTCTTTTAAGGGAATAAACCACTCTGAGGCGTAAGCAGGGGGTACAATAGACCAAAAGGTCGCAGTACAATAACCCCTCTCAAATAATAATAATAAAGCAGAACTGGCAGGATGAGTGTTTTGTAAAGCGTACATTTCGTCCTTCGAGTTAGAAGTTTTGAACCCAATTGTTTTGCCAAACCGAAGTAGCAGCGGTTTCCTAGGGTAATTCTTCGCCTGATCTCCACACTAGGGTGTCATTCGTGGAGTTCAGGTTTACTCCGAGGTAGATGAACTCCCTAACTACCTCGAAATTGTTGCTATCAATAGTGACGTTTTGTCCTAGGCGGTGGACAGATGTTTGTTTGTTTGTTGATAGCATGTACTTAGTCTTGTCTTCGTTTACTTCAAGACCAACAAATCGCCTGTTCCTCAATCGCCGTAAAAGCCTCTATCACGGCACGCTGGGAACGACCGATGATGTCGATATCGTCCGCATAACCCAGTAGCTGAACGGATCTGTTGAAGATAGTGCCTTCCGTGTTGACACCTGCCCTGCGCACTATCTGCTCCAGCGCGTATTTTGTTTAAAGTCCTCTTTCAAGATGTACTAAAATGAATTAATTATGTGTAGCTCAACTAATTAAAAACAGTTGGAGACGATGTATACATTATTGATGAAAATCGCGACATTACTAACGGTTTCACTACAATTAGGAGCAAAAGAGGATGTAAAGAAATGTTGGAATCTCAATGCAGCGCTGTGCATTTTGTAATTTTCTGTTTTCTATTTTTACCAATCGAACACTTTCTTTACACTTTACTTAAATACTAATATGTAAATCGGCGTCTTTACAATTGCTTGAAATTATCAAAACTAATTGGTTTCTAACAACAATTTCCCAAACATTCCCAAATATGAGCTCAATTGACAATTCAATAAATCACAATTGACATCTGTCAATGCATTCGAACATATCTTCGAAAAATTCTGGGGGAAATAAATTCTGATAGAGATTCGCGGTTAGAAGAATATTTTCCATGGCACAAAAAATGTTCCCCTC
This sequence comes from Cheilosia vernalis, assembly GCA_949126925.1. NCBI lineage: Eukaryota > Metazoa > Arthropoda > Insecta > Diptera > Syrphidae > Cheilosia > Cheilosia vernalis. The sequence goes on from OX421360.1 coordinate 48,166,071, forward strand.
GGAATTGCCGATAGCCCTGAATGTCTCCTAGCCTGAAAAGATTTTATTTTGCTTCCTCAATGCGTGTCTTACTGGTAAAAAGATTTAGACCTCAAAAAACTTCGCAGACAAAAGTGCAACAGCTTACGTGTTACATTGCAATATCTAGCGAACAATTTATGAACTACATATCGGAAAATTATCTACAATTACCCGACCAGAAATTAACTCTGGCAGGCAGTAATAGTTTCAAAGCATGCGTGAATTTGGGGACATCCTTTGTTGCTTTCTTTCACTCACCGATCTCGTACAAGAATTGGTGGCCATGTATATATCCCATGGCATTGCAGCTTTTCTCAAATATTTACTTTTCAAATCGACACACAATCGACACAAATCAAGTGTTTATTGGAGCCAAGTTTCCACTTCTAGTTAGTTTTGAGTTTAAAAAATCGAAAACAAAATAGTTGTAGTTGTATTTTTAACACACATAATATATGTATTTCTTATTAATAATAACTGATGGTATGTAGGTAGATATAGTGAAAAACAATATTATATTTTGATTTTGATAATGGTATCAACAATATAATTAAAATGAACAATTTTTTGGACTGAAACTCTTAGGAAAAGTGTTGGTATACACATTATGAGAAATATTTGGAGTACAAAATAGATGGAGAAGAATGAATTCGAATGCGATACCCAAGTTAAATGCCATATACTCTGTTACAACAAATGAGATTGCTAGTTCATCTTTCTTACTCTAAAAACTATGTAATACATAATATATATTATATAGATAGCATTTATGTAAAAAAAAAAAGTATAAGGAAAATGTAGTAATTTTTATTCGAAGTTATTTGTTTCTATGAATGTATGGTTGATGGACGTTCACTCAGTTTTACGATGACCTCTGTTCACCAGTGAGAGCGTACAAAGCGTGCTTGTAGTGTCCAGATGTATCGCCCTTAATCCAACTCTTCAGGCTCTTTCCGTACAAGCGCTCGAAAGCCGCCTTAATGTCCTGCAGGTCAATCTGAAAGTGAATGAGTGTTTAGCTAAAGGGTATTTAAAAGTCTGCGCTCGAAGCCTACCTCACAACGTGTGATGATGACGCGAATCAACTGCTTGTCATTGGTACCAATGCCAGCCATACTTTTGTGCAGACGAGATGCAAAATATTCGGCCTTGTTGGTCACGCACTTGTAAATTGCCAAAAGACCGTCCTGAATGTCTCCGGAGAACTCGCGTTTGATGGCTTTTTCTAGAGTGTGTCCCGTCATGTTCTCGTATTCTTGGAAAATCTAAAACAAAACAAAATATCGTTTAACTCATGTGGGTCAGTTAGAATTGAGTTATTTTTACCAATCGCAACTGCTGGTAGTTCCGATGACACAGAATCATATTGAACATACTCTCGTCTGTGCCGACTCGCAGCTCGCCAGCCTTCAGCAATTCCCTGGCGTCGTGTTGAGCAGCAACGGGATCAGCGTGGCCACTTTCATCTCTAGCAGCGGTACAGAGTGAGACCAAAAGCCTCTTGAAATTACCAGACGTTTCCGATTTCAGCTCGGACTCCAAATGAGCGCCGTACACTGTTACAAAATGGAAATAATTTTAATATTCTGCTCTTGAAATAAATAGTCCAATCTTCTCGACACTCACTTCTTAAGTATTGGTTCTTGATTGTATGAATCTCCATGTTCGACAAAGTACATAAAATCTCCACAAGGACATCTTCATCGGTACCAATTCCTTTCATTGCATCGCACAACTCGTGGCAGTAATAATCGACAATTGGACGAAGTAGACCAACTAAGAGCTTCTCGAAATTTCCACTGGTCTCTGATTTGATATCCTCGATGAGATCCTTTCCAAAATGAGTCTTATATTGCCTTTGGATTTCCTTTAAGAAAAAAACACAAAATCAAGGTCTGGTAACTCTGAAAGGTAAATCAGAGTGAAAGCTCCATTTAGCTTGGGTACACAGCAGAAAGCTAAGCGAATACAATCACCCGAAAAATAGTTCACAATTGTAATTTGTTTACTTTTAAAAATTTATGTTGTTGCTCTTTATCTCCTTACGGTACAATAAAACCAACAACTGTTTAAATTGCTGTATAAATATTTGAATTAAAAAAATTGTGCAAAAATATTCGTGTGAATATTTAAATTAAATGTTGGCAACTGAAATGTTTTTTTTTTTACCTGTCTTTGGTCATTTGTGCGACGACATATAATATTGATTATACTATCCTCATCAGTTCCGAAGCCTTTCATAGCTTTCCTCAGGGCGTGGGCATCTTTAACGGGGTCAAAGTCTTGTGCTGGAAATACGGTTGGAGTTCCCTGGGGGAAAAATAAGGTAAACATTAAAACTTGTGCGCTTTATGGAATTTAACGAGAAATTCATACTGATAGGTAGGTGTGTTAGGGAAATATACGGAATTACTGCTACCTACCCATATTTATCTACAATCTATTATCTCAAAAACTGTGTGTACCTAAATGAATGTTGTTTTGTTTTTTTTTTTTGTGAGGATTTTCAGAGATAGCCAATCTAACAAACAAAAGCGACAAGCTAAATGGAGAAGGTAGGTTGTGTCAACTATGTTTTCAAATGGTTTCTTGAAGCACTAAGGACGATTTAAAATACAGGAACGTCTAAAAAACAACCCTTTACTAGGAACATTAAACTGAAGCATCATTTCCATTCATAGAGCATTGGAAACGAATGTTGGATATAACAAATAGATTTTATTCCGAATTTAATCAGCATTGCAGTCCGGTGTTTGTGCATGGACTCCGTTATGATGTTTCGAGTGGAACTGTAATTAGGAATTTAGTTCTATGTCATATTATAATGTCAAAGCTACTTCTGCTAAGATTCAATTAAATCAAAATGAAGTAAGAGCTAATAGAGCTGTTCGCCACCTGTATTCATTTGTTTGAAGCACCATCAACGTGAAGGTGGAAACTTGTATCGGATATAAATACAGGGTGTTGCAATTCGAAGTTTCAATGGAACGAAGAAAATGTTTAAACTAGAGTACACTATGTATTAGGTTTTTAGTAAATCAATCAAGTGTTCCATGATTCATTTTCCTTTTCAAGAACCAATAGACTCAAATTCATTCAGATTTTTATTGATAAGTCCATTATTTTTACAATATTTACAATAAAAAATAGACTGATATACAGGGCGGCACGGTGTCAAATATTTATTAATTTTATGAGCGAATTTTTTTTTTTTTTTTTTTCAAGCTTTTAATGTCTGCCAGTCATTACGATATTTTTTGTTCAGTTTTACAATTGACACACCAAATTTCTGTTAACAATTTATTTTGAACTCGAAGACCAACTTCGGAGTTGAATTTGCTTTACCGGAATTATTTAGAATGGCGGCGGTTGCTCACAAAAATAATTTAAGCTTCGCTGCTGTTACTTTTAAAACTTTGGTTGAAATAAGGCATTTTTGAAAAAAACGTGTTTACATGTAGGTAGATATTTCGAAATGCGACATTGAAATAAATTGAAACAATGTTTCAAACCCTGTAGAGACACCCTGTCTGTCTTACTTATAAAGGCCAAGGGGATTAAATTTAACTCAGGATCCGCATAACGTTGTTACAGGTTGTAAAATGTATTAAAGTCTATGAATAAGTAGGTAGGTTTAATCCCGAAGAAGAGATAAGCCTTTGAAGCAATATGCTACTCGAACTAATTAGAATTGGAATAGGTTCTCAGACTAAATTGATATACCTACGTAATTTTTCGCAAAATTATGCGCTATTGAGATAATACAACAAGCAAAACAGCTGATAAACATTTAGACGGCTTCTATTGATGGTAGAGCTGACTCGAGCTAGCAACGAATCTTCCCTTGAACTGTACATCTATCTATGATTATCTGGAATGTGTCAATCAATGTGACTCTCTCAAGCAAGAGGAGTAGGTATGGTAATACTAGTTATACTAAACTGTGTGTTTCTGCGGTGGTTGGCAATCACAATAACCACTGAGCCACTGCGAAAAAATATATCTCCGCATATACTAAACCTGTACTTTGAGGAATTTTAAGTCTGTTACGATTTAATGTCAAAACCAGTGTTGTTAGGCTTCTCTAGTCATTTAAAAATAAAAAATAATGAAAATAAATAATATTAAATTAACATTTAGTATTAAAATCGCAGATTTTTAACATTACTAGACCATTTTTGGTGGTGCTAGAAATTTTTCATGAAAGACAATTTACATAAGCAATTTTTTATGGACACTTTTTTGTGGTAAAATGTAGATGTTTTGATGAAATTTCTGCTAAAACTCTTAGTTTGAATGTTTTTTGTTAGATTTCTTAAAATTACACGATCTCGTTGTTTCCCTTTATCCCACGGAAGGTGTTTTAGACATCGAAAATCCCACAAAAAGGGATAAATCCCACGACAAAACAACACTGGTGAAAACTGCTCGACAGATTTCGATGAAAATTTGTTGATACCCTTATGTTTCTCAAAACTTAGAAAAGGTTTAAGGCTTTTCTGACCAATTTTGAATTGTCGTCGCTGTGACTTGTCATTACTTAAGAAATTATTAATTAATCACTTCAATAAATATTTTTGGCTTTCTTGCTTAACCCAGAAGCTAAGTAACAGACCAAAATCTACCATCAAATTTTTTGAAAATGAGTTATGCGATTCGCATTTAAAAGTAATCAACATCTCAATGTTTTTCTGATAAATGAGCGGATGGCTGTCGAGTGGTTGTGTCGAGTTGTCTGTCATCGAGTTTAGCAAGCGTCGTGTAAGAAATGCACAAACCTAACAACTGACGATTTTAGTAGATAATCGACTGTAGTATTTTGTTGCAAAAGAAATTCATCATGTTTTAAAACTAAGAACATAATTTTAACAAACGGAATGAGTTCCGAAGCAAACAAAGAACGAGTCACCCGCTCTAGACATTTACTCTTGAAAAAGTGAGAACAAATTTCAGCTAGATAATTTAATTTCGGTTAACCACCTTATCGACGCAGCTTGTGCAATGTGCATGCATAGGAGGAAATAGACAAAATGCTTTTCGAAAGATCAGCAAACTTATCTACTTGAATAGAAGAATACCCCTGCTCGATTGAAGGACTAGGTGGACAATTATTTTCCAAACATTCCCCAATCGATAAAATTAGGGAGCCGCGCACAGCTGCCCTTTCTATAAACCACTGAAAGAAAAACTCTCCGATTTTTAAGTCGCATAGTACCTACTTAAGTTATCATAATTTCAAAATAAAGTAAAATTTTTAACCATCCACTGCAAACCCAACCGCTTTTTTATCTTAAATAAAAAAATGTTTATTTATACCCCGCCATCCAGTCACTACTAACGAATTACTGTAATTATTTCAATTACAAGATAAAGGCACAGATGACGTTATTATGCCTCTCGACGACGAGTAGGTATATCATGTCGGTGTATGGCATGCATACGATGAATCTATTGTCCCACAATAAAGCCTGACCACAGTACAAGCACGAGTTCATGCTAAACAAAAAAAAAAAATGATAGAGTAGCCTAACTACATCTAGATAGACATTGCTACTTGAACACACACACATACTCTTTCATTGCATACGAAGCCGATTTCCTGTTTCCATGTGCGTTCGCAAAAAAGTATCTTTTCATTAGTTGGCATGCAAATTCCATAAATAAATGATATATTTGATAAAAAAAATTAAAAACAAAGCAATAGAGAGATAGAAAACAATCCAAGACACAAACCTCTTTTCTGACAATACTCTGATTCCGATTGTTCAATTCGCCGAAGCACTTGGCCATACCTGTTGCCGCGTAGTGAGAGCCTTGCGGTGATGTTTGTGCTGATGCTGGCGATGTGTATGGTGTGTGATGGGGTGACGTTGGAGATGGATATCCCTGGAGGTGTTGGTGATGGCTCGGAGTGGGATAGGGAGCACCAGAAGCGGGGGGATATGGTGCCTGAGAGGTATGCGATGGAGGATATGGACTGGATGCATTTGTAGAGCTCGGATTGTATGGCGCATGACCTTGATGTTGTGGATTATGTGGGAAAGATGAACCAGGATATGAGGGATGATTTGCAGCGGGAGCTGGCTGCCCATAGCTGGGATACGGAGCTGAGTGTGATTGTTGGCTGGGATAGGGATAGGAGGGACCAGTCGGATAGGGAGCATTGGATTGTTGGGAGGGGTAACCACCGTGAGAGGGCGCCTGGCTTGGTTGCACCCAACCAGCACCAAACGGTGCACTGCTAGTTGGTGGTGGCTGGTATTGGTTCTGGGGTGGAGTCGGTTGAGGCATACCCGAGCCCTACAAATTCAATATAAAATTTGATGGTGAGTTTTTTTTTTTGCTTTCTTTTTTTCTGTTACTGAATTTTTATTCTTTTTTGTAAATTATTTCGGAGACATTGTGTTATTTGAATGGGACAGCAGGGTATACGATACCATTACGAGTTTGATGCAGTGGTATCACGGAGTTGCTTGTGTGGATCCCCTGCTATGACTATGAAATGAATCCAATTGTGATGTTTCATTGTAAATCCATTGGAACTGAAAGCTGTTGGTTAATTTTGCGGGGGGTTAACGAGCACATTGAATATACATTATGGTTGCAATGTTGCATATGATGGGGATGGTTATTGCTTTTCCTTTCTTCAAGGAGAAGAGCTTCTTTGCTCAGCACTCATTCATGTGAGATTGGAAAACTCAAGTGCATAAAGAGACTTTCGACTGATGCTACAGCTGAGAAGCATGCGAAAAAAGTGCTCTCTCGAAAAATTAATAAATATTTACGAAACTGTTGCATGGGTTATACGATTTTATTAGGAAGGAACTTTTCTCCTTCGAGTGGCATTGAGTGTCGAAACGCTGGAATATATGGTGCAGGGAAATAAGTCCACGGGAACTAAGTCCACTGAGGGACTTAGTACCCACCAAGGGGGAAATAAAACCATTTTCGTGAAGTGGACTTAGTTCCCATATAAGGTGGGAAATAAATTCCGAAAACTCAGAGTGGTTTTATTTCCCTTTTAACGCCAAGTTGGTGTTATTGCGCTCTCAAACTATGAAATCTGTATGGGGGGGCATGCTGCCCCCCTGCAACCCCCCTACTTGGATTTACTGTTGGATTACGGGGTGGGTGCAAGGTTGGTCTTATTACTCAAATTTTGTTGGCGTTATTACGCTTTGTCGGAGTTACTCCAATAAAAGATCGTGAGTTTGTTGTCCAATTTAGTTTGGACGTAAGTTCCCCCTTCTTATTTTTGAGCGTGTACTAAGTTCCCATCAGAAAGTGGACATAGTTCCCACCCTACATGGGAACTTAGTCCACTTCACGAAAGTGGTTTTATTTCCCATTGGGTGGGAACCTAGTCCCTCGGTGGACTTAGTTCCCGTGGATTTATTTCCCTGCACCGGAATATATATACATATACCTATATATTCTATATTTTACTACTTTCCTATCAGTTTCAGTTGTTTTATATACGAATTTTCAACTTATTTTTTTAACGACCCAAAAAAATAGGCTGACTTTGAGAAAAACATTTTTTAAACCTGACTAGCGAACACTTTCCTATACCAGATGGAGTTGTTGAACTTTTCTGTTCATCAATACTGTCGATTCTAACAGATGTCACCGCTTGTTTTCTAAATGTAAACCTTTTTTTCGATATTTTGCGACAAGATGTCGATATTTTGATTACGACTGAGGAGGAGAGTGATTCAGCATGGTCGCCACTATTTTCAAAAATAATTTTCCCTCACTTTCCCTGACCAGTTTTGAAGTTTTCCCTGACCAAATTCTGCAAATATACGCGTACCTACCAACAAAAAACAACGCATTTAAGCACTAGTCCTTGAGATCAATAAGTTACCCACATAAAGTTTATTGCAGGCAAATCCCTCTAAGTCGAACCTCTTTTAACTCGAATTTCCCTCTAACTCGAATTTGTCGACCCAATTTTTGCACTCCCTTCAATTTAGCATAGAAAAGTCATTTTCTAAGTCGAACATATTTTTTGATTCTTGATCTACTACAATATCCCTCTAAGTCGAATTTTTCGTCTGAAGAGAACAAAATTAAAAAAAAAAAAAACTCGGAGCTGAAGAAGAGTTTGGCGAAATCATTACTAGCCATATGCCGGAAAAGAATGATATTGAAAACGCTATTGAAATATTGCAAACTGCAATTGAAATGACCGAAGATGTCCCAGAGGAGATTCACTACTGCCTATTTAACACTGCTACTTTCACATCCCAAACAAAAATAACAAATTTTTGTAACTAATTTTGTTCAAAATGTACCTACTTTCCGATTTTTTAATTTAACTAAACTCGCTTTAAAAAAATCACTCTAACTCGAATTTTTCCAGAAATCCCTCTAACTTGAACTTTTTTTTTAACTCCCGTGAAAATTCGACTTAGAGGGATTCGACTGTATTTTGTTTGAAACAAATCACAATCAATATATTTATAGGTAATAGGTATAAAAGTAATTGAATGATGCTGGCTCAAGCTCTTAAATTCTTTTAAATTGTAGTTTGGCCGATGGTTCATTAAGTTTGGACTATTTATTGAATTTTAAATTTAGGTTATTTCTCGTACTAAATAATCTCCCAATTTTTTTTAAAATATAAAGCAGAATATGTATTATTTCGCTAATGTTTACTACAGGGTAGCGCAGAATGACCTATATGGATTGAATTCTTTATAACTTTTTTAGTTATTATTTTTTCTTTGTTTTTTTTTCAGAGTTTGGAGAAGAATACTTGGGAACAGCAACGGCTTGAATACGCCATTCGTTTCCGTGAAAAAGCGGATAAAAATCCAGACTTTATTCACAATTTGGTAATGAGCGATGAAGCCCATTTCCTGTTAAATGGGTATGCCAACAAGCAAAACTGAAGGATTTGGGTTACGGAAAATCCAAGAGCAGTTCATCAGCAACAATTACACCTACTTAAGTGTACTGTTTGGTGCGGTGTATCCTCCGAAAGGATAATATTTTTTTGAAAATAAAAGCTGTGTCTCAATCTCTGTCAACGGTGGTGCATATAGGACGATGTTGGAAAATTTTGTTAGTCCAGCTGTGGAAAACAATCCAAACTTGTGGTTCCAACAAGATGGAGCCACAGCACATACTGCAACGACTTTGTTAAGGGACATATTCCCATTATTTCGCGCACAAGCCACTTTAACTAGCCTCCACGTTCAACAGATTTAACAGCTCCTGACAGTTTTCTATTAGGATATTTGAAAGAAAGAGTGTACGTTCACAGACCAAGAACCATACTCCAAATAAAAACCAACATTCGAAGTGAAATCATGGCCATTACACCCGAAATTTTGCGAAAAGTTATGGAAAATATGCTAAAAAGAGCACATGTGTGCGAAGCAGAAAATGGATATCACTTTCAGGATATCATTGCAAATTGCAAAAAATTCCCCAATAATATACTGCATTTAAAAATAAAAAAAGTTATAATAATCGCATAAATAAAAAAGTTATAAACCATTTAAAACATTTAGCTCATTCTACACCATCCTGCACCCTTATGATAGCATATTCTTCTACTTACAAAACGTTGGGATTATCCCGTCTTTGAAAAATAAATAATAGACTTATAGCCAACTTTGGAGCGACATAATTCCACAGTCAAATTTTGAACTTATATCCCACCGAAGTGGGACCCAAGTCCATTCGTGTCTCCCTGAGCAGTAAATTTTCCCTGACTGTTTTCGAAATTTTCTGACCTTCCCTGACATTCCCTGACCAAATGTTCGTTCCCTGACTTTCCAGTCCAGTGGCAACCATAGATTGTGTTGTTCAACAAATGTAGAATTTTTGCTAACGCTACTGTGATTTGAAAGGAGGGTCGGATAATGTTTCTTTAGTTATCCGCTGTGAAACAGAAGAGCATGTGTTGGCTTAGGACAACATTTTTTGTTGTTTCAAGTGCTTCGAGAAACCTAAAACATTTGACATTACACGCACTTATTCAGCTTGTCTAATGCTTTCACTTAAATTTCTCCTATTTGACATAGAAAGTACCTACATTTATTTTCAGATTTTAAGATATTTGTTATCTGCCTGCCACCACAAAAGAATGCGACTTATATCAGTTATTATTTAAATATGTTCTTATAGTCGCAATTAATTACTCGTTATACTTAAGTCTAACGTAATGTTTACCATGGACTGATATCGCCACTCATAATACCATATCGTGCAAGATAAGCAACATACTGTCGTCTAATCTTACAGTCACTAACAATGTTTGATTATCGAAGCGAAACTGGAGTTATGAATGAAATGCATACGTACGTAGGTCGGTCTTCTCAAACAATAAACAACGGAAGCTGACTTTTGAATAGAATGGTCTCGCGCAATCTGGTTTCCCAGAAATTCACATGAGTCACATGTTGACAATCCACTTTGATGTCTATTTTTAGAACATGAATCTGTTATCCGAGTCACGTTTCACGCTCTGTAAAAAATTGTATCGATGCGTAACAACTACTCAACCAGACACATGTGGAGACACCATGATATTATGACGAATTTTCCTAAAAACCAGATGACCCATAGACAACGACATCACCTCAGTGTTTTGACGTCACAGCGACGTCAAACGGTCATTGTAATTTAAATGGGGGGTTGTCATAATTTGCATGTTGTCGAGAGGTTTACTCTCCACTTTGCCCACGCAGACTTGTTAGATATATAACGGTATTTTTGCTTACCCGATTCAAGATAACACAATGTATCCTACAAGAATGACTTGCCCAAAAGTTGGTTTGTGTACGAAATTGGTTTGTTATAAGGAAAAGAAAATAATATAATACTTAAAATCGAGCAATCTGAATATTGTTAGTATAGGTATAAAATAAATTTGGAAACTCTTGCAGTAGTTTAAAAGTTTGCTTAAAACACAAGACTTACGAATGGATACATGGTGCGCTGTTGTTTAGTTGCTGATTGTCTTGGCTTCAGTTGAAATAAAGTGCCTGTCTCGCCTGGCGTCCTGAAATGAATAAAAAAACACAAATAATTGATTAGTATTACATATATACTTCATTTCACACGACACAATAGAAGCCGGTGAGTCCTACTTTTATGGGAATTTGATTGTTTTATGCGGCCAGCGACTTATCTGGTATCTGATAAATGACTACAAGCTATAGTGTGACTTGTGACACTCTTAGCGTCAGTTTGTAGTGTTTTTTTTTTTCGATTTATTGACTAATCACTGAAAACAAAATAGACAACGCAATTGAGTTACTTCGATGGGAATTTCACGGTATGTTTTTTGATTCATCATTTTGATGAAATCAATTGAATTGTAGGTATACATTGACAATGAGGCGTTTTTAGATGAACACTAGAGTCAGTACAGTACCTAGCTGTGTCTGTTCCGCGAGGGCGAGTGTATTCGACCATGAATACAACAAATGTGTTTCGTATATACCTACTCATACAAACGAATGCGGATTCTGGGATAGATTTGTTCACATAAATTAGAAACTTGAGAGAACTAGATTAAACGTGATTTCGTTAACAATCAATGATTGTTTGCAAATTTGCAAATTCTAGCAGGAGATCTATTTGATAGTAGGGAATAAAAAATATTTAAATATTTTTGGGTTCACAATTGATAACTTCGTATGGAATATTTGTGAGTTCGTAAAATGTTGCCTGAAAACGAAAAGTGATTATCAGCATCCGCGGTTGCTACTTGCTATGATAAACTATTTAAAAATAGATCCCACATGTTATGGCCAGTTTGCATGTTCTGTTTCATATTCCAACGAGCTTCGCATACATCTTGGAAAGCAATTGTTTATTAGCGGTATGTTGATGTTTGAGCAAGCAAATAATTTGTAAATTTCTTTTATACCATGGAATTTGTGCTGATACATCTTGCAAATGTGAAATTCCTGGAAATAAAATATATTCAAAGATTATAGTTCATTCTTCAGAGTTAAATAGATCGAAAAACGGGACGAGAAAATCAACAGACTACAAAACTCTACGTGGGTCACTGTGTGACAACTACATAAATACTGGCCGCAGCCATGGTTGCAACATTAGTCATTTGGGACCAAATTTGGTCATTACTTTTTTTACTTTGTCACAATTTTTTACGAAATAAAATATTATTAATAATTATTTAAAAAAAATAATATGTGATCTGTGTACATGAAGAATATGCAGAAATAAATAAGATGAATTGATAGTTCTGTGTTTACAAATTTTTCCGACTTAAATTATGTTGGTAATTTTTAGTAAAGTTTCTATTTTTTTAAATAAATCTTAAATTTGAAATAATAGGGAAGGAGTGCATAAAAATACACAAACCTTTTAAAGAAATTGGTTTCCTAAAACGAGTATATATCGTTAAGAAGGTGCCGTGAAATAAGGCCAAGAGAAACAAGGCCAAATTTGAAAATTTGTATGCTGCCCCCTGCAACCCCCTTGCTTGATTACTGGGGTTACGGGGTGGGTGCAAGGTTGGTCTTATTATTCAAATTTTGTTGGCGTCATTGCAGTTTGTCTGAGTGAAATAAGACTGACTGTTGGAAGTTGGCCTTATTACACTATTTAAAAGCGAAATAAGGCAAAATTTTCAGATTTGGTATTATTTTTCTTAAGAGATGTTTTTTAAAAACCTCTTCGGACGTTTTTGAAGAGGAAATTCTGTTCTTTAAAATGCATTCAGTTTCAATTCAATCGCTCCAGTAATAGTTTATCAGTCAGAAAAACGAAATGTAGTTTTTTGCACGTTTGCTCGATTTCTGGGTAGAGGCTTCCTAAGGTTCACAGTTTTTGGATTTCTTATTTTGCTTATCCAGAAAAAATATGTCGTTATTATTCTTAACGTGCGATATATCTATATATATAAAAGGCAATGAAGTCCGTGTGTGCGCGCATAACTCGATAAAGGATTGTTGGATTTCGACGATTTTGGGCTTGACGGTTTCGCTTTGGACCAAGGAAGGTTATAGGCTACTTTTTGTCGCGAAAACGAAACATTGAGGGGATAAAAAAGGTTATGAAAGTTTGTATGGGGAAATGCACTTTGAAAAATAATAAACGGGGTGGAAATCGAGTATGTAGTGATACTTCAAATACAAAAAAAAATATTTTTAATTTTAATGGCAATTGTTGTTGTCAATTGTTTTAATTATTTTGCAAGCAAATTGTTGTTGCCAACAATTTTGAAATTTATTTTTTTTAAATACACCTAATAAGTTTGCTTATGTTTACTATGTCACATTACGTAGCTTTTTGAAATGGAGTAGATACTTCGATTTGTTTGATGGTGTTTGAATCATTTTTGTTTGCCAAATATTTTCAGGATCCTTGCATTTGTATGAGTGAGTAAGTTGAAATGTTTGAGATGACGATGATGATAGGCAACACAAGATTTGTTGAGCGTTTTGAGTTTTTACGCGCATAACTCGAGGCATGATGGTTAGTTTTTAAAGATTTTAAGCTTGATGGTTTCGATTGGGCCCAAGGAAAGTCATAGGCTTCTTCATGTCTCGAAAACAAAACTTTGACAGGATGATATAGGGGATGAAAGTTTGTGTGGGATTCGGCGATTTCAAGACAAATTTGATCATGCCGCCATCGCCAGTGAGAAGGGCAAACGTTTCACGCCTCAGAAAATCAGGACGAACAGTCAGATCGGAATACTAGCAATCGAGAGAATATGTCGGTACTCCGGGAAAGAATATCATGCAGTCGTCCATACTGGATACCGAGATAGACAACAACACAATCGTCATCAGCATAGCGTTCCATGTTTCTCACATGGTCAGTTGTATGTGGCGTGTTCACGTGTCGGCAAACCTCTCGCGAGTGTCAAATCTTTCGTGAATTACCAGGCACGCAGAAATCACAGCTGGACTACAACTTACAAAAATGTCGTAGACCAGCACCTCTACAATATGCAATGCAAGCCGAATGAAATTCCTTTCATTGCTGTGTAACAGTTGATGTCATTTAACTTGCGGCGATGGATTACATGCATTTATGAGCTGGGGCATATTAATTTCAGCTTTTTGTTGGTGTGAAATAAAGCATGTTTTTCATATATCATGGTGTCACATTTCTTTCCTGTGACGGACATCTTGAGGTAATTCGGTGCCAAATATTTCGTGAATTACCAGGCACGCAGAAATCACAAATTTAATCTTCAAATGAACTCCAACCGGAAAATTTCAACAACACCATATGGAACAACTATCGATGCTGTCTTCCAGCGTAATCTAGATAGATTACAGTCTCGAATGTACACATCTTACTTCAGCTTCCACAATCCGATTGTATCTATTCTACCGAAACTAGCACAGAACGAATAAATTATTGTTATTTCATAATATATCAAGAATACGGTTATTACAACTCCCTCTTTTCTCAATGACGTGTATCAAGCCACACACATCGCACGCACCGTTTTGCACCTATATTTCGGGACTGTTGGATATAGGCGCACAATTTTTTTTTTTAATGTAATCATATCTTGGGAATAGACTCTTCCGTGTTAGAAATGGAAACGAATACTGGGAGCTAAAAGAAATTTCGGCCGGTGTACCGCAAGGAAGCGTCCTTGATCCGCTTCTCTATTTGTTATATACTCGCGATATACCAAGAGAAGATGGCACTACCCTTGCTACGTTCGCTAACGACATAGCTATCCTAGCAGTAGGTAATGCAATCGAAGAAGCGACTACAAAACTGCAAACCGCAGTGAATAAGGTAAATGAATGGACAAGGAACTGGCGGATCGCCCTCAACGAAACTGAATCTGTTCACGTGAATTTCACCTATAAGAAAACTAATGACTTGCCAATTTTTCTAAACTTGGCCCGAATACCCTTTGCAAACTCGGAAAACATTCCCAGCTCAGTACTGAGAACAAACTGCTTTTATACAAGCAAGTGCTAAAGTCGGTGTGGACCTACGGTATACAACTTTGGGGTTGTACCAAGAAAACAAATGTCAATATTCTACAAACTTTTCAAAATAAAGTGCTTCGAGAAATTATTGTACAAGCACCATGGTATATTAGAAACGACGATATCCATAGGGATCTCGGAATTCCAACAATCGAAGCTGAAACTAGAAGCTTCGCGAGAAAGCATAGAAACCGACTAATCGGACATACATATCAACAATACAGTCCGACAAATCTTGGACGAGAGCAATTTATTGCGCCGACTACAAAGAACGAAACCGTTCGACTTGGCAAGATAAGATTAACCGCGTCTAATTTGCGGAACACGCAGGATCTTTCATTGGAAAGTAACCTGTCAAAAGTTTCTATTTAATGATAGAAAAATTGCTTGATAAGTTATTTCTTAGTTGCAGTATCTAACAATCTTTGAAGGGTGGTGTTTTTAGTCAGTAACAATCTGACACTACTATGAGAACGCGCTTGCTTTCTCATAGCGTCTTTGGAAGATTTTCACCTACCCTCGGAAAAATATAATTTTTGAATAAAGAATTTAAATTGACCGAAAGCGAAAGCTCGGAATTATTAGTTTCATTAACTACATTAACGAATTTTTGCGGAACGAAGTTCGCCGGGCCAGCTAGTAATTATATAAAGTACGTTTAAAAATGTTAAACGCCGAAAAAGGTGGTAACGCGTATTCTAAAACACAAGGTTCAAGCCAAGAAGCAGTACAAAATGGAGCTTAAATTTGTGTTATCTATCAAAAGGGTACTTTACGTATACTCTTACTCGTGGTATTGTTGACAAGTTTATTAGAAAGAAGAACGCTCCTTCTCATAGTTTTGAGGTTAATGGCTTGAGGCATTTACAAAATTAGTCATCTAAATCGTGTTAATGTGATAATTGAAACTTTGTTTGCTGAGATATTCAGCAAATAAATCTTAGTTAAAAGTAGTCCAGCGAATAATAAATACAAAATTATTGACTGATAGTAGATAGTTTATCGTGTTGGCAAAACGCGATTAACAATTAACTTTTTGTTCAATCAGAAATATTCAACTTTTCGTTGCATCAGAACTATTCAACAATTGCAATTGGGCCTTACCAATAAACATTTTTAGTTTCGACTCTAAATCCGTAATGGAGAAAGTTAAAAACAAGTTTTTCTAGTAAGGTAATTAAGTGTAAAAAGGCTACTAGGTTTATCATCGTACTAGAAATTGTCATCTAAGTAAAACTTTCATTGATAAAATGGACTTGTAATTAAAAAGTACCTACTTGAAAATGTACTTATTGATTTTTAAGTACCAATTCCATTGTAGGTACTTTTTTTTTTGAAGTACCAGTCCAAGTACAGGGTACTTCTGGGTACTTATACAGTACTGCAGTACAAATGTACTAACAATTCTGTAAAGCAACTATTCGAAATGCTGAATAGTAGGTACTTTAGAAAACAATAAAAAAAGGACTTACTTAGGTGGCGCTACAGTCCGGGGTGGACCTGGGCCTGGACAAGGACAAGGATCATAAACTATTCTAAGCATCATAAAAATAAAAAAAAATACTGAAAGCATACGTATGGATAATAAACTATTCTCATTTTAACCTCTTTTCGGACACATTCAGGTAAATATTTAAGGCAAAAGGTGATTAGTGAAAACATATCCATTAGATCCTTTCAGCACGATCTCTTTGTTTGGAGTAGCGTTACTTATTACATTGTGTCTCCATATGCAATTTTTCATTTCATGAAATATTTCATACAATGGAAATTGCACATGGAGACCATAAATGTCACGATGAAACCAATTTCATGAAATGTATTGCTCAGCTCATTTCATGGTATCTGAGAAAAGAGAAAGGATTTCATGGCCTAATGCGAGAACGCAACGATGTGCTCTGCTCAGTGACATTTCAACTGAAATTCCATGATATGAAATGCCCACCCTACATTTTATTGCATACTGCCGTTCTTTCAATGCAATCAAAATTGACACCGTGTTAGGTATTACATTTCGTCGACAAATGCATTATTCTTAAAAGTAACGACATGTCACATTCACAGCATGTCCAATGTCCATAGTTCACTTAGGGAAATTCTTTTAAATCCTTTATTTTTATGGGTGGATATAATATATGTGGACAGCTGCAACCATGCATGGGCTGTGACAGGTATTCGTCGGTATTCAATCTTTGCTTAAAGCAGGTAAAATTGTTTCGGTATAGCTAGTTCTCAGTAATAGTCACACAAAACGAATGGTTGTGAGAAGCTAGGCCTAGGGTCCCTACGGACCTGTTGCGCCAACTATTATTATTATTATTATAAAAGAAATTGCACCATATTTCAATTGAAAGGATCCATTTTACGAGTCTGCAACGCTACGAGTGTGAACTGCTAAAAGAAGGAGCACTTTCAAACAAAGCGAACTTTAACTTAAAAAAACTACAAATGATTGGCCAAAACAGAAAAGGAAATTCGCAAGAGTTCTCAGTACGCGCAAAAATATAGCACATTTTTCTAGCTGAACAAATATCTACATACTGTCGCAATCGTTTGTTAAGCTGACATCATATAGGTATGTATGTGTATTTCTAGGCATCTGTTCTGAGTTCTGCACGCAGCATTAATTTACTTCCCAAAAGTATTATAATTATTTGTATTAGCTGCACCGTCATACACTGTACACCAACACCAGTAACAATAACGAATTGGCGATTCCTGAGTGCTAATCAATAAGAAATTAATACCCACCTAAGTTGATGCGTTCGAACGGAATTCGATATTCGAGTCCGTTAAGCCCCTTTCAGCGTAATCATTATAACGATGAAAATTAAAGCTAATTAATCACACTAACTGTCAGTGGGCTGTGGCTGTGGGGTTTGCCCACATATTAGTCCGTCATGTATTCACACTATGTAGTGTATAAGCTATAACAACAAAGTGTAGTAGGTATTTCATTGTAGATAATTATTTCTCTAGTTTATAATTATAGAAACGCGGTTTCAGATACCTATGAAATGTCACATGATGATCTCATTTTTTCGTCGGGGTAAAGTCCCCTTATCATTTCCATACTGTACCTGCTTGGCAAACAGATAATTATTCTACCCAAAAAGAAAATTAGACATTCACAGCAATTTGCTTACGGCATGCATCTATGATTCAAGCACTCGTAGGCATCCCTAAAAACCGCCCCTAGTCATGTTTTTTCTCCGAATTTCTTGCGAAATTGTGTAAGAGAATAAAATAGGTTGCCTGAAACTGGCATCTCTGCTTCAAGTGAAACCATTATTGAGCACAGATTGGCATCTCACTACTCACTCATCTCGTTTTGTTTACCCAAATATATACCTTCGAGTTAAAAATATCGACAACAATACGAGCGATGCTGGGAGCCCGCCAAATAGTCGCCAGCGAGAATCATTACTTCTTCTAGATGTGTATACCGTGTCGTCAGGAAACAAGATTATGTTTGGTTGGTAGGTGTACACACTACACACACTGACACACAACTAGATACACTTAATTTATGTATTTACAGTGGAAAAGAAAATGCCGACTGCAAAAGCGTACAGCAGAGGCGGCGTCGATTGACCTAGACTCAATGGGGTCTTCTTGGACTTTCTCTAAGTAGTGGAAACCTGTTGCCACCATGTAATGAATTGCTGGTGAGACGAACTGCCGCCGTTGTATTTCATTGGATGGCCACGTCATAGTGGAAATTGACTTGAGTGAAAGAACATTTTATTTTGTGCAATCGCCATTGAAATTGACCTGCCCTCATCGATTCGAAACGAAAATGCACTCTTTTTGCATTTTTGGTGTCAACTAATGTGCTTGACTGGGACCTTTCATGTTCCAATAATGGATTTTGTTGTGACCATGGCCTTATAATTAAAAATAGGGGTCAATGTCATGGTTAATGACTGTAAAAATAAGGTTGACATAAATACAAAATGGTTAGATGTTGGGAAAGTCAGAAAGGCTACGGTGGTTGGTAGAGATTTATAGGTAGGTAATAAACTT
This sequence comes from Cheilosia vernalis, assembly GCA_949126925.1. Taxonomy (NCBI): domain Eukaryota; kingdom Metazoa; phylum Arthropoda; class Insecta; order Diptera; family Syrphidae; genus Cheilosia; species Cheilosia vernalis. The sequence continues at coordinate 48,185,075 of OX421360.1, forward strand.
CCTTTTTGCCAATAATTCAGCATACCCCTGCAAGGTTTCTAGTCTGTGGTTGGCCTTAAATTCTTATTTCAGTTTAGGTACCTCCTATACATTTAAAAACACTTTTGGTTTTATATAGTTCCTAGGTATGTAGGAATTTTCAGTGCTGCTTAAGAGGTGTAGGGACCCGCTTGGCTATAGTGACAATTAACCATTTTGAACTACCTGATGTTTTAGTCCCAATATCATTTTTAAGGTTCCGTACCCAAAGGGAAAAAACGTAACCTTATTAGTTTCGCTGTCTGTCTGTCTGTCCGAACCCACTAAGCCAATGCCAATTTTGTTACCAGGTCTATCTAAAGAACCGATTGACATAGGAGGCTAAAATTTACACACAACATCCGGTATAACCTCTAGTTTAACGACAAATACCAATGGAAGGAATACATCGATTGGTTTTGGATTAATTAGTAATCTGGTGAAAAAAATATTTTCATTTGCCCAAAAAACGGTTTATTTCTTGATTCACAAAAAAATACATAAATTCCTTTTTTGTAGATCATGTTCTTATCTATATATGTGCTGAATACTGTTTTGCCGAAAAGTTAATAGTTTACAAGATATTTTCAAAAAAGATAATTTTACCATGTAAAAAACGTTGCTCTCATAAGTTTTAATCTCTACTACGCAGTTGTGCACAATTGACCCGATCAAAGACAGAACCCCACCAGGGTTCCCGCCTGCTAATTTCGTTGGGGAGTAGGTACAATACATTTTTTTGGGGAGTACAGAACAAAATAAAAGTAATATATTTTTAGTCAATAGTTTTTAATTGGGACAGGTCGCATACTAGGTAATAATTAGAAAATGAGATTCATGTGCGAGTAATTTTTGAGAGTAAAAATATTAAGTAATTAAATTAAACTAAATTGTGATGAATTCATGAAGAGGGGAAAGATTGAATGATATAGATTTCAAAAAATATCTGATGTGTTGGACTTTAGCCAAATACGGAACCTTCGGTGCGCGAGTAAAACTCGCACTTGGCCGGTTTTTTATTATCAATTTTTAGGGGTACCTACCTCGTCTGTGTCACATGCACTTCAAAATCAGGTAATTTAAAATTGCTAAATATCCCAGCAAATTAAAAATTGTTTGAAAAAATTATGACTTTATGGATTTAATAAAATGGCCAAGGAAATCAGCATTTTTGTAGTAAATGACGCCATTATTGCATTTAAGCTATATAGGATAGGTATAGGGTGTTTTCATAAACGTCAGCCTAATTAAGACCTGTGTTAGACGTGTTCGTAAAGTTCGATTTTTGATCGAACAAACCCAGATGAGTGAGAGAAGATATGTTCATAAACGTCATAAATGTCATCAGCGTCTGGCAGATTGTGCATCCATATTTTTTTGACTTCAGAAAGAGCGGGGGGTAAAAACGAAGATTTAAAATGACAAAAATGTATCCAAGTTTTATTACCAATTTAAAAAACAAAATATTTTGTAATTAAATTTACCTTTATAAAAGAATAGTCTCATTACAAAACTCTTTGGCGGCAATTTCTGATTTTTGTCTGATGCTAATGAATATTTAGTGACAACAGTGAAACCCGGATAAGTGCCTCTCGCTTAAGTGCCTAGCAGGTACCTTTTTTCTTAGAACCAAAATTCTGAGGATTTTTTTTTCATATAAAACTCATCTTATAAGTACCTACCTTTCGCTTAACTACCTTTCCCGTTTAATTGCCTTTTATTATGTATATATGTAGATTGTAGGTATGTTAAAATTTACCAGAAAAAAACTACTACAACGGTGGAGACTGACCACTGGTTAGCTGTCACTGTCAAAATTTAAACTGCCAATGTACTTTTGTTTTGCTGCCAAGGTATATACACACGTTTATTCCTAATTTAGAGATAAGTGCCTATGTGCACATAAGGAAGCGGATTTTTTTATAACTGCATAGCATAACCCGCATAAGTGCCTATCAAAACAGGGCATTTAAGGTGAGGCACTTATCCGGGTTTGACTGTACTTAAAATTGTACTGAAGCAAGAATGCGATTCTGGGCCTCAAAGTTCTGACAGAAAGTGTAATCAGCTGTACAATGAGTTCAAGTATCAAGTAAGTCGTTTTCCAATGGGACCATCAGAAATCTCTTTCAGATCTCAGATTTCACGCGGCAAATGGAACATGCAACGAAATTGATCTGCTTTTGTGCGTTATTTGACAGCAATACCTCAATGAAAAATGTTTCCCCTATTACACATAAAAATGGAATATTTTTGGTGATTCGTAGGTTTCAGATGACGAGGAAGACTATGAAGATAACAATTCCTCCTAAATTATATTCATGGCTGTTTATATAGGTATTTCGTTATTTTGGTTTTCACGGAACTTTGTCCATTTGTCTTGAAAACAAACATCTTAAGATGAAGTAAAACAGCTGTGCAAAGTATATTGGTATTGTGCCAGTATGTGTAGATCTGAAAAAATATCGAGATCTGCAAAAAGTGCTCCGAATCGAAAAAAATATTGATTTTTTTCCCCAATAGAACATGAAAAGTGATTTCGAATAAAAAAAATATTGATTTTTGCTCCCAATGGAAAACGACAAAAGTTTTGATAGGTGGCTGACTTTGATGTTTTAGTTGACGTCTATGGAGGAGCAGCCGACAAACCTATTCAAAAAATTCGTGACTGAGTACTAAGATGACAGTTCGCATATTATGTGACTGACGTAGGAAAAGTGACGTTCCCGACCAACCTAGTTTTTGCGTTCAGGTCCAGACCAGATTTTCGAAACATCAAACCGGAAACCGTTTCTTGATAACAAGTATAGGTAACTATACATATTTTAATCGACGTTTGCTTAGCAGTTTAATAAAAACAAAGCACACCTATCTACTCCTGCATACTTCAAATACCTTCCTACGAGTTGATAGCAATAATTGTTTTTATTTGGACATGCATTTGAATAAGAATACCAGTATGACGATTCCTTTTCATACATAACGACCTATACCTATAAAATGCCGACAACTCTTGAATTTTAATACGAATTAGCCATAGCCATAGCCAACTCAAAATTTAAATACACTTATCGCACATTCACACCACAGCAAAAGACTACGCAACACATTATCGTCATGCTAAGTCAGTGTATATGTATTGTCTAGATCTAGAGATTAGAGAACCGCCGGCCGAACCCAAAGCAACAAACAAGTTTCACTCGGTGTGTTGTGTCTACTTTTTCTTTTTTCCGGTTTTCTCATTGCATACATCTTCTTTATTATTACACTTGATAGTTGAATAATTCTTATTGCTATTTCTTTTTCATCATCACGTTTATCTGATGGTATTCCATTCCAACTTGGAGGAATGAAGAAGTAAAGGAAAATTGCCGCGTGACTCACTTCAGCTCACCATATTTCCAAAATAAATAACAAAAAAAAAATAGAAAGTTAAAGTTTGTGGAATTTCATTAAATAATTATTATATCATAGTAACACACACCTTTTTATTTGTTTTTGATAGTTTTAGTTTTCACTAGCTTGTTCTAGAGTTGAAAATTGTTGACGTTCACTTATTCCTTTGTCAAGTATAGATTTGAATTTATTAGAATAAAACACTGGAAACCACTTGCCCACTTGCACTACACGACGAAAACGGATACACTACCACTTCGGACGAAAATCTAACGATAAATGACTAAAGGTGCATTTAGCAGGGAGTTTATATAGAAATAGTAGAACAGCGTTGCCAGGCGGTCGAAATATTTCCCCCAGACAAATCGGAAAAACCCCCAGATTTAGCTATTTTCAAGAAAAACACCCCTATTTTTTTTAAATAATTTATTAAAAAGCATTTAAAGCATTTAATTAAAATTCAATAAAAACAATTTTTTGTAATTTGTGTAGGGTATTGAAAAGGCACGAATTTCAAGAATTAATATGATTTTTTTAACGTATATGTATGGAATGCGTTGGAATGGAATGGGCATATACGATTTTTTTACATCGGATTTACTCGCAAATACATTGATTTGGTTTGTTGGTGGTGCAGTGGCTTTATAGCTTTCAATGTTTTTAGTGACAAAAAAAAAAATAATTGAACGCAGTAACAAAATAAAACCCCCAGATTTCCCCCTAAACAATTTCTCCCCCCAGATTTCCCCCCGTCGGTCAGAAAAACCCCCAAATCTTGGGGGAAAACCCCCAAACTGGCAACGCTGAGTAGAAACGACAATGCCAGCCAAGCAGTGTTATAATATCGTGGGATTTATCCCTTTTTGTGGGATTTTCGATGTCTAAAAAGCCTTCCGTGGGTTAAAGGGAAACAGCACGAAATCGTGGGATTTTTAGGAATCTAATAAAAAACATTCAAACATTTAAGTTTTAGTAGAAATTTCTACAACACATCTACATTTTACGACAAAAAAGGTTCCATAAAAATATCCTCATGTAAATTTTCTTTCATGAAAATTTTCTAGTAGGTATAGGTACCACCAAAGTCATGGTAATGTTAACAATCTGCGATTTTAATACTTAAGGTGAATTTAATATAATTTTTTTTCCGTGTACCTAATACAAATTCTTTTTTTTTTTTCAAAAAAGTATCGAGGGATTTTGGGGATTTAAGTACCGTGAAATGGGCAAAATATGGGAAAAATGACTACGCTTCGTGGGATAAATGAAGAGAGAGTCCTTGCAACACTGATGCCAAGCCAATACAACGAATCAATTGTGAACTGTACCTAGAACAACCAAGAGACAGAGATGAAAATTTATTTTATAATAAGTGTACTAAGATTTGTGTAACATTGCGCCTTACTAATAAAAGATTTTAGTCTCGACTTTAAATTTACGGAAGCTCACAATTGCGAAATTTCTATGCAAAATATTGCTACTGTGAACTACTTAAATTTAGAGTCGAAACTAAAAATGTTTACTGGTAAGGCCCAATGTATTGAAATGGTATCATTTAAGTTTTTTTTTTGACAGCGTGTAAATATTAAATAACTACCTACACACGCTTTGCAATAATTTAGAAGCAGGTAACTGGTAGAATTTTTCATTTTTAATGAGAGCTAACAAAGAAGAATGTTATGATTAGAGTTAGTGTAGCCACATCTAAGAAAAACTGCAATACCTACATCGTTTTTAATTTTTTAGCAAGGTGAATATTTGGTTTTAGAAATTTTTGGAAAATAAAATTAAGTTAGATCGTATATTTATGTACCTAAATCTTATAGACACTTTTCTTATAATGAAAAACATTAAAATTATTCTATCCTAAACGTCCCACTGAAGAACAATGTTATAAATAAGCTACCAAAATAAATTAAACTACAATTAGTTTCTCGAAATAAAATTGTTCTAGATTTTAAACTTTAAATACCAATAATTGATAGACGCTTTGGTTTGAAATTTGAGGTAAGGTTCCATTTTTGACGTTAGTTATTAATGTCGTTTTCCATTGGGACCACCATAAATCTTTTTCAGATCTCAGATTTTACGCGGCAAATGGAACATGCAACGAAATTGATCTGCCTTTTGTAAATGGTTTAGTGCGTTATTTGACAGCAATATCAGCTGTTCAAATTGCATTTTTTTTTTGTTTTTGCAAAAATCACAAATGCATATAATATGGACATGAAAAATGTTCCCCTCTATTCCTATTGCACATACAAATGGAGTATTTTTGGTGATTCGTAGTCTTCAAATGACGAGGAAAACTGTGAAGATAATAGTTAGTTCCACCTAAATTATACTCATGGCTATTAATGTATTTATTTCGTTATTTTGGTTTTCACGAAACTCTGCCCATTTGCCTGAAAAGCAAACTTCTTAAAATGACGTAAAACAGCTGTGCGAAGAATATTGTATATAAAATATAGAGATCTGCAAAAAGTGATCGGAATCGAAAAAAAGATAGATTTTTTTTTGCCCAATTGAAAACGACAGAATATTCGATTCAGCTTTTTAATTTTTGTAATTTTATTGTGAATCACCCGTATCAAAAGTTTCATAAATTCCAAGCTTTGCTGTAAAGCTTAACGTAACGTTAGCGTAAAGAGGAAGCTCCCATAAGCTTTGTTTCCGTTTCGCAACGCAAAGAGACTGCCAGATTGAAAAACATTTAAACATTTTGAAACACAAAAAGAATGAACCATTTTTGATTTCTAGTTTGGGAAGTTCAACTATAGATTTTTGACATTTTGTCTCACAAATAATTTTCTTCTCTCGATTTCTTTGTAATTTTACGTAATTTGTTGTCAAAATTTGTGTCTCGTTTCCATATACGTTCCGCCTTGTTGGCAGCTTTTGAAGAAACGAAATTTTAACATCGTAGGGTAAAGGACATAGACAAGCAATTTTAAATTTTTAAAAAGAGGAACGAGCCATTGCCTCAAAAAAAGAAATGACAATTTATTAAAATTTTGTTTTATCTACTGTTGCATTGAATAAATGCGGATCTTTTTAGAGGCAAGATTTTGGTATTATTAATACAATTGGGGTTCCACTCCAGATTGCGGTACCTTCTACTGGCGCTCTAAAATTTGCTTAAACTGTTCCTAATGTCAAAGAATTATTTTGGCTGTACAGAAAGAAAAGGAAATATCACGAGATAACAGAAATGTCACTTAAAATTGTACTCCAGAAGCAATGTACCTACCAATTGTAGGTAGATTTCGAAAAATATCGAATTCGAATCAGACCATCATTAACGGGTTTCTTTTCGTCTCCAAAAACAATGTAGATACTAATAATTGTCATTTGAATGTCATTTCATTTCCTATATTTTTTTTAGAACATTGCCACTGGCATTCTATAGTCGCGGATTACATTAAGCGTGTTTCTTTGAGCTTCGATCTCAAAGTAAAGTAGGTAGGATTTTCAGCACGCAGCTACAACTACTTTGAGTTTTCGAAGTGTCAAGTAGAGCGTAGTTGTTGTAATTAGCGTGCGGAAAATAATTCTTTACTTTGCTTTGCTGAGATTGACGCTCAAAAAAACAGGCCTAATATAAGCAAATACAAAAATCAAATTTTAGTTCTCAGTACCTAGGTACATACATTTTGACTTTGACACTTCGAGACTCGCAATATATTGATCAATATCTTTTGAGCGGTTTTTTGTAAAATTTGGCGAACAAAACAGTAACAAATATTGAAATGTTTAGTTTGAAAAATACCTACTACTGCTCTATTTATCTGAAAGCTGAGTATTGGATACTGTTTGAAATGTTAATATTACTTGGTTTTTGAAGGTTTATCGAAATAGAAAATGGGGTTGTCGAGATATTAGCAGTTTTTAAAATAAGCGTTATCGGTGATTTTGAAAATTAAGGACGCACTAATTGGACAACATCAATTTTACTGTAAATATGCATGTTGGTTAGCATCGTTACTGCCGTTTTCCGGTAAATTAAAGAAAATCTTAAAAATATGAAATACGAATCTAGTCAAGAAATTCGTGACTGAGTACTGAGTTGACAGTTCGAATATGTGGATGACGTAAAAAAAATGACGTTCCCGACCAATCTAGTTTTTGCGTTCAGGTTACATCTTATCCAGACCAATGTAGTTGACTTAAGATGACAAGATTCTTGAATGTGCCCAATGACTCTCCGTGCCAATTTGGGCGAACACCTTCCGACTGATCTAGGAGTGCATAATTTTTAGCCACAGACAACGCCGCCATTTGTTTTCGGCTGATTTTTCACTGAGCCTTTTGTCTTGCCAATACTTAACGTTTCCAAAACTAAGGAACAATTATTGTTTCAATTTTTGATTTCCAGTCCAGACCATGAGCGACACTGAACTATGTTGATTTAGTTGCAAATTCCGACACGGGGTACTCGATTAGGGATACAAAAACTGGGCTCCTAAGTTCCACCATCACATACCGCATATTGAAGGAAAAAGTGAACAACAATTTTGATTGCCTTTGCTTCGTGTAAAAATGGCAATAATGCACCAGCAATGTATCACAAAACCATTAACCCATATACCGTCATAAATCTTTTATAATTTTCCCCTATTCGCATGCAGAAATGTCCCAGATTCCTCCTCCAGGTGGGCGCATAAAAACGTAAAGCTTCCTGATTGGGGCAACAACCCAAAGTCTGTTATTACAACTTGTTCTGTATACCTAGTGCCAGCACTGAACACACTGCTAATTGCGGTAGTAACGACCGACCTGCTGTCGTGCAAAAATGATTGTTATATTAATTTCAAAGTAACCCCACCGTAACCCACTGGGTCATCGCGATAAATGCGATGGAAATCATTTTCCAACTACACCCTGATTCCATTGATTTTATTAGAGCAATGAACTGATATATTAGAACTTTGTTTGCGATAGAGTAGGTATATCCACGGCTTGGATATAGGGTTACTGAAAAGTAGGCCACGAATGTTATGCTGTGACTGACGTGGATGTCCTTAGGGCATTACTGTTTTATTTAGGTCAAATGGTTAAAAAATAAATATTTCTTAAGTGATGACTTTGTGATAACTGAAGTGGTAAGTGTGATTGCCTTTTAACAATCGTTGATTCACTTTACAAAAGAGCATATCCACCTAAACGGACGTGTATCACGATCTACTCGGCTTTTGTGACTGTAGTTGGTCAGAAAAGGATACAAAGTTGGCCGAGAAGATGTAGAAAAAGTGATAATGGGGCGACGTTCGGATACTTAGTTTATGTAAAACGTCAATTAGATTTGTCGGGACTAGGAATTCGAACGCGTTTTTGTATTCTCGCGGTCAGCGTTACCTTTGTTTGATATTGGCCTTTTTTATTTATAAAAGAATATTATAGTGTTATGGGAACTAGTGTTTGTTAAATATCGTCCGAAAATTGTTAAATTTAGAGAGTAGCTTTAGCAATACCACCTCACGGGTCCTTTTTTCGACTTTTTCCGAATTTCGCAGCTGCCACTCTGTGTAATTTAAATTTGACTTCTCGAAATGACAACTGAGTAGGATTTTCTTGACTAGATTTGTCGGCTTCCCCTCCATAAACGTCAACTGCAAAAAGTACTCACGTGACCAGTCTGAGCCAATCAAAACTGAAGTACATCTAGTCTGTCAGCTGTTAGACTTACTAAGCTAAGAATCCGAACGTGCCCAATGAGTAACGTACCTACATCGATTGACATTTGAAAAGTGTACCCAGCTTAAATGCGAACTCAAAGGCGGGGTAGGTTTGGAGCTTTTACAATGGGCCTAACTGATAATCAATTTTAACCTTCACAGTAAAAACTTTGTGAGCGCAATTTTATTTGGAAAATCTCGCCATTGTGAGTTCGCAAAATTTTGATTATAAGCATCGCGGAATGTGTGAAAATAGGGTTCATCCAATAAAAGAGACGCCTATGCCGCATTCGATATAAACCATATAAAAGACAACCAACACTGTGAACGACCACAGAATGACGAAATTTGTTTTTGTTTCAATTAAGCCCCCAAAAACCGTTCCAGTAATACCACTCTTCATATGGCGCACATCCCTGCGATTTAACAAAACACAAATCAACTCCAGTCCTTAACAATATAGAAAAAAGTGACAAGTACAAACAAATTTTCACCCACTTACATCACCCTACTTAAAATCAATTAAAACATTTTAAAACCACTTTCCCAAATCCATACATCTGCGATCTGCGTCATTCTACATTCGAAGAGCGCAACCGACATTTGGCTCAAATCGAAACAAACAAATTGGGAAATATGTTCATGTTCACCCTGCCCTATAGACGCCTAATAAAATTCGGGAAAAGAAAATCATTAAACGGAGAAAAAACAATGTTTGTCTATTTTAAGTACGGATGAGTTTTCCCTCCAAACAAAATCTTTTCAATTTTTTTATAATTAGATTTCGCTATTGAAGCACCAATCTCTCCCCAATCGACACCAACAAGTGAATTATGTTGAAATCAATAAACATGCTACTAATAAACAAACTCAGCTGAATGACTCAACTCCGACACGCATGGGATGAAGATCGAAACGTCCCTTCGTCCAGGGGCCAGAAGTTCACAGTGCATCTTCTAGGAATCCTAAAGAATCTCTTCACACGCACCGGTGAACATAAAGTACTTTGGGTACTTGAAAAGGAAAACAACATTGTCGTTGGTGTTGGCGGGTGGTGCGAATGGAAATTTTTATTGACACTCGTCGAATTATCTGCGCGTTCTTCAATCCAGCCATACAGCACTATTTCGAGCCATATGTTTCCTATCGAAGATCGCTACCAGCCACACCCGTTCCATACACCGAGGGTAGTGGCGGGCTGTGGGAGAACTTACAAAGAACCAACAACCCAGTAGCGTTTCGGCCCAATATTGTAAACACCACTTTTTAATTATACAAATTCTTGAGTTGGAAAAGTGAGTGTGAATGAAGAAGAAAAAAAGTCCACGACAAGCGCTTGCACCCACACATCGGAACTCATTACAAATTCAGAAAAAAAAAAACTTCTTGCATTTTTTTTTATTTGTTAAGTCTTAGCGGATTTGTTCGCCAGAACTCACATCAGTCGAATCTTAGGACGGTCACGTGCTGAGTAGTGGTCCCGCAAAATAATTGAATAAAATAACCAAAGCTCTTTCCGATCTTGAACGACGCGAAGCGGTTTGACAATAATTTCGTTTGTATCGTATCCGTGCGAGTTGTTTTGATTTTTCAAATCGCTCATGACCATAAGTGAAGTTTGGTGAAGTCACGATAAGCCCACGCGTAAAGCCAGGTCTCTATGATTAAACTGTTCCCCACAGCACTATACCGGTATATTGAGTTGAATTTTAAAAAAAAGTCTTACTATATGAATTGGAGTCTTGTTTGACAAAGTGGAGCTGTAGTTTTTGTGCGGAGGTTAGTAAAATGCAAAAATTGTGAATTCACTTAGTTTGTAAATTGTTCTTTGCAAAACCATTAATGAGGTCAATGGGTTCGAACTTTGTGTGCGCTCCAAACAGTGTTGTCGTTAATGGGGGAGGGAAATTTTTCAGCTGTAGGCATCTGCTAATTGTTTATTTAGTTTATGGTTTTTTGAGATGTATGCTCTTCGTTTTAATTGTTTTTTTATTTTTTGCAAAGCAAATAATGGAAATAATGGTGATGTCAGGTTTGAAATTTATTATTTATCCCTGGGAATGGGAACTTCTATATTCCGAGCGTTAACTGTGAAGAAGAACAATCAAGACACATTATGTGAACAAACTTAAAGATCATTAAATTGGTGCGGAAATTTATGGCTGTGGTCAAATCTGTTCAGATGCTATAACCACGGTCCAAGTTGTTGATATTTTGTCAGTCGGTAATTTGTCGACAATGTTAATGACAAAGTAGGAAATAAGTCTACGAGTAAAAAAAGTCGGAGCCAGAATTTACCATAGGGGTTGTTTTTAAAAACCATTTGATTGGGGGGAGTATTTAATTGTTGGGGGCAAATGGAAGAAACCTAAAATGCCGATTTCAGAGGAGCTGAGCTGATAATCTGGTTCAGTAATTCTATCGGATGTTTGTCATAGTTTTGCGAGAGTTGTCACAGTGGAAAAGCCATAAAATGTAATTTGTACTTTACCGCAGATCGGAACTGTGACGCCTCTCTCAGTAGTTGAGCATTTAGAAGTTAAAAAGTCTTGTGTACTGTCGAGGTTTTCTCAGTTCGAAATAGGTTTGGTTTGATTCGGTGACTTATTCAAGAATTAGCAGCATTCTTGATGGTCCACATCGGGCTCCAGTTTGCTGTCCATTATGAGTATGTTACTTCATCGTTTCGTGATTTTTAAAATACAGCGGACGTCCATTATAACGAATATCCGATATAGCGGACGAACCCTTTTCAGATGGAAATTAGTATCTCTGTATAGCAAACGGTGCCCACGATTTGCTATCCGATACAAGGAACATATATAGAAGTTGGTTTAAAAACCCTGAAAGTATTTAAATGGCAGGACCATAATCAATTCAGTTTTCAATCAAATAAAACCTATTAACATATTTTTCATTGACTTTTTTTTTAAAGTTGTTCGATATAACCAACGCGCTCGATATAGTAAATGACATCAAACTTTATATCAATCGTTATACTGGAGGTCAACTGTAGATCAAACTTTTCATAGTATGAAGCCCACTAAAATAACCTTCTTCGTAATGTTGCAAAGTTCTTAGCCAACTGCCTCCAATTGTACACTCCAAGTTGCTTGATATCCTCTTCGAATTCTCTGTAAAGGAAGGAGCCAGTGTTGCCACAAAGTGCCCGATCGGGCCTTTTGACCCCCTGTTTTTTATTTTGGCCCTTTGCCCAATCCAATTAGAAATTGCCCATCTCTTAATCTTATTATAATAAACATCATATTATATACCTAATTTCTAATAATAATTAAAAACATTTTTATTTTGTATTTTTATTTTCTTTATTATGTTTAAAAAAATAATAACTGATTTAAATTCAAGCTTTCAAAGTGAAGCACCAAAAACACATTCTTCGTTGTGAGTCAAAAATACTATAAAATATTCAAAGAAGAAAAAAACTTTTTGGAAGCTGATTAGGTACTTAAAATCTTTAAGTAATATAATGGAAGTCGAATTCAAATCGTTCTGTTTAAAACCCGTTGATGAGATATATTACATTATTTGGATTTGATGAACTGTTTGAAAATTTTAAGGAAAACGAAAAAGAAAGTTTCTTAACGTTAGCTAAAAACTATTAATAAGAACTTTATAAACAGTTAAGAAGGCGATTCAAATTCTAGATGTTAATTATTTCAAGCAAAAGAGTGACAAATTTCAGATTTATTTCTGATCATTTGACAACTCTGTTTATCAAATTTCCAAACTTATTCAGTTGCCCTGAAAACAAAATGGCTGGAGAGCTGTAAAACTGTTTAGAATAAATAAAAATAAATAAAGAAGATGATGATATTCCTTTTTATGGCATTTTCAATGTCCGAAAAGCCTTTCGTGGGATAAAGGGAAACAACAGCAAAATCGTGGGAATTTCAGGAATCTAACAAAAAAACATTCAAACTATAAATTTTTGCTTAAATGTTATCAAAACATCTACAATTTCACCATGATTCAACACACTGAAATTCCATGAAAAAGAGCTCATGTAAATGGTCTTTTATGAAAATTTTCTAATTCCAAAAAATTTGTCATTCTAATGCTAACAATCAGCGATTTAAAATATTTATTATTTTATTTTGTCCGTGTAATGCAATTACTTTGTTTGAAAATTAGATTTTTTCGAAAAAGTGTATCGAGGAATTTAAGAACGGAAAAATTTAAAAAAAGGAAGAGAGAGTGATAACAAAAATAGGTCATTCCTATAAGTCATATCTTAAAATTTGGTGAATTTCGAAATGGAAACCGCACCCGAAACTACACATCCATGGTACAACCCCTCTGATAAGTAGGTATGTACTTATTCTGTGGGTTAAAATTTCCCTTCTTATCCTGCATTTTAATAAAACAAAGCCGGTTTGCTTATAACTTATTATTCCAAAAGCAATTTATTACTTCAATAGCACACAAGTTCTTTCGTCGGCTGTTAAGCAAAAAGAGAGAGAGCGACCCGAAATGTCAAAAGTAAACTCAAATAAAAGCAACGAAGTGTTCTACACACATATAAAAATAAATGTGCATTAAAGGTGCTTACACAAAACCTGGGCTAACGAAATATACAACACTATTACTTCGAAAAATTGCAGCAATATTTTCGGACAATTATATTCTATGAATTAAACAGTCTTCCTTTCAAAAGAGGTGTACCTACACACGTGCAGTCGTATTTTCCTTGTGCAAAAACTATGCATTGAAATTGAACAGTCTTCGTTCACAAAGCCGTGTAAAGTTCGATTGAGTTCGTTTAATTTGAGTCTAAAGCTGCATAAGCGAATTTAGTTTGCTTCCCTGAATACACGAGTTCTCAAGTGAATCATAATATAAGTTCTGCCAAGTACTGAACTTAAGATTTTTACCTGTTTAAAAGTTTGCACCTACCTTCTATTTGCGTTAAATAAAAAACATTCAAAGCGCCTAAGTAATTATAATCATTTTCAAGCATCACACTAAATATTTTGCAGGTCGCAATATGCAAATTTGTATCGAAAATTTCGCCATTGTGAGTTTGAAAAATTGAGCCTGAACACTAAAAAATATTCTAATTATTGGGGAACTTTTTCCAAGAATTTTCTTCTCAACATTTTAAATCTGTTAATGAAAAAAAGGAAGTTTAAGTGGAGTTTGAAAAGGAATCCATCTATCAGCTCTAGCATTAAAATAAGGAAAAGTACCTAGGTATGTATGATGACAGCCTTAAAGAGTTATAGCAATTTAGAAACTCAACAATCTCAAGTAAAATCTTTTGATGTTAAAACCACCAACATTTGTGCATATTTCATAATGAAGTGAGGCAAATACAACGTTTATTGTTTTCTTTCGAAGAAATACTCATTCATAACATTTCAAGTGTCCACTTCTCAAATACTTTCCGATAAGGCAGCGTCACCATCAATGGCTGTCGGTATTCGACTTTCGTTAGATTGCAAAGACAAACTTAAATGTAATCATCGTCTTCAAGTTCAATGTATACATACTCGTATTTATGTACATAAGATAAAATTAGTTTTTCGGAAATACATTGAATACAACTTAATAAGATGAATGTTTTATTATTTAGTAAGCTGTATATAAGCAATTTTTTTCCAAGTGAATGGGATATCCCTAAAATTCTTTGGCATTACTAAAAATCAAGTTCTATCATTCAACAAAATTAAACAAATGAAAAATCCTGAAAAGCACAAACAGAATAAACATTTTGTAGTTCTTATTTCATTTTCATGAATTCTAATTGGCGGATCGGTATCACTACGTAAAGTAATAACCATTATTTTTACATGCGAACCATGCGTATTTAGATAGTCTGTGAAACGTTTGTATTGCACAATTTATATCGCTAAAGCTTTCACAACAACCGAATCGATGAATTTGGCAAAGTGCTTGGAATATGTTGCATACTGGAACATTTGCATTTTTGTGCAGCAGTAACATGTTTTTTAATACTCAGCGAAGTGGATACATTTTAATGAAGAAAATGCCTTTCAATCAGAGGGCTGAGGGGCCTTACAAATTCATATGAACCTGTAAAATATTCTTCTGCATATTATCTACGTTTTCAAAAGACAAAATTATTATAAAACGATAAATTTCCATATCACATCTTTCCGAAACGACTGCGAGTTGGTGCATCACACAAAGAAATGTTTTCAGTAATTATCCTAACACTTTGAAATTGCTTCGAAGCCGTACTGTCATCTATGAGCTATTTTTATGTTATAAATACGATTATGCCACCACTTAGACGACTTTCCATTTCAGTGGGCGATGACCTAACTGAAGTGATAACCAGCATGACAATCTCATGGGACTTGACTGGCGTCATTCTAATTTCACTTCAATGACTAACTGGAGGCATAAAGGACTCCTTTCAATCGTCATGCACATGCACAACCCTCTTATCGCCATTTCTTTGAAAGAACTGAATTTATTGTACTATAATATGCACAGCTCATTTTGAGTATCAAGACTAACAACGTTTCGTTGTGGATTATAAGGAAATTATGTTGTAATCTTAACGATTGAAGCGAAACCAATTATCAATCTCGCCGCACCCAAAATATTGATATAATGTAAAGTTGTATTTAATCGATCTTGTCTGGCGGTCATAAGATTATCTTCTGAATTTGAATTGTCTTGTGGGTGGCAGTGATCAATTGTATGTTGCTGGAAGTTAAGAGGTTTTGAAAATTGAATGTGTGACCTTGTCTTTGAATTCTCTTGAAAAATATGGTTTACAGTAAAACTTATCACACTCCGGTTATGCGAGTGTTAGGTATATCAAAGACGGCGATAAGGTAGAACTATGAACGACTTTAGCGAACGCCTTTTTTCACTTCTCATGTAAATCGGCAGCATTTTCTGTTGAAAGTCTCTGAGGTCACGCAAGGGGTATTTTTTCATTGTGAGTTTATGAGTTGTCGTTAAGATGAGTCAAACTAGTACCTACACATTTGAATACGCGTTGACAATTTAATTTCAAGGAGAACACAAAACACGGCTATGGCGTAACTGGGAGAATGATAGAATCTACCATCCCTTGCAGAAGATCTCCTCGGCATCCCTTCAGCTTTTTTTCTAATCGACAAATCTGTTAAAAAGGCAGACTTGGGAAGGTTTACAGTCGAGGTTGATTTTTCGAAATTATAAATTGTTATTAACCCCCAATTCTGACGTAGTTCAACATGGGAATCATTTCGCCGAGACTGCAATTTAACCACCAATTCCAAGTCGATAAGTAGGCGCAGTGGTTTCGATTCTCAAAAAAAGAAAAATCCATCTTAAGGATTTTTTCCACTGCGCCACCTCTCGCGAACTTCAGACAAACATCCGAGAGTATAACTGCCCTGAAAGAGCTTCTCTTCTCAATTAGCCGTTTGGACTCGGCATAAAATTATAGATCGCTTCGATTCGTTCCAAAGAAAATAATTAAAAACTCACACAAAACAAAAGGTCGTGGAAAGGTAGGTCTAGGCACGGTTGCCACATTGGTGATTTGTGACCAAATTTGGTCATTATTTTTTATCTTGGTCACATTGTCATTTTTTATTCCATTTGGTAATTTTTTAACGAAATGAATTAGTCGCTCGACTTTAATTTGTATGCGTATTTATTTTCACCTAATTATTCTGTGTTTAGAAATGTTTCGGACTTAGATGAATTTGGTCATTTTTATTTCAAATATGTATTGGACACATACTTTATTTTCAAGAGGCAACTATTAATTTTTTTTTATCCAAGTCCATACCTATCTTAGGTCACAACCCGGGAGATATTTTGTACACTAAAAAATTAAAAACTCACACTAAACAAATTGTTGTGAGAAGTTAGGTCCTTAGGTCTAGGATCCCTCTCGAACCTGTTGCGCCAACTATTATTTTATTTATTTATTTTTATCCAAGTCCATACCTACCTTCAACTAGGGCCATATTTTGTTCACTGAAAAATTTCCTCTCACATTCAGATAAAGAAACCAAATACGTTTTCTAATGACTGCCCTAAATTCCATGCCAACAGCCCAGCATTGTACACACATAGTACCGACTGATTCACTCTAATTGAAAATGCAAGATGCAACTGATTTAGAATGCAACCACCACCACCACTACTTCCATCCTAATGCAATAAAATCCTTTAAAACGCCTCATCAATCTGCATGAAAATAAAAAGCCCGTCATTCGTCAGATTCGCGCTTGTCATTCAAGCCGAACAATCAGCACTCCGCCATACGCTTAGATGTCGTCACCGTTTCGTTTGCCAAGTGCCAACTATGTATATATGTCACCCCTTAATCTAACCCAATTATTAGCGCAAACATCATTTCGCAAGTCATACTCACAGACTCGCTGTGTAGTTAGAGTAACTCTTAGTATACACCGCGAATTTCGCGACTCTACAAATACTTTGACTAAATGCACGACAGCTTGTTTGGTACGTATGTCTTATTAATTACAAAAGCGTGCATCAAATATTTTTTTGTTGTTTTACCTTAAAACCAAATTCGTCGGTTGACATGCGTTCAATTGAATTTTTAATAGTCACTAATGATACGAGTTTTGAATTTGAAATTCTAAAGAAGACTGCTGGAAAAGAAAAGCTCAAACTTTCAACGGCTTTCCTTGAGCACCCCTTGTGGGGATAAGTCGGTTCGCACCGAAAAGGAACTTGCTTTTTTTTATAGCCCACCAAAAAGATTTTAATTCTTTTTGAATTACAGTGCGCAGACTTCCCGTGTACATCACTTTCTATGTGAGTGTCTGCATACTCACATTGAGTACGCGAGCATGTATCTACGACACTCTGGGGTTACTGCTGTTTCAGCTTACCACACAGTCCGAGCAATTTTCCACAATTAGTTAGCCTCCAGCTACGATTGAGTGCGCCGTCATCATCATCTTACTCGATAGTGTTCATAATATCAACTCCTGTCCAGTCCAGTGCAGTTGAGAAAAAAAAAATCTCAGTCCACTACTCCTACTTAGCGATATTAAAAATCGGCCGGACTTGGACATAGATACGGATAGCTAGTCTGGATTGTGACTCTTTCCCGAATTAGATTCGATTGTGATTCTAGCGCTCGTATTTGATACACTCGTCTGTGATAAACCGGTGCGTGGTAGTGGACCGGACCAGCCAGGCCTGGCAGACAGACTCTGGTGGGTTGATTTGGGTCGTGTAGACTGTGACGCGAAGTGGATTGATTTAAATACACTATAGAAAGTACCTCGGAATTTAATTGAGTAATTCGCTCCTGGAATGCATTTCTTTTCCCACACCGATTGGTCCAGATGAATTTTGTGAATTAATATTGTGGCGATGCGATTTAAAATTTCTTTGGGGGGTAGTTTTGTTTATCCCAAAGTATCAGTGACTCGTCTAGTTAAAAATAGTAATTTCTTTCACAAAATATCCGTTTAAACTTTGTGTGTTTAACCAAGTATTTGGTGATTACGATTATTATTTTTTGAATTTTTAATTGATGCGATTCGTGTGCTGAAATAACAAGATCGTGAAAGAAATTTCGCACATGAAAGACGCATGTGGGGGTTGATTAAAGATTTAACATAAATTCGAAAATCAAATGCAAGCACACGCATTTTTAACGACTTCCGTTGCTGTGAGATTACTCTGTGTTGTTCTAAAGGAAGTGAATCGTGATTTGTTATTTTTTTTTTCACCGTTTGAGTGAATGCAATTATTGTGCAGTTATATGGATAAAGTTTCTATGGACTTGGCTTGGAATTCGTAAGGCGAATTATGGCCACCGAATTATTTATTTGTTTTTCATAAATTCTTTAAGTTTTTTTAGTGAACATTAAATATGCCCATAACAGACTTTTGTGCGTGGGTCAAAAGAACAGTCGAAATTGGTTCAGCATTTTATTAGGAATATTTTTACATTTTTACCATACATGTGGTTTTTCTTTTGGTGCTTTATTAAGTTTAAGTCAAAGTGTTAAGACCTCCTTGTTAAACCAAAGGAATCGAAAAAAGGAAAAGGGAAATCCTTGCGGAAATAGCACCCATTTTCGTTATGAATAAACATTTTAGCTGCTCGGCAGGGTTCCAGGTTATTAAGTGTGTTAAAAAATCAGTTCGTGTAGTTAAAGTGCCACTAATAGAAGCCAAATTCTTATTTTGAGATCTGTCTCCTTGTAATGGCGATTTTAATTCGAAAGTGCTTAAAGCTTGGCCTGCTCCAAAAACCGATAGTGTAATTTTTAAAAATCGTACCTTACGAGATAAATTACAAAAAATTCTTTACAAAGTGTTAAGTAGTTGCAAATGATAATTTAATAGAGATACCCGAAGTCTATATCAAATAAATATGTGTAAAAACATTCTGAACCAATTTTTCTTGAATTTCCAGGGTTCATATCTGTACGAGCTACTTCTTCTGTTTTACGATAACTACGAATGGATGACTCTTCTTGATATCATCAGTTCACCATATCAGTAATGAGTGTATTGATTCAATGAAAACACTGCGCCCTTTTCTTTTTGTTTTGAACATACTTAAGTTAATTAAAAATAAAATAAATTTAGTTCTTTAGTCAGCGACATACTCCACTATATTTTCTCTTAAACATTTCATTGAACGTAAAAAAAATATTCAATCTTACCTAGGGTGTACGGAGTCAATGGGCGTTACCAATAAACATTTTTAGTTTTGACTCTAAATTTAAGTAGTTCACAGTGGATATATTTTTGCATACAAATTTCGCAATTGGAGCTTCCGTAAATTTAACGTCGAGACTAAAATTTGTTATTTGTACGGCGGAATGGGCCTTACTAAAAATCATTTTTAAAATTCATGTTTAATATTTTGTAAGTCCCAATTTGTAATTTTGTGTGGAAAATTTCACTGTTGTGATCTTGTTAAATATGGGATACTTAATATGATTATTAGTTTCGCACAATTACCCTTAATAATAAACGTTTCTAGTCTCGTCTTTTAATTTCAGAAATTACAAATAGCTATATTTTCCATACCTATATATTTTGCAATTGTGAACTTCCCTAAATTAAAAGTCCAGTCTAAGTTTTGTTATTGGTACGGCGCAATAAAACAAAAGACTACTATTGACGGATTAATAATTTTGTACAAAACGTCCAGTTGCCAGTCTTCCTAAATCTATATAATACAAATTGTGTGAAAGATGTTTAGTAATTCATCAATACTATTGCATTACGGGCCTGTCGTCGTATGTACGGTAGAACCTCGTATGCCTGGGCCTTTCCGGCGCATTGCGAACTTGTCCTATAGCTGCTTTAGAAGCGTTAATAGGAAAAACACCCCTCCACATACATGTAAAAAATACGCAGCTCAGCAAGCCTGGCACAAGGCGAAGAGATAAACCTTAGTGACCATCCGGAGCTAATGACCCTTATCTCGGAACTTCCGGAACTTGACCGACTACGAAAAACGTTATATGCTTCAACAGAAAATTCTCCACCGAGATTACTAAAAGAGAAGCATGGATTATCAATAACCCACCAAACTGTCAAAACGGCCTAAAGTGGTATACGGATGGGTCCAAAATGGACTCGGGTGTGGGAGCTGGCATACCTACATGGGCCAAACCGCAATGTTTCAATACCTATGGGCAGGGGCGAACGCAGGTAGGGGTTATGGGGGTTGAAACCGCCGGCACCAAATCAGCAATTAACTCCCACTTTAAAAAGCCGGGTACACAAAATGTGTATCAAATATTGGGAAGAAATCAGGCCAAAAGCGGTGATCCTGCCATTCCCAAAAAATGCCAAACAAATTCTAAACCTCCAAATACACGATATCAAAAACCTATAGTAGGCTACCTAACAGGTCACCACGGTTTTGAAGACGAAACAGCTGAGCACATCATCGATTGGGAACGGCTGGGCCGATTTGGCTCAAATTTTAGTTGTTCGTAATTGTCAGGAGAAGGTTCTTACGAGAAAATTTTTTTTGGGAAAACCCTAGAGAAAAGTCGGGAATCGGAAAAATCGAAAATTGTTTTTTTTTTTTAGAAAATGTGTGAAATTTTGTGCGCAGTTCCGGAATGGCTTTTCGAATAGAAAAATAGAAAGTTCTTCGTGGAAGGCTCGAAACTCCGGAAACGGGAATTTTTGATGTAAAGGCGGAAAATTCGTTGTGAAGCTTGGAAAATTTCTTCAAACTTCAAACTGTTTCCAATGAATAAAAATATGCGTACCTACTCGTTAAAAAAAAACTTCGTAGGTAGGGTATACATATATAACAGCTAGGTATTATTGATTTTTTTTTTTTATTATTTTGAATACAACAGCTTCCTTTAAATCAATTCCTATTTAAAAAATGTTGGCCGTATTTCAACCACCGTATTTCCAATTCTGGGTGATGCAGATTAAGTCGTTTCATCTAAACAAGAAAACTTTTATTTACCGCTATAAAAGAGTAAGGTAGATAAGTAATGCATTTATTAACTCCACTGCTCTGTCATTTAAAAAATTATGGATGACATGCAGTTTTCTCCCCCTTAATTACCGTCCGAGATGTGAGATATGACGCAATGCCAATTAGTTTAGATAGGTATAGGCATTATAAGTCAATACGTCTTGTTAAATTCATTGATGAAATCATCTACATAGTTCAAAATATCTTACCAAAAATCTTGTGTGCTTTTATGAAAAAACTATGGACGTCGGCACCTCTTCCACTAAAATCTTTTTTTGACGATCTCACAACCCCACTCAATCTAACCTAACCTAATCATTAAATATGTGCTCAAAAATAATAACCACATTCGATGTGTCATAAGCGCCGTTATTAAAATCCCATTAGTTTAATGGTTGTGTAACTACAAAAAAAAATATTTTTTTTTTTCTATAATTACACCCCGCTTAAATTCAAATTTTAAAAATCTATTCCATATATTTACAGAGAACAGTATTAAACTAAGTATTACTACAAAATGCCTTTGGACGATGATGAGAACAAGATGCCTCTCAAGGATCGCAATGATGAGGAAGCAGACTTAAATACAGCTGCAGATACAAGACAGGAACAAAGGCATGTAAACTTAAATTAAGTCATTTCCTGTCAAAATTTCCAAAACACCTCTTCGGACTTATTTTTTTAATTTTATGAATAACCATTTCAGTTTTATAACTCCATGTTGCTAGTCAATGAAAAGCTTACACTGCACGTTGAAAATATAGATCGAATGGAATTTTTACCCATTTTTCTACGGTGGCTTGTTTTAAGTATTTGAATTTCCATGCTCTTAGGTGGCACCCCCTTCTTACCTAGCCTAACCTAGGTGGCACAAGACTGTTACTGACGTTTGAAGGAACTTTCAAGTCCAAGTAACTAGATTCTTTAAATAATAAAATATAAGTGTTTTAGGGCTTTGAAGAAATCTAATTTTGGCTAACGAGTTTATACTCACACTTTTTGGAAAGTACGAAAAGCGTTTTTAAAGCTCGTTTTTTGTACGAAAATTCGAAAAATATTTAAAGGCTCTGAAAGTACTAATATTTCCCGAAAAAATATACCTATTGCGATCAGCATCTTAGCAGCATTAAATTTCAATCGGTGGATTCGATTTTAGCACGGCGTTAGTGAGTTGTACTACTAAGCGAGGAGTCCCAGGATCGAAATACAAATTCCAACTTAGGGTTTTTCCACTGTACCACCTTCCGCGAAGGTCTGACAAACATACGAGAGTATGAGTATCTTAAAAGAGCTTCTCAATTAGCCGTATGTAATCGGCACAAAAATTGTAGATACCTTCAATTAGTTCCAAAAATGATTCACATAATACGAACGGCTGTGAGAAGCTAGGCCTAGGGTCCCTAGGAAACTGCCAACAATTTAATTTTATTTATTTTGGCTACGTATATATTTGTAACTATCTAGAAATATGTAGGTTATTTCTACATTAAAAAAAAAAAACAATTGACGTGGTCTAAGAGTGTAAGCTTCACTACTGCTTAACAATAACTCAATAATAGCTGGCAACAATTTAATTTGTACTTGCAAATTGTTGGTTTCTCGGAAATCGAAAAGTTCAGGTTTAATTCATTCCCATGGAGTCAACACCAATTTGTACGCCACACGAGTCGTAATGCAGACTCAAAGCTGAACCGTTGTCGTTGTTGTTGCTGTTGTTGTTGTCATCATCAACAAACCACATGTGTGTATATGACGATCGTACCGTCAAAAGTGGAAACGACGACTGTTAAGCTTTTCTACGCGTGATTTACTAACTTTAGTCTCTCATCGGTGATCTCGAGCGTACTACCTATACCGTAGAGCGGGTCGCGTTCGTTTATTGCCGCGATCTAAAGACAGTTGTGAGCTTAGTTCGTTAGTTTGTTAGTTGGTTAGTTGGGTGAAAACGTTTCTAAATTTAGCCCCGAAACAGACTGTAGTGTTGTTTGCTCCCAATTCCGATTTTAAGCCATAAGTGGGTCGTCGTCTCAAAATGTTGTTAGTATTCCGATTCCCAAATGAACAGTTCATATTTGTATAATTTACTTACGTGTGCACATTACATTAAAATTCTACCTTCACCGAAGACAGCTACGACTATGACAATGATTAATGGGCGAACCTATCTGTGTATTTCTAGGCGAGAGAATCTACTCAAATGGATGAAGCGACTGACAATAGGCCTGATTATATTAATCGGCTTCTTCTTGATCGGCTACATGCTGTGGAAGTTGACATTCAGTGGTAAGTGGTAGCGAACTTACGAACTTATTGGTAAATATACGGACTGGCCAACCATTTGCAGGCGGAAATGAACCGAAGCTCGTCAAAGACGTACAAATCGGATCGATAGGATCGTTCAATGGCGCAGTGCCAGGGGATGCTATAATCATTCCAATTACCACGACTGTGGAGCCATCTTCTGGAGATGGTGAAGTCGAAGATGTCCCAGAGGTACCTCCTGTGCTGATGCTGCCCGCAAATGATGTCGTGTCTAGGTTGGGCAAATACGAGAAGGCCGCCGTGTGTTCGGACAGCAATATTTGCAGCAAAATTGGCAGGTAAGCCATTTTTGTTTTCGTATTCAAATTTAGTTTCTCTGTTTCTATTTATTTATTTATTTGTTTTTGTTTTTGTTGGAGTTTTGGCAAATGAGTCACTTTTTTTCTTGTTCAACAAACGGGGAGTCACACATTTAACTTATGCAAGGTGTTAGCACTTCTCAGAGCTCATTAGCGGCTTCCAGATGAGCGTAGAAACACAAATGTGTGCAATCAATCGTTTCTGCTATGTAGCAGATTAGGATCGAATTCGTGATAAATGAATTAAAATTTAAAATTGTATGAAATATATTAAACAATTGAGACGAATGCACAATACGTTGAGGTGCTGAACAAACTTGCTAATGTGGGTTCATTTTTGGTATTTGTTTGTTTCCCTTCGGGAGTAGGAGCAGGGGTTATTGGACTATACAGTAGATTGGGGGAGTTTAAAGTCGTGCCTACGTGGCTTGGGAAAGATGTTATTAATTTTGAATATTAATTGGAGAGGTTTAAGTCACATACATTTTTATGCGATTCGAAACATTATATTAGCTCCAATTACTAATACATTTGTAGGGAACCTTCAGGGATTTTCTAGGATTTCCATGCGACTGACAATATACTAGTGAAAGGATCATTTAAAATAGAAAACTGTTGAAGATAGCTGACATGATGCAAAATAAATAAAACAATTTAATCCATGCTAGACGTAGTCTTGACAAGTCTGACGTCAGTGCATATATCGGGCTACCTACCGACTTCGCCATATTCGGTGGGAGTTTATTTATTGACTTTTTGGATGGAGATTACCTTCATTTGATGTTTTTACTTGTTTTTGGCTGTGAATTCAGAAATTTTAGCTACAACATTTTGCAGTGAAGTGATTTCATTTTTATCTTTAAATAAACGCAAAGTATTTTTTTGTTTTTTTTTTTTTTGTTTTATGTAGAATGCAGTGTTACCATAGTTCGTGGGGAGCTTCACCTTTAGTTGGGAAAATTTTATGAAAGGGGACGAAATGTAGGGAAAATACAAAAATAATAAAACATCAATATTTAAATCCGACTAGCAAACCCGACGAACTCCGTTTCGCCACCAGATGGCTTCGTTTTTTGTAACATTTCGTTTCAGGATTATAATATGAAGAAAAATTATTATATTTTTCTTGTATTTATTTCATTTCACATCACGATTACAAAAATGAAGTGTAACTTAGTTGAACTTCTCTAAGTAAAAAATGAAAGTGAATCCAAAGTAAATACTGAATCGAAGCGTTATACGTGTCCGCAAATTATCCGTTTCGTTGAAGTGCTCTTTGGTAAACCACATTTTTTGTTTTTTGGTCTGACGTTAACACAAATAAAGCGGATGGTTTCCCAACTCGTGAATACGCAACGTATAGCTGCCCATGTGAAAAACAATGATTTTCTAAATGAAAAATTGCTTGCAACTGTTCAATAATTCGTCTCTTTAACTGTTGTGTTCCCTGTATATTGCACCGCACATTCAGCTGATCCACCATCGACGAAATGAAATATATTTGCAGAAATTGATGCGGTTCATCTGGTGTTGGCTGACCTGGTTAACTTCGTACCACCTAATTTTTATCTATTTGAAGCTTTTTTTTCGATTTAAACTTAGTTTGGTGATTAAATAAATTTTGTTAGTAATTCAAATTAATTCAATGCCTTTTATTTTCCTGTAAAATAGATGATATTAACATTCAATGCAAAGATTTGTAGTAAAAAATTGCAGTCGTTTGAATTCGAATGGTAAGTCCGTTGGAATCATCGGGATGCGTGGAATCAACACATCTTCTCCTCTATATTCTGCGGTATGCCCGGAAAAACACTTCGAATGAGCTCTTCCTTAGAATCGGTCATGTGGCAGAAATCAGTGGGCAAAGTGATAAGTCCGGTCGAGATATCAACTGCAATCTTTTCATTACCAATGTCCAACAATTGCTTCGAAAACACATCTGCAGTTTGATCTCGTCAATCGGAGTGTCTTGACATGAAGCCACAAATTTGATGCTTTCAAGCACGCATTTAGTTCGTCAGCTGCAATTGATCGTGGGAATAACTGGAAGAGTCTCCCGAAAATCACCGGCTAATACAACCATGGTTATTCAAAAAATGTTTTGATTGACACGAAGATCTTTCAACGTCCTGTCCACCGCCACCATTGACCTTTTGTGGGGCCATCGTACATTCGACCCAATCGATTTGCATCATTGTAAAATCTTCGCATTTTTTCTTCGATTTTTCAAGAATGTGTCTGGTTGATTTGCATGTTCAGTGGCAATATCAATGCTGAATGTGCAGTTCAGTAGCCTTCTAACAAAGTTGCTGTTATTCCAGATGAAGCCAATGCCAGGGCAACTCATGCTGCGATCAAATCCGTGCCAAAAGCAATGAAATTAAGAACGTTTTGGCAGTACCTCCGGGAGCACCCAGAAAGTAAATGCTACCAGTTCTTTTGTTCACAGCTTCCATCAAAGCGTCATACGCAATCCTTTGTTGTCGATTCAATTGCAGAACATTTTTACGAACTGCTTCGGCTATTGCTGCAGTATCGTATTGTTTTGTTGTTCTCTTTGCAATTCGTGGTTGAATGCATCGTGTATTGGACGATTAGGTGATATCATGCCCAACTGCGCACTTTATTCGCCATCAATAAACACTAACTCTAAAAGAAATATTTGTAACTTTAACAGCCTAGAAGAAAACTAACCACACCTATATCAACTTGGTTGGTAAGCCTTCTCCCTTCACTCTCCACACCGGTACCGAAAGTTTTATGGTAGCTTTGAGCTGCCCTCCCCATAACCCTACTCACGAATGAGCATAGTACCATGATTGTTACTCATTCATTTTTCGTAACAACCCCTTCGTGAACACTCAAAACGCTCAGCAACACCTGTTGCCTGTCATCATTGTCCTCATCATCTCAATCACCCCTCCATTTGAACTTACCCACCTATTCAAATGCAAGGATATTGAAAATAGGTACTTCCCAAACAAACATGATGGATACAAACAAATCAAAGTATCTACTTCATTTCAAAAAGTTACTTAATGTAACATAGTAAACATAAACAAACTTATTAGGTAGCTAGCTCTAGCTATATCGTATATTAAAAAATAAATTTCAAAATTTTTGACAACAACAATTTGCTTGGAAAATCATTAAAATAATTGACAACAACAATATTGCTTTTAAAATTTAAAATATTTTTTTTTGTATTTGAAACTACTCGATTTCTATCCAGTTTATATTTTTTTCAAAGTGCATTTCCCCATGAAAAACGAAATATGTGCCTACAACGCCAACTGTTGAGAATTTTCCGACTTTTCTTTTTTCATAAACCATCCCTGATTTAAGACGAACAAAACAAAATAAAAATCATTCAAATCGGTTGAGCCGTTCTGGAGTTATATCGTCAGGAAGGAAAACCTGACTTATTTTTATATAGTAGATATATATTATTTTCACATGTTGTGTGCACACCCACGGAACTAGCATGTCATATAGGTACCTATATGAGCTGTCAATATAATTGCTTGACTGATTGTCAAATGAGCAATATTCAATAGTTTTTGTATGGGAACTTAGGAGCCATTTTTTTTTAAATCAGTTAGTTCGCCAAATATTTTGATTGTGGAGAATCCACGACGATTGCCACCACAGAGAATGGGTAAAAAGTTAAATTTAAAGGTTTGTGATGGGGAATTTCACTTAAACTGCCAGGGAACACTGGTTGAATGACATTCGATCATCTATGCTTCAGTGGATTTGGAAGATTTTAAGCAATGACATAATTTATTCCGCTTGACATTTCACTTGACTGAGCATTGAGGTCGTTAAAAAGTAGCTAACTAATTTGGAATCTAAGCCCTGAAAATATGCAATTTCTTCCATTTCGTTTGTGTTTCATTCATTTCATTTTATTTTTACTATCTTATACCTAGGCTCTTTCCACATTGTTAAAAATATTCTCTGCTGAAATGTAGGAAAATACCTACTATTTGTGTAAAGTAAATTTTAAATTGCTTTGCTCTACCTCTCTCTGCGGTTATTTAAATTCTAATGCAAGACAGTTGATTTGCTAACCAACTTTGAATGAAAATACCTGTCGATAAGGAAGTCTCTCTCCCGGCGGATTTCACATTTCAGAAGTGGTTTTAACTGTGACTTACCTGCGGCACTGCACTATTATGGAAAGTAAGAGCGAATCGAGTAGGTATGTGAAGTGAATCTCAAATACGACGTATTCCACGATAATGCTGATAGAAACACACATGGCGCTAAATTTATACCAAGCAATTATAATGTAAAGCTGGTCAATTCAATGTTAACCATATTTTTATGATGACTTCTTATTTCGTGGAGGGTTTAGATTAGATTAGATTAAAGGCGGGAGAGTCTACGAGGGGCTCTGGCACTGCGGCTACTTAGAGGAGCCTATTGTGCCTTCCCTTATAGTTCCTAGAGCCATCTTTTTACTCCAGAGGCAGTCAGGAAGACAAGTATCTTCTCTGGGTGTATATCAGCAAGGGATGCTGGATTAACGAATTCATCCCCTAGGATGTCTTTCCTAAGACGATGAAGAGCCGGGCAGTCCGTGAGTATGTGGAGAGAGGACTCGTCACTCTCAAGACAGAGTCTGCAGATTGGATCCGGTGAGACACCAATGCGGTGAAGGTGTTTTTTCACTAGACCGTGGCCACTTATTATTCCTGTTAGGATTCTCAGGTTGTTTTTGTCCAGATTAATCGTGGAGGGTAATTAATGGGCCTTTGCTTGAGGACTATTCACATGAGTGCAAATTGCGAACAAATCAATTTAAATTTATGAATTGGAAATTGCTATTTTTTCAACCAAAAAAGCTTTATATTTAATTAATTTAAAATTGAATATAGCTAAAGCCTAGTATGCTGCTCGCGCTTAAATTAAGCCCCCATACCAAAATGTCTCCAAAGATAAAATTAAACAAAGCAGTTAAGCCAAGCAGTACCTACGCAGTTCAAGCTAAATATCTGAGCCGCTGTACGAAAACTCTCTACAGAATTTAAGCAAGCAAATTAATGCAAAATACATTTTTCCACAGCGAAATTTTGACAGATCAGAGAAAATATCGGCATTCGTAACAAAACAAAACATTCGAACATTATGCGATGTGGTGGAGAGAAACATTGGAGAGGCGCTTTAATTTTAGCTTTCCTGGAACAGCACACTAGGCTTAAATGTACAATTGAAAATTCTTGCATCGAACTGTCACACTTTATTCGCAATCCAAAGAAAACAGTCGCGATTCACTAACGGTCGAAAAATCCGTTCGAACTTAACCTTACACAATGAAATTGAGACTAAAAAAATATTCATGTGAATAAAATGTCAGAATCAAGCGAATATTCGTAGGATCGCGATTCGCTTCCGTATGAATAGTCCTTTAAGTAAGTAATTTTGTTTTTAAAGAAATGCGAGCTTAAAAATAAACTGGACACTGAAGGTGGTTATGGTTATTATCGCCTAGCACAATTAAATGAAGAATTAGGACAAAGCTCCCATCGATACCGAATTGATGTAGTCTGCTTAAGTCCATAATCGAACAGTCACAATTCCACTCCTGAAACTGCCTGCTTTGGTCTTATTTTATAATCATTTTTAACATCATATTTTGCAGGGCGCAATGGGTTGAATTTTCTTCATTTTGGGCCTTACTAATCATCATTTTGAACTTTCACACTAAATATTTTCCGCGGTACTAATAATCATCTTTAGTGTCCAGGTTAAATTTTTCGAACTCTCTTAAAATATGCAATTTTGTATGGAAAACTTCGCCCTAGAAAATATTTAGTGCGAAGGTTAAAAATGATTATTGGTAAGGCCCTTGTATACAATTTTGTATGGAAAATTTGACCATAGCGAATTTAGGCTGATGGACGCTCTAAATAAAATATCATTATAAGTATCGCGGCTTGAGTTCGGAAAATTATCCTGGACACTAAATATGATTTTTTAGTATCGCGAAGATGCTTCAGCTTTGACAATACCTCGAACTTGATAAACTTTTTAGCTTCATCACGAGAATTGTTCCCATATGTATGTAGGTATCGTCATAAGACCCAAACCATGATTGAGGGTGATCTAATAAGTATTTTAATTTAATTAAATTTTAATTTAATTTACAATTCTTATTGGCTTCAATATTCATTTGAAGTTCTACTCCTATAAATATTATCGCTTCTAAAATCGTCTTAAATCAGGCCACAATATTACATTTTACATACTACAAGCTTTAAATTTAAAAACGAACTCAGAAAGGCAGCATACCCCGTAAAAGGCCCTACGAACTAAGTCCCAACTGAAACTAACTCCCACTCCTTATCCATATAAGCAGAAGCTAGCTCATTTGGTTAGTGGGAGTTATTTCCTGTTGGGACTTAGTTCGTAGGGCCCCCGTAAAAGCTATTCTGATCTACTTGTCAGAGAAGCAGATTCTAACTGACTCTGCCAAAAAAAATCCAACAAACAACCACTTTTCCAACCAGTTCCTTACATTCCCTTTAATTACAGTGACATTTTCAAACGCGGCGGCAATGTTATCGACTCCGCCTTGGCCGTCCTCCTCTGCAATGGCATCGTGACAATGCAAAGCATGGGCATCGGTGGCGGCTTCATAATGAATGTTTTCAAAAAGGAAGAGAATCGAGCCTACACCATAGACGCACGTGAAGTAGCACCATTTGCAGCATACGAGGACATGTTTGTCGATAAGCCCGGTGCATCTCTGCATTCCGCCCTGGCCATTGCAGTACCCGGCGAAGTGATGGGCTACTACCAGGCGCACAAACGTTTCGGATCGATGACATGGAAAGAGATTATCGAACCAGCAATCAAAGTCTGCGAGGAAGGCTACATTCTGTCGGAGCATCAGTTCAATTCGTTGAACTTGAAGAAGATTGTCAAAAACGACACCCATTTGAGGTGAGTTTGGGTAATTTAAATTTCTATAGTCCTACAACCTTCCTCCTTACAGTTCTGCATTTATGAACAATGCCACGGGAGAGTTCTATCCCATTGGTTCGAAGATCTTCCCTCCGCGAGAGCTGTGCCAGACTTATGTGAAGCTCGCACAGAACGGTCCATTGGACTTTTACAATGGCACGCTGGCCAGAGACATTGCGGCCGATTTAAAGGACCTCGGAAGCATCATTACAGGTGATGATCTGGAGGCGTTCAACGCTGACGTAGTCAGTTCGATTTCCATGTCTCTAGGGAGAAATACTCTCTATGTTGTGCCGCCAGTTGGCAGCGGTACGGTTGTGGCGCACATTTTGAGTATACTTAATGGATATAATTTTACCAAGGACAGCATTGCCAATGAGACGGAAAAGGCGCTAACCTACCATCGCATAGTGGAGGCCTTTAAATTTGGGTTCGCCAAGCGATGGGAGCTCGGCGATTTGAGATTCCACGATCTGAGAGAGGTGAGCTTCAGATGTGTTTTGTAGGATTTCTGTTTCATAATTGCGAATTTCCACCACAGCTCGTAAGCCAGCTGACCTCTATTGACAGTGGAGATGAACTTCGGAAGAAAATCAACGACTCTGCGGTTGCCGACGATATAGCACACTATGGAGCGAGGTTTTCGTCGAAGGATGACTACGGAACGTCTCACATTTCTATTCTAGCTCCAAATGGAGATGCCGTGTCAGTGACGAGCACTGTCAATGATTAGTAAGTTGGCGAGAGTTTGATGAGAGCTTGTTCTAACTCGATTTGTTTCAGTTTCGGAGCTGGATTCACTGGCAAGCGAACTGGCATCCTCTTCAACAGCGGCATGGATGACTTCTCAACACCAGGAATGCTGAATCTATTCAATTTACCTCCAGCGCCGACGAACTACATTGAAGCACAGAAGCGTGCCATGTCATCGATGTCACCAATGATCGTAACTAATGACACCGGCCATGTAGTGCTAGTCCTTGGATCGGCAGGCGGTTCAAAAATCATTACATCCGTGGCACAGGTAATCGCCAGGGTACTGTGGTTCGATGAGGATATCAAGACGGCGATCGATGCACCGAGAATCCACCACCAACTGGTGCCGGATCTGCTCGAATATGAGAATGAGACGTTAGAGGTGAGTAGGTTCATTACTTATTGAAAAGCGAGGACAATTACTGATGGAAAGGGAGTTCTTTTGGATGCTAGGGCTTTCTATAGGTTGCATGGATGCTAATGGAGCCATCAAAGGAGTCGTCTTTTGCTAATGCTGCAACACCGCGGTTTTTAGAGACCGGTCTTCAGATTAATGCTGTTTGGGGGCCAGAGTCAGATAGGTGGCTCAAGGCTGCATCTGATTTTATATTTTCGATAGCAAGTGCAATTTCGCTGAGTAGATGAAAAATTGTCATATTAAGCAAAGTTGGAAAGTTGCCCACAAATCAGCGTTTTGCACCCACGGTTTGAGTGCATTAGAACTCGTCTACAGTAAAACCCGGTTAAGTGCCTCTCGCTGAAGTGCCTTACCCGCATAAGTACCTTTTTTTTGAGAACTAAAATTCTGAGGATTTTTTTCATATAAAACTCATCTTATAAGTACCTTTCGCGTAACTAACTTTCCCGCTTATTTGCCTTTTGAAATCAGCTGAAAAAATACAAAAGCTTCCTTTAGCGCTTCCTTGTGTTTCATGCTTCAAAATCAAAAATGGAAAAAAGTAATAATCTTAATCTACTACAATGGTGGAGACTGATTGGGTAGCTGTCACTGTCAAAATTTAAACTGTACACGTTTATTCAAAATTTTGGGGATAAGTACCTATGTGCACTTTAGCGGATTTTTTTATACCTGCCTAACCCGCATAAGTGCCTATCAAAACGCGGCATTTAAGCCGAGGCACTTATCCGGGTTTAACTGTATCTTAAAATTGATAAATGCGGATAATGTCCCTTTTTACTACTTATGTCTAGCAAGCGTTCATTTAAAAGTACATCTTGTGATGAATATTTTTAAAAACGGTCCCTTCTCCACGGCACCATTGAGTAATATTATGTTTAAACTCTAGAAAATGAGAACATGTTACTGGAAGTTACTGGAAGAAAGTCAGCCTCAAGGCAGGATAAAAGATTCAACAGCCCATCCAAAGCCCAGCTTTAATCCAACAAAAAATACCTTAAGGTCCTAATTGTTCTTTTAAGACCTTACTACGATACGTTTTAAGGAAATGAAAAAAATACTGGGGCTTAAAAATAACGCCTGTAACTTTCGATATTGAGGGAATAAACTTCAGAACAGAAGCCTCTACATGTTGCAGCTGAAATTATAAGGGCTGTTCATAAGCTATATCCTTATACATAAGTGGAAACAAAATTAAGAGTAGGTATGGCCTTATTTGTGGTTTGTAGTGAAGCAGAAGTTGAAGTTCTTCCCCATTGAAGCTTCTTATTGACAGGAAAAACTTTAAGCCACAGTAAAAAAAAAGCCTGTAGAATGCACCAGTTTTTAAGTTTAAGGCTTTATGGCGATATTCAAAAAAAAAAAACACTTAAAAAGCTAAGTAGAGCTATTGTCCAACATCTTCTTTTATCTGTCGATGGATTGTGGAAACTAAGATAATCCCGCCCATCTAAGCAGTTAACCTTCTTAGCTTTGCCTTTACATTTGAAAAAATAAAACCCCTCGAACCCCCAGACTCTGGGAAATACTGCCAACCCTTTTTATATTTATAAAATCGCTTAATCTTAATGTATTCTTATAAAAGAAAACCTCTTCTCTCCCTTTCTTTCAGGGCATCATGAAGCTACTCGAAGCTAAAGGCCACAAAACACACCGCTACCCCGATAAAGGCTCCACAATGTGTGGTATTGCGAGAAATACCACAGCTATCTACGCAAACGCTGACTTCCGGAAAAGGGGAGATGTCCACGGTTTCTAAAAACAAAAAATCACCCAACAGTATACTGGAACATAATTTATATGTTTTATGTTTGTACAAAGTAAAAGAGAACAAAAAAAGAAACACTCAACTCATAAAAAAGTAGAAATTAAACTCATGTTAATTATTAATTTTATTAATTAAAATATATTTATTAATATTTAATTTTTTTATATCAATCCCATTTTGTAAAAACAAATTTTTTTTTTGCTATACAAATCGAAAATACAGTTTGAAAAGAAATGGTGTACTCGTGACATACATATTTATTTACCCTGTTGAACCCATAGTGCGCATGTCCGTAATTGAATAACAAGTGCTCTTCGTCATCATCAACAGAAAAACTTTGACAGATGCTTCAGAGAAATTAAATGGTAAACATACGAGTAGTGAACAACTCGATTGCAGGGGCAAGACACATAAAAAATCAGTGGAAATGGTGGTGGCGGAAGAAAGGGCACCTCTCAGAAGAGCGTGAGAACAGCGTGAGTTCGAGGGGCATAACGTAGGCTTCCTCGATTGATCTGTGTAAAAGTGTTCACGGGTGGTTTTCTTGCAGAAAACTGTGTCTTCTAATTGGGGTTTTGATTGCAATCGCTGGTTTCGCGTACCACCAGTTTCAGAGGCATCCGCTTCAGGAGGCCAAATGCAAGGGAACCGCACCCAAATCTGCTGAACCGTCTTCTCGACGGCATCCACCCGATACTGAAATTCCACTACCACCATCGCCATCAGTGCTGCATCTGTTCGATAAGGCGGCAGTCTGCTCGGACAGTGATGTCTGCAGCAACATCGGAAGGTAGGACTTATGCAAATCATCGGTCAGTTAAAGAATTACACTTTCCAGAGACATCCTCCGAGGAGGTGGTAATGCAGTCGATTCAGCCTTGGCTACTCTGGCGTGTAACGGGCTTGTGACAATGCAAAGCATGGGCATCGGTGGTGGTTTCATTATGAATGTGTACCAAAAGTCGATG
The DNA here is from genome assembly GCA_949126925.1 of Cheilosia vernalis. Lineage (NCBI taxonomy): Eukaryota > Metazoa > Arthropoda > Insecta > Diptera > Syrphidae > Cheilosia > Cheilosia vernalis. The sequence goes on from OX421360.1 coordinate 48,220,112, forward strand.
AACCACTCGGTTACCATCATCGCACGAGAAGCAGCACCTACCGCCGTTGAAATGAAAGACTTCGCAAACCACAGTCACGGCGAATCGAATCTGCAAGGACCAATATCGATAGCGGTACCGGGTGAGCTGATGGGCTACTACGAAGCCCACAGGCGATTCGCTTCTATGACATGGAAGAAGATTGTCCAGCCAACGGTTGATATTTGTGCAAGAGGATTCCAGCTGTCGAAACATCAGTGGGATTCGCTTTTCTTTAACCCGCGCATAGAGAACGACCCCTATTTGAGGTTAGCTTAAAAGGTTTCCCTCTTCAACGCTCATAAGTAAAGTATTTTTTTAGGAAAATGTTCGTTAACGCTACCACAGGTGGTTACAATCGAGTGGGATCTTTGGTGCGCCCGCCACCGGAACTGTGTGAGACCTATCGCACCCTGGCCGAGAATGGTCCGAACGACTTCTACACAGGAAAACTCGCAAAATTAGTAGCTGAGGATCTGAGAGACATCGGAAGCGTTATATCTCTGAAGGATCTGGAAGACTATCAAGTGGAGGTTGTTGATTCCATCAGGATGCCCATTGATGAGAACACCTTGCACTTGGTGCCACCAGTTGGGAGCGGTGCTGTAGTGGGTCTCGCCATGAACATCCTGAGAGGATATGATTTGGGGAATAAGCCGCCCGATACGACTTTCATGCATCGCATTGCTGAAGCACTCAAATTCGCCTTCGCCAAGAGATGGGATCTGGGAGATCCCGCTTTCAATAACCTCAAGGAGGTAGATTTAGTCAGTCGCTATGTGACGTTTTTATAATGACTTCACCTTAGATACTCGCGAATTTGACATCCTTCGAGTGGGCTGAGCAACTGAGACTGAGAATCAATGACGAAGCTACCTACAGCGATCCACATCACTATGGTGGACAGTTTGGCGCTGTAAACGAACAGGGAACAGGTCACATATCTGTGCTGGCGCCGAATGGAGATGCCGTTTCTGTGACGAGTACTATTCACTATTAGTAAGTTGAAAGGTGGCGTTGGGTTTAAAAGCTTCAAAACTTCAAACTTCATTCTTTCCTATTAGTTTTGGTTCAGCTTACATGGGCAAACGGACGGGCATCCTTTTCAACAGCGCAATGGGTGATTTTTCAATTCCGGGATTGCAAAACTACTTCTCGTTGCCACCCTCAGACGCGAATCTTGTCCATCCGCGTAAACGTCCAATGTCATCTATGGCGCCTACAATAGTAACCGACCTGCTCGGCAATCCCAAACTTGTTGTGGGCGGCGCTGGAGGACCGAAAATAATATCCGCTTTGACTAATATTTTACTGCGTGTCCTCTGGTTGGGAGAAGATATTAAGCAGGCTATTGATGCGCCCAGATTTCACCATCAGTTGGAACCGAACGCTTTCGAGTATGAATATGGAATGTTAAAGGTACGAGGGTATCCACTAAAGTGAACCTGCGTGAAGTATATTTTCCTTTTCTTTAGAATGTAATTGACGGCTTGGAAGAGCTCGGCCACAAGACGTTGCGTTACCGAGAGCGTGGCTCTGCATTTTGTGGAATTATGAAGAATGCAACCGCTGTCTATGCCAATGTCGATTTTCGCAAGCTGGGAGGCGTTTCGGGGTTTTAGACATTAGGTAATCTAATAGGAAAGTGATGTAGCTCAGAAATCATTGAATACAGCAACAAATTAAAGTTAAATGCATTTTTGAAAAGCATCGAAGATAAATGACGTAAAAGTCTTCAGCATTTGTTATATTTTATACGGAAGTGTCTAGATCCGGTAACGTATTTTTTTAGATCAATATTTTCGAACCGAGATATACAGAGTTCATCATAATAAGATGATGAGTGGAGAGCTGTCTGGCTATCACTGACTGTTTCCATTTCATTGCGAGTTTTTGGGTTGAAAACCTCTCTGACAACTTCTACCTGGGGAGCGCTAGATCAGTCTTAGATACGAAACGGTAAAGTTGGAAAACATATTACAAAATTGCAAAGTGGTACTTGCGTTCCTACTGGGGAAAATCAAATAGTACAGAATTCAGTTCAATGGCAAAGTCTATTTCTGACTCAAAAAAGAGTTGTAAATGTTTTCTAAAAAAAAAGGGACGTGTGTAGTTTTGGTGAGTTATATTTAATTAAATAATATTAAACGTTTTAGCGTAATTTTGACTTACGATATGGTGTATTAAATTCAATCGGTTTTACCAATAATCTTTAGTCTAGCAGTTTAGGCAAAGACTCCACACTTTCCAAAATCCCTTTACCAATAAACAAATATTGCTATCACAAACAGACTATCGCTAATTGTAGGATTAAATGTTAGTGTTGAGAAAGCCATGTTTATCTCGGGCGTTAGCTAATGTCGTTTTCCATTGGTTTCACTCGGGGATCCACTCGTTCTGTAGTCCAATGGAACAAGAAAACTGCTTCTGATTGAATCCACAAGAGTATTGGTGAAATGCCAAAAAATAATCTACGGCAGCTGTCAGTTGCCTTGTATAAAATACACAAACTACACTGGTGTGAGTGCTTCTTGAGTGGATTCCGACTTCAAATCCAGAAGCGAAATTCTCTCCTCAGAATCACCAGAAGAGTATTTTTTGTGCCAATGGAACGGTTTCAGAAGTGATTTTTTCGATTCCGGACTCTCCCGGACGCTTCTTTTTGCCCAATGGAAAACGACATAAATGAATCCTCCCTTAATGTCATTTTGAAGACAAGTGTTGCCCAACCGTCCAAAATCACGGTATTAAATTTCGTAATAAAGAGAATTTAATACGCTGTTGTTTAGCCTGAGCGTTTATAATTACTAATTAATTTTAGTAAATTGTAAATGTTTTCTAATTTTATTCGTTGCAATACAACAATGCAAATAGTTTGCAAGCAACGGAACTAATTTAATATAAGTTTGGGATATTTCCAAGACTTTCTTGACAGTTGTCGCTAACAGAATAAAATATCTGCTTACTTAAGTTTGGGCGGCTCATACATTTTTTCAACAGTTTTCAGTTCCTAAGACGACTCAGGTAGATATTTTTCTACAACCAAACCCTTATCAAACTCTTTGCAAAAGGAGTTTGATTACTGAAAATAAGGACCTCTAATGAAACAATGGTTGGTGTGAAAAGGTTCACTTCGCGAAATATATATCTATATAATATAAAAGAAAGTGTCCGAAGCGATGTTATCCCATAACTCGAGATTGGCCGAACCGATTTTGATGATTTATACTTTGTTGGAAGGGTATTTTCTCAGCACGGGTTTAAAAAAAAAATTCAAAATGTCTTATTTTGACCACCCAGTTGTTTTTTCGATTTTTTTCAATCTTATCTTTTGTTTTGTATTTATTTATTTTAGACCACCAATAAGTTTTTATTTGCATCATCAGCCTACGAATAAATGAAAGCATTCAAATAAACTGTGTTCCTTTCATAGAATATTTTGAAAGGAATTTTATTATGACACAAATGCACTCATAAAACAATCGTGAAGTAGTATTAGAAAACAATTGAAAGCGTGCTATAGAAAGTGCTGAAAATTGTGTAGGATCCAACGATAGGGCATCACTGATTTTCGTATGATGTTTGACAGATCAGCGGAAGCTTCAAAGGGCTTTAAAATATATCTGTTGCGCAAATTTAATTGCAATTTATGTATTCCTTTTTTTAGAATAAAATCCTCTTTGTGAAAGAGGCCATTGACGTTTGAATTGCGCAATGACAACAAATGTAATGGATTCTGAGAATGTTGTCGGACTAGTAAATGTGGAAGTCTAATTTTTTATTGGTACCGTCTCACAAATGCTGTAAATTTTTACTAAAGCTGACATCCAACTAATTGTCGACATTAGTGTTTGATTATAAGTACGGCCGAATGTCTTATTTGTGTCCTTCCATTTATTACCTACTCCCTAACTTGAATCCATTTTCTTTACAAGCTTCAAGTCGGAAACTTTTTATTTTTTGAATTTTTGAAATTTTTTCATACCCATACTATGAATTGAATTGTTAAGAGAAGCCGGGTTCCCTGTACTTGAATATGTCACGTCCACCATTAAGGTTCATTTTCTTTTGGATCTATACTTTCTATTTATTTTATTCCAATTTACAACAGATCTAAGGGTTAAGCTAACGGAAATTTGTAAGTACAACATTAAAACTAAAAAAACCCAAAAAAAATATAACTTAAAGTAACACTTAACTTTAACAATTCTTAATGCAAAAAAAAAGATGTAACTAACTTTTTAGGTCTGTTCCTTTACTTTTTAAGTCAAAATGGAAAATACTATCAAAATGGAAGTGGTGGCGATAAATTGTCTCACAGAGAGAGACACTTACGAAAAAGCTAGGGAACGCTTTTGTAGTAATATGTAATTAAATGACAGACGAAAAGTTATACGAAAATTCGTTAAAATGTCTGATAAACTTGAGGAATTTGCTAATTTACTAAGAAAATTAGTTACATCATCAAAGTGATCTGAAATTAATCGAACTTCTTCTTGATGAATCCGAGAACGAATGTGTGGAAAAGTTTGACTGATGAGAAAAGGACAAAGCAACACTGCATTAAGAATTATACATGGTAGAGATTACTCCTTGTTACCTACAGCTAGTAAGAATTACGTTGCCACTTTCGAAAAGAATCTTGAGGACAACATTCAATTTTATTTTGCAGCCTGTTGATACCATTTCAATACGGAAAAAATCAAAACAAATGCCAGCATTTATGCCAAATAGGACAACAAATTTCAAATCAGCTGTTAATTGTAAGGTGACTGTGCCAGCCTTTCGAATTCTTACACCAAGAAATTTGTTGAGTAAAAATTCGTAAGATTCTCTGTGAAGGGGTAATATCTTGCTCTCTCGGCGACGCTCTCTTTACGAATTTTTCGAGTTAAGGAACAGCATTGAGTAAAAATTCGTAAGAATTTGTAAGAATTCGTAAGATTTTTAAGTAAAGGAACAGACCTCCTAACTTGGTTTTCCAAATAAAAATAATAACAAATAAAACCCAGTGAGTTCCACATTCTTTGTTAACCGAAGGAAATAATTTCTATGAAAATCCAAAGAAGTAAGTAGGTACTTGATATCGGACAATGAAAATATTAATTTGAATAAGAAATGCTCTATTTAAGAAAAAATTTATTGACGTAAGAGAAAAGTTCTTAAGGCAACATATCGCATTCTACAGAATTTCAGATGGCTCATATAGGGTTCAGGAGACCTTGGGTCAAGAAAACGTGTGAAAGATTTCAGAAAAACTATATTGTTGGAAAAGAATAATTCTTGTGGCAAAAAAGCTTATTAAGCATTAGATTTCTTAAATCAAGACTAAATATCTAGTTTTGTTATTTTTTTCTCATTTTTGAAGCATGAGCAGAAATTGTTAAAAATAAGAAATAATTGTCTTGGACAGGTTGGACCATAACCGTACTCTATGTTCTTGTCTTAAGAAACTTCTACTTCGAGTTTAGAAACAAAAATTGTTTTCAATGGTAAGGCCAGATTTGAAGTTCTTAAAGCTAATGACCAAATTGTCTTGAGCGGTATTGTAACAGATTTTATTTTCCAATAACAACAAATTTATAAGTCGTAATCCTTTATATTAATAGCTTCACACCCAGCCACTTCCACCCTTAATTTACCTGCGACGAGCACGCAGTACCCCTCTATAAAGCGTGTCATTTACTGTCCAATGTATTTGCGGAGTCATATCCTTTGGCATATGTATTTTATCTTCTGATTGACAAATCTTGATTTCCTTTCAATTGAATTCGAATTGAATGCCCCCGACAAACGCTATTTAATTACAAAGCTTCTTTTAGTATAATATGAAACCCATTCAACCAAAACGCGTCAATTACTTTAAAGCATTCCCGACCCCCTTTGGTTGGTCGGCCACCCATATAATTACACACCCATACCAGTCGCTGTCGTTAGTACCTATGTCGAAAGTACTTAAGGAAGTGAGCCTGTGTATTTGCCGCACTCAACTGAACGTCCTCAGTTCGCATTACCATGGAAAGTCATCGTAAGCCAAGACGTCTGTCCAAGGCAAGATCATTTTGCATCGACAATACTGAGGAGTTCTGTAAGAATACCACTCTGCATGGACTCAAGTACGTCGCCGACAAGGATCTGAGCATTTTCGAGAGAGCCTTCTTTGGGATATCCTTCATCGTGGTCGTGATAGTTTCATTCAACTTAATATCGAACGTATATGCCAAATGGCAAAACACTCCAGTTATCGTCGGCCTGAATGCAGTTCCGACTTTCATCACAAAGTCACCATTTCCCGCGGTGACGGTTTGTAACCTCAATCAGGCGATGAAATCAAAGGCTAACTATATAAAGAAGTACAAGTCACAGATGCACTTTAGAACTTTAATCAGTTTGAGTCATTCTATATAGGGACACCCTTGAGCACGCCATGCTGCAAATACTTTGCAATCGAGAAGTGTCCCAGAAATACGCGAATGCAGTCAAAAACTGGACAATTCTGGAGAATTTCATAGCTGCGGTAAGGACTCGAAAGCCAACCGGGAGCATTTTCGTAATAGTTTCTCTTTGTGAAGATGGCCCAACCGTGTGAGAAGATGTTCCTGTCCTGTCACTTTGGGTCTGTGGAATACAACTGTAGTGAGATTTTTGATACTGTTTTGACGGACGAAGGACTCTGCTGCACATTCAACATGGTCCACCCAGCTTTTATGTTAATTCATGGGTAAGTTAGAAGTGGGAGTCTGCACACGAGAGCCGACACACCTTCTCTTCTCACAGTGTAAGCGAGGCAACTGATTTGGTTGATCCTGACGGTTCCGTGGCTATTGACTGGGACCCCGAGAAAGGCTATCCGCAAAAACTGCCACATAAGTTCTACCCTCGAGTTGCCGCTGGAACTGGTGAATCCCTAGGTTTCACTGTTGTTCTCGATGTCCAGTTGGAGAACTATTACTGCTCATCAGCCAACGGCCCTGGCTTCAAGGTACACCTATCTCTCAAATTGTGGTTTTTCAATTTGCAGTCTTTTCTCCGGTATAGATTTCCCTGCACAGCCCCACGGAGACTCCGCATGTCAAGGAAACTGGCCTCCTACTGCAGGCGGGCTATGAGACCAAAATGCGCATTACAGCTGTTAAATCGGAAGCTGGTTCCGAACTGCGAGGTATAAACAAGGAGTACCGTCAGTGCATTTTCAACGGCGAATCCCAACTGGAGTACTTCAAATTCTATACGAAGCGCAACTGCGAAATTGAATGCGATGCCAAGTTGCTGCTCAAGAATTGTGAATGTGTGAGTTATTATCTACCGAAGCTGTATTCAAATGTTACTACTTGTGGAATCAAAGATCTGGACTGTGTCCAGAGAGTTACAATGCGGTCGCACTTGATTGATTATGATGAGTTGGACTGCCATGACCTCTGCTTGCCCAGTTGCTACGATTTGACGTTTCTACCTGACTTTTTTGCCGCTCCAATATCGCATGATGGCTTCTCGATCAAGCATCAGTTGATCCAGAACATCAGCAATGAGTACGCGTCCAAGAATATTGCAGTGGCGCATATGTACTTCAAGGAGAACACCTTTCGCAGCAGTGTCAAGACGCAGTTCATTGGAATTACGGATTTTCTATGTGAGTATGGATATTTTGTTAAGGCACATGTAAGTCTGAAATAATTACTGTTGTACTTATGGGAAGCGGTCCTAAGATATCTTGGGAGTGCAAATAGTTTCAGGCAATTTTGTGGCTGGACATGAAATTAGATATAAGGTTGATAGACTTAAATAGGTTCTTATAAGTACAGAACCAGATAAGTTTATATGACATCCAGCTTTGGGACTATAACTACATTTGCAAAAATACGAACATAAAAGGTTGAAAAGTGCAGATTTTATGAAGTCGTGGGTTCTTTCATAGTTTACCCAATAATTTACAAAGTCTATATTCAAGTTTTAGTATTTCTATACTAACCTCGTTAGCCTGTGGTGCATCAGTTGGTTGGAACCAATGGAATCAAATATTAAATCTGTACAAGTGAACTTTTACGAAATATAGTCAAATATTAGTCCCTATCCGTACGAATGAGGGCAACTCCGAATTTAGTTAACTTCAGTGGGAATTGTGGGACTGGGACGAACATTAGAACAGACCTCTAAGCCTAACTAAAAATATTGACTCGGATTTTAAGATCACACCTACGAAGCTTGAACCTCCTTTTGTGACTAACCTTTAGCAATATAATTGTTTTTCGTTTTTAAATTGAAGGAGTTTTTTTTTTATAAAATTGTGGAAGTCTTTAAGTCCTTCATATTTTACTTGCGAATAGAAATAAAAGTATACTTAGTGAAAACTCTGACCAACCTTAAAGACCTTTTGTTTGTTAAAGAAATGTCCGTCGAGTCCGTCGAAAAGGTACAATTAATCGCAGAGGAAGAGACAGACTTAGTACTTCAGTGGCATTTAAAACCCTGTTTATAAATGGCTGTTGGTAAAAATCAGGAAAACATAAAAGATTCTAAATAAAAGCCCGGAACAGTAAAGACCAAAATTTGCTCACAGCAATGGCTACAAAATTGAGTATATAATTTACGAACATCATCGATTACGATTTGAAAAATTTTCCACTGACCAAATATTCATAAATTTTAACATTTTTTTAAAACCGAGAAGGTGAGGCTTTTTGAAAGTATATTTAATTGAGAAAACGGGCTAACTATTTCGACGCTAACATGAATGACTGTCAACAAATACAGTAACCCCAGCACTGGATTGATCTCAGTGACGAATTAGTTTGAAAACGTGCAGAACACAACGGAAGAAGAAAATGCTTTAAGAAATACGAGTGTTTCAGAGACACCTTATAAGGTCGTGTTCTTATTTAACTTGAACTTCAGTTAAATATTTATTCTTAACCAACTTAACCCACTTCTTCAATTGTTTCGTCTAAGACATGTCAAAGATACGGCCCGCAGGCCATGACCGGCCCTCGAGGCCGTTTCTATGTTTCTGGATCAGATCAAAACAAAATTTCGGCTTCTTACGTCCCTACTTAAAAGGTAGCATAACTTTTTCTTAAATAAAATATTTACTTTTATACTTTTTACTTACACATAATATGTAGTTTATATTTCATATGGCCCGCTGTCATGCTTATATGTAGGTACCTCATCAAATCGTTAATGAATTAGGTATCAAATACAATCACTCATTCTGCTAATGGGGAGGAGCTCAACTAAATGAAATTCAGAATCTTTTGTCAACAGATTTTGAAGAAAGTTTGTTCCTTTTGTTTGCGTTCCATTGCTCAGGGATTTAGTGGGCCTTTTATTCCGAAAATAGTCTTAAAATCTTATTTTTGATATCACAAAACTAATTCCAGCCTCGTCAACAATTGCAGTTTTAAGTACTTTTAAATCTTTTCGCCATAAAGGTTAGTGTCAGCACCTGCAGAGCCCAAGAAAATCTACCCAAACTTTGTGTATCATTCTCATATCGAGGCTATTGATAAGACCGATAATACATATTAGATTTGATTACGAGCTCGTAAACAGGTGTAATTCGAACTGTATAGTTTAAAAAGATATATTTCGTCCCAACTAAAATGTTGATTTTAATAGGTCAATGCATGGTCTGTATATAGATAGTATTCGCTCACTAAAATGAAATATAACCAAAAAGAAAAGGAACGCGTTGAATCACAAATTTTAAAAATGTGAATTTTTTTAAGTTATGACCAATATTTTAACTGTTAAATTTTTTTGCTTCTTACATTTATTTTAATGCTATACTAGCACAAAATTTAAATGAAATCCAATAAGAAGTCAGTTACAAATTAGTATTTGACTATGAAACTATGAAACCATCTGTAGAAATTTCTTGGTCTGATTGAGAAAAGGAGGGTGTACCCTAGCGGCTATAATTTCAACCCTACTAGATTTATACAAGTTGGAATCAGCGAAAAAGTATACGTTAAAGAAGCTAAGCGAGATTAAATATTTAAATATTGTGGAAAATAAATACATTTGATAATTAAAAACGTACAAATTAATTTCTAAATAGTTTAATGTTGAAAAAAAAAAAAAAAGTGTTGTATCGAGCGTCTTATTGCAGTGTACCCCAGTGCAACTCATATATACAAAATGGTAAAACCATGCACAAAATTCCAAAGAAAGTGTTAAACTCTCGATTCCTTGTAAAAAAAAAAAAGTGGCCAATTGTTCTTCGCATGGGAAAATCATTTCCGAAGTATTTAAAATATGTAGTTTACATTTTAAAGAAGGCGATATATTAAAGCCAATTGTAAGAGATAAAAAAATATACTGCACGCGTTTGATCAAAGTAGCATTTCCCAGCAGAAACCTTCCAAAATTATCATAATATGGGTATCGAGAAAGTCTAAGATAAATCTTGGTTAATTGGGTCCGCCATTGGTATTTGGGATATTACCTACTGCACAATAAATAGAATATTAACAACAATTTGAAGAACTTTAAACAGTTAAAAAATAGTCTAATCCAAAAAACAAAATTGTTTAGGTACACAAAACCAACACAAATTTTTAATTCCACTTTTAAACGATTCAAACATATTTTCTGGACCCGGGGTTATTTTATAAACAATAATATACTTGAATTTTAGACCGAGAAATCATTTATATCAATTAAAATAGTCTGTCATTTATAAAATATATAATTTACTTTACAAAAATACACGTAGGTATCGCTTACCGATGACAGATTCCTGTAATGTCTGATTGAACTAATACACTTTTGTCAATATTTGCAGTTTTTTATGGAGGAAATGTTTTGTTCCCAACGTTTTTACTCCCAACTGCAGCAAAGTTCTTAGCCCACAGATTCTTGAGAAGATTAGAACAGCTAAGGACGCATGTTTAAGGTATTTTGCAACTTTCTAGAAACTTAACTTACAGCGTGGAAGAGTGTTACAATTTTTTTTGCCCTATTATGACAGCTTTCAAAATGTCCTACTAGCTGTTTTATAATTTTCTAACATCTCTGTATAGGTATATGGGTAGGGAACTGCAAAGTCTACCGCGACTACAATCGCTGAATAGATCTGTGTTGCAATTTTGTTTAGTGTCTTTCTTTTTTCGAATGTGCGTAAGTTTTAGAGGACATTATGCCTACTTGAATTCAAAATAGTTCGTGTTAAATTTAAAAGGCTATCTCACCCACTTTTCCTATTTTAATAAGCAACATTTAACAAATACTTTTGTCGCATTATTTACTCTTAAAGCAGATACCTAGTTGATGAAAATAAATACTTAACCCTTAGTTCCTACATAATTTATCGTAAAAACCTATTCCGCACATTCATAACTCCATGACTGGCACACAGCTAACTATCGTACAAGAATAATCTGCAATTAATAATGCAATTATGACTTACGCACGTTCACATAAAGTACAGCTCATATTCTGTTTGTATCAAACAAAAATGGTATTGCATACGCATTGCCGCCAACGAGCCATCATCAATATTGCCGAATTATTATTCTGAGCGAGTGGACGCTCAATTGACTCGGATTTGAAAGTCTCGAAGAAATATTTAAGGAAAGTCATCAAACCATTTTTAGAACACTCGCTGACAGGTGTCACTGATAATGGTAGTGGTTATTTATTTAGATGTGTCAATTTGACACAGATGCGTGTAAAATGCGTTACCTCAGACACTTGTGGGGTAACCGAGGGGGAAGTAATAAGGTGTATTCAATGAACTTTTCTGTGCGTATTCATGGTGAATCACAGTGTATCACAGTGTATTCAAACGAATTCGCATGCAATCACAAGTAGAAAATCTGTAGTCAAGACTACTCAAAAATATTGATTACTTCCCCCTCGGGGGTAACATTTATTTTCTAGGTTAGACACGGCGCCGTTTTGTCTCCATAATGGAGGAACAGGTAATTAGGCGGCGGATGTTTAAAATGGGAAGTACCTGCGAAAGTATCTTCTATCGTGACTTTTATTTATGTTTGTTATTATTTTCACGAACGATTTTGTTTGTGGTTTTGCGGTAGCTATATATAGGCACCTACCTATATAATTATTCTCTTTCGCACAGTTATTGCCTCATCGTCTTTGATCCCGCATCAGCAAATATTGGTTCGTTCTCAATAGTTTGTTCTCCCCCGACTTTTGTGGGACTCCTTTTTGTGAAGTGGCGATTGGCGAACAGTTTTGGAGGTATAAATATTCACCATCATTTTCAAATTCAGTAAACTGCTGTAGTATCAATAGCTATTGATTCCATTTTCCATTACTTGAACGTGATATATCCTATGTGATTTGGAGTGAAACTATGCGGTTACCAAACGTTTCCTTCAATAAATAAATTGTGGCACAAGCTGTGTGAAAATTTGCGCCGCCATGCACATCATGGTTGTTCAATTGATCAACGAAAAGTCAGTACCTACCTAATCACATCTCTACAGCGGTCACCATTGACTTTAATGTTCTGGTCAGCATCGTTTTTAAAGAAGTACGGACCAATTATTCCACCAACCCATTAAGTAGGTAAGCACACCAAAGAGTGAGCGTTATGTCGTTTTCGATTTGGCTTTTCAGATTTTGATCTGAGATTTCAGATTTCTGCTGCCAAAACGAACATGAAATCTGAAATATATTGGTATGTGTGCGTATTGAGTTGGCGGCAAAATAAAACATTTTTGCACTTGTACTCGAAATCCATTTCAATTGATTTATAGTACTGCATTTCGAAATAATTTAATATAAAAACTCGATCCCATATGCGTAAAATAAATAATTCAGTTAAAAAAGCAACCCTTCCAACGATAAACAATTCGTAACCGACGCTGTGTGTCATAATCATTGGTGTTAGTGAAAGTATGTGTAAAATCTGAGGAAAAATTGAGATTTCTCAAAAGTGATCTGAGATCAAAAAAAAGATTGATTTTTGTGGCAAATCGAACATGAAAAGCAATCTCGATCAAAAAAAAAAAAAATTGATCTTTTGCCAAATCGAAAACGACATTAGTATTACTTCAGCGTTAATCAAATACAGCAGTGTTGTTTATTGACTTATCAATTCAACCAAAAGTGAGCTTCATCCCTAAAAAAATCGCTTGTGGAAATTGACGTAGTGCGCGATAAGTATTTCGAACAGAACCATAATTTTTAAAATATATTTGCCCAATTTGGAAGCGTTGTTCAGGCTTCAGTCTATTCATGTTGAAATGTCAAACGAAACTAAAAATAAAGTGCACGACTGGGTCGAACAAAACTTTCTCGATTCTAGATAAAAGAAAACAAAATCTACTTTTGGATATTTATCACATATGGGCATATTTATGGCAGTTACCTATATCAAATAAAAATATAAGTTTTAAAGAGGTAAAGCTATCAGTAACAGGCAATTGTCTCAAGTTGTGGATAGAGAGTTATAAGCGCCTACTGTACTATTTTATAAGGTTCTCACAAAAATTTTGAATACAGGACCAGCGTACGTAGTAGGAGTTTCTGTTTTTGAGCTACTAGAATATGTTTTTAATCTTTGCGGGAATATGATTAAAGTTTTCAATGATTTGATAGACTGATATCTTTACATAGATATACCTACCTATATGTAAGAATCCAGGCATTTGTGAATTTGCTAAAAATAAGTTTTGCGTAGCTATGGGGCAATAATTCTATTACAAAAATATACCTTAGATATTGCAAATACATCAGTCGTGATTTCTGTAGTACCTATTTTAGAAATAATTAAAAAACTGACGTCTTCGAATTTTTTGAAAAAAACTAAGTACGGGATCTTATTAACAATGCTTATGTTATATTCAGTATGTATTTTGGTCAAAATTGTTAAAGCGATTTTTGTAAAATTTTGCAATGTTTAATTTGAAAAATACTATTGCGTAACTATTTAGTTGAAAACCGATTATAAGTTATTGTTCGGGATGTAAGCATTGCTTCGTTTTTAAAGTTTTATCGAAATCAAAGATGGGGTTTTCGAGATATGAGCAGTTTTTAAAATTAGCGTTTTCGGTGCTTCGAATTGAAAATTGAGGACACAATAGTTTTGAAAACATCCATTTGACTACAAGTTTGCATTTTGGTCAAAATCGCTATCGCCGTTTTCCGGTAAACTGAAAAGAACAAAATTTAAAAAAAAAATGCTCATTTCAAAAATCGATTGTACGATAATATAGAGAAAAACTGAGTTTGCAAAGTTATAAATGATCACATTACTTTAGACATACATTTTTTTTACAATCGTATAGACCGTTTTCGAGATTATGTCGAAATTTCAAAAGTACCAAAAACTGGGTACGCAGTCATGGTAACATCACCTACTTAAGCTTAAATATCAATTATTGTTGAAATCGTTAGAGCCGTTTTCGATCAAATCAAACTAGTACGAAAATTTTATATGGGAAGTGCCATTAATATTGAGACTATCTTGCAAATAAAATTACCACGAACTGTATGCCCAGAAACTCCTAACACGAAGTTTGAACGAAATCCGGGCAGCCGTTTAGGCTGTAGGCCTCGGGACATACAAACAGACTAATCGAATTTCGGGACCCACTTTTTTGAGTTTCTCTATCATCGTAATATCAGAATTTATTAATATCTCGAGTTCGAAATTTTATACGAAAACAATATATTTCTCTTACTACGTAGGTAATCGAGAAAGTTAATAAATCACACTTGACACGTGACAAGTTAAAATAGTGTAACCAACTTAAAGTTATACATAATATATGTACCACTAAAAAAAAACACCCTTTTATAATTAAAGTATCTTGAGGTGTGGCGACGAAGATGGCGGACGACGGAATGTGTTTTTTATAGCAGCTTCAAATGCAAATGCAGATGTATGAAACGAAAACGATGAACACGTTCTTAAGGTAGCATTGCCAGCAATATGAAAATATATTGCCACAAACTCATCCACCCATGCCATTACCTACTACACTATTTCCCAAAGCTGTTCTTTCAAGCTTCTTTGGACTTGACAGGATAAATGGTCCATTCCATACATTCAAGAAGAAATGCTACCTGAAGCTATAACAGCAAACATACATTCCTCCTTTTCCGTTACATACTATGTAGCTTTGTATATACATTCCTATAGTAGCGCCAATCCAGTAGTACCAGTAACCTAATAGGTGTCGCTACTCATACCAAATCGAGAAATAAATTACTGAGAGCTTTGAGCCTTTGATAATTTTATTCCTTATAAAAAAGCTTTCGTTGAGATTTTTACTCCTTCATTCATTAGAAAATTTTTTGTCGTTGGGTTTCGATTTGTATTTGTTGTGTGAATTTCTTACAAATTTAAAATATTAAAAATGTTTTGTCAATTCAGAATAGAATCAGTTTCTGATATTAGGGATTCAAATCTTAAGGGTCAAAGACCACGTCAAAATCAGCAAATCGTGTATTTTACACTAAAACGAATAATTTCAACTGTCGTTTATGGAGATCCACTTCATTTCTGTTCAAAGTGTTTGCAAGTCACTATTCCCACGGTTAACGGCTGTCGAAGTCAGTGCACTTGTAAGCTATGTCGGGAACGACATCACACACTCTTACATACTACCGATGTACATATAAGAACAACGTGGCGTACGTTTGGAATGGAGATTCCGTATCTGAAGAATTCGGATCGGAAATGGGTTGTAAGGTTGCATCAAAATCCATAATAAATAGCAAATATGCCAAAAAGTCTAAAAATATTACTTTTGTTTTTTTATCACATCAATTTTGTTCGTTCAAATATAGCTTTTGTTTGGACGAAACACTGATAAAAACTTAAAGCTCCGTCTAAATCAATTAAGGGCACAAACCAGTTTTCATTATTGAGCGATTGAAGCGCCAAAGCTTCTGCGGGTTACTGGTACAACATTTTTATTTGATTCCTTGGCGCTACTATAGGAATGTATATACAAAGATACTAGGTACTAACTAGGTAGTAAAATTTTTCTATTTCCAGCAAACACCGGCGGTCTGATGGGCCTGTTCATGGGCTTTAGTTTCATATCACTGGCAGAGTTCGTTTACTATGCCTTCATCCGACCCCTACGTAGATCGGTTAACGAAAACTGCAACTCCATTGACCCCGTGCTAATACAGGTAATTACACGCTGCCACGCCCACCATACAACACTCGGGCGGCAAACTTTTCATGTTCATCAATTATCATACCTTTACAGGACGACTACAAACCACGCCTATCGCAAACAAGACCACCGCCACTCAATTACATTTCAAACAAAAGAAACTACAATTATTACAGATCGCGATTAGTTCTACCACAAGCAGGAACACAAACTATTCAATACAAGGAACGTACAGCGAACATCGGCACCATTTCCAAGTCCTTAATGGATGAAACTAATGCAGCTCATCATTTTCCGTACAACAATTGAATTGATTGTCGCTGCAGTTATTCTTTAATAAAGTAATGCCTTCGAGCAAAATGCATATTATGTGTAACGTTTTTGAACTGATTGCTTGTTTGTCAACATGTCCCACTGCACTCGCTTTATCCTGTTGACTTTCGACGACATGACACACGACACTGATTTGCAAATCGATTGCATCGGTACACAGTATTTAAGGCTGTGGTGTTTGAAATTCGATTTCAGTTGACCGGAGGACAAAAATGAGACATCAAGCAGAGAGATTAACTGGCAAGGAATCTGTTTCGCGGGAGGAGGTTCAAACAGATGACGAGGAAGATGGGAAAACCTTCTGCGCGGGGTTTAAGGAGAATATTCGGGACTTTTTGGAAAGCTCAACGCTGCATGGTTTGAAGTATCTTGCTGATGATAAGATCACGATTTTTGAGAGGTTGTGTGAGTATCCCTATGAGTCCTTGATGTAGACTGCTTATTTCTAGGTTATTTTTTGGAGTTTCGTTCGTCTTTGTCATCGTCTGCTCGGCGTTTTTCATATCAAACGTTTACACGAAGTGGAGTGCATCGCCTATGATCATTACCACCAGTCCCAAGCCGACGTTCACAACGAGCATCCCCTTTCCCGCGGTAACCATATGCAGCTTGAACCAGGCTTTGAAGAGTCGCGTCAAGGAGATCAGGAGGTAGAGCTGTGACCATGACTGTGACAGCTTATGACTGTGATATCTTTATAGGTCCAGCTTGAACTACACCCTTTTGATGAGCCTTTGCGCAAAGGACTTCGAGGTCGATCCACTAATTGGACAACTCACCTGGAAGCATTTTAAGGTTCTTCTAATGAGGGTAAGATTAAAATTTCAGCGGAATTTGCAGAATTTAACAAATCTGAAACCTAGGTGTCGCAACCGTGCAATGCCATGCTGGCGTACTGTCGATTCGGATCGAACCGTGAGTCGTGTTCAAAGGTTTTCAACCCGGTCTTGACCGATGACGGCCTCTGTTGCACTTTTAACGCCATTGACCCCTCCTTCCTGCTGCGAAACTACACGTAAGTTTGAAGGTTAGGGGGAAAGCGGGAGACTTGAGCCACTTTTTGTTAGATCGTTAATAAAAATTTGTTTATCAATCACAGCCACCTGTTAAATGGATTTTTTTATAGCAACATTTATCTATTTTAAGAACGGTCTCTTAAACTTATAATAAACGCAAGAAATTTTTGGCAAATGCCAAATGTTTGAAAACAGATTTTCGGCTCAAGTCTCCCGCACCACCGGGAGACTTGAACACCCCTTCGGGGAGAGTTGAACATACTCAAATCCTACGAGAAAAACAATAAAACGAATAATTTATCCACTTCCAATGTGATTATAATTTATTTTTATTGTTTTAGTGGTTAAGGTACTTCAGTTTCTTAGCATATATAAAGTAAAAAAAGGTAAACAAAAACTAAACTTCAGAAATATAACGAAAATAAATCTATAACTTAAATAACCTATTACAAGGTTTATTTCTTTGGGTTTTTTAATTAAATTATTTTTTTTATTATTAAAATTAAACACAAGGCTTTAAAACACTTACATAACATTTCATCAGAGCAAATGGAGATTTGAGCCACTGATCAACTCTCCCCTCAGAAACTGTCTCAAGTCTCCCGTTCGCATTTTTTAACAAATTTATATTCATAATTTTTGTTATATACAAACTAGAATGGTATCATACTAATATTTACAATGTAGAATATCAATATTGTTAGGTAACATCAAATTGATTTATTTAACGCTTTACAGATCAATTTTATAGAGAAAAAAGAAAAAACAATTTTTTTTACTATTGGCACTGCAAAACACCTTTTCTCTTCCACCAACCAGAGACAGCTAATGATTTAGAATTATTTTTGTGTGCAATTAGCTCGTCACTGTCTGCATCGCATACACTTACACTTGTTAGATTTCAATGGAATTTGAGCAAATTATTTAGAGTGGCTCAAGTCTCCCATATGTTCAAGTCTCCCGCTTTCCCCCTACTCCCCCGCCCTCATATCAGTGTGAAATCGTTTCAGGGAAGACGAACGATTTGAAGTTTCCGACGGAGACTACGCCCCCATCGACTGGACGCCTGAAATGGGTTTCGGCGCGGACCTCCCCCCAAAGTTTTATCCACGCATTACCGGCGGTACTGGCAGCCAAATGGGCCTTACTGTCATCCTTAATGCGTCCTCCTCCGAATACTACTGCAGCACTTCCAAAAGCATTGGATTCAAGGTAGGTTAACACCTCTTACAGGGAGTCTCTGACAATAACATCGTCTTAGGTACTCGTGCACAACCCTGCGGAGCAACCAAAAATCAGTAGCTTCGGATTCTTGGTCACATCTGGTCGTGAGACTCGCATCTCCATCGACCCCCAGTACCAAACTGCAGTTCCCGAAATTCGCTCAATCAGTACTAAGATACGGCAGTGCCTGTTCTCCGATGAAGGTGACCTCGCCTTCTATCGGACCTATTCCCGTAAAAATTGTGAACTTGAATGCGAAGCTCGGATTCTGTCTGAAAACTGTAATTGCATTCTTTACTATCTGCCGCGGATCGATCCGGATTCGAAAATTTGTGGACCAAGAGACAACCACTGTACAAAGTTGGTTCAAAGTGAGATTCAGTCGTCGAATGGCAACTTTTCGTGTGACAGATGTCTACCGGCTTGTTTCGAGCTCAGCTACAATCCCACGGTCACAGGAACAAAGATGGTCGATGGGGACTTCATCACCAGCGATGACTACCCGACGGAGTTGTTCACCAAAGTCGAGGACGTCACTGTTGTTCATTTCTACTATTTGACGAATGTTTTTCAAAGCACCACGAAGGGTGTGATGTTCGGCTTTACGGAGTTTTTGTGTATAAACCAGGATAGTGGAGGTGGCAGGCGGATGTAATGATTCTCTTTTTGTTTTAGCTAACACAGGAGGTCTGTTGGGGCTTTTCATGGGCTTCAGTGTGTTCTCCATTATTGAGATATTGTACTTTATCGCCCTGCGACCGAATTGTGACCACAGAGTTAAGAGGCGCAAAGCGGAGAGGAGTGTAATTTTGAAAATTAGTCTGAAGATCGTCGTATGAGTTTGAATTTTTATTTTCCAGTCAAAGATGCGAAATGTTTGGATGACGCCACTGAAAGCAAGGAGACCAATAAGAGAGAACGGATTAGGACCGAGTTTGGAACCGAGTTTGGGACCCAAAAAACATGCACAATACCAGTGGAATTTGAAGAATGTGCGTACTTTTCGAGCTGGTGGTCGACAGGATGAGGTGTATCCTTACCTTGATTAAAATCTACCAAAAACCGAAATTACTAGAATAGCAGGCATTTCCGCCTGAAACAAATACAGTTTAACAAGTTCTTTCTTTTCATTGTATTGCTTTTCGAGAGGCAACCATAAGTTCAAAAGAAAACAGTACTATTGACTCGAAATGGGCACCACGATTGGCTAATCATTTTTATTACTTAACTGCGATTAAGTTTTGTACAAAAAATAAAGGAAAAAAATCAAACAGAAAAGATAACAACGAGTATTTTTTTTCAAAGCACCCTAATTACTATTAAACTGGAACAAGTCCAGCGAGAGATCCAAAATTGGCGTTGCTTGCGAGGTTTCCTTCATGGTTACCGCTTCGACGGCGTTATCACTTCCATGATCGTAATGAATCACTGGTGGCTGTGACGAATGCAACAAACCATGATCCAACTTCTTCATACCCTCCTTCATCAGATCATCGACTGTGCGAAGGAGACTCTCTTCCGAGGGAATCGTGCCCGACAGATTGAGTTTCGCTTCCGCCAACGTGTCGTCCAAGGAAATACTAAGATTGTAGTCGAGCCGAGGAGCTGGAGGTGGAGCTAAATTCTCAAAGTGCACAATCGGGTCTGGCGGAGCTGCAATTGCACTCACATCCAGCGAATAATGACCTTCTGGGATGCCGAGCACTTTCGACGTATGCGAGTTGACAAAATGCAGTCCTGAGGTGTTTCGTATCAGGCGGGAACTTCGCGCTCGAAGTTGCTCAACAAGGTCGGAGATTTCGTTTAGAAACACATCGGCACGCTGGTCTTCTTGTAGTGAGGATCTTTGAACTTTACTCACGAGAAACTTGAAGAGGGACATTTCCTCGACAATCCGTTGACGTTCCACGTTCGGCCGGTGGTCGGGGAACGCATCAAAGTGCTGCTGCATTCGCCGTTTGCCCAGAAAGATTTTATTGCACATCGGGCAGATGGAGTCGGCGGGGAGATTACGGCGCTTCGAAGGTGTCGGCGGTGATGTCGGAATAGAAGCACGAGGTGGGCTTGGTTTGCAGAGGTACTCGGAGTCTTTCAGTTCTTGGAGGAAGTTCCGCATGAAAGCAGCGGCATTTTCAGGCTCCAACGAGTCTGGTTCTGGTTGAGGCTGTGCAATCGATGGCGAGGTGGGCAGAGGCTTAACGATACGCCCAGATCGTGTTCGCAGAATTTGAGCAGGTGGCGTGGAAGGAGGTACAGGCACAGGAGGCGGTGGAAGACTCGCCGGTTTGTCCATTTCCTTGTTTTTACGCGGTCTTCCGCGCTTTGATTTGACCGGCGGTTTATCAATTGTTTCGGACCTAACGAGAGTCGCCATCATCTCCTGGGTGAGTCCCAGCGTCTCTGGGGTAAGGAAGCGATAGATTGTTTTG
This sequence comes from Cheilosia vernalis, assembly GCA_949126925.1. Classification (NCBI taxonomy): domain Eukaryota; kingdom Metazoa; phylum Arthropoda; class Insecta; order Diptera; family Syrphidae; genus Cheilosia; species Cheilosia vernalis. The sequence continues at coordinate 48,241,235 of OX421360.1, forward strand.
CGGTTAAGCTCATCCTGGTGGCGGATAATTTCGTTTCTCTGTCTGCAAGGCAGTCATAATTTATTTTAAGTGTATTCTATGTTCCTTGGACTTACCTGTCTATCACAATGTTATCCCTATTGGATAGCTTCAGAATGTCATACGCCAGCATAGTTAGACTGTCTTCCACTTGAGGAGGAGGTTCCTCAGCGCATTCTTCGACTTCCTCGCTTTCTTCCTCTAGATTCACATACGATTCCCTAAATAAATGTGCAGCCACAATCTTTCCAGACTTCTCTGTAGTGGATATAAAGACGTTCTTTGATGTCACCTTGGCAGTGGATTCACCCGAACCGATTCTCGACGAGTGAGGAATCTTTTTGTAGATTCCCGGCACCATGAATGGCGATGTGATCGGCTTAAGGCCATTCTCCTCAACCATATACAGCTGCTGGTCTTCGTGCGACTCCTCGTGGAGAAGAAAGTCTGAGCTGGTGAGAGAGGAAATACCACACGATTTGTCATCGTGGAGATTTTCCTTTAGCTGCTTGGTTGGCCTCAAGTCGTTGGGATTTAGAAAATGATTGTGTGACACACTTGGCGTTGATGGCACATTGGGGGTAAAATCCTGCACAAAAAAAGCCGCGGTCAATATTTGGTAGGAGTATTGCACCTTACTTACCTTGTTTACTGCGAAAAGACCATCTAGTTCATCAAATATTGACGTTTTCGTTGAAAAACCATCGGTGGATAAAAAGTTGATGTCCAGCGAAATGGACATAATAAACGATGATGCCCCACTGGAAAATGTTTAGGAAATAAATGCACGATTGGTGGAAAATTTAGTTGTTTTCGAGCAAAAACAAATTATAAACAAAATGTAATAAGAACGCTTTTATCCATCCAAATGTCAACAAACAGATGTTTTCCTTTTGAATTGTCAGGTCAGACGGAGAATGGAAAGTATTGCACAAGGTGGCGCAATGCTAGTTAGTGGGGAAGTATAGACATGAACCCATGATATGGATTGAAAGTGAAACGGATGGGGATTTATTGAGCGTGATGAAATTTTTCAAACTGTAGAAAATATTTTATATTTTACCTATGTATTTTAGAGTTTCCCTCGTGTCCACAATATGTATTTCCGAACAACCAGTACCTATGCATATATTAAAACCGAAACTTTAAGCATGAATCCCAGCTCTAAATTTACCTGTGACAGTTTCTGGTTTTGTGAAACAGATTTCTTCAATTACCTATTTGAAATGACTGCACATTTGTTTCAAAATTCTTTTTATACCACTACGCGATTTATAAAGACGTTCGTCGTGGTTCGTCCGGCATAATCTACCACCAAAACTTTGCATATCATTCTAGAAGAAGAATGTTCGTTCCTACATCTTTTTCTTCAGAAGGCTCGCTTTTGGTTCTTCTGCGTGTGTTTTGGCGAATCGCTGGATGATTTTGCATTGAAAATTATAGCGAAATAAGCAATTTTACACAAAAGTTTTATTTACTAGGAACGTAAGTCCGAGACGCTTGAGCATATTTACCACTTTCGAAACGTCTTTTGATTCGCTTTGAAGCATTTACGAGACTTCCCCATTTTACAATGCCGGTTAAATATATATTTTTAAGGCTTCTCATATTCCACTAAGACAATATTTCATCTCTACACCAGTTAAAGTGTAACTGAACTCTGCTAAAATCTCCCCGTTCTCTGACACAAACACTGCTGGATCACTTTCAATGATTTTGGCACGTACTGGTGTACCTACCATATCACTAGAGACGCATCCTGGTAGTTCATATACACAGTTTGGATTTTTTTCTTCTACGTTTTTTCAGCGCAAATATTTACCACGTGTCACGTATGAATTCCGGAATATTTTTGTCACGAATTCAATAAATGTTTTTTTTTTTAAATCACGAATTTATTGGTTCGTTCTTTTTCCTGCAACTCTACTTTGAAGTTTGTGTAAGCTTGCGTCTTTCTAATATTTTTTCAGATATTTTTTTCACGTTTTTTTTTTCAATATTTGTCCAAGCGATTACGTAGAGGCACACCTGCAGTAGTTAGAAGCAATGCAGTGGGTGCGAGTACGGTACCTATACCTGGAAAACAACTTGTTTGCTCTGAACTTGATATTTGCGAAATGAAATGCGAAATCGATTGACATTTTTACTGCTGCAAAGCGGAGGATTACTTTGGGGATTTGCTCAAGGATTTGCCCTGACATTATTGCATTTTTTATTAACCTTAAACGCGATATGGTGATGATGGCTGAATGCTGTAACGACGATGGGAGTTTAAGCTTAACAATGTGCCCAACCCCTAATTCCAGCCAGAGAACGAGGTGCGTCAAAAGAAATCAATGAATCGCATCCATTGGAATGTGTTTTCTCGTCCTCGGCACATACACACTTCGAGTGTCTGTAATGTCTAAATTGAACGAACATATGATTGTGTCCACACTCGCCAGACGTCCAGCAGTCCCTCGGAACCACAACGAGAAATGCATGACATATTCGTTGTTCTTCTTTTTTGCGCACCCATTTCGTACTATCAGCGGAAAAGTTTGAAATGCAAAAAAAAAAACATATACCCTGTACAGATAACAGCTAACTGTTTCTCTTACTATCCAGGCCAGAACATATTCGCAACAACTCTATCGACTTCGCCCAGGCCGGTCGCAAGCACATGTTGCGGCAAATGTTCAGACAAAACCTCACTTTCGTTCTTTCCGCCGGATGACAGAAGTTTAAATGGTTTTCCGTGCCGGCGATGTCCGTTCGCGAACTATGGGGAGGACATCCAGCAGTCAAAATGGAAATAGCGCTAAAAGTGGCCATTGGCCGTGTTGTCCTTTTCACCACATTCGCGTGTGATAAACCTATGAAAGTTACTCCAGGCAATTGAAAACAAAAAAATTTCCCTAAAAAAAGAGGACATCACCCATAGCCATAACACTTGTTTTTTAAAGATAAGATTAGGTTTGCGCAACTGTTGACTACTTCGTACCCCTTGAGGGAATGTAATCTACCTCGAGTTTATATTTTAATAGAGTCCTTCCCAGCATATTTTATGGTTATGACTATGAATAATGGAAGTTTTTCTCTTGTGGTAACAGATTGTGCAATGATCGTAAACCGGGCAGAAAGACTCTCGGATACAACATGCTGTGATGGAAGAGTTTATGCAGCACAACCATCGTTGGATCGCTCATTTAATTCATTCATTAAGTGACCTCCACAGCGGGGATGACGATGACTATACGTACGACTACGATGGCCATGAGCAAGGACGAGTACGTCGCATATACTGTATATAGATCAGCATAATAACAATTTTGAAGAGCAATTTTTTCCACATGACGTTATGTGGTTCCTTGGTTTGACGTGCGGATGGTACGTGAAAAGTTTTCCCATTGGTGGAACAAATTTTCAAGCCTTGTGGTTATTTTGCAGGACCAACTTTCTTTTTGGTGGTTCAGTTTAATTTTTATGTTTTTTTCTGTTTGTTGTAGGTACCTAGGAATTTGCGTGGGGTTGTTGCTTTTTTTTTTTTTTTTGTTGAAAAGTGAAAATGTGAAATGTGGTGAAACTTTTTCCGGGTAATATTTATAGTAATGACATTTAAGCCGGCAGCAACATAAGGATAAAGGATTTTTTGGTTGATTTATACAAGAGTAATGAATGGACTTCCGAAAAGTGTTTCCGTTAAGCGTGTTGGATTTATTAAGAGTTAATACTTTGGCTGCGGATGAAGTGAGCGAAAATTACTAGATGTGACACACAGTTGGCTGATTCCTAGTAGCTCCATCTACTAGCCAAGAGTGAATCTATTGACATAGTTCGATGTTTTACTGTCTCAGGATTTCCAGTAGTTATGGCGCTATATGGAAGCCACACGAAACCCGCCTAATAGAGGGTAGGATAAGCCTTTATATAGTCAGAGTTTTTTCTACCTGTATAACATCTGCTGATTGTTTACTGTTTTCGGAAACCCTTTCATTACACGGTGTTTCCAAGTGCAATTTTTCTTTCAGCAATCTGTCAAATTTGATAGCATTGCAAGAACGACCAGTATGCGAAGAAATGTAGGGTTCATATCATGAAATTTCATTCGTGTAAATGGCCGCATTCAAGTATCTAGTTGACTTAAGTCGACTAGATTGGTCTGGATAAGAAATAACCTGAACGCAAAAACTAACTAGATTGGTCGGGAACGTCACTTTTTGATGTGGGGTTTAAGTAGAGCGACTGTGTTCGGCAATTTGGTGCCCATTAGTTACACGACGTTCACATCGCAGTTCAGTTTGAAAGTTTTTATAGTTTACTAGCAAACCCGACGAACTCCGTTTCGCCACCAGATGGCTTCGTTTTTTGTAACATTTCGTTTGAGGATTAAAAGATGAAGAAAAATTATTTTTTTTTTATATTTGAAAAGGAAAAACTTTATTTCATTTCACAACAGTAATGAATTCATTTCGATTACAAAAATGAAGTGTAATTTAGTTGAACTTCTCTAAGTAAAAAATGAAAGTGTATCCAAAGTAAATACTGAATCGAAGCGTTATACTTATACGTGTCCGCAAATTATCCGTTTCATTGAAGTGCTCTTTGGTAAACCACATTTTTTGTTTTTTGGTCTGACGTTAACACAAATAAAGCGGATGGTGTCCCAACTCGTGAATACGCAACGTGCCTATGTGAAAGACAATGATTTTCTAAATGAAAAATTGCTTGCAACTGTTCAATAATTCGTCTCTTTAACTGTTGTGTTCCCTGTATATTGCACCGCACATTCATCGACGAAATGAAATATATTTGCAGAAATTGATGCGGTTCATCTGGTGTTGGCTGACCTGGTGAACTTCGTACCACCTAATTTTTATCTATTTGAAGCTTTTTTTTTCGATTTTAACTTACTTTGGTGATTAAATAAATTTTGTTAGTAATTCAAATTAATTCAATGCCTTTTATTTTCCTGTAAAATAGATGATATATTAACATTCAATGCAAAGATTTGTAGTCAAAAATTGCAGTCGTTTGAATTCGAATGGTAAGTCCATTGGAATCATCGGGATACGTGGAATCAAAACATCTTCTCCTCTATATTCTGCATATGCCCGGAAAAACACGTCGAATGAGCTCTTCCTTAGAATCGGTCATGTGGCAGAAATCAGTGGGCAAAGTGATAAGTCCGATCCAGATATCAACTACAATCTTTCCATTACCAATGTCCAACAATTGCTTCGAAAACTCATCTGCAGTTTGATCTCGTCAATGTGTCTTGACATGAAGCCACAAATTTGATGCTTTCAAGCACGCATTTAGTTCGTCGGCTGCAATTGATAGTGGGAATAACTGGAAGAGTCTCCCGAAAATCACCGGATAATACAACCATGGCTATTCCAAAAATGTTTTGATTGAAACGAAGATCTTTCAACGCCTTGTCCACCGCCACCATTGACCATTTATCTTTTGTGGGCCATCGTGCATTCGACCCAATCGATCAATTTGCATCATTGTAAAATCTTCGCATTTTTTTCGATTTTTCAAGATGGTGTCTGGTTGATTTGCATGTTCAGTGGCAATATCAATGCTGAATGTGCAGTTCGGTAGCCTTCTAACAAAGTTGCTGTTATTCCAGATGAAGCCAATGCCAGGGCAAATCATGCTGCGATCAAATCCGTGCCAAAAGCAATGAAATTAAGAAAGTTTTGGCAGTACCTCCGGGAGCACCCAGAAAGTAAATAAATAAATAAAGTTCTTTTGTTCATAGCTTCCATCAAAGAGTCATACGCAATCATTTGTTGTCGATTCAATTGCAGAACATTTTTACGAACTGCTTCGGCTATTGCTGCAGTATCGTATTGTTTTGTTGTTCTCTTTGCAATTCGTGGTTGAATGCATCGTGTATTGGACGATTAGGTGATATCATGCCCAACTGCGCACTTTATTCGCTATCAATAAACACTAACTCTAAAAGAAATATTTGTAACTTTAACAGCCTAGAAGAAAACTAACCACACCTATCAACTTGGTTGGTAAGCCTTCTCCCTTCACTCTCCACACCGGTACCGAAGGTGTTATGGTAGCTTTGAGCTGCCCTCCCCATAACCCTACTCACCCTAATGCAAGGATATTGAAAATAGGTACTTCCCAAACAAAAATGATGGATACAAACAAATCAAAGTATCTACTTCATTTCAAAAAGTTACTTAATGTAACATAGTAAACATAAACAAACTTATTAGGTAGCTAGCTATATCGTATATAAAAAAATAAAGTTCAAAATTTTTGACAACAACAATTTGCTTGGAAAATCATTAAAATAATTGACAACAACAATATTGCTTTTAAAATTTAAAATATTTTTTTTTTGTATTTGAAACTACTCGATTTCTATCCAGTTTATATTTTTTTCAAAGTGCATTTCCCCATGAAAAACGAAATATGTGCCTACAACGCCAACTGTTGAGAATTTTTCGACTTTTCTTTTTTCATAAACCATCCCTGATCTAAGACTAACAAAACAAAATAAAAATCATTCAAATCGATTAAGCCGTTCTGGAGTTATATCGTCAGGAAGGAAAACCCGACTTATTTTTATATAGTAGATGAAATTATTGTAAAATGGAATTGCTGATATAATTTCGCCACAATACCAAAATACCTTAATAAAATCATCTAGCAAAAATCCATCTCATTATAAAATGAACTTAAACGGTCTCTGTACTTAAGATATTTTGTAACTTCAAGCTTTTATTTCGAAGTCATTTTGAAACAAAATAGGTATTTTAACACAGTTTGGGGAAACCGTGTTTTTCATGCTGTGGAGAAAGGGGTATTTTTGTATTAGCATAATTTATAACATTTATAATTTGTAAATGGTACGTAAAATGCATACTTGAACAATAACGTATGCAAGTATGCATTTGTTAAATTCGATATTTTTTTCCATTTTCTGGTAAATCCCATAATAGGCCTCATTTTTTTTAGCTTCTATCTCAGCAAAGCAAGGTAAAGTAGGATTTTCAGCACGCTAATTACAACAATTAAGCTATACTTGACACTTCGAGACTCGCAATAGTTGTTGTATTTGCGTCCGTGCCGAAAATCCTACTTTACTTTGCTTTGCTGAGATAGAAGCTCAAAAAAACACGGCTATTGTTAATTTATAATTTAGAAAGCTTTTATAAAAATATCAGTGGACATTTCAAAATTCAATTTGCTAAAGAAAGTATCTATAGAAAACGAAATAGAACATGCGAACAATAAATAACAAAACAATTTGGATTCCTGTTCGATTAAATATGCAAAATCTGAAATCGGATCAAATCGCAGAATTAAATTAAAAAGCACATTATATTTTCTTTTTGTTAGGAGTTCAATCATTATGTACTCATTTTACGAATTTACGTTCCGAGAATTACCACTTTTTTTATATGAAAAAAACTTGCATTTTTAGTATTCCTAAGTAACATAAAAACTGTAGTTGTCTCTTATTAAAATTAATAAAATTCCCAATCATATTTTGATTTTGAACAGATATGGCGCTAAAAAAAAACAAGTTGAAAACACTCAGGAATATTTATTAAAAAAATCACTTGCCTAGTGAAAACATGGGCTTAACTCACATGGTATTAACCTATTTTTTGAACAAACTCCCAAATGTAATTGCATGAATTCTGTTGTCAAAAATATTTTTAGAATGGATAGAGAACAAGTTAAGCTATCTAGGAAAGCATATTCAACATTTATTCAATTTGCATTTATTGTTATAAATTCAATTACAAATTGTTTTCTTTTGAAAAAGTTACATGTATTCACAGACAGGAAAAAAAAGAGCGAGAGAGACCTTACTCTTTGCTCACGATGACAGCAAAAGAGACGTCAACTTAGTACTCAGTCAGGAATTTCTTGACTAGATTCGTCGGCTACCCCTCCGTAAACGTCAACTGCCAAAACTAACCACACGACCATTCTGGGCCAATAAAAATCGAGATAGATCTAGTCAGACAGCAGCTGTCAGACTTACTAAACTAGATACTTGAACGTGCTCAATGTCGCTGAGCAGAGTACACCGTTGCGTTCTCGCATTAGGCAATGAAATCCTTTCTCTTTTCCCCATCTACGATATTCTTGTCTGACTATACTTGTCTCTTTTATTCCAATAAGTAGTTTCAGCGCTACAAGCGACTATTCGCCACTCAACCATCGTGGATATGAAAAACAAGTGTCAAACTGCACAGAAATTGCAGACCATTTCATGAAATCGATACCATGAAATGAGCCGTGAAATACTTTTCATGAAATTGATAGCTTCGTAAAATGGGTCGTATGAATAAAAACTAGCATTTGCTTTGAGCAAAAGGTTGTAGCAAAGTAAAAGCCCTTAGCAATTGCTTTGAATCGGTATGAATAAAAATATACTTTGCTTAAGTAAAGTCGAAAATTCGAACATAGCATTTACTTCGCTGTACGTGTACTTGCCTTGCAGTTCCTGTCAAACCTGACCAGTAAATTTGAATTTTTGAATTTTTCTTAAGATTCTATCGACTTTTGTGGAAATTGAAATTAAAAAAAATAAATACAGAAATATAAAATGCAATTTTTATCTTCAATTTCACCTGAAAATATGATTTTTGTTTGCCGAATAGCTTGTTGATGCTTCCGTTCTACTTTAGGTGCCGGGAATCGTATCCGATATTGTTGGATATATTTATTTGTTTACAAACTAGACAAATAGTTACAAATAGTCGACCTAGATCTCCGCTATAATATACCTACCTTACAAATGATTCTGCCTAAATATTTTCATCTGAAAGAAATATTAGCTTCGCTTGAGACGAAACAACTGCTGCTTTTTCCGTATGTATTTCGTTGGTTTTCCTGTACAAACAGAATTCAACTTAACTATTAATAATATTTAGATTGTTTTATGTTGAAAAATGAGCATACAAAATATTTAGCAAAAGGTCTGAGTCAACAAAATAGCAGACTCAGAATTTGCATAGCATTTGCTTTGTCTGACAAGTTTTATTCATACCGATCTGAGTAAAAGGTCAGTGCCGCCGCCTTTCGAACATGTCAAAAGTTGGAACTAACTCAAATTGGTTTTTATTCATACGAAACGTAGCAAATGCTTCGATTTTGACATTTCTCTTGAGTAAAAGCAATTGCTACGTTTTATTCATACGACCCAATGTGTGGTCTCCACGTGCAATCTGTCATTTCATGAAAATTTTCATGCAATGGAAATTGCCCGTGGAGACACCGTGTTAAAGGCTGGTATCTACACATTTCAAGTGAAATCTATTTTTTCATACAATTTTTTCACTGCGAAATGTCAAAACGAACTTTCCACATGAAAATTTCACTGGCATGGATGACCTTTTCCATAAGCAGGGTGCCTCAAGAATATTTTTCTACCCAGTTTTGCTCAAGCAATACCAGCAGATGACCTTTGAAAATATGTGTTATTTCCATGCACTGTTATTTTTTAAATTTGATGACTGTCGTTTTTATTTTACAAATCAGACTTGCCAAATTGAAAAATATTAAAATTGTCATGAACAAAATACAAAACATTTTTTTTTTTGTGTGTTTGAAGGTTCGCTGGAAGGGAAACTCATCGAAAGTCATTCGAGAGCTAGTAGGTACGCGAGAGTTGCTTCGACAATAGGGAGCGCAATGACTTTTTCCAACCGAATGTGATTGCGCCTAGCCGTTCAACTAATCGCAAGATCCCTTGTTTATAGAATTTCTAAACTGGTTTGTTAGAAAATATATTGACTTAGCTAATTTTTATAGACCAACCTGTTTTATCCGCCTTAATCTCCTGATTACGCTGCCTGTATTTAATAATTCGGTTGTTCCTAAGCTAACGGAGCTGAGAAGCTCTGTGCATTTAAGCGACTTGTTCGACTTCTTTCTCCACCGTTTCAATATCTAGATCCGTATGTAGATCAGCGTTGTGCGTGTGCCAAAGTGCACTGACTATGACTATGTTCCTTTGTAATATTTTTGAAAGACCTTAATTTTTTAGAAATACGTTTGGCTAGGTCTTACCCACAACTAGTGCCCGTAGTTCCATTCTTTTATACCTGCTCCGCCATCTGACGAGATCTTTCTAGCTAATTCTAATTGGTTCTAGAATGAGTTTCAGTGGTGACAGATTCCAGTCTCCAATTGGAAGTGACACTTGAGTGGAACTTGTTTTGTGACTAAGGCCTTGATTCACCAAACACCGTTTACGATACTGTGACTAAGGGCTTGTTTCACCATTCACCATTTAAGTTACACGATACCTTTCACTCCACAATACTATGACCCTTCACAAAATCTTCAACACTGAACTTAATAGCTAACGCGCTTTGTTTTAAAATATCAAAGAAATAACTTAAATCCTATTGGAAGCTTGCTCTCCAGGTATGGACGGAAATGTCTGATTAAGTCATTTTTTACTAGTTAAAACCGAGAGCGACGATGAAAAAGACAAATAAAAATGTAACTTAACGACGCAGGGCGACAACTACTGTCAAAAACTTATTTTACATCGGGTGCGTTCCGCTCAAAAAAACCTAATGAGCGCGTTCATACTCTAGTTTCGATTCGTTTCTTCGCTGATATTCGCGTCGAGGTTTTAAAAACAGATGCATTTAGTCTGACAACTTTGGTTCCCGATCTATCCGCTACAATAATATCTTTGTAAAATTTAAACGAGCTCATTTAACTCATTGAATTTTCTTATCATAATTCTGACGACGGAACAGTAGCGTGCAAAATAGCTGGCCTCAAGGTTTGGTCCTTGTTCTTCAGTTACTCGAAACTCCATTGACACTTCAATTTGAAAACGACACCGTTTGGCGAAGCCATCTCGACAGACGGTGATAAATATGGACAACGTCTGCAAGGCCTGTATTTACCACCTCAAACTCACAACACCAGACGATGGGAGAAACCACAATGAACCCAGACTCAGACAGTTACTCGACCACATCATAGAACTTGAACCCGAAAAAAAAAATTAAAGTGCGGTCTCACATTGGTTAACGCAAAAAAATAGAACTACTCTCGGCAAAACTTATGAGACGAAACTTTTACGCCATTCCCCTGCGCTGCATATGCTGCTGCATGCATGAACCATTGCAAACATGAGCTGGAGTGCACCCACTCCTGCATATAGATCCCACCCAGAACGATGACAAATCTTTTCGCTTAAATCCTGATGAAGTGCATTAAAGGAAACTTTCGGCACACTATACCACTGCCGGGCGAACTTTCTAACTAACAACACTGTGCCACCACTGCCTCCGCGAAACAAGTGAATTCAATTACAACAGCAGTTGTTGTACCTTCCACCAGTTCTGCATCTCCCAAGGACAGAGTCATCTTCCTGTGTGTAAACAGCTGCATCAGGGGTATGGGAAGATTTTGCTGTTTTAACGATCTCATAATTGGGTGATAATGAAAATTGATTGTGCCACATGCCCGTAGTCTAACTCCTAACGATAAGAACAAATAAACGACAATCTATTGTCCTTAACAGATTAAGGGATAATCCATTCATTGAGAGTGAGCCAAAAGTTACAGTTTTTACACAAATATGTTCGTCCGCACACAAACCACACGTCCCCGCCCTCAAACAGCAGACGGTGGCAAAGGATGAAATGGGAAATATTGAGTTGACAAGTGTAATCCAGCTCGAATTGAGTTCAAACGATGAAATGACACCCACACCCAGCGACAACACGACAAGGATAGAAATCAGATAGAGAAGACATTATAGCTCACTGCTGGCGCTGTCCAACCACTTGGAAAGCGCGCTGGAGACGACCTTAATCTGGCCTTTCGAAGACTAAATATTGGCATTACCAGATTAGGTCAATTGGTTGGACTCGGTGGACATGAGCTTCTAAGGACGCATCACACACTGCGGTACTTTCCTCCTACGGCATGTATGCGATGAATGCGAGGGAAAGTGTGAGTGTTTAGGGTGTATGCTCCCCAGGGAGAGATTTCCGTTCAAGTGGCCAGGAAACCATATAGACGGGGTTCACTTGAAGTCGGGTGGGGGTTGGGAATTACATATAGTTCTGTGGCGATTGAGCCAATTGAATGAGGTGTTGTAGGTGGATCGGGCGGGAGGGGGGGGATGGCGCACAAGTTGTGGCCAAAACTAGTGGAGCGAAGAACTTGTGTCATGGGAATTGCGCTATAGGAAGGTTACAACTTGTTCATTGACGAGGTTAATTGATGAACTTTTAGTTCGACGAACTTTTTTGAAGGACAATTGCCTGATGGTCCACATAGAAGTAGCAGCCACTTATATCGGTGAAGTGGATGGATAAATCCGAGTATATATCGATGAGGACCGAATCGGTTTCGGTATATATACTCGTATGTATAGGAACTTTGGAATACCTGGAGGAAAATGCAGATATTTCCAGAAAATGGAAATAAGTTGTGACAACTTCTCGCTTTTGGGGGATCGATAGTTGGACAGAACTTGTGGCAATTCATTGATCTGACTTTGTAACTAGCTTTGGGGTGGGTAGCGCCTATAAGTTGGTAAAGGATGAGGTGGAGCTTTTCGGTGAGAAATTAAATGCGAATGTTAGAAAAGGGGGTTGCGTGTTGTGTGACAGGGTTAGCCCTGGCGTTGGCAGATAGTTGTCACATTCGAATTCATAACATTTGTGCCTTTTTTAATCCCCTGTAAGTGAGAGAGCTAAACACGCTGAAAGTGGCAAAATTGGTCTGAGCAACCGTAATATGAACCCCTTTGTCTTAAGAAGGTGGATTCGAAGAAATGGCTGGGTCCTCCCAGTAAGCTGTTTTCAAAGATCAAGTGAAGCCCTAGACTGCTCGAAAACAGAGATACATATTGCAGTTACAGCCAGTACCGAAAGAGTGCTGGAAGAAAAAAAGTATAGATAGATAGTGACATATATATTTATAAATTTGTGTGCAGATTTGTTGGAAGCAAGAAGCAACAGAAAGGAAAAGATAGTCATATAGAGAACACTACATCAAGGAAAAAGTCGATATATAAATGTTCGAAGAAGACTCGCCTTCTATATTACCTCTTCGATAAAATACTAGTGTATGAGCAAAAGATTTGAGTACGCCAGTAAAATCGTCATCGGGGTGTCAAATGTCACAGAAAAACTTACCTTTAACAGTAAAATTATAGAGCACAGCGCTGAAAACTGATTAAGACCAGTACACGGTAACCTCTAGCTACAATAGTCATAAAGGAGCATGGTCTGTCACTAGAATATTGAACATGTTCCAATCCCAAGATGTCCGAACATTAAAATCTGCCAACAAATATTTTTTTTATTTATTTATTTATTTAACTACTAAACATAATCCGCGGTACTAATAATCATTTTTAGTGTCCAGGCTAAATTTTTCGAACTCACAATAGTGAATTTTCCATACAAAATTGCATATTGTGACCTAGGAAATATTTAGTGTGAAAATTAAAAATGATTATTAGTAAGGACCAATGTCACAGTTAATCAATAATGAACAGATTTAGAAAGTTTATTTTTGTCTTACAATTCTTTCAATATTTTTTTTAAACTGAATTTTCGGCTGTAGATAAGAGGACCCGCAATAGATCGGAGACGATTAGTTATCCATCGACCTACAGACATCTTTTGAAATCACGAAGACTAGTGGTGTTGATATAGTACGAAAGTAGAGCACCCCCATAAAACTAAGAACTTCTTTTTTCATAAAGATTTCCGTATAAAAGGTCCGCAGTAAAATAACCTGTATACGAAGCGACCCTGATGAAGTGTGAAAGTGGCTTGTGAGCTTTTTGAGCAAAGGATCTTGTTGGTACTGTCAATAACTGATGGTACTTTTGACGGTTATGTGCTTTAGGTTTTTAAAAATCCGTAAATAAAAATGAAAATATGAGTTAGCTTAATTTTTTTAATACAATTTTAAAATTGCAATAAATCCGTTTAGCTGTGTTTCTTCAAACTTTTAATCTTAGTTTTTAAATACAAAACATATCTTAATAAATTCATTTTTTTTTTCTTTATTTGAATTAATGGATTTTTGCTTAATACATTAAATACATATTAATGAACCATAAACCGTATAGTGCCATCAACTACTTAACAGGGATGCCAACTCCTGTAGATTTGGAGAGACATTTTTAATAATACATTGAATTCTAAACTGAAATGAACTCGAAAAAATGTTTAGTAAAAAGAAAATTTCTTAAGCAATAAATAAAAGAATAACTTAGAAAGGTCGCGTTTAAAATAACAAATCTAAGCATGTGTAAAGTCTAAATTTCCTTATGGATGGACAACTACTACTGAATCCTTTACCTTTTTTCAGTTTGTATTGCCCAGATTAGTCAGTTTTTCAGTTGACGTATAGAGGAATGGCTGACAAATCTAGTCAAAAAAGTCCTACCTGTAAACTCAGTTGAAATTTCGACTTGTTAAAATTCAAAATAACCGCGAGAGTACAAAAAACACTTGAGTTGATTAGTCAACGCGTTTGAAAACTCAGCCCAGACAAATCTATTAGACGTTTTACATGAACTACTTATCTGAACTGAACGTCTCCAGTAAGAAATTACTTTCAAAAATCAAAATGAGAACTTATGTTAACAAATAAAATTAGACGAATCAATGTTTTTCTTTTTTAGTCAACAGCATCCGCCGGGTACGTGGGTAAAGCTGGGACCGCCACATTGGAACTAGTTCTGCGGACCGCTAAACAAAGTACATAGGAACTAGTTGCTATTTAATTGTTTTAATCCTGATTTAGTTGCTCTTCGGGAAGTGGAAGATTTTGTAGCGGGCCCAGCTTACATTGACTTTTGAGGCACATTTTTTTCGCTACCTACCACCGATTTAATTGTTCTGGGGAATAAATGACATTTGTTAATATTTTTAGCTTTTGACATATTTAGCGAGTTGCAACTAAATATTTAAGTGTATGAGCTTATAGCTAGTGAATACACACTTCTTTTGAGCTATGGGGAATAGTAGGATTGGAAAGTTATAAAGGGTGATTTTTTAAGAGGTTTAAAACTTTTAAAAAAAAAAAAACACAAAGAATTCGAAAAAATGAATGAAATATTTATTTGAATCGATAGTTTGAACCTTGCAATTTAATGTTTAAAGATAATTTCATGCAAATGTTGACCGCGGCTGCGTCTCAGGTAGCCCATCCGCTGAGTCCAATTTTGGCATACTCTTTCACACATATCGGCCGGTATCTCACGAATGAATGCATTGATGTTGGCTTCCAGTGCGTCAATCGAAGCGGGCTTGTCCCTATACACATTAGCCTTGACATACCCCCACAAAAAATAATCTAATGGTGTCAAATCGCACGATCTAGGCGGCCAATTGACCGGCCCGAAACGTGAAATAAACTATTCACCAAACTCGCCTCGCAATTGCGCCATTGTTTCGCGTGCTGTGTGGCTTGTGGCACCGTCTTGTTGAAACCACATATCATGCAAGTCAAGAACTTCCATTTCGGGCAAAAAAAAGTTTGTTATCATCGCTCGGTAGCGTTCACCATTGACAGTAACGCTGCGATTCGAATCATCTTTGAAGAAATATGGCCCAATAATGCCGTCGGCCCATAAACCGCACCAAACAGTGGCTTTTTCGGGATGCATTGGTAGCTGTTGCAATGCTTCTGGCTGATCTTCACTCCAAATGCGGCAATTTTGCTTATTTACGTACCCATTCAACCAAAAATGAGCCTCATCGCTGAACACAATTTTTCGATAAAAAAGCGGATCCTCACATTTCGAACCGAGCACGAATTTTGATAGTAAAATTCAATAATTTGCAAGCGTTGTTCATTTGTTAGACGATCCATGGTTAAATTGCAAACCAAACTGAAGCTGTTTGACAGTGACACAAGGTACTAAACACACGTCAGCTGTCAAAACCAGTGTTGCCAAAACCAAACCAGCTAAAAAATCACCCGTTATATTATCTACTTTTAAGTTTTGTCAAATTTTTTTTTTTTTTTTTAGAGAAGAGAGACGAGGTACTTTGATTCTATGAGCTCATAGGTAATGAATAGAAGCTTCTTTTGATCTATATGGCTTAGTTAAATTCGAATAATAACAATTTTTTTTTTTAATTTTTCAAAATTTGTGTTTTTGGTATGGCGATTTTATTTTTTCTCCATTTAGATAAGAGCGACAAAATATTTAATTGAACCCAGTAGTATCCTACAAATCTACGCTTCTTTTATTATTGTTTCCATAATTTTGTTGCTTTTCATTGAAAAACAAAAGAGTTTTATACCGAACTGACCGCTAAAAATAACGTAAATTTTAAATTGTGTGCGAACGGCTTGCCCGATTAAAACAAAAATAAGGAGGTCCCAGATTTACCGGTTAGCTAGGCCCGCTACAAAATCTCCCACTTCCCGAAGAGCAACTATGTAAATCAGGAATAAAGCAACTAAATAGCAACTAGTTCCCATGCACTTTGTTTGGCGAAATTCCAATGTGGCGGTCCCAGCTTTACTCACGTCCGAAGTCGAGGCTTGCCAGCTTTCCATCGACTTCAAGACCACATACATACACAACATTTATTATTATGATTTAAGGGTGCTAAGCGAGGGGTCCCACTTTCGATTCTCAAAAAAACCAAAAATTTCATCAAAGGTAAGGCTTTTTTCAACTTTTTCCAAGACGTTCGCGAGAGCGTCTCTTTCGCGGAGTATAACTATTATGAAAGAGCTTCTTAACTAGCTGTTTGGACTTGGCAATACATTAAATAAGCCTTTAATTCGTCCCAAAAATAGAAAACTCACACAAAACGAATGTTTATGCGGAGCTAGGCCTAGAATCAATATGCACCTGTTGCTACAACTATTTATTTATTTATATCTTATTTAGCTATATATGACTATAGCTGGGCTCAGATTTTCAATAAAACTAATCCTATTTTGTTGCGAATTGCTGTTTGTAAGTAGCTCTTCTGAAAAATGCAAACTCTTGACTTGACGCCTTTAATCTCATCGAGGAATAGATAGCTCACAGCAAGTTATCAACTTCTAAAGCTACATTTCCCCAAAAACTCAAACCTCACGTCTTCATTTTGCGAGCAATAAACATATCAATTTGTATGTTCCGATATTTTCTTAGTAAAGCTTTTCAAAGTAGAAGATTAAAAAATATGCTATGTTATTAATTCTGAGCGATGTTAGGTATAAAAACAGCTATTTGTTCAAAAGTTGAAAGGCTTGATGTGACATAAAATTCTTCCAATGAAATCGAAATAAATGTGCTTAGGTAAACAGTCACCAACTTTAAAATATTTATTCAAACCACTGGCACTTACATTCCGACGAAAATTGTGAGTTGGGGTAGTTCACGGACTCACATAAATTTCATTCCGATACTTCGTACCAATGATGACCTGAGAACCACTAAATACACACGTACACTACTCACCTACCTCAATTTTAAATCTAAAAGCACGTAGCACCTACTTTGATTAATTATTGTTATCGACTTCTAATGGATGATCCATTTCATGTTACGTTCATCCTGTGCGCTATAAAATCTCCATTCCATCTGTACCAAGCGCAAGCATCACCATCATCATCATTAGCACATGTGATGCTCAAATTGGCTCCGGCTCCTCTTCACATGGACTTCTCAGCGCTAACGAGAATTAATCTTAATTTCCAAATAATTGGATGGACGACGAGGAAGCGCAAAGGGACTCTCGATTATTTTTCATTTGATGCATTAAAACCTGGCTAAAGCGAGCTACAAACAAAAAAAGTACCCAATGCTGCAAAAAGGCGATCGCATCTACCTCAGCAGAAACCGTTTTTGTTGAAACTTGTTTTTCTCAATTTATTGAATTGCTTATATTCTATATATCTTATGTGATAGGATAGAGAAAGATTTGTTTTTTTGTTTGCTTTCGTTTTGGGTGAAACTTTTTCAAACACACTTTTTGCAGTTTTTTATAGTATGGATGTCAAAGCATACGATTTAGATGCTACAATTTGGATAACGGAATGTAGCCAACCGCAAACAACTGTGAGGCATCGAACCGCCCGATGGTCAGTACTTTGAAATTCACTTATATCATGGCCGGGGTATGAAAAAAATTTTGCGAACTATAAACGATCGCAAATTGAAAGTAGGTACTCGCTCATGATTTGTAAGTACGGATGCATATCTACAGCGTCGTAGTATAATCGTCGATATACTGTGCGCTTTTGTATCTGAAATATGAATGAAAAGAAGCGGCGAATATAAAAAAATAGGTAGCGATCGTGACCGCGGTGATGTCAGAGCGATCGTAGAATGCGGAAAGTGGTTGCTTCTAAATTTGGATATGCAATGAATAATGAGGTGAACACATTTGAGAATGGGAATGGAAATGAGTAAAGTGTGGAAGATCAGTTGGGGGAATACAACAAAAGTTTGGACTTGCTTTTTTTTTACTGGGTAAACCCATTGGCATACCTTCGGGAGTAGATATTTGCAAGGGGACAGGCAGAACCTGGATGACCACTTATTTTGCAAAAGTACTATCGAGATAGGGTAGGTGCGAGTAAGTTTACTATGTATATGAATTTTGCATGCGCAATTACACTCGCAATGGGTATGAGGTAATTCATGGACCAGAGTTCAGGGGTCAGATTCTGTAAGGCGAAACGATCAAAACGTTTTTGTGCGCACGAATGATTTGCCCTATGTTACGCAAGCAAGCTTCTTTGCGTACAAGATAGCCTTAAAGAATCTGGCCCTAGACTTTTCATTGAGCAAAAGCAAGTTGGTTCAGTTCATAGCGAACAAATTACAGCTTCCGCGATCCGTAATGAGTACAAACAGAACCTACTCCATTTTCGGTATTCAGCACGAATTTGGGGCTTATTTTAGTAAATTCCGTATGCCGAGAATATGATTTACACACAAACGTTTACAAGTTTAGTGTGTGATTTGATATTAATTATTATTATTAATTCCATGTTGCAGCTCTGGGAAAATGTAAGTTTATTTTATGTTTCAACTATAAATCAAAATAAGTTAGGGAAACTATCTGCACAGTGACAATAATAATTGTTATTACCTACTTCAAAATTTACTTTAATCTGTATCAAAGAGTAACGAAGCTTTTGTGGCAGAACTTCGAAAACAATACAACTAGCCCAGTGGTGCAAATTTATCATGTTTTATGCTAAGGCTAGCATATTTAAACTTTAAATTGCATATAAGTATAACAGAATATGCTATTATGCAATCTAGCATATTTTCTATTTTTAATATGAAAACTTTATTCGCACAATAAGGAAATATTCGTGGTATATTTTGCTTAACAAATAAAAAAATTCTATTTTTGGCATTACTGAAAATATGTATGACAGTTTCTCAGTTTGAAGTATCAGCTGTCAAGCCTCAAAAACAAATTCAATTCAAAAGTCAATTGCTCCCGCCGGCCGGCTTTGCTTGCTTAAATGTCTTGTCTAAAGTCCGGCTCACAAAATAGAAAAGTGTTTTATTTTGACACTGCAGAATTTTAACTGGCATGAGTTTCCGGAAAAACGTTTCCTATGTTCTTAAACTCGGTGTTACGTTAAAACAATGTGTTGTTGCCGCTAATAATATTTTCATACTGGATATATCAAAAATAAATAATCAACGCTTTAAAAATTATCGAAAATACAACTTAAAATTAGCCTAAGAAATGGGAAAAACTCGAGTTATTATTACCATTTTGTTTTTTTGTATACTTCAATGCAATTAAAAAAATTGAAACTGAACTCACCACTTAACCAATTAAATTCGCACTTCAATCACTTAAAAAATCACAAAACTTTGTTAAAGATTAAACAAAATTAAAATACCACACTGAAAGGGAAAACAAAAATAAAAAAATAACTATGAATAAAAAGGTGGAGGAAGTGCACCGATTATGGAATAGGTACCTAACGAAGAATTCGTTCTTGAACACTAAAAACAATTTTTTTTTGTCCGGATTTTTTATGGAAATAGTTCGTATTTATTAATTAAAAAAACAAAAACAGAAGTTAAATACATATTACACTTAAGTAAATTAACAAAAACGTGAAAGAAAACAAAATGAACACATTGATAAAAGTGATCCTACTATGGACTACTAATGATCTCATAGGATTACTACAGAGTTTTTGTAGACAATTTGAATTAAGGACGTATTCCACAAGGTGGTCCTTCTGAGACTATAATCAGAACGGTTTTTCTGTCAAGTGGTGCGTTGAGACCTTCATTAGAAGTCGAATTGAGAAGTCTAAAGACTGTAGTACGAGGAATATAACAAAGTGGGTCTAGTTTCTTGAAGCCCATAATTTTTGCGCTTCACTTACGCTTTTTCTGATTGGGCGTCATCTGAAAATTCATAAATTACCTACATAAATAAAAAATTTCTGTTCTATATTAGGAACACACTGATATTTTATATTAGTAACAACGTTGGATCAAATAAAGTAAAAATTACCTTCACTATTTAACTTAGCTAACTTAATAATGTTCGCAGTAATTAAAAAGGTTGATGTTAAAATTTTAACTTGAAACATTTCCCTTTAGAAAATATAGTACGCACTTAATCAATAAATTTGATTTTGCAACTACTCACGTCCACATTGGTCGACATGCACAAGGGTACTGACATTAAAAATATGCGCATGAAAGAAAAGCTTTTCGTGAAATTTAAGGACACGATATACGTTACGTTCGTTCTGAGATATTGCACTATTCCATTTTAGGAACGTATTCCATACGGTACACTTTCTCTACTCAATATTTCGCAAATTACCGAAAAATTCGATTGCAAATTAAAACAAGTTATTTTCGTAAAGAAAATCTACTAGCTAAATAATTAAATACATGTATATTTGACAAAAACGTTCTCACGCGATCAAAATTTAAAAAAAAAATTCTCCGTACAAAAAGTATACAAAATTTTAATTTTATAATAATGGATAGAAGAACATCTATAGGATCTATTCTTAAATATTGTTTGCCCAATTTTTGCGTAAGGGAACGAAGTTTGAAGTTTATTTTTATTGGTTTTGTGAATTTTATCTGCCCACCTGAACCTAAAAATAGGGGTTTTGGACCATTTCCTCCTCCGCACATTTTCTGATCCTATAAATAAAACTCGTAGGTATAACTTTGGAATCTAGAAGTCTTAATATATATATGTATATGAATAAAAAACATATTCGTTTATGAAATAAATACGTGAAAGTAATTTTTGAGACATCCTGCAGCAGTTGGTAAAACTATATTTACTTTATTTATCAAGAAAATTAATTAAAAATGGTGCATCAGTGCCATCCGTGGACTAGTCCCATAAGTACGCTGCCACAAACGATAGAATACACAAAATCGTCCTTGTTTTTAACTATGCAGTGCAAATCTACATTGATCCCTTACACTTTGTACCTAAAGTACTATTAGAAAACACTTACAACTGCGGCCCTTAGATCAGCCATGTTCATTTATAAAGATAGCGGTTACAACGCACATTTTTGATTTAACCATAATTATTTATCTTATGGTCTTAAAATATCGTTCTTAATCACTTAAAGCGTGTTGCAGTAGCTCCTTTATTTAGTAGTAGATGAAATGGCTTCAAGTAACAAGTAGATAATACAAACATTTAGTGATTCCAAATGACTGCACTTTTAACAGACCCCGTCTTTGAAATCTTTCCAAAATTGTTCTCCTTTAAATTCGTTACTTAGTTCGTTGTCTATCTGGTTGGCCTTTTATTGCATCGCTTGTAATGGCATTGAACACAGGGCCGATGAAAGAAAGAAGGACAAACCGCACAAAAAAAAAAGAAAAAAAAATAGAAAAGCAACTCCCCAACCAAAATATCTATGCAATTGGCATTACGCCATTTTCTATTATATTCCTCAAGCATGAATTTATTTTCATTTTTTCTTTCGTTCTCTGTTTTCAACATTCAAATGATAAGAAATTTATTTATGGGCACAAAATTGAATATAAATCAAATCAAAAAACGCGACAATTGCTGCATTTAGTGTTGCCATCGGGAAGTGTGAATGGTTTTTTTATGTTTTCGAATGATCTTTGTTTATGTCAATTTTTGCTTACCTATTTATCGAAGTTGTCTCACTCTCACTGTTCGTTTTCGTCGCATATATACTGTAATTGTTCTAGAGTTCCAATTCAATTCAATTCAATTCAATTCATTTATTTGTAATATAGAGCCGGAGTAAGTTGAAGTTTGCAGGCAACGGTTTCTTGACAGCTTCACCATTTTATACAAGAGTGACTTGTGTTGGAAAATGTTTTACTGCAAAACTATGTCCGAGTCGCCATTTCCGTCAACAAGCTTTAATGCTACATTCGTATGTAATTCGCTTCATTTTTCATACGAAAGGAAATTATAATGCGTCACTTATAGCTCGTTCACTTATATTACGGTTCCTCCCTTTGAGTGTTCTTTTTTTAAATACTTCACGTGAATGGAAAAACTATATAGCACCAGGAAATGCTTGCAGATAGGTAGGTTTATGTAACTTCCTAGCATCTATATTGTTGATGCTCAGATCATCTCATTACATAAATCTGGTACATTTAACTCTCTCTATTTTGTTCACTTTTGAGACAAATCACTATACCATGGCTGGCAACACTTTTTTCCATCATTCCTCTTTGCTAAATGAACTTAATGAAGTGCACCACTTTGAAGGTCAGTAAACATTAGCTCGGCTTGTTCATAAGGATAATGGCATCCGCCATTCATCACAACTTGGTGAAAAATCTGCGATGAGTAAATCAATTCAGTCAGCTATCATCATTAATAAGCGCATTCTGTGGCATCAATAGGTTCTGCATATCCTTAAAGATCCATCGCGTTTGTTTTCTTATTTTCTTGGCAACAGGAAGAACATATTTTTCATAGATAGGGAAATTATGTTAACTCATCGCTTTTCAACAATAGCGTGGATAAGGATTTTTTTTTTTTCTAGCAGGAACATTTCTCACTTGCCATCAGCATCTGGCAGCTGAAACTGAAATTGAAATTGAAAAGGAGATTCGTTCTCCGATAATGAAAGAAGGGGTTGAACAAATTCAAATTCCTTAAGGAAATTAATGTCCATTAATTGAGTAGAAACTACTCAATCATTCCTCTTGCATTTCGGAACCTTTGAATCTGCTTCACAAGGATTACTTGTATACTTACACACGTTGGGCCAGACAGTTGGAGACATTTTAAAGCTACTGGCAAAGTATGTCGGCCAACAAAATTTCAATAGGAAGGATCTATTTTTGAACGGTACAACTGCAAATGGGGATAGTTTACGTTCAGAGGTAGAACCCTCATTTTTGGGTTCACAGAATCCGAATGAATGGACACATTGAAGGGAGAAATGTAGGCCAATATCATTAGCTGCAGGATAAAGTGATTTAATTGCACGGAAATAATTTGTTTTCATTGTTTTTTTTTGTTTTAAATTCTGTAGTTAAGTGTCAGTGGAATGATTTATTAGTTCCGGTTGCGTGATTTGTCTGGTACGAAGTTGCAGTAAATGCCCTATGCGGCTATTTCAAAATATTTGTTTGATCGTTATAAAAAACGAAAAGTGCTCTTGGGCTTTTATTTTTATTTTTGTTGCTTTACGTTTTTTCCCGGGATTTAAGTATGCGCGCGTACATAGCAAGATGCATTTCATTTTACAAACTCTACCCGAACACTGAAATACACGAAAGTTACAGAATAAAAGCTTATAGCGTAAAGGATACAGTAGTTGCCACCGATAAGGAAAATTTTATTGTGAAATTTGTTATTTTAAGTGCGATTTTAATATGCTATGGATTTATATATTGCTTAAGGAATTTTCTTTTAACTAAAAGTATTATGTATATAAAATATCACCCGAAAACTACAGCAGCTGGCACCCGAAAATAGTAATTTGATAATAGCTAACCTCAGTTTATTAAAATGCATTTATTGCTTATCTATTAAGCAAAAATACGACAGTTTGAAAAGTTAATATTGAAACAAAATAGAAAAATATATATTAAACCCATTATAATAAAAAAACCGGCCAAGTGCGAGTGTCACTCGCGCACCGAAGGTTCCGTATTTGGCTAAAGTCCAACACATCAGATATTATTTGAAATCTATATCATTCAATCTTTCCCCTCTTCATGAATTCATCACAATTTAGTTTAATTTAATTACATAATATTTTTACTCTCAAAAATTACTCGCACATGAATCTCATTTTCTAATTATTACCTAGTACTCAACCCACACCAATTTTTCATTCTGTATGCGACCTGTCCCAATTAAAAACTATTGACTAAAAATATATTACTTTTATTTTGTTCTGTACTCCCCAAAAAAATGTATTATACTCTCCAACGAAATTAGCAAGCGGGAATGGGGTCAATTGTGCACAACTGCGTAGTAGAGATTAAAACTTATGAGAGCAACGTATTTTACATGGCAAAATTATCTTTTTTGAAAATATCTTGTAAACTATTAACTTTTCGGCAAAACAGTATTCAGCACATGTATAGATAAGAACATGATCTACAAAAAAGGAATTTATGTATTTTTTTGTGAATCAAGAAATAAACCATTTTTTGGGCGAATGAAAATATTTTTTTCACCAGATTACTAATTAATCCAAAACCAATCGATGTATTCCTTCCATTGGTATTTGTGGTTTAACTAGAGGCTATACCGGATGTTGTGTGTAAATTTTAGCCTCATATGTCGATCGGTTCTTGAGATAGACCTGGTAACAAAATTGGCTTAGTGGGTTCGGACAGACAGACAGACAGACAGACAGACGGAGAGACATCCGAGCGAAACTAATAAGGTTACGTTTTTTCCCTTTGGGTACGGAACCTTAAAAAAGGAAACAAAACATTTCCAAAATATAATCCATTTAACAATTCAGTTTTTGTACCTATTTAACAACTAAATTTAAAACTTTTATTGAACATAGCTTAAACAAATATATTTTTATTTAAGCATTTATCTTAAAAAAATAGTTATTGCCGAAAGAGCTGGTTGAAGCCGATCCTCATTTTTATTTATTTTGGCGTTCATAAATCTGAAACAAATACTATACTATACCTACTATAGTTGTTGGGACGGTCGAAAGTATAGTCCCATATGAACAAGTTATTTGCATCCCCTGTCCATTCAATCCCAATTCAATCTATTGCTTTTCTTTTATTGACGCTAGTATTGTTTTACTGTCATACATATTTTCAGTAATACCAAAGGCAAAAAATTTTTATGGATGCTTTCATTATTTGGAATGCAAAATATAAAACGAATATTATGTTCTTATGGGGGAATAAAGTTTTTATTTTAAAAATAGAAAATATGCTAGATTACATGGATCAGTGGTGCCATTTTAGCATATTTGAACTTGAAATTTTATATAAGTATTGAAAAGTACTAGATTTACCATAAAAAATGCTAAAATGGCACCACTGATCCACGGCTAGCCATCTATATGTGACATTTCTTCCACGTTCATCATTGTTGTTTCTAGTATATTGGCATTCGTGTTAATTGCTTCAAGCTCCGGTTTACAGTTTTTAACAAAATACCGAGCCCACCATATTTTTCAAAAATTCTTCAATGCTTCGTAATTTGATTTGGATTTTGGATGAAATGTCCGTGTCCATTAGTTGGAATGTAGCCTAGATGAGCTGTAAATGGGTTAAAAACTACCATGACAGCTTTTGCTGCGGATGGTGGTAGTAAATGAAATCTGATAAGTTGACAAAAACCAGTAGTTTCATAGATGAATTGTGTGGTTATAAGTTTCCCATGGATATAGGTTGCCCGCCCACAAATAAATATAATAATTAGCAAAGCATAAACAGACCCCAAATACAATCTGCAATACCGCAACAAAATAACGAAAATTATTTACCATGTCCACTGACAAACGTCCATTGCCATCCAAAATGTAGCCCCCAAGGTGACGAGCTCATCTCTCAACACTTAGGTCAAGATACGCAAATACCCAAGCATCGACCAAGAACACTCTGTCCACATACTCGAACTCATACTGTCATAGCGATCTGGTCCTCTTAAGGAAAACAAAACTAAATCGAATTTAGGAAGATCCTTGCATCTGGAGACCACTAGGTACTTCGTAAACGATTTCTATGCAAATATGTCATGCTATCCGCCCTCAAAACATATCCTCAAGAGCATTAAAAGTTTATCCAAGTGTCCTGGCTATACAACAATGATACTTCTCTCGGCAGACCCTTCGCTTCCTCCGTATCTATGCGATGATGAAATAATTTCTGCATCGGGCCATGTGCTGCATGTTTGGTGTTGCAAAGGAATTCAGCTCGGGGTCAATTGTTGTTACCAATGGACAAATATTGAAATGTTCCCTGAACCGTCTGACAATTTGAATAACATTTTGTTTTTGTGAAGTGTCCTCCTCTATATATACTCTCCGGCGGCAACGTGTGTGCACCAAATTCATTTGTCCTTCTGCCGGAGATTATTATAAAACTCATAGAGGGCGCATGTAATTAATGTTATCGTAAGGACGATGCGACTTCATTCAAAACTTGCACCAAGTGAATCTCAACTTAACTGCTTCCTTTACGAGGACAAACGCCAAAAAAAAAACTAGGCTGCATATCGTTGGTAACAGACAGCAATGGGGGGAGTATATTTTGGTGCTTTTCGAGTAAAAATTATGACCGCTTACTCCGTTCGAGGAATTTTTAATTTTTCACACTAAAAAAAAATACTTTCATTGAGTTTTCAAGTAAATTACTTCCACAAGGAGCTGACTTTCCGGGTATCCTGTCTGCACTTAATTTTATCGCCTTTCATTAAGGGGTAGTAAAATAAAACATCCGCCTCAGCAGCAGCGCATTGATAGTACGGAAAAACGAGCCGACTTTGGACGGATGCCAGACTTTTTGGAAAATCTCTCTCGATTGGGCGGAGTGGCACATTCATCAAGCGTTGATGACCGAATGGCTTTGACAAATACTGGGAATGTTCTGTGATTTAAGGCAGTCTCCTAATTGCTCGTCCCGATACCTATATGCTTAATGAATGCGGTGCAGCGGTGGACAGTGGACACTGGACACTGGACACCTTTGCAAATTGATTGCTCATTGACGGTGAATGATAAATGCTTATGCCATCAAATGCTTAAAGACAGCAGAGAATGGTGTCCACTGCGGAAGAGCCATTATTCGGGTTAGGCAAGTGGTCTGGCCAGTGCCTGTCATCTGCAGCCAATATGGCCATGGAGTGTTTTCACATTGAAGGACTGATATTAATTGCCGAAACGGGGTTTTAGAATTTGGCCCTGCATTCAGTTAATTTTTTTTAGCTGATAACAGGTGAGGAAAAAATTACCACTGAAATTTGCGTTCTTCTATAGAGGACTTTCTATTTGTTGTCTATCTTCTGAATAAGTTTTCCGAACGAAATGAAATAAGTTCTGTGCGCTGCTTGACATTTCCTACATGCCAAAAGTCAGAAATTCAAATAACTTGGAAAATGGATTACAAATTTCGACGTGAGGCGGTAACAACTTAAAATCCACTTACAATCAGCAAAAGCCATTTTGTTACAAATGTAGAGAGGCAGCAGAGGTTAGGCTGCTGTGCCGAAGTTGTATATTACTTTCTTCCGACAAACAAAAACTACTAAAATACTGAGGCCCTTATACTAATAATCATTTTTAACCTTCACATTAAATATTTTCTAGGTTAGAATATGCTATTTTGTATGGAAAATTTCGCCTTTTCAAAAGACAGTCTATAGGATGTGCTGAAATAAGGTCCTTGAAACAGTTTCCTTCAGTTGGCAAAGCTTTGACAAACTGCTGCATGAGATCTAGTTTTATTCGCAGAGGTGGAAATACAATACTCTTTCTGTCAACAAGCGGCTGATGTATAGAATGTTTGGATCACCTGGTTTGAGTTCAGATCTTGGCAGCCAATTCGACTGTACCCAACGCTTCTCAAGAGCTCTGTTGTTCCACATACACAAAAGGCAGAGATACTTGGTATATCCTTCTTGTTGGCCAAGAAGGAAGCATACCATCTTAAGTTCTACTCAAATGATCCATTTGCGCATGTGGTATTGCAACAACTCAATGACTCTCTTTATGTCTTCATAATCTTCACGCAAAATAGACTGAGTGGCCTATTAGGACTGCACCAAATAAATTTCCATTGTGAAGTAGGGCACACTTCAAGCTCCGCTTTCAGCTATCGATGAACAGCCGCCATTCAGTTGCGTTATTGGCTAGAATTCCTAATTCCTCCATTAGACCATGTACGTTATGGCAATACACAAATTCACCGTCACTTCGCAAGTATTGGAGAAATGCACTTTCGTTTGAACGAAAGTAGGATATACCTTAGCTCCTTTTTCAAGCAAGTTTTTCTCGTAAAATATTGATGCTAAGAGCTCTGACGCCTTTTTAGATTGTCCCAAATCCCGAGCCAAATCATTTAACTCTTTCTGACCAAATCCCTTACGAATGAAGTCATCTTCCATTTCAAAATCTTTATCGTTGGTGGCACCTGGATCTGCACGATACTCGTACTCTTGTATTTCGAAAAAAGGTTTTCTTTGAAAACTGACACTGGGATTTCAGCTGAATGAGGTATACTGGGCGTATGGCGGATGGTAAGCTAAGATATTCCATTTTGCACTTTTTTTTTTATATCCGGACGTTTTCACTATACAAAAGTATAACAGTCACTTGAATGATCTTTGGGCTGTCGCCAAATCATTGGTATACTACATAGCAATTTATGTCGTGTTCCCTTTGTCCACATCCGTAATCTCTCAACACACTGTTTGCACGTTTATCTTTCACTTTAAAATATGCAAAATACGCCTGACCAATGCATGATAGTTGTCCCTGACTGTCCCTTAGGCCTTCCGAAATTTATTAATACAGAAATGTAACACTTAACTTAAGAAATAAATTATTTTCATACTGAGGAACACATTTCTGGTTAAATATACTTGTCAATTGTTGATTGGGGCGCATTCGGAGTTCACCTCTAAGCTCAAACACCAGGCGTTCAGTGGCACCTATACCCGGTGAACACTGCCTCACCCCAGGGTCGACGCACACAGAACTTTTTTTGATATCTTCTACATATAAAAACAAAAGTTGTATTGTGTTTGTCGCCAATGTTCTCTGTAATGCGTGAACCGATTTTGATTCTGGAGATTTCCCATGAAAGATGACGTTAATACCATGGTTTGTAAGTATATACGGTCCTTGTAGGTATATTGATTCATGAGTTATAGGATCGTGGCAACTCCCATACAAAAAATGCATTCATTATATTATATTTCGAAAACCAACCAAGCAATTGACTTAAAATTTACACACAATCTTAGAAATTGGCCCTGGAGTATTATTGTGAAGATTGGTCTAAATTACACAAAGGGGCGTGACACCTCCCATACAAAAAATATAATCAGAATCGTATATCTCGATCGGATCATATGTTTTTTTTTTGTTTTGGTGAATACCTAACATTTTTCTGAATTTAAATTTAAGTTAATTTATTTCTGACAAGTATGTATTTGTCCAATTGATATATTTTTTTAATATTTAGATTTGGTTCGTTTAAAAATTTTTGATTGATTTTTGAATAAGAAATCCGTATCAAATACCATCAACATTTAAGTTTGAATTTTAACGCCTAGCAAAGCAGGCTTGGGTCCGTCAGTATATTGTTATCAGAACCTTTTCTATTTCATCGAGAAAACTTCGTACATTCGAGTCGTGCATAGTTTTTCCAGTGGGACAGAAAATTCAACTAAATTCGAAGCAACTGATTTTGACACCTTCCAGGAGTCTGCTCCACCTCACGTTAGTATGTGCAGAAAATAATTACAGTGCAGCTTTATAAAACAATAACTCGACCATTTTCAGGGCAGCATTTCTGCTCACCGAACTCAAAGAAGTCTACCTTTCTGTGCAACTCATATTCACAAAACATGCCCATTTCGGCCTTAACCTCTAAAGAGCCGCCACGAATACACATCTTCTAACTACGAGTATAATCGCTCTAGCAAACACAAATTGACGCAACTCACAACAAGTCCATTTCTATTTACATTTTCATCCCAACACTTGATTCGTGTCGAAAGTGCACCCTGTACCACATACCCTCTGCCATATGTTTCGAAACCAGTTTACATCATGTTTATACTTGCAAACTCATTGCAAGGGGAAAACTTTGCAAATTCCACACCGCACGAAAGATAAACAAAATCTTATGCGCTCCGGATGTGGCAACTACCCATTCAACGAATTCGTCCTTTTTATGTGCGCCAACCGCCAACGCTAACCATTGCCTTGGATCGCACACGCAGCTGAAGCCACAACATGACGCTTTGTTCGCATTTTTCTTGAATACTCAACTTAACCCCCCCAGCTACAACAGCGAATACCATTCAAGGATAACAAGGACGAACAGCAGCAGCAGCGTCGTCACAGAATGCACAGCACAAAAACTAATGGCGAATTCAATGAAAATTAAATGCACACTTTTCTTTTGTTCGCCTTTACGTTCCGAAATTTATTCAAAAGTAAGATAAGTCTCCTTCGCCTTCCTATCTTCGTGAGCTGTAAGTTTCTGTTGTTTTTTTTTTTCAGCTCATCATAGAAATGTGCAGCAATCCTCCTTATGCTGCTAGTGATCGTCATCGTCGTCGTCGACTTGTTCGCGCTGATGGTAGCGGTGGTCGTCGTTTTTGTAAGCAAAGAGCCAAACGAGGACATTCGGTGCTGCAAATGACAACTTTCCGCGTGCTCTCCTCTGTTTGTGAGTGCCGGATGTGTGCGTTTTTATATCATATCTCGTAAAAAAAAGGGGCAACCATCTCTTCAAGGACCCTCAAGATGGCATTCATATAATGGGAACTTTTGTGTAGGCACAAACTGGTGGCGGTGCTGCTTCTGCTCGATGGGGTTATACGGGTTGAATGTTCGAATCGTTTGATTTACGGACGCACGGGGGTGTACTGCGCATTCATTTAAGGACCCTCAAGGTGGGTAAAATTACAGAAAATGTGTTTACACCACTCGAAATCATGGTTCACAGGTGTCCTCTGATCAATTTTATTCAATTCAGTGCATTTAATTACCCATGAGGCAAAAGGGTTCCTCTCATAAATAATGATTTTATGGCCACGTATTTAGCGGTAATAATTTCCGTGAATTAGTATTCAAATGGGAAGCGAAATTTTTCAGCGTTTTGTTTTGCACTTTTTGGACGAATAGGTGTGGGATTTTATAAAGTTTTTCAAGTGATAAATACTACTCAAGGGCCAAGTCATCAAGCTTGGGGATAATGCCCTCAAGATGTTTGCTACGATTGTTGCTGAAGGCAACAATATTCCTACAGCCAAGTGGAATTTATTAAGAAAACCTTGTCGTCGTTGGAAATATTAACTTAAATTTTATTAAATCTTATGCGCTCCGGATGTGCCAACTACCCATTCAACGAATTCGTCCTTTTTTTCTTTCCCATACAGACCCTTTTGCCAGAGCTTCCTGTTCGAAAGGGTGACGGCTGACGGGGCATATGCACACACACAATTGATGCATCAGCATTGAATGATAAATGACTCTCCAAAGTATGACTACGGACCTCTGATGTTTTTGTTTTGTTCCACAGAGTGATACGGTTGCCCTATTCGAACAGGACAATCTGCAATGCGAAATTCTATTCACACGGCTCTTTATAGAAATATGCGCTGACCATATTTCCCATGAGATTTATATCGATTTAGGGATGAACGCGTAGAATTTGTATTTCGTATGTTGACACACCTTTCGTAATACATTGTTCAATATTCATAAGAATGGGAAGCCTAAGTTTACGCGTATCAAAAGCACAAACTATGCTTTATCAGATAGATTCAAGTTGTAATGGGTACAATAAGTGAGTATGTACATTCAAAAACCGTATGGAAAGACGACTAGATTGGTCTGGACTAGGTGTCACCTGAATGCAAAAGCTAGTTTGGTTGGGAACGCCACTTTTCCCACACAAGCAACACATGCGAACTGTCAACTTAGTGCTCACTAATAAAATTCTTGACAGGTCAGCCAGCTAAACTCATTAAACTCAATGAACTTTGACAGCCGATCTCTGATACCTAGTTTATGTAAGACGTCAACTAGATTGGTCGGGAATATGAATCCGAACGCGTTTGACTAAGCAAATTGAATTGTTTTTGTATTCTCGCGGTCAGCGTTACCTTTGTTTGATTTTGCTCTCTTTTATTTGGAAACGGCTCTTCATAAATCTTTAAAAAATTGTTATTTTCAAATAAGTACATTGAAAATGTAACACGGTTGTATATCACAACACTATTATAGTCTTATGCGAACGAATGGTTGTTAAATATCGTGCGAAAATTCTAAATTACCAGAGAGGCCTTAGAAACCACACCTTTTTCTCTCATCGCGCCTTTTTTCGACTCCTCAGAATTCTGCAACGGCCACTCTGTTTGTTTTAAATTTGACTCTTCGAAATGTCAACTGAGTACGCAAGCAGAATTTTCTTGACTAGATTGGTCGGCTTCCCCACCATAAACGTCAACTGCAAAAACTATACACGTGAACACTCTGGGCTAATAAAAACTAAGACACAGTCAGACTTACTAAACTACGAATCCGAAAGTCCCCATTGAAAAGTAATTTTACTGTCATCTACTGTCGTTGTGTTGTGTCATCATATTCACTTTTGTCGTATTTTTTGTTTACCGGGGAACATGAATCAAAATTTATAACAGTTTTTTGAAAAGAATTGGAGCCTACTACTAACAAGTTTCGCTACCTTTTATAAGAATGTAGTAGGTACTAGGAAATGTAACACAATATGAAAATATCGAAATAATAAGCCCCTTGGAAAATATTAATTAACAAAAAAAGTAGCCAAGAAATACTTAAACTGCTACTGCAGTCTTTTTAATTTTCAACATACTGGCAACACCCTTGCCAACTATATTGCATTTATTTTAACATCACTTTTATTTTACTTCCTCTCGGTGAATCTCTGACAATTGCGTGATTGCAACTGATAATCCTGAATACTGAAATATCCGCAGACAGACAAAAGAAAACCCACAGACAAAAAAAGAGCAGTGCTCGCCCCAACTCCAAAGTCGAAGTGATTGCCCTATGTATATCAAAGCTAAAAGGACCACTTCCAATTTGGTCCAACAGGATCTATCAATCCACGACGATACACGTCGTCGCTGGAGTTATTTGTTGTGCCTCCACTTCGGCACTCAGTGCTGATGTCTTCAATCTGCCGCACTATAGTTCGGATGACAAATTTTTTCCACCCTTCTCCAATTGAAGAAAGGCTTCTCGTGGAATTTCTTTCTTTTTTTTACGGCAAAGAGTGTGTGCGGTGTCCTCTGCTTGGAAAGGAAAATCGCATCATATGCTTTCCGGACACGTCCCTGGTGAAAATTTGAGTCACGAAAACAATTTTGAGAATTGGTCTGTTACTTTTGTTCGTTTGTGTAGTTGTTGCACCGCTCGTTTCGTTCGTTCGTTTGTTGTATGCGAAGGAATATCCTTATCTTCACGCGTTCGTTGTCGTTCGAACTTGGGGCGGATAAGTATTGCCGTTTCGACGAATTTAAATATAAACAACTTGTAAATTGTGTGGTTTGTGCGAGCGAGAGAGGGCAGGAAATTATACAACAATGGCGGATGCTGTGGCTATTTGATAACGGTAATTTTACACAAATGCAGTTGTTTGTCTAGTAGGGACGCACCCCCAACTGGTCCTCGTCAACGGGCGACGAATGATGAATTCCAATTTTTATAATGATTTCTCTCCAATTGTGGAGGGTTGAGAGCACGATTTTGGCATTCAAATCGCTCTAAGCCGTGCAGCTATCCCCAAAGAATCAATTTGAGGAACGGCGAATGGACATTTTTTGGCAGCACATTCTGATGTGCCTTTATTCCCACGAGCATGTATGATGAGGTGCTGGCTTTACAATGCTCGGCGACCGAACCATTAACCCTTTAGTTTTGCGCTGGTGCCAAAACCTGGGCACTAGACCACCGAGCTGGGAGTTTTGTTCTTTTTTGTCCCTTGCTGTTGGTCCTCGTCTGTTTGCCCTGTCAGTGTCATTAGTTCCAGATAATTTACTTAGTCGTCCTACGAAAGGTTTTACATTACAGTGAACAATTTGAAAAGTGGATTTTCGGAATGGGAGCATGAAGAACAGTTTTCGGATGACGACGACGACGACGACGTCGTGGAAGGATGCTTTATCTCTATTCCATGCTTCGGTTGCAGTGTCCGGAATTCGAAGGGAAATGATTTTTCGAGGGGGGTTTCTTTTTTCGCTCCTAGTTTGCCATTCGTGGAATCTCTTTATTGTGGTTGTGAATTGAAGGATGAATTATGATGCTTATTGGCTATAAGGAGGAAGGTATGGTTCAGCTCTGCTGACAGTGGGTGATGTTTGGATGGAATTTCAATGCAACTGACAAGTGGCTGTGAGTAATTGTTTTCTTATG
Source organism: Cheilosia vernalis (assembly GCA_949126925.1). Lineage (NCBI taxonomy): Eukaryota > Metazoa > Arthropoda > Insecta > Diptera > Syrphidae > Cheilosia > Cheilosia vernalis. Next base: position 48,275,828 of record OX421360.1, read on the forward strand.
TCAAAATTAGTGGCGTTTTTTTTTCTCAGAATGGTTGCAGTGTGCAACATTTTATGATAGATTCATAGTGAATGAAATTACGCTTAACTGGGTGTACAGAAGGGAAGCTGTGCATAACTATTTCAATTTGATGTAGGTATTAACTTTGATATTAAACCTTCAAAAATGCTTGGTGCTATAGTGAGTTAAGCACTTGAGTCTGTACATCGAACAATGTAGCTACTTACCTTTTAGATGATTTTCTGTGAGTAATTTAGAAGCTATTCCACTTACAGATTAGCGGTTAAAAATCTCCTCTAAGGTAATGAGTTGTTTGTCGATCTTGTTTACTTACAAGAGCTTTTATTTATTAGCATTCAATGAATTGATTTAGATCAATATTCTCACACTCCATAAACCTTCTCCCATAAGTGCCGAACATGAAGCCTAGTACGGAGCTGTTTCGGAACGTAATTTTCCGGTGGTCTCCGGTCGTGGACAGCGAAACGTCTGCGAAAAGGCAGCGGAAAATAATTTCTGGACAGTTCCATCACCTGTTATACATAAGTAGGAGTGTTAAAAGAACTGGCTATTTATCTCCGATTTAGCTACTACGTTTCACTGTCTTAGTAAAAGTGTCATTTGGGATTTATCCTAGTTTATGGTATTAACTCTAAAGCTTGGCGATTTTTAGGATCAGTAGGAATTTAGGCATATAAAAAAATGCATACTTCTATTGCGAACGTACTTTTCCGTATAACTAAAACATTCTAAACAGTTAGCTGCGAATAAGCCAACTCCATTTTCATAACGTTTTTGAACAGACTCTCACATCTCAGCAGTTAAATCGTCTCACAAGATATGTATGAATATGAAAACATAATGACCAAACATGCAGGCATGACTCCTTCCGGCAAAATTTTATATTTTTTGTTAAGATTGGAAAATTTAAAAAAGAAAAGTCTCTCAATTATGAGCTTGTGTTGCCTTTTTCATTTAAAATTGTCATCTTTAAAAGTAATTTAATCAGAATAAGGGTGCCCAAAGAGTAAAAAAAAACCTTTTCATCTTAATTTATGAATTTGTCAAGTTTGTTACCTACTTATTTTTTAACTTTTTCCATTACGTAGTACCTAAGAGCGAACTGGAGATGTTCTGAGATCAATTCTGACATTACGATGATAGATTAACTCAAAAAAGTGGGTCCCAAAATTCTGAGGTTACCATGACTGCATGCCCACTTTTTGGCTAAAAATTCAAATAATGGTACTTTTGAGACTTCGACATAGGTATATCTCGAAAACGTAATAGCAAACTCAGATTTTCTCTATATTATCGTACATTAGCTTTTTGAAAATGGTATTTTTTTAAAAATGTAGTTTTGTGTAGTTTACCGGAAAACGCCAACAACAATTTTGACCAAAATGCAAACTTAGAGTCAAATTGATGTTTTCAAAATTATTGTGTCCTTAATTTGCAAATCGAATCGCCGAAAACGCTAATTCTAAAAACTGCTCATATCTCGAAAACCACATTTTCGTTTTTTATAAGACTTTAAAAACGAAGCAATGCTTACAAGGACTTATAATAGGTTTTCAGCTAAATAATTAAGCAATAGTATTTTCCAAACTAAACATTGCAATATTCATTAATGTTTTGTCTACTAAATTTTACAAAAACCGCTCTAACGATTTTGATCAAAATACATATTTAGGATAACAAAATTAAGATCCCATACTTAGTTTTTTTCAAAAAAAACCTAATACACAAGTTTGTTATTATTTCTCAAAAATTACTACACCCAAGGGTCGATCTGTGTTCATACGTCCTTTTAAAACTCAATACCGCACTTCCATTAAAAATGCAATAACAGGGACGAAAGACATATGAGTACAAGACTATCAGATTTTGGCAAGCAGTTAATGTCCCGGACAATAAAGAAAGTGCGAATTGTATACAAAGCAATCTAGTACGATTACCCACTTTTAGCCCTCATTTCGCAGCAAAACGAAAAGGAGAGTGAGATTTTGGTTCATGTCTTCATTGCGTCACTTTTTTTTTTGTATGGGATTTTTCGTTCCGAAACAGCTGCATACTAAGCTTAAGATTAAAAACTGCATCTAAACGACGATGTTGTTCTGTGCTAACGCGCAGAAAGCTTTGTACTTTGTGAATGGTGAATGTGCTCTCAGTCAATCATCTGAAAACGGTGGTTGTTCACCTCATTGTTCGAAGGACCGTGACCGGTCTGACTCAACCAGTGTTAAAAGGCGTCACCTGGGAGTGATCTTCGTTTAGTAAGACTTCGTTTATTTTCTTGTGGCAAAACATTGTAAGCCGCAGACATCCAAGTTCCGAAGCACTCCCAGTTTTCTTGCAGTGTGGAAAGTGCTTTTGGAAAGGCATGGCACATGGGGTTTATTGTTTTAATTTTAATTTTATTTATAGGTAGGTGTCTGCTGTCTGCAGTAATGGGAGCATGGAGCTGTCCGAGTACCCTCGGTATGCTTGATTTACCTCTGCTAATTTGATCATTGTCTGCACTATCAAAGCAATTTACCTTCTTAGGAGGGTGGCTTTAATATAATTCGCACTGGAGTGTCGGTAATCTTGCGCGACACTAAACCTACGACCCTGGTTCCATGGCTATGCTGTTTGATGCTATGAAACCGGAGCTTCGACTGCTGTAAATTAAATTCACCTTTTCTTGCGTTCAGAGCTCGCTTCAACCAAAGTCTGAGCCTGGATAAAGTCGAATCCAAATGGATGGCTCCAGATCTAGTTAAGTGTCCGGTGCTTGTGTTTTCATGAAAGTAGACACCACTAGTGTTCACTACTCTTACGGAAAAATTAATAAATTTTCCTTTTCTAGAAAATTTGAAGAAAATTTTAACTTTTTATTTTTTGATAAACTAACTTTTCAACTTATTAGCAACAAGATTGAGTTCAACCAATAAGACTAAGTGGTAAAAATGTTTACGGTTTCGTTTTTTAAAACCCTTACATAGCCCAAAATCCTAGCACTTGGGACCTATCCACAAGGATGTCTTACAAAACAATGGATATAAGACCGTATTAAGACACCAAATCATATATACGACACATTTTATTTTGAAGAAGATTCAGCTGAGTCAAAATCAAAACAAAATCAAAAAACCTCATGAGCCCACGGAAAAAATTTTAAGATCAAATCAAGAAAAATGAGCGCAGAATCACGAAAAGTTTGTCTAGTTTTAGAGCTTAGCTCAGGATTTACTGATTCACGACTTCTTATTCGCAATTTTAGAAATTGTAAGAAGTGAAGATATTGACCCCCAAAAATCGTGAATCAACACTTCTCATTGTCAATAATGATCAAACGAGAAATACATATTGCCATAACCGATCGCAATTTTAAACAAGTAGTTCTAAATTTGATATTACTATGGTTGTGAATTGCAAAAACATTTCGCAATTTACCACTTCTCTGTAGTAAATTTGATTTCAACCCTTACCGAATTGCAACCATTTAGTTTTGAATTGCAACTCATTAGTGCTGATTTGCTACTTCTGTAGTTGCAATTTACAAATTCTTTATCGTAAATTACAACTTCTTTTTATCAATTTGCAATTCATATTTTGCAATTTGCAATTCATATTTTGCAATTTACGATTCTTGAGTAGTGATTTGAGGCATCACCGTCTTAAATTAAAAACGTTTTATCGTGAAATTAGAAAACTTTATTTTCAATTTACAACTTATATCTTGTGATTTACAATCAGAATTCATAGTCGTATTTTATATTTTTGTTTCCTCTTGATATCCTTGAGAATCATATGACGCCATATCGTCCGGAGACAACGGGATTTGTCTGGGGTGGTTTTTCTGTCTATGCTGAAATTGTTAATACCTACACGCAAATTGTTTAGAAGAACATGTATTGATACGAACCTTAAAAAACCTTTTCGATTGCACATTTTAAAATCCACACCATTTTCCTTCTTTTCTAATAGCGAGACATAATATCTTCATTCTGAAAAAAACAAAAATATAGATTTATATGCCTACTTTAATATTTTGTTTTCATTATTAAATAGGTACTTACATGATATATATTCCAGAATGCTTTATAATGGTTAGTACACTCACTATCACTGAGAAAACTTAAACTACTTAAAAAACGACTGCCTTAAGCAAAGATTAAATACCGACTGTCTGTCGTTGCCCATGATCGCAGCTGTCCAGCAAGACCACAAACATATTATGTATATTGATCCATATAAAGAAAGGATTTCGACCCATGGACTATATCGTTACTGTCGACTACCTGGGCATAAAAAAATGTCACACGTTATGTAGTTAGTTTCCATGGAAATTACAAAAAATATTTTGCAATTTACGACTTATCTACGTCAATTTACGTTTTCGATTTAAATGTGGTAAATTATTATAAGATTTTATCGATTCATCATTCAGTGGTGGTAAATCACCAAATATTTTTCGCAATTCGAGATAGCAAAGTGGTGTTTACGAAATTTGAAGTGGTAAATTGCGCCAAACAATCTCGTAAATCACTACAAATTAAAGAAGCTCGAATTTATACTTTTAATCGCAAAATGCAACAAACAAAATTTGATATTTTTCACCGTTTTCACTGACAAATTACAAATTTTTATATCAATTCAAGAAAAAATCGTTGTGATTTGCGAAAAATATACGATTCGTGAATCACAACTCAAAATGTTGCAATTGGTGATTTTCAATTCTTTCCGTGCCCCCACAATAATACCACTCCTCCCACTGCGAAAAGGAATTAGGCCAACAACTGCGCCTACGAAACTAAAATTCAACTAATAGGTACTCTGCAAAACTAATGAACAATTTGTAAAATTTCATCTCAAGTCCGTTTCACTTATATTCACTAGTTCTTTCTATTAAAATTCCCTGGCAGCTGTTTCTTCGTTCCCTATACTAGGCAGAGGCACTTTGAATTAATTACAAAAATTTGCAGAAAAACTCATCCTTCTTGGCGATAACCAAAACCCATTAACTGCATATGTTGCCGCCCGCACGACCACGACTGTCATCGTTAGGAAAAACTTTTAATCAATAGGGAACAAGAAGAAAAATGTTTTCATATGAAAATTACAAGATTCCCGTTGAAATATAATTTTTCTACCCAAAGGACATTGATTTAAATTTTTTTTTTTTTTTTGTTAAGGATTCACAAGATGTGCCATTGCCGCCGAAATCACTTCAATTCAATTTGGAGAGAACACCCTGCGCCCTGATACAATTAACTGATTACAAGTTCCGCGAAATCCTTTTTGTACATTCAAAGCTGGTTTTTCCCGTTTCGTCGTCAAATCGGATTCTACTTCGCATCTTTCTGCGACAGTCGTTTGTGGGTCATTTTGGGATTTCGCAAAGCGACGACATTGTTATTCATCAAGCGTTTTATAACTATTTTTCTTTTTTATACTTGTTACCTCGGTGATGGGGATGGCATGACGAAGACGGCAACGGACAGTGGGGTGGGACTGTGTCTGTAGGGGGTTTGTGGGAATACTTTAGTACGCACTGGGACGAACCATTATCACTGCAATAAAAATGTTTTCATTTGTCACAGTGACGCCATGCCAGTTGGAATTTGAATACAAGAAGTCACAAGTGTGGGAGTGGGGTTCTTACCACTGTACGTGGTACCATTTATCTGACAGAATGTCTTGAATATGTTGGGATTTGATTTTCGGAGCTGCGTATAGCGTATACTGTTTTTATCCGTAAAGTTGTCTGGGGTGAGCTAATGATAAGCCACCAAGCGCTGGACTTGCTAATGGATTCTGTGCGGTAACAAAGACGGGAATTTATGAACTACACAGTCGGGGGAGCGGCTGTTGTGTGGAATCCTAATTGTCCAATTGATTCCTCTTGGGGGATCACTTGCACAGTATTTTTATTTCTTTATAATATTATTCGAATGGAGAAATAAATAGAAGCCAGGGTCAATGCAGATATAGATCAAGAATTGCCAGCTTCAGTTTATTCTTAGAAAATCCTTTCCGTTACACTAGGTATGCAGCAACAGCCGCTCTCTTCGGAGGCCTACCGCTTGGGTCAAACGTTTTCGGTTTAAAAAATAAGTAGGATCCAAAAGCAGGTTGAGGAACCTGGTAAAATTGTGCCTTATCGTGGGCCACTTAAAATCAACCAACCAACCGCCGATGCTTTGTTCACTTTCTTGTGATTGCATACTCTCCTTCTGGCTTTTTGAACAAGTTCTTCTTCCATATTTTCTGTTCGCACCCTCTTTTTTCCACAAACAAAAAATATAAGAAGCGTTTTTCTCGGCATATCGGCGTCTGTGAAACGAGGTACAAAAATTGCTCCTGATTTTAAAATGAATGCAACAAAATGATCGTCAAAATTTCCGGTCTTGTGAAGAGTAAGGCTTCCTGCTCACAAGCGTTTTACTTTCTAAATTCGAAAAGATCCCTTCGCTGACCTTAATAAAAGTCTTCGGATTATGGTAGCAACATTTTGAAAATTTATAAAAAATATGGCCTTTTCGAGAGCCTTAGAGCTTCATTTGATGTCAGTGAATTGCCAGACTGTATTTAACTCGTATGACCAAACTTCCCGTTGGTCGGAGCTATATACGAACATTCGAGCCTCGTTACGAACATTCTGCAGCCTCTCAGACTCGACGAAGTGCAGCTCCAGAGTGGGACAGATCCTCGCCTAAAAGATGGACCATCAGACCACAACTAGTACAGCAAGCTTCGCATCCCTTTCCCGTTGAAAAACAATCACGGACAACCCTTTTGTGTTAACAACTCGCTTCATGGGTCATTGTTCAGAAGGGACATTTGTTAGGCCCAAAATTAAATTGGAAAATCCTTAGACGTGCTAAAGAAGATGCTGCCTATTTTTATTTGTCCGACTGATTAAGAATGTGCAACTGCCGTATATATGTGAGTGATTTTGTGGGCTGTCCATCCGTCTGCCGTCTGATTGTGGTGCTGCGCCTTCTGTTGCATTCAAATTGATGTATCGTTCAGGAGAATGCGATGTGCTGACGAAGCAGGAAACTTCTCCATATACGGCTACACAACAAATGCAAAAATCTGCCCAGCACCAGTAGTTGCAGTTGCTATTATATAGGAATAGAGGCCATCGCACAGAGACACCACACATTCCGCACACATCCTCTGGATGCCCTGCCGCAGAGTCACAGCTGAGAAAAGTACATCACTTATGCGCCGGAGTACATCATCTGTCGACTTGTTATTTTGGTTGACCATTATTTGAATTTATTCAAGCAAAATAAATGGGATTTTATGTTCTTGTCCATGTTTGCATTCGAGTGCATTTCAGAGCGGGCGGTGTTTCAATTTGAGTCCTGGTGTGGTGTGGGTGTGCATCCTACGTGTTGTGTCTGTTTGGGATATTTGGGCGAGGGAGGGTCCAGCTCCAGCCATCCACTACGATGCAGTTGTTAGTTTGTCTTTGTCATTTGTGAAAGGCTCACGATCAAAATTAAAGTTCGAAATGAATAGGTAACGAATTGCAAGAATCTCCACGTATTCGGTTCGTCCTGGATTTCTTTTTACCATGTATGAGTAGAGATACGGAGTGCGGTTTGGTTTACATCTATTTAAGAGTGAAAGGATAACAATGAGATGATTTATGCCATCAGTTTTGGCTGTTGGTCTTTTATTGTGCCAAGTCAGTACGAGGACATTGAGAGAGAGGTTATGACTAGCTATCTTTCCATCATCAATTTTGTCCTTTTTTTCCTGTGCACGGCAGACGATATTTTAGCTCTTGGTAAACTGTCTTACAGTTTTGGCACCTGTCAAAAGTTTATCGGAAAGAGGGGGAGGTTTTCTTTTCAATAAATTTTGCTTTTTGTGTTGATTCTCTAACGTTGACAAATTTATCCTTCTTCACCTTCAGTTCGATACTGTCGTGGTAATGGTGTGGTAAATCGCTATTAAGTACCTAAAAGTGAGTGTCCTTCAATCGGTGGGAGGGGTTTTTTCTTCTTTTTAGATTTGAAAAACAAATTGACAAGCGAATTAAGTGCCTGAAGAAGATAATAAGTGAAGTTTGGTTTAATTGAGCTAAGAACTTTCAGAACAGATTGGGAGATGATGGCATGTGGATACCTACCAAATGTGTTTGCCTTAAATTTCGCGTAAGTAGTTGTGAAGAGTTCTAATTTAATTCATTTATTGTTAAGAGTTGCCCTCAACAAATATTTATAAAAAAAAGGATTTTGATTTCGCGTAGGGGTGTTTCCAATTCCAACAAAACCACCAAAGCATCATAAGCTGATTGTGTTAATATTTTAGTGACTTTTTGAATCCAGTTCTCCTTATTACAACATTGTTCTAAAGCATGCAGCTCACGTTCGATTTAATTGGCCATATGTGTTTGTGTATAGCTTGCCCTGATTGAGCAATGAGACGCAGGTTAGAAACTTTTGAATGGTACAGAGAGGATGACACAACCGCTGTTAATAAATAAAGTAGCTTTCAGAGAGAAGAATATTCTAAATAAGAACTTGTATGTCCCGAGGAAAGTCAGAATATTTGATATGGAGCCTGCACCAGCGGACCTAGGCTGCAGCCTTGTGGAACACCGCCGGGATTAACTACAGTTTTTAGTTATCAGTCTTCTTGTGTGACAAGGAAATATGTATTTCCAACGTCCTTCTCCAAGAAATTTACGAATATAGGTGTAAACTTTTGAACTCTTCAGCTTCTACATATTAGAACTGCACAGAAATGGCTTGAGGGCTTATGGTCGGCTTTGTTACACAGTTTAAGCAAGATTTTCTTTCCACTTGCTCTCTCAGGCATTTATATCTTATAGTTTTCCACGGGTGGTAACTTCGCTTTTTTGACAGGTCGTAGCGGTTGATGTGCCATTAGGAACGTGGAAACAAGTGAAGCTACTTCTGAAATTTCAGTAGACAGAGAGAAAGCTCGGTCACCAGCATTAGGTTTTGGGCTCCAGTCAACTGTCAAAAGGAAACAATTTGGCCAAGAGGATACTAAAATAAAGTGCACGACTGGGTCGAACGAAAATTTATCGTTGATCAAAAAGTTGGGTTGGTTGCTTTCTAATTTTTATAGATAGGTATACATGTAAAATTCTGAGAAGCAAGTTACATATAAACCAAATATGCCAATGAACGTGCGTGGGGGTGCAATTGAAGTGAGAGAGTTTCTGATTGCGTAAGGCTCCAAGTGGTTGGAATTATCTTAAGGTGCATATTCGATATTTAAAAAAAAAAGTGCGTAATATTTGCTGAAAATAAGATTTCCGTCGCTGGTGTTGCATTATAAATGGGAATGTGTTATTGAGTTTTTAAAAAAATATGAACAGAGCTTCTCTGTCGTAATTCTTGAGGAATAATTAAAAAACTGATTTATTAGAAATTTTTGGGAAAAACTATGTATACGATCTTAATTAGTTTTATATTATTATCGTAAATATGAATTTTGTTCAAAATCGTTAGAGCGGTTTTCGTTAAATTTGGCAGACAAAACAGTACCAAATATTGCAATGTTTGGAAAAACTATTGCTTAACTATTTAGCTGAGAACCGATTACATTTCATTGTTCGGGATGTAAGCATTACTTCGTTTTAAAAATTTTATCGAAATCGAAGTTGGGGTTTTCGAGATATGGGCAGTTTTTTTTAAAAAAAAAGCGTTTTCGGTACTTCGAATTGAAAATTAAGGACACGAAAATTTTGAACACTTCAATTCGACTCCAGGTTAGCATGTTGAAATTTCAAATGTACCGTTATTTGAATTTTTATCTTTAGAACCGTTTCCTATCAAATCAAACAACCGAACTGTAAGTCCACAAACTCCAAATCCGAAGTTTGAACGAAATCCGGGCAGCCATTTAGGTTGTAGGATTGTGGAAGGACGAACCAACACAAAGACAGACAGACGTAATGTCAGAATTGATTAACATCTCGAGTTCGAGTTTTGTACGAAAACAATATCTTTCTCTTAATACGTAATGGAGAAATGGAGAAAGTTAAAAAAAAAACTCTTATCCTCCTATTGTGGTTGTTATTATCTTTCTGATTTCGAAAAGCACAGTCCCGCTGTCGAAAATTGCTGTAGGGAACTATATATAATAAAATCACACACAAAACCAATAGCTGATCCACAGGGACACAGTATTAATGTGTTTGACATTTTTATTTGCGTTTATATTTCCAACACAAGTACCAATTCCCAACACCAGAGATGGCAGAGTAGTTTACGTGAGGTAATCTACTCAATTAACTACGCATAGTAAAACGAGTAAACTACACGCCTGATTTGTTTTATTTACTACCTAACTACATGTGTTACATGTTCTATGTAATTAGAAAAAGATAAATTTCCGTAGAAAGTAAAGCGAAAGATATTTGGAATTTTTCAGTTTATCAGTTTGACGGTTGGATTTGACAACGCTAACTACATTTTGCGCTACGTTTACTACCCATTTAAACTATCTCATTTGCGTGGCAGACGTAACAAATATTGTTATTAAAAAAAGAAGAAGTCATTTCTGCCTTCTCTGATGTCCAACACAAGTTCTGTTCCTCCAAGACCCGCTGTATCATTCCCACAAAGAAGCTTAAATTTATGACGCCCAACGCACGTGATCCAATTGACCATTATCTAGGTCTTCCGTTTCACTAACAGCTGAGCTCAGGTCTCCTAAACAAAGCCGTCTGTTAAAAGTGAAAGTACCTACATACGCCCACGAGAGAAAATTATGCGCTGAATCTTGTGGAACAATTTATGGTGGGAAATACCAATAGACAGTCCTCCGACCAAATACTCTGCTATGCTGCTGTAAATTACTCTTCTAATTGAAGTCTTCAAAATCGCATTACATCGAGATGGAGAAGAAAAACCATCCGACTACTGTGGAACATGTTGAAATTTTCTCCTAAGGACTTAATTCTCCCGTAATTACTTTGTTATTGCCAATAGAACCTCACTCACTTGTGTGCCACTGCTTTCCTAAGGCACATCATCGTCTTCGTCAACATAACAACGGAACACATATAACGAGGGTCATGAAACAGAAATTACAACGAAACAAAAATTCCCGAAGAACGGGAGAGGAAAATCAAGCCAAGAGAAAACTTTTCGCAAAAATCATTGCAAGGAGTTGCTTTCGTTTTTTTTTTTCTGCTTCTTTTTTCCCCCGATTCCTTAGGCAGTTTCCTTTTACGAACACAAATTTTTATTTCGATTTTATTCCTTTCGCTGTTTTGGGTTTTTCACATTTGTTTCATATTTTTCTGTAACACTTAGTGCAGCAAGGAAAAAGGGCCATGGCCAACACTAATAGCGTGGTGGGACAAGAAAAAAAAGGGAAGAAAATGAGAAGGGATCAATTTTGCCCTGCTCACAAAATGATACAAACGCAAGCACAAGAACAACAGATGTCGATTTGTAACACATAAATTCATGCGGCATATTTTATTGATACGGACATAAAATACTGAAATTTAATTGAGGCAGAAGCCTTGCAGTTTATTTTATGTCCTTTTTTTTCAAAGACGTTCCATTCAATTGTGGGTGTTGGAAAATGAGGTTCGAATGAACAAAAAACAGTCTCAGCTGGCGGACTGTTAAATGTAGTTTGTGCCAGTTAGTGATAAGAAATTGATTTATTAAGGAGCTTCGCTTATTTAAAGAACATAGGAAGTAAGAAACCATTTTCGAAAGTGCGGTGAAAAGGCTTTGACAGGAGCTGCATTTTTGAAGTGAACTCAAAGTCGGTCTTAATAGATAGAATATTCATTATTCTTTAATCGACCCACATAAGGGGATTGCCCAGCACCACAAAGAAATATTTTAGCAGAAGTTCGGGGTACGATTTTGAAACATTGTAGGTTTGAGCCTCATCAAGAAGCAGCAAAACAGCGGGGCTGTCCATAAAGGGAAAGAAATTTTATATAAAAATAAATAGTGACAGTAAACGAATTAGGTTCCAACGAAATCAATAACTAAAACCGGGAAATCTATTAACAGACCAAGTTAAAAACCAGCGTAAAATCAACCTCTTCGCAGCAAAAACGTTTGAAACATTATTCAAACACGTTGAAGAACACGCCGATGGCTTCATAAAGCCTGAAGTGCCTGAATGTCAAGAGATCTATAAAACATTTATTATCGCTGCCTAGCATGATGAAAATGAAGTGAGGTCAGTCATAGGTACGGTGACCATACGTCCCGTATTTCCCGGGACAGTCCCGTATTTCAATAGCCTGTCCCTGTTTTTTTTTTTAGAAATACGGGACATACAAATGTCCCGTATTCCTATTTTAGTCCCGTATTTGTCCCGTATTTTCATATATTTTTTTTGTAATATTTTATTATCTTTAAAAAAAATTAACCATTTCATGATCACTAATAAAGTGCATCCTTAATAATTATAAGGGAATCTACTACAAAAATAATACATCCATACGATTTTGCTTGTTATTTTTGGCCATTTGTGTGCTGTTATATATTTTTGTTTGTCCCGGGTTTCGCTCTTGAAAATATGGTCACCGTATCATAGGTAAGTTTAGATTCAGCAAAGACCTGGCAGTCTGGAACCTAGCTTTTTTATATGGAGCCCAGCAGCTCTCAAAGCCACGTGTCTCAAGTAGACACGTTATACTGATCGACTGAGTGGATTTTATTCACGAGATCCACTTTTTTGAATTCAAAGGCTCGGCAGTCCAATGCTTTGACAACCAAAGCAACCTTCTTTTTTCAGGACTGTATTCGTTTTCTAGCTCATGGTGGTATTCCTCAGTTGAAAGTCCGTCAACAACCTCATTTCTAGCTCAAATGTTTCTATTAAGTTTACCGAAATTAACTTTATCGGCCCTCCGAATATATCATGCTTCCGACTTCCGAGTACCGCCATAGTAGGACTGATATGCTTAAGGTATAATATAAAGAGTATACTTAGTTATAGTAGTCAAATCAGACAGATAGTTCCGGTTTTACATTTTCTAACGATGGAGCAGTTCTTATTGTGGGCATCCTGGAGCTTGTGGCCCCTTTTTGGTGCTTAAAGGTCGAAGATCCTATAGCACCTTTTAATAGAAATATATATATCGAAAAGATTCCTAACACTAAAGCCGTCTTTACAAACGACACATTTGGCACATGTCTTGTGCCACTGCCTAGACCCATAAGAATGCCTCTTCTCTTGTATAGGAGAACAGTTCTATGATAGTTTGGAAAATTTGGCGAAGACAAACTCTCCAGATTTAAGTATATAGACCGATCAGCTAGTGCGAATTCTCCTTCCTATGAAACGGAAATCAAAATGGGCAAACTGCCAATCTATCTTAACCTCCATGGTACAATAGAAGGCTCTGTCATCTTAAGAATCTTAAAAATAAGGGTCACAAACATTTTAAAGAGTCAGGTTGTCCCAGGGATTACGAAATCTTTGGCAAATTGCGTAGAGACTTTCTTGCGTTAAGTAAATTTCTGAAAAAATAGAGGTTAGCGAAATAGAAAATAAAATATAAACTGACTCGAAACGCTTCTGGTCTTTCAAAAATAGCAAAAGTAAATCTACTGGAGTACTGGCCTACCCACATCCACGGTTTGTAAAAATATTGAATTCATAGATGTTAACTCAACACTTGCATTTTTTTTTTTTTTGCGAATTTCTTTGAATCTGTGTACTTAAAGCCCAACACCCCTAGTTTTGTACCGGTGCCGTGACATAAGGACAAGCGTCATAAGGCCAAATCTCGAAATTTGACCTTATGACACTTTGCGAAAGTGACACTAGGCCGAATTATTGCATTTGGCATAATGTCGCTTAGGTAAAGTGTCATAAAGCCAATTTGGCACTATGTCACTTAGGGTTTTGTGATTTTTCTTATCATCGTAGATCGTACTATACAATTAATAAACAGTGGAAAATGTATGGGGGGGCATGCTGCCCCCCTGCAACCCCCCTGCTTGAATTCTCTGTTTAGGGGTGGGAGTAGTTGCGAGTTTGGGTGTATGCAAATAATTTGATTTTGTTTTCCAGTTAACATCAACAAATTCTCGAATTGTAGGTGGGAAATAATTTCATAAAATGTTGGTGATGCTATTACCCACTTCAAGTGGGTTGTTGTTGGTTCATTTGGCCTAATGTCACGAACTAGTTTGGCCTTATGACACTTTCTCAAAGTGTTATATTATCAAATGCTAGAATTTGGCTTTTTGTCACTTTCACGCTTGGCCTTATGTCACGGCACCTTTGTACCAGCTACCGAATGCACAACTGATATGGGCCTCATTCAATTAAATCTTCGCGACATTATCTTAGCCCTTGATAATCTCAAACCCAACTCAAGACCCGGGCCCGATGGTATTCCCGCAATTATTTTTGAAATGTGTTCTCAAACTATTTGCAATCCACTTTTAAAATTTTCAATCTGTCATTGTTCTCTGAAATGTTTCTTGATAATTGGAAATCATCTTTTCTTCTTCCAATGGAAAGTCCACTACCACTTACATATCTTGCCTGCTTCTTTCACTATGTTATAAATGCTATTGAAGGTGGTTGCCAAGTCGATTGTGCATATACACTGACTTCAGTAAGGCATTTGATTCTGTCATGATATCATGATATATAATTAAAAAAAATTAAAGCTTTGGGTTTCACTCTTCAATGCTTGAGTGGTTAGTATCTTATTTGATTGGCAGGAGTCAAAGTGTTAAAATAGATGATTACTTTTCACGACCTTTTGGATGTGATTCTGGAGTACCACAGGGTAGTCATTTGGGTCCGCTGCTCTTTACCTATAGTTTTTGTCAAAGGTATTTCGCATGTATTAATTGGATGACTTAAAACTGTTAATTAAAATAAAAACTACACTTGATTGTGAGTTTTTGCAACATGATCTACAAAATGTATCTATTTGGTGCGTCAATAATTGTCTAATGCTAATGTTAAATATAAGAAAATGCTTTATAACATATTTTTACAGAAGCTCGTCTCTCCTTGAGTTTCAATACGAAATCGACAATATTGTACTAAACAGAGTCGAAGAGGCTAAAGATCTGGGTATTGTAATTGATTCCAGGTTCACCTTTGTTCGTCACGTTGATTTCGTTATTGCTAAGGCAAACAAACTTTCTGGTTTTAAAAAACGAAATAGTAAGGAATTGCTGGATCCTCATATCTACCCTTATTTACATTTTTAGTGCGTTAGTTAGATCTCTGTTAGAATATGCTGATATAGATATTTAAAGTTTAAACTTGTAATCTGAATACGAGTAGCATAGCTATAGTAGATCAACTTAAATAAATAAATACATAAATATTTAGGTTGTTCTTTGAGACGTTTTTTTCTTTTTTTTCAGATTGGCAGCACTTTTATCAACAACGACCAATTTGACAGATGATAGCCGACTTGCGCACTTTTTGGTCAGATGTCTTACTATGAGCAAAGACTTAGAAAACTCGACATTAGCTGCTCGAAAACTTGTAGAAAAAAAGACTTCCGCCACAAAAATTTACACTTCGCCTTCCTATCATCGGTGGGCCATATCCCCCCTATCCCAAGATCACCATAGACCTATTTATATTCAACTCAGCTTTAAACTTAATTTATGTGTTAACATTCCTATAAACACACTTGCATACAACTTAATATTAAACAAATAGAATTGTGAAATTCTTCCAACCCAAAAATTTACCCAAAAACACAAAAATCTTCCCCTAAAATAAGACTAAATGGAAAACTTTTACAATTCCTGTCCAGTTATGACTTTGAAAAAAATCGCTTTTCTATTCTTCCTGGTTTGCTTTTGTGTCCGAGTTGAGTTTTTTTTTTGTCTCTGAGAAAAATCGCATTCCCATTCATTGGACAAACATGGAAACCATACGAAAAGACCAATTCGAAAAACTGACACTTCTGAGGCTCAGATGTGTGTTCCAAGGCAAATTGAAAACTTTTCAGACACATTATTGCTTACAGAAGCTGCCACTGTTGATGCTGTTGACCCTATCTACGTACAACACCCACCCATCCCACCGCCAACATCACATTAGTAAAGTTTTTGAATGCCAAATGCGAGTTAGTATTGCATTTGGTCCGCTTGGTCGCGTGTTTGAAAAATTACGTATGCGAACGTTACAAGGGGTAGCCCCAAAAGAGCTATTGTCCAAAAAGTGGAAACTTTTTACTTTTAACCAAGGGGATGGCTGCATTCAAATTTTGTGTATGTGTGCTATTTAACTGTATAGAGCACTCACTGGTTCTGAAGTGGGGAAAGCTGTTTTTGAAAATATTCACAAAATTATAATTTTGCCTTTGGCGCTTAGACGGAAGTTTTCACCACACCAATGCGAATGCACACTCGCAAACACACATTCGTATAATGTGTAATTTTTAAACAAATATTGTTTTTTTTTTTTTTTTTGTGTTATTCTTCGGGTGAAGTTTTTCAATTTCTTTTAAAAATTTTACAAGACAGAGGGATGGGAGCGGGAATGCTTTGTATTGACGTGACATACAGAAGTTTTGTTTTCAAGTTTTGATTGCAGTTGAGCGCGTGGAAGTTCATCGCCAGGCATTGTGTGGGTTGTTTTTGTGGATTGGATCAGTGGATGACAAATGACATTTTTGCATGCAAATTGGAAATGCCTGAGTGAGTTCTGCGACATGTGCAAATTACGGAATAGTAAGCCCGGGGCAATCGTATAAGGAGCGTTCAAAAGTTTGTCGTCGCTTTTTGACCCAGCAAATTAAAGCGTACAAGAAGCCTTTAGAGCGATCTTTGAAGGAATTAACTGTTAAAAGTCAGAAGCAGAAGCAGAAATTCAAACTCGAGTCCAAAAAGTTGTTATCGTTAACAAAAGGCTCGAATATTAACTATTTCGTTATTGTGTTAACAAAATTTTAAAGCTGCCTTTAAAAACAATGATAGTAAATTTTAATTTTCTTTACAAGTGATGATGATGACAACAAAGAACCTGCGATAAGAAATTCATCTGAAAACGAGCAAAAATATTGAAAAAAAAACCTCAAGTAGATACAGAAAACTATTCAAAACCCCACCAAAACTAGGAAAAAATATACAAAAAAAACAAACAACACAAATAATATGTATAACAATTTGTAAAAACTTAAGCCAACGTAAAAACGAGGGTCCACATTTCACTTGCACTCAAAATGGGATCAATCGAAAATAGCTTTTGGTGTTCTACATTTCACTGTAATCGTTTTCGATTTCAAGTTTTTCGAAATCGAGCAAAATAAAATTGTTGTGTTCCACAGTTTGATTTTGTTTCACTTGTTTCAAGTGATTTCAAATTTTCAAACGAAAAGACGCAATCCAAAATGTAAGTAAAAAATGCAATTTTAAACAAACTTTGGTAAGTTTACTTTACTGAAAATATATTTCAATCAGGGGTAAACACAAAAATATTGCGCACGAGACAATATTTATTCGTTTTATGGAGCAGCATAAGGATAGCCATGAGGCTTTATGCAAGGGTATCGAGTTGTCGCTGAAGGTTTGTGGGAAAATTTAAAAAATGAACCACCACAGAACGACGCGAGTGGATGGAAAAATGTAATTTATATACCTATGAAACTACCGGAACCCAGCCTGTGCTAGGCGTTAAAACTGAAAATAATTTTATAGTACATATTTTGTTTCGTTGAGTCGAGGATCTTTAATAAATGGTCTATGGGCGAAATTTTCCTTTACATCGAATCATGCAATAAAATCCTTGCAAAAAATCAATTTTCGATTCCAAATTTTCCTTAGGGTTTTCCCAAAATTTTCTTTCGTAAAAACCTTCTCCTGACAATGAACAACTGAAAAAAAAATAAATCGGCCCAGCCGTTCTTTATTGATGAATTTTTTTGTTTTTATTTTTTTACATTTTTTCACACCATTTTCATATAAAAAATTTAAAGAAATTCTGGTTTCAAAATTCTGCTTTGCAAAATTCTACCTTTTAACCCAAAAATTCTGCTTTTCAAAATTTTGTTTTTTTTTCCTGCTCTGTCTAACTGCTTTTGAAAAGCAGAATTTTGAGAGCAGAATTTTGTAAAACAGAATTTTGAAAAAATAATTTAGACCTCGCCAGAATTTCGACCCCAACCCAAAAAATTGATAACGGTTCAATATTTTTTCTTCGAAGGTTTGGATAGGAAGCTTGTGGTATCCCCTTCGGAAGATACAATCATCACAAGAATTTAAATCATTCAATTTCCATTAGGACGATTTCTCTATATTTTATAAGAAAATAAATCTTTTCAAACCCGTTATTAATAAAATTGATTACCAACAACAAGTATGCGCAGTGGCTTAGTCGTTAGTGTGTTGGACTACTAAGCGGGGGTCCCAGGTTCGAATCCCGCAAAAGCCCAAATTCCAACTGAGGGTTTTTTCACTGCGCCACCTCTCGCGAACGTCTGACAAACATCCGAGAGTATAATTGTCTTGAAAGAGCTTCTCAATCAGCCGTTTGGAATCGGCATAAAATTGTAGATCCCTCCCATTCATTCCAAAAATTAAAAACTCACACAAAACGAATGGTTGTGAGAAGCTAGGCCCAGGGTCCCTTCAGACCTGTTGCGCCAACTATTTATTTCTTTTTTTTTTTTTTTTTTTTTGATTACCAACAATTATTAACAATTATTGCCCAAATGACAGTTAAGAGCGGTTTTCAATTTCACGAAAAATGATTTCGAAAAAAAAATCCGAGTGACCAAATCGGTCGAAATGAAGAACGCTGAAAATGAATTTACTCGATTTGGAATTTCGTTTTCATTTCACTCGAATTCTGGAACTTAGTTGTAGTGTCTTCTTCATATTTTTTTTAGTTTTTTCTTTACAGTCAGTCGGGTTTTTTTTTGGTTTTCTATGATTTTCTTTTTGTTTTTATTTTTTTTTAACGAATGACACTCCGGGGAAGAATACGAATCTAATGACACCTCACTCTTCCAAATCAGTCAAGCCGTTTGGGCTACATAGCGTAACGTAGGAACATACATAGGATACCCGATATGGGTTAAAAAATTTGTTATCAAAAATATAGAAATGAGACACCAACATCGCGTGGGTCAAAAATGATTCGAATCCATAACTTACAGGTTTCCGGGTCGGGTCTAAAATCAATTTGAAAAATATAGCTCGCTTGCTCATTAGGATTTTAGTTTTCCACTTTACTTTTGGATATGAGTTTTATAGTTTTTTGGTCACTTTTCGACGAATTTTGTATTTTTTATTTATATATAGCCAATTTAATCTTCAAACGTCGCACAGCTGATAAATAAGGGCGAATAAGGTCACCGAATCTTACTGACACTTTTTTATTTATTTATTTTTTATTTGCAGGAAATGTCACCCAGACCGGATGATGGTCGCAAATCCTAGTTCGATACATGTATCCCTTTCTAGCATTGAAGGAGTCTACAGTCAACCGATGGTTATTTGGAAATTCAAATAATAACTCAAATAAATAACATCAACTTAATGGCTCGATCACAAGAGTGCGACACTAAACCAACCTACCATTTTGTATATTTTCTCATTCGTGTTAATTCGTCGTCACGCTAATACAGATAATTAAAAGGGAAAACTGCAAAGCGCACTTGTCAATAGCTTAGGTTAGGTCAGAGAATTCTGTGTGCTGCGTCAGCACCATTTCTACTCATAGGTACTACCCATTGTGATTCCCATGCCTTAGGCAGATTGTGCTCCTTGTAGAAAGCTAAAAGAAATTCCTATAAGAAGACCCGTTACCAATATAAAGACAACCCTCTTGCATACTAATTCGCCAGTTAATTTCTCACTCCAACCAATGCAACATGTCTCACCCATCTCCACTTTCGTCTTTGTCCAGTTACCCTTCGAAAATGATTAATTGCGCGGGAGAAAAATCTCTATTCCTTAGTGTAATAAAAAAAAATCCCTCTGGCGCACAGCTCCTGCGATGAATGACAACATCCTGCTGTCCAGCAAAATACATTTCATTACCATTCTTCGAATATAGTATACCTAGTGCCTTTGCAAAGCTTTGCAAAATCTCTTTTAATTGCCAATGAAGTGGAAAAATGATTTTTCCATCACATTAGTATTCAGTTGGAGATTTTCATTTATGAACCAGTCATAAGGGTATTACATGTGTTCATCCCGCATCGAGTGAGAATTTCTCGTCACACCTCCTCCAGTACTCACCCCCATCAGGGACGTCTATTTCGTTCGATTGCTCTCAAGAGTTTTTGTCTACTTCCATGAATCGAAGTGGATCACAACAAATTAGTACTTGTCATTCTACGCGTACGCTCCAAAAGGACAAAATGAAATACATCCTTAATGACAAATAACTAATAATTAGCTAAAAGGGAAAAACTGTCCACAGAAATTATAGCAGATTTACACAAAATTTAGTTGAAAAGTAGTTTCTGTTATTTTTTTGTTGTCTTAGTTGTGGAATTCCTTTATAGGGTGCAAGAAAAGTTGCTCCTTTCGAAAGCGATACACAGAATGAGAGGAAGGACACATTTTTTTGCTAATTTTCTTATGATGCAACAATTTGTGCGAAAGAGGTTCGCAAAAACAAAGGACTAACTTAATTGTGCTATGGACAAGTAATGAATTGCTTGTAAAAAGAGGAAACGGATCCGGAAGGTTGCAAGGATAACGATATTGATTCGCGGAGACGTTTTGTTGCGCTTTTTGAGAAGCCAATTAGGAAAATAGTTGATTATAATTTGATTAGATTGAATGCAATGGAAAAATGTACAAAATTTTCTTAAATTTTTAATTTTTTTTTGTGGATTTTGATGATGGCAGCTGATGGGCTTGAGATTGGAGGGTGCAAAAGTTGGACGTATTTTAAATAAAGCAATTATGCTTCATCGCTGCTATTGCAATGGGACACAGCTCAAACTTTAAACACAAAGAGGAAGGAACTTAATAGCTTACTGATCACGATCGGGGATCAATACCTTTACTGGTATGAAAAATACCAATTTTCCAAACGTTATAAATTATACCTACATATATTTTTCTTAAGCAAGATCAAGACAAAATCTGTTATAATCTGTATTAGGAATGATGCTTCGCGGCTGGGGGTTACTAGCTAAAAGAATGAACAAATTTACCGCGCCCTAGCACGAAGCATAAACCAGTCCCGTTTCTGTGAATCTACCGAAGATGCACTTCTACACTTTTGTAGCAATTTAATGTCAAAACCTTGATGGTAAAAAGTTTTCTGCAGGGTTATTTATTGATACTATCAACTTAGAGGTACCTCAAGGTTCTGTCCTAGGTCCGATTCTCTTTCTTATCTGCATAGACTCTCTTTTTACAATTTTACAATTGACTTTAAAGGTGCTCCAACTGCTTTTGTATTTCGCTTATGATTCGGCTAGTCGCCTGGATCTGGCTTCCGACCAAAACTGGGTTCTAAGCCCTTTAAGAGTCTGGTTTTCAAAACACGACTTTGTTATTAGCTCAAAGACTAAAATTCGGATTTTTTGCTTGTCGTCTCTACTTGATTTTAATGTGAATATTTATTTTCACGCACCTAATTACCATAGATTCAAACTTGCATGTTGTAATTGTCGGTCTTATTCTTCTTCTCCTACTTTTTATAGTAGCCGGAACTGCAGTAAAAATAAGTGAATTTAAATACGTGGGTATGACATTAAATTCAAGATTAAGCTTCTCGAATCATTTAGAGGCTTCGAGGACATATTTTCGTTCTACGATTCGGGATTTTTATTTTTTCTGAGCAGTATTTGTTCAACTGCGTTATTAAAAACAATTTGCTATGGTATTGATTTCAAAACTACAATATGGAATTACAGAAACGCATTTAATTTAAATTTTAAGTGTAATGGCATTCAACACTATTTTAATTATATAAATTAAATTAAATATGGAATGCCAAATGAGTTTCAAACATTAATTTAATCTATTGTTCATCTTGTTAGCACGAAAGGTTTCCTCTAAGTTGCAGAAGTAAATCGTTCGTGCTCACAAAAAAATTCTAACGTTTCACTTTACAGAATCTGAACCCTGGTCTATCGGACTGCACAGTAGCCACAAAGAAATGGTGATCCGCGCATTTAAGCTAGGAAATAATTCTCGTCTAATTGACCTCCTTATAGGAGCCTTGGTGATGTTTTGTAGCGTACTTAGACTGTTATTTTTTTCAGTGAATTGTGTTTATATTTTCTTTCCTTTCAACACTTCATCTTCCTCGCGAAGGTTATCCAAACAAGTTAAGAAAACATCAATCAAAATACGGCCTCAAATCTGAATATGCGTTGTGTCCCAGTTAACCGAAATTTCAGTTGGCTCATCTTTCAATTATTATCTTCCTCAAATAGTTGCGACCTCAAATCGCTGTATAAACTGTATCATCATGAGTACTCAATATGACAATCGCAAAATTCTACTGGTAATTCCTTTCGAATGACCAAATAACTCTGACAGATATAGAAAGATATAGAGAGGAAAAAAAACGACAGAATCCCTGCAGATCTATCCTCAACCTCATTGAAGCTTTCAATTATTACTCCACCCAAATTAAAGAAATTCCCGAAATGAAAGATCCGAATCGGGAAGAGGAATCGATTCACCACCACGTACCACACTATGCAACCCATCATTGCGCTGTCGATAGCAATGCAATACCATTCCGACCAGGACGATGATGAATACGTATAGCTGAAGAGTCCTTTCGATGTACAGTCTGCTGTTGTGCCTACTGCAATATTTGAATATTAAAAAAAAAAAAATTTATGACAAAACTGTAAGTACCGCGAGTCCTGGTTTTCGGCATGAGATTGCATCGTCAATGGTACTCCGATTTCGAAATAATAGAAAGTCAGCAGTTAAAGAGGCATAAACAAAAATCACTCCCCAAATGCTGGCGCACCCCAACCTGGTTAATATGCACTGTAAAGTGCATCGATACCAATACATTCATAGATACACCCGCAAAAACGTCATCATTGTCACTCGACGCTCAATGGATTTTCCACTTGAAATGCTCTTTCCCTTATATTTGCCTGACAATATTTTAGTTTTTCCGACTTTTTTTTATCCGATGAAATATCCCCGAGCAACAATTCAAATCTAAGTCTGCTGTGGGTATATAGGGTATGAATAGTGCAGTACTTACACCTATTCATGGGTTGCGCAAAATGCGCATTAAGCGATTTTTTTTTTTTTTTTTTGTATTCCCTTGTTGTTTGGCGGTAAATCTATTTAATTATACGAACTACACCAATAGACTTACGAGGAAATGGATAAAAAAAAAACGGAAAACCAAATAGAACGCAGTGCAATAATAAAGGATTTAAGGACAAACGTTAGCAGTGGGCATTGGCATTATTAGCGGAATTAATAGAGTGGCAACAGTATGGCGAATATCCTTCATCATCGTCATGTAATCCTTTTTTGAAAAATGTTTTATTTGCGGCAATAATTGCACACTGAAGGACGATTAACACGGAGGCACAGAGGAGTGTAAATGTCGATTTGGGAACACAGTATAGATGTAGGGGAGAATGTGAATATTCTCAGTTAATAGATTTTTTTTTTAATCTGTTTTATAATGTGAATAGTAGATGAGTTTATTTTTTTTCTTTTTTTTTTTTTTCAATAATTTAAAAACGATGGAAAATAATTTACTTTCGAGGATTATTTGGTAAAAGGAATTTAAAACAACGTAGCAGGTAGTTAGTATTTTCTTTTCCTGTAATTACAGTCAGATCTTTAAAATAAAATGTGCCAAGTTGAATAAAAGACAAATTTTGCAATTTTATAATATATATTTTCATTAAAAACGGGAGTACACGTTTAGTTTATTTGTAGTGTGGTGATTTTTGAAGTATCACTCATTTATGAATGAAATACAACGTAACTACTTTGAACAATAAATCTTGTGGACCATTATATTCAACACACAGTAAAGACTGCTTAAGACAAATTTTTAATGAAAACTAAGCATTTTAAATTACTGTCGATTATAACTGAACCAACAATTGTGCAAAATGTTAAAGTAAAATATCAGCCCATGCAGTGCGACAGCAAATTTGTACTTATTTTACTTCTTAATTACACAACATTTTCGTGACTACACGTAGAAGCTTTAACCTTTACCGATTATCTTTTAACTAAGTATTTGTTGAGTATTTGTTGTTCAAAATGAGTTAAAAAGGTTAAATGCGTACTGTTAAAAATAACACACTTTAGTATCAAGCATGTTCAATGTTCATAGATTAATATCAACCCAACTGTTTTATTTTTGGTGTTTGTTAAAATTTAATGAGTAAATTAGTTGAAAACAACATAATATGTAGTCAATTTAAAGTTTAAACACAACGATTGTTTATTTTATTAATAACCGTTTTTCTTATTAATTTTTAACCCATTCAATGTTTGTTGAAATTTAACAACATCTCTGTTAAAAATAACTAATAAGTCTTGTTTAAATATAACAAACTACTGGGTTGTATTTACTAGTGAACATTTAACCAGTTCAATGTTTTGTTAAATTCAACCAATTCGATTGGTTTCTAATAAAAGGGTAACATGATTAAATTCAACCAAGTGGGTTGGCTAATGACAACAGAGTAGCTTGGTTATATTCTACCAAATTAGTTTGTAATTTACGACCGAGAAAATTTGGAGGGGAAATTAAAAAATCGGTTAGTCTTAACCGAGTTTCGTTAAACAGGTTGACTCGGTTATTTTGAATCCCCAAACTCTGTAGGAGCTATATTAGAAGTATAACTTTGTAGTTTTCAACTGAAAGTTGATATTAGTCTGATGAAGGTACGTACTAACGGACGGGCTAAAAACCTTACAATAGCAGCAGTGATTCATATAACAAAATTCAGTTTAGTTGTTAGATACTACAGCCATTGACTTATTATATAGTATAGTATGTCAATGACTACAGCAAACTAATTTAGTCGATTTCAGGGATGAAATATGACATTCAGCCAATCTTACTAACTTAAATGATTCAATTTGAAAAGGTGATGAAAACCGATTGGGGGCTCGTTCAGAAAATACAAATTAATATTCAGTCAGCAAACATGGTTGAAATATCATTTCAATAAACCAACTCCCTAGACATATATATTTTCGAATCGTTAAAGCTTAAATTATGGTGGTGCGTGTTTAAAGAGTCAGATGTTCTTAAATTGTAACTTTTTGTTTTAAAAATCTGCTCAATTTATCCTAATATCCATTGCAACTGTCAAATGTTAATTTTTCTCTATTTTCCACAGACTTGTCGTCTCTATAAACGTACAAAACAAACACACGTTAAAATTTTACAAATAACAAATGTTTTTGAGTAGGTAGGTACGTGTAAAGGGGACCTTAACCAACTTAGCGTGCGAAACTGGAGACAGCTAGCTAAAGATCGCGCTGGCTGGAGACGCTTGTTGGTTGAGGCCCAGGTCCACCCCGGACTGTAGCGCCACCTTAAGTAAGTAAGTAAGTAAGTAAGGTACGTGTAAATAGGTATGAATCTCGCTCAGAAATCAAATCGAGATTCGCAAATTTGCTCCGATTTTTTTTGCGCCCAATGGAACATGAAATCTGACAGCCAGCTGATTTCGAGAGCAGAAAAAAAAAATGATCAGAATCTGAAAGAAGTGCCTTTTCTGTCCCAAACGACATAAGAAATAAAAAACATGCCAGCAACCATGGTGGACTGTGGCAGCGTTCGGAAATACTACTCGTTTGAATTCCACTTTGAAAATAATGCATGCTATTACTACAGCTGCACTATTGTGTTGAGAAAGTTGGTAGTCTGCTCTTGCTGTGAGTTCTGTTTTCAGAAAAATAAAAAGACCAAAATGTTTTATACACAAATTTTAAAATATTTTCACATACCAATTGATGATAAATAAATGAATTCAGACATAGAAAACCACCAAATGGCAGACCAATTTTTAATAGTTTATACCAGCTCACAGAACAGGCCACTTAACGGTTCAATAAGCAGTTTTGTATTTTGCCCAAATGATCTATACAGATCATGGAAATCAATGATCTAGGTACCTACAACAAAAAAGCTCCTCACAGTTTGAAAACTTTAAAGTTTCAAAAAATATATGAGTGAGTGATTAACACTTTTTTTTAGGTGAAGAATTTTCCAGCACTTTAAATTTAGTGTTTCTTTCAAAAACAATGGAGTATAGCTTCCACTAAAATTCGAACTTAAGCAACCAAAAACAGTCATACTGATTGAAAGCTTAAAATACTGAACCAAGCGCTGGCTTCCTTAGGTATGTATAATTTTTTTATAAAGTATCGTTAATTTTTAGGCTTCGAAAGTTAAGCGAAATAAAATACACACAGCGATACATTTTTGATGAACATTTTATTTCATTATAAAGTTTGGACCTAACAATTAAGTGTGAAGAACAATATCATCAAAATGGTCGCTTTGGGAAGATTCGCAGCATGTGATTCTTTTGAGGTAATTTTTAGCCACTTTTTCGCACATTTCGGGCGCACAATTTAATTAATGTTGGCATTTAATGCGTCTAGACTTCGGAGATTATTCTTGTAAACAAGGTATTTTCCGTAGCCCCACAGAAAAAAATCTAACGGTGGCAAATCGCATGATCTTGGTGGCAAATTGACGTCGCCAAAACGTGAAATTACGCGACCAATAAACTTCTCACGCAATTAAGCCATAATTGGTCGTGTTGTGTGGCTTGTTGTCCCGTCTTATTGGAACCACATATCGATCCCGTCATGAACCTTAATCGCCGGCCAAAAAAACGGTTCCAATTCGACCATATCGCTCCGAATTGATAAATCGATAAATTCGGATCATCAGAAACATTTGCACTTGCAGCAGCAATATTTTCAACTTCAAATTTCTTCACAATTATACTGATTGCTTGCTTAGTCGGTCGATGAATGACCCGTATTAACTGAGAATTACAGTGCTGTCTGGGTAGCGTGATCACTGGGCTGCGTGAACACCTGGCTCGCATGAACACCAATTGTTTTATACAGAACACTGTATAGCGTGAACAACAAAAACCTCGATAGCATGAACAACAAATTTATGCTCCCATTTCGGGGATTTCCCTTTATTTTAGACATCGTATAATACATGTTTACGCATACTCCGCTTTTGTTCATATATAGTTTGTACTGATTTCAATGAAAAAAAAAGTTGTTATCCAGAAACTAGAAAGGGGTGTAGCGCCATCAATTTTATCCCTAGAATACAGTGTTGCTTAATCTACAATTTCGGCCATAAAAAAAATAAGGATAAGCTGTACTGTAATTTGAAAATTAAAAGTCAGTGAACGCAGATAAAATTACATATTGGTCCAATTGTTAGAGATGAACTTCGGTGCATCTTTGAGTCACTTAAAAACAAAAAGTCGGCGGGAGTGGATGGAATCCCAAACGTCGTATTAAGACGCCTGCCGCTAGAGGCGATAGATATCTTCACCACGCTATTTAACAATGCTCTGAATAATGCATATTATCCGGCGCAGTGGAAAATAACGGTGGTACACCCTATCCCTAAAAAGGATAAAGATAGGACAAACCCTGCTAATCTTCGGTCAATTAGTTTGCTTCCGAATGTTAGCAAGGTATTCGAAAAGGTCGTCAACAGATCTCTTTTAAGATGGGTTGAAGAAAATAAGATTATTCCGGAAAATCAGTTTGGCTTTAGAGCGGGGCATGACACTATTCATGCCGCGTCGAAACTGGTCTCCGACATTCAGTGGAATAAAAGTAAAAAGCAATGCACGGGTGCCTGCCTGGTCGACTTTGAGAAGGCCTTTGATACCGTATGGTTGGAGGGGCTTTTCTATAAGTTGACCAGATTGGGCATTCAAAAACCTTTGCTATATATGATTTATGACATGCTTATGGGAAAGAAGTTCGTTGTCAAAGCTGGCAATGTGACTTCGAGCAGGGTTTTCGAAATTAAAAACGGCTTACAACAGGGAGCAGTGAATTCTCCGGTCCTGTTTAATATTTACACAAGTGATCTGGTGGGTTCCCTCAGACATTCTATAGCGTACGCAGACGATTTAGTGGCGTACAGGTCAGGACCAAAAATCGAGGTCATCAACATCCTTCTGCAGCGTGACTTCGAACAAATTAAGAGGTATTGCGATGATTGGAAGTTGAAAATCAATTTCCAAAAATCGGAAACAATCCTGTTCAGAACTCCATTGGCTGGGGCCTCTGGGGATACCAGAAAAAACTGGAGAAAATTAACAATTATTGGACAACAGGGGCGGCCTTTGGCGGTGAAAACCGTGGTCAGGTATCTTGGCATATGGCTCGACCAGTATCTGTATTTTGACAAACATATAGATGCTTGTCTTGCTGGGGCCAAGGGGGCCTACGCTCGGACAAGGAGACTGTTTCGTAGCAGTCAACTTGATTCCAGGGTGAAGGTCATCTGCTACGTGGCCCTTATAAGGCCCATAATCGCTTACGGCTGTCCCATGTGGTTCAATATAGCGCCGTCCTATATGGAAAAGATTCGGGTGTTTGAGAGACAATGTCTCAGGGCCTGTCTAGGGTTGTTTAGAACTCCCGAATCAGAGTACATAAAATATTATCCCAACAGGACCCTATACAATGGGGCTCAACTGAACTGGATTGACAATTTCCTTATTAAGGTGATTCGGAGGCACGTTGCAAGGGCGATGGCCAGTGATAATAACCTGATCTCAGGGGCTTACTACCCCAATTTAATGTACCACGAGAGTACGCTTCGGTCTGGCTTTATCCCGCCTGAGGCATTTCTTCATGTGGACATGAAAGGGTTAGTCCAGACAAAAGATGGTGTGCCGGTATTGTACCACAGCCACCGCGGCGCGAGGGATAAGCGGCTCATCCACGACGGGTCCGCCGCCAATGCTCAGGAGCTCCTCCGTTTTAGTACCGCAATTGCGGAACGGGACAGGGTCGATACGGCAAAGCAGTTCACCGAATTTTGGTGGCTTGAGGAAGAGGTGAGGGTGGATACGCTCTCCCGGGCCGGTGCGCTACTGACGTAGCATCCTCCTTAGTTTTAAGCTAGATATTAAGTTGGTAGGTTTAGGTTAGAGTAGGGGGTCCTTGGGAGGGACTGGGCCAGCCAACATGTAAGTGCTACCGAGACTCGACCGTAGCTTATGGCCTCGATCGACTCTCGGCGGCACGGATGAACCCTTGTTGGCGGCTGTCAGGCGCCCACGGACGCGATCAGGATAGTGACCAATCCATAAGATTGCTCACCACCCTGATTATAATTAATTTAGGTTAAGTAGCTTAGGTAGTTTTAAGTAGTTTTAAATAAAAGAACATAAATAAAGAATTCAAGTTTTCTAAAGTTTCTTGAAGAATAAAAAACAAAACAAATTAAATATAGATAGATTTAAGGCCGAAAGGCAATAATTTTAAGGATATACATAGTTAAGTTTAGAGCGCTCGCTATGAGCCAGTAAGCTAGAATTAAGATAAATGTTAGCTTTAAATTAGATTTAATCGTTTTTGTCTAGTATGTAAGTTTAATTATAACCCCAATAAAAATGAATTTAAAAAAAAAAAAAAAAAAAAAAAAAAAAAAAAAAACATATTGGTCCAAAGCGGTACCAAAAACTTTGCGGGGCAATGAACGACATAAGCTGAACTGTGGAATGTTTTACATCTCTTCTGTTTTAAAGGCGTCGTTTTGTCGTTTAAGGAGTACCATCAAAGTTGTCCTTCTTATTCAGAGACTTTCTGAATGCTGGGTAAAGAAAATCAAAATATACGCCCTTAAAAGAAATACAGACCGGTTTTAACAAATTTAACATATTTATTGCTTTAGGCAGTCAAGCAAAGGATTGGGCTTCTTACACCTTAAAATGTATGTAATATAAAAGCCATATATTATTTTAATCTTAGTCTGAATTAAATACCTCTTCTTCTTCCAATTAAGTCCGTTTTCTGTTAAAAACAAACAAATAAGAAGATATCCTCCGTGTGTCATATGTTAAATTTCACATCGATTCTCCGCACCGATAATATTAAAGCTTCACAGACAAAGAATACTTTTGTACTCCTATACACATTTTATAGCCTCCCGACGACGATGAAAACCAGAATGTGAAAAAGGATAACCACAAAATAAAACTTCGATTTTTATTTGCCCAATAAATTTAATGGTGCGAGAATTATATGGCCGGCACGAGAGTAAAGACCTAACGCAAACGAAAATGCAGTATACCGATTCTGACACTTCTCTCAGGAGGAACAGACATTATATTACAGAACAGCCAGAGACCGCAATCCACTCGAGCTATAGCATCTGGTTTGTTGTGCTATAACGCTGCGAATATTTTATAAAAAAAAAAAAATTAATTTTTCCCAACAATCTGCGTGAGAAAAATATGAAAAATTAAAACTCAAATCTCTTAATCAGATTAAAGCAAATGATTTTTAACAAATAAAAATATTGTTTCATAAAAGGATAATTCGGGAGCGCAGACATTAACAAGAAGATTTACAAACGAACCCATTCAGAGTGCGAGAAGAAAATAATCCCAGAGTCGTGTTAATAGCGCTTCCGTGATCACTATTGCGTAGTGGTAGTGAGGACCTAAATAAAAACGGCATAATAAATATAATACATTGCAATTGGACGGACCGAAAATGTTTAACCTTGGAGAACTAAGAGACAAATTTAAAACATCGCCATCGGCCATCGGCCATCGGTTTGGTTGCTTGGTTTGGTTCGTTCGCTAAAAAAATGTCGTATTAAAATTTGAGTTAGTAGTATTAGCAATTGTTATTGGGTAAGTGCTTTAAGACGGCATTTAACATGATTGCAGTGCTATAATAAAAATTTCATCGTATACCCGAATTTTGAACGTACCACTTCTGTGAACAATGTGGCTTCGGTTACATGTAACATTCAATTCATCCCCAACGACGCCACCCTTGTGCTGAACAATATTTTAATAACCGTTCCGTTTTATTTCATTTTTATTGGAACACACTCTTTGTAAAAATGTGAATAGACTAGCACGGTTATTTGAATTTAAATCCTGCCAATCATCTTCTCTCTGTCAATCCCCGCACATCCTTTTGTTTCGTCGCCGCATTGATGGATGCAATGCAATGCAATGAAATGCAAACAAAAAAAAAAACAATAACTGTTCCAACTGATTACTGAATCGGCAAATATATATATATATTTTTAATACGCGAACGACTGTGTACGATTGAATATGTTTGGTATTGCTGTGTTATCCTTGAACATTGAGAGCTTGTGCTCGTTGATTTGCATCAGAGAACTCCACTAATCCTCTGGTTTGTAAACACAGACACGGTGGCTTGCAGATTTCATGAAATTGGCTGTTGGCTTGAATGCCATTTTAGCCGTAATAAGCATCTTGTTGTATTCATTTTTGTTGTTTTGTGGATTTCTCCTATAGTTCTATCCCGATTTTGTAGAAAAGGTCAATGTTTCACCCGTCGACTTTGAGCTTTTGCAACACTTCAGCGATTTTATGAAATTAAATTTATACATACGAGGATTATGGGGAGCAAAAACGATGTCGCCATGGTGTACAGCATAACCGATAAATAACCTTTGTCCTGCTGAGCACAGCAAAACGAGGTACGGCGATGTCGCATTTGAACAAAGAGATTTCTTTAAATTTTTCTTTATTCGATTTTAACTGGAAGCGTGAGGAAAGTGGTAAGGCGCCGAAATGGTAAGGTTTCTTTTTTGTGGGAATACGAAAGTGATTTCCTTATTAAGGAAGATAAAAACGTAGATTCTGTTTTAGGCGAGAGGTTACTTACCCTGTGTAGTTCCTATAAAGTGTGCTTTAAGTGTGCTAGACAGTGAGATTCATTCACGGAAACAGAATTAGGGAGACAGCTTTATAGCTATGTCCTTTTGATATATGCCAGCTCCCGAAAAAACGATTCAAGCCGAATTAACATTCAAGCTTTAAACTGAATAGTTAAAACTGTTTTCATCCAAAGCCAACGGAAATCGTGGAGTGTAAAAAAAGTGACATGATTTGTGTCGTTGATACCTAAAAATGCTTTTGGATCGCATTGCAATAGCCGCTCGTGTTGTGCCATGGAAATGATGAATATCGCTTTCAAATCAGTATAATCAATCCGTCGACAAGTTAGTAACCACGTACATAGTTCAATACTTTTCCAAGTTTTACTGAAACAGTTTCTGTATTGTATTTGAGTGGCGTCATCTGTAACCGATCGCAAATGTTCGATGCTCGAAATTATTTCCATCCAAAAATTAATTTTGTGGCGGGACAAAGTTACAAAGTAAGTATTATTATAATTAAAATCCCAAAGACATTTTTAAAATGTGTTTGAGTATAATTGTTGTGTTTTTTATTTTTTTAATGTTTTGCTTCGTATAGAAAGATGCTGTTATATGAAGGTAATAACATTTTTAATATGTTGGTTGGCTGGAATCAGTTCAGGCATCATGTTGAAGCAATTTACCAAATTCATATGAATATCCCACACATCGATTAGAAGATATTCGAATTCAAAATTTCGGTGAAAGCGGGACAAGGCGTACATCTTTTTAAAGCATTACTTATATCCTTTTTTTCCATTTGACCTCTTTAGGGGTCAAAATCCGCTCGTCATACATATCTAAAACACAATTGATACAAATTCGCTTGAACTCAAAATTTAAGTAAGAGTCCCCGAAGCCCGAGAAATAAATCCCCAACTTTGGGTTTTTATCACATATTTTATTATTTCCACAACTTTTAGGGTTTATTTCATATGGAAAAAATCCCTATTCCATACAAAATTTCACAATTTTCTGAACACCTTCAACGTGTAGATTATATTTCACTACAAGAGTAGTCACAGTCTCCTCAGTTCTATCTAGGCATAAACAAATTTCGAACTAGGTACCATACCTCCCAGCAGTATATAAAGTCCCTCTAAACTCTCAAGAAATAAAAAAGACAGCATTGACATCTCCTGCGTCGGTGTAGTCGATTTATATAGAAGTCTAGCCCTTGATGGATAGTTTAGATTAGGTAAAATGGCTGTCTAGAAAGACACACTTAGACCAAATTAATTTAGGTCTTTGTGATACCATACTATAGATAACAACATAACGGCCTACTCGAGGTGGAAGTATGATTCCAAGAACTCACTGATTCGATTATGTTTAAGTATCACACGCGAATTTGCCATATCAACCATATAGACTGGCATTATTGAGATACCAAAGATACATGGCTTAGCAACCCTCGTTAATTCCAAGTAGAGGTTTGCTTAGTTCCGACCATTCCCGTCGCCCATCACTTCACAGAACAATTACGGCCAGGCGATTTGCTTCCCGCAGAAGGGCGTTATTTCACCACTAACAAACACACAAATATAAAACCATAATTTACACAATAAACCCATCCCCTGCAAGCGATTAAACTTTCTTACTTCTTAGACAAACTCTAGCCCCATATCGTCCAAAAGTCAAGGCAGTAATTACTCCCTTTTAATGCTACCCATGAAAGTCCTTAAAAACAACGTGAAATCAGCACCATTGTCAGGATTAAAACAATACCCCATCGATGAACTCCGCAGGTAAACTAAAACTACTGCAAGATAAACACTTGACAAAGGATTTACCACCGCCACCACGAAGCACGCGGCGATTACCGCAAAATAATCTTTTCGCCTCACTAAAACTCACAAAAGAAATGCACTGACACGGTTATCCCGCACCTCAAGGAGAACAGCACTGCTATGTTTATCTTTGCGTATGCTTTCGGGACGAAACTTTATAAAATTTAAATCTTTTAATTACGCTCATTCACCAGCTCAACGATATCAGCACTCACACACGAGAAAACCTCTTTTATCCCAATACAGAACTTTGTATCGGGAAAAACGTTTGATAACGGTTCCACAAGGATTAGGACCAAATGTAGATATTTGGCCGCGGTCAACCGATTAATCATCACATCGCACACAGGAAAATAAGTATTAATTTACACATCACAACGACGACGGGTCACACGTTAGGGAATCCAAATAAATATCTCATTTGTCATCGTTTCGTCCTTCTATCGTTTGTGATCTCTAATAAACCGGCAGCGTTCATATCTGGAAGTGTTTATTGAATCCGTGACGGAAATTCTGCGCGTTCAAAGTCAAATCCAAATATTTGTCTTTCATCCTGTCCCCAGCAGTGGCTGTGTCTGTTTGAGTAAAAATACATTTGTTGTAGGTACGTGTGTGAAATTGAAAATAGGACTTTTGCAAGCTTCTAAAGATGAGTGTTACTGTTTTTTTTTGGGTGTGGGGGGCAGAAAGACGTCAGCAACGACGGATGGGTGAATGATTTTCTTGTTTTACACATGATATGTGCTCATATATCCTGACAACATATCCTTTTGGCATTTTATACGCGCCCAGGCAACAGATGGCTCGTGTATAGTGAAACGGTTTCAAACACAGAGTTCTTAACTCTTTTATTTTGTTGGCGGGCGGACGAAATGGAGTGGAAAAAGATTTCACAGTTTTTAGCGTAGCTTGTTTGTTTTAAGGGATTAAAGGTCATACAAGGCTGTGTCAGTATCAGTAGTCAATTTTGCAGTATATATATCCTTGGCAGTCGAAACCGGATATACCTACTCCGGCATTTTTAAATACTACGGCGCCGTACCAGTCTCGGTCACCTACCAAAATGTTCAGCGCTTTTGACGATTCAGCGTACGAAAAACGGGAAATTGAAATTCCGTTCGTCCTGAAGAACGGATGCATATGTATAGATATTGGATAATCGATTTGCATCATTTCAAAATTGCCTGATTAGTTGGACTTACTAATCAGATTAAAAGATTTGTTGCACCAAAAATAACACTTGCTACTTACCACATTTATGTATATAGCTGGGTTTTGCAAGTAGGTTTTGCTTTCAACTGGATCATACGATTTCGACCAAAATTCAGTATCATGTTAAGATTAACGGGACAAAGGGGTCCGCGTTAAAATTTGAATAAAAATAAAATGTCCGTTTTCTTGACTTAAATTTATTCTTTTGGCTTTTGATAGCGTTAATAAATATTGTTGGCGGGTTTCCTACTCGTTAACATCGAACGTAAAGCTGTCCATGTGAAAAAAGCAATTCTCTTAATTGATATTGCACATATCCACTGCCTCAGCTTGCGCCTTACAGATATTAATAGCTAGCGCTAGGAATACGGATACGGGGAACTAAAACGTCCTCGACCTTGAATTTTTAATTTCAAATTTGAAGTTGCGTCCATGCGATTATTCATCTAATTTCGTTATATTGAAAAATTAGCATACAACTTGTGTTTAATTAGTATACTTTCCTTAAATTTAAAATTTGAAAGTTTTTTTTTTTTTTTGTGTTTTCAAAATCTTTTAACAGAAATAACTTAATCTAAAAATACTATGAAAGAAGAGATTTCTGACTGTCAAAAATACTATTTTCCCTTTGTGTACGGATCGCCATTGTTTTTTTATTTTTTTCTTAAACTAACCCTCTCTTGTACTTAGCTCCTCAACCGCCTAAGCTATAGTACCTACTCTCGCAATTTTTTTTTTCACAAATATTGATCTTTTAACCAAACATGGGTTTTGAATCAACTCTTCTTTTGATTGAGCAAAATTTGGCTGTGGAATAGTCAGCGAAAACGATTCTAGATCGTTGCAAAAGCAATATAGATTTTTATGGACTATAATTTTTGGATTCCTTTTTATATAGTAAGATTACAAAAGATTAAAGTGAGTGCGTGTTGAAGCTTCAAGATAACTGCGTTCGAATAACAAATTTAAAGAGAAAAATCGTGTGCTTATAAAGATTTTTTTTTTAAGGTATAGAACTTTGAAATGGAATAAAACTAAGAAGATTTTTTTTAAATTGAAATGAAATTTACTTTATTTGAAAGAGAATCTTCTGGCATTATAATTTAAATATGATTTCTGTCATATGACCACCATGGCTGGTTCGGACGTAGTCTAATCTTGAGGTCCAATTTTCGATGACTTTTTCAAACATTTTTGTGGCCGTATATAGGCAGATAACGCGGCGAATGTTGGCCTCCAAGTGGTTAATCATTCGGACTGATCGGCGTAGACTAGCGACTTCACATATCCCCTTAGAAAATAGTCAAGCGGCTTTAAATCGCACGATCTTGGAGGCCAATTCACGGGTCCGCAACGTGAAATTATGAGTTTCCTTCAATAAATCAATTGCGACACGAGCTGTGTGACATGTTGAGCCGTCTTTTTGAAACCACAGCTTCTTTATATCATGGTTGTTCAATTGATGAACGAAAATGTCATGTAATCATGACTCTATAGCGGTCACCATTGACTGTACCGTTCTGGCCAGATCTTAAAGAAGTACGGACCAATTATTCCACCGCCCATAAATCACACCAAACAGTCAGTTTTTGTGGTGTCTCAGCATACACTTGAAGATTATCATCACTCCAAATACGACAGTTTTGTTTATTGACGTATCCATCCAACCAAAAGTACGCGCCAATAGAAAGGACCTGCCAAGTGACCTAATGGACGAAAAAAAAATGTTCAGGGGCAAAACCGACTGGCGTGTCAGCAAGGACGGACTATCGTTTTTGAAGTGGAAGGACACTAAGGCGGTTAATGTTCTTTGAAACTTCCTCGATCCTTCGAAAAACTCAACTACCTCCCGAAAACAAAAATATGGGACTACATCAATTATCCCTTGCCCGGAAATGGTTGTTGAATACAATAAAAATATGGGTTTTGTCGATAAAGCCGATATGCTGAAGTCATTTTATGAAATTGATCCGAAGTCCAAAAAGTGGTGGCATCGGATAATGTGGCACTTCCTTGATGTTTCCCTCGTAAATGCATTTCTTATTTTTAAAACCAGGTCACCCGAAAATGAGAAATCATTGAAAGAATTTAGAATAGCAGTGGTATCAGGACTAGTTGGAGTGAATGTAAACGACACCCGCAGAGGTCGTCCTTCAACAGCAGAACAATCGAAGATTAACAATTTCAAACCCAATGTTCCATTCGAGAGGAGATATGACCAGTGCGCCCACTTGCCAATATACGCTACTTCCAGACGATGTGCATACTGTTGCACAAAAAGTGAACCTCATCGCTCCAAATGGTGCTGCTCAGTCTGCCAAGTAGCATTATGCTTGTCAGCGGAAAAAAATTGTTTTGCTAAATATCACACTAAATAAATGTCTTACTTATATTTTATAACTTCCCTTTCAATTATTTCTGTTTTATTTTTTCGGAAAAAATTCAGTTAATGTCCAGTGGTTTCTCTGAGAAACCACCAACAAAATGTTAATAATGGTACAAAATAAATTAACATAAATTAATTTCTTGGGTTATTCAAAACTAACAAGGTTCCATGTATATATTTTTATTGTTTGCTTTCAAAAATTATAAGAAAAAATTATTTGGGCAACAAAGGGTTAATCGCTAAACAAAATTCTCTTATGAAAATTGACGTATAGTGTGCGATACGTATTTCGAACAGAACCATGATTTTCAAAATAAATTTGCACAGTTTGGAAGCGTTGTTCAGGCGTCAGTACATGCTGAAACGCCAAACCAAACTAAAAATCAATCACTTGAAAACTGACAAAATGGCCGCCAGTTAAAATAGTCCTGCCAACTTAAAGTTCTACACCTCTAAAAAAAAACACCCTTTACATAATTCTAATTAATTTATTTAACTCTTGTATATAATTTTACTGCTGATTATAGTGATCACATCACCGGCGCAGGAGTATAAGTCCACGATAGATAAATCCACTATGTTTTGAATTTTGGTATGGACTTATGTCTGAAACGAGGGGTTTGGACTTTGTCTTAAGATAGCATATTCCTCTACTTGTAAAATCTCTGAACTATGTCCCATCTGTAATAAATTAATTATGGATTTATATCCCACTTTGGTGTGACAAAAGGTATTCAGGGTAATTTCTTCGGGACCAAATTTCTCGAATTTAATTTTCACAATTCTCTGGTTCGAGAAAAGACGTATTCTCCGGTTTTAAGATCGGTTTTGCTATAAAGTTACAGAGTTATAATGCTGGCTGACTTAAAAGTATGTGGGCGAGATAGTTAAGTCATCCCGAACAGCAAAAATCTTAGATTGTGTATAGTGACAAAAGGAGATAAGGGAGATAGAGTTGAGTAATTGCATTGTATATAAATCTAATAGTACTCTCATCAGACGAATTTTTTTATTTGGGCCTCTGCTCTGTAGAGGGCGTATGGTCGCATGGTTAGCAAAAGAATAACCTTTTCTCAGAGAAGAATTGTTTTGAGTGAGCGAAAGGACGGAGAACGACAAAAAAACACACATACACTCTTGTCGTGGTACCTCGTGTGTCGTGTCGTACGCGTGCCTACCTACTTGTTTTGGGTTCCTTTGTGGGTCTGTGTCTCTGTGATATGTGATGTGAGTATGTGACTGGGAGCAGAATCGTTCGTCACACCCGTGAGGTTTATGAGATATGATCGTGATTGTGTTGGTTAATGGTTGGCTGCAGCTGTAGGTTGGCAAGACAAGATGAGATATCTTTCATTTTTCTATATTTTTCGCCGAAATGGTGATTGGTACATTTCCGAAACGTTGCTACATTTCATTATTTCTTTGAAATAAGCGACGTTTCTTTGCTTTGGGTTTTGCTGCATAGGCCCGTTTGTTGAAAGGTGGATATGTAATGTACTTAGATTATTATTCTTCTGGTTTTGTAGCTACATAATGCACCAGTACCAGGACATAATTTTTGCATTTAATCTCATATAGGTCATTATCAACGCTCAACCCAATCGGAAGCTAATAATTATCCGAGGATATCCGGAAGATTTTCGTGATCTTAATCTGTGATCTACCTATATGCCTACGTTTACCTAACCTATTCCGAAAAAATAAAGCGCACAAACCTAGTTTTTCTGCAATCTTCCAGTTTTTCATAATTTTTGAGGAAAAACTTTAAACGTAAAGTGTAATTATGTTTCTCAGTAAAAGATTAATAAAATTGCACCATACTGTCCTCCGGTTAAGAACAACATGGAGTGCATTTGAAAAAATTTCGTATCTAGCATATGGGTACAAAGCGATGGAGATTTATAAAAACATTTTAAGCAAATATCCTTTTCTTCGTCGTGAAAATGTGCCTAAGGCTTGTGAAATAGTTTCATATTGACAAACGTGCTTACATCAGAGCTTTTGGATTCTTTTGCAAATTGTATTCTCTATTTTCCTTTAATCTTTTTGGGGTATCAAATAAAAAACGAGATATAGTCGTCTTAATGCTATTTGCTTCTAATGTTTTGTTATTTGTTTGTCTATGGGGAGATGGAAACTGCGAGGAAGAGGCCTCATTACCATCATTAATATTTAGAGGTAAACTATAATCCCTTATAAATGTAATTGGTGAATAGGTTTTATTTACTAATAATGGAGGTGAATCATTTTGAATTTCTTCTATCACAGTAGCAACTTTTAAAATACCTGCACTTTCCCTAAAATTTATAACCCCAAAGCACGGGTCACCAATTACAGTGTCAGTACATTTACACACAGCTATAGCTGACATTGGATTTGCATTTTTAGTAAGGCATTTTCGTGTCCCCTTTGTTATTATATCTTTTGGGTAAAAATGTTTCTCGCAAAAATAGGCAGTTTTTTTTTCAAAATGTGTGTTCCGAGAATGTTTTAACCAAATTTCCTTTCGGTGGTCATTTGGAACTTGAAAAAATGATAAGGAAAACGTTTTTTTTACGCTGAGGCAATGAGTGTAGGCATCTCTAACAGGCATTTTTATTTAAAACTTAGGGCGTATGCACTTTAAAATAATAATAATTGTATTTTAATGAAAACAAGCACACCAGTGTCTTTTCTAATTGTTACTTTACTCTTTAAAACATATTCAATTTTTCAATTATGCGAAACTTATAAGAAACTTCTAAATGTAAATTAATAGCTTTACTTTAAAATAAAAGGCAAAACACTTGTGGTAACTTTGCTTCCGTAATGCTTTTAAATCAATTTTTGCCTATGCCCACTCTTTATATTTAGTATTGCAAGAACAACTTAGTTTCCAGCGGAAAGGGCGTGGAAATCCTTTTATTGGCATACCTACTTTAAACATCCAAAAAATTTATATTTTCGCCCAATTACCCTAATAATCAGACAACCCAAAAATTGTTAAAGTTAGGAATTTTTTAGGCAACGAGCTCTGTGACACACAAACATCCATAAAAAACAAAAAAATATCACCAACAAACAAAGATCGAAAGAAGAAAATAAATAATTTGTACATGCAAACGAGATGAGATGATACACAAATTATCTCATATCTATTTGTTCGCACAATCCAGAAAATTGTGTTGCACTTTATGCGTACACACACAACTATACGAGTATACGCAGCAGGTACATTCATGCGAAGCGAACAGAAGTGCTTCTGTGTTCTTCTCTTTTTTTAGATCTAATAACAAATCCTGTCATTTGTAGCTTATAGGGGTGGTTCATTGTGTTTACTACTTCGTTTGGTTCTCTCTTGCCTTTTTCTATTCTCAGTGACAGTAATTGGTGTCTGTGGTAAGTGCAAAACTATGGTTGCCGTCAATGATAGGAAAATAAAGTAATCGGGCCTTTGCTCTATAGAGGCGCTAGTGTCGATTTCCTCTGATGAGAGTACTATTAGATTTATATACAATGGTAATTGTCAGTAAAAACTAAAGAAGAAATCATTTAGATAAAGATTAAGGAACTGAGAAGAGGATTTTCAAGCTACTGGCTTTTATTTGAAGTCCGCAAAAACACCTCAAGGCTGTTAAAAATTAAAAACTACTACACAAAGCTCTCATAAAAACTTGAGAAAACTCACAAGTGTAAACCGTTTAATTTGAAAAACGCCTCCACTGCCCAAAAGCAAAGCTTTTATCTTTACTGCTGCTTACGACCACTTTTAACATTTTAATTTTACTACAATTTCGCCGCCTCCGAAAACGCAGGAAACTTCCACCAACTACTGTGCACTTAAGCTGTCTCTCGCTCTCTCTCTCTCTCTCTATGTCTCTGTGAGTATATGTACTTTCTTGTTGGCAGCTGCTGTCATAAACAACTCACTGCCTGATTATTGGCTCATTGAGGTGCTCCGCATATTCACTAACAAATTAGAGCCTGTTCCCGCACTCCAATTAATACAACTACCATCGGTCCTTTTAATGGCAGAGCGGGGCACGGTGGCGTATGTGCAAACTCAGTCCGACTGTTAAGCGATCGGATAGATTCTTCTCCGTTGCTGACCTTCATGTTGGTGTCCATTCAATGAAATAAACTACTCCCCACCGCACAGTTCACAAGCGCCCTCATGTAGTACATAATAAAAGTAATATCCTGAGAAATTAGTACCTAATATAACC
This sequence comes from Cheilosia vernalis, assembly GCA_949126925.1. Taxonomy (NCBI): domain Eukaryota; kingdom Metazoa; phylum Arthropoda; class Insecta; order Diptera; family Syrphidae; genus Cheilosia; species Cheilosia vernalis. Next base: position 48,317,278 of record OX421360.1, read on the forward strand.
AGGTCTAAGAGGAATAAAATCCACCCATGGATTGTGCTCAAGTGGCGTGATGTAAAAGCCCAACGAGCTGAAAGGGAACTAAGATAAAAGTGTCCTGATTATTATTCACTTGGGCCTCTTCCGAGAAGTTCCCCCGTATCGTCGGTGGGGCGCAATATAAACTCGCCCCCTCACAGTGGCATTGTACTTTGTGCTACTGTGACGGTGGCCCTGTGTGAGAGATCCTTTGACCTTTGTCCTCGTCGGTGTCGGTGTGTTATGTTGATGCGTGTGCGAGGGAATAAAAATAAATTTGTTTTCCTAATGTGGATGTGTGTGAAGGGGGTATGGCGGTGTGGAAAAAGTTTTCAACTTTTGTTCTATTCAGCTGGTGGCTGAAAACGAATGAACGACCGACTGAAGTCATCCCCCGAAAATCATGGCACTCTGGCATCTGGCCTCTGCCGCCCTGACAAACTATGAATCGTAAAGAGCGAGTGTTGAGAGACTCATGAATATTATTTCCCTTGGAGGCATTCCACTGAATTGGCTGCTGCTGTTACTTTTCGTCATCTTGCGTTGGGCATCAGGGCCTGTCTATTGGGGGTGTGAAAATGGCTACCAAATTGTAAAATACTCTAGAGGGCACTTGGTTTGGAGTTTTTTTTATTTATTTTTTTTTTTTCTGATCTCACTGAGTGGAAAAGTTGACCGCAATGTTGGTTGATTTTTTTTTGTGTTCCTTTGTTGTTGCTGTCCCCAGTGAAGAGGAATTCCAATTTCTCCCGATGATGGTAGACTTGATGTCCTTTTTGCCACGTCGTCGTCGTTCATCCCTTTTGGGGGCTAGGATTGAAGATAAATGCGGTGGATAACGATTTATTAGTGTCAATTTGAGCTATTTCAATTGGGAACTGAGTGTGCGTCTGTGTTTGTTTGGGTACTCGTCTGGGGGGCATAGAGTCATTTTTGACCTGTCCCATGAATTTGTTTCAATTATTCGGTGGTGATTTATCGCTAATGGAATTTCGGATTTTGCTTTTATTATTTTAGCAAAGAAACTCGGAGCTTTGTTGGCCATGCCACTGCCGAAATGGAGTTGGATGGAAATGGAGTTTGATGAGGTGTGCCGTGGTTAGGGGTAGAGGACGAAAGTATTTCCTGTGGCGATTCATTGCAACTGGGTTTAGGTAACAAAAGTGTCTATCTTTAAGGAGGTTTTAATAGATCTTTGATATTTTCAAATACATACTGCATGTGTACTCTATCTCAATTTTTGTGCTGTCCATCAAACTCAGCATTCAACAACCGCACGTCTGAAATCCATAAAAAAAGGAATCCTCCCCAAAAACAGTAGATATAAATTCTGCATAATGGCCAATTAACAGTCTTTTAACGACTGCCATTGTTTCGTTTTAATTATTCTTCCTCGGCCACGGTATATCTGTGTCAGCACATTGACGACTCATTTGCAGATTATAAAATAGAGACTTTATTGACGAGAGGTCCTTAGCGTCAAATCAAATGAGGTCATGTAATGCTCAACCATAAAAATTGCAATTTTGCATTTGTCTTCATCTTCGAGTTAGTTACTCAACATATATGACCGTGCGTACAATGTTTAGTTACGCAGCTGTTTCAAGTGCTAATGGAATTCGATTAATTAGCTTTTATATAGGCTTGCCCCCTTCCATAAGGACACACAACGTTTGGTGTTTGCGGATGTGTGATCAATTTCGGACGTGACCATTAGTCCAGAGTGTATAGGAAGTTTTCAACATGTACCTACCTAATGATGTGTACGTGTTAATGGGAAATTATTGGCATTTCGGAATCAGAGAAGCTACTATAGGTTCTTTCGCTGTACTCTAATACTTGGTGAGGAACTCATTATGGGTTAGTAACTCGCATTTATAATTATCCGATTTGATTATCTGCAGTCGAAGCATTTATATGTGAACTTATGGTAATTTCAAAATGACTTATACCGAAGATTCTAAATCTTTCGAAAGTCTTTTAGGAAAATCTGCGTCGAAGTTGTTTTTCAATTTTTGTGGTGCAGCTACACTTATACTTGAAACCTTTCGCCGGTTTTGAAAAAAATTTACATTAAAATAACATTTTCAAATAAAAACTTCTTGGAACAGCAACACAGTGCGACCCCAATAAAAGCAACCCTCGATAGGTGTAGCTCTTCGATAAAAGCAACAACTTAAATCTTACCATTGTTGACCGAGTAAATGCAACTTCTCAAAAAAAGATGACTCGAAAAAAGCAACTATTGTTTATGAAAAGTACTAAAAAAGCACTAAACATTTGCATTCAGTGGGATAAAGAAATTGGTCAGTTGTAGAAACGTAGGTATTCTGCGTCCAAAAAGACACACAATCAAAAAATGTCCATGGTATTAAAAGAATTAAAATTTTATTTATTTATTTATTTTTAATGTTATCTAAAAAAAAATGCATTTTAGTTAAGAGGTCGTCATCGGCTTGAGAAATGCTGAAACTCAAGAGAGCAGGAGGAAAACTTTGAATAAAATTCATTTTTACAACAGTTTCCTTATATTTTATTTTAGTGCTTTCTTATAGGCAGAATTTTTGGTTTTTCCATATTTTATATAAACGAAAAGAGCGGTCGATTTCTCTAGTCTAGAACACCCAAACAACAGTTGACCGTGAGAAAACACAGGATATTCTAAGTCCACCACACATTTTTAAATACTGCCCTTTATTTATAGTGATGGCAAAAGCAGGGCGAATATGAAATTGAAGACGTTTTAAATCAAATGACAAATCAGGCGGAATCATTTGAATTCTGGGGACCAAATCATCTTCCCCTTTATATTTGGCACTCAGAATCGTTGCTTGAATTAGATTGTTTATTATTTTTTTAACAGCAAGTCTCGTACCATTGAAAAGTTTTGGTTGATTAATGATAGGTACGCAGCATTATAGCGCGGTACTCCAACTTTAAGCGCTAAATAATGAGGTACCTACACAAATTATTATTATTGTTATTTCTTCAATAAGAACTCAATTACTTTGTGAGCTGCAAAATGTCGGTTATGGAGGTTCGTACTGAGTCAATGTTTCCAGATTGGGTTTTTTTTCTAGAGGGAGAAATCTTGTTTAGGGGGAAATCTGTTTCTTTTTTTTTAATTCGATTTTATTTATTTATTTATTTATTTATTAAATCTACAAGCCGCTTAATGCTAACAGATATTTCAGGTATAAAAATTAAAAAAAAAAAAAATAAACATAGTTAGGTAGGTACCTACCATTGAAAGAAGGAGTGGACATTTAATGCTATAGCTCAAAATATCTCTTTCAAACATTACATCATGAATGGCTCGCCTCGATTTTAACGTTTTATTTCCAAGCAATTATGGCATCTGGCTGAATAAAATTTGCCTTGTAAAACGCCTTTGTATTCTTTCAATACGATCAGAGTCGGTATTATACGCGGGACTCCAAATGACATCGGCATACTCAAGAAGCGATCTTACCAAAGAGATGTACAAAGATAAGAGGACGTATGGGTCCCTAAAATCTTTACAATTGTTTGTAACAATCTGTTTATAAAACCTATGGAAGAATAAGGTTTTAAAACAATATAGTCAATATGACTTTTTAAAGAAAATTTGGAATCGAGAATAACTCCTAAATCTTTGATTTACAAAGAAGATTGAAATCAATGATGTAATCAAATTGCGAAATTGAAGCCAGTCTTGAAAATGTTATCACATTACACTTACTTATGTTAGGCTTTAAGTCATTGGCGTTACACCATTCTGAAATAGAATTAAAATCCGATTGTACTAGATTGCAGTCCTTTGGGCTTTTAATGTTTAAAAATAGTTTTAGTTTGATCAAGTTGCCTAAGTGCGGTGTAAGAACTTACAAGATCTTTTCAAAATGCGTTGACATTTTGCGTTGTATTTTACTGGAGCACACTTTTACATTCGGAACACAAAACTTACATCTCTTCGTTTCAAATTCGAATTTTTTTCTTTTAAGTCCTACAAAATAAAATGCTACAAAAATGTTGACATAAAGTTTTGGGTTTTCTTGGAAAAAGTAGCCTGAAGGTTTTTCAGATTTATCTTGGGGAAAATATTTTGACCGTCTGGCAACGCTGTACCGAGTCTCAATATACTTTTTTCTGTTTGCTATTAAACTTTGCCATAGTTTTGAATGCTGGACAAATGTAGGCTTAGCCAGAATTACTTCTACCTTAAATCAATCACTTATTCAACAATCTTGTGTAAACCAATTCCGATTCAGAATGTCATATTTTACCATATACAAGGATTGAAGACCTTTTGGCGGAATCTCCTTTCTTCCACCTAGAAATCTAAATTGATCAAACAAATAAAGCGTTTTTTTTTTTTTCAAATATACACTATTTGAAAGGCTGACTTGCAAAAGCATCAACTTCAGATCACACCCTCAGTTGCTACAGAAAGTACACTTTAATAATACCAACCATCCAAAAGTCACTTCGCACTTAGCTTATTCTTTACTGAGGACGGGAATTACTCAATCAAATGAATGTTCTTTATAACCTACTCTGGTTTCGTGCAAAAACAAAAAGTATCGCAGCGAAATGAAACTCCAATTAACACTCGATTGTTGCTCGCCTCTTTAACTCGATGGCCCTAGAAACTTGTGTATACACCACTGGAGTGTTTTAAAGTTAAAAAGAGAAGGCGCCGGGTGGCTTCATTTCCTGTTGCTTCTCAGAACTCCGCCTCGCACTTGTGCAATGCTGCATACTTGAGCTCGGTATGCCAACGTAACGAGTCTTATTTGTGTAGTACTAAAAAAAAAAAAAAAAAAGTCTTCTAAATCTGCCTCTATGGGTTGATTAATTCATTGTTCTAAGGGATGCCATTGACTGAATGAAGGAAAATACGTTCCTGGTTCCGGCACAGGTTGTGAGGAATTAATACATTCGTTTTGAAAGGAACTCAGTCTTTTGAGGGATGCATTGAGGTACATCAGACCATGGAGGTATGAATTAAAGGGGATGGGAAGAAATCAGAAATCGGTCATCTGGCCAAGTGGAATTTTGATATTCAAACATTCCTCTTTTGGCTTAGAGCTTTTGAGATTTTTTTAAATGCAGATCATTTTAGATGAACAGTTTCTTGACTTCATATTCTGCACTTCCGGAGCCTGAATCCGCATTCAAAATCCGCCCACTTTAATCATCGACCACAAAAATGGATTTTTAGTGAGTAAGCTTATTTGCCAAGAATCTTATAAAAACATAAGCAGGCACTTCGTCACAATTTCAAGGGTACCGGGTTACATCCGTAATGTCATAAGCTCAAAATAATATTTTTTAGCAAAACATCGAGAAGCTGAATACTTTCCAATGACACATATCAGATATAAAGGCCGCGACCAATCGATAAACTAAATAACATGTTCTGTCACAATCTCGATTGCACCATTCCCAACAAACCTAAGAAGCTTTCGTTCTCTTTAGCAAATTTCCAAAAAAAAATACACATTCCAACTGACTTTTCAATTATGAAACTAATTCCAATTGATTGACATTATCAGGATGTCTTTGCGAGGACGAACTAAATATTTGTCCCACTTTCGGCTTTTTTCTTCTTCTTCTTAAATTGAAGTAAAATAAGAAATCCGTTCGAAGAAATGTAGGTATTCGGGTTGTTTTTCACAGGAAAGACACATTTTTCTGATATGCAGTTTCGGCGTAAGGGTTTTTTTAACATTTCACTATTCCATCAGTGCTGACTTAATTTGAGAGCGAACAATACAACTGATGTTCCACGGTCATATCAGCGTTGCGCTGATCCCTCGAAAACGTTAAAAAAATAGAACACCCAGTTCGAGGGAGGTTGCAAGACAGCAAATGGAAGGCAACCATTGATAACAAATGGTAAATCATTGCAAACCAATGGGTGGCAGCATCTGGTCAAAGCATATACCGTTGTTGGGGGAGTAGATACGAGTGCTGGGTTCATATTTCTTTTCTGTTTACGAACAAAGCCCATTTTATTGAGCTGTAGCTTTATAGAGCTTAGGTACCCTTGCCGCAGAAACATCTTAATGTGGAGTGGAAAATATTTGCCACCCCATGAGCAGGAGTATGGCAACGGAAAGGGGAGCTAACTGAACACTCGGTGTCTGGAATTTCATGGAGTAATCGGTTGCATCTGGTTGGTGGGTGGTAAGTGGCAGTAGTGTAATTTAAAAAAGTAACCCAACCTCTGGTATGGTCGGAGGTGGCTGCACTCGTCTTATTTAATAGAAAATTATGGAATGGGAGTTGAAGGAAATATATTAAAACAATAAGTGGAATTTGAAAGTCAAGCAAACCAGCTGAGGGTGGGAAACGACTTGAAGGACCTGAATGAACAAACAAACTAGGTGCAGTAAGTTTGTTCTGTTAATCGTTCGATGAACTCTCCAACTGCAATTAGAAGAAATGTGTGTATGGATGTTAATAAGGATATGGACAGCAAATACAACTGGTACCGAAAAGTACCTGCTGAAGGGCATTTTAACTCAATCGCAAGGATAACACATAAGGAAACGTATAGGAAAGCGGCAATGTCTAATCTAACATTTCAAGCGAAAAAAAAATATACCGACACACGATTACTACCCAGGGCGGTACAAGAATTTGGGGCCCTATTGGAAAGTAAAAAAAGGAATAACAACAATTTTTTTTTTCTATAATGTTATTAATAGGTAGATACATCTCAGAAGAAACGCGAGCACGGGTCAGCTAGTAACTCTAATAAATAGAATGAGAATAATCTAATCATATAAATACTAAATAATATTCATGAAACTTATGTTTAAGATTAAGGTTATTTACATAAAAATTCAATAGCAATAATACGAGTTAATTGGGGGAGCGGGTCGAAGTTCTGCTTTGCAAAATTCTGCATTTTTAAAATTCTGCTTTTAAAACTTTACAAGGCAATATTTTAAACAAATAAATTCTGCTAGTTCTGTTTTTTTTTATTCCAATTTACGAAATTAAAGAAATATTTTTCACGAGCACGAATTGTGCTTTACACTTATTTTTTATTTAGTTTGCACATGCCCAAATATAATTTTTTTTATATTTATTTAATTTTTCACATTTCGGCCCCAACCCGTTAATATATAAGATTTAAGTCTTAATTTTGTCAGAATGTTCATTGGCTAAATAAATTTTTGTCATCATCTAGTTTTTCAACGGCTTAAATAAATAGAGAAAAAAAATATTTTTTTCAGTAGATTTAGCGGTGAAGATATTTTTTTTGGGAACTTCACCAACTCGAGCTGTTTGCTTTTCATTTTAAATATAAATGGAGTCGAAAAAAATCTCTATATATATAAAATTGTTGCAAGTGCGTTGTGACTTTATAACTCACGAACGGCTCAACCGATTTCAATGATTTTTGTTGTGTTTTATTCGTCTTCAATCAGGGATGGTTTATGAAAAAAGAAAAGTCGGAAAATTCTCAACCAGTGGCGTTGTAGGTACAAACTTCGTTTTTCATGGGGAAAAGCACTTTGGAAAAAAATAAAATGGGTAGAAATCGAGTAGTGACACTTCAAATACAAAAAAAAAATATTTTAAATTTTCAAAGCAATTTTTGTTGTCAAATATTTTAATTATTTTCCAAGCAAATTGTTGTTGTCAACAAATTTGAAATTTTTTTTTTTTAAATATATATCCTACCTAATAAGTTTGTTTATGTTTACTATGTTACATTAAGTAAGTTTTTGAAATGGAGTAGCTAGATTTGATTTATTTCATGGTTATTGAATCCATCATTTTCGTTTGACATGTATTTTCAGGATCCTTGCATAAGTATGTGTGAGTAAGTTGAAATGTAGGGGTGATTGAGATGATGTGGACAATTCTGACGGGCAACAGGAGTTGTGGAGCGTTTTGAGTTTGCACGTAGGGGTTGTTACGAAAAATGAGCGAGTAACAATCGTGGTATTCTGCTCATTCGTGAGTAGAGTTATGGGGAGGGCAACTCAAAGGTACCATTACACCAGGTTTACCAACCAAGTTGATAGGTGCGTTTAGTTTTCTTCTTGGCTGTTAAAGTTACAAATATTTCATCGGTCGCTGATTGATATTGTTAAGCATCGTGTCTTTGGTTATACATTATACTCGATGTTGGATGTATTCGATTGAATGGCAAAAAAGAGGCTTTCCTCATGCGGTTAGTCGAAAGAATGCAACCAGACCAAGTTGATGACATCATATGTGCAGAGATTCCAGATCCCGAAACCGATCCAGACCTGCATGATGTCATAATTACAAACATGATTCATGGACCGTGTGGCGCCATTAACCATCATATCATTGATTTTGGCTACAGTTCGTGCAAGATCGGAAATTGCTGTAGCAGTTGCATCTTCTGGAATAGCGGCTACGCTGCTGGAAGGTTGCCGAACCGCTCATTCGGCATTGAAATTGCCATTAAACCTTCAAGCGGTTGAAGAACCAACATGTTACATAGCGAAACATTCGGCAATGGCCAAAGTTTTGGTAGCAAGCAAAATTATTATCTGGGACGAATGCACAATGTCGCATAAGCGTGCGTTAGAAGCTCTGAATCGCAATATGAAAGATCTGCATAATGACGCACGACGTTTTGGGGGTGCACTCCGGCAAACGCTACCAGTAATACTAGGATCGACCGCTGCATGAGATCAATGCTTTGAAGAAACTTCAGCTGACGACATCGCATGTTTGCTAAATGATCCATTTGCCGAAGTGTTCTCCAATCAACTTCTAACTATCGGTAATGGTCATGTTCCTCTCGACGCATCGAATGGATTGATTACGTTGCCGCGGAATTTTTGCAATTTTGTCTCAACGAAAGAGGTATTTAAGCGTCTATATAAAATAGCATGTGCATTGTGCATGCTCGGAATTAATATTTGCATTACATTAACGAATTTGGGCGGAACGAAGTTCGCCGGATCAGCTAGTAAGTTTATATAATACACTTTGAACCTTGGAAAACTAAAAAAAAATTATTTAAAATAGGTTAAAACAAACCATAATTTTCTGCTAAACTTAAAGTTGCGTCTTGAAATACTTGTTTAAGAATACCTAGAGTGACAAGAAAACTGAATTTCTATAGAAATCAGAGTTTTTAAGATTTTAGATAATTTTAACTCGAGTGATTAGTTTTTCTTTTAGTTTATAAGTATACAAATGTTCGCTGTTTAGAAAAAAAAAACTGATCTGATTGATATTTTAATTTAGAAAAATGCTGACGGTTATTCGGGCGAAAAAAAAGCTTAAACGGTGGCGTAATGCGGAACTACATATTTCCTATTTGGCAATGCCACATTTTCTGTTGACTATTGGACTTCTGTTGGACTATAGAGTTGAAATAGAGTCGCTAACAATACCCTCTTATATTTTTTGCGGTCAAGCTGTATCTACCAAAATAGAAAATAAAGTACACGACTGGGTCGAACGAAACTTTCTCGTTGATCACAGCAGTTTGATTAGTTGTTTTCTTACTTTACTAGGTAGTTAGGTTAGGTAAATCCGTAGATAGAGCAGCTAGAACCCTACTGATGTAGGTAAGAATATGAAAACAATCATAGTTAAAAGTAACGGTTCATAAAATACAGAAAAAGGAATAGTGTTAAACAAAATTCAAGTTTGAGTTATTCATCTGATATGGCAGTACATATTATCAAATAACGATGTGAGTTTTTAAAAGTTGAAGCTGTCAGTAACAGGGAATTGTCGCATTTTCTGGTTAATGCCTAAACTAAACAAAAGTTAATTTTTTTAAATCTACTATTTTCGAAAACTCATTGTCCGATAATATAGCGAAAAAATGATTTCGCTTTTAAGCTACAAATGAAAACATTACCTTAGAAATTAATTTTAGTTGCAATCGTATTGACCGTTTTCGAGATATGTCGAAATTTCAAAAGTACCATTATTTTGGTTCACTCCCAAATCAGCGGAGCACCCTGTACCTAAACTAAAAGAAACATCCGGGTGCAACAGAAACCAAAAATTCTCCTTTGATTTTTGATCGATGCTTTTTAAACTTATTTTTAAAATCGCTACCTCCTTCAAACCTTTGCCAAGCATCCTTAAATAAAACTATTCCCAAAACAACTTCTCAAACCGCAGGTCCCATCCATTTGTCCGAGGTGTAAATATTCCTCTTTTCTTACACTTAAAAAACGAAAACAACTTTCAAAATTTAAATTAAAAATACACCACAAATTGGTCTAGTGTGTGTTGCTGCCAGATGGAGTATGCAAATTTAATGGCTCTTACATCAACATCGCACTAATTGAATTGCAGGCAATAAAGTTTTTAGGCGCGTTCAAGTACGATGATGACACGACGACAGAAACTGTCACAAGTGCTTTAAATTGTCTCCTGTGCATGCAAGGATGGCGTAAGCTGTACAAGATATCCAGCAAAGGGTAACATGTGTGTGATGAGCTCGGAAGTTAGTGCGTACGCAAAATTGGGGTACGAACAGTTTTTTTTAAATCGCTACCCAAATGCGAACAAAAGTCGTTACAATTATGTGGAAGCGACAGCAAAACAGCGGAAATCACATGTCATTTAGGGAAGTTAATATATTCAACAGAGAGGCCTTGCTGTAAATAAATCATTCTCCACTGCATCGGGTGGGAGTTGTTACGTATACTCGCACATGATGGAGCTGCAAAGACAAGGAAGAAGCTGTCACGTCGTGTCCCACAAGGCCGGTGATCAAGTGGGGTAAGTATGACACACCATGGAGGTTTCAGCTTGATCCGAACGGATGAATGGAGAAGCTTTCTCCTGAGTGTTTGTCAAACTTTCGAAGGGTTTCCTAAATGAGCAGTCTTAATTACTGATCGAGGCTGAAATACGTGAAGACCAAGAATCATCACTGCAGTCCTGAGGACATGTGTGCCACTGATTTCCAACTTTTTGCTCGGTTGACCTTATTTAAATTTTCAGAAACGACGCAAAAACGACTCCCTCTAGGAGAAACACGAAAAGAAGTCTCCTCCTGATTGCACCTCAAATATCACACAGCAAAAGTTTACCGCTCAGAATATACAGCAACAGCACACACAATATGATGCCAAACTGTACACACACTGGAACATTATCAAGTTCACAAAACTGGCAAACACTTGGTTGATGATGGATGCAAAAGGAGTCGACAAATCCATTTCCATATGCCACTATAGACACATTGTGCACATACGAGTATATATAGTTGCACGCTCAACTGTACACACTCGACACAGACGGACTCACAAGCAAACACCGGATGTTTGTTTAAGGTAAAAACATATCGTGTACTTATGCAACGGATCCTCCACATTCGAGAGGACTCCTTCCTCCTACACTGTAACACCTTCATTGAAAGGGAAAAGTTTAAGTTCGTCACCTGTTTGGCCAATTAAGAGTTTTCCAAATGCAAAATAAGGAGTTGGGTGTGTGCGTGTGTGTTGCGGCCCATACGAGTATGTGTCGTTCTGGTTTGTTACCAGAGTAGGTGGCAAATTTGAACATGCAAAAGTTTATATTGTCATGTACGTGGAGAACTTACGCCGTGTACGTGGCTGTTGCGAGTTTGTGGTGGGTACAATATTTTTCTCAGCGCCATGTTCTCTGTATGGCTGTGTGTTTTGAGGTGTCATTTTCACCTGTCACATAACACTGGCAATAGTTGTTGGCGTTTTGAGAAATGTTCCATTTTCTCGCACACTTTAATTGTGAGAAACAGTTGGGGGAGGTAAGTCTTATCAAATTGATGGCAATCCATTTGCATAAGGACAGCGAACAGCTTCGGAAGATTTAGTTTTAATTTGATGCCGAATTAATACGGAAGACGTGGTAAGGTAATTCTATGTCGTCGTCGTTGTCGTTGTCGTCGTCGTTGTCGTTGACGTGGTTTTTCGAATTCAGAGTGTAGTGAGTGGCAAAGACTATGAGGGGGGAATGGTGGCACAGATTTTCATGGTACACAATGCCATCCTGCGAGACAGCGTTTAATGAGTCGCTCGCTTTATTATTGATTGCCAATTTTGTTTTTTGTTTTTTATTTTATGGAGGACAAGACATAGATATTGTGATATTCTATGATTACAAAATTCTCTCCAATTTTTAGCTGAGCTAAATTTAAGCGAACCCATTTAGCTAAATGGTATAGGTACACTGCTCTAGCATCAAACTTTTGTTTCAAAATGTACATCGTGTATCTGTCAAAATTGAGCGTGCCCATTTATTGGGGCGGCACATTTTCTCAAGCTAAATCTTGACAGATCGTTTTGTTCTGTTGTTTTGTTGCGTTTTTGTATTGCGGAGAGCGGTAGAAGTAAGCAAGGATGACGATGAGGTGTACCTAGAATCGGAAATGGTTAAAAATTAGAGAGAGTTGAATTTTCGAAGTAAGTTATTTTCAAAGAACAGCTGATTTTTGTGACATTTATCCACAGCGCTCTCTATGTCAAAAGGTTTAGCTACGACTTCAGCTCATGCTTGGAGAGAAAAATTGGAGACCAGGTATAAAGTTTAGCTCGAGCAGCGTACTAAGCTTAAATAAATTAATAACATTCAACAAATTAGTCAAAAAGTGGGCAAAATTCGCAAAACAAAAATTTACTTTTAGTTTATTTGAACTTCTTCATTCCTCAAAAAAACCTAAGAACGCTCTTAAAACGGTGTCCCAAAACTATAGAGGTATTTGTAAACTTTCTGCCATTCCAAAATAGAGTTTTATATCAAAGAACAGATATCAGAGTTGCAACATGGGTTTGTTTCTGGTCGCTCCGCAACTACTTATTTGGGGTGTCGTGAAATAAGGCCAAGCGAAATAAGGCCAAATCTGATAATTTGGCCTTTTTTTCACTTTACAAAAGTGAAATAAAGCCATATTTCAACAGTTGGTCTTATTTCACTCCGACATAGTGCAATAACACCAAATTGGTGTTATTGCGCTTTCAAACTATGAAATCTCTTTGGCCTTATTTCACGGCACCCTTATTTGGTGCACTTTACGTCTTTTGTTGCTAATGCCGCTGAAAATTAGTTTCAATTTGATGCTGTTTACTAAAAAGCTTGAGATATTTGGTTTTCACTCTAGTGTGTTAAAATGGATTTTATCATATTTAACCTGTAAGTCTTAGCGAGTAGGCTTAAACTATGTTAAGACGATTGCCAGTTCTGCAAATATTTTCAGGTATACAAATGATCTGGCATTGAGCTGCAAATGCAATACCAAATTTGCCAGTTCACACGGTTGCTATTTTTTGTCCCAAACTCTGACAATTTCATTTGCAGATGGTATGCCTACAAAAAATTTGTCTTTGAACGTTGTAAGGCAGGAAATTGCCTATGAAATATTTGCAGATCCGTTTACAAAGCATTGTCAGACAAATTAAACAAAACTTTTTTTTTCATTCGGTGGTGAAGTCTTGATTGAAAGCATGCCAAAAAAAAATTAAATGTAACAATATGTGTACGTGTTTGAGAGTAGAGAGGAGGATTAATTGCCACATAAACGTCGGTGTGTTTGCACGAAGGATAGGGTTGCCCGACCATCAGCAGAAGGGACTTTACGCAAAATTGCTCGAGGAATTGAGAACTGAGGACGCACAATGTATCGCAAATGTTTGATCATTGATTCCAAACAATTCAATGATCGCCTCGCATATCCAAATGCAATAAACACATATGCGTGCGAGCATTTCAACGGCTGAGCGGCTTATGGTGGCTGTACGATACCTAGCTACCGGGGAACATTTTCGGTCCCTGCAATATCTGTTCCGCATTCCTGCGTCAACGATCGCCATCATTCCAGATGTTCTGGATGCAATCTACAGAGTGTTTGTGGAAAAATATCTTCAGAGAAATTATTTCAAGGTTGTCATATTGGACCACTCCTGTTTTTTATATTTATTGATGATATTATCCAAAACCTTGAATTCTGTCATTGCATTGTATGCGTATACGATCTTAAAATGTTCTCAAAAGTTATGTTGTTTGATCAAAAGAAACAAGAGAACTAAGGACTTGATATCTTAAGAAATCGTTGTCTCCCAGTTTTTATTTATTACATAGATGAGATTACCTACTACAAATTTTCTGAAATTTACATTTAAATTTGTATTACATAAAAAAAGAGATTTTAATATACACATTTTTAATGGAACAAGTCCGAAATTTAAGAAACTAATTCCACGATAAATCAATTGCCTCCAATGGCGTCTTCTTTGAGTTTCTTCTTCAAAAATAACTTCAACCCGCCAGACATCTGTCGGGCCATTCTTAGTAAACTAGCCGTCTCTTTCTGCCGGCGTTGACAGAGCGACGTTACCAGTTGCTGACAAGCTAAAAGCCTCGATGACTGCTCCAAGATTCAAATTGATCTGAACAATTTATTCACTTGGTGTTTATAATTGTTAAATGTTAAATGTAAAATGTTAGTAAATGCTCTTGCATATCGTTTGATAGATCTTAATGTCCTTGCTTCTAAAACTATGACTTAAAAACAGTTCATTAAAAAGAGTTGATAAAATAAAAGATCTTGGGGTAATCATCGATTCCAGCCTCACTTTAGTTTCCCATATTGAGTACATAGTGACGAAGGCCAATTCGGTGTTTGGATTTATTAAACGAAACTCTAAAGATTTTTCTGATACTTAGGTGGCGCTAAAGTCCGGGGTGGACCTGGGCCTAAAGATTTTTCTGATCCATACATTTTTATCTCCTGGTGAGATCCGTTCTTGAGTATGCAGATGTTGTTCGGAATCCATACTATTCCACCAATTCGGATCGTATTGGAAAAGTACAAAAGCGCTTTACAAAATACATCTTTTTCAAAATGCGTTGGACTTTTAAATCGTCTTTTGGAGCCCGACAAAAAGGCGTCTACATGGTATTATGTTTATAAAGGACGTTCTATATTTGAAACACCCAGGATAGATTTTCCTGAAGTTAGCCACTTCTACAGAATTTTAAGTTTTCGTTTAAAAGTTATGCTTTTCGGACCAGTAAACTTCACTTTAGACCGCAGTGCATTGATGCTCGTATTCCAAATTCAAACATTTCTTCACACCAAATCCTAATCAAAACCGACAATATTTTTAGTGCCGACTTATGTCTTAGATAATTCCGTGATTTTAAGGATATGACAATAGAGTCCGAAATTTCTTTACACCTCCTCTATTCTATGAAGAGTCACTATTCGTAGCTAGTTTTGTGGCCATTATACCTATACACCCAGTAGTATGTCAAAAATGTATGTTAATTCCATCAATTGAAGGAAAAATTGTATATTTCAATAAAAGTCGTAAATTTGTTTAAACAAGAAATAGCTTTGTGATGCTGTCTGTCAGAACTTTACCTTTTTTTTGTAAATCAACTGACCCAGTTCGATGCAACTGCAGTTGCTGCAGAGGCAGATTGCTTGTTGAATGTGGGTTAACACTATATTCCGAGTGGGTCTTAGGGGCTTTCTAAAATAATTTCTAACCTTGACAGAGTTCCGAATCGTTTCAATCCCCATTTCCGTCAAATAGAAAAACTGCATATGGTAATTATTAGAAGCCTCAACGTCACCCACTGCGTATAGATAAAAATGCACCCTCTCATCAACCCCAACGCAAAAAGCATACCTCGTATAACCAATAAAATCCAAAAGACGCTACCAAACTCTTAACTTTGTCAATTATTTAAGGAAACTCTGCAAAGCTTACGTGATCTTACAGTTTATGGAAGCGGTTTCGTGCTTCAAAGTCGAGACTTACATTTTACATAAAGTTGAAAAATCATAGTTTGTGTGTGAACATGTGCAGAAATTTTTTTATTTCTTATTTTTTTTTTTTTTTTTAACCACAAGAATTCCCATGGCTTGGTGCTTCAGCACAGACGACACGATAATGTCCTTTCACATAAACATCACACTCTGTTGCTCTTTTCCCGTGCTCTTCGTTTTGTCACTTCTATTGTATGGTGCATGGGAAAAAATGGAAAGCAATTTTTTGCTGGATCCTTGTGTTGCGGTTGGAGGTGGAAAATATGAAAAACTTTCGACAGGAAGCACTGATAAGGCTATTCACTGGTGTCATTCATCTTCATCCGCTGTTTGAAAGCAGACGTTTTTTTGTTGTGTGGAAATATTGCCACTATAATCACAGTGGATGCGCTGGGTCCGGGGTATTCGGATCAAGCTTGAAGACAAAGTGAAAGCATTCCTTCAGGCACTACCCGAGGTTGTCGATTTTCTTTTTCCTACATGTAGAAAAGCGATTTAAGTTCATGCATGAAAATAATGCCATCGAATTCCATTACAAATCCACACAGGATTCCGTAATTATCTGGATTTATCCCCCTTTCACACGGATTACATTAGCATAAGCCACCATCTGACACCATCTTTGACGAAATCCTTTCAGGAAAAAGACAACTAAATCAATTAATTCCCCCCCAAATGGAAGTTGAATCTGCCATCAGTCTCACGCTCACCGAAGCCGGCACCGCAGACAGAGCAACCATCCCTGCACTCCTAATCAACCCTTTCAGCACTAGCGAAGCGATTGATGATATCTGAATCTATACTTTGTGAAATATTAAATTTTAGACTCCGCTGGGTATTTGCAACTCTTTGCGGTATGTAACTGAGAGAGGGGAAAAATACCCAGCAACTCGTTGAATTAGCCGGATGTGCTGGTGTAAAGTGTGGAAAACTTTCACTTGCCGTTGCCATCAGTGAAACAGGCTACTGGATCAGGAAACTTCCCACCAGCACCAGCGCAGCGCACCGCACACAACAGCAGGAAGTTGTTCCTCGGTTCATTTGACGGCGGCAAAGTGGGAATCAATGTCTCTGCGGAGTATCTCTGACAATTCAATATACGAGAACGGCAGTCGAATCTTCCTGAATAATTAAATTATCCTTTTGTAATTTATGGAAGATTTTACTACGATTTTCATTTAATTTCGTTTTGGGATTTATTAAAATTTTTGCTTTTATTAGATCGGAAATGAAATTCTTTTGGCGTGAGTCTGCGGTGATACAGTTTTAAGGGAGTTTGAGTGGCACAGGGACTTCAGTTCGAAAGGTCTGCAATAGCCGGCAGACTGAGAAAGAAGAGAGTAGGAACTTATCCGATGAAGATAGCGAAAAATCCGAAATCCCAACTTGTGCAAAATCAAGGTTTAAAATCTCATTCTGGACGATGGTTAAGCAAGTAACCAGGCTTAGGGCTTTCAATGCACAAGATTTTGCGATCTCAACTGGTTTTAACTGGATCTAGTAGTTGAAGCTCGAGTAGTCATCCTTGCAGTGCTATGATTCCGTCTTTAGCTATCCTCACAACGGGAAGACTGGTGAAGACTGTAGAGAAGACACCGATTACAACTGCGAAAACTGTGAGAATCATCTCTACCGAAGGTTATAGATTCGCAGTTCATTTTGTTTTTAATTTTTATTGTTAAACCGAGGAATTTCCGATTATATTTTGATTTTGTACATATATTTTGCTAAATAAATGAAGTTGAAAACACCCACCAAGCGTACCTAATAGAAATTTATGCATTGCTCGGGAGTAGTATTTTTTAAAACTCACTTTTGCCCTAGTGGAAACTTGGGTTTTCCTTGTATTATTTTTGGAACAACCCCCCAAGGTAGTTGCATGAATTCTTTTATTTTTATTGTTTTTACACTTACGGCCATATTATTCACTCCCTTTAATCCGGGTTAAAGTTTACATCCGGATTTAAGTGAGTTTAACCCAAAAAATAAACCCAAGTCCATAATATTCAGTCGTTAAACCCGAACATTAACCCATTTTTTTAAACTTGACAGCGTTTAATCCGATTAGATTTAAACCGCACTCCGGAGACCAGTTTAAGTACTTTAACCCGGGTTAAAACTCAATATCATAATATTCACTGTTTTGATGGTTTAGGTTACACTTTTGACATTTCTTTGCTCGTAGGGAGGCAAGAAATAAAAAAGTGAAATAAAATAAATAGCAAAATGCTGTTTTATTGGTCACGCGTATTCACAGACGGGGGCTGAAATTACAAAAACAACTATGGAAACAAATGGGTTTTGGGGGGATAGACGTACGAAAGACATCCATTCCATCTCTTTTAATCATTCATCTGTCTTTCTCCTTTTATTTTACATAAAGTTAAAAGGAAATGAAAAAAAAACAACTATTGACACAAAACAAATCAAAAACAAAATCTAATAAAATGTGACAAAAAACAAATGCCATTATGAGAATTTTGACATTACGCAGGTTTAAAACGGATTAAAAACGGTTTAAACAGTTTTAAATCCGAATTTAAATCCATCTTTAACCCAGCGGGTTTAATGCATGTTTTTCAGTGAATAATATGGACATAGGTTTAAATTGTCGGGTTTAATAAATGCGGATTAATGGTCGGGTGTAAAATTAGATTAAACTTGCGTTACACCCGGAGTGAATAATATGGCCGTTATTGATATAAATTCATTTACAAATTGTTTGTTATTGAAAAAGTAACACCCGGCGGCCATTCATAAATCATAACACGTACACGGAAAAAATTTTAAGATCAAATCAAGAAAAATGAGCGCAGAATCACGAAAAGTTTGTCTAGTTTTAGAGCTTAGCTCAGGATTTACTGATTCACGACTTCTTATTCGCAATTTTAGAAATTGTAAGAAGTGAAGATATTGACCCCAAAAAAATCGTGAATCAACACTTCTCATTGTCAATAATGATCAAACGAGAAATACATATTGCCATAACCGATCGCAATTTTAAACAAGTAGTTCTAAATTTGATATTACTATGGTTGTGAATTGCAAAAACATTTCGCAATTTACCACTTCTCTGTAGTAAATTTGATTTCATCCCTTACCGAATTGCAACCATTTAGTCTTGAATTGCAACTCATTAGTGCTGATTTGCGAACTAACAGGGGTAGATTTGCTACTTCAGTAGTTGCAATTTGCAAATTCTTAATCGTAAATTAAAACTTCTTTTTATCAATTTGCAATTCATATTTTGCAATTTACGATTCTTAAGTAGTGATTTGAGGCATCACCGTCTTAAATTAAAAACGTTTTATCGTGAAATTAGAAAACTTTATTTTCAATTTACAACTTATATCTTGTGATTTACAATCAGAATTCATAGTCGTATTTTATAATAATTTTGTTTCCTCTTGATATCCCTGAGAACCATATGACGCCATATCGTCCGGAGACAACGGGACTTTTCTGGGTGGTTTTTCTGTCTATGCTGAAATTTTAAATACACTCAAATTTTTTAGAAGAACTTGTATTGATACGAACTTTAAAAGACCTTTTCGACTGCACATTTTAATATCCATACCAATTTACTTCTTTTCTAATAGCGAGACATATCTTCATTCTGAAAAAAATAAAAATACAGATTTATATACCTACTTTAGTTTAATTTTTTTCCATTATTAAATAGGTACTTACATGATACATATTCCAGAATGCTTTATAATGGTTAGTACACTCACTATCACTGAGAACTATCTAGTTATACTTAAAAAACGACTGCCTTAAGCAAAGATTAAATACCGACTGTCTTTCGCTGTCGCTGCCCATGATTGCAGCTGTCCAGCAAGCAGCAACACCACAAACATATTATGTATGTATATTGATCCATACCTATAAAGAAAGGATTTCGACCCA
Organism: Cheilosia vernalis; assembly: GCA_949126925.1. Taxonomy (NCBI): domain Eukaryota; kingdom Metazoa; phylum Arthropoda; class Insecta; order Diptera; family Syrphidae; genus Cheilosia; species Cheilosia vernalis. Next base: position 48,336,968 of record OX421360.1, read on the forward strand.
TGGACTATATCGTTACTGTCGACTACCTGTGCATAAAAAAATTTCACACGTTATGTACCTAGTTAGTTTCCATGGAAATTACAAAATATAATTTGCAATTTACGACTTCTCTACGTCAATTTACGTTTTCGGTTTAAATGTGGTAAATTATTATAAGATTTTATTGATTCATCATTCAGTGGTGGTAAATCACCAAATATTTCTCGCAATTTGAGATTACAAAGTGGTGATTACGAAATTTGCCTATTGAAGTGGTAAATTGCTCCAAACAACCTCGCAAATCACTACAAATTAAAGAAGCTCGAATCAATACTTTTAATCGCAAAATGCAACAAACAAAATTTGATATTTTTCGCCGTTTTCACTGACAAATTACAAATTTTTATATCAATTCAAGAAAAAATCGTTGTGATTTGCGAAAAATATACGATTCGTGAATTACAACTCAAAATGTTGCAATTGGTGATTTTCAATTCTTTCCGTGTATTCACAGATTGGAAAAAAAGAGAGTACAAGAGATGGCTATCATCCAAAATTTGCGGGTAAAATCGTGTAGGTGCACTGATGCCAGGGGGATTTATCCCTTTCTGGGATTTTCCAACTTAAAATAAGCTATAAGGGATTTTACGTTTTGATCAATTTTTGTTCCTAAAATACTACGATCAAAATAAATATTTTCATGCTTAGAAAAACGTCATTCAAAATATATGAATGCATTCATTTTCTTCTGCGGCAAAACCGAGATCGTGCAACACAGTTTCGTGGTTCAAATATTTGTTTTTTTTGCATACCAGTCATTTTCAAATAATTCAAAAGATATTTATTTTACGTTGAATAATATTTCCATTTTAATGCCGAATGCAATTTTATGTTCCTTTTCCTTATTGCAACGTTTCAAAAATGTATAAGATGTACCTACATTTCTATTTTTGTTTGTATTATATACAGATGTATCTTAATATGTATTTATTTTTGTTAGCTTTGATAGGTAATGTATATTAGGCCTATTTTTTTAGCTTCGATCTCAGCAAAGCAAAATAAAGTAGGGTTTTCAGAACAACAACTACGCTATACTTGACACTTGACACTTCAAAACACTTGCGTGCTGAAAATCATACTTAATTTGCTTTGCTGAGATTGAAGCTAAAAAAGCACACCTGATGTAACTTGTATTTGTCAATAATCTATTATATAAAAATCAATCGTTGTGCGTTAGTCGGGTAAAGGCTCGAGAACTGCTAAACCGATTTGAATGATTTTTGTGCCATTTTGTTCGTCTTGAATCAGGGATGGTTTAGGAAAAAAGAAAAGTCGGAAAATTCTCAACAGGTGGCGTTGCAGGCACACATTTCGATTTTCATGGGGAAAAGCACTTTGAAAAAAAAATAAACTGGATATAAATCGAGTAGTGAAACTTCCAAAACAAAAAAAAAATTATTTAAAATTTTAAAAGCAATTGTTGTTGTCAATTATTTTAGTTATTTTCCGAGCAAATTGTTGTTGTCAACAATTTTTAAATTTTTTTTATTTGTTTATGTTTACTATGTTACATTCAGTGACTTTTTGAAATGGAGTAGATACGTTGATTTGTTTGATGTGTGAGTAAGTTGAAATGTAGGGTGATTGAGATGACGAGGACAATGATAACAGGCAAGAGGAGTTGTTGAGCGTTTTGAGTGTTCACAATAATGGTACTATGCCCATTAATGAGTATGATTATGGGGAGGGCAGCTCAAAGATACCATAACACCTTCGGTACTGGTGTGGAGAGAGAAGGGAGAAGGCTTACCAACCAAGTTGATAGGTGGGGTTAGTTTTCTTCTTGGCTATTAAAGTTACAAATATTTCGTTTAGAGTTAATCCCTTCCCAATTTTCTTCCTATCCCTTTAATGCCAACAAATTTTAAAACTTTGGCATCAAAATTCAGGCATGTAAAAGTACGGTAGTCCGCAAGCCAAGCAGAAGATCCCACTCCACCGACGAGCTAAGCACAGGCTTAAACAAGCATGCCTGCCTTGCTTTGTTGAACCTACAACCCTTTCACCGAAGTCAAAATTGAGATTCCTGTGTCTCTAAATGTAGAAGGAAATAGATATGTGCGTTAGTTAGATTTGAATGACTTTTGTTTTGTTTTGTTCGTCTTGAATCCGAGATGGTTTATAAAAAATCATAAAATTCTCAACAGGTGGCGCTGTATTCACACGTTTCGTTTTTAACTTAAATTCAATTAACTTCTAAAATATAAAAATACCTACAATAACAATAATTTATAAATATAATTCCTTCGGTGTGAAACTCGATGACTTTATATCTCAATAACTGATGGGCCAATTTTCATGAAACTTTTTGGTTTTGTTCGTATTGACGTATTTAAGGTTTAGCAAGACTTAAAAGATAACATTCTTTTAGACTCAATAGGTAATGTTTTCGATCTCCAAAGCCACTCAGGCGATTTCCATGAAAATTTGTGGATGCGTATGGTTGGTTCCAGTTTGAAGGATAGGATACTTTTGGACCCGATAGGTGGCACGTCAATCATTGCGGTTTGATTGACACACATCGATATTGATATACTTCAGTTATTTCTATTGGCCCTTAGCAATAAAACATTTTAGACGCGACTTTTGGCAACAAATTAACTTTTAGTCTAAATTAGAAGAAATAAAGCATTAAATTTGGCTTTAAGTTGAGAAATAGGTAGTTAGATTGGAATCACCGCCAGTGATGCAAAGCCGGATCTAAGTTTTCATGTCTAAACCCGTGAAAAATAATGCCTTTTTCGAAAAATCATGCCTTTTTGGTAAAATAGATAAAAATTGCATATCTTACAAAGGAACTGCAACTAACCTACAAGGTGATTCAAGAAATTGTTATCAGCATGTTGGTGGATTGATAGGCAATTCTATCTTTTTTTATCTCTATAATCCAAGGTTTTGATTTGGTGAGTAAGTCAATTAGGTTATCAGATTTACCAACTTCAAAATGTATTTGTGTGAATTGATTCTAAAAAAAGAATTCACAAAAAATTGATTGTAAAACAGTTCAAACATTTTTTTTTATTTAGTTCACATCATCAACAACTTGAAGTTCGCCTCAAGTGAAACAACAAAATTCAGTCACAATAGCTAGCAGAAGTTGGTTTTTATTAATTTAGAGCAAAAGTAGACTTAAGGACCGAACTTTGTTATTTTTCTTTTCTTTTTAAGTGTCATACCTAGAGTATTTAATATAACTTTTGAATAAAGAATTTGAATTGACCGAATTGCATAAAGAGGCATGTGCAATGTGCATGCTCGGAATTATTATTTTCATTACATTAACGAATTGGGGCGGGACTAAGTTCGCCGGGCCAGCTAGTACAAAATACAAAATTTAATAAAATACATGTTTTTTTTAATTTAATATTTCGTGGGATAAATTTGGGATTTTTTTAAAGTCTGGTATCACTGGGTAGGTGCGTGGAAGTTGACCGTCTAGTTTGGATTCTGTATAAATCGCATATTTAGATTGAATCACAGCGCGCCAAACTATATGATTAATCTCGAGACAGGTTGTTCAACCCTGATATTAGTAACCCTTAAGCTTCAGTTTGACTATATTCTGAAAGTTATGGATATGAAGGAAGAACGCGCTATGGAGGTGACTTCAATTTCTATCCTAGTGAAGGAGCTGCTTCTCTGAAAAATAAATTCGTCAACATCATCACAAAAGCAGCAGCTTACCTATATACAATAGCTATGCAAGTGAAGCACAATCTTCTCGGCACAGGATGTACTACAGCACGATAAAATACGATCTGCAGTAAAAGTTAAACTACGTGCCCCATAGACCTGTGCTTCCCATAATTTGTGATCTCTGCAACCGAAATGAAAAGTAGGATATATATCATCTTGTTTCTGCGTGTCCCATACGCAGCGAATCGCGAAGATGCAGTAAGGACACTTGGAGCAGGTGTGGATGGAGTGAACGAATCAGAGAAGAGAATTTTAAATTTTATTCCAACTTATCAAGTAACCTTATTTTTTGAAAAACATGTCAATCTAGTAGACGGCTTTAAGCCAAACTATACAACTTTGTTTTTAAGGTTCCGTATATACCCAAAGGGAAAAAACGTAACCTTATTAGTTTCGCTCGGATGTCTCTCCGTCTGTCTGTCTGTCTGTCTGTCTGTCTGTCTTCTTGTCTGTCTGTCTGTCTGTCTGTCCGAACCCACTAAGCCAATTTTGTTACCAGGTCTTTCTCAAGAACCGATTGACATGGGAGGCTAAAATTTACACACAACATCCGGTATAACCTCTAGTTAAACGACAAATACCAATGGAAGCAAAACATCGATTGGTTTTCGAGTAATTAGTAATCTGGGAAAAAAAAAATTTTTCATTCGCCCAAAAAACGGTTTATTTCTTGATTCACATAAAAATACATAAATTCCTTTTTTGTAGATCATATTAGCTTATATATATGTGCTGAATACTGTTTTGCCGAAAAGTTAATAGTTTACAAGATATTTTCAAAAAAGATAATTTTACCATGTAAAATACGTTGCTCTCATAAGTTTTAATCTCTACTACGCAGTTGTGTACAATTGACCCCATCAAAGACAGAAGAGGGTTCCAGGGTTCCCGCTTGCTAATTTCGTTGGGGAGTATAATACATTTTTTGGGGGAGTACAGAACAAAATAAAAGTAATATATTTTTAGTCAATAGTTTTTGATTGGGACAGGTCGCATACAGAATGGAAAATTGGCGTGGGTTGGGTACTAGGTAATAACTAGAAAATGAAAAAGTGCGAGTAATTTTTGAGAGTAAAAATATTAAGTAATTAAATTAAACTAAATTGTGATGAATTCATGAAGAGGGGAAAGATTGAATGATACAGATTTCAAATAATATCTGATGTGTTGGACTTTAGCCAAATACGGAACCTTCGGTGCGCGAGTGACACTCGCACTTGGCCGTTTTTTTTTTAAATTACATTGAAACATTGTATTACTACGTTTTTTTCTAATATATTTCAATAAAAGTCTTAAGACACACGATGTGCAGTGGAAAAAAAAAACACACACTAAGCCACTGCGAATACTTTTTTGGCAATTTTTGTAAAGACTTGAAGCTTATAAGCAAAGAACGACATACGACTTACGACTTGTCCTATATGTTTCTACACTCAAAGGTAAGGTACATGGAGATTCTGAAGTGGAGTACCTCAGGGTTGCATACTGTTACCACTGTTATTCCTGGTGGATATCAGCGATGTACAGAATTGATAGAGGGAAACTATTTTATTCATTGGATTAGTTTATCTTAGATACATTAAACATCTACAATATGTTTGCCTGCTGCCGGATCAGAGAACGGACCTCTCCTTGATGGCAATCTAAAAGCTGAGGCTAACAAAGTGAGACTCGGAATAAATATGGACAAAACAATAGCAATCGGCATTTACCGAGATAGCATGCAAGAGTTGTTGTGGGCTACAAAACAAGCCTCTCATGTAAATCTGTGATAGCCTCGGTTGTATAATTTCAAAAGATCAGCCTTCTAGACCGCTTTTAGTTCAAGCATGCCTAGATCTGCTGTAGGTCCCTTTATAAACCGCTTTCCTAGTGATATTTCTATCACAGGCTTTCTTTTTGTCTACTCTAAAGACCATTTTCAAGGTTCCGTACCCAAAGGGGAAAAACGGAACCTTCTTCGTTTCGCTTTTTTACGTCTGTCCGAACCCACTAGACCAATTCTTTTGGTACTGCTCACATTAGAGTTTTGGGGGTTATGTTGAGGAATGTTCTACAAACCCTATTTGGCGTTTCATCAATATATTTAGTAACACTATGGTATCTTTCGATGTCAACATTTCTCAAGACCTTTGGCCTTTTATATCCGGAACGCTAGGGCTTTTTTAAAACGCTTAAGAGCACGCTTTATTTTTTAATGCCCGTCGATCAAAACTTGAGTAAACGGGTAGACGATACACACGTTAATCCGTGGTGGACATGGTGGATAAGAAAAAATTGTTCAACTGGAATGGAGATACCAGGATCACTCAGAAAACTTATGCGTACTTCTTAAAAAGCAAACATTTGCGTTCTGTATATTAATCTATTTGAATTCCTTTTTTTTCATTTCCCTGTTGTACTTAAAACAGTTAAATAAAATCAAACAGTTCTTTAAAACACCGAAAAAACTGTGCGGAGTGCGAGCAAACAAATTAATTCATTACACGTCCTTTACACAGGACCGGATAAAACTAGCACACCGCACAAGGATCGTGATTCGATGGAAAAGAACACGCTCCACAGTCCAACCAAAGCTACAACTCTGTGTATGGTTTCATTCTATTTAGCGTTGCAGCCTCCCCCGGCCAACGGACTATACCTTATCAATTATCAACCCTTGTTGGTGCTGTTCATTAAATTCCCAGCTTAGCTGAATTATCGCCCATTCCAGACTCCAGAGACCGCTCCTAAGAGAACAGCGAGAAAGAACCTCTGCACCGGAGTGGAGTACAACACCAGTTGGTTTAAATGTCCGCATGTTTTTTGTTTTTAAAGTTCCTGGGGTCAGTTCGTAGAAGACCATCACCAGCTCCCTTGTTCCCCGAGCATAAGTGAGTTGTGTCTGGTGGCATGTTTACAGGCTTATCACACATGTGCTGCCCGTACTCTATACCTACCCCTGTTACAACAGCATTTCTCCGCACTTTCAGTCATTTAATTACACACAAAGATGGCACGGGGAAGGGGGATGGTGGACCGTTTCACCGGATGAGATTGTTTCGGAGTACATTCAAGTGGCGTAGCAGGTGCCCCGGTACGACGTGAGGCATTGATTAAAGCATCTAATTGAAATATCAAATTTCATTTTGGTGTGGTGCGTGGTGGGATCCTTAGGGCTGATTGTATATACCTATACCTATACGCACCAGGCCCAACTTCAAAGGCCTAGAGAGGACAAAGTTTTCGGTTAACTCAATGAGTGAAGCAACGTCACATGCGGTAACGGTGTATATATAGATCAAGGATAATCAGAGGAGCAACATGCAACACTCTGTGTCATTTGAAAATCGTGTTTTAAGTTTTCCTGCTGCCGATGCGATGTGTCGTGTTATGTTGGTGGGTGGTATTCTGCTGCAAAAACAAAAGAAAAAACAAGTTTTGCGGTGTTGTTTTCGAAATGAAACTTTACGCATCCGATTAGATTTTGTTATCCACAAATTCGATTAAAGCGAAAACAATTAAATGAAGTTATCGAAAGGAAGGAGTGCATTCAAGGTAAGTTTCCTTACAGCAGTTTACTGCAGGAGGGGTGCCTTCAATGAGGTTATATCTGACTTTTTTTATAGAAGGTTATACTTATGAGGCATCATTCTTTTTATTTTTGAAAATCTGATTGAATTATTATTATATTCAAATCGTTTGTTAAGATGTGTCCAATGTCCATGTCTCCGGACCATTTTTCTCTCACAAAATGTGCTCGAAATATGGGAAATGGGTGCACGCGATTTCGACTTATGAAATATTTTTCAATTTCTCAGGCTGTAAATAATTATAATAATAATTTTTGGCGCAACAGGTCCGTAGGGACCCTAGGCCTAGCTTCTCACAACCATTCGTTTTGTGTGAGATTTCATTTTTAGAACGAATAGAAGGGATCTACAATTTTATGCCGATTCCAAACGGCATAGAAGCACTTTCATGACAGTTATACTCTCGGATGTTTGTCAGACGTTCGCGAGAGGTGGCGCAGTGAAAAAACCCTGAGTTGGAATTTGGGTTTTTGCGGGATTCGAACCTGGACCCGTCGCTTAGTAGTCCAACACACTAACCACTAAGCCACTGCAAAATTCATTCTTAATGTAATATAATTGTCATTTCTAAGTTGACAGCTAACTCTCTCTCTCTCTCTCTTAATTATCGTAGGATACATTTAAAAAAAAAAAACGTTTCAAAATTTGCTTTGAAGTTTAATTCAAAACGCGGTTCCATTTGCAAACTTGGAGTAAACTGAATATTTTTATAATTACTGCGTTTTTTACTTTCCGTTCGAATCACCTAAAAGGTACTCTTAAAAACGGTTCATGTTCTTGTTCTTCTGTTCACATGCGGTATATTTTTGTTTGTTTCAATGCCTCACAACTCACAAGAACTTGCCCTAACAGATCAGAAACTCCTGCTACGCAGTCCTTGTATACTCAAAAGTCGTGTAAGGAGTAAAAGCTCATAAACAGAACTTGTGGATAATTCTTTTTGCAAAGTGCACCCAGTAGTACACGTTACAAATGTTAAGCAGGCAGCTTTTCTGTCGATAGCTCAAGGAAATCACGGTTTTCGGCTTGGTGTGAAAAGGATATAGTACAGCATCCATATGTCGGGTTTGCCATCATATTAATAAAATTGGTGTAGTCCTGTTCGACTTAGATCACTGCTCTTTGTTTCGGTGTAGTCTTGTCATTTATACTAGTACGTTTTCTGATTTTATTTTTCCCATGATCTCATTTGCGCCAGAGTTAAATCCGAACTAAAAGAAACAATATAAATGATCAAGCCTTTCATTTGTATACATTTTAAAGATCCGAATCGAATCGAACTTTGCGCCACATTAATGGTCTTTTCCATGCTTTGGCAGGATTTTTTTTTTTTATTACTTTTAAGATGTATACCAATCTCGTTTTATTTAAATGATCAAATCCAGGTCAGATTTTCAAGTTCAAAGATGATATGAGATCTTAGTGTATTTTAACAAAAAATCGGTACAGCTCGAGCTATTTGTGCAAAAACCCCTCGATTGCTTGAAAAGTGTTTCAAAATTTAACCGACAGAATAAGCTGTGTTCGGAATACCCGTGGTTGGCATATGTCCCAAAGTTATTATTGACTGTTAATACGATAAAAGGATCTCTTGAAGAATACCAAATAAATTATTTATATTTTAATGATTTAAGGCGAACATATTATAAATTCCACAGCATACGGTAAAAACTGGGAGTTGGCTCATAGCTGGGCTAACTGGAGAGGTTTTCTGATAGCAAAATCAGCAAATCAAGGAAGATCCCGTGTTCCCAAAAGAAAGACTAAGATTAAGTCATGCCCCACATCCCTTATCGCATACTATTTGAATTATCCAAGGCGACGCGACGTTTAGAGTTAAAATTTCAAAAAAAAACTCTACCCCGACTTGACGTAACTTTCCAAACGGTCCAGAGCTTGTGACGAAAATCCGCTTCTTTTGTATATCTACCCACTTTCGCAACCCATTGCCGACTAAACAACTCCAACGTTAACGTCCTAATTCCCATGGCATAACCGACCTTTCACATCGCTGCAAAACTCAATCCACTTGACTGTTCATCGTACACTCCTCCTCCAGAAGGTCCTGCGCATGGCCTGTTTTTTTATTCGTTCTTATTTTACATTTTTTTTTTCTCCTGCTTGCCTAAACTATTGGCAAATATTTTCCTCCCGCATAAGATCCACCATGTGCTCGTAGAGCACGTGCTTCGGCAAGGAAATACCATCCACATTATTTGAGAAATTCATTTAGCATCCTTCGGTGAATTGTTCAGCACCAACACACATCACACATGCAGACGAGTCTCTCTCTCTTTGGATGCTGCGTCGTCGTGTGGATATTCGCTTTCAAGGATACTCGGTGAGCAATGCAATTCTTTGACTCACCACTGAGAAAAGCATCGTCATCATCAACATCATCATCATCATCCAGTATCCAGTATCCCGAATTCAACGGCAGAGGCATCATCATCGTCAGTCGTGATTGCCGTTCATGTTGGTATTGCGCTGTGTGGTAGTTGGCTCGTGTATATTCATCGCATTAACTGGTCACATGAACACAACGTTCGGTGGGTTGCTTTTGGTCGGCCAAACTTTTTCAGTTTATTATCATCGATGATGACATTTGGACGTTGTCAACGCGACGTTTTGCCTCCGGTCGGATGATAACTCATTATCATTGGTTTAATGCGGTGTGACAGGATATTTGTATCATAAGTGTTACCTTATCGAATAGCGGTATGTGAAATAAATAAATATAAATAATTTAATCTCATCTAAAGGATACAGAGATTTGTCCCCGAAGTGAAGTGTAAAAGTCGAGAGTGGTAAAACAAGTGATTGGAGTTTTACAATTTTTTTTTAATTATAAGTATATCGGTTAATTAAAATTAAAAAAAAAGTATTAAAAATATAGTGCGCTTAGGAAAATAGTCAGCTACCTATAAAAATTACTCGGATTATGAGAATTGTATCGAAACTGAATTTATATCGATTCATCATGTGGCTGATCAACTCAAACGAAAGGATCCTGATTGTGTTACTCATGCTGTTCGCGATAGTTAAAGGTAAAGAGCTCGGCTCAGTGCTCACAAGGATAACTGCGATAGTTTTGATATATCATTTCGAAGAATCACTGTGTTGTTTCCCTTTTAAATTTCGGCCACTCCTCCTTCTTTACGAATGTTGCAGGGCTCCTTGTAAAACACTAGTAACTAATAACAGGGCATTTTTAAAGGACATATTTCGCTCTCTACAACACATTAATCATGCATCATGTTAAGTCCAATGATTTGAAGGACTTCGATATTCCCTACATAATTTACTTAATTTTTATGGACCGAAAAAAAAAAACTTGTCTTCAAAAAGGTATACAAATTTTCGCTTAAAGATCAATCTGTCAATTGGTCATTTCTGTTTTACCTAAAGGCATAAAAAATGCTACACAACTACGAACAAGTGCCTTTCAATTTTTAAGAAGCCTACCTACGTGAAAATTGTAAAAAGTCGTTCTGGAAAATTTTCAGTAAACGGAGACAAAAACTTTTGTGTTTTTTGTGTGCCCCAAAACTTGTTCTGTGAAGATCAAATGCAAATGCCATAAGCCTTCCCGAGCTATTTACATTGCTCAAAAGAAAATAGAACCATATTCTTAACCAGGTATACGTCGAAAAATCTTTTTTTTTTTTCTTAGACTGATAGATCTTCCAAAAAGAAACTCTTTCCGGAAACAAAAGAGCGTTTACGTGTCACTCGAATTTCAAACTTATGTATTCCGAAAGAAGACTCGATGAGTTTTCGAACAAACATGATACTCATTCGCACAAACCAATTCCACTAATTGATGGTCTTTAAGCTGTGTATACGACTTCGGTTCCTTTTTTTAATGAGCTGCAAGCTCGATTGCGTTGGTGGATAGTGTAAAATGTATTTTTTTTTTCTCGAAAATGTGGATAATATATGGTTCCAGCACGATTCCTTCCACTGACTGAAGGTTTTTAAGTCATAAAAGACTTGCCAAAGAAGAATTATTGTAAACCAGAATTTTTCTTTTTTAATCTAATGTAAACCTTCCATGAAACCGCAATGACTCGCTCCGGAAAGGGAACAGTAAATTTACACGACTATCGCTCAATTTAAACCCACTCGAATACTCCTTTTGGAGCTATGTAAAGTCGTTGATATAACCTGTTCAGGTCTGGGAAGTCAATATTAACCCAGTTGTTGATGGGCTAGAATCCCAAATGCTAGAAGTGTGCCAGAATTGGACCCCGATGAGGCTATATAAAGTAGTATCATGCGACTTGAAGTATTGTTTACAACTAGCTGACCCGGCAAACTTCGTTCCGCGCAAATTCGTTAACGTAATGAAAAGAATAATTCCGAGAATGAACAATGCACATGCTGATTTATGTTATTCGGTCAATTCAATTTCTGTATTCGAAAGTTATATTAAATACAATAAAAATAACTTAAGTACCTACCGCAATGATTGACGTGTCAACCAACCTTTACACTTTTTAAACTAAAGTGCTTCACGGTTCATGACGTACAAAGCGGAAGATTTTGCTCACACGTGAGCACGCCACATACGATTAATCATGTGACAAACATGGGAATTCAAGAATTGATGTCACAAAAAATATAAAGCGATTGTCCTTGCGACTTGTTATTTTTCATAGTGAAGGCGATACGCATGGGAAATTAAAGGCGCTTGAAAACCAACGGCGAATCATCGGAATCAGCGAAATTGTATAAATTTTGCCTTGAATTTTCAAGTCAAAATCTTCGCTTTCATGACATTTGATTTGAGATTCTTAACAATCAAATCAAACGCGATCCTCTAAAAAAGTTTCGGTTGCTTGGGGTTGCTCAACAAAATTATAACTGAGCCGACCTTCGATTTCAAATTTTGTAGCGGTGAGCCCGAACCATCCAAAGAATTTATAAATTAAACATTTTCAATAAGTTTTGTTGTATTTTAAGTGACACTACCCGTTTTTCTATCCTGTCTTTTTTTTTTCAAAGTGCGGTTCTCATACTAAGTTCTTCCCAGTCTCATCCCCTTAAACTTTTATTTTCATGACAAAAAGTAGCATATGTCCTTCCACTACAAATCCACCAAACCCAAAATCGTAAAAATCGAACGATCTATTCTCGTTCAATATTAAATTCTGTCGATATAAACTTGTACAGAAAAGTGCTATAGCTCTTTAAAAAATATCGGTCATCTCATAGCTCGTAAATCTAAAGTCACGAGTATTTTAGGTTTAAAAATAGCAATTGTTAGTATAGCTTGAAAAGGATCTTCCAAATATAAACTGGGTAAGGGTAAAGATATTTTATGTTTGTGCTCCTTAAGCTCTTCTTTTACTATTTTTTTTGTAAAATTCTGAACTTAAAATATGTCTTGAAAAATGCTGATTTTTTACTTACCTATTGCGGTAGGTACTTTAGCAAAAGAGCAAAATAGCCATTATTTTTCTTATTAACGTAAAGTTTCTACGAACATCTTATATAGACGTTTTTTGCATCAGCAAGTAGGTACAAAATTTGTAAACGATGTCAATAGTAGCTTCGAAATTTGATAATAGGCTTTTGTTGCATTTAAGAAAAAACAGTATTCCAGTTTTCATGTTACCCAGCTGTTTATCAGCTTTTATAATTTTTTTTGCGGTACTTCTCTTTTACTGAAATATAAACTCAAACTGCTCAATTATAATTTCTGGATCTCGGATATATTTTTACAGCTTATAAGCAACACCTCAGGCTTAATTTTATTTCTTTATTTATTGTTATAGAGGGAAAATTGTATTTCTAAGAAATTCAACAAGTTAACTTGTATCTTATTAACCGTTCAAAGAAACATATACAATATGAGGTTGAATTACCGCATTCGTGATCTAGTAATACGTGGCTGAATTTGTTATAGGTTTGCTGTAAAATGCACAAAATTCAGTGACGTAGGGCTCGCTCACGGATGCGGTAACTCGGCCCCAAGTTTTGTGTCTCATTGCGAACTGGTGGCTTTCCAAACCGCAATCATCTAGATAAATGCCAGATAGCATGTCGTTTTTTTTTTGTGTTTGTCCAACTTCACTTTCTATGTAAGTTTAGCCGGGTTTGGCAACAGTTTGTATAAGACTATATATTTCGAAAAGCTTGGACAGTATTGAGACTTGACGGTATCAGCTATAACTTCTCTAGACTAGATGCCATAATTACTCAAGCGAATTTCCTCATGTCTTAACGTTCGATTTGTACTTATTATTTGTAGCGGGGTCCGATATTTTACGATATTATCTTGGAAAGCATTCGATGTATTCGAGATTCTTACTACTATCGCACTTGATTGGAGCGTCTTAACAGCATCGAAGTTGTCGGATCGTATGAAAAAGATGGAGCAAATACTTTTACTCCAAAAAATAACCTCAAAAAATAATCTCAAAAATTTAACACAACTGTTCGACGAGTTCAAAGAATGAGCCCGACCGACCTTGTACTTGAATCGCTCAGTAAAAGCAACTGCTCCGAAAATTCCAAGCCTCCTACTTTTTTGTTGGTAAAAATTTTGCACACAGTTCCATACAAAAAGCAAGGCTTTATAAATTTTTGCTGTTTTCTTTATGTTTTTGTGACTTCAATTATATCCTTTCACATGTTGAAATGGGTAGGTACTATAGACTATGGTACTATAGACTATGGAGACACCGAATCTACTTTCTAACCGTCAAGAAAATGTGAACTCTCCTACCATTTTAAGAACCTCTTGGTAGTTCCTAATTTAATGGTGGTGTCGGACTTACCATTTTTTAACTAATTTGTTTAAGTGTCAAATTAACAAGCCCATGTCTGCACACAATTTCCGACAACTGAAGAAGAAATGAAACATGCTAGACAGCGAAACCTTCAAATTTATCGAACTTGAACTTCAGCTCTTTTTGAAGCACAAGTTTTTCTTTGATTTCACTGATCTTTGTTTAATTTTAAAAACAACATCAATTTTTTTCCCATAGTAAAGTACGAAGTGAAAAACATATAAGCGAAATGTGGAATTTTCAAAGTCGATTAAAGTGATTTTGCTTTAAACTTTCAGGCAAACTATTTCTGTGTGAATTATCCAAAGACACTGCTTATGATTCCACATTAATTCACCATTAACCGGCGCGGCGCTTGTTACTTTTTATAACGTTCGTGATGCCTGCCGGACAGCCATTTGAAAGGTCGCTCGTTATTTTTGTCACGAATCAAATGGCAGACACTGCGACTTATTTCATTTTGTTCCCATCGATTTAGAACATTAAAATCACGTTTCTGGTGATCCACATTAAGTCTAGTTTTTACCAACAGCGACACATATTTGGAATGTTAAATAGGGTTATGCGGGACTATTAAGTTAGCTGTAGACTGACTTAAATCGAAATTGAAGCAAATTTCGAAAGTCTACAAAACGTTAAATTCTCGAAAATTAATTTGCATTCAAGATTGTTGCAGTCCCTTAGAATAATACTCTGAGAATAATAAAAAAAATTGTATACATGCCAAAACTGTGTGGACATGATCGGATGGCATTTTGTATACATAAAACTAACGTCAACATTTTTGATGCTTGCTGTGCCTTGTCAATATTGCGATTTAGAAATTCGCAAAGTGAATACAGAATAGAACATTTTTCACAGCTTTATTGTTACTCTTTGTTAATACAGAGCTTTTGCGTTTAGTTTGGTAAAATTTTGAACTTGTCAATTGAGCTGGAGCTGTCAGATTTTTGAATACCTCTGTTTGTTGAGTTAACTTATTAATTTCATAAAAAGTAAAGCAAATTGATGATGCATACATATGTCATATGCATTTCAGTGCACGCGAATTATTGCCGTTGCCTAAAAAAATATATCCTTAGTTCAAAATTGCAGGCACTCGAAATCGTTTTCCTAGATTTTAGCTGCTGGAATTTTTTGTTTTGATCAAAATTGTTGCTTTCTCTATCCATTTTTTTTATTAAATTAGGGTAGAACCAAACTCTATAGTTTTGCGAAATTTAACGGACTACTTTCATATTTGGGACCGGGAAAGGAAAACTCCATTCATCGATATAGTTTCATTGGAATAATATTAACAGAATCTCCCCACCAAAAATCACCTCCAACCTTAAAAAGTTGAATAAGCCGTATAAAGTCCAACAGCTTAGTTGGATTTAAATGAATAAATCACTACCTCCACTTAGTGGTTATAGGTTGACGATATTAACCATCATCTATTTTCACTGCCTGACAATGACAACTAGCTATTTATTTTAATTTCAAAAAGTTTCCCACACGTTACCGATGTGGTACGATGTGCCATTATTTCGCATTTTTATTCAAATGGCAATGTGAACGAAAAAGTGCCCATTTGACGCATTTCCACATTGATTTTTTTAAATGGAATTTTGTTACGTTTTTTCTTTACAATGAAATCAATTTTAATTATAAACTTATTAATTTATAATTTGTTTGTTATTTTATGTCTTCAAGTTTTGCTTATAATGAAGTGCAATTAAATTTCAGTAAAATTTTAAAATTTAAATGTTTGCTGGTGGAATTGAATGACTCCTTTTCTGCCACGGACAGACAAAATTTCGGCAAAGCTGATTCAAAATTATCATTCACAGTGCACACTCAGTTAAAACAGAAATCCGTCCAAACTAGTGCGTCCATTATAAAGCCGCAACTGACTTTATTAATAAATCAAATAACAATGATGTTTAAAAAAACAAAACAAAAACTGCTACCAGTAACTGGCTACCCAACACTTTTTGTTGGCAACACGAAGTTAAATACGGTGCAATCCTTTAATACATTTTTAAGCTCATTCGTTAATTCCGTATGCACACATAAATTATCACTGGAATAGGGGAAACTTTATTTGGATAATTAAAAGTTGGAAAATTGGAATTATGATTTCCGTTGCCTGTGGAGTTGAATGTGTCTCGTTTATTTGGTTGATGGTGTTTATAAGTAGTGCCACAGGTTTTTATTTTTCTTCTCACGGAACTCCTTTTTTTTATACTGAAAGTTGGTTACATCTTAAGTGGAGATTGGAGTGCAGTGACTGGGAAACAAATCAGTAGGTTCTCAAATAAAGGTTATCCTTGTTTTGGCAACAAGTTTTCAGAATGTGGTCCTGTTTTACTAAGAACAAAAAATGGCGGTGGAATCTGTAACTTATCGAGGAGCCAAGTAGTCGTATTGTTGTCGAAATAAAAAAAATATTCGATTGTCTTTGATAGTGCTATGTACAAATAGTGATATTTTAATAGGAGCAGGTATACTTACCACTTCTTCTTGCAAGAAAAAAAATATACGCCTACGGCCTAAAGGCATAACCAGTCTCCTTGACTGTGGATTGTGGAACTATTGACAAATGAGTCTTGATTTTTTTTATTTTCGGATAGTTTCCCTTTCATTTGAGGCAGTGTCCTCTCTACGTAATAATGGCCCATAAGCTTGCTGGATGATCGTCTTCAGGCCTTCACCGATTATCGCAGCCAGAATCTTTAATGCGGTCTTGAGGAGCCTTATTGTGGGTGCAGATCAAAGTGACCCAGTGTCATGTTAGCCGTACTCGGAACACCGAACACTGAAGGACTGCAGGCGTCCATTATAAGACCTGATAGATTTATCTGACATTTATTTGATCTGGAGACCGCCGCGACTGCTCGTACATATTGATGACTGAAAATAGTGCACCCTTCGAAAGCCTTACTTAAATTTCGGAAGTATGTCGTGCAGATTTACATTTGCTCGGTAACTACTTTCCCATCCTTTCACTGCAAAAACAAATTAACAGAGATTTTCATTGCATACTCCTCTCCAAACTGTTCTTCCCGTAAATTGAACAAAGCAAAACAAAGCATTCAACGCAACCCAACAAAGTTGAAACTGAATTAACCCCATGGCCATACCTGACATCAATTCAATTAAGTGTCTTCGACGAAGAGGACCCCTACCCTAAAGTGTGTTAACATAATTGAAGAGGAAAACACTTCTCGCTTGACCAGCAGCGAAAGTCCTTCACAGACCGAATATATAACGCTTGCAAGGCGCCACTAAGACTGTTAATTAAATTGTGCACTTTATTTCGGGGTACATCGTATACGATATGAAATAGAGGTGCGCCATCATTGTCATGGTTATGGAAAATTGCAACAGAAAATCAACCTCATCAGAGAGGACGTGTTTTTCGAGCGGAAGCAGTTATTTCTTGTTTCCACTCTCCGCGGCAGACGTAAGGAAAACAAAGTTTCTAAGTTTTATCGCCAATTTTTCCCCAGAAAAGCGTCTTATACTCTGGTCGGGGCCAGTTACAGTCTGGCTCTCGGTATGGTTACTTCATTTCAGGACAATAAAACATTTTCACCCCAAGGAAGGTCTTTTTTCGTTCGGTTTTCCTGTTGTTTCTCATTTTTGTGTGTGTGTTTGTTTTTTTTTTATTTTTGTGATACCTACGACTACACTACTGATGCGAATTAATAGTAGGATTGCATCCTGCAAAGTTCCTTAGCACCGCATCGAGTAGGTACACCGTGAAAACCTACAAAAGTCCTTAAACACAATTTTTTTTTTTGTTTATTTTTTTACTTTTTCGTAGAAAGTAAAATATTTGCTGAGTCTCGGCATGAGGCCATTAGGACTTTTAGTCTTTGGCGGTGGTTTCAGTTCCGGGGAGACCAATAAAAAAAGAAAGAAGACCAGACCGAGAGGGAAAAAAACGTGGTTTTTGGTGGCGGCAACGGCGACTTTGCGAATTAAGTGCGCTCACCCAGTGGGCGAGTTGGAAAAGTGTTAAAAAGAGCCAACAAAAAGTTAAGGACTAAATTCTATCAGGTTTAAATAATTAGAAAAGTTCTCTGAACTTTCGCTAATTGTCTTGTGTTTTTCTCTTTAATTTCCAGAGGAGCCGGTTGGTATTGAGGAAACATTGTTTTACGATTGTTTAGCCGGTTTATTTGTTCTTTTTTGTATGGAGCTTCGTGAGATTAATTGCTGGGGGATACAGTCCCGAATTGATAAAGGTGAATGAAGGCACTTTGTATTGAATGGGGTTTGTTAAATTATGTTGAGTTTGTTTAAATTTTTTAGGTATAATGGTACTAACTGCTTAAGTGATGAATAGGTTGGTTTATTTAAAATACGTCTTTACGTGGAAATATTTGTCAAGAAAAAGTTGTTAATTGCATTTTTATTGGCAGATTGACATATCGGGTAATAGTTTTTGAGAAATAATTAAAAAAAAACTTATTTATTGGAATATTTTGAGAAAAAGTAAGTACGGGATCTTATTAAGAATACCTACTTCTATTACCTATCTTTAATATTTATTTTTATCAAAATCGTTTGATCAGTTTTTGTAAAATTTGGCAGTCAACACAGTAACAAATATTGGAATGTTTAGTTTGAAGAATACTATTGCTTAACTATTTAACTGAAATCTGAGTATTGGATAATGTCTGGGCAGCCGTTTAGGCTGTAAAATGTAAGCATTACTTGGTTTTGAAAGTTTTATCGAAATTGAGAATGACGTTTTCGAGGTATGAGCTGTTTTAGAAATTAGCGTTTTCGATTATTCGAATTGAAAAATAAGGACGCAATAATTTTGAAAACATCAGTCTGACTCTATGTTTGCAAACAAACAAAACTAGATTTTAAAAGAAATTACTATTTTCAAAAATTTATTGTACGATAATATAGAGAAAAACTGATTTTGCTATTAAGTTATAAATGACCACATTACCATGAAAATGTTTGTTACAATCGAATGGATCGTTTTCGAGATATGTGAAATTTCAAAAGTACCTACCGTTGTTGGAATTTTTAGAAAAAAAAAACTGAGTACGCAGTCATGGGAACCTCACCTACTTAAATATCAATTTTGGTTGAAATTGTTAGAGCCGCTTTCGATCACATCAAACTGGTAGGAAAATTTTAAGTGGGAAGTGCCATTAATATTGAGGTTATCTTAAAAAAAAAAGACGGCCCCGAACTGTAAAACCCAAACTCCAAATGCGAAGGTTGAACGAAATCTGGGCAGCCGTTTAGGCTGTAATCCTCGGGAAGCACGGAAAGTTACAAGTAAGCACCAATAAGCAACAGCTCCGTAGGGACCCTAGGCCTAGTTTCTCACAACCATTCGTTTTGGTTGAGCTTTTCATTTTTGGGAAGATTGGAAATTATTCCCAGTTTTATGTGAAGTTTAAAGCCAAACTCCTAATTGAGATGTTCTCTTATGGCAGTTATACTCTCGGATGTATGTCAGACCACCTCGAGAGGTCTCGCTGTGGAAAAAAATGAAGATGGGCTTTGGGATTTTCTCTTGAATTGAACCTGCGGTTGTGACCTTTCAAGTAAAACACACTACGCCTACAATGTTGAGAATATAACATAGTTCAAATGTCCACCGCGGCCTCTCACTGTGGCACAGATCCGAGTGATGCAAATTTTAACAACTCTGCTGGATAGATGAGGCTGAATTTAAGAATTGACATTACGGCTGTGCCAGCGACTTCAGCAAACTACACGAAAAATTTCTTCGCACGATTTTCATGGCCAACTAACGTCACCTCTGACAGAAATAACCGCACCCTTAAATTATTCTTGCAGAATGTCCATCGGCAGAAAGCCAAAATCAGCACCAGGCAGAAAACTTTTTTTTCGAATTGCCACCTGGTGAGCCTCGTGTGGGTTGTCGTCGTCCCATATTCTGGAATTTTTTCTTTTTACCATAGCTATTGATCCAAAAATGCGATTCGTCGCTGGAGCTGATTTTTCAGTCAAAATGCTTAAGCTATCCGAAACCCAGTCAGCGACACGCTACCAACATCGACCCGTCCGCGTCCCATTTGAAAATTCCTCGAGAAAACTTAAACAAAATCAGCTAAAATAAATTTCAAGCTTATCTTTAAATAATAAAAGTTTAAGCTTAATTATAACTTAGAAAAAAAACAACAGTTTTTAACAATTAGTAACCTAACTCGTAAATTCAATTGCACAGCTAAACTAAGAATAAAAATATCTGACGCACTTATACTTGCTTTTTCTCATCGGACTATACATGTCATCACTTATCCAAACACGAAACTGCTTCAAAAGAAAAAGTTCTATACCCACTTGGAGCCGGAAGGAACTCCCATCGATTTGGATCCGAGTTCACTGATCTCCATTTCATCTGACATCTGACATGAACCAAAAAAAAAGAAACCATTCGCCTCCGTAGAGTAGCTCAATACTGAGCGTGCAGGTATGACGAGGGTGGGCTTGGAAAAATTCATACATTTTAAGTGCAGCAGACCCACCAACCCTCTTTGACCATCATCCATCCGTCGTCGGGTGGCCAAAAATGAAACGACCCAATTGGCAAAAATATGATTAATCGCAGTTGCAAAAATGCCATCGCCACCCGACACCTTCATAACCCTTTATAGATTCTGGCAAGCGACCATCATCACCGCCCACCCCCAACATCAAGCTATGCCACTCTGGCATTCACTTTCAACAGCGTTCAACACAAGAGTCTGAGCTCTGAGTACATAAGTTGGCGCGCACAATATTAATGACTCTACGTGATGACTACGTGCAGTGAGTGAAGATTGCAGAATATCCTTTGGATTTGCATTGCAACATTTTCCATTGCCAGATGTTTGTGTGAAGGTGAAGGGTGGCAGTGGAGAACTCGACTATTTTTGAAGATACCAGTAGCAGTACCTGGCATTCTTTACTATGCATTGCAAGATAACCAGCCACACATCTATTAACCCCATTTTCGGGGAAAAGTTTTTCTTCATACCGCAAAAGAGTGTTGGTTGGTCCACTCTCCTGATGATGCTATCATCGTGTTTCTTATGCGCATAAAACCCCCTGTCGAAAACTTAATCCACACGTGAGTCAGTGAACTGCTGGTACACTCCGTTCTGGGTGGGTAATAAAATTCATGTACAACAATGTGCACTTCTCAGGACATGATCTCTCAGAGTCAAGCTGGTGTATCGTGATTTTCTTTGAGTTAAGGATCTGGGACTCTCTACCAACATCGCCGCCGCCAATATTATGGATGCTATAAATACTCGTAAAAGAAAAAAACTCGCTCGGGGTTGTCTCATTCGCTCTCTTTCGCTTGTAATTCGTTTTAAATCAGAGCCAGCGACAGGGTGGTATTACTTGGGTTAAATTTATGGTGAGATAACATTTACAATCAGAAACACACATACTAGTAGCATTCGTTTCAAGGAAGGTATTGAGAAGAAGTAATAGTGCTCCTGGAGATTCAGATCTCTATCGCGAATGATATGTGATTATATGTGAAAAGTACTGCTGAAAGGAGGAGGAGGGGTTGTCTTACTTTGTCTTGGCACTGAACTGTAAGTTCAGTTGAAGATGATTTTTATTTAACCAAATGGGTGATGGGTTTGAGAAAGAATTTTGTTGGAGACTGTTTTTACTTAAATTGGAGGAGATTTATGTGTGTGCAGACAGACAAAGTGTCAGGCTGACTGGGTTGAAATTTACCAGTTTTCAACCAGTATTCGTGAATCGTGATCGAATTCGTCATTAGGTTTATGCTCTCCTTTCTAGTAGGCAGTGAATTCATGAAAATATATATGAAACCCTATTTTTTATGACCTTTCCACTTAACTGAAACCAGAAATATCGTTTTCGCCAAATAGTCACAACCAGAAGCTGTTCATTTCGTTTCATGAACTCAAGGGGATGTAGATATTGAAGTAAAGTCGCGTAGACTCATGAAATACCAGCTCTTTTAGAGGAGATACCCCGACAACGGGAGATGATTTTGAACTTTCTCCATTACGAAGTAAGAGAAAGATATTGCTTTCGTAGAAAATTTCGAACTCGAGATTTTAATCAATTCTGATGATAGAGCAACTCAAAAAGTTTCAATTTCAATTTCAATTTCAATTTATTATTATTATTAAATAATATAAGTACAATAAGACTTGGTCTTTTATAGTACAAAGAGGGTTTAAGTAAGTTAACAATGTTCTTAAAACTACAGATTAAGATTAACAGTGGTTCTATACCTAAGTTTTAGAGTGGGTCGCAAAATTCTGTCAGTCTCTCCGTCTGTCTTTCTATCCGTTTATCCACAGCCCAAATTGATATTTAAGTTTAAGTATGTGAGGTTACCATAACTGCATATACCCAGTTTTTGGCTATAAATTCGAAAACGGTTCATTTGAAATTTCGATATAACGGGTGATTTTTTAAGAGGCTTAGAACTTTTTTTAAAAAAAAACCCAAAAAATTCGAAAAAATGAATGAAATATTTATTTGAATCGATAGTTTGAACCTTGCAATTTAAGGATGCGTCTCAGGTAGCCCATCCGCTGAGTCCAATTTTGGCATACTCTTTCACACATATCGGCCGGTATCTCACGAATGAATGCATGGATGTTGGCTTCCAGTGCGTCAATCGAAGCGGGCTTGTCCCTATACACATTAGCCTTGACATACCCCCACAAAAAATAATCTAATGGTGTCAAATCGCACGATCTAGGCGGCCAATTGACCGGCCCGAAACGTGAAATTAACTGTTCACCAAACTCGCCTCGCAATTGCGCCATTGTTTCGCGTGCTGTGTGGCATGCGGCACCGTCTTGTTGAAACCACATATCATGCAAGTCAAGAACTTCCATTTCGGGCAAAAAAAAAGTTTGCTATCATCGCTCGGTAGCGTTCACCATTGACAGTAACGCTGCGATTCGCATCATCTTTGAAGAAATATGGCCCAATAATGCCGCCGGCCCATAAACCGCACCAAACAGTGGCTTTTTCGGGATGCATTGGTAGCTGTTGCAATGCTTCTGGCTGATCTTCACTCCAAATGCGGCAATTTTGCTTATTTACGTACCCATTCAACCAAAAATGAGCCTCATCGCTGAACACAATTTTTCGAAAAAAGTGCGCGATGAACATTTCGAACCGAGCACGAATTTTGATAGTAAAATTCAATAATTTGCAAGCGTTGTTCATTTGTAAGACGATCCATGGTTAAATTGCAAACCAAACTGAAGCTGTTTGACAGTGACACAAGGTACTGAACACACGTCCGCAGTGTTGCCAAAACCAAACCAGCTAAAAAATCACCCGTTACATATCTCGAAAACGGTCCATACGATTGTAGCAAAAATTATTTTCTAAGGTTAGGTATGTTGTCATTTATAATTTTATCGTCTACAATGGATTTTTGAAAATAGTCATTTTATAAAAATGTGGTTTCATTTAGTTTACCTGAAAACGGTATTAATGATTTTGACCAAAATGCACACTTAGAGTCAAATTGATGATTTCAAAATTATTGTGTCCTTAATTTTCAATTCAATTAAAATTCACCGAAAAGGCTAATTTTAAAAACTGTTCATATCTCAAAAACCCCATTTTCAATTTCGATAAAACGAAAAAACAAAGTAATGATTTTATCCCGAACAACATATTGAAATATTTGATACTATTTTATCTGCATAATATAACAGCTCTTGCGATTTTGACCAAAATACAAATTGACGATAACATAAGTATTCTAAACAAGATCCCGTACTTACTTTCCCTAAAATAAATGAAAGACCTGTTTTTTAGTCATGTCTCAAAAAATACTACAGAAATCACGATCTATGCATTTTCACATATCTACGGTACATTTTTGTAATAGCCTCAATGACCCATAGCTACGCAAAACTTATTTTTAGCAAATATAACGCACTTCTTCTTTTTTCAACAATATTGAATATGCATCTTAAAGTAATGCCAACCATTTGGGGCTTTCACAATCAGAAAATCAAACTCCATTTGCACCCCACACACGAGCATCGGAATATTCAATTTATAACTCCTAAGTTGTAAGACCTTATAAAACAGTACAGTAGGCGCTTATAACTGTCTAGCCAGAACTTGCGGCAATTGCCTGTTTCTGAGAGCTTTAACTTTGATATAACTGTCATATAAGATAAATATCCAAAAGATTTTGTTCGCTTTTATCTAGTATTGAGAAAGTTTCGTTCAACCCGGACGTGCGCTTTATTTTTAAATAGCTTCATTCAAAAAAGTACTGCAAGTAAAAAATGCGTTTGGATTTTGCATGCAAAAAAGTAACAAATTTAGTCACGAAATACTCGAACGCGGATGCCAAAATTCACCCCTGCTTCCATACGACCCAGCTCTTATTTCTTGCGCAAACGTAAACGATGACGTAAAGGGACTTGTTCATTTAGGTTAGGGCTATCGCAAATAAGTTCCGATGGAAGTGTTTCCCTTGTCAGCAATGTAAATAAGATTGCTGAATAGGAAACATTCCGGGGGAAATATTGTGATGGACGTAACTCACCCGTTTCATTAGAGCGCAGATTAGCCAACCGTCTCGGGATTTTATTGCGAGTTCCATTATAGGCGGCATAACACGGAAAAGTACTAAATGAAATATTAAATTCATAATTACAAATGTATGGCATGTCCTTAAGTGTCACGTTCTGTATAGAGAAAAGTTGTACAAGGAAATTCACTGTGGTATTCTACAAGAGCACACTCTTCCGCCAATACTATTCTAATTAGTGTATCGTGATCTGTTTTTGTTGCGCTTGTGCTGCCCTCTCAGTAAGAAGCTTCGGAATACAATTGACTCTCGCAAGACAGCTCCAATCACCCTGCCTATACCCTCCCTCAGAGTTGTGGTCCTTAACAAAAATGACGGCAGGTGTAAACAGTGTGACGAATGCCATGTAACCCTAGCAAAGTTCATAAGCCCGCTTAAGCTTTTCTGTTCGGTAGCAAAGAGTCTGCCAAGATTTGGCGAATCTAGTGCAGTCAGCATCAACACCAAGCTGGGTTCGTTCTGCCCTTTTTCAAATCGAGGCTGTTTTAGACGTACACCGTACAGTCCTTGTAAAACCACCGCCACACTTGTAGCATTAGGACTAGGTATAGGACTTTATAACTCATTGGAGACTTTTATATGCAGAGCATCGGTCACACATCTCGAAAAGGCGACGCACCAGCCGAAAGATGGACTGCGATTGAACACGCACTTCCCTTATGAAAAAAGAGTGAATCAACCGAACAAATTCCTTGAGGACATCCCCCGTCAGTTAAAGTCAAGCGGGGGAGAGCTCAAGTTTTTGTTCTGAAAGCCATATATCAAATGCAACAGCGCTTGAAAAGGCCTGACACCAAATTCAAAACAACCTCTCTCCAGCTTTCCATCCATTTTTGTACTGTCTAATTATTTTATGGCATTTTCCGACTCCCGCCAACTGTCCCGAGTCCCGACCATTCTCGTCACAACTGCAAATCTCCATCTCACAAGCAACTCTAAACGAGTTTGCACAAAAAAGGTCAACAACATGAACCTCGTCGGGAGTCTCTGAAAATCCCAGTTGATAGCTGGAGATTATCACATCTCTCAACATGGCACAAGTTCTACCAAGCACAACCAGTATTCTGCTCCATCTACAGATGAGCTTGCCGATAATGTCAGACAACATTTCGTCTATCCGCCATCTCATCTCATCCCATCACAAACAAAGATCCTTCCCGTTCAAATAACGCTCTCGACACTCGACACGACAGTCCCATTCCCATATCCCATCGCAATAGATATATGTTTATCCGACCGACTTCTCTCTGTCTTACATTCCACTCCCGCACTCACTGCATTTGTTGTTGTTGTTCTCTTTCACAGATTTATCAGCATTTCAGCCGGAGTTTGTCGATGCAATAGTGAATGTATCTGTTGCCGTCGGACGGGATGCGACATTTACGTGCAATGTCCGACATTTGGGTGGATATCGGGTAAGGACATTTTCGTGTTTTCTATAACGAAACTTTTCCATTTCTGTTTTAATATTTTGTAAACATTCGCCATCATTCAATCGCAACCGGGTGAGAGTGAGAGAACGTTAAATTCATATTTACTGTATTAGCAAAGGACTCGTCTCCTTTATTCACAAAAGCATAACAAGGAATTGAATCGTTCGTTTAAGCACTTAAAGTCGGGCGTCCGCACTCTCACCCGCCCTCGCATAATTCCGTAAATCATGTGGCACCCCTCCTTATGTACATCTGTTTCACATTTTGCTCTGCAGGTCGGCTGGCTGAAGGCGGACACAAAAGCCATTCAGGCGATACACGAGCACGTCATAACTCACAATCCACGCGTCAGTGTAACCCACTTGGACCAGAATACCTGGAATTTGCATATTAAAGCCGTCTCCGAGGAGGATCGTGGCGGTTACATGTGTCAACTGAACACCGACCCGATGAAGAGTCAGGTAAGTGTTGTGCAACAGAGTCCTACACATTGTAGGGGGTGGTAGTTTTTTTTTCTATTTTTTTTTCTGCATGTTTTTGGGGAACATTGTTATGTGGCTGGGGATTGTCATAAGTCAGTCAGACTCGGAGCATGTACGCTGTACGGGTACGCTCGTAGGTGGGAGGGTTTAAATTTTGTTGGTCCATTTGACAGGACTTTTGTCTGAGTGTCCGGGCAGGATGGTGCGATTAGTCTTGTGCCATTGTGATGTGCTGTGCGAGAATGTCTGCGGAGTGATGACTCGGCAACAGGAATGCACATAATTTTTCAACATCCAAAATCTGTTGGACTTATTGTCTGGGATTGTACGAGTAAGTTGGGAGAGCCAGACGAGTTTGGGCATTAAGTGGCTCCGAGCTTGGTTGAAAGGAAAATCTTAGGAAGCACATTTGGGATGTTGTGTTTGAGCGAAGGCAGGCTCATTTTGTAAGCTGATCGGATTGATGCGCATCAAGAGAGGGAAGTAGATTTCAAGGTGAGGGTGTTTTTTGTTTCCTCTTTATTTTGTAGGCCACTTTGTGCAGACTGAGCAGTCTATGGCTCAAAATAAATAACTCTAGTCCACACCATGCTATCACAAATTGGAGGGTATCACCAGATAACACTCTGTCAGACTACAGATACATAGAATCTGAAATCTACTGTGAAGTTTCACCTTCGCTAGAGAGAAGAAATCCGAGAAAAACAAATTGGGCTCGGTTTATGGAGGCACTTGGCAATTCTGTCAAAGCTCAGCTCAGGAGTAGAGAGGTCCGCCCAGGATCTGAGCGGCGTCATTATCAGTTGTTTTGAACTAGCGTGTCCAGTTACAAAAAACTCCTGTAGAAAACCGGTACCTTGGTGGAATATTGAACTGCAGTGTATCCGCAAAGAAACCAGGAAGCTCCTAAACCCAACTTAAAAGAAGACTGGAATCTGTATCGGTCGAAACAAAAAGGAATTTAAGAGACTGATTCGTAAATCGAAGAACCTGAGTCTTATAGGAAATTTTGTGAGGAGGTCGTATCAATAAGTGCAACCAGTAGGCTTGAAAGTCCTCAAAAGGGACAGACCAAGTAAACTGGAATCGCCCCAAAAATGTGATGGTACCTACACTGAGACAAAAAAAGTCTCCTGCTGGAGACTCACTTTCCGGAAAATCAGGTCACTACGTGTTTTTCAGTGGTACCGGCAACGGTAGCCACTTCTGAACTAACTGACAAACACCACGCGGTGTAGCTGGTATATTGCATCCAGAGCGGTGACGGATGACGCTATCGAATATTCAATCGCATCGTTTGAGGGTTTCAAATCAACGGGTCCAAATGGAATTTATCCGAAACAGGGTTGTAGCCAGCTGATGCCGACGCTGAAAAGAATTTTCACCTCCGGCTTGGCCCTGGCCTTCATACCTTCTCCTTGCCGTATGGTTAAAGTCTTGTTTATACCAAAGATATGTAAGACGGACTACACTCTCAGACCCATAAGTCTGTCCTCCTTCCTGTTGAAAAGCTTGGAGAGACTGGTTGAGCTGCGAAATGTTGCTCTGCGATCGCATAATCTTTCTTTATTGCAACATTCCTATATCAGCGTGGAAAATCCTGTGAATCTGAGCTTCAGAACCTCGTTGGTAGGATCGAAAGTGCTCTTGATCGGTAGGAGTACGCGTTGGGTATCTTCGTCTATATTGAGGGTGCTTTTGACAATGCGACTTTTGAAAGCATGTGCAATGCAGCCAGACATCATGGTATAGATGAAACATCGGTGCTGTGGATTTAGCCATAATGCTAATGAACAAGACGTTGATTGCCGAGGCGGATTGTGGCAAATGCGTCATGACAGGGGTAAACAGTGGCTGCCCTCAAGGTGGTGTTCTGTCTCCCATTTTATGGTGTATGGTTGTTGACTCTCTGCTAACGGTTCTCAATCTTCCTGGAACCTACACAAAAGCCTACGCTACGGGGACGATGTCGCCGTTCTGTATGTCGGTTCAGACCTAAGGACTGTCTGCTCTCAGGCGCAGAGATCCTTGGGCTTAATCGATGACTGGTGCGCAAGAAATGGGCTTTCAGTGAATCCTCTTAAAACTACGGTTGTTGAGGAATATCACTGGTCCGACTCAGCTTGTGCTAAAAGGCGTCACTATCCCGATCTCCGATGAAGTCAAATATCTGGGAGTAATCCTCGATAGAAAGCTTCTTTAGTCCAGGCATTTTGAATAAAAACCGATAAGGCATTGTCAACTTTCGGGCAGTGCAAAGGCGCTTTTGCAAGACATGGGGCTTATCTCCTAAAAGGGTCCTTTGGATCTATACGGCAATGATAAGACCACTTCGCGGAAACGCGTTACTGCCTCTTTTGCCAAACTTCAAAGAACGGTCTGTCTTGGATGCGCAAGGCCCTCTGCTCAAGATGCTGTGATGAACCTTCCCCCTCTTGATATTTTTATCATGGGGGACGTACGCTGAAAACCATCTCTTGATTAAAGAGAGATGGTTTTTGGCACCACACGCATTGGAACTTTGAAGAAATTGTGCGAAAATTATCCTTTGACCCGTACCAGAAATCCTACTGCGACAAAACTACCAGGTCAACTTTCCTCAAGCTATGGAATGGATCCGACCGACTCTGAGCGTGGGAAAGAATGCCGTCGTGTATTCACGGACGGCTTCAGAACCGAACAGGAATCTGGTTCTGGAGTCTTTGTGGAAAGCGAGAACATTAGGCTACACCACCCCTTAGGTAACTATGCGCCTGTCTTCCAAGCGGAGATTTTCGCTATCCTCATGGCTATCCGCTATATTGTGGCAAACAAGTGGAGGGCTAAAAGCATATGCGTTTGCAGCGATAGCCAAGCTGCATTAAAAACACTGCTTAGCCCTCTTACCTCGTCTAAGTTAGTGCTCGAACTGAAGCTATAACTGAACTTAGTCGGTAGGCTAAACACAGTGGGCCTTACCAATAATCATTTTTAACCTTCACACTAAATATTTTCTAAGTCACAATATGAAATTTTGTATGGAAAATTTCGCCATTGTGAGTTCGAAAAAGTTAGCCTGGACACTAAAAATGATTATTAGTACCGCGGAGTGACTCTTGTTTGGGTCCCAGATCACAATAGGTATCCAGGGAAATGAGATCGCTGATGAGGTTGCCGGGCTGGGCTCAGAAGAAGCTTTCTTAGGACCTGAACCTGTGTTGGGTCTGTCTGCATCTGCGGTTAGGTCATCCATTGATACTTGGGTTTCTAGTGAATACGAGCGTCGGTGGCGTGACTGTGCTGGGTGTAGACAGACCAATCGACTGCATCCGGACATCTGTAAAAAGTCCGCGTCTTTCCTACTCTTTCTCTATAGAATCGACTTCAGACTGATTGTGGGCGTCGAGAAGTTGTGGACGGCCGCCATTAAAAGCTGTTGCTTGCAGTTCCTTCTATATAAATTTGTGGTTGAAACACGATTGGCAAAAGTCCCCCTCAAGCATCAATCCGTTTACATTATTAAAGCCTCCAGTAGAAGTTCAAGTTTCAGTAAAATCGTATCCGCCCAACTTTAATCGGTCGCACCACCACTTCGCCAACTTTTACTCGCCCCATTAAAAATGGTGCCGCAACTATTACACCGTATAAGGTAATAGATCCGCACACACATGCAGGACTGCAGTGTGAGCTGTAATATCAATTTGTGACACATAAACTTCGCACACTACATCCACCTGTTTAATAAACATCAGCTGTTGTCGTAAAGCAAGCAAGACATCGGAGCACATCCAAGAAGAAATCCCGACCACTAGAAAGCTAAGCCCCATCTACGAGTATATGCCCAGCTTCATGGTCACTTCCATTCCATTATTCCGACGTAGTGAAATAAAAATTAAGGAAGCATGAAATACACTTTATTGACCCCATAAAGTACTTTCATACTTCACGAGAGCTGGGCTGTATGTTACATACGACGTACCCTACACCTCAGTGGAAGCCGCCGTAACTATTATATAGGTAGCCTAAACTTTTCCTCCACATGTACATATTTTTTGTTGTGCATTTTCCATCCCATGCATGATGCATTCATGAAATGTTTGAGCCACATGAGTAATATGTACGTTTATCCTTGGAATAAAATTTTCTTTCTCTTTTTTTCCAGATTGGATACTTGGACGTGGTCATTCCGCCGGATTTCGTAGCTGAAGATACATCGTCAGACGTTATTGTTCCAGAGGGTAGTTCTGTCAAATTGACCTGTCGGTATGTACCACAATGTGAACTCTTGATAACTTCTCCCCCACTCACAAATAATCCCAATTCCTTCGACCCTGGTAACTATTGAAATAAATTTCCAAATTAATTGTTTCGATCAACCATCAAAGAACCATCAAAACCACCACCCGCCAACGCCGATGGGTCGAATGGGGGGTAAAACCACAACCACAAATGAGTATTTAATTGGAGCGCCAAATTTAATGGCGCAGCTATTTTCAAACTCGTAACCGTTCATAAATAAAATTTTCCACCACAATGACCAAAGTCAAGTGGCAGATCCATCCGCACTTGTTTAACACCCAGATCACATTACAGGCAATCCATTCTTTGCTATTTTTAGGCATTAACGACTCGAGCAACGCTTTCTACTGTCAACTGATTTATGTGACTGACCATTACCCCTCGTCCACAGTCATTTAACAACTTCCGAATATAGCTGTATACGCACCAGTTTTATAACTTAACCCTTGGCAGGATATAAAAAAAAAAAGAATTATTCGCTGGTCGTCTTCTCGTAGAAGAGCAAGGAAGCATATTTTTATTGACGAGAGACAGTAATATTCGCGCCGGATTAGTGTTTTGATATCTGTTTTGTTATGTTTTTATAGCGGAACGGGTGTGTTATGGGCAATCATAGAACAGTCAGACGTAAGCACTTACAAGATTAGATGGCAGTGTACAGTAAGATGGTTTCGGGCAGAGAGACTGATGGGTTCGGTGTAGAAGACACATTTTTGGGAAGCTTTGTGTTCGAAGGAATTGCGAACGCCTTCACATTTGTGTGGTGAAAATCAATAAGTTGGTAACTTTGTCTTAAATCTTTACATTAAAAAGGTTGCTTTTGAAAAATTTTAATATTTATTGGCACCTAGTTTTTTAATTACAAGCAGGTGGCTCAGTGGTCATTGTGCTGAATTAGTGAGGCGGGGGTCTAAGTTCAATCCTCGGAAAAACAGAAATCATCTTTTGCGAAAGTCTGGCAAACATTAGAGTGTAGGAGCTTCTCAATCCAGCCGTTCGGACTTGGCATAAAATTGTCGGTCCTAAGCATTCGTCGCAAAAATAAATAAAATTCACGACTGGGTCGAACGAAACTTTCTCGTTGATCAAAAGTTTCAATGGTTGTTTTTTTTATTTTACCAGGTGTAGAGACCTGATATTAAAGAACCGATTGCTCTGAAGTTCAGTTTCAAGTGACTTTATTCTCAGTACATATTTTACATTTTATATAGTGTGACTGTATTTTCAATGTTTTACATTTTATATAGTCAAGTGTCGCACAGTGCCGATACTACACCAGGTATAGGTAGGTTAGGTAAACGGGTAGTGGAAGAACCCTGCTGATGGCTAGATAAAATACAGAAAAAGGAATAGTGTTAAATAAAATTCACGTTTGCGTTATTCATCTGATATGACAGTATATATTATTATCGAATAACGATGTGAGTTTTTAAAAGTAGAAGCTCTCAGTAACAGGCAGTCGTCGCATGTTCTGGTTGGAGAGTTATAAACGCCTACTGCACTATTCTATGCTCTTACAGTTTATACGATTTTTGAGTACAAGGCAAAGTGTAGTCGGAGTTTCTGTTTTCCTATGTTTCTATTTTTGACTGGAATATTTTAGTAACGCTGGTTTAAATTTATCCATGATTGCAAGTAGGGCTTGTATTAGACCGATATCTTTACATAATTATATATGTAAGATTTAAGAGGTTTGTTTTTGGATTTGCATTAGAAGTTATAAACCGAAAATACTGATGGAAACGTAGTGGAAATTTCTGACTGTGTAAGGCACCAAGTGGTTGGAATTATTTTAAGGTGCATAATTGCATATTCAATATAGTTGAAAAAAAGAAGTGAGTAATATTTGCTAAAAGTAACTTTTGCGTCGCTGTTATTGCAATTTTAATGGAAGTGCGGTGTTGAGTTGGAAAAGATTTGTGAACTCAGATCGGCTTTTGTGTATAGTAAATTTTGAGAAATAATTAAAAAATTTAGTTTATTCGATTTTTTAGAGAAAATCCAAGTATTGGATCTTAACTAGTGTTATTTTATTATCCTAAATATGTCTTTTGATCAAAATCGTAAAATTCGTCCGACAAAACAGTACCAAATATAGCAAATTTTAGTTTGAAAAATACAATTGCTTAACTATTTGGCTGAAAGCGGATTATTGTTCGGGATGTAAGCATTACTTCGTATTTAAAGTTTTATCGAAATCAAAAATGGCGTTTATGAGATATGAGCAGCTCTTAATATTTGCGTTTTCGGTGCTTCGAATTGAAAATTAAGGACACAATAGTTTTGAAAATATCAATTTGACTCTAAGTTTTCATTTTGGTCTAAATCGTTACTTTCGTTTTTAGGTAACCTAAACAAAACTAAATTTTTAAAAAAATGTTAGGTATTTTCAAAAATCCAATGTATGATAATATAGAAAAATTCTGAGTTTGGTATTGAGTTATAATTGATCACATAAACTTAGAAATGATTTTTTGTTACAATTGTATGCACCGTTTTCGAGATACATATGTCGAAATTTCAAAAGTACCGTTATTCGAATTTTACGCCAAAAAAAGCTATGCAGTCATGGCAACCTCACCTACTTTAGCTTAAAATATCATTTTTGGTTGAAATCGTTGGAGCCGTTTTCGATCAAATCAAACTGGTAGGAAAAGGTTATATCGGAAGTACCATTAATATTGAGATTTACCTTGCAAAAAAACTCTTCTTCGCCTCTTCTGTGCCATAGCATAGGACTGGGATGATGACCGACTCATATAGAGTCACCTTAATTTTTCTTGACAATTGCTTACAAACCGGTTTCCCAAAGGAACAGAGATTGGCAAGTATAGCTCTTCGCTAAGTGTGACATAAAGTATGTGATTTGTACAGCAGCAGTCCGGTATCTTAACCTAGGTGAACCTTTTTTTACATCACTCTGTCCAAATGCCATCACATAAAAACCTCAATAAAATCGTCACCCATCCGTATTGAGTAACCCGTATCAACAATACTTTGAAGGGCTGCATCAGATTTATCTAGAGAGGTTCAAAACTCTAGGTTTAGTGCATACACCTATCCTCAATTCAAGCTTCAGCTATAAGATCACAACTCTTATAATAACAAGTCCAGTATTTTGAATGCCAGAATGGGACAGGACACTCCTGGCTGGGGGTATAGATACTGTTCATGACATGTCCAATGTCCTCAATTTGAACACGGCTTTGCCTTGCAGCAACTTTTGGTATCCAGTCGGTTTCACATACCCTTCCCCACAATATTAAGTTATTTTCCTGTAAGGAAATATCTGCGCACCCCTATTCGTTGCCGTTGTCGAGAAATCATATTTTCCTCTTATATACCCGTTTACTGGACCTTTTATAGACGGTTTTCTGTCCGACTGTCGAACCAGTCGAATAGACCATCAGATGCTCAGATTACTCTCTAGAACTGCCTCCAAAATGACTGTCTTATTGAAAACAACATTGGGAATATCCAAGGTTTCTATAATACAACTTTTCAAAACAGTAATAGGTTTTTATTTCTAATCTATACCCGTGCCTGAAATCCTGCATTTAAAAACCCAGCCCTATGTTTTTATTCGTGCCTGTCTGTATAATTTGAAACGCTCCTTCCTCTTGCAGTGCTCGAGGCTACCCGGAACCCATTGTGACGTGGCGACGTGAAGATGGCAACGAAATTGTTCTAAAGGACAATATGGGTACGAAAACATTAGGTGAGTATGGCACCTAATTTAAACTCACTTTCATATAAAACAAAAAAAAAAAACACCCATCTAACCCGCACGTCCATTTTTTTTTCTACCTCTCCACCCTTAGTTGCATCATTTCGAGGCGAAGTGCTAAAGCTGACCAAAATCTCACGTAGCGAAATGGGCTCGTATCTCTGCATTGCATCAAACGGAGTACCACCATCGGTTTCAAAAAGGATCTCGCTCAGCATACACTGTAAGTTTTCGGTTGTGAATTTCATTTGTCATCCATTTGAACAGAGATACGAGTATACTGCCGTTCTGAAAATAAAGGAATCTAATTAGTTTCCCGAGATTGAAATTCAAATGCAGACGGTTTCATTTTAATGGACTCTCATTAACACATCATCGCCTAGAGACAAACATCACCCACACACTAACTGAATCTTTTGAATACCACCTGCGCATAAATACGAGCACACCACCTCAAGGATATGCACTGTTTTTAAGTCTGATTAATTACAAGATGTTTAAACCATTATGAGGTTTTTTTTATCGCACTTACAAAGGACACTCCTTGACAGGCGCATGTATGCACAAACACTGCATATATTTGCGAGGGAAAGAAACCGAAATGATGCAAATAACTCTTCAGGATGTGCACGACGGAATTAATTTATGTTGTGCACAGGAAATTTTATTTGCGGAAATCATTAACAAGGATGAACTGGCTGGTGCGGGGCTGGGTGAGTATAAAGAAAGGATGCATGCATGCGGTAAATGCATCAAAAGAGCTCCAGTCAAGTGTGGTTAGGAGTTAATTGAGTTTTGTAAAATGTTCCATGGAGTTGCGATGTTTCTTGGATAGGTATATAATATTTTGGAACTGACTATGGCTTCGGAGACCATGTCCTCTTTTAAGGAATTATGTTAACCAAGAAAGTGCAGAGATGAAACTTGTTTAGTTGGAATGTTTGCATTGAACTGTAGAGCTTGTGGTTTATGTCCGGGGTGGCTGCGCTCTTGGCATAAATTGACTCTATGTCTAAAAATTGTGTCCTAAGGAGTGGGTGTTATAAGAGCGTCCAACTACATTCTAGCAGGCTTGTGAAGTTTTCGTCTCAACGGTTTGTCAGTTGGTGAGGAAGCATTCTTATCCTCCAGAGCAAAATATTCAAGTGTCACTCTAGACCCTGCTACTAACATCGAAAGCAATTAAAACCTTTTAAGCCTGGAGGAACAAAAACAGTAACTTTAACTAAATAAGCGGGGTCCTGGATGTGCCCAGTTGTTGTATACATCGCATAAAAGCATACCGATCCTTGATATAAGGTGACCTGTCTTAAGCAAAGCCTGCAATATCTCACTGCCCAGTGCTTCAAATCTATCCACTGAAGCCTTGTCAATCTTTGACCGATTTACGTCATTCGCCTTAATGATCTGGAGATGTAAGCCTTTGTATCGTACAAATGAGCTAAATTTGGACAACCTGAGAGACTACTGGAAGGACTTGACAAATTGCGACATTTATTAGGCAGAACTAGAATGCTTTCCCAAATACCCTTCGCAGCCAAACTTGATATCCCAATTATACCCAAACATTGTTTCAGTTTAGGTGTTAGTATCTAGCTGTAGGACTAACTGGTTCCAACTTCAAGTAGACATCGTGCACTAAACAAGCCTTTCATGACCTTTTGAAATTTTAAAGAATAAAGCTCCACAAACTCCTCAACTTCCCTGTTAGGCTTAAGCTTCATTTCCGTTTTATCGTGACTTATTCACAGCGGTAGGTACTTAAGTTTCCTGGCAAAAAAAAAACAAGAACCAACCGATTTACGTACGGCGCAGTGGCTTAGTGGTTAGTGTGTTGGACTACTAAGCGAGGGGTCCCAGGTTCGAATCCCGCAAAAACCTTAATTCCAACTCAGGGTTTTTTACAACCCTCACGAACGTCTGACAAACATCTAAGAGTAGAACTGAGCTCTTCAATTAGCCGTTTGGACTCGGCCTAAAATTGTAGATCCCTTCCATTCGTTCCAAAAATGAAAAACTCACACAAAACGAATGGTTGCGAAAAGCTAGTCCTACGGTCCCTACGGAAATGTTGCGCCAATTATTTATTTCTATTTTTAACCGATTTACGCAACCACATATATCTACAGCTTGTAGAAGCGTTCCCTAAGTTTTGTGTTTTAACTTATTTTGGCGGATCCTTCTCAGTACCAGCATATAATCAGCTGCGGTTCACTTCATATCTTGGTTTCTGTTGCGTACATAAAGTTAAGTCTTTCTGCTTCCGAGTGAGGTCCGAATATTGCCAAACATCACACTACAATCCGTCAGTTTCCCCAAGGTTAAGATTTTTTTGTAAAACTTAAATTTTTCTGCGAAAAGCAAGTCTTACAAGATATTTTTAACAACTGAATTAAGTCAACCTACGTTAGTCTTCGATTTATTTTTCTTTGACCAACTTTTATGATGGCCCAAGTCAATATCTCCTATTTACGTTTACAGCAGCCCATAAGTAGTGATGGCAAGTGAGGAGCACCACCCATAATATCAATGAATTTTGCCTGCAGCTTGCATTCGCCTAGGTTAGGTTTCCCCAGTGTTCCGAATTCATCCAACGACCAAAGGCTTTCAATAGTTGCAAATAGGATTTGGAAGTTCTTGAAGTTATGGTGCATATCGACTTAAAATAAGTTGGGCCTTCTGAAAATTTTATTCGAACTCATGCATATTTCTCCTTGACTGACACACGCCTTAAAGTAAAATTTTGGATACCATGTTAAAAAATAGAAGTACAAGCAACAATCTATCCGTCACAAAATTGTTGTGTTCCACTATTCGTTACGATCTTCCTTCCTCCTCAAACTGAGTGACTTTTTGAAGTGAAATTTTGTAGCCTCTATAAAATTAGAAGTATAACGAAAATTAAAACGCGTTTACATAAATTCTACTCTTCAAACAACAATTTATCGGGCAGAAAAGTTCCACTATTCGTTACGCTCCTTCTGCCTTCTCAAACTTTGAAGTGACTTTGACTTTTTGAAGTGAAATTTTGTGAACACGTAAAAAAATAAAAGTGAAACGCGTTTATTAATGTTCAACTTTTCAAACAACAATCTATCCGGTAGAAAATTGTTGTGTTCCACTATTCGTTACGCTCTTCCTTCCTCCTCAAACTGAGTGACTTTTTGAAGTGAAATTTTGCATACCATGTTTAAAAATAGAAGTGTAAGGATAAGTGAAATGCGTATATTAAAGTTCCACTCTTCAAACAACAATTTATCAAGCAGCAAATTGTTGTGTTCCACTATTCGTTACGATTTTCCTCTCTTCTAAAACTAGCTTCATAGAAGAGTCGTCTTATTTTCATAATTTTTCTACATTTACAAAAATTTCTTTTGCTGTTTCGGCCACTTAGACCTAATGGTGGAAATCAGTCTTGGTCTTAAAATGTTGGCTATAAGTTATAAAATTTGTTTAACAAAAAAAGTATCTTTCAATTTTCTAGAAAAATAATTTATTAATGTTTCCATACGAAAAACTTTTTCTGATCAAACTCTCATTAATTCCACAAAAAAAAACC
This sequence comes from Cheilosia vernalis, assembly GCA_949126925.1. Classification (NCBI taxonomy): domain Eukaryota; kingdom Metazoa; phylum Arthropoda; class Insecta; order Diptera; family Syrphidae; genus Cheilosia; species Cheilosia vernalis. Next base: position 48,375,148 of record OX421360.1, read on the forward strand.
AAATCATTCCACTGAAATATTTCATTTCTTTACTGTTCCAGCTGTCAATCATATTTTTTCTGATGGAATCCAATCAGTGGTGGTTGATTTATTGTAATTGTCTTCGTAGGAATACATTTTTCTGGTAGCATTTTTGCTATGACCGCATAAACGTAAAAAAAACTAATTTTCGCACTGTTCCAACTTTATCGGTTGCATTTTACGTATGGCTATAACTGAGGCCTTAGGAACAACAGGAGTATAACACCGACCTTTGTTTAGAAATCGTCAAACCTGGCGGTCACTGTTCCACACTTCCTGTTCTCATCCTCATTGAAGTCATGTCATGTATTGTAACGTTTCTAAGCGTCTTTGATGATCTGTGTATATTTCTGTGGGACACACTTGCCCCTCTTCCATTAGTATTATCCGAAGAAGGTTTTGACTCCTTTGGCAATTGCCAGACTCAATTCACATTTCTCACTATACCTACTTGTGACCGCAATCATTTTAACAACACTCTGTGTGCTCCTTTTAGGCAACTATCCATAGCTCATCTGCCTCATCTCTCATCTCCTTAAGAATGCACTTCGTAATTATCCCTCTGAATGAACTCAGGTTACCAAACCTATTCAACCTGGATCACATCTCCCAGTTCCGACACTCCTGTATTCCGAGAATCTATTTATGAACTGTCAAAACTCCATCAATAGGCCGTCTTTACCACCTGCATCCAGTTACCTTGGTGGGCATTTTCCTTCCTATCAATTTACTATAGACGACTCCTAACAACTGGGAAAACTTTCAAAACGCCATACACCCGTTGCCAACTTTACTCTGTTGTTTATAACCAAATTCAGAAGTGAATAGATCGACAACACGGCCGCCTTAGACCCAAACAATGTAGACGTAGAAATCCGATAAAGGTGCGGTCCGGTGCGCACTCTAAAATTATCGCCAGAGACCACTGGTCGGTGGGGTCGCTTGCAACGCCTCAGAATAGCCATTACCCAAGCTCTGTCCAGTGCGTCGTAATTTTTAACGCATTTCACCTCCTTGTTGAAGAAGACTGCGCCTATACACCAGTTAACTGGACACTTCACATGAAGCACATCCAACTTTGTGCACACGCAAATTGTATCCACGTCCATTCATGGTTAACATCTGTGGACGGACCGCTCTCCCTCTCTCTCGAAATGGTATTTTTCGGGCGGCGGCGAAAGGCGACATTTTCAATAAACCCATCATCTGACCACACCACCGACCAAGAGCAAGAGTCCTCTTCATTAATGGTACATTGTATGTGCCAGGCCAGAGTCCGGTGGATTGGGGACGGACTCGGAACCGACAGAACGACGATAGTGGTCAGTTGGACTGAACTGTGAAACTAACCAAGCAACCGACCAGACACAGTCGATTCTCTAATAGAAAAGGACTCATTAAATGTTCCAATCCCAACGTTTTATTATCCTTCACCAAAGGTTTTCCACAGCATACAGTATATATGGTTTGAGGTGAAGGTGGCAATAGGTGTACACAGAGATAGGACACACGGTCAAAAAGGCACTTCCAGCAAACAACATCATCTTTTGGATATCTTGTCGCTACACAATGAGGATGTTGCGTGTGTCGCCTCCTGCGAATTTGTTTTCAATGGACATGGGAGTATTTTTCGGGTGGGAGTGTGGGCCCGGCTAGAGCACCACTTCGTTAAGCAGTATTGCAAATGAGTGTGCGGATGCCTTTGACGTTCCCACTTGCACAGGGGCGGATTTGGCAAGTAGATGGAAGTTAAGGTAGATGGAAGCCAAAAACCGTGGTTTTTTCTTGACAAAAATTCCCAAGAGTCGGTTCCTGATAGATGTAGAATTCGATTTTACTTAAAGTTAATTATTATAATAGGTTTTAGGAATCTAGAAACTCAATTGAATGTTGGCCTGGCATATTTTTAGCGTCATCTCAGATGGCCTACATTTTTTCCGCTTGTGAGCACTTTTGCGCTCTTGAGCCGAGGTAGATTTTTCGATCAACCTGTGCCAGTCTTCTGACGTTTGATGCATGTTTCGCAACTTTAGTACAGTATGTGTCAATACCTGACCGTTAACCTAAATATTTCAACAATAAATTGCTCGTTGCAAGCGGTCACAACAATATTCACAGCAGAAACTGAACTGTCAAAAAAAGTTGGTGTTTCATTTTTAGCTCAACCTAATCAGAGCTCTGAACTAGTGTTTCTTTTTTTTCACCACAGCATGATCAGAGACACTATGAGCTCCGAATAATTTGACAGATCAGTCAATTATTGAGTAAAAATCTGAGCCCGGTACATTTTGACAGATGACCATTTGATTGCTGATCAAAAATGGTAAAGCTCGTAGAGAAAATGGAAGTAACAAAATGTATAAGACCTAAGAAGTGCAATAAATATGAGGTCCATTCGTGTGCGCTATCTCTAGACACCTTCTCATCAAAAATGACAGAAAAAGAGAAAACTAGCAAAATAACGAGAAACGAGTAGTTGCTCTCTTGGCTCGAAACAGCTCAGAGAATTTCAACGGACAAGTACTGATAAATATGTCAAATGCCAAAAGTTGACAAGAAACAAATTCAAAATATGTCTTAAAATTCCATTGCAAAGAAAAAAAAATCGATGGTCGTCGAATGTTCTCCTAGAACGTTTCATATGTTGCAAAAAGGTATGTTATATATTTATTTGTGATATGGATTAGATGTTAAAGATGGAAGTGGCTCAAATTTGCTCGAAGTCTATCCACGGATTTTGGGGGTATCTCTGAGAGAGTATCACTCAATTTTTTTTATGTTTGACAGATTGTTAGTGTTTGGCTCGGGAAAGTACGCGAATAGACCTATGATGTTTTTATATAGTCAAATGACAGCATGGTGCTCAAATGCATCTCAAACATTGCTCGATATGGTCAAGTTTCGTTCTGTGCTCTTCTCTAAGCGCGAAAAGAAAAAGGCCAATAAATTCCTCTTGTCACTTGATTTCGAATAAAAGAAAAATGAGAAACTGGACCTTTTCATTATGGCTTCCACAAAATTGTCTTGGTAAGGATTCTGGATATCACGAGTCTTTTAGGGACTTAGAAATAAATGCAAACCGCAGTATTTATTCTTTTCCGAAAGTGCGCAAGGTCACACAAAATATTACTTAAGGCACATGTGGAAAGCAATTTCTCTATCTCAAACGTCAAAGTGACAAACGCTTGTCGTTAGCATAGCGTTGCCAACATTTTGAGTAAAGATATTTCAAACTACATGTGGATTGTCAGTTAGATAAGGAAACGATCTTCAACAGAAAAAACATGATTGACTACGAGATTAAGTGGACTTAAGCTATTCGACGAAAATCCTTTTAAATTTTGTCGAAAGCTTCATTAATGTAATTGTGAGCGCCAAAGGCTGTTCCAATAAATTCGCGCTTTTGCTTAAGCCAGCTTAATCCCCGGAAATTTCCCGTTCTCTCTGAACGCAGAAATAAAAATAGGTATAATAACGTGGGCTCTAATAAAGATATTTAAATAGGTGATGTTTTTAATGCAAAATTGAATGTGTGGACCAAACCTACCTTGGAATGGGCGTGGCTTAGTACGTACAAAATTTTCGAATAGAATAACTAACCCCAGGGATCGCACAACAATACACAATCTTCTATATATATAAAAATGGCGTGGAAAATGTAAAGTAATTTATCAATTGAGAACGGCTGGGCCAATTTGGATAAAATTTTTGTTCTGCTGTTCGCAATTGACAGGAGAAGGTTATTACGAAAAAACATTTTGGGAAAACCCTCCGGAAAAGTCGCGAAATTGGAAAAATCGAAACTAGATTTTTTTGTATGGAAAATGCTGTAAATTTTGTGTGTAATTGTTTCGGAATGACTTTTCGAATAGAAAATTCGGTAAAATTTCGGAAAAACAAAAATTTTAAAAAAATCTTAAATTGTTATGATTCGTTGTGAGCTTGGAAAATTTCGTCCGTAAACATTTAGCGCAGCTCCTCGACTCAACGAAGCAAAATGTATAAATTTAAATTGTTTTTGTTTTAAGGCTGGGGTCCGCTGGTTTAAAATAATAAAGCTATTTACGACATTGGGGCCAAATTAAAAACAAAAAATAACTAATTTCATGGAATATTGGCCCCAAACTCTTCATCATCGATCCACCCCTGTGCTCATTTTTAAGTACTCCACTAGAATTCCAACAAATAGAACAGTTTCCTTACAAAAACCATTCGAACAAGCTGTACATAGTCATTGAGGAAACTTCAGAAACGTCCTTCTCGCCATATCGCACGAATTTACTCCCATGCGTTCATGCAGGCACACCTGACCCCTGATGGACACCACAAAATGAATGCATGAATGTACATGTGGCGAAGCCGTAGCAACGCCCAAACATCCAGCTACACTGGAGGACCGATGTTTCAATGAAAGGAACGATGGTGCGGTGACACCAACTATATGCTAGAACTAGACATCTGGTCAAATGTCCTTACCTTGTCGATGCTTCAGCTTCTACTACTGTATTACCCCTGTAACCGAGTTGTCGGAGTTTGGGGGCACCCCGAGCCAGCGCCTTCCTTCTTCGAAAACTGCATTGAATTTCAATCTTTTTGTAGCCTTTAGCATACTCTATCTCTATGTATCTAACTTTATTTTATATTTGACTATGTGCACACGCACACACAACACATTCCTCTATATGCAATGCAGTAAAGAGTTTTTGATTTATGGTTTTGCAGTTCATCCTGTCATCCAAGTACCAAATCAATTAGTTGGGGCACCGCTTGGCACTGATGTTCAGATCGAATGTCACGTAGAGGCCTCACCAAAATCAATTAACTACTGGATTAAGGATACTGGTAAGTCTATAATAGAGAGTCATTATTTTTGTCATTGTGTGCTGGTGTTTGTAGATATATTTGTTCTCTTGTAGTTTATTTAACACGACCGAGGACCGACAGTCGACTGTGCAGTGTGCACTGAGGACGCAATGGTCCTGAATGAATGTGTCCTCCTATGATGTAGTACATTCGGAGGCGTCAATATGCTCCTGATAGAGTGATGAATTCGAAGGAATTCTTGTTGTTTGTTATACATCAGAGGGTGCATGGCTGTGTGTGTCCGAAATTGAGTCCTTACCTCTGACCAACCGGTTGGTTCGTAGGGATATTGTAGCTTGAAAGGTACATCATGTTTTTGGTGCAGTACAGTATACGAGAAGAAAACAGAATAGGATACTTGATCACAATATAATCTTCTAGTGTTTAGTGGATGGAACGATGGTTCGGTTTGGTCGAGAAAAGGATGGGGAATGCGGTACGCGTTCAACGCAAATGAGCATGGACGTGTTGTTTGACATTTTGCTTAAGTCATGTATTACTTATTGGAACAAATCGACGTAGCTTAGAATTATCCAAGGAAAGACGTTTATTGAGGTCACTCTGGGAGGTGGGTCCTTTGGTCAACATCTAAACTAATTCAAAATTGCGAACAAATTTGTCACGGTAGTTGTTTCAAACAGAGAACAGGTAGACCAGTCCCTGAACAAATCAACATCCAATGAAAAACTCAAATCAAACAGCACTTTGCGAAGGGAATCACGAAAGCAAACATCCTGGCAAATTTATCAAAAGCAGTGCATCAACCACTTACAACACCCAGGATAACGAGTAAATAAGAAACCGAGAAACAGAAAAACAGAAAAACACCAAATGAATGTTTATTAGCAGAACTAAAAGCAGGTGAAACCGAAAACGCACAAGGACATCTCCGGGACCATGGCCAAAAGTGGGGCGAAAGAAAAGTTTAAGTAAATTAAATGTACAAGACAACAGGACGGGGGAGCACAGCTCGTCGGTTGGCGAAAATCCATTCCAGTCGGATGAAGAATCAATGGGAAATATCCGCTAAAGCAGTCAATAAACCTTTATGGGCGGCAGTGTCGAGTGTGTCTGTCTTGCCTCCCTCTGATGTAGATCTGCTTGTGTTTATCATACTCGTAAAACGGAAATTTCCATTTGTATACCCTGATGTGGTGCACACGATGTTTTTGGTTGCGTTTCGAGCCATTACCATCGTCAGTGTGGGCGGGGGCGGGTAGGGGGATGGAAAAATTGGTTGTTATCCTCTTAAGCTGTTGGAATTTTGATAATTCACCACATGTTTGCGGAAGGATGTTTCATTGGGGTGTTACGATTTACCACCAGCCACCACATGGATATACAATTGACGCGGAGAGACGTTTATTGTAGTGAGATGTTGCTTCAGTAAGTTGGATGGATGGTGATCATTTGTGTGCCACCTGGTTTTTGTCTGCTCTTTCCACTCGGGTGTGTACGAAGGGCTGGCAATCTGGCATTATGGGCACGGGGAGATTTCCGTCACAAGACAGCTCTTCGAGGAGATTATGACGAAATTATGTAAACAGTTGACCGATGAGCTTTTCATGTGGGTGCTCTTGTTGAAACATATTTGCTGAACTGCTTTTTGCGTCACTACATTTTAGCCAGTGGGAACTAGGCCCAAGTAGAAATTGTTGGTTAAGCGCCGTTCCTATACTTCAAAAATGTTTCCGTAACAGTAACAGTGTGTATAATAGAGTATTAAAGTGCGTACTGTTTCCAATGCAGGATGGAACGTTGACCAAAGTGGGGAATACGTTTTAGCTCATAAAATTGCTAGTTCGAGACGATAAACACACATAATGGTACGAGTATTTTGGCTATGACTGTTAAGCGAAATGGTAACGAATTTAGTAAACTGTCAAATTGGTTTTCATGTGATTGTAAGTTGGTTTCCACGAAACAGAAAATGGTATTTCCACAAATTACACAGAAACAGAAAATGTGAAATAGAAATACTGAGTAGTACCAATTTAAACGTTAGCAATTAACCTTCCCTCTGTGTATGAGTCCCCTTGCCCTGTCACTCATTTCGTGGTGGTTTCAAGTTGGTTGCGCCGGCATTTGACACCTGTCAAGCTCATCTGTTATTTGAAGTGTCATAATACATATTAATTGAATGTTTTCCGTTTACGGTAATGGATCGCTTAACAATCGAACAATAACGCGCTAAAATTATTGAAACTTACTAAAAAAAAAAATCGAGCTGTCGTGGGACGGCCGAAAGAAGCGAATCATTGGACGTAAAGTATTGGCCCGTGTTACGTGGCGGCCTATTTAAAATTCATTTTAATTTTTCATAGTGCCAGTTAGTTTAGATTACTCTCTCTGTTCCTCTTTCGCTCTCTACACACATATATTTAAGAATTTTTCGACTTTTCTTTTTTCCTAAACCATCCCTGAATCAAGACGAACAACACAAAACAAAAATCATCCAAATCGGTGGAGCCGTTCTAGAGTTTTCATCTTCCAAGTGCGCCATGGAGGGGGAAGTTAACGCTTCGGTGACGATTTTTTTCGGTTTACTCCCCATCTTTTTGAATAATTTATATGCGTGACCCACCGACCGTCCGTAAAAAAGCTATATTCGCTTCAAAAAGTTTTGACTCAAACGTAGCCACTTTTCGGGCAATATTCAAACGTAAATCAGGGTTCAAATTGTGTTAAACGTTGCACACGAAAACGTTTCAACGTTTCGACTTACATAATCTGACCCCAGTTTGACCACAAATATCAATAAGTTGCACGCGTTCAAGAAATATTGACTATTTATAATATTCAATTTTATTTCCAAGGTACCTACTTTTAATTTCACAGGGACTTTTTTCCGATCCCAATCCAAATCAGAAAACAGCCATTTGCCTGCCATATGGATTATGGAGTTCTTGAGGTAATTGTATGTACCTGTACAATGTACATTGTACATATGTACATTGAGGAAATGTTTTTCTGTATGCGTTTATTATTATGTCGTTGTATTTAAATGATTCATTCATTTTATTACATTCTTTCTTTTAAAGTATGAGAATATGCAAAAAAAAAGGTTAGGGAAAATAATAAGAAACGGATTTGCAAATTTCAGGACATTTTCACCTCTAACTTTTGGTTCTGCTATTCTAGCTTGTTAAAAGCTACATAACAAAAAGAGCATAACTACATGGCGGTATGTTTCGGAGATACAACTTAATACAAACGAAGTGAAGTTTGCAAACATACACAAACATTCTAGTTGGCAATAAAAGTTTCAGTCTTGTCTTGTTGCCGTGCTCTTTATTATTCAGAATTAATTACACAGGTACCTAAGAAGAAAAAAAATCTTTAGCCTTTTCTCACATAATAGGTCTGTTGCTTTACTTTTAAATGTTATGAATTTTTACTCAACGCTATAAAAGATAGCGTCGTCGAGAGAGCCAGATATTACCATTCCATTTTTTGGAAGAATTTTTGGTGTAAGAGCTGAAAAGGATATCCGTCACCTTACAATTACCAGATGATTTGAAATTTGTTGCCTTGTTTGGCATTAATGCGAGCATTTGTTTGAATTTTTTGAGTATTAAAATGGTAAAAAAAACAGGCGGGAAAATAAGATTGAATGTTCTCCTCAAGATTCTTTTGGAAAGTGGCAACGAAATTCTTCCTCGCTGCAGTAAGAAGCAATCTCCACCATGTAATTCTTAATGCGAGTCGCTTTTTCCTCTTCTCAAATGCTTGTAGTTCAATCAGTCAAACTTTTCCACATACTCTGATTCATCAAGAAGAAGTTCGATTAATTTCAGATCACTTTCATCTCTACTGAAATGGTGTAGCTAATTTTCTTCATAAATTAGCAAATTCTTCAAGCTTATCCAGGGTCGCCAGAATTTAGTTCGCTTTAAGCTCCCAAATCTTAAACAAATGTAGCCCAATATCATTGCCCAGAAAGAAGCCTAAAAATCGTTGAAAATATGTTCGCGTTTTTTCGATCTTCTTCAATTGACATTTTGTGGCTTGTGTCGTTGTGTCAAATAAAAAAGGTCTGTTCAGTGTTATTTGACTGCAAGAGTGCTGCCAAGGTTTTAAAAGTGCGAGTTTGTTCGAAAATATTTCTTTTTTTAGTTGTGTGAAAGAATAAAACAAACAAAATTAACACACAATTTGTAAACGATATATAGCCCAAAATTGTGTTGGGCGCTCATGGAAGAAATTTCTATCGTTTTTTAAGTAAAAAGATAGCCCAAAATACGACAAAGCGCCCAATCTGGCAACACTGAGCTGATCAGACTTTTTTGGATTATTGAACTATGTATCTGTCATTTTTTTTTTGGGCGCAGTGGCTTAGTGGTTAGTGTGTTGGACTACTAAGCGAGGGGCTCAGGTTCGAATCCCGCGAAAACCCAAATTCCAACTTAGGGTTTTTTTCCGCTGCGCCACCTCTCGCGAACGTCTGACAAACATCCGAGAGTATAACTGTCTTGAAAAAGCTTCTCAATTAGCCGTTTGGAATCGGCATAAAATTGTAGATCCCTTCCATTCGTTCCAAAAATGAAAACTCACACAAAACGAATGGTTGTGAGAAGCTAGGCCCAGGGTCCCTACGACCTGTAGCGCCAACTATTTATTTTTTTTTTTTTATCTGTCATTTTTCATAGACTACTACAAAAGGGTTCCCTAACTTTTTCGTAAGTGTATCTCTCTCGGTGAAAGCATTTACCACCACCACTTCCATTTTGACATACTTTTCCATTTTTACTAAAAAAAAGTAAAGGAAAAAACCTAGTGTAGAATAAATTCGTGTAATTGTGTTTTGTTTTTTCGGAGTGAAGCTTGCAAACATCCCAGTCGGTAGTAGGTATAATAAAAAAAAAATAGATACAAATGTGATTAAATCACTTGTCCTTGCCCATGCTCTTGCGTTTTTTATTGCTTTTGTAATATCTACGTGTACCTATGTAGTTGAACAAATTATAGGTGTTTCTTCTCTAAACTGACAGTCTTTTCTTAGTTGCAAAACAATTTTTTTTTAATTTTTTTTGTGGGTACACTCTTTCCGATTAAGTTGGTGTTATTTTTTTATTTGTACAAGATATCGAATACAAAGTGCACATAAATAAGAATTTTTAAGTCGTATTCTTAAAAATCCTTATAAAAATTAAATTAAACACTCATCTCGTGTTGTGCCGACGCGACCCGACGTCCATAGAATATCTAATTGAAATTATGTAGGTTTTAGCAAAAATTACCCGATTGTTTGAAACACCTTCTAAATAAGGAACATATGCATTTTCTCCTTGGCCCTTCCGGTTGTTTAAAAAAGTATAGAACTTAAAAAATGGAGAAATTTTAACAAGTTTATTGACACACATATGTGTAACTGGTTGAAGCCGTACACACCTTTTTTGTTAATTTATAAAAAAAAAATAGGCGTGGCATAAAAGTATAATATTTCTAAAATAAACTTTCTATGTTAATCTAGCCGCCCACTTCAATTAAAAATATTTGTGCAACGTATTATTTATTAAAATGTATTGATAACATTTGATATCATTATTAAAAACACAAACAACCAGCCCTTCTCCAATCCGAACAACCCTTAATTACCTTTGGAATTCTCTTTTTTTCAACAGGTGAAATGATTGTCTCCTCGTCCAAGTATCACGTCCAGGAGCACTCGAAATCCATGTACGAAACCAAAATGACAATGATTGTGCGAAAATTCCAAAAAGAAGACGTCGGCTCATACCGTTGCATTGCGAAGAACTCACTGGGCGAAGTTGACAGCAGTATACGACTTTACGGTATGTATATCGTATTCACACCCGTAATCCTCAATCAGAGTATGTCTAGCGGGCTTTGGTTTTATGGTTTTATGGAAATTATCCTCGCGCAGGCCGTAAAAAAGGACATGCCAATTGCGCGCATGGAACCCCCAGTAGCCCATCTCATTCAATTATCCTGTGTTTTTGTTTTTTTTTTTGTTTTCCAGAAATCCCCGGGCCAACTCGTAAAAATCCCTCCAACAAACACGGCACCGAAACAAATGACGTCCTTAAACTGAAACAGGTAAAGGTGACATATCAGCCCGCAGAGGGTGGTACCGGGCTGGATATCGACGGAGACGGTGAGGACGATGACGACGATGAGGACCTCTACGGTTCGGCAGAGGATTTCGATGATGGCGATTTACCTCCGAATGTGCATTTACACGGTAAGCCAACACATAAGCCCTCATCTGGGGATAGTACGCGACATCATCACGCCGGCCGCGGAGATGGCGGTGGCGGTGGCGGTGGATTAATGGAATTTGGTGGAGGTGCCGGTTCGAGTGGTGCAAACTCCATTGGTTCATCGGTGACAAGAAAGCCAACATTTTATGGGCTTCCCGATGTGCGGGGCGCCGCTCTGGACAATAAAGAGCCGACATCACGAAGCTCATCGCGGCTGAGGCTTTCCGCGATGCTAACGATGCTGGCGACGATGGTTCCTAGTTTGATGGCGGGATTTTTGAATTTATAATACCGAATGGTACTTAGGCTAGGAACTAGATACTATCTTAAGGATATACTGTTATGTATTACATATACCTATGTTGTGCTGTTTGTTGTGTTCTATACGACGAGCGAGGTTGCCCTGAATGTAAGTTTTAATGTGTGAGAGTGAGAGTTCTTTCTGTTTTATGTGTGGGTGAGTGAATGTGAGCATGAATGAGGTTCCCAGTAGCTAAAGCCTTCCACCCGAATTTTAGGCAGACGCGTTCCTCCAATTATAGTTTTTTTTTTTTAGTTTGAAACTAAGGCAGAAACAATAATGTAGAAAAATAATAGTAAAACATATATATACAGAAAGAGAGTAAATGTGCGCGAGATGGGATGGGACGTAAACGTAATAGGATGTCCCGAGTCTTTGGATTAAGAGGAATGTTTATATACTTACAGGGATTCATATTATATAAACAAAACGTGAGTTTTCACTAGATAGTCCTTACGACAAAACTACGCTTAGATGTTTGTTATTTTTGAAAAAATGTTTTCGTTCCTAATTATATGGAAAATGTTTGCAAAAAGTCGCAGATTTTAGAGGATCGAATATGGGCATTTTGTTTACCTTTAGGTTTGATTTGAGAAGATGAGCTTTGTGAGTTAAGACAAAAAGATTGGGTAAGTTGCTCCGGAATGGTGTTAGCTCAACAACGCTCGAGGAATTCGCTGTTTAATTCCGCCAAAAACAGGGGCTTAACTTATATACAAATCATTCAGTCACGCAATGATTAATTTTCAGCATTTTCTGTGAGAAAAAATGTTTTAGCTAAGAACACTCGGCAATTGCTTTGAGTCGGCAGGAATAAAAACCAACTTGGCTGAAGTAAGGTCGAAAATTCGAATAAAGCATTTACTTTGCTGCACGTGTACTTGCCTCGTAGTTCCTGTCAAACCTTAACAGTAAAATAGAATTTCTTAATTTTCCTTGAGAGTCTAATGACTTTTGTAGAGAATAGACCAAAGTGAACGAAAAATAGATGAGTGCAGCTCCAATTGTACCTGGAAAAATGGTTTTTGTTTTTTTATATTTTATTCCTTCTTCCGAGAATTGCTAGAAATATTTTTTAACACAAGCCAATTAGTCAAATATTTATTATTTGATACTAGGAATTACCACTATGTTTGTGAAGTGTTAACCTATAAATTCCCGGATCTCCTATACACCTTGCTAAAGATTTTTTATTTAAAATAAATATTCGTAATACATTTTTACGAACATCATAAGTGTTTTCTTGGTTTTTCTGCAACAACAAAATGTAACTTAACTATTTTTAAGCAAATCATCGAAAATTCTCATTACTTTTTATTGTTTTATTTAAAAAAAATTGTAAGTATGTCCAAAATGTTTAGCAAAAGGTCGAGTCAGCAAAATAGCAGACTTGGATTTTACCAGTAATTGCAACGTTCTATTCATACCGATCTGAGTATAAGGGAAGTGGGGTCGCAATTCGAACATATAAGAAGTTGGAGATAACTGAAATCAACTTAGCAAGTGCTTCGATTTTGACATTCCTTCTGAGTAAAAGAAATGACGGCATTTTAATTATATGTACGACCCAATAGGAAGTTGCTCAATTAAGTCTTCCTATCTACTACCAATAATGCTTTGCCTATAGTTGAAAATAATCTAAGCTGTTATCTATTATAATTTTGCTGTCAAATTCAATGAAAAGTTTTTGCTACTCGCATCACCAAAATAAAGTCTTCACTGAATAATTTTAACACTATAGGCAAAGCATTCAACGGACCTTTGAAAAAGGTAGCTAAACGGTGGACCCCCATAAATAATTAATTAAAAACCTGGGCACTTTATTAATTATTTAATGAGTTGTGAGAAAACTTCAAAAATATTAAAGCTTCTTTGAAAAAAAAAAAATATATATATCATCTAGACTCTAGACTCTAGAAGATCACCATTTTGATTTTAGCAAAATTTCAGTCTATTCACAATATTTTCAATCACTTTTCAATTGAAATCAATACTCTTAATGTTCCTTTTAAAGTCTTTTAGAGCCTATGAGGTGTTTCCGAAAACATATCCTTTTAGCTAAATCTGGGAATGGAAAGTTATTAAAACTTGGACTTTGTTGACGGTACCAGCGTTTTTTTTAAACCACATGTGGACACAATATAATGTAAAGTTCGTATAACATCCCAAATGTGACTTCAAATTGGGTTCAATTATCTTTCGCACAACCCCAAAAGGGATGCCTCTGCTGTGACTCATAACATATATTTAAATCCGTGCTTTCCTCTCAATCTGAAACGTACATCCTATTCTTCCTCCAAAGAGAGATAGTAATATTCAAAAAGAACTTGCTCATTATTCAGATTTCAAATTAAACTCATCATTTCCCTGGACACTCTGAACAAAGTTATACGCGCTTAATGAAAGACTTGATAAATGAAATGACACATCCATGTGATTTGTTCGAAAGTTCCACCTTCTCCGTCCACAGACATATTTATTTGATTTCGATATTAATTAAAATTGATTAATAAAAGAAATTCGTTCATTGGCACCTTTCGTCGGTTCACTGAGAGAACCGTCATCATTTTAAATCAAAAACAAAAAAAAAGTACCTGTCAAAAACTTCCTACCAAACCGAAAAGCTACTCGAGTTCCACATTCGTCCGTATCCTTTGATAAGAGGGGTTCGCAATTGACTTCTTTTGCTTGTTTCTTTCTTTCGATTGCTATTCAACCAGAAATGTCAACCCAGGCAACAGGGGCGAACAATATATTAATGAAAAAGAAAATAATAAACCAAACGGCCAAAAAGGATTGCCAAACAAAAAAAAATCTGAAAAGAGAAACTTTTGTAATTATTGCCCGACGTAGTGTGAATTTCTCACTATTCGATCCTTTTTTTTCATTTTGCATCGGAAACGAACCCTTCGTAATCGCGTTGAAGGATTTGACCGGAAATGTTTTCTTACCGATAACAGCAGCTACCAAAAAAAAAATTACTCCCTCTTGATAAATTTGCTACAGGAGCTGCTGTCAGTTTCATCAGTCCAAACAACAACAAAAAAAATCGACAAAACCGTTTAAAAATAATTCGGAAAATATGTAAATCTTGTACCAAGATGTAGCACATCCTTGAGGTACTTTCGAGTATGAGTTGAGTATACCTTTACCGATTTGCATTGTGTAGCACAAGTTTTTTAAATTATACTCCAAGGGATATACACATGGTAAGGAAATTTCATAACAACACAAATTACCAAGCCCTCTCCCGCCTATATCCTGCCGCTTAGTCTCAACTTAACTACGCCAGCAGCTTTTATTCATTCACTTGTTCAGTCTTATTACTTTCTCCGTTGGCATAATTAAGGACACCCAGCACTAATAATCCTTACAATTGAAGGAAAGGCGCATATTAAGCGTATGAATCCCTTCTTGAAGAAAATGTCCTCGGCATTACTGTGGGTTGTCTTTTGATGGCATTTTCCTAGGCATGAGCGCGGAGTAGGTAGAAAATCATTATTCACGCATTGTTGTTCGTGCCCATTGAAAACCAAAAATATCCTTGGTCCTTAAGTTTGTAATTAAACACACATTTATTGTGTTACAAGTTAAATGGGCACAGTGAACGGATAAATGTGGAATCTATTTGGGTGTAATTTACCTTAAAACTATTTAAGAGATGTGTGAAAAAGGGGGGGCGACAATTCGCGCAGGGAATTTGTCCCTGTACAAGTATTTTGACGTTATTTGTTGGAGGCTTGTGTGAATTATAGGCCGACTAAGGAATGTACCGTACCGTATGTGGAATGTATTAAATTTGTGTGACGACTTTTGGTGAATCGATGTGTCTATTGAGTCCTTTCAGGCTGAATAGTGTGTTCTGGTCATAAAACAAAAATAAGCCCAACCCTTGGGAATTCGATTCGAAAACGACTTCGACAGAGGTATCCAGAATATAAATAAAGAAATTTAGGTTATATCCACCAAATTCACGAGTCGAATTCTTGTGACAATCATAAGCTCAGATGTTTGTCTGAATTTCTGGACCATGTCATATAAAAAGGTTTGTTTACGAGTTAACATCACCATCACTAAGCTCACAAAATGGATCTTGTCAATATGTGTTAACTTCATGTGCAGCTTCTGACTTTGGGTACCCCAGGAAGCAGGCCAACCGTTGAGTTCCCACCTATTATTTAAGTAATGAGTTTAAATGCTTTTTAAGCCTCTAACAAGATTTGTAATACACATACCCACAGCTATAAGAGGCTCCTTAGAAATCTCTTTAGAGATCCCACATTAGAAGCTGTTTTAGCTTATTAGAAATTTGGCGAAAACCATATACCTACTCAGCAACCAGCACTTAGAAGAGGAGATCTAATGAGCCCACATTAAAGTCTGTCACAGCCTCCCAAAACTTGCGGTTAATAACGCCGCACATGCGCCTTTAGTTTCTCTCACAAATTCAGGAATCTAGGAACCAAACATTGGTCGCAATCTAAAAAAGCTCTGTTCCAGCATAGAAACATTTTTCTTTAATGTGTATTTTTTAATCGGCAAAACTTTTACAAACGACAACCAATTTGACAGCTGACAGCTACATAATTCGTAATCCCCTTTGTTTGCCGTTTGACTATCCCCGTTCGTGTACTTTCGGCAAAGAAAAATGAAAAATGTCAAATTTCTAAAATCGAGAGAGATTCTCTCAATTTCAAGAGAAGTATCTGATCGGTTTTTTTTACAAAAAGTTTAAGAAATGTCATTTTGAAATAATCGTAAAATGCAGCGTTTAAAAAATAAGTTGGAATTGCATTTTTTACAAGCTAAATACCTATTAAACTTTCCATTTGAATGCGCTGATATGTTCTAGGAGAACATTCAGTTATAAATTGTTACTCTGACGTCGTTGAAGACGAAAATAAATAGTTTTACTTGTCAAACTTTTGAGCTGTCACTGTCACGGCGAACGCGAGTAGAAAATTACGAAAAAATGAAAAGAGGGGAAATGGATTTCTCTCCCATTTTTTTAAATTTTCTCAGTACGTTGTCACATTGCACAGTTTCTTAGCAAATTTAAAATAATTTTACGCTTGCAAAAAAGTTGCTCTGCAACGTTTACTACAGTTAAAATTAAACCAATAAACAAAATTTCGATTTTCAAAACCTGATGATTTTTCGCAAACTTTTTCCATAATTATATTCGAAGAAATTGGACCTTAAAATCTCAAATCAAAAAAAAATGTAAAACCTTTAACATAAGTATTTCCTATCACTCGCCCAAAATGTTTTTAAAACTAAATTATAAACTTCTTTCATTCAACAATTCAGGTATATGTATAGTTTTCAGTTTATCCTTCCTGTAATAAAAATAATAGTGAATTAAGAATGTTGTAAATAAAAATAAACAAAATAATGTACGCATTGACGAAAGAAATGGTTTGTTGCTTTAAATTGCTTAGTATAACAGCCTCCCTTCTTAAAATATCAAGAAATACCAAACGAAATAAAATGTCAAACATGTGCTGGTCTTTTTTATTCAGAAACAAAATTGTAAATTAAATAATGAAATAAAAGGTTATACACTCCACATAAATTATGTAAAATGATTGTATAATGGAAATCAATAGGAGACGAAGGTAGCATTGTAAAACAAATGAGAAAAACTATATTATGCAATAAAATTATGTGCCATTATTAGTCGAAATCAAACCAGAAATGAAATTATATATACATGCATATATTTAGAATTAAATTTGAATAACACAAAATAAATAAATAAATAAAACAGTTGTATAAATAAAATTAAATAACAAAATAAGCCTAATAAAATACGATTATTATGTTATATGTAATATGTATAACCCGAAAAAAAGTGTTACAAAACAAAATTGCCAAGAAAATAAACCGTAAGCGAATTGCCAACAATTTTGTTTCGCATTAATTGCTTCCTTTTAATCCCAGACAAATTAATCCATAAGGCATCTATATAGTTGAGAATATCTATTAACATTGGTTTAATGTAACAAATTCAAAAATAATTATTTTTCCGAACTGAAGCGTTGTTAAATTGCATTTAAAAACAAATTGTTGTATATATTTAATGGAAAACAAAATAAAAAAGAAATATTTTTCAATTAAAATTCAATTTTAAAAAAAATATATGTTGCATAGAATTTAGCAAATACGAAGAAGGGCAAAACAAATAAGTTATATATTATACACTTGCATATATAGCTGAATATAAATAATTATATTGTATACTTATAATTAAAAGAAATATATTTATTAATGTATAAATTTCAGAGATTTTTTCTTGTTTTATTTTGGATTGGTGAAGGCGAGAAAGTTAGTCAATTTTTACAGATGTCAAATGGGTTTGTTCGCTTTGGAGTACCTTGCAAATAGGTCAAATACCAACTCGTAAAATACGTTGTAGAACTCAAGTAGGTAACTGATATAATATCGTCGCTAAAAAACGTATTCGGTCTTCGGATACTGCATGAAAAATAAAAAAAATAAAAAATGCATCAGCTCATGACCAAATAGGTCAAAGAAATTAATAAAAGTGAAACAATCAGAATCAGACATTAGCAGAAGTTCAAGATATATGTATGTTAGATATAGTTGAAAAGTAGGATTGAGATATCACTGAATTATATTTTATGAAAAGTCATTTAGGGAAAGTATAAAAAGAAGGAATCTGTTCTCCTGGAGTACAATCAGTTTTGGACTATGAACGGAGTAAGCCAATAATAGATTTGGCACAGAATCTGATTTCTTTATAGCTAACATGTATGCATTATTTAAAAAAAAAACTGTGCTGAAAATTGACAATTTCAGTCGAAAGGAAAAATTGTAAAAAATATATTTTTTTAAAGACATTTCTGCAACTAATTGTAGATTTTGAGTGAATATCGAAGAGAGAAAGGCAGATTCAACTGAAAAACCTCTTTCAAAAATAGTTCTTGAAAAAAACTCTGAAAACAGTTTTTTTTTTTTTTTTGATTTTGGACAATGTAAAGGTGGAAAATCCGTTGTGATGCTTGGAAAATTTCGGATAATTGTCCAATTCTTTGTGATAAAAGACGTTTTGCGTACATTTTGGGTGTAGAAGAAGAGATAAATAATGCCGCTGTTGAATGCCGATCAGAAGAAACGATTCGCTGATGAAGGTTGTGGACAATGGAACGGGAGGCATTTACTTTCTCGATGCGCCCGGTGGGACAGGCAAGTCATTCGTGATTTCGTTGATTCTGGGTACAATTCGGTCATTCATTACCTCAAATGCATGGTGCATCCTCTGGCATTGCTGCCACATTGTTGGAAGGCGGTCGAACTTCACCCGCTTTGAAGCTGTTGATGAATCTTCTCACGGTTGACAAACCAACGTGCGCATGAATGACCAATAATTTGGCGACAGCAAAATTGATACGAGAATGCAAAATCATTATTTCGGATTAACGCATGATGGCGCATAAATGAGCTATGGAGGCCCTTCACCTAACGTTGAAGGATTTACGTTGTGATTCGGTGGGGCTATAATATTGCTCTTCGGAGATTTTCGTCAAACGCCACCCTTCATCCCGAAATCTACTGCTGCTGAAGAACTTAATGCGTGCTTGAAATCGTCGCCTTTGTGACGTCATGTCGAGAAGTTGAAATCGACCACGAAAATGAGAGCCATCGGCTGCTGAATTCTCGAGACAACTGCTGGCGCTTGGCAATAACCAAATTCCTGTTGATGGTTCGACTGCATTGATATCGTTCCTGGCAAACTTTTCCCAGTTTACATCGTCGAAGACATTGCACTTAATTATAAAGTGAACGGGCAATACCAGCAGCGAAGAAAAAGGACTTGCGTCGATAGCTTGAATTGCATTATTCAAAGTCAAAACGATGGAGAACTGCATTCGTACAAATTCGGTGAACAGAGTGACCGCCGGGGATGAAGAGACCAACTATCCGGCGGAATTTCTTAACTCGCTTGATGTGCCAGGAACTCCGCCGCATAATTTACAGCTGAAGGTTGGATCGATCATAATAATGTTGCGGAATCGGAATCATCCGAAATTGTCCAACGGTACGCGGTTGTCGGTCAAGAAACGGATGAACAATTCAACCGACGATCATCAAGGGCAATTGCCTTTGCTGATAAAGTAACGGAGACAGTCTTCAAAGTATGGGAACTCTGTCCTAACATTTGGGCACAAAGTGAAGAATATTACGTGTTCCACGTCAATTGCCGGTTTCTAGCTCTCCCGGAACTAGCCAAAAAGCATCTGCATCTACATTCGATTAGCAGCAAATGGAATCATCGCACTAAAACCAAAGTATAAAACCCTTGTGTACAATATAAATGACATACAACTAACCAGCTTGGTGTGACTTTTCTGTAGTTGTTGGCAAGCAACTGAAAACCACCAAAAACTAATAGCACTGTTATCAGACTAGGGTTCCCACCGATTTCGACTTAAATGTCAAATCTCAAGTAATTTATTGACTTGTAGACTGAGTTGATTCCAAGTAAGTTTATCGCAAAGATTCTATTTCCGCTGTCAATTTAATAAAACGATATGCCCGTCATAGGCGTACCAAAAATAAAGAAAATTACGTATCTCCAGATATGGGGCTCTTATCGTTGACCACACGATTTATATAAAAGCTCAAGTCCCAACTGAAAACTGTCGCAAAACACTACTGGCGCATTCAACCAAATGTGTTCAAAAGTACAATTTTTCGTATTCGCCGCGCTTGCAACATCGGCTTTTGGGGTAGCTAATTAAACATGTCTGCCCCAAATCAAGTTAATATATATATCTGTCTCACGTTCTAGGTCATAACTCCAGTCTACAATGTGTCATCTGGCGCGGAAGACTACACCCTCTTGGCGGGACTTAATATGCAACACGAACTTGACATTGCTGACTTGCAGCTTGCCACAGTAAAGGCAAGACATGCTGATCGCATGGAATCGATAACAAATCATCAGCAATTGGTTCTGGAATTTATTCAAAGATTCGACAACCAATTAGTGCCAGAGCAGGCCTTAAATTTGCCTAGAAAGCATTGCGTTCAAAAATTCAAGCCGCGCCTGACTACATCAATCGATGCGAAAAAGAACTTCACCCGATGCATCAGTGATGCCAAAATTAGTGCCACTCATCTGACAACTAGTGCTGAGAACTCTTTAGAAGAAGCGAGGCTTATTCGGGAGGAGGATGTGCAAGCGATATTCACAGTTTGCAATAAAACTTTCAATTTAGAAATCGATAAAGAAAATTGTGTTCAAACTAGGGTGAGTACGCGCAGAGCGGTCGGAAGGCAATTTACAACTTGATTGACATTTCAGATTGAACAACAAGTCGGTTACTTCAACAAGTATATGTATAAATTTGATGGATATTTGCAACAGAGTCTGGAAACATCATCTGTGATAGCAGCCGAAGCGGATCATTGTTCATTTATTGTGGAAAAGAAGATCTTGTTTGCTATTGGTGCCGTATCGGAGTTGGTTGATCTTTGTATCGAAGAATTTGGAAGTAGTGTCACTTCTGTGCAGGAAATAGAGAACGAGAATGATTCTCCAGTCAGAATTATGCAGAAGTTGATGACGGCAAATGGAATAAATTGAATTGTTGCTGTTGAATAGACTTTTAGTGTTTCTATTTTCTGAGAGTTTCTTAAAGGCAATAGAAGTGGAAAAGCAATTCGCTATTGACGATTGACTAAACTGGAGACGGACTGTTTCGAAAATTGCGAAACACTAAGGCCCATTTTATTCACTCGAAGTTGAACATAACTTGGGGATTTTTATATGGAAAACTTCCCAAGTTGTGTTCAACTTGGAGTGAATAAAATGGGCCTAAGTAGTCCAGGGCACCCTCCAGATCCACCGAATTTAGTGTTCAGTCTTGACCAGCCAAATGATTACACTTGGCAGGATGACAGGTTCTTTAATGTTGAGTGCCGTTCCAAAATGGCCAAATATTCTTCTACATCGGATAAAATTTAACAGAACAATTGAGACTCTTCGAAGGAGTAAGGTATTAGAAAACAATTTAAAGCGTACTATAAAAAGTACTAAAAATTGTGTCCGATCGAACGATAGGGCAATACTGATTTGCATATGATATTTGACAGATCACCGGATATTTTGTGCATTTCCTATTTTGTGTCTTGTTTTTTGCTTATAATAATAGGTACTCAAAAAGCCTTTGAAAGATATCTGTTGGGCAAATTTAATTGCAATTTAAGTATTCCTTTTTTAGAATAAAATCCTCGTTGTAAAAGAAACCACTGAACTTGTTTTTAATGAAATTTGAATTCTGCAATGAATTCTGAAAGTTGTCACACTAGTAAATGTGGAGGTCTAATTGTTTATTGGCTGTACATTTTTACTAAAGCTGACATCCAACTAATTGTCGACATTAGTGATTGATTATTAGTAGGGCCGAATATGTTTTTGGGAAAATGTTTTAGGAGATAACAGTGGACATAAACTTGGCATAGGTAATCAATCTAAAAAGATTTTATTTCCAATTATTTATCGCTGCCACATTTCTCTGCAAATGTTGAAACAATATTTTCTGCTGATAGTTTAAATAAAACAAAAATTCGTATTTGTTTGAGTACAGTTGAATGTTTAATACTTTCAAAGAATGACAGTCTAAGTCATAAGTAAATATGTTAAAAAATTCCACCAAATAAAAATAGCTTTAATACCTATGTCAATAATATTTATTTTATCGATATTTGTGTCAGTATACCTATACCAACTATAATTTTGTCGAAAAAAAGAATAATAAGTTTTAATTAAAGCACTTCAAAGTGATTGTGAGTTTTATTTTTTTCATTTTACCTATTACATATTTTAAAAAAAAATCTTGAGAAAAACGATTTTTTATTTCCAAAAAACAAGATTTTTCATCTTAGAACACTGGAACCATCATTTAAAAAGATACATTCCCTCCTAGGAAGATGTGTAGTTATCTATGTAACGCTAAAGTCACGTGTTAGTTAAAAACGGGGTGTTTTGCGAGTATCACCTGTCATGGCTGCTTTAAAAGACATTTACTCACTTTTCCCTATTCCTCCCCAACCAAGGCCACTGGGTGATCGCACTTAATAAAGCAATAAAAATGGAAATAAAATTTTAACAAAACTCCCCCTTGAAACTTATCGCACACACAGAAATAAAACACCCTCTGGGCCAGCCCCCTCAATAGCAATAAAAATAAATTCTCCAATATTCTTAGTTTTGAACCATTTTCTGTGAAATTGTTTCGAAAGCAAAGGAAACCAAAATACGAACAAAAACCCAACTATCGATATATACGACTACGAGACGACAATGATTTTGGAAAATTCTGCTACTCCTCGATTCTTTACGATTGTCCTTTCTTTGGCTTTGGTTCTGCTGACGCGTAGGTATACACACACTGCCACACTGGTGTACGCCATACCTACGATACGACCTACCCTGCTAGCGGTATTAATAATAATGAACACGATTTGTGCATTAAATTTTGTGCAAAACGAATTGAGAAGAAAAAATAATAAAAAAACCGAAAAACGAAACGGCTATTGGAATAGAAGTAAGAAACGCATAACCAAGCTCATGCCGCATGTGAAGGAGAAACTATAGCGTCTCCGCATACCTCATCGTGGCGCTGTGCTTATGCTTTGTTTTGTTTTTCCCACACCGTGTGAGTGAGAACAAAAAAAAAAGGGTCAAAACCATAACTTTTGCACTGCAAATAAATACCAAGTGCCAATAATTCATCGAGTTTTATTGAAACGACGATGCGCACGATGGTGAAGCGGAATTGAAGTGAGAATGGCCAGAGGAGATGTACCATGTACCACATGTGTGTATTTGGGGGGTTGGCACTGCTGCTGGCGAAGAGGTCAGTAAATCTTTAATGGATTGTGCTTATCCCGGATGTGCAGAAATTTGCATTTCATAATAGGCAACTAGTCGGTAGGGCTAAATCATTTCAGCCTAAATTGAAGTGAATAAATTCCCTGGTTCCTGTGGTCAATTAATGGACCTCTAGCGCTTATAAGTTTATATTTTGAATGACTCTTAGACGATATTATGCATCAACACTTACTGATTGGACGAGGAGTTTTTTTTTCGCAATAAGTCTGCAGCAACATCGACTCCACCATCTTACCTGTGACACATACTGTTTTGAACATCTGCGTGCATGTTTTTTAATCGACAGTTTCTGTGGGTTTTCTTTATTTGAAATTTTGGCCTTTTGTTGACCAAGAAGCAAGCGAAAAATAAATTAAATGAAATACCTAAGTAAATACATCCAAATTGGGAGTGTTATTGTAGGAGACAACAGTTATTTTGGAACGAACACCAGGCTTTGGCGATTGTATCAGTTTGTCAGTTTACTGCATGAAGTTGGTGCGTCGAAATTATTCAACCAGTATGTGACAATGGACCGAACGTATAGTGAACGTCATTACATTTCATTATTGATAAAGTGACATTTCTAAATATCTACTTATTTTCATTCAACCCATGCGACCTCAAGTTTTTGAAATAGAGTGCTACATTAACAAAAATTGAATTGGCATTACAATTTTTTGAATAACATCAGTCCATTTCAATACTAAAAACTCTACAGAAAAGTGAAAAGCTGTGTATCGCTTGCAATTAGCCGATGAACTACTAGCTATGTAATTCAAATGTAAAAACTGCAGTCGCCCCCAATCCATATATTGGTGACAGAATGAGTTGAGATCTTGAAATCGGAAAGTCACAAGCCCCACTCAAAGCAAGGGCGATTAAATAAAACGCAGACCGACAGGTTTCTTGTATTAAAAATTCTGTTCTGACCGTATGTCTATATCCTACGTGACACAAATTGTCAACTCAAATCATCGGTCACCCTATCCGTAACTTTTCAATCAATCCTCACATTTTGAATTTATTTTTTTAAATACTAGCAGCCTTATTTATTAGAATTTGCTAAAATGCCCCTAAACACGTGTATAGTTGTGCAATGTATAAATATTTATACATCGTTTATACACGCTCTCAAAAATTCTTATTTATAAAACATTTTGCCATGCATATTAGTTATACAGGGCTTGTGTCAGAAAAATTACTAAAAAGCAGATGTCTATTACATTTATCTGTCCAAAAAGAAAAAAAAAACTTAACAGCTTGTGAAAAATACGAATTCAATTCAAAATGAAAAGGAATTCAATTTCAAAAGTAAAAACGAAAATATTAAAAATATAACGTTCGTGGAATTGATACACCTAATGAAAAGGTATTTACATACATAATATGATGTGAATTAAAAGGAAAGTTTCTTAATAATTTAATATGAAAACGTCCATAAAATGCATCTAAAATAGAAAGCGAAATCTGTTTGCTCAGTAATGTGAACGTGAAGTCAAAATGACATATCCGCATACTATATTCCACCTCTATACAGGCACTAAACAACCTCCAAACGAGTTTAGCTTATACAAGCTCTATGCACCGTTGATATATTTTTATAAATAAGGTTTTCGCGTTTAGAAGCATTTTAAAGAGTGCATAACTTTATACACTCTCTATAATACGTTTATAAATAAGGCTGTAGGTATATAGTTGAGACCTCCGACCAAATTTTTGAATGTATAATAATTAATGAATATAGTAATTTCGAGAATGAACAATGAACATTGCACATGCTGCTTTATGTAATTCGTTGAATTCAAATTCTTTATTCAAAAGTGATATTAAATACAATAAAAATAACTTAAGTACCTACCGCAATGATTGACGTGTCAACCAACCTTTACACTTTTTACACTACAATGCTTTACGGTTCACGACGTACAAAGCGGAAGATTTTGCTCACACGTGAGCACGCCACATACGATCGATTAACCATGTGAAAAACATAGAAATTCAAGAATTGATGTCACAAATATAAAACGATTGTCATTGCGACTTGTTATTTTTCATAGTGAAAGCGATACGCATGGGAAATTGACAGCGCTTGAAAACCAACGGCAAATCATCGGAATCCGCGGAATTATAATGTTTGCCTTGAATTTTTAAGTCAAAATCTTCGCTTCCATGACATTTAATTTGAGATTCTTCACAATCAAATCAAACTTTCGATTTCAAATTGTGTAGCTATGAGGCTGGAACGTTTGTATTGGAAGAAGCACCTGTTTTTCTATCTAGTCTCTTTTTTCAAACTGCGGTTCCAATACTAAGTTCTAGTCCCAATCTCATTCCCTTACATTTTTTTTTTCACGACAAATTGTAGCATATGGGCGTCCAATACGAATCCACCAAACCCAAAATCGTAAAAATCGAAAGATCCATTCTCGAGTTATGAGTGTACAAACAGACGTCTATTTTATATATAGGGGTACCCATCCGGTTGGGGCGTGCCTTTCGCTTGAAACTATCGGGTCTAAGCAAAACTATCCTGTCTTTAAAACTGCAACCAACCATACCCATCTACAAAATTTCATTGAAATCTGTTGAGTGGTTTCGGAGATCGACAACAGCGCCACCTATCGGATAGACCGTCAGCGCACCTACCAAATTCCCCCGCAACATTTTTAAAATAAAATTCTTTCTTAGATTTCCTACCTATCTGTGAAATGTGTTGAGAGAGAGTCATAAGAGCATTATATTTTCACTAATCTTGACTGTAACTCTCTTTGGCCGTCGACTCTCTTTCGTGACGTCGTTTGTAGTTTACGCCTACGGGCATGATTATCATGCCGCATGAACCATGAACTATGTAAAACGAAGGAAAAGTATTTCCCGGAATCATAATTTGTACACAATCATCTCACTTGTATACAATTGCATAGTTGAAATTTAATGCATTGTGAAATAAAATTGTTTTAATTGTTAATATTTAAAAAAAGTAAAAATGCAAAGCTAAGCATCAAGAAAATCTTTTTATTTTGACGGTTCATTTTGTGGTTGGTTGAGCGTGTGAACTGTGAACTGCAGAAACTACAGAAATAATAGCTATAGAGGGGATATTCAATTAAAATGCGCACACCAATCTCCGCCACTCTAAAGTATTAAATTACACCAGTTTCTATTATAAATTTTATTCAACTGTACCGACGACGTCAAAATCTACTACCACCCCTCTTGCAGCGTTATTACCAAATTTCTGATGTCTCGTCGTCCACTTTCAACAAATACCAAAAGTGAGATGCACAGAAGAAAAAAAATTCTCAAAATATCCACAACGAAATTTCGAAATAATTAATTCAGTCAGTCGGTTTACCCCTTCTGTGAATAGCCACTAAATACACCCGCCAATCTGGCGAACACCATTTCGTCGAATATCTGGAAGCATTTCCCAGTTAAAATATATACACAGGAAAGAAGTTAACCGTACTAACCGCAAAACATGATTCGTTGCCACAATGAGATTCAGTCACGAGCAGTGTGACGTGCTTCATTGGGCACCCGCGGATGTCTAATTGCCCATTATGGTGCTGTGTTGCCAGTCTTTGGATTAGGGGGGGTAGTTGATAGCTCCCGTAAGGATAACTTACAACTACACAACACAACACTGTGTGGTGGTCACACGAAATGCTTTTTAATTGGAGGCAATTTAATTTTGTTATTAATTTTGCGGAGAAAACTTTTGTCTGTTGCGGGTGGTGGTGATGCTGCTGCCTGAATTAGGGGTTGAAACGTTAAACAGTCTGGCTCTGTAGAGTGTATATAGGCCTAATGTTTTGACATTTAAGCAGCCATGAGAAGTTTATTTGCTTCGAATTGATTATTCGCTTGTGTTTCTTTTGTGTTGGTTTAGAATCTATTTAAGGAAGGCAATTGCAAGTCGAGCTTTGAAGGATTAACTTTTTTACGATCGATATTTTAAATTTGAGCTGTCTGTTGTTTTGTTTGCTCTTTGCCGACTGGCCGGTCGTAATGGATTTGAATTTGGGAATAATTAAACTGCTTGTCACTGCCAATTTAAATGGGAACTTCATGTTTAGTTTCAGTTCTGTTGCTTCAAAAATATTGGCCAGTGTAGTAATTTGAGGGAGCATGTTTATTTTAGGTTAGATCAATGTATACCTACAATCGAATGCTGTGATCCCAGATTGAAGCGATTTAATGAAAAAGGGGAAAAAGACGGACAAGCTTTAGAAAACTGGAAAAAAAAATCACAAAATTTCTGTGAAACGTACATTTTTAAAAGTAAATTTTAAACGTACTTTCATTGCAAACAAACTTCAGAGAAGAAATCGCTCATATTAAACATGAATGAAAACAGCCCATCGAACGTCTAAGTAAGAATTTTTGTGCATCTGAATGCATTCACTCGTTTTGATGTTATCTCTAATAGAAAATGAAAATTTGTATGTTATATACTTACTTTAAGATTGTTAATAAGAAAAATCTTTTTTTTTTCATTTTTTCGTATGAAAACAGGCTTAAGTGTCACTTAATGGAAAAAAAACATCAGGCACTCCGGGAGTGCCGACAGAAGTTATTACTCAGCGTTTCCTAAATGGTGTTCCGCGGAACCCTGGGGTTCCGTGGAAGGGTAAAAGGGGTTCCGTAGAAAAAACATAATCGTGGTTAGTGTGATTTTTTTTATTTTTCTTTGTTTAAAGTTTTGAAGTGTGGTGAAATGGGGGTCCGCCAAAAAAAGTTTGATCATTTAGGGTTCCGTGGCCGAAAAAAATTGGGAACCCCTTGAGCAATTACGTGTGTATTTTTCGAATAGTCAGGAAATACTTTTAAATGAAGTGATTTTTTATTGATTATTAGAAACTACTACTACAATTACTATATTATTATTATTATTATTTTAAAGCGCTATTGTACATGAAAAATAATGCATATTATTTTACACAAAAATATTGCAATCTATTGCTTAAAACATTTACAAATACATCCATGAAATATTGAATTTAATAATTAATTGGTATTCTTTGAAAGGAATACCAATGAAATTTATGAATTTTCATCTACAAACAAAGTTTCATTGAGATCGGTTGAGTTTCTCAAAAAAATTGACAACAGCGCCACCTATCGGGTCCAAAACTATCCTATATTTCTAGCTGCATACAACCATGCACACAAACAAAGTTTCATTGGGATCGGCTGAGTTTCTCAGAAAACGGACAACAGCGCCACTTATCGGGTGTCGGTTTCTCGGTGACGATGACGCGGTGTCGTTTTAAAGGTAACGCGAATTCATCAATTTCTTCCCATCTAAAAGTGCCCAACGCGCCTAAAGAAGTTATAACTTCAAAAAGATTTTGTTTCGAACTTAGGGGAAAGTAAAAGGGGTCTTCATAGTCTGGGAACACTGATCGTACGTCGTTATCATGTTTAAAGGATAAAAAACAGTATAGCTCATAGTAAAATACTTAAGAACTAAATCTAGAGCAAAAGATTTGGAAATATCCACTTAAGTAACAATACATTGGCAGTGTCCTTCAGTATCTTCAGCTCTTTCAATTCGCTTCAGTCCAGTGGGACGGTGGCCTCTCCAGACAGCTGAACTGAGTTCGTTTTTAGGGTCCATGCTTTTACGTCATATCAAAGAATGGCTGCTCAATTGATGGTAAATTGGCATTGCCCGCAATGCTCGTAAAAACAACGATTAGACCTGGATGACAAAGCAACCTGGGTGACTGAATAAAATACATTTCTACTTATTTGCTAGGCCAGACCGGACAAGGCGAAGTGCTGATTAATTATGAATACACCCGCGATAAACCAAAGTGCTGGTATAACACTTTGCACTGAAGGAAACAAAAAAAAAATTAGTCCTTAGGATGCATTATTACCTGTATGAATGAGTACCCGCATGGGCCTAATGAATTTGAACGTAACTATTTGCAACGATTGTATTAAAAAAATTACACATGAGACATGATACTTGACTTGCACAAAAAGAACTATTTATTGAAAAATACATTTTACATTGTGATGCCCTAATTGGGGGGTTAGCCGATGTTGTTGGCTATAGTGTTTCCTCTTGGTTACTCGACCTTGTATAGTGTTTAGTTAATTAATAAAGTTTCTTGACTCCGTAGAATTCAGTAGCATTTACATTTGGGTTGTTACAAGGACAATCGGACTCATTTTCGTTTACACAATTTTCAATTGCATTCGATACAACTCCAATAGCCGTTAGTGAGTTATTCACGATCAAAAATGCGCACCGACAGGCTTCTCCATTTATATCAGCAAATGAACAAACGCTGGCTTTTAAATATTTATCCACAAGATTTAAGTTGTATTCAATAGTTTTTGCATTAACGTTAACCTGGGTGGAAAATAGAAATAAATTACATTTAATAATTTTGGCAATTAAATTAGAGATTAATATGCAATCCGTAGATGCACAAAATAGAAGCTTAACACTAAACTTTTTTCAATTTTGACGGAAGATCGGTTGAGAGAATGAGGCTTGATCTCAGACCAATATCCACTGCTAAAATAAATATTTCTTACGTAACTTTAAATGCTCATAGCTTGTAAATTCAAGTCATTATTTGGCAGCACTCTTTTGTATTCGAATAGGTAATTTTAGTTGAAAGTATTAGATTTCGCGATAGTAAATATAGCTCTTGGGTAGAGGGTGTAATTAAAATTGGTTTAAAACGTAGTTAGAATAAATTCACTGCAATTAAAAAATTAAATTAAATAACTTAACAAGTGAACCACACATGACTTGGAATTCGTAAATGATCTCGCCGGTGAACGCAATCTTCCTCAAGTAAGCTTAAAGCGAATTTGGCAGCTATTTGACACAGAAAAAAAAGTAAGGAATAGAATTATGCTGTATAAACTCACACTATTCAGAACGCAGTCCTCCAGCGCCGTTTGATTGTTGACAAAAGTAGTATTGCAGGAGGCAATCGCCTTCGGTAAAGTGCTATCGACAGCAGTCCTTGCGTAACCTAAATAGCTCGTTGGAGTCGAAGTTAAATAGTTAATCTTCGATTTAGAACTGGACAAGCATGTGCTGAATTGTTTTTTTGCAACATCCACATCTAGCAAAAGAGGTTTGTATTTCTGAACGCAGTACTTTCGAATAGGACTCAACGCCTGCAAAGGCACCAGACTATAATCGAATCGTGCAATTTCTTGTAAAACCATTTCATGTTGTTCTTCAAACACTTTAATATGGTCAGCTCCTCGGGTAGTGACAGAATTGATTTTAGCTTCTGATGCCGAGATGGCACTTTTAAATTGACGATGCGATAGTAAATAGAACTCCTGGGTAGAGGTTGTAACGTTGAAATCCAACTAAAATTTGTATAAAACATAATTAGAATCGTTGGTGATCCTTGGGGAAAAGAAGTCAAATCTTACCTCCGAAGCAGAAACGGCGATGACAGCCAAAAGAGCCAAAACAAATCTAAAATACATCGTTGAAAGAAGAGGTGACACTGAAGACAGAAATGAATGACATTGACTTGTGCTGTGCTAATGTATTTATATCAAAACCCATCCCCCATCTGGAAGTAAAGATTGTGAGTGTCGGATTACACATTCAAGATAAGGTGCGTATGCAATAATATATCTATTTGATGATACATTCTAGGAAGTAATCAAACGCTTTGTTCTTAGTCGGTAATGCCATCTTGAAGCGGAACGCTTTTTGTAGTTCTGCAAACATAGGGGTAGGTTTGTAATTATTTCCGGCTATAAGTTTTCTAGGGAATATGCCGACATGTGCCAGAATATGCAATAACCTGATGATTGTTTTTAATATTTATCTTCAGTATATTTAGGTCAAAGTAAAGTCAATTTAAATTGCAAATATCGCTGTGAGTCTGTGAAATTGTAACGCGGACACAAAAAATAAGCAATAGATCATATTACAAATAAATATTTGGGCTTAATCGTTTCTTATTTGTCTGCATTTACATGATCACCCCAACGCAGTGATCCCAAATGGGGGGGGGGGGGGGGAAGACGGCAATTTTTTCGATTTTGTCTAAAAAAAAGGTGAAAAGGGGGGAAAACAATATAAAAAGAGAAAAAACATTTAAAATTTTATTTAAATAAGTTCTTTGAAAGATTAAAAAAATAAACAGGTCTATAGGGACCCTGGGCCTAGCTTCTCACAACCAATCGTTTTGTGTGAGTTTTTAATTTTTGGAACGAATGGATTTTTGGAACGAAAGATTACATTATTTTTAAATAAAACAAAAACACGAAACAAACAGTCTACTTCCAATTTGGCTGGAATTTTGTACACAAAAAATTTATTAAAAAAAAAAACAGATTATTATGACTTTGCGGTAGAAAAATGTACAAACTTTAGGGTAGGTACATATCTATTAAGCATATTAGTCCCACTATGGCGGTGCTCGGAAGCAAGATATATTCGGAGGGCCGATAAAGTTAACTTCGGTAACCTTAATAGAAACTGTCTGAATAATGTTTCAAACGTTTTTGCTGCGAAGGGGTTGATTTTACGCTGGTTTTTAACTAGGTCTGTTGATAGATTTCCCGGTTTTAGTTATTGATTTCGTTGGAACCTAATTCGTTTACTGTCACTATTTATCTTTATATAAAATTTCTTTCTCTTTATGGACAGCCCCGCTGTTTTGCTGCTTCTTGGCTCAAACCTACGATGCTTCAAAGTCTTACCACGAAGTTCTGCTTTCTTATATATTATATATTTTTAAATATAATTCCTGTTATTTTTTTGTTTGTTTAGTTCTAAGATGTTTAAATTAAACATAAAATGTTAAAATAAAACAAAAAAAAGTTTTTTTTTATTTTTGAAAAAGGGGAAAAAATATCGTTTTGGTTTTCAAAAAGGGGGATTTTTCTTTTTTAATCTGGGTTGCCTCTGCAAACATAATATAAAACTTTTGTCGCCGCACTTTATTTCTCTCTTATATTTTTGAAATAATATTATTATGACACGACGAACCTCGGTTCTGCGTTGCCGCTGAAAAATTAAAAAAATGGGACTTTTGAATATGTTCAGGGTGGCTGATGAATCTTGCTATATTAAGAAACTCAAATAACTTTTTTTTCAGTGTATGGAATTTATTTTTCTTTAATTCATGTTAAAGCTCATTCAATATTATTTAATACAACTTAATTAGTTTTAAAAATAATGGAATTTAAATGTCTCGATGCTCGTTGATGCATGTGCGGAATCTTACCAAAAAGTTGTTCATTACTGCTTGGAGAGTTGAGACAAGAATAGCCGCAGTTGTTTCTCGAATGGATTGCTTTAGTTCATTCAAATTTGTTGGTTTTGCTTGCAATAACCCCACAAGAAAAAGTCAGGTGCAGTAAGGTCAAGCGACCTGGGGGCCAACGGAATATGAAGTTTTTGGATATCAGCTTATTGGGAAATTTACGTCGCAATTCTGTCATAACAGGCCGGGCTATGTGAGGAGTTGCATCATATTGCTGAGTTCAAAGAAATTCTCATTCGTCGTAATTCTGGATAGAAAAACTCTCTCAACACGCTCAAGTAACGGTCTCCAGTAACCGTAACGGCAGACAATCCAAATTCTTGTTTCAGTGTCCCAGTAATCTATTTTTGTTAAATCTAAAAATCAATCTGCAAAATAAAAAAAAATTAACCAGATTCATTTAAAAGAAAAAAAGTTATTAAATTTTTGTTTGGTAGCGGCTTTCATCAGCCACCCTGTATTTATTCATAATTCCGACCCTTAGTTCTTCATCTTTCTAAGAATTGACTGCAGAATAACTGATCTGTGTATATAATGTCCATGTGATTGCATAATCTGGAGTGGAATCGGCTAAGGTGATAGTTGATAGTTAACAATCAAAATCATGGCTTTAGGTCCACGTAAGGTGATTATCAAATTGACAGTCGCTTGTTCGCGATCAATTTCATGTGTCAGCTATTTAGGTGTCGCTTTCATATATTTTTGTCATTTTCATAGGTAGGTATGCACCTCGGCTTGGACTCCAAATAAATTAAATACTTTCGTAAAGAAGGAATACATATTAAATAAATTGAAATAAAAACGTGAATTTTGAAAAGTCGTGAAGGGCAATGTTTACTTCATTGGAACTTTCCTACACAAATGAAATAATTGCAAAAATGTCCAACCTGCGAAATAAAGCAAATATCTTAAAACGTCCAAACCCGATGTAAGAAATAAGAATGCTTATAATTATAAATATTTATTGTTGATTGGTAGATATCATTTATTGTTGTGTATTGTAGATTTTTGAAAAGCTTTAAAAGAAACGTTTGTGTTTGTTTTGGGACTGCTTAATTTAGCAACAGGAATAAGGTCAACTCTTGTTCCGGCCATTCATTTGTATTCAATTTACTTGCCAGCGCTTCCCATTGTTACTTCTGGGCTGTCCGGGCGCTGGCAGTGCTTAAAAAAACATTATAGCACCTAGCAAAAATTCTTGCATATAAGTGGAAATGATCCTTATTTGTTCTTTATTAGCTTGAGATCTTCAAAAAAAAAAAAACAAAAAAAAATTGAAATAAGTGAACATACCTACTATTATTCTCAAATTCACTTACATAACTCACAATAAAAAAGAAACACACTTCAGCTGCTTGTAATGGCAGCGTCGGCAAGGAAGTGACGTTTACAACTCTAAGTGCTGCCAATAATCAAAAATTTCTTAGTGATCGCTTTACGCAGAGAAAAGAAGAGTTCATAATCAAAAACTACAATAAAAAAAAAGCGATCATCAACTATCACCCCGCTGGTCAGTAAATTCCGTATTCAATTTAAACTCCAAGAGATATTTTATATATATGACAGTAATATCTATATTTGTCACTAGTTTACTCGAAAAAGTGAGTTCGAAATCTTTGTCTCACAACCAATTTCGAAAACCATTACAAATCTTAAAATAATTTGTCGCTCATCAATTCTTTATTAATCGCGAAGATAAGTTACGCGATAAAATTTACAAATAAACAAGTTATACTCACAAAATGTTTAGATTACGTTTGGGTAGCCTCTGTCAGACGTTTCAGAGAAGCAAAAAACCACCGGCTCTTAACCCACAATTTTTGAGGGTCTTTTAACTAAGAATTCCCCGAATAAATCTCATTTAACGGTTTGTAAATGTTTTGATACCTAAGAAAATCCCCAAATCATTATCTCTGACATAGTTAATAATGCTTTCGTTTTTATTTTTTTATTATCTTAGACAGATAAAATTTAATTCGCAAATATGTGCACTATTTCGTAATGTGTTGAATTTATTGATGGCTTGAAAATGCTTTAGACTTTGTGTTAGTCAAGGTCGATTAGTTAAAATTCCAACTTTGAGCACATGCCATTTCATTTAAAATGATTTATTTTTATTTAGCTAAAGTTCTGCAGATCTATATCCACTAGAGGTCGCCCAGTGGTAGAAATTCTACCGTTGGTAGTGACCTGGATTACATATTATACATAGCATATTATTGGAAAACAAAAATTACACATAGCGTTAAATCTCTGCACAATCGTCGCAACAAAAAATCAAGGGAATATGTTCTGCTTACGGCAGTGATAGTGGTTCTTAATTTTTTTCTTTCGCCTATATGATAATTTATCATTAAATTGGAAATTAATATTTAACCGACATACGATTACCTTATCTCTTCCGAGAAATTTGATTCGTCAAATTAAACGACTTGTTTTTTTATTTACACCCAACGTCTCATAAGGCTGAAGGCTTCTAAGAATTTTGACCTGATAATAAAAATTTAGTTGGAAATCTCTACGATCATGTTTTTTTAATAAGTATCTAGCATTATATTGTTGAACAAACTGGCAGCACTTTAAAGGCGAAGTTGGGTACACACGTGGTAAGAAGGGGAGACAGCGTGTTATCTGGCATTTGTCCAAATGATTACGTATTTTCGAGTAACATTAAAACCTGCCCACCACTACTAAAATAAGGAGTTTGGAGTGTTGGGACTAGGGACTCCCATCAACATAATTTTCTCTCCGCCCTGTGCGTAGTACCTATACAACAATTCTGCCTTTAGCTTAGCGCTAGTTAAACTTTTGGTTTGTTTGTGATCCGCTGATCTGTCAAATATCATATTCAAATCTGTAATATGCCCTATCGTTCGATCGGACACAATTTTCAGTACTTTTTATAGTACGCTTCAATTGTTTTTTAATACTTCTTCACGATTGTTTTATGAGTGCAGGATTAGGTAATAGTATCCAAACGCTAGATATGTACACTGTGCAAGCAAGCAAAAAATCTTACGATTTTTGAAGCGAATATAGCTTTTTTACGGACGGTCGGTGGGTCACGCATATAAATTATTCAAAAAGATGGGGAGTAAACCGAAAAAAATCGTCACCGTAGCGTTAACTTCCCCCTCTATGGCGCACTTGGAAGATGAAAACTCTAGAACGGCTCCACCGATTTGGATGATTTTTGTTTTGTGTTGTTCGTCTTGATTCAGGGATGGTTTAGGAAAAAAGAAAAGTCGACAAATTCTTAAATATATGTGTGTAGAGAGCGAAAGAGGAACAGAGAGAGTAATCTAAACTAACTGGCACTATGAAAAATTAAAATGAATTGAACTGCTCCACCGATTTGGATGATTTTTGTTTTGTGTTGTTCGTCTTGATTCAGGGATGGTTTAGGAAAAAAAATCGAGCTGTCGTGGGACGGCCGAAAGAAGCGAATCATTGGACGTAAAGTATTGGCCCGTGTTACGTGGCGGCCTATTTAAAATTCATTTTAATTTTTCATAGTGCCAGTTAGATTACTCTCTCTGTTCCTCTTTCGCTCTCTACACACATATATTTAAGAATTTTTCGACTTTTCTTTTTTCCTAAACCATCCCTGAATCAAGACGAACAACACAAAACAAAAATCATCCAAATCGGTGGAGCCGTTCAATTCATTTTAATTTTTCATAGTGCCAGTTAGTTTAGATTACTCTCTCTGTTCCTCTTTCGCTCTCTACACACATATATTTAAGAATTTTTCGACTTTTCTTTTTTCCTAAACCATCCCTGAATCAAGACGAACAACACAAAACAAAAATCATCCAAATCGGTGGAGCCGTTCTAGAGTTTTCATCTTCCAAGTGCGCCATAGAGGGGGAGTTAACGCTACGGTGACGATTTTTCTCGGTTTACTCCCCATCTTTTTGAATAATTTATATGCGTGACCCACCGACCGTCCGTAAAAAAGCTATATTCGCTTCAAAAAGAAAAGTCGAAAAATTCTTAAATATATGTGTGTAGAGAGCGAAAGAGGAACCGAGAGAGTAATCTAAACTAACTGGCACTATGAAAAATTAAAATGAATTAAACGGCTCCACCGATTTGGATGATTTTTGTTTTGTGTTGTTCGTCTTGATTCAGGGATGGTTTAGGAAAAAAGAAAAGTCGAAAAATTCTTAAATATATGTCTGTAGAGAGCGAAAGAGGAACAGAGAGAGTAATCTAAACTAACTGGCACTATGAAAAATTAAAATGAATTTTAAATAGGCCGCCACGTAACACGGGCCAATACTTTACGTCCAATGATTCGCTTCATTCGGCCGTCCCACGACAGCTCGATTTTTTTTTTACTTATTCTTACGAATTTTTACTCATTGCCGTTCCCTCACTCGAAAAATTCGTAAAGGAGAGCGTCACCGAGAGAGCAAGATAATACCCCCCGCTGAGAATCTTACGAATTTTTACTCAACAAATTTCTTAGTGTAAGAAGTGCTAAAGCTGTCAGTCACCTTACAATTAACAGGTGATTTAAGGCAGAGACGATACTGAGACCCACAAATTCGGCCGATTTCCCGTTACTTGCCTACAAACTATATTTTTATGGGGCTGACACGTTTTTTTTTGCACTCGTATATTGCTTAAAATATTTATGAAATATCTATCAACAATGTAGATTGTTTGAGGGAAAATAAAAACATTTGGAGCAATCTTTCCTCAGTTATTTAAGAAAAATGTACTCACGAAATTGAAGCGGAAAATACACAACCATATTTGTCCTAATATAGTTCTAGTATATAAAACATCTCATTTAGGTAGTTTTATTAACCTAAAACATTTGACTTTTAAAAAGTAAGATAAAAATGTGGTATTTCCGAACTCAATGACATTCCCCCACGGTTGGCAGAGGTTGGCAGCATTTATTTTATATTTTTTGTATGTTTTTGCATTTCACACGGATTCTGCCATTACACCGATAGGAAAACAAAATGGCGAATTAGAAAAAAAAATTAATGGGACCAGCGGCAAGAGGATTGTGATTTGTGAGTTGGGGGTCTCAGTATTGTCTTTGCTGGAAGGCTAAGGTCCTCCACCGAGCGAATGGCTTAAGTTGTGTAAAAATAATATGTACGTGTTTTCTTGAAAATTGAAAATAAGATCAAAATTACTGTAGCCCGAACCGTTTGCAACATTTAAGCGATATGAAGAACCGAAAAATCCATTGCGAGGAGCAAAACTGTAATTTTCTAATCTTGACTAACTGTCAAATATCATGGCGCATTTACAACAGTCAAACTATTCACAATAACCATAAATTTTATCAAATAAGCTACACAAATTTGTCAATTGTCAATTGATTGATGTTTGATACTCGCAATAGGTGTGAAAACTTCTTGACAGATTCGCTGATAGTCTCTTGCAATCGCAGCCTTTAAAAGGCAAATTTGTACTGACAGGGCTCTCCCAGTTTTTCGCATGCGTAGAGGTTTAAGTTGGAATACCTTACGTTTGCTTACCTTTTTAATTTAAAAATAGTGTCCAACGGTATCTCAAATTGCACGAGTAGTCAAAACCTCTTTAGCGCGTGTTTGTTATATAAAAAAAAAAAAAAGTACGGGAACGGTCATTTAAAGTAATTACAAACATTTTAATTGCATTATATTCTATTTATTTTCTATTTATTGCTTGTCAACTTTTATTCACATATTTAATGTAAATCTACATTGAATGAAAGGAAAAGCACAACTGTGAATATTGTAGTTGAGATATGCCAATTGTGAACTACTTCAATTTTGAGCTTAAATTGAAAACGAATAACGTTTAACCAGGCAAAAAATTAAATCCTTGCTCCCATAAGGATACTTCTAACAGAAATTCCATTCGCAGTGTTATAGTTATTCGACGCCGGCAATGCAGTGGTACACGGGGCTGCGGTAGATGGAGGACCAGTAGTGGGAGTAGGACATGGTTTGGGAGTAGGACAAGGTATGGGACTTGGACATGGCATTGGCGTGGTGGTTGAACATGAACAACATGGTGGCTTTCCACTATCAATAATACAATTGTCAATCAAATTCGATACGGTGCCAATAGTAACTAAAACATTATTTTCGATAACAAACGAACACTTGATGGTATCCTTATTGATGTCATTGATTGAACACGAACTGGCGTCAAGGGTTTTATCTACATTCTTTAAATTGCCATCAACAGCCATTGAATATTGGTCACACTGCAAAAAAAAAGGAGATAAGTACACAATAAGAGATTATGTAGGTATGCAAGTTTTTTGGCTAAAAAATCCCAAAGCCCGTTGAAAAATCCAAACCATCATTTGGAATATGAAAAACAAACATAAAAAATTTGCTTAAATAAAGTCATATATATCATAGATAACGTCACTTTTACTCAATCGAAATGTCAACTTATGACCAGATTTGTTGGCTCTATAGACCTCGGCCATTCGAACTCGACTTTTAAAACTTGAATGGGCTCATTCGTGGTATAATCCACAAAATATGGTCGTGATCCACAAGGTGGTAAATACAAAATTGCAAATAGAAATAGACGGCTTAGATTTGCGAATATTGTTAATGTGTCATTGTTGACAAGTGTCACGGAAACTTCACTTTTGCATACCTATTCACATATCAAGACTTTTGCTTTTCGGCATATTTCCGGTTTCATTATACACACTTCATTTGCATTATGGTCTTTCAGTTTTTTTTTTTTTTTGACACAAACCCTCTTATATAGGCTAGGCATAGTACAGCAAAAGACTCAACAAACTTAACTTACTTGGCTTATAACGCATTCCTCTAGTTTAGTTTGGTTTCTAGAATGTTGCGTATTGCAGTTCACAATTTGTCTTGGCAAATAAGTTTGAGTATTTTGCTTAGCATCGTTTATATGAGTATTTGCTCCATCCGTTAAAGTGGCGATTCGTTTCTGAGACGTAGCTATACAACTCGCAAATTTTGAGCTTGCACTATACACGCTTATTAGCTGGTATTTGTGATTTTGAACGCAACGCTTACGGGTTGAGCTCATAGCCTCTAGTGTCGTAAATCTCTCTTCGGTGCGTTTCATTTCCAGTATAACGGTTTCATGTTGTAGTTGAAACACTTTAATGTGGTCATTGGCTTGCTGTTTGACAGCGGCGATTCGTTTTTCGGCATCCTCAATGTCTTTTGTTAGTTTGCGCACCGTCGATTGGTAGTAATCCTGCGTAGAATTTGTTACAGCGTTTGTAGTCTGCAATTAAAGACTCACGGTTATATTTTTTGTTTTTATTAATAAAAATATAAATTTTTACCGAGACACCGGCTACGATGATGGTTAAAATAGCTAGACAGGTTACGAAATTCATTCTGACTTATTAAGAAGGACAAAACAACGCGCTGGCCATAGCCCTACCGTATTTATATGTAAGCAAAGGTGAGATAAGAAACTAACGACATTTTCATTTGAATTGTGCTCTTAAGATAAAACACTAAGATACTTTACAATTTGAAGAGCTGTACTCCAAAATCACTTACTCGTATACGGATACACTTTAAGCGCATACTCGATTGAATTGATTTAACGGGCATGAAAAAGTTTTGTAACTACTGCTTAAAATGGAGGAAGTTGACTCTTGAAAGCTGTCTGCTTTGAAATGGCGTTGCCAACGCTTAATTCGCAGGAAGGTTTTTTTTTTTTTGTTGGGCTGCTATTTCTCATGGAAAGCTGAACTATGGAGAAATGGATGTGTACCCTAGCGGCTATAATTTGAACCCTACTAGGCATACAAGTTTGACAGATCAGCGAAAAAATATACGTAAAAGAAGCATTAAATATTTAATTATCGTGGAAAATTATTACATTTGTTTTAAATAAAAACATACAAATAAATTTATAGGTGTTTATAGGTGCTTGACTCTCCGGCAAAATTAAAAATGGCTAACTCGCACGAAATGAAAATTAGACAAGAGGAAGTAGCGCGCGTGGTGAAGTAGCTCGATGTAAACGAACAGGCGACATACTTGCAGTCGGAAGCAAAAGCAAGGTGTGGTGGCGCACTTCAGAACAGCTTTATCCGTGTAAACTTAGCTAGTGGTTCTGGTTTGTAATTAGCAAAAAAAAAAATAAGAAGCTACTTTAGAGACGCTACAAGTTGTCGTTCTCAAAAGAGTATTTGATTTGTCTTCTTATAAACCAGAGGAAACTATAGCATATACCCCTACCACTGCACAATAATTATCCTAATGATTTGTTATCCAACTCATTTAAAAATATTTAGGCAAAGACGGGTCAAGTTCCTTAGCAAAAACAAAACCAACACACAGACATCATTCAATTATCCCAGAGGAAATTTGTCCGGATGCCAAAAATGTGCATATAAAGAGGTTCGACCACATACTGAGTGGCGTCATCCAGCCAAAGTATGTCCGCATTTTTTTCCAACCGCATGCCATGTTTCAGCTTTCAAGTGTACAATCGTTTTGAAAACAAACCACCCGACTACTCCTCTTATATATGACATAAATTACTTCTTCAGCCTTAAAAAGGAAACCTCCGACATCGTTTAAGGCCCTTATGAGCCATATCATAGACATACTCTCTGTATAGTGGAGAGTTCCCCACCAAAGTGGTGGGTTCAAGTGGAGTAAATAAAACAGAGGCAACCATTCGAATTGTAATGACGAACATTCCTCCAATTAAGAAGATATAAATCAAACAGTTTTTGGAAGCCCAAGGAGGAGTACCAGTTGTTGTATATGGGAATTCCTTTTGGCTTTACAATGAAGGGAGAGTTTCGGTGACATTCCCATGTGGTGGCCAGACGGCAGTAACTTTGGACAGAATTCTATTTCACCCGGCATGTGGTAACAGGGCTTTTGTTAATCAAAATTTGGTATTCTAGTTTTGTAGTCCTTTTTTTTCCTGAGACTCTCTCTTGACGGCAACAGATTTTTGTGTTGATTGAGTGTATTTTGGATGAAAGACACCACGACTACAACTTGTTTTCTTCTTCTATTTTCCATTAAATGAATGTATTTCGAGGAGAAAGTTCCAGCGCCAAATAGTGCCAGTCTGTCGTCTTTGAATGTGTCTTCGAAATGAAAAGGAACTGTCTGGGAACTCGTACTGTAAAAAGTTGTATCGTGATTCAAATTAATGCAAATTTAAGTAGGGTTTGCTGGCTTGGACTCTATTTGCATTTAATTACATGCAACAAGTATGTTAATAATCAATAGTCGGATCAGGGCACTCGGCAACGAGCGATATGTAAATTAGTTTGATTTTTAGTTACTGGTAAAATGACGTGATTGTGTAGAAGAGCTAGGTGTGTTAGTGTTTTTTTTTTTTTTTTTTTTTTTTAGCCAATTTATAATCCCCTCAGGCAATGGATGTTCGAAAATATACATAACATATTTAAAAATGTACGCGATGAGGAACCCACTTCTGATACAGTAATTGTTACCCCTCCTGAACTGATGAATACTTGAGGGCTAACCTACGCAACAAATAGACGATTCAAATTTCATTCGCTTTGAGTTTGCCAAATAGTTCCTGTAAGAGTCCCAGGCGAAGATGTTTCGTTAGAAATTTAAATTTATCTCGTCTCCAACCTTTCTCTCCAAACATCAGCGAAAGTCCTTTAGACATAGAAAACGCCGTGGATAAATGTCACAAAAATCAGCTGTTCTTTGAAAATAACTTACTTCAAAAATTCAACTCTCTCTAATTTGAACCATTTCCGGTTCTAGGTACTCCTCGTCGAGGTATTTATTAAAAATAACTCATCCTTGCTAACTTCAACCGTGCTCCGCGATACAAAAACGCAACCAAAAGAACACAATGATCTGTCAAAATTTAGCCTGAGAAAATGTGCCACCCATTAAATGGCCACGCTAAATATTAACAATTATACACGTTCTACATTCTGAAACAAAAGTTCGAATTTTTAGCTCGAGCAGCATAGCACTTAGCTAAATGGGTTCGCTTAAATTTAGTTCAGCTTCATTTTGGAGAGGACTTTGTATGGGGGTTTCCATAGTCACATATAACATCATTGAAACTACCCGTCGTCAGTTCCCCTGAATTAAAATTAGGTACACAATTCCTTAGGCTTTTATGGGTAGGTACGATTTCCAATCATTGGTGTTGTTGAAAAAAACACACCTTTTTGCAATATTCAGCAAATTCAGCAAAATGGTTGACCGAACAAATGTCACAACTCACAATTTAAAGTCATTTTACACACTTAATTGATGGGCTAATATTATTTTAAAATGCACTAAATTCATTTTTATTATTATTTTATGCGATCGAAATTTGTAACCAAAAAAGTTTGCACCGAAGTTTAACGACTAGTGTCAATGGGTCACACCTGATTGAAACGTCAAGCGAAAACTAGTTCGTGGTCGCTGTGAATGCATCGACGAGTTTTCGAGAAAAACACGATTTTCAGCTTGGTGTGACAAGGCTGTTAACATCCTTTTACCAGTCTTAATGCCGATATATATCCACGATTTTTATTTTTGTGCACATCTATGTCAAATGTTACAAGTTTCATTCTACTCATTTCATAAAAAATACTAAAAAAGTGAACGGAAACTTCGGATGTTCACGAATTAATATAATGAATTTGGTTTTCACGAAACTCTGCCCACTTGTCTTGAAAGTAAACTTCTTGACGTAAGACAGCTTTGCAAAGTATACTGGTATTGTGGTAGTATGTGTGGATCTGAAAAAAATATCGAGATCTGAAAAAAGTGATCCGGATTAAAAAAATTAATTTAATTTTCCGCCCAATGGAACACGAAAAGTGATTTAGATCAACAACAAAAAAGGTTGATTTTTTGTCCCAAAACGTCATAAGATTCTGACATAACTGCTTCTTTATCTCCCTTGTTCGCTCAAGCCTTCTACGAGGAAGAAAAAACAATCGAATAGGTACTTAAAATCTGTGCAAAAATGTTCCTACAGTAATTCCCAGGGGCTGTTCCTAATAATATGTTCCGCGATTTTCTTCCACCATTCATAAAAAATGTAACATTTGACTGATGTCATGCCGCATCGTTAATGGCGGACTTTAAACATTTAACGACGGAGAGATTCAGAGTTGAGTTTAATTTCCCTTGACTTCTGAGCTACAGATTTTTTTCCAAGCGACCAACCATCAAAGCAACACACGCCGCAGACAGACTTTATTCCGTGAACAATTCTCTGTAACCAATTTATTATTTCCTTATCCGGTCGTCGGATTTGTACAAACTATTTTTGTTCGCATTTCTCTACGAACTTTACTTAAACAACAGTATCGCCATCTCTCTCGATAGTGGATTGTTTATATGAAAACAGAATTACATTCCCGATACGCCACTTGCTGTACCAATTTCAATTCAATACAATGTTAAATGTTCATCTATAGAAATCAGTTGCTAGCTTAAGTCCTGATAACCCACATATCAATAATATTTACACAGACTGTGGGTTCACAATGAACTGGAGTGTTTATACACCCTGCCGCCGAAAATGCATGTCGATATACCCGCCCAATGCATTAGCATTCCTTGTGCATAAGTCTGCAGAAAGGATTTTCTTTTC
Organism: Cheilosia vernalis; assembly: GCA_949126925.1. Lineage (NCBI taxonomy): Eukaryota > Metazoa > Arthropoda > Insecta > Diptera > Syrphidae > Cheilosia > Cheilosia vernalis. Next base: position 48,419,323 of record OX421360.1, read on the forward strand.
GCTGTTCTTTGGATTTGTTATTGCAAGGACTGGTCCTCTTCGCTGGATTGCACAGTATTCGGCTATTGGATGTCGAAATGCACTATCTAGCTGTCTATTTGTTTGTCTTGGGGCTGTCAGTTTTGGTTGTGGATTTAACTTCCCGCCGACTATAGCTTTTCCCTTTGCGCTGACATGAAAGGGGGATGAATGCTCCTGGAAATTAAAATAAATTTAAGAATTTTACTACGATGATAAAATAGTCCGCAGCACCAAAGTCGAGTGTATCGCGTCGATGGGGGGGTGGTTTGTAATCCAATAAAATTTGGTGAGAAGCAGACAAGGACATTGGAAATAGTTGTCGACTTATGGCAGTATTTTGAAATCCAGATATTGTTCGGTGAATCCTTTTGAAGGGTGGAGGTCGTTTTTTAGAAAAGTCTAGTTCAGGATCTAGCCTGAGTTCCCCCACATTAGTCAGGCACGTTAAACACCGCGCCTACTCTCATTTAGTCGCCTAAGATAATATCGACCAAGAAAACTATTCGAACCACCCTCTATGTGAGAGAAATGCCCAATTGCAATTTCCCCTGTTACCGAAACCTATACGTATCCAAGCGTAAAATGTTTGATCTATAATCGTAAACAGTTTGACTGTACTCACTTTGCTTCATGTTTCAAATCAAAATAAATACAGTTAACGAGTGACACTTGCGTCAGTAACTGCATACAGAAACGTTTTTTTTTTCGTTAAATTTAACTGACACCGATAGCAGCGTTGAAAAATGGTAAGTGCTAAAACATTGCGAAAAAATATTCAATAATAAAAAAATGTCGCGCCTCTTGTTTAAACGATACATCATCTGCTTGTGTGCATTCTTATCGCCGCCGCCGCCTTGTTGTGTTTCTTAAGAAGGCGCTTGCATCGTGCATCCGCATCTGCATCCTTTCCGTTTTCGCCTTGTTTCGGTAGTATTTTGCAAACATTTTGCGCTCTCTACAAATCTGGTGGCAATTTTTCAAAAATATCATTTCGTCCGAAATATGTGCAGGACCAGTTAGGGTATAGCTTCAGCAGCAGCTCACGATAGCTCGTGCAGGGTGAGGAGAGTTTTGTGAATAATTTGCAGTCATAAAATATGCAATAAGCCAACAGATGTTGCGAAATTGTTTTGAAAGCCGCCGTCACATTATTTAAACCAGTTTGTAAGTGTGCGTGTGTTTCACTGGCAGGGCCCAGCATCACACGAACGGAGGTTGGAAAGGGCCCGCAACGCGACGTAACGTCACTGATACCACCAGACCATGGTAAACCCTTTTAAAGTGAAAATCGCATTCAACCGTGGTGCAATATTTTCCGCAAAATTTAATGAATTATCATCAACAACAGACAAGTCAATTTTTCGCCAGCAATTTGACGTTTTTTTTTTTTTTTTCGTTGTACAATGCCGCACTTTTGCGCTAACTTTTGACATTTGTAGTATTCGGTTGTGGGCGGTGTGGGGTGCAGCATGTAGGCAATGTTAAAACATGGTTGCATGGCTGCGTTTTATATATCAACAGAAAAATAATGCAATCAATAGTGTTGCTGGGTTTTGTTGAAACCACTTTAAATTGGCAGCAACCAGAGACATTTTTTTTTCCAACGGGAGCAAGTGGTGATTGACCGATAAACACACAGAATCACAGTTCACAGAGGACAGGGTTACGTCGCGTCGGCAGTAGGTAGACGTGTAGAGTGTAACGTGGAAGTAAGGAAGTAGTTACGTTGTTTTAAATGTGTCCCCACATGTTTTTACTTGTGCACCCACTCGAAGTGTAATAAATCGCAGGTGGTGGCGGTCGAAATGAGCTCGGGGGCGGAAGAAATAAATATTTATTATGAAAACACAAATATCCAATATTTTATGGATTGTTTTATGGAGTAATTAATTGAATAATTAAAGAGTTCAGCAGAGTTCAGGCGTTTTTAACGACCAGATGATGTTTCGGAGGTGGATTTTGCTTACCTACCGAAACGAAAGATATTCTTTAAAGTTTGTTTGTTTTATTCTAGCCACCGAAAAAGGGCAAAAAAGGGAAGAAGGGACCAAGTAAGTTAAGCTACATCTATTTTTGTTAAACATTTTTTATCCGCGACAGTAGGTAAGTAATTCTTCTTAGAAGTTGAAAAAGTACATAATTTAAATAGGTTGTCCTGAAGGCATTGCTTTATAAACTCCTAAACTTAAAATTGAGAGGATTTGGAATTTTTAATGCGGAATCCACTAAATGTCATTGCATATATGCGATTTTGTTCTAAAACAGATCTATGTTGAAACTGTAAAACAGCGTTTAGACCGTTGTGATAGACTAACACTCTGCCAACTGGTATATGTAGTACTTTGTGTGTCAAAATGAATTGCGATGTAAGTTATGTTTACAAATTGCTAAATAAATTAGAGACACCCATAAAATACAGACAATGAAAAAAAAAGTTATGTCTATAAATTAAAAAACAAAAAGTACGCCATCGACCCATCGTGCTGAAGTTTTCGGCAGGATAAGAAGAACTTAATTCCTAGGTCACAAATTGAGTAATGAGGATAAGTAGTAGCAGCGGAAATCGGAAGATTTCCAAATTTTCCCACAGAGTGTCGAAATTTGTAGGTTATAATACAAGCAAATCTATCAAAACTAAACCTTTCATGAACCTTATTGGACTACCTTTTCCAAGTAACAATGTACTGACGAACGTGCGCTAAAATTTGTTTTCTTGATGCACATACGAAGATAGATCATTAAAAATGTAGGTACATAAAATGTACATTAAATATCGCGTCTGACAGTTCCACGAAAACTTTTTTTTAAACTTTCTTAAGTCGACTAGACTAGAAAAACATACATTGAACGCCAAAACTAGATTGTTTGGCAACGCCACTTTTCCTATATGCCACATATAGGTATACGAACTGTCAACTTAGTACTCAGTCACGAAATTGCGGACTAGATAAAAAATACCAAAACTCACCGAAACACGACAAATATTTATTTTGAAATCATTTTTTTGACATTTGTTTTTTTTTTTTTTTTTTTTTTGCTGAATTAAATTGAATTCAATTGAATTGAATTGAATTGAACAGATTTGTTCGATTTTATTTTGTGTGGATTTGCGATGACAGATGCCTACGTATTAAAATTTAAACACGTATAAATCACGTAATTAGCAATCACGAAAATGTATGGTAAATCACGTAATTTATGAGATGATTTAGCAGCTAATTCAAGTAGATTTAGCTAAATCACGTTGGAGAGAACATTGTGTATAACCCTCCATAGACGTCAATTGTAACAAAAAAAAACTGTGATACACATCAACTCGGCATGCTGTCAGTACCTATTACTAATCTATAAACTTGAACGTCCCCAATACGAAGGACCAGTCTCTAATATAACGGGTTGCACGTATGTAGTTACAGTTACAGTCCATCATGTCCCAAAAGACCAACACAATCATATCATTTCTGCCATTAGATCTATACTTTTTATTGCTCGGAAATAACACAACACTGTCACTTGGAGAAACCATTGTCTCGCCTCAGTCCTACTTTATGTTTACTGTCTTTCGCATTAGTGCGATGCATCGCACAGTTTTAGTAAGCAATTGAAAACACATTGATGTAACATTTACTGAGAATCCTAGCAGAAGCATACAATGCTTATTCGCTTCCTTGTCTCCATTGGGACACAGCACATTGTAACGAAATGTATTTTTATTGCATCTTTACACACATGCATGCACCCATCCATAACAAACGGCCATTAAATACAGTTATTAGCACGCATCGCAGGAAACTTCATTATTTCAATTAAACCTTTTTTAATCCCCGTCCTTCGTTGACGCTCCAATTGGCACATGCCACTCGGTGGCGAAGACACACGACGAAACCCAGACCGCGCCGTTTCGCCGAGAGACAAAACGAGGCAAAACTTTTACGTTGCATAAATGCGCTGGACTATAGTGTGTCCTTTCGCCTAGCTCTTGGTGGCGTGGACAAGGCAATGGCCATTATAGTTTTTAACTTCATGACATGGCCAGCGGCTGTCACCCAACCGCCATTTTGCCACTACTGCCAGCGACATATAGTGGTCCATGGAGCACCACAGTTAAGTGGTCCGCAACAGCGCTGTAAAACGGTCCGGACTCATAGTTGAACGGAAAAAATGCCAAGGGAATCCATGGACTCATTGCAATTGGACGAACAGAAGGCAATTAAATGATGCATCTTACAGCGGCATGGCGGTTTGGGGCTCCTTTCCTGTTTCACTCCCAGAACAGGGTACGAGAACCGCGCACACATGTGGAGGATGCTCTTTTATGCGTAACAAAAAATAAACTATTTTGTAGGTTCACCATGGTAACTGGTCTGTCGGTTATTGTACATTAAAATGGTCATCGTCATTGGCCTAACAATGGGAATTGAGGCGAAATTTTACGCAAAATTAGGGAGGTGGCGTTATTCTGCGTTCGAGTTGTTTAATTTCAATTTCGAAATGGAATACTGAATGAGAACTTTCTGCCTTAAGTTTAATCGTTTTCATGCTGAGCTTGTGCTCCTTGATGCCTTTACTACTTTACTTTAGGGAGATTTATTTTAACAAACATCCTGGAGATTTTTAGCTTCCCCCTATACTCACCGCAACAAAGGGAATAAGTTTGCTCACACCCATCAGATTTCCTTGGAATTTCATCAATTTTAATGCCGATAGTAATTCAAATCAATTAAACATCAAAGCAACTGAATAATGTCAACGAATGGCATAATCCAATAAGTCAATTAAGCGCCAATGTGCACCCATTGACGTTCATTCTCAACCCCCACCCACATCGGCCGAATACTCATTCTCAATCAATTAAGATCGTAAATTCGATATATATAATCGTCATACAATGCTCCGTGTGTAGGGTCGTATAAGACTTGTTCAAATTCAACCATCTTGTCATTTGCAGACCTCATCGATGGAGTGGACACATCCACCATGAACCGAGATCAGCTTGAGGCTTTCGCCCTTCGACTCAAGGCCGAAATGGAACGTGAACGAGAGGAACGAAATTTCTTCCAACTGGAGCGGGATAAATTACGTACATTCTGGGAAATCACCCGGGAGCAATTAGGTGAGTTAATAGTCACAAAAAGTTAAGCTAATCGAATAGCTGCACACAAAGCTAATTAAAATTGAATCTTGCGAGCTGATTTGATTAACGTTCATTGAATAATTTGATTTTGATTTTGTATCTCTGTGCAGAGGATGCTCGAGCTGACATACGCAACAAGGACCGAGAAGTACAGAACGCCCAGGAGAAGGCCGAAAATGAGATCAGGCATGTTGTGCAGCAGATGAAGCACCTTCAGTATGAGAATCACACGAAAATCGGTGAGATACGAGCAGAGGCGATGACACAGTTGAAATTGGCTCAAGAGGAACATGTGCGGCAGGAGCAGGAACTGTTGCAGGATAAACGTGAATTGAAGAATTTACTGCGAGAGAAAGACGAAACCACAGATTTGCAGCTACAGCAATTGAAGATGCAAAACAACGAGGAAACGTGGTCTGTAGATATTGCCAGCTAAATTACTGGCAATTTAATCATTTATCTCTCCTCAAATTGCTGACGGTTTTTAAAATACTAACAATATTAGGCTATTAGTTTGCATAAACTTAGTTTGCATAAACTATTTAATTGCTCATGCCCTAATTCTTATTTAAGAGAAATCTAAAATTCTAACCTCTAAATACAATGCGCCGCGCCGTACTAATAGCCAATTTTAGTCTCGACTCAAAGTTTACAGAAGCTCACAATTGCAAAATTTGTATGGACAATATAGCCAATGAGAACTACTAAAATTTTGTTTGTTGGTGGGGGTCTTCCTGCTCCATCTTTTAGTTTTCCATTGCAATCGGTCAAATATTTATGATTAACGGACACCCTACAGTTCTAGATGTCAGCTAACAGAAGCTTAGTACGCTGCACGAGCTAAAAAAAATCAAACTTTTGTTTCAGAATGTACATCGTGTATCTGTCAAAATTTAGCGGGCCCATTTAATGGGGCGCCACATTTTCTCAAGCTAAGTCTTGACAGATCTTTGTGTTCTGTTGTTTTGTAGCGTTTTTGTATTTTGGAGAGCTGTAGAAGTACGCAAGGATGAGTTTTTTAAATAAATTTCTTGACGAGGAGTACCTACCTACTTAGAATGGAAATGGTTTAAATTAGAGAGAGTTGAATTTTTTAAGTAACTTATTTTCATATAACTGGGCAGTCACCCCAAGAGGAGGATTATAGTATGACGAACAGCAGAATAGGTAATATATATATAATTTTGAGCAGCTACTTCACGCCTTCACGGTCTTTGCTTCTGTGGTTTGGTCACGTTAAACTTATGCTTCGAATTTAGAATTCGTATACGAAAAACGCGAAACTTTTGGGCGCCACTTTCACGAATGTCTGACAAATTTCCAATTTCGTACATAGACTGGGGACATTCAAATATCTAGTTTAGTAAGTCTGACATGTGGCTAACTTCTTGTGCATCAGTTTTGATTGATCTAGATCGGTCCCACGAACACGACGTTTATATGGAGGGCAGCTAACCAATCAAGTCAAGAATTTTGAGAATAAGTTTTAAATTGTCAGTGTGTATATGTGGCGTAGAAAGAATGGCGTTATGGACCAATATTTTTGCGTTGAAGGTACGTTTAGTCAAGCTCAATCTAGTTGACTTAAGAAAGCTAGGTTTTTGAACGTGCCCAATTTTTTTTTATTAAGCTTCTGACTCGCCAAAGGGCCGATAAAGAGGCACGTTGACATAAAAGATCTATTGTGCGGAAAATTGCCAGAAAATAGTTTAGGCTAGCAGAGTTTCCACTTCCCTAATGTAGCTGATAATGTTTTCAGCAGAGGACTTCTTCAGTTTTTCCGGAAGAAGAATTTCCTTCTAGTGCTGGATAGAGCTGGCCATTCGCACATGTTGTGCTCAGCTGTTTCGTCTTCTTCGAGACATAGCCGGCACTCCAGGGAATTAAGTATGTGCCCACTTACAGCGCCCTTAATATTCGCCTTCTATTCTCCCATACCTTTGTTTGGTGCTGCTTTTGTCAAGCATGGACTGGATAGCAAATGTCGCTTATCGAAGCCTACAAAACCGATCGCCTGAATGCGTTCATTCAACTTATTTGACATTTTTAAAAGCCATTGGCCCGGTTCTATTGATGGCTATAATATTGGGTCGTATGAATAAATCGTAGCAATTGCTTCTACTCAAGAGAAATGTCAAAATCGAAGCATTTGCTACGTTTCGTATGAATAAAAACCAATTTGAGTTAGTTCAAACTTTCGGCATGTTCGAAAAGAGGCAACACTGATCTTTTACTCAGATCGGTATGAATAGAACTTATCAGCCAAAGCAAATACTATGCAAATTCTGAGCCTGCTATTAAGTTGACCAACGAAATACCTAGGGAAAAAGCAGCAATTGTTGCTTCTCAAGCGAAGTATGGTCTGGGGACTATTTGGCTTATATTTCATTCAGATGAAAATATTTAGACAGAATCATTTTTAAGGTGGGTTTATAGCGGAGATCCTGACTTCTAAAGTTGATAAAACTGTTTGCAATATATGCGATGCACTAAAAAATGTAATCAGCTTTGATTCCAGATTTTTTTCATTCCATTTATCTATAAAATAAGGTTTTAGTCCATAAACGTTGTAGTTTTCAAACAATTCCCTTTTGAATATCAAATTTATTGTATTTATCTTTATTACGATATTCAAATAAACGAATAACAGCAAGCGAAATGACAGCGCAACTCAGCACTGAGTTCTTGCCCCGACAAAATAACTGGGGTCAGTTCAGTGCACAACTAGGGCGCCCTAGAAGTCATGTCAAACACAGGTTTTCAGTACCAAGGCGATTTCAGTGCTATATCGAACACATTAGGGTTAACTCAGTGCGCACTAGTGCGCACTAGGGCCCACGTCAAACAAACCTAATGCTATGTTCGAATTTTCGACTTTACTTTAGCTAAGTATATTTTTATTCATGCCGATTGCCAATTGCAATGATTGCCAATTGCTAAGGGCTTTCACTTTGCTACAACCTTTCGCTCAAAGCAAATGCTAGTTTTTACATTTGCTGGTTTGTATTTTGTAAAATGTTCGCAAAAGCGTCGCCTAAATTTATGTAATACCAAACTTTTAACAGACCCCTCGTTTATTATACTCAATAGAGTCTTCCTTTGTACAAGATGCTGCCTTTGTTGGTCACTGTCATTATTATACCTTCCCCTCGGAGCAATTAAAAAAGTTTAACAGAAACGAAAAACAACTATCACCATTACCGATTAACGAACCATGCACCCTGCTGTTGGTCCTTTCTTCTCCGAAAACTATGACTTAAGTGATACCCTTATCAATATTTTTCTCCTTCCTTTTCCAGTGAAATCACGTTTCGTTTCGAAGCTGAGGCCAGGGACATGGTACGGCTCCACCAGAAAAGAATTGAAATGCAACGACAGGAATTGGACATCAAATACCGCATGGAAATGTTCGAAGTGGAAGAGCGCAAGGATGCACAAATTCAAAAACTCAACGAAGCCCACGACATCGCTTTTAACGACATGAAGAACTACTACAACGACATCACTCTAAATAACCTCTCCCTGATTAGCAGTCTCAAGGAGCAAATGGATGAGCTACGCAAACAATCCGAACGTAGTGAACGCCTCTATGCTGAAACCCTAGCAGACAACAAGAAACTCGTGGAGCCGCTCAGTCAGGCTCGCTCCGAGTTAGTAGATATGCGACGCAAGCTTGAGCACTACGATCGAGACCGGAATCAATTGACAAGACTCAAGGGCCGTAATGCGACGGCCGTAAAGCAATTGAGTCAACTGAAATGGGAAACCGAAGCATTGCTGATGCGCAATGATACACTTGTCGAGGAACGTGAAACGCTAAAGGCTAAGTTTGAAGAAGCTGTCGTTGAACTGCAACAGAAGACTTCGCTTCGCAACGTGATCCTTGAACGAAAGATTGTTCAACTTGAAAACGACGCTGAAAAACGTGAAGCGCTGCTTAATGAAACCATCACTGCAGCAGGTATGAATCCGGATGACATGAAAATGAAAATCGACAATCTGCTAAAGTCGAAGAACGATACCATTCAAGAGTTGCGATACGAGTTGGCACGTGTGTGCAAAGCGCACGATGATTTATTAGCGACATACGAAGCAAAATTGACGCAGTTCGGAATACCGAGAGATGAGTTGGGCTTTGAGCCTTTGCGGACCACGGGAAAGATAAAATTTGGCGCTGGTCCCGCTGGGCTAGTGGCAAAAAATCAATAGCTACCAGATGAAGTGTGGATGTGGTTCTCCTCGGCGTGGAACTTACATTGCTTTGTGATGATGCACAGTGCACAGAGGGAACTGGTAGCAGTGGTGGTGTCTGATTGTCTGGTTATGAAGTTGTGAATGAGAGAGGATGAAGTATGAAATAAATTTGTGTAGTCCTTTTTTGCTGTACTTTCGAAATTCTTTTTGTGTGTGTTTCTTTGTCTGGGGTATATTCACTGTTTTTGATTTGATTTAAATGGACGATTATGTCTGCTTAGTTTAGAATAGTGCAAGTGCTCCGTAGTAGTGTAGTTGAGTGGGTTCTGCGACTTGGGGCATGAGAAAGTCATGGCACTGTGTCTTCAAATTTTAAGTGAAATTGCACAAACTTTAAAGAAACGTTTACCGTGGAAGGTGGAATACACCTGGACTACTCTTCGCAAATCTAGTCATTTATATTTATATGTACTCGTTCTGAAAACGAACTTTACTCACTAATCAGTAGTGGGGTTTGCACAGTGGTGGTTTGATATTCCCTACAAAAATGTGTCTCAGCACACAAAACTTTTATGTCGTTTTCCATTGGGCAAAAAGAAGCGTCCGGGAGAGTCCGGAATCGAAAAAATCACTTCTGAAACCGTTCCATTGGCACAAAAAATACTCTTCTGGTGATTCTGAGGAGAGAATTTCGCTTCTGGATTTGAAGTCAGAATCCACTCAAGAAGCACTCACACAAGGGTAGTTCGTGTATTTTATACAAGTCGACTGACGTCTGCCGTAGATTATTTTTTGGCATTTCACCAATACTCTTGTGGATTCAATCAGAAGCAGTTTTCTTGTTCCATTGGACTACAGAATGAGTGGATCCCCGAGTGAAACCAATGGAAAACGACATTAAAGTTCATGTGGGATTTTGGGAGTGACATCTGTCTCGACACTATACAGTTGCAACAAACTATTCATTTCATTGCGAGTGGGTTATAACTTTGCCTTCAGTCGTTGACGGTACACATATAAATTGAATAAAATGGCGATGAGGCTGCTAGTTTAAAGGGAAATAGAAAGTATAATTGCTAGAGTGGCCAAAAGTATACGGTTTATGTCAGATTTCATGAAAACGTTATTGTGTTCTATTTCTTACTTACTGAAACAATATAAGTGATTTTTAGAATATTAAGATATAAGGGTAGAAACAAAATTATTGAACTCCTTTTTTCACCCAGAGATTTGTGGCTGAATAATACGAAATGTCAGCAAAGTCCAGACGTCATGTTCTTGACATCGACACTTTGTCAAATTTCAGTGCGCGAATTCTAATGAAACACAAAGTCTGGTCAACCTAGGGCAGCCAAGGGCTGATATGGACAGACTGTCGTCTACTTTGTTTGCTGTACAAGATCGCTTGTGAGTTGTGTTTCTCAAATAGCAACTTGGAACGTGACCCTTTTATGTGTCGTACACATGAATCAAGGAAATACATTTCCTTACTTAATGTGTCGTATCATTCCTTTTCTATAGTCGACACTCTCTAAAAAATTGCGGACATTCAAGATCCCGCATAATTGAAAATATTCAAGCATAACGACTATTTTATTAACCACATCCGTTCCACAGGATCATTGTTTCCCGCAAGATGGCGAGTCTCTCCATACAAAGAACAAATATTTGACATATTTTAGAATTTGACATTTTTTTGACAGCAAAACACAAGAAATAAAAACAACAAACACAAAAAAAAATTGATGAAAATTCACTACCTAAAATTGCAATTCAGAATATCTAAAATTAGTTTTGTTATCACAAATAAAAAAGTCTAACAAATCCCAACTGCCTTCAGAGCAGTTGCCAACAAGTTCAACCGCCCGAAGAAGGAACTTGCTTAATTTTCAAAATGAGTCATTACGAATCCAAAGCAAAATTTCTTACTAGCTCCAATGATCCGCCCACCTCGGGCTATGTCACCTATCGGATGCAAGAAGAGCCGCAGATCTTTACCAAACGAAAAATGCTCCTTAACATCCCGCAAATTTACTCGGACATCACACATTTGACTGTCGCTCGGAATTGGCTGTATTGCATTGTATCCCAAAATGTTCTCTTAAAGTTTCAACTACCAAAACCAAGTCCGCCGATAGGTAAGAACAACGACAGAAAATTTTCTGTTGGTAATTGTTTTGGTCTTCCTAGAAATTCCCCTTGACAAGTACGCCAGCGGTTATTCGATTGCGAAGATTTTTCTCGACCATACGGGGCAACACTTGCTTATTACTTTGACGTCAAAAACTCCCGGTCTCTCGCCCGAACTTCTTTACGTTAACGGAAAGGTAAACAAAGTCAAACGAATCGAAAAGATGAAAGATCATGAAGTCACCGCCGTGGGATTTAACCTTTACCATGGTGATGAGTCCACAACGGGACCAATTCTACTTGGGACAAGTCGTGGATTGATATTTGAAGCGGAACTAACACAAGATGGAGACAAGTCTTACCGAAAACAAGTAAGTACGAGTTTATATAGTAGATGATCTTCTCTCATTCTTCCTTGAAAATCATTTTCTCACATTACATCCGTAAACATAAATAGCTGCCCTCATACATTCCCCTGTACGGTATGGGCTTGAGGGAACTGGATGGACTGGTAAATGGCTATCTAATTGCTTTTGTATTTAACAAACACTAGTTCTTCTTTGGTTTGCCGTAGTTATACTCACACACACCATGATCTGCTTTTATTATTACCCTTTCTCTCTGTCAAAACGAACTTAATTCAATATTTTTTCCATAACAGATCTACGACTTGGGTCTGGGCCGCACAAAGTACCCAATTACCGGACTGGAACTCTTTCGCGTTCCGTACGTCAACAAATATGTAGTAATTGCTACTGCGCCGGACTGCATGTACGGATTTCATGAGATCCTCCGCGCGGACGAAAAGTTCTCCCTACAGGCAATCTTCAACTCATACGTCAACGGAGCCCGGGTGCAACTGGCCGAAGAAATAAAGACTGATCTAAAGTACTCTGTGTTGAGGTTCCACGTAGAGTCGCAATGGCCATTACGCTATGCCTGGCTGAATGGCAGCGGCGTTCGCTATGGCGACCTCGACAAGGACCCTACTCAGGATAGTTTCATCCTCGGTACGGACAACATACCGCATTCCCAGGACCCTAAGCCACTCACAGTTGAGGAACGCAAACAATTGGTGCCCAATACCTTTATGCTCACACAATTTCACGCTTTGCTACTGTATCCCGACCACATTACTGGCATTTGCTTACTAAATCAGGAGGTCATTTATGAGGAGTATTTTAGCGAGCAGTTTGGCAAATTGCTAGGCATCGTTAAAGACCCACTCAATGGTTCCATCTACGTGTACACTCCAAAACAGATTTTCCACTACAGGGTCACACACGAGAGGCGAAATCTTTGGCAGCTCTACCTGCAAAAGGGTCTCTACGACTTAGCTGAGGAGAATGCAGAGAATCCCGCTCAAATGGACATCGTATTGGCCCGCAAAGCGGAAGTCTTGTTTGACCAAAAGGAGTACCTCCGCAGTGCCGAAATCTATTCAAATACTCAGATAACGTTTGAGCAGATTTGTTTGAAATTCCTCTCGCTCGAGGACAAGCGCCCACTAATGACGTATGCGAAGAATCGTCTAGAGAAACTTCGTGATGAAGACCTCATGCAGATTACCATGTTGGTGGTATGGCTGGTGGAGCTATACCTCACTGAAATCTCTTGGCCTGGAGTGGATGGAGATAAAAAGCACGACTGGCAAGCGGAATTCGATAGCTTTCTTCACATGCCACGAGTAGACAAGTGCATACGCAACAATAGATCAGTGATTTACGATCTGATGGCATCGCATGGCGACAGCCACAACCTTTCCCTATTGGCCGCTGTGAATCACGACTACGAATCAGTCATCAACCAGTACATCAATCAGCGCAAGTTCACCGAAACCTTGGCCGTATTGAAAGCGCAGAAAAATACTGACATGTTCTACAAATACTCGCCCATCTTAATGGAGGAGATTCCACAGGATGTTGTGCCCGTTTTGATGGCGCAGGGTAGGAAATTAAATGTTGAACGACTGATGCCCACACTTCTCTGCCTGGACAGTCCCCAGCACATCGAGGAGATCATCAAGTACTTGGAGTATGATATATACACGCTTAGTGAGGTAAAGCCAGCGCTGCACAACTATTTATTGCGATTGTATGCACAGTACAAACCAGAAAAATTGGAGAAATATCTTGAAAACGAGGGAGTCGACATTACATTGGTGCACTATGATGTAAAGTATGCACTTAGAGTGTGCTTGGAGCACGAAGCAAAGACTGCGTGTGTGTTTATTCAGTGTCTGCTGGAGATGTGGGAGGCGGCCGTGGAGTTGGCTCTAAGTTTCAATGTACAGCTGGCAAAGGATACTGCCTCAAAGCCAGCCGATGATGAGATTAGGAGGAAATTGTGGTTGAGGATCGGTAAGACCTTTGATTTAGACTAACACCATGTATAACCTTCAAATTCCAGCTCAACACGACATTCGCGGAACAAACGACGTAAAGAAAGCCCTCGAGCTTTTGAAGGAATGTGACCTGTTGCGGATCGAGGATCTGCTTCCGTTCTTCTCAGATTTCGAGAAAATTGACGACTTTAAAGAAGCTATCTGCTTTGCCTTGAAGGTAGGTGTAGCTTCCTTTTGCACAGTTATAACCTAATGACTCACCATTCCCCTCTAGGAATACAATGAAAAAATCCAGGAACTGCAACATGATATGGAGGAGTCCTCCAAATCGGCAGAACGCGTCCGTAGCGACCTTCAAGGTTTGCGTAATCGATCCATTCGCATCGCCGCACAAGAACCGTGCGGCATCTGTGAAGCTTACCTTCTGCTTAAGCCGTTCTTTGTGTTTCCCTGCGGCCACAAATTTCATGGCGATTGTCTTGAGAAACAGATAATTCCAATGCTTAGCTCAGAGCAGAGCCGTCGGCTGACAAGTCTTAAGCAACAATTGGAGAACATGCTTGCGAACTCAATTGTCACAGTGGAGCGAACCAATCAACAGCGGTTGACGCGCGAGAAGGTCAAAGGCGAAATCGAGAACATTCTAGCATCCGACTGCCTCTACTGTGGGGTGATGATTGATTCAATTGACCAGCCATTCGTCGAAGACTGGGACCAGGTAAACGTGGATTGGGAATAAACGAAAAAAAAAAAAATGCACGTCAAATTCTTAGCCTAATAAACAATTTATTTATTTAACCAAAATACAAAAATATAAACAGCTGTGCTGGCAACTTGTTTCCTGTCTTACATGCTCTTGTCCTTCATCCTATTGCGAACCTTACCACCAGCAGTTGGTATCAGTCGACGATTTGCATTCGCAGCTCATTTGTAACGAAAGAGGTAACAGTTCGAAGCACCGCCGTTTGAATGTCGGCGTTTCTAGCCAGCAGTGGAATTAAAAGTGCCATATCCGCTACACCAAAATCAGCTACAGCAGCTTGGACATGCTGAACCAGCTGTTGGGTCTGTGCTTCGGTTAAGTCATTCATTAGAATTTCGCCAACCGGGCGGAATTTGCCTGAGAATATTTTTTATCAATTATTTTATACAGCGCAACAAAAGCATCTATTTTTAGAATTATTGTCATAACAAATAAAGGAGGAACACCTTTTGTCATACTGTACGCGGTAAGTCCTCCAACCGTTCCACCAATTGCTAACCCCACAGGTCCTAATATAAGTCCACCAGCTGCACATATTGCTCCACAAACTACTGCTCCTCGGCCAGATTGCCTGACGCAAGCACGAACCTCAGCATTGTCAGCAACAATTGAGATGGCTTGCATAAGTTCTCGGTTGTTGATCGGCATCTTACAGAATAGTTATGGACACAAATATACACCTCACAAATCAACTGTTTCTGGGAAGTCCCGATTTTAGTTTTTTGTTGCTTTATCTTTTTTCTTAAAATTTGACTTGAATCAAGAGTCCAATGTTTTGCTGTCATTTGATATTCCTCGTCATTCACAATCAAAAACAATAGTTTTTAAGGTCACGATAGCAATTTTGAAAGTGAAAATTCAAAAAGAGGTAAGTTCAAAAATTATTTCCCGTTTAAGGACCATTCACATGAGCGCGAACTGCGAACAAATCAATTTATCTGTATTTATGAATTGAAAATTGCTATTTGTTTTATCACAAAAGCATTATATTCAATTAATATAACACCTTCTCTAAAAAAAGAAAACCGAGACTTGATTGATTAAAATAACGAAATTTACAATTACAGCAATTCTCCCGCGAGTTGAAAATTCTTGCCGCGAACTGTCACACTTTATTCACAATCCACATAAAACAGTCGCGATCCACATACCTGCGAATGAAAAATTCGCTCGAACTTAACCTTCAACAATACAAATGATTCGCGGGTACCTGCGACTAAAAAAAATTTTCATGTAAATGAAGTGTCAGAATCTACGAATATTCGCCAGTTCGTGGTTCGCAATTCGCTCTCATGTGAATGGTCCTTTACACCTGCTTTACACTGCTTTACACTGCGAATTTTTGAAAGTTATTTAAGGTCTCCCATCATATATTTGCTATTAGATACTAAATAATAATAATAATAGTTGGCGCAACAGGTCTGTAGGGACCCAGGGCCTAGCTTCTCGCAACCATTCGTTTTGTGTGAGTTTGTAATTTTTGGAACGAATGGAAGGGATCTACAATTTTATGCCGGTTCCAAACGGGCCGATTGAGAAGCTCTTTCATGACAGTTATACTCTCGGATGTTTGTCAGACGTTCGCGAGAGGTGGCGCAGTGAAAAAAACCCAGAGTTTAGATACTAGGTAGTTTATTAAGACTGACAGCTAAATTCATTGATCAGTTTTTCTGTTGAAGTAATATATAGAGGGGTAACCAACAAATCTAGTCATGAATTTCGCGACTGAATTTAGTAAGTGAATAATAATTGTCCTACGCTTCACTGATGTAAAATCTGATTGGATTTATACTCCTATTTAGTGACGTTAACACAAATCTATTAAATCGCCACTGTATGCTACATATATTTAAGTATTATATAAATAAACTGCTATTACGTCTAGTAGTAGCATAAGGAGTGCGAGAAAACGCCATCTTTTGTTTGTGTCTCATACCATGTTCCCACCAACGTGATTTAGCTCATGTGATTTATAAATCACGAAAGGCGTCTCCACCGAATTTTACGTGATTTAGTTTGACATCCAGCAGAAAGAAATCGTCCACTTCGGAGAGGGTAGTTTTTTTTTTTGTTGTTTTTCTTTTGTTATCACACCTCTGCCAAAAATTAAACAATTTATTATTGTTGTACTTAATAAAAATACCAAAATACACCGAAACACGAAGAAAATTGAATTTGGGATAATATTTTTGACATTTGTGTTGTTTTTTTTTTTGTTTGTTGAATAACATTGAATTGAATTGAAAGCGCTGCAGGTATGTTCGATTTTATTTTGTGTGGATTTGCGATGACAGATACGTAATTAAAAATTAAACACGTCTAAATCACGTAATTAGTAATCACGAAAATGTATGGTAAATCACGTAATTTATGAGATGATTTAGCTAAATCAAGTGGATTTAGCTAAATCACGTTGGTGGGAACATGGTATCATTTTCTCTAGTACCTATTTCCAATACTACTATTTCTAAATCATCTTTTTGTTATTGTGAACCTCTTGGTACAATTTGTGGAATGCATTGGAAATTATCCAATTTGACACTTGACAGATGTGAGGCCAACCACTTTTTTTCTAATCCGGGCATTTATGCACATTATCCAACAACAAATCAATCGCATAGAAAATAAAACAGTTTTGATAGAATAAAAATTAAATAAAGTATTCCCTAATAACGCTATTGTTTACATAAATCAAACTAATCAATTCTATTTCAAGTCACTCGTACGAGCCAAAGAATATGTAAAATTCATCTCATAATTGGGCAAATAAATTCCGTGTTGGTGACTTTTTGCGTCGTCGTTCGAAAGCAAAAGAGAAAAACAAAAGTTTTGGGCGAACTGTGAAAAAAACGAAATAGAAAGCGAAAGTACTCCCCGTATTCTGAAATAAACTGAGACGACAAATTCCCTAAATTCCGGAGCGCATCTATAAATAAAAGAAGAAAATATCTGCCAACCCGAAAAAGCACAAGTAGTTGCTTGAGTCCAAATAAAAATGGTTGAACCTATTTTCGATTATCAATTTCGCTTGATTTTGATTGGCGATAGCACTGTCGGCAAAAGTTCTTTGCTGAAATTTTTCACAGATGGAAAATTTGCTGAGGTAAGGAAAATATATTTTCCCATGAAAGGTGTGTTTTCGCTTCAGTTTTTTAGCGAGTGCACACGGTCACAAAGATACTACCTATACACCTTTGCAATGATTTATTGTGTTTGTTTTGTTTAGGTTCATGCATTTTGTTGTCCAAATCAAAACAATAACAATAGACAGCTTATATAATGTTCCAAAATAAGAATAGGTACAGAACGATGGTGAAGAAAAGGTTATGACCGGACCGTACTGTAGTACAGCTGATAAGATTTTGCGCTTTGTCATACACACTTCTCAGTGCGACGTTGTTGACGAATTAATTAGTAAACAAATGACACAATGCGCGTTGCAAGTCCATTGTCAGCTTGGTTGAATTGTGATCAAATTTGCATTCGAAATGACATGTGATTTATGCAAAAAGGTCTACTCTTTGCATGAAATTATGAACTGTCTACTTTCACCGATTCAATGTTCAGTGATAAGAAACTCGGTGAAGGTCAATTTTTGTATTTGAGCGATTGGCGAGATCGAAGTCTGTTCATTCAGAGGCCTTTGTTCGAAATTAAAAATATGCGATTGGTGTTGCGTCATTTTAGTTGTAAAGCAAGGAAAGTTACAAGTATAGGTACATAACTAAGAAACCATATCGATTCTAAGCGTTACGCGGTGTTTCTTTGACTATCGAAGAATTTTGTTCTATACTAGAAGACTTGATTGTCACGTAATTTTTCATAATACAGCTCGCTACCTTGATTTAATGTTTTGATTTAAGAGGACATAAAATATCAGAATGTCCGCAACACTACTGTCCTTGTCCTTGTCCTGTTATACATCAAACTCCTGTTTCGCATGCCTTCACCCTTGAAACGAATCGAAGTGGGGAACAGTTTTCCAAACTCAGAACCATCCCTAAACTGTTTCTTATTTCGCTGTACTGCTTCATTTATTTTAAGTGTCCGAGTAGAGTAACCGAACTCGAAATAACGAAGTTTGTTTGAAGCCTACAAAATTTTTCGTGTAAAATAATCAAAGAACAACACACATTTTATGAGATTTAGTTTTAAGCGGTAGTTATTGCAACCTAACACTTGGTTACTAACTATTTTCATATAACTTTACCCCCTTACGTATTTTTCTTCCATCACAGCTTTCCGATCCAACGGTTGGAGTTGATTTCTTCGCACGTTTGATCGAAATGAAAGACGGTACACAAATTAAACTTCAGCTCTGGGACACAGCAGGTCAGGAGCGCTTTCGGTCAATTACCAAATCCTATTATCGCAATTCGGTTGGTGTACTCCTTGTGTACGACATCACGAATCATGCCAGCTTTGAGCATATCCCGCTGTGGATGATGGAGGCACAACGGCACATCGAGCCGCATCGGCCAGTATTCGCATTGGTCGGCTGCAAGCTGGATCTAGTAAATGCCGGCAGTCACCGTGAGGTGAGCACAGAAGAGGCGCAAGCATTTGCCAAGCAACATGGTCTGCATTTTGTTGAAACCTCAGCACGCAGCGGTGTCAATGTTGAGGAAGCATTTCGCATGGTCACACAGGAAGTATACTCCCGAATTCGTTCCGGTGAATACAAGGTAGAGGATGGTTGGGACGGCATTAAGACTGGTTTCGCCCGGCCCAGCAGTCTGGACTTTAATTTAGTAGTGGCGGAGCCCGAAAAGTCTTCGTGTTGTTGATGTGTTTTATAGGTTATTTATTACAAACAAAAGAGAAACGTTTTACTAAACAGATTATTAAAAAGAAAGTACTGCGAATAATTAATTTTTATATTGAAATTGTTGCTGTCAATTGGTTTGGTCATTTCTTTTTTTTTTTTTTTTTTTTAGTTTATTTGTATTTTTTTGTTATTCAAAATAGACCACAAAGCAAATATAAAATTTTTAAATGTCTTTCGAAAGTCTACCGCCATAGTCGAAACTATGCATTGAGTTCAAAAACAAAAGTCGTTTCTGATTATTATT
Organism: Cheilosia vernalis; assembly: GCA_949126925.1. Taxonomy (NCBI): domain Eukaryota; kingdom Metazoa; phylum Arthropoda; class Insecta; order Diptera; family Syrphidae; genus Cheilosia; species Cheilosia vernalis. The sequence continues at coordinate 48,438,981 of OX421360.1, forward strand.
TTGTTTAATGTAGCTTATTAGTCAAAAACAAATAATATAGTAAGGAAATACTTAAAGCTCTCATGGGTTTTGTGTGCTGTTTATTTGTACATATTCACAACAGGATATTTCATAACTTTATTGTAACATTATTTCTATTGTCTTATTGGTTAATTAAAATATTTTTAATATATAAAAGCAAAATTTCAAAACGAACAAACTTTTTTACTCGAACAGTTGGAAATTGTTTTTATTTTTTTTGATAAATATGTATTTGTATATTCATAAATCCTTGTTATGTAAAGAGATTACTACAAGATTTACCATTTCTGTTATTACGGTTTTGACCGGATACAGAAACCCACATCCGACTAGCGCCATCATATGGTGAGTAGTATAATGTGGTATTCTAATCAAATCAAATTTATTATTTATCTGTATCTATAAATTTCGTCTCAAATGGACGCATTCAGACCGCTATAAGAAATGTAATATAGGTACCATAAAAATTGATTGCAAAGTACTTTTCTATTCGCAGTACTAATCTGGTACTAGTTTAGTTTGGACTTTAAATTTAAATAAGCTCACATCACAATTGTGAAATTTTTATAGAAATACAACCGTGAACTACTAAAATTTATGTCGTTTTCGATTTGGCAAAAACAATTTTTTTTTTTTTTTTTTTGAGAAAATATCAATTTTTTTTGTCGAGATTTTTGTTCTACTTTTTTCTTGATCTGAGGCACTTTTGGGAATTCCTCAGATTTAAACATGCTATCACTAAAACCAATGCTTATGACACACAGCTAGCGGTTGCGAACTGCTTCTCGTTGGAAGGATTGTATTTTTTTACTAAAAAATTAATTTGACGCATTCGGAAACGAATTTTTGTGTTACATTTAATTATTAAATCGATAAGGTATTATATAAATGTGTAAAAATCAAATTGAAATGGATTTCCAGTACAAGTGAAAAACATTTTTTTTGCGCCAAACTCAATATACACGAAGACCCAATAAAATTTGGATATCACATTATCGATTTGGCAGCAGAAATCAGAAATCTCAGATCAAAATCCAAATCAAAAATGACATTAGAGAGCCGAAACTGAAAGTTATTATTGGTATATATATGTACAGAGTGGCGACTGGCGACCAAGTATAGGCCTCCAATGCGAGAACGCACCAACATTCACAGCTCATCTACTATTGAACGCATGAATTATTAAGCACTATTTCCAGCTCTAGGAAGCAATCGTTCTTTCTTTCTATAAACATTGAAGTCGTTTTCCATTGGGATTTTCGGATTTTGCTCTCAGATTTTAGATTTTTCGTACCAATGGAACATAAAACGAGATTTTTCTTCCTTCTCATTTGTGGTAGTGCGTGTTTTAAAAGTCAGCTGTTCTTGTAATTTATGCTTATAAAAATCCACTCAATTTATCTTGTATCTATTGCGGCTGCCAAATGTAAATTTTTCTCTATTTTTCACAGACTTGTCTACTAATAATAATAATTTTTGGCGCAACAGGTCCGTAGGGACCCTAGGCCTAGCTTCTCACAACCATTCGTTTTGTGTTTCATTTTTGGAACGAATGGAAGGGATCTACAATTTTATGTCGATTCCAAACGGCTAATTGAGAAGCTCTTTCATAACAGTTATACTCTCGGATGTTTGTCAGGCATTCGCGAGAGGTGGCGCAGTGAAAAAAACCCTGAGTTGGAATTTGGGTTTTTGCGGGATCCGAACCAACCCCTCGCTTAGTAGTCCAACACACTAACCACTAAGCCACTGCGCCTACGACTTGTCTACTTAAAACGTAATTAATAACACAGTTTAAAGTTTGACAAGAGAGAAGAAAAACTGCTCTGATTCTGTCCCAATGGAAAACGACATTAGTAGCAATTGGTAGCAACCTTTTTTTCTTTCTATGAAAATTGAGACACGGCGTAAACAAAATGGCTCGAACGCATCCATCCCCTACTTACCTGAACGATATAAATTTTGTTTTTGCAAACGCGCATGAATTTGACGTAATATATTTATGTGGTACATATTTCTTGTCTGCATCGATTGGAGTGGAGTAGTATATTTTTTTGGGAATAAAATAATCAATTCCTAGTTGATAGAAAAAGTCCAACTCTTCATTGCAACATAAATCGTCAGATAAATCAGTAATAAAATAAACGATCAATTGTCAACACCTGTTTCCTGTGAAGTTATTGAAAAATTGGAGCATAAAAACAAGTCTTCTTGCAACCACCCTTGAAGGGATTACTGGTCCGAAAACAAAATATCGATTATTTTGTAAAACTGCGAAGAAAAATCCCCAAAAGCAAACCAAGTCAATAGACTTCTAAGAAAACGCAATCATGTCATATGTGAGTATTATTGCTCATACTCGAATTAGCATCTTGAACAATTTTGTTTGTATTTACAGCGTCTGAAAGCAACCAAGTGCCCTACAGACGAGTTGTCGCTGACTAACAAGGCCATCGTCAACGTAAATGACTTTCCCGATGAGATCAAGTAAGTGAATCATTTTTGGGTAGCCAGTGCAATTTATTCAATTGTCTTTTTTGTTTAGATATGCCGACATATCGACTGGACCAGGACAACATTTCATTTTTGCTTTAGAAAAAACTTCAGAGGTGCCACGAGGACACGTAGGCTTCTCGTTGGTGCAACGAAAATGGGCCACTTTGTCAATTAACCAAGATATCGATGTACGCCCATATCGATTCGATGTCAATGCTGATGTTATCTGTACTGTAGTTTTGGAGACAGACTTTTTGCAAAAGAAAACGTGAGTTACGTTAATAGGAATTTTATCGATTTTTAACGTTGTGCGTATCTAATGTGCACTTAGGACATCTCAAGAGCCATACGATTCTGATCAGATGGCTAAGGAATTTCTACTTCAATTCTCTGGGCTAGCATTGACCGTCGGACAGACATTGGTGTTCAATTTTCAAGACAAGAAACTGCTTGGACTTGCCGTAAAGACCTTGGAGGGTAAGTGATTTTTCATATATATATGCCTTGTGAATGAACAGTATAAGATGAACTTTTATTTCAGCTGTGGACTCAAGTGCGCTTAAGGAAAACAAAGAAATGGCAACGAAGACGGTTAGATTTGGACGACTGCTTGGTAATTCGGTGGTCCAATTTGAGAAGGCGGAAAATTCCTCATTAAACTTGGTCGGAAAGGCTAAAGGGTGAGCATTAAATTCAGCTGTACCGGCAGTTGCATGCTTGTTCATAACTTAACATAAACTTCATTGCATTTCAGAAAAATTGTTCGCCAATCGATCATCAATCCGGATTGGGATTTCGGCAAAATGGGCATCGGTGGCTTGGACAAGGAATTCAATGCAATTTTCCGTCGTGCATTCGCCTCTCGAGTTTTCCCTCCAGAGCTTGTCGAGCAGTTGGGCTGCAAGCACGTTAAAGGTATTCTGCTGTATGGTCCTCCCGGTACAGGTAAAACTCTGATGGCAAGGCAAATTGGAAACATGTTGAATGCTCGTGAGCCAAAGATTGTCAATGGTCCACAAATTTTGGACAAGTACGTCGGTGAATCCGAGGCGAACATTCGTCGATTGTTTGCCGACGCCGAGGAAGAGGAAAAGAGGGTAAGTTGAAAATGTTGTATTGCAGTTGACGCAACTAATGACTGTATGTCCTGGTATAGCTTGGACCAAACAGTGGTCTTCATATAATCATCTTCGATGAAATCGATGCCATATGCAAAGCTCGTGGTTCCGTGGCCGGGAACAGCGGTGTTCACGACACTGTAGTCAATCAATTGCTAGCCAAGATTGACGGTGTAGAACAATTAAACAATATTCTAGTCATTGGCATGACAAATCGTCGTGATATGATTGATGAGGCTTTGATGCGACCCGGTCGCTTGGAAGTACAAATGGAAATTAGTCTGCCCAACGAAGAAGGACGTGTACAGATTCTAAATATCCATACAAAGCGAATGAGGGAGTTCAAGAAGATTGCTCCCGATGTAGACTGTAAGGTGGGTTGCACTGTTTTGATGTGATTGAATAGAGGGCTGAACAATTTTCTGTTCTTGCAGGAAATTGCCTCTCTGACAAAGAACTTTAGTGGTGCAGAACTGGAAGGCTTAGTGCGTGCCGCTCAGTCAACCGCAATGAATCGGCTTATTAAGGCTGCTACCAAGGTGGAAGTCGATCCCGAGGCAATGGAGAAGCTGAACGTAAATCGAGGAGATTTCCTACATGCGCTAGAGAATGATATCAAACCGGTAAACCGACAGTAGCATCTTAGCTCATTCATTATCTAAATCGATTGTTTTCAGGCTTTTGGTACAGCTCAAGAAATTCTCGAGAACATGCTCTCCCGTGGCATCATCAACTGGGGTACTCCTGTATCCAATCTCCTAGAAGACGGTATGCTATACGTCCAGCAGGCCAAAGCAACAGAAAGCTCCGGATTGGTTTCGGTACTCATTGAAGGTTCGCCGAACTCGGGAAAGACGGCTTTGGCCGCCAAGCTGGCAAAGATGTCCGATTTTCCATTTGTGAAAGTATGCTCACCAGAAGACATGGTTGGATTCACCGAATCCGCCAAGTGTCTTCACATTCGTAAGGTAAGTTTTATGACACATTTGCCAGTGCTCATTGTGTAACGTGTGTTGGTTTAGATATTCGACGACGCTTATCGTTCAACGCTCAGTTGTATTGTGGTTGATAATGTCGAGCGACTATTGGACTATGGTCCCATCGGACCAAGGTATTCTAATTTGACACTACAGGCTTTGCTTGTTTTGCTAAAGAAACAGCCACCCAAAGGGCGCAAGCTACTTATTCTCTGCACCAGCAGCAGACGGTGAGTTAAACAAAAACCATTTGGTTTTCTCCTGTATAATGATGTCTCCCATCCCCAGTCAAGTGCTCGAAGACATGGAAATGCTCTCCGCGTTCACATCAATTCTGCATGTTCCCAATTTGTCACATCCCGATCATGTATCGGCCGTTCTCGAAGATGTCGATCTCTTCAACAAAGGCGAACTGCAAGCTGTTGGCAAGAAAATGAATGGAAAGCGGTAAGTTGAAACTTAAACTCCCTGCATACAGTAGAATTGATTTAACTCTCTCGCAGAGTATTCATTGGCATCAAAAAGCTACTAGGTCTGGTCGACATGGCTCGTCAAACCGAACAACAATATCGTGCAATCAAATTCCTCTCAAAGATGGAAGAAGAGGGAGGTCTTGACATGAAGTAACTACTCGGGAAAGAACTTAATATGTCCGTTGTTGAGCTTAACGACGTTTTCTAACCAAAATTAACGAAACAAATAACTAAAGTACTACTCAAGTCAATATAGAACACATTTCAAAAACTATAATATTAATATTTTAAATTCTTAAGGAAAACACATCAAATTATAAGAATTTACTCGTTTTCTTGAGCGCGCCGAAGAAACAATTTTGAGGTTAAAGTTTTTCATTTCTAAATTTGTTTGTTTCGTTTTTAATAAGTTAAGCGAGACATGTTAATTGTGTGTTAATAGGGTGTGTGCGAAGTGAGACTTAATTAATGTGGATAGTTTTTTTTTTGTTGTTGTTTTAAAAATGTTTATTTTTAAGATTTGACATTTGCCCATAGCAGCCTTCAAATTCTTTAACCCTTTCCATAATCACAAAAACTGAGATACTGGTAATGAGATTTGCCTTTTCGCAAAACCAACGTTACAGACTTTTCGGCATTTTAGCACTTTGACGAAAACTAAAGTTTCATTTCCATTTGCCACCTCAGGAGCTATCTGCAACTTTTGGTAAAGTTCTTGTAACAATGGATCTTCCGTTCGGTCATCGTTCCAGACAATATTTAGCTTTGCCATCACAAGCACGATTGCGTCTTCCATTCATGTATATTTCCCCTACTGCACGATAACTGATGCATCTTCTCGATCTCAAATTTTGTTTGTTGGCAAGCGGCTCCAGTTCAAGCAGCATTGCTGTGTATCCTCCAATTATCTGTGCATCAAATGTAAGTCGAAGCTGTGAAACCTGGCGTACTAGAGGAGAATTTATGTGCATTGGCTTATAAGTTGCATTCGCCCAATGCTTTTCATCCATATTTCGGCGGTGATCCAAAGAGCAGAAAACTACACAATGTTTGCTAGATATTCAGACCTTTCCACCTTACCAAAAGTATTGTATCAAAGCTTAACAACGAGTTCTAAATTCTCATTGCCACTGGGATATCTTGTTTTCTTTTTGTTTGTGAATGTCTTCCCTAACGCCCTACTTAAACATTCCACTTCTTAAGATCCAAAGACCAACAACACCGCTTTCTCCACCTTGTGTGTATATTTATTTTCTCTTAGTTTTAGTTCTGTTTAAAACCCATTTGTCCAAACCTTCCAATCCACAACCCATAGGTATATAATGTTAAGTTTTTCAAAATTATATATAGCGAAATAACGAAATGCGTTTAATAGATAATTTGTAGTTTTATTTAAGGAAGTAAATAAATAAACCAGTCGGGTAAAAAAGCTAGCTCTACAAATTATATTAGTGTGAGGCTTAAAACGAAGAGTTCGTACGAACAACTCGATTACTAATTGTTTAGCATAAGGACATAGTTAAATGGTTTAATAAAAATATCATAATTTCTCTTGGCTTACTAATTTCAATGCAACTAATTGTTAGTCTTCAGAAGGTATCAGCTCAAGCCCCACGCCACGTTGGTATGGGAATTTATCTAAATGATAGCTAACTAAATTTGCCTTTTCTAGCCAAATTACTTACTATTGACAATATTATTTTGTCGGTTGATTTATATTTGTTTTACATTTACTAGAAGCGTGTAGATAATGGTAAAGGATTTAAATTACAAAAACAAATGCAATTAAGCAATAAAAAACTATTAAAACTGGAAAAAAAATGTTAAAGGAGAGGTATTATTCAAGAGATTGTTAATGCACTATACATACATATATATGTAAGCCGAAGAAAGGATATGTTGTTATTTATTCTAAAAATAAAATATATTAAAATACAAATTAAAATGACATTACACATATTAATAAATTTAACCGCTAAAATAATACGAAATTATATTTATGAAGTTTCATTCTTAAGCTAATGGGCGTAACGATCCGTTACAGTTCATAGCTCAAATTATTGTTGAGTTAACAATCCAGATTGTGATGAAATTTTGTTTTTTGATAGTGAACCTATAGATTCAACATCGCCCGAGATTCCCGCACAAAAATGTTGGTTTCTATAATTAAAACGCCCTAAAGAGGTTATGAGTTATGACTAATGCTAATGCATTTAAAAAACTTATGCAAAGCCCACAAAAAAAGAAAACTGAAAACTCAGATCCTTGAAAAATAAATCCAGGGCGATACTCACCAGGGGCCCTATTCTGTATTTCGTTCCGAAAGTGAAAATTTTCGAAAACGAATAATTCGTACTCTCTATTTCTAAAGTGGAAAGAAATTTACTACTTTTGGAATGACAATTCCGAAAGTGGAATTTTCGTACCTGGTAACTCGTTTATGAATGTCGAAAGCATTCGAAAATGGAAAATTTGTTTCTACAACCAATGTGATGACGGAAATGACGACGAATGTCTTTAAATGTATGTTTTTTATAAGAAACTTGGTTTTAATAACAATTCAAGCAAATAAATTTAATTATAGTGAATCTTCGAGCAGAAAAATGGACACAAAACAGAATTTTTGAATTAAATATTCACGTTCATACGAGAGACTCCATACATGTGAATCATGTGCTGCACCACCGTGCTTTGTATTTACTGCCCGTATGAACAATTTCATGGTCACATATCTATAATTTGTAAAGGCACTTTCATTGTTTTAAGAAATCATGAAGATTATGTTTTTTCTTACGTTTTATTTCACTCATTTTAAAATTTATATGTTTTGGACACAATACTCTTACTATCGCACTGCAGACAGTGCAGTGCTGTTGCAACTTGATGTTGTTTGTTGTGCTAGTTTCAAGATAGTTGGAACTGCAATTGATCTTAAAGGAGCAGAGTTCATCTTAAAACATACAAAAAAGCGTTCTTCGAAAGGAGAAAGTTCTGAACAAAACTAAAATACACACATTTTCATTATATTTGATTTGTCCCGTATAATTTTTCGTTCAATTCGTTCTTTATTATTTTCTGCATCCATCCAAATCCATTTTTTTGTTTTATTTTTCTTTCAAAATCGCAATTTTGCCTTATCGTTGTTTGTTACTTGTTTTGAATCCTTGATTTGGCAGAGTTCATGAGAACTAATTCGACACTCGAAACAACCAAGCCGTGAAAGGGAAAAGTGTTTTTTTCCGTTCCGAATGTTTAACAGAGTACAAAATCAAAAGCGGAACGAAAAGCACTTTCGAATAGAAATGACTTTCGGGACGAAATACAGGGCCCAGATTCTGTAAGGCGAAACGATCAAATGTTTTCGTGCGCACGAATGTTTTCTCATATGTTTTACAAGCAACTTTCTTCGTGCACACGAAAACGTTTGATCGTTTCGCCTTACAGAATCTGCCCCCAGAGTAGGGCCCCAGGTCTGTTCCTTTACTTTAAAATCTTAGGAATTTATACTAATTTTTACGAATTTTTACTCATTGCCGTTCCCTAACTCGAAAAATTCGTAAAAGAGAGCCTCATCCACTGAGAATCTTACGAATTTTTGCTCAACAAATTTCTTGGTGTAAGAAGTGGTAAAGCTGTCAGTCACCTTACTGATTTGAAATTTGTTGCCCAGTTTGGCCTAAATGCGTGCATTTGTTATTATTTTCTTAAAATAGTATGCAACGAAACGACAACAGACAACGGCTACCGACTAATTGACTTTGCAGCAGCTCGTAATACGGTGATAAGTAGCACTAGGTTTCCAAGGCTAAGGATCCACACAGCAACCTGGCGCTCTCCAGACGGTCGAACCGCCAACCAAATCGACCATGTGCTAATCGATGCTAGGCACGCATCCAACATCCTCGACGTGCACACATTCCGAGGGGCAAACGTCGACTCTGACCATTTTCTTGTCGCTGCTAAATTCAGAGCTCGACTGTCCAACGAGAAGAAGCTGCGAACCGCTCAAAAGAAGAAATTCGACGTTGGACGCCTAAGCACACCTGGAGTAGCCAGAGCCTACAGAGAGCGCCTGAGTGAGAAACTCCCCACTGTGCATTCACCTACCACAGACGCCAACAACCAGTGGTCCCAGTATCGCGACATCATCAAGGAGGTAGCCGAAACTACTATAGGGTACCAGCCACCCCAGAGAAAAAGCCCGTGGTATGATGATGAATGCGTACGTCGGAAAAAGGTGACAGAAGATGCACATATGAAGATGCTGCAGCGCAAAACAAGGGCAGCGAGGGAAGAGTATCGAGCCAGGAGGAGGGAGGAGAAGAAGATACTGCGTCGAAAGAAGAGGGCTTACGCAGCCTCCCAGCTCAAGGAGATCGAAGAGTCTCGCGATCGAAACAACATCCGGAGATTTTACAAGAAAGCCAAGCAACTGGCTGCTGGCTTCAAGACCGGAACGCAGGCTCTTCGAAACAGCGAAGGAGACCTAGTCACCGAAGCGCAGGGAATAGTAGATGTGTTTAAGCAGCACTTCCAGCAGCTGCTAAATGGGCATCATGTAGAGAGAGTGATAGGGCAGGAAGAGAACCCACGTCCAGTCAATGAAGAACCAGTTCCACCACCCAGTATAGAAGAAGTTGGCTTAGCTATAAAAAAGCTTAAGAACAACAAGGCCGCAGGCTCTGATGGTTTACCAGCGGAGCTCTTCAAATACGGTGGTGATGTTTTGGTAGGGCGCATGCACCAAATCATCAACCAGGTATGGATGGAAGAAAGCATGCCCGATGACTGGGCTATCAGCTCCATATGTCCCATCTACAAAAAAGGCGATCCTATGTCTTGCAAGAATTACCGAGGCATATCCCTGCTTAATGTCGCATACAAGATCTTATCCAACGTACTGTGTGAACGTCTTAAACCGTTCTGCAACACACTAATCGGCACATACCAGTGTGGCTTCCGGCCCGGCAGATCGACCATAGACCAAATTTTCACACTGAGGCAAATCCTGGAAAAGACCAATGAATTTCAAGTCGAGACTCACCACCTATTTATCGACTTCAAAGCCGCATATGATAGCATTCATCGTCAGGAGCTCTATATGGCGATGGCCGAATTCGGGATCCCGGCAAAACTGATCCAACTGTGTCGCGTAACGCTGGAGAACACGCGCTGCTACGTGCAATTTGGAAGTAGCTCCTCCGAACTATTCCAAACATGCACCGGATTTCGGCAAGGAGATGCGCTATCATGTGACTTCTTCAATCTCGTGCTGGAGCAGATAGTGCGCAGGGCAGGTGTCAACACGGAAGGCACTATCTTCAACAGATCCGTTCAGCTACTGGGGTATGCGGACGATATCGACATCATCGGTCGCTCCCAGCGTGCCGTGACTGAGGCTTTTACGGCGATTGAGGAACAGGCGAAATTTGTTGGCCTTGAAGTAAACGAGGACAAGACCAAGTATATGCTATCAACAAACAAAAACGCATCTGTCCACCGCCTAGGACAAAACGTCACTATTGATAGCAACAATTTCGAGGTAGTTAAGGAGTTTATCTACCTCGGTGTAAATATGAACTCCACGAATGACACCCTAGTGGAGATCAGGCGAAGAATTACCCTAGGAAACCGCTGCTACTTCGGTTTGGCAAAACAATTGGGTTCAAAACTCCTAACTCGAAGGACGAAATGTACGCTCTACAAAACACTCATCCTGCCAGTTCTGCTTTATGGCGCCGAGTGCTGGACGATAAGCAGGAAGGGAGAGCTGATATTGGGCTCCTTTGAAAGAAAAATTCTTCGTCGGATTTTTGGTCCTGTGTGCGAGGAGGGCGAATGGAGGAGAAGATACAACCGCGAACTCTATGAGCTGTACCAAGATGTGGATGTAGTCCAAAAAGCCAAAACACGTCGACTACATTGGCTCGGCCACATCGAGCGAATGGACGACAATGCTCCAGCTAAGAGGATCTTTGAATCCCAGCCCCCAGGTTCGAGGCGACAAGGAAGACCGAACCTCCGTTTTAAAGACCAAGCCATCGCGGATGCCAGAGCGCTTGGTCTGGCAAGCTGGAAGCAGCGTGCCCGGGATCGCAGAGGATGGAAGGCTGCAGTGTCTCAGGCAGAGACTCTTCACGGGTCGGGAGCCCGTTAAGTAAGTAAGTTAAGTAAGTATCAACAGGCGGCAAAATAAAATTAAATGTTCGAGATTCTTTTTGAAAGTGGCAACGAAATTCTTACTAGCTGTAGCAAGGAGGAATCTCCGCCATGTAATTCTAATTGTTAATGCAGTGTCGCTTTTTCCTCTTCTCGAATGCTTCAGTCAAACTCTTCCACATCAAGAACAAGTTCAATTAATTCCAGATCACTTTCATCGCTACTTAGATGATGCAACTAATTTTCTTGGTAATTAGCAAATTCCTCGGGTTTATCAGGCATTTAAACGACTTGTCGCAACACTTTTTTGAATATTTGAATTTTGCATCTGTCACTTTTCATATGTCGTTTTCCATTGGTTTCACTCGGGGACAAGAACAAGAAAACTGCTTCTGATTGAATCCATGGTATTGGTGAAATGCCAAAAAATAATCTACGGCAGCTGTCAGTTGACTTGTATAAAATGCACAAACTACACTTGTGTGAGTGCTTCTTGAGTGGATTCTGACTTCAAATCCAGAAGCGAAATTCTCTCCTCAGAATCACCAGAAGAGTATTTTTGGTGCCAATGGAACGGTTTCAGAAGTGATTTTTTCGATTCCGGACTCTCCCGGACGCTTCTTTTTGCCCAATGGAAAACGACAATAGATTACTACAAAAGCGTTCCTTTTAACTTTTTCATAAGTGTCTCTGTGAGAGAATTTATCCCCACCACTTCCATTTTGACAGTCTTTTTTAATTTTTACTACAAAAGTAGAGGAACAGACCTACCATCTTTTCTACGATTACAAGGCTGCCTATGTTGATTTAGAGCACTCTCATGCGAAACTTACTCGCAAATATACAACTAATTCAATTCACATGATCAAGACGACATAAAAAATTTAATAATTAATAATAGCATACAAAACAAAATGATCCCCTTCCTCTTAAAGAATGCTAAAATTTTACTTATTCGATGACCTGTACCACTTAGGAACATCATTGGAATTTCGATCGCCCGCAGTCGACTGTCGGAAGTCATCATTTCTTGGTCTTTTCGGTATAGCACCAGTGGAGGGGCCTGGTGCGGTAGAGCTCTTTATGCTTGTGTTGTTGTCGGGACTTTCTCTATCTGCACCGCGTATTAAACTGAAAAATAAAATCCACTCAGCGATGGCGCTTAATCAATTGATGGTTAATTTTACCGCAGTTTGGAGGCCAGATAAAAGGCGCCCTCTGGAGAGGTGAGTTTCATCAGAAATTGTTTCTTCAAGTAAGACAACATAGATGGTAATGCATCGAACTCACTGACACCAAAATGCAACACAGATGTTGGTACGCAATTCATTTCGATGAGCGTTTTGTCGCTAGGCAGCAACATCTTTGGGGGAATTGTAACTGAAACAAAGATGAACTGTGATGGGGATGAAAAGAAGAGCATATTCAAACATTCTTACACAAATAAAACTCGAGATCCTGATTTGTAAGAAACCCTCTAACAAAATTCATTACTTCCTGAACTGTATCTGTTGGACTGAATATTCCCTGGAGAACGTGCCTATCGGGAAATTGCACTCGTATTATACATTTTTTGTATTGGGCAATCTTCCTCAGTATTGTATTGCTCTCTTCAAGATCGCGCAACTTAGCAGTGAGGAGAGGCGCCTCCTCACTACCCTCTGCTACTTTTTTTAGATCGCGCAGTACTAACTTCAAGTCGTTGACTGTTAAATCAAAAAATGTATCTGGCAGGTCTTCTATTTGCTTTTGAGTGGAATCCAGTGAATAAATGACTGCACTCCGGTCACCTATCTGTAAAGAGTTACAATCACCGAAAGAACTAGTCAAAGGGTAAGACAACCTACCACATTGACTTCTGGCTCCACTTCCATTTCAACAGCATGTGCATTGTCTTCCGCTTCTGGTCCACCAGTTGAAATCATTGTGCGGCCGCAACCAGTACCCCAATCGTACTCCACCTTTGGTTTTTCAGTTTCCGTTGCATTCTCTGATGTTTCCATAAAGTTTGCTGTAGACGTATCTGTCAGCTGCTCCTTGTTTTTTAAAGACTGAACCAGCTCAGAAGTGATTGCGAATCCTCTTTTTGCTTGCTTACTTGCAGGTTTCTCTTGGTCATCATTGCCGTCTGTTAAGACTTCCTTGACCACGGGTGGAACGTACACACCTGCTTGCCTGTAAGACAAATGAGTTTCACACGGTATGTTTATTCTTCCAAATGCACTTACACCTTCATTTCTTCTGGATTTTTATTTACCAACCGCAACATAGTCCGACCTCCTGTAATACCCAACGATTTGAGAGTCGTTTGCTTTAGCTCATCACCAAATATCTCTTTCCGCATGTACATAAACACAGGACTCTTATCAGATTCTGCATAATCTGGACACATTCCAGTAAGAAGATCCCACAAACTTGCCCCAGGAATGAACTGTCCTTGCTTGCGAGAACCATCTTCCAATTGGATACATATATCGGCCAACGATTCCACTCTTTTCTTCGTACATTCGAACATTTCTAGCAAACAGTTGTTTGGCAATCCAGTAAAACGAAACATCTGTAATAGATCTAACTCTTTGTTGTGGCTTTTTAGACCATATTCATCGCTGGGAAATCCATGTTTTTGACTAGCTTCTTCGAGAATCTGTAGAACGTAATTGGATTTATTTTGTTGCACACATTTCGTTTCAAACGTTCTTACCTGAAGCAATGTGGTACTGGGAGTAATTTTAATGTTTTGACGTCTCCCATTCGGGGTAAGCACAGTGACTTTTTTATTTAAGTCCATTATTTGTTTTGTCGGAGCACCGCAAAGGTTTTAATAGTTTATGTTAACCCTTCAATGCATACTGTAGCATATCTGCATCATACTTTCAAAAAAGCTGTCATAAGAGAGTGGCAGCCGATATCTCTTCGATTTTTTTGGTTTTCCATTGCCAGTTAGTTCCGCGATGATACTTTATTTTCACAAATGTGTTGGTAAGTGTATGAACGCAATAAAATGGAGCTTGAAGTCACAAGACCATGTGCTCTCATAATCTAAAGAAGGGGTGTGTTTAATTTAATGTAAATATAAATAATAAAGTGTTTTAATGCACGTAAGTATTTTTTTTATTGTTTTTTACAAGTTCGTCCTAATATAAGTGCAAAAATAATTTTAAAATTTTGCAAAGAACAGATGTTTTTTTCATATTTTGCCTATGATGCATATCTGCAACACCATGCATTTAGGGTGTGTTTATTATGTCGTTGGGCATGAGAAGCAGTATCAATATTTAGGAGCTTTTTGACCTTGATTTTTCGCATACAAGCCTTATCTTGACCTTGAACAGTATCGATATCAAAATGTGTTGGTGGGAGGGGAAGGGAAGTTGTATTTGGCCTTGATTTCTCGCATGCATACAAGCCTTATCTTGACCTTGAAGAACGCATACATACACACAAACACATATATATATGTATATACATATACACTATTATAGTGGTCGCAGTGGCTTAATGGTTAGTGTGTTGGACTACTAAGCGAGGGGTCCAGGTTCGAATCCCGCAAAAACCCAAATTCCAACTCAGGGTTTTTTTCACTGCGCCACCTCTCGCGAACGTCTGACAAACATCCGAGAGTATAACTGTCATGAAAGAGCTTCTCAATCGGCCCGTTTGGAACCGGCATAAAATTGTAGATCCCTTCCATTCGTTCCAAAAATTAAAAACTCACACAAAACGAATGGTTGCGAGAAGCTAGGCCCTGGGTCCCTACAGACCTGTTGCGCCAACTATTATTATTATTATTATAGCCTTGAATATTGACCTTGAAACCAAAACACACACACTATATATAACCTTGAATGATGACCTTGAACGATGAGTCATTTTCGTGGGCCAGGATCCCCATAATAATAATAGTAGAGAGGGTCTAGTGCACTGCGACCTTGTGGTCTATTGTGCCCCCTGCTTATACCTTGGAAAGGTTCGTGCCCTTTTCTAGAGCGCCATCGCATCACAATTCCATTAAGAACCGTGTTTGAGGGTTTGCTCTGTCTTTGCCTTGGCGAGTATATATCCTTTAGAGCACTTCATCCAAACCAGTTTCTCTTATGAATCTGAGAATGAGTAGTGGGTCTATGGTTTGTATATCCTTATCTGTTAGCTGGTGCTTGCCCAGATGTTGAATCCTCTTGTGGGTTAGTGCCCCACAGGATTCCAGAATGTGGTCTGGGGTTTCAGCGCTCTCATCGCAGAATCTGCAGAGACCCTCTTCCGATAGGCCCAGTTTCCTCATGTGTTCTTTAAGCCTACAGTGTCCCGTTAGGAGACCTGTAAGGATTCTTAGGTTGTTTTTGCCTAGACCGATACATGCTTTGAATCTTTTTAGGTTGTAATTCCCTATAAGTTTCTTAGCCTGCCTCAGGCCTTGGGTATTTTTGAAAGCTGCGGTTCTTTTTTTCTTTTCCATTTTGCTGAACTCTTCTCGTAGGGTGTGTTCCCCTATGCCGCAGAATGGTTCAGGATCCCCATAGCCTAACTACTTACATTTTAATATTTATCCATTTTTTTAACGAATATAAGTAACAGTTGCAAAAGAGCTCGAACTGAATTCTATACAATGAGCACGCAATTAAATTTATGTGATTTTTTATGTTCCTGTTAGTTTCATATAAAATGAATTATTATTTATTGTTTTGTTTACACAATTTGTTCAATTCTTGTTTTTAAGCTAGCTATTTATTTGAAAAAATAAAAATAAGTTCCCAGAAAAATTTTTTTTGCGTCAACGTTTTTTTTATGATTTACATACCGCTTATGCATGGCGTTGCAGATATGCATCATATAGAAAATCCGATTTTCCGGAAAATCGGTTAACCGGATTTTTTTTTTATATTTTTTTTTGAGTTTAGATCGTTTATTTACATCAAATATATTTTTTTCGACCCAAAAAAAAAAATCATGCATTGAAGGGTTAAGCGGTTCGTCTTCGTGGTTTGGTTTATTTTATAGTTTGTTGAAAGCCAATTCATTATTTTTGACACCTGCCGGAAAGAATACTGAATGCAGTTGAATGGAGTTGAACTCGATTTCGTGGATGCATTCAGAGTTGTATTTTCTAACTCATATAAAATTATGAATACAGGAAAGCAATGCAGTGTAATGAACATTAATGCTCTAATCACCTAACCAATCATTCTTTGTCACGTAGAAATAGTTGAATTCATTTTTCATTTTTGGGAAAATGGATGGGATGGGGATCTATAATTTTATACTGAGAAGCTCCTTATGACAGTTACACTCTCGGACGTTTGTCCAACGAGAGGTCAGAGGTGGTCCAGTGGAAAAAGTTTAAATTGTAATTTTATGGTATTTTGCCAATTAAACTACTCATTTACATGTGCTGAATTGATAATTGATATGAACAGCCTAAATTTGGATTTACAAGCTATATGTATCATCATTTTATTTACCTTTGTAGTGTATGCTGAAAATTCAGTTTAGCGTTCAAAACAAATTCCATTTTCCCTAAACACAGATTTTTTAATAGACGCGGAAATAAACCTGCAGTGTGCAGCTGAACTATACCCTTTGACGCAATATATTTTGTTTTTGTATACCATTGTCCACTCAGCTGTTTGAAGTTGTACAAAAAAAAAAGAAAAAAAAAAAAAAACGTAAATCGTATTCGTAATTATTTTTAAGAACAGAAAAGCCTGCTCAAGTGTTTCATTTTAATATCAGCCACCAAACTGAAACTATTGCAGTTTTTTTTTAATTCTAATCTAAATCTGGTGCGGAGTATGGCTTGGAGGTCCACTGGCGTCAATAATGCGGATCTAATTCGCCAACTTCAAAGTATTCACATTAAGAATTTTTGTTGCACAATTATTGTTATAAACATTTTTCGCAGGCAATGCAATCATCGCGTCAGATGAGGTTGCACAAGCCATGACCGCGACCGATCGGAAATTCTATTGTCCAGCAAACCCTTACGTAGATAGACCGCAAAGTATTGGAGGTGGAGTTACAATCAGTGCTCCACATATGGTAAGAGTATGCGAAACTCGTTGCTAGCTTGAATTATCGGTCTCTTTCAATTTAAGCACGCTTTTGCTCTGGAATATCTTCGAGACAAGCTGAAACCTGGCGCACACGTTCTGGACGTAGGTTCTGGCTCTGGATACTTGAGCGCATGCTTTTTGAGGTATATAAATGCAAAGGGAGAACACGACGATACGAAAGTAATTGGCATTGAACATCAATCACAGTTAGTCAGCCAGAGTAAATCCAATTTAAGAACTGATGATCCAAATCTTTTGGATTCTGGAAAGCTTATTATCGTTGGTAGGTGCAAACGCTGGAACACTTTGAATTTTTATTATGGATTTATTACTAGAGGGGGACGGTCGTAAGGGTTGCCCGGAATATGCACCCTATGACGCTATACATGTGGGGGCTGCTGCTCCAGAGACTCCCACAGCATTAATTGAGCAACTAAGAAATGGCGGACGATTGCTAGTTCCAGTTGGTCCCGAAGGCGGTTCACAGTATATGGAACAGGTGGCTTGATACGAAATGGACCTAGAACAATAAATAAAATTTAGTTTTGCAGTATGACAAGGACAGTAGTGGAAATGTGAAGAATACACGCTTGATGGGAGTCATGTATGTTCCCTTAACCGATTTAAATCGATCTTGATTGCTGTTGGCTTTTAAATTTGGTCTGGTTATTAGCTTATCGCTATTGGTTGTATGGCGGTTGGCCCACTTGGTAAATTTTCTTTAATCTCAGTTCACTTATCTTCCTCTCTTTTTAAACTAAATCATAAAGTATTAATACAAATTTTTTGTTGACGATGTATACTAAAAAGATTCAATAAATTTTTATTTATTTATGAGAACTTCCGAAAGGTTTTCGGTACTGTTTGTATAAATGAATGTGTACCGATTATGACTAATTTTGTTTTTGTTTTGTGTGTAAAATCTACATACATACATAGATAATTCGACCCCTAAAGTAGGTAAGTATAACTGTCGAGTGAAATTGAGTACGTATAGTAATTTCGAATTTCATATGAAGATAAAACGAAATATAATTGTTTAAAGAAAGGCGGAAAGGAATATTATTCAGTTAATATTATACATACGCACATGTTCTGCATTCCACTTTTTGTGAATTCAAAGCAAAAAGTGAATTTTGGTGTTCTATATTCCATCCAAAATGGATTATGTGAAATAGGTTGAATTCGTTTTTCGAAAATGAAATTTGGTGTTCTGTGTTCCGAACAAACCCCATTTTGAAGTGAATTCAATTCACTTTAGTTTCATGTAGTGAATAGCCATTTTCTTAGGAATAATTTGCAAAATGTAAGTAGTCATGCAAAATAAAAGCGTTGCAGCTAATTTAAGTGTTAAAGGAATTGAAGATGACTTTATCACAGGATCTATTTCTCTCAAGATGTACATAAATGCTTCTTTGCTCAGTCTAAAGCTGCTTTTGAAACTGCAATTATTCAAGTTAACATTATGATTCCCCTCAATTATGTTGCATTTATACACTTACACGTGGTTCTGGAAGATCCAAAATGTTGGCTTTTTCGCGTAGAACTTTCCTGCGAACTCTTTCTCCTCGATTTTCCACTCTCATTTCTCTTATGACTGACAATAATATTAATCCGTCCATATTTAAAAGGAATTTGTATTTTTCTTTTTCAAATTTCACGAAATAATCAATGAAAAGATACGAACAGCTAATTTTGGCATTTCGAAAAGAATTCGAAGTGAATTGAAAAAAATTGATTTCACTCGGAATGTAGAACACGTAAATTTATTTCGAGTGAAATTGAAATTCGTTTTCAATTCATTTCACTCGGAATACAGAACATGTGTGATAGTGTAATACTGCCTATCAAAGAAAAAAACAATCTTTAAATGGCATTCAATTCAATCGTTTATTCCGACAGAAATTGTTATCGATAAATTATACATGCGTAGGTACGGAAATGTCAAAAATGGCTGCATTTGTCATCTAGCACAACAACAAACACTAGCCTCATAAATATTATGAGTTATTTTTATATCGTACACCGAAAACAATTTGCATTTTCACCACGAAGCTGTCTTTAGTTAATTTTCTGATATGTGAGTGAATACAGAAACTTATAAGTTTACCAAAATCCATTTTTGAAACAATAATTTATTTATTTATTTTTAATGTTTACCTATATTGAAAAAGTCGATAACTGTGTAACATTTATCGAAACTTTTTACGATTAATTATACATTTGAGAAAACCCATCCCTAATAAATAGGTTTTCCTGTCGCCTCTTTTGAGCATGTTCATGCGAGAATGAAACGACCACATTTCACAAGTTTGGTAGCTGCATTTCGTTTTCTTTGAGTCTGACATCGCGTACAAATTATAGGTTTTTAATTTTAATTTGTAAGTTTTTTAACCATAGAGCATTTAATGTCCAAAATGACGACAGTGAATATAAACTCGAGAAAAAGTCCGAATATACTGAAGAAGCAGGGCACCGATCAATGGGTGAAATTAAACGTCGGTGGAACATATTTCCTGACGACGAAGACGACATTATCCCGTGATCCAAATTCGTTTCTGTCGCGTTTAATTCAAGAGGATTGCGATTTAATATCCGATCGGGTATGTGGACTTTTGTTTTTAATTTCATTTATTTTTCTTTTCTTTTTTCTTATCGTTGCATTTTTAAGGGTATTGCACATTAAATCGGTGTGGGTGCGATGGTATTTTCATTGATAAACATTTGGAAATTCATTAAAATGTTTATTTATCTGTTTTTATACCACCTAACAACGAAATTGAGGTGGTTGTTTTTGATAGAGCTATGCACATAGTGCGATTAAAGAAGGAAGTGTTATAGTGGGTAGTGGGAGCTCGGGGCACACACAACGGTTCCTATACAGTTGGTCAAAAATGTTTTTTATGCATGAAAGATGGAATTGAACAGACTTCTGAATGAACAAAATAAACATAAATTGGAAACGGTTTAATTGTTAGAAAATTTGGTATACGAACTTCGTTAAAGCGAATCATTTTGTGGCACCAATCCGTGAAAACAGAAATGATTAATGAATCACATCTTGCTGAACACCTTCGTTTACTGTTCAACACATAATTCAGTTCCAATCAACGTGAATTTATTAAGTAAAAGCTAGTACACTTTTTGCTACTAGCACCACCTCAACAAAATCACTGCAGTTGAAGCTTGGAAGTTAATGAGTCTCAATCTATTGCCTTGAACCCGTGTAGATATATATATTACGAATCGAACGCACTAGGCCATCTAGTCCTTTACTTAAAAACCCTTTTCGATGTACAATACAAACCTTCACCAATTATTGATAATTTTACTTGTTTTTTCTAGCAGTTCTATCAACTAGAACTTCTGACAAACATCCGAAAGTATAACAGTTATAGAAAGATTTCTCAATTAGCCGTTTGAACATACATACAATTGTAGATCCCTTCCATTCGTTCCAATAATGAAAAACACTACGAATGGCTGTGAGAAGCTAGGCCTAGGATCTGTATGTACCTGTTGCGGCACCTATTTATTTATTTATGATATCAACTAGTACCACTGATAAACATGCTCGCGAACAAATAAACCAAATTGAATTTTAGAAATCCTTTGTATTTCTATTTTCACAATGTAGGGTGCATAGATTTCTGTCTATCCAGAAACCATACGATTTGACTGGTTCAGCTTTTATTTCTTTTCTTAAATCTGGTTTCCATAGCATTGAAAGAGGGATGATTACACTTAGCTGTTACAGGTAGTAAAATCACAATATGCCAAATTGCATCATACAACATTTGACCAACTGTATGTCAACAAAATCACACACATTCCTCAATTGAAATTATTGATTAAAAAAAAGTCTGCCATTTATAGCGTGTGGTGTATGCATATTCTTCTGCCCCTTTCGCTACCACATTGCTATAACTATAACTATGTGTGCACGTAACTCTAACAAAATGTTTTTATTTTTCTTCTATTTCATGTATTATTTCGTAAATTCGAACGCACACACCTACAAAAAGGACGAAACTGGAGCATATTTAATTGACAGAGATCCTAGATACTTTGCGCCAGTGCTGAATTATTTACGGCATGGTAAACTGGTACTTGACGGTGTCTCAGAGGAGGGTGTTCTCGAAGAGGCTGAATTCTATAACGTTACCCAACTAATAGTATTACTAAAAGAATGCATTAACCACAGAGACCAGGTATGTGTTTGATTAGCGAGTACTCCTCGACCATGCAGTGATGGTCAATGGTGTTCTTTTTTTATTCTTTTATGTTGTTGTATTGTTTCCGTCTAATTGTTTTGGTATGGTGTTCTGTTTTGTTTTACAGAGACCACATATGGATAAAAAGCGAGTCTATAGAGTATTGCAGTGCCGTGAGCATGAACTGACACAGGTATTTATAAAATATATCTATATGTGCAATATACATAAAATGTTCCTCCTCATGGATGTAAGGTTATATTTATTTTGCACACACAATTTCCAGGCATTTGCAGCCGATAGAATTTAACAATGCAAAAGTCAGCAAATAAATTATCATCGAATTATAAAGAAAAATCAATGGAATTGGTTGAGGGCGATTCAATTAATTAATCGATTCACGTTTCTCTTTATGAATGAACAATGAGAAGGAATGCAAAAAGAATAGTATGTTAAATTGATTCATACACTTTGGGTTGTTTCTGTAAGTGAAATGAAATGTTCATCACTTGAAAGTGAATGGCATGGAAAGTGTGCGTATTTTTTTTTTCGTATCCCAGTTAGTTAAGTGTTTCTGACCCAATCCTTGAAAAATAGGAAATTATACCGGAGGATCTTGATACTTCTCTTTTTCCGAGAAAGCTTCCTCATGCGCCGCCATAAAAAAAACCTACTCACTTATTTCATACTTACTCACTACTTATTCTCTTTTCAGATGATATCAACTCTCTCAGATGGTTGGCGATTCGAGCAATTGATCAATGTTGGCATGCAATACCCAAACTATGGTCCATTCGAAAACAATGAATACCTTTGTGTTGTTTCTAAAGATTGTGTAACACCAGCCGGTCGTGAATTGGAATTAAACGATAGAGCTAAGGTTCTGCAGCAGAAAGGCTCTAGAATGTAAGACATGACTATAATTATAATTAATTTTCTTCGTTTTTATTTAAATTGTAGGTTAATTTAACGAACAAAAAATTAACAAACTGAAACAATAATGAAAGTATTTTCTAAATTATCTTTTCTATATGAATATTTCGAAAGCGTGATTAAAAAACAAAACAAAACAAAAACAATTTCTTATCCCGACTAACAAACGGGCGTGTACCTTTATATTTTGTTTTCATTTTTAGTTTTTTATCTCTGTTATCGCGGCACTTAGATTATGCAAGTAGACAAATAAATAAAATAACTCAAAAGCGGAATTGAATAACACATCCCACTCCCCACCGACAAAAGTAAAAAATAAATAAAAATACATTTTCGTTGACGGTGGGCGATTAGAGTAAAAAAATTAAAAGAAAACATACTTAAACAAAATGATATGCCGTAATAAACAATACAAATAAGTAATGATATTTAATAGAGAGAAAACCTATAATCAACATACAACAAAATTAAAACGCTATAACAGTTAGACAAATGAAAAGGGCGCACAAATCGACGTATTACCTATTACACCATCCTCCTTATGAATCCCCATCTTCTATTTACACATATTAGCCGAGCATTCGTTTTATAATGTACGTGCCAGAAATACTTCATCGAAATGAAGCTCATCTAAATTCACTTTGACATGCATACATTAATCAGCGGGATCATTGAAGTGTCATTCTATAATTACTACGCATCATAGTGAGGTCTGTCCTTTCGTCATTCAATTGAGAATTTTTCAAAGATTTTTCAAGTTTAGTCAGAAATTTATCGAAAGAAATCATTTTACTACCAACACTTAGTAAGTAAAGATATCAGGCTTTACATTCGGGTCTTACAAATTCTATTTGGGTCAGCTGTCTGAGCATCACTCAAACTAAAGATCTCAGCAGTCTCTTGCACTGCCAATAAAATGTTTTTTTTTTTTTATCACAACGCAACAGCAGTGTGTGTACTTCTTAGATAAAATGACAGAAATGAAAGTAATGCTTTACGTGAACACCTGCCTTGACGGTACGAGTACTGACTCTGGTGCAATTCTTTGGCTGTTCGGTTAGGTAAAAGTCAAACACATTTGGTATGAGCGAGGCCCATCCAAACACCTCCTCGTTCTTAAAGAACGCAATTCGCTTTCGCATTCTTAATAAACCACAGCCCCCACGAATCCAACCGCAATGATAGGGCTGCACCAAATTTGGTACAGGGGCTGTCCCCATCTCCCGTGGTACCATTAGCATCTTAACTTCCATATTACTAGCAAAAGCAAGATGACTCACACCTTTTTCATCTGGCACTGTTTAATTTGGTGAAGCGTGAAGCCCCAATAAAGGCAACACCAAATTGGGGCAGTGCCCCAGATAAAATGACAGAAATAAATTTTCAAGTTGAGATGAGCAGGGCGTAGTTCTCAGGCCTCGTTTATGCTCATTCCGGCTGAACTTTGTGCATCTCTCGCCACCTGTAATTCATCAAAAGAAATAAGTTCTTAAAATTAGGTGGATGTTCAAACTGTGCTGCGGGATATGACATCCTACAAAAAATAACTTCTAATGGTGCATTAAAGCCAACAAAACCCTATTTCCCTGCAATGTGCTCTTGTTTCGTTTTGCACAGTAGTTTCGTCGCGTAAGCTACCCATCCCCAATTTGGATTTCTTTTCTGTACTTGATTAGAATCGTTAACATTAAAAAAGCGCAGGATGAGTAGTTCAGATCAAGCCCCCGACGTCTTTTCTCTCCCAGTTTTGAAATTACTGCTGATAAGGTGGAGTCGTTGGCGAAAGATTGGGAGTTAAGGACGCTCCACTTAAGCATCCTACAACAAAGACTTTTGAGTGGTGATTGACAAAGGACTTAATCACCCCTATCGAGGTATCCGTTCGGAAAAAATTCCGATACGAAAGTCAAATCCGATCGGAACTAAAAGGCGTTCGAAGTATCCGTTTCGGAACAAAATAGAAGAAGCATATAAACGCGTTCATTTCGCATTCAAAGATTCCGCAGCAATTAGTTGTCGGAGAGCTTCGGAAAAAATGTGCCATGTTGCTCTCAAAAGTAAGTGGTATAACGCGGTTCCACGCAATGCGACAGGGTGCGCTATGTCATCGGAGAAGTTTTCCGAAAGTCGTATCAGAACGGATACCTCGAATGGAATTTCTTCGATTTCGTACAGATCGGAGAAAATTCCGTTCCGAACGGATACCTCGACAGGGGTGAATGTAACAATCACGTCTATCACAGAATCCCTCGTATTCGGAATTTTGTAGGAACCCTGAAAGAACTATCATAGAATCCGTCGGAATTTAAATGTTTGCTAGGAATTTCGAAATTCATATCCATCAATTTCCCCTACGACTAAATTCGTAGCAAAAAATTTCCCCTACTACGGATTCTATGATAGTTCTTTCGGGGTTCGTAGCAAAATTCCGAATACGACGGATTCTGTGATAGCCCAGAATATTCTCATTTGTGGGCTTTTCAGGGCTCCCATTTTGGGTTGAAGATCGACAAGGATATGGCATTTCCGTTTGGTAGACTGCTATTCGATAAATGAATTTGAGCAGTTTTCCTCTTTTGCCACAATATTTGGGAACCTAACATAGATAATATGAATTTGTAATTCCTCTGCACAAACAGTTTACAAAAGCAAGCAGGCGCTGGGCTTTCTTGCTGAAATTCCTGCTTTTGTATGGTTTGCGAGACTTCTGCAATATAATCGACGCAGTGACTAATTTGACTTTTTAATTGGTAAATGGTAACCAAAATGAATTTGTCTTATGATTATTCGTTTTAAAGATTCTCTCTCGAATGACTTTGCCATAGAGGTAACTTGCACACAACTGCAAAGATACAGAATCAGCTATATAAATTATGAATACCCTCATCAACTGCCATGTAATTGTATAAACAAATCATTATTGCCATTCGACTAAAATCATTCAATTGTGTTTATTGTTTTTAACTGTTTTCTTTGTTTTTTTTTACAGTCTTGGAATTTGAACATTTGCAAAATGTTATTCAAAATATAATTTTTTTCGTAACTCTACACAAACACAAATATATACGAGTTTAACTACAGTTATTATATTCTTCGTATATGTTTTATTAATAAAAAAATAAAAATGCAACAAAAAATACTAATAATGATTTCAAAACAATTCATTATCTAGGTAAGATTGAGTTATAAGTACACTTTGTATCTAATTTATATGTGTTAGGCGATAATTTTTTGATTTTTCGTTTTTATCATTTAAACTTTTGTTATCGTGTTCAATAAGTTGTAACTCGTTTATTATAAAAACAACAAAATAAAATAATGACTATTTAACAACAACAAAAATCAGCATAACGTTGAACATGTACTATAATTTAGTAAAGTGGACAAAGTATATTTTACTCTGCTTTACTGTTATACTACTAAAATACTACTCTCGTATAGAAAAGGCATTTTTTTTTTATAAATTACAGGAATAATACTAATAATATAAAGTTAAGAATTGTTCACGTTTCCCACAAATTCAAGAATGTTTATACTGAAAAACGGATTAAAGAAAAACAAAAATCCTAGCTATATAAACGATATGTATTGTATTTAGTCAACCACCAGTTCATTCACTCTCCCATCCACATGAAAAACATACTCACTTCACTTACACCAGCACATACAGTCACACCTACCAACATCAACGCTAATATGTAAGAACTTAAAACTATAAAATAATATTAAGAATAATAATTAATAGAAGTTGTACGCATACGATTTGTTAAATGTGAATGAAAAATGAAATATAAATTAATACCTATATGGAAACAAAAAACATATACCGAAATATAACATAAAAAAATCTATTAGTGTAACATTACTTAAAGTGAATAATACAATTTGAACCTATAACAATCGAACCTGGTGCTCCAACCTTTCGATAATTCGCCGCTGGTTGATATATTATGTTGTGGCGCAAGCGTTGGATTTGTTTTAATCATCGCGATATAACCACTGATTAAATCAATTTAAAAAAAATATACATACAAGAAATTAAAATAATAATTATATTATACACACAACTTTTTCCTACGAACTTAACCCTTAAAAAAAATCAAATAATTAAATCCAATTTCCCATGAAATTGAAAAATACAAAACAAAATAAACATGAACAGTAGTTTACGAGCTTTGTAAAACAAAACAAATGTGAAATTAATAAATGAAGATTTTCTAAAAAAAAATTAATTTGTTTACCTATTCTACATCAATTTAAATTTTAAGCAGTGCTCACGGCGAACAAACTTAATTAAGTGAAATTAATGTTACTTTTAAGGCTCCGTCAATGAAGAATGTGTATAACTTTTCGCAACATCTGTTTGATTTTGACACGACGTTAAAAACGCGATCTGTGTGACAGGGGACACGTATAGGTCTGTTCCCTTACCATAATGCATTCGAATATATTCGTTCCCTTACGCAAAAGTTATGTTGAAGTGAACGAAGTTAGGCTAAATTTGACTAATGCATTCGAATGCACTATTGTAAGGGAACATACCTTATAGCTATTGTAGCTATATCACATTACAACTGTCAAACACGGCTGTAAAACGAGCTCTGTTTAGAGAAGCCTTTAGGATTAGGTATCCTTCATTCTCGAAATTAATGTGGTATTCGATTGGGCCGCACAGAGCACTTGTTTTGCTCACACAGCAATTTTTATGTTCTGTACGAAGCTACCTTCCTCAGATTTGCCTCGATTTACGAATACAGCGTTTGAGTTTGACAACTGATGGAGTTTGTTTACGTTTTCGTACATTTTTTTCTACAGAAAAGAAAGGCATCGCGGGTGAATATATTTTGTATATTTATAAAATTCAACCAGTGAATGGAAATGTTTAGAAAGTCGAAGACTGCACATATTCAAATCGCACGAATATCAATACAAAAAAGAGCAAGTGACTCTTTTATGTTCGATTAGGCTCACGACATCTGAAATTTCAGAGCAAATAGGTATGAAGGCCCATAAAGGTAATGCATAGATAAACACCCAGAAAATCAATTTTTTTTCACGAGATATTTCCCCAAATTAAGATATACATCGGAGATCTAACTAGCACTTAATCAAACACTTGCATAATGTCAGACACAGACTGACTCGGAGGAGGAGACATTAGTTGTTGTACTTTACTTTCGCTGAGATAGGATATTTGTTTTAAGTCCTACAACAAAAATGGACCAATCTTCAGAATGTGATATTTATATGTCGGCTTAGCGGTTGGTAATCTTTATTTTTGAATGGAACCGAAAAACCGGAAAAAGTCCTATTCTTGTCATCGTGTTCAAAGAAGTTTTTTGTTGAACTGGACACATCCACCTGCAAACGTGAAAGCCTGAATACATCCACCAAATGTCGCAAGTGTCAATCAGCCAGGTGTAAACGCCAAGAACGAGAAGCAACGAGAAGTGCACTTTGTGTATTGTGGCATTCCTACGGAAACAAAATTTATATTTCGATTCTCTTAAAGACTAGAGGCAAGAAAATAATTTTTAAAACATGACAGTGGACGAACAAAAACTATCCTATCGAAATAAAATAATTCTTGCTCCAATGGTAAGAGTTGGCACACTCCCCATGAGGTTACTAGCTCTAGAGCACGGTGCCGATATTGTTTACTCAGAAGAATTAATTGATTTAAAAATGATTACGGCCAAGCGAAGGGTTAATGGTAAGACATGGTATAAAATACAAAATATCGTTATTACATAACTAAGTATTCACACATCAGCCGTATTGGGTACCATTGATTTTGTTGATCCTTCTGATGGCAGTATCATCTTTAGAACGTGCGAAAAGGAGAAAAGCAAAGTTGTTCTGCAATTGGGCACAAGTGATCCTGAAAGAGCTCTTCAAGTTGGCAAATTGGTGGAGAATGACATTGCTGGATTGGACATTAACATGGGTTGTCCCAAAGAATTCTCAATAAAGGGTGGCATGGGTGTTGCATTGCTGGCAAAACCTGAAAAAGCTGTCGAAATACTCCGTACTCTCGTGAATAATCTCAAAATTCCAGTCACATGTAAAATAAGGTTTGTATTCTCCAACTGACTACTAAGCAGAAAATGGCATAAAGTTTTCATTTAAGGATCCTACCGAAAGTAGATGAGACAATAAATTTAGTGAGAAAATTAGCTGCGACTGGAATTGCAGCGATAGGTATACATGCACGCACAAGGGACGAACGACCCCAACACCAACCACATCCAGGTAAGTAGTTATGAAAGAGGTACGGTCTCTTGATTTGTTAATAGAAATTTATTTTCACAGTTGTCTTAAGGGAAGTCGCTAAAGCTGTCGACATTCCAATTATTGCAAACGGAGGATCCAGGGAGATAGACACCTATAAAGATATTTTCAAGTTTAGGGACTCTTGCGGTGTTGATAGCATTATGGTTGCACGAGCTGCACAGTTAAATGTGACCATATTTCGGAAAAATGGTACTAATGAATCATACGCAAACATTTTCGATTGAGCGCATGTTATGTTGTTTTTTTTTTAAGGTTTGTTGCCAATTCATGACGTGATAAAGCAGTACCTTCGGCTGTGTGTTGACTTTGACAACCCGCCATCGAACACAAAGTATTGTGTTCAAAGTATGCTAAAAGAGTTACAGGAAACTCCACTGGGCAAAAGGTTTCTCTTGTGTCAGACACTACATCAGATTTGGTAAGATATCTATTAGAATTTTTGAAGCTCCTTTGAGATAACTCTTGAACCATTCTCATGCAGTGAATTGTGGGACCTCGGCGAATATTGCTATAGCAAACAACTGGAATACCAAGAGAAAGGTAACTTTGGACGTCGTGAAGTCACCCCTGGGGTCATTCCCGGCGACGAGAATCTAAATGGACCCCAAGTTAAGAAGCAAAAAACCGAAAACGACACAATTGTAAACCCACCCGATCTAGTCGAGCACAACATTGCATTTTTCCGCACAAACTATCCTCAGGGTAACCTTACCTAACCTAACCTAATGTGGTATTTCTCGCGATTCACACTTCACTATCCTTTCAGATACCAAAATGCCTAAAAGCGTCCTCTACACGTATGCTGTGAAAAATGCTAAAGCTATAGCCAAATACGAAACACAACGAATAGACAAGCTATTCCGTTCGATATGCACATTCGACGGGAAAAAATATGCCAGCACATTTTGGGAAAAGAACAAAAAGTACGCCGAACAGGGCTCAGCACTCGTATGTCTTCTGCATTTGGGCCTGATCGAGCAAAGTGAACTAATAAAAAATGGAAGCATATTGAGATGACGAACTTTATAGTTTCTCTTCTTCTTCAATAAAACATTAATTAAAACATCTAAATATTCTATAATTCTTTCGGTGACTGTGGGAAATTGATGTATATAAGTGGGTATTCGCTACTACTACTCTTGTACATGATGCGTCCCCCTATGATAGTTTTGGGGTACTCCAGCTGGTGGCGGCGGTGGCATTATCTCAGTATCTTCTCGGTATCTATGTTTTTCAATAAACATAAGCAGACCCTCCTTCGTGACTGGCCACCTGATACTCTCACAAACGGCTGTGGGAAAAAGATGGATTATTCGAAAACTGGGAAACATTATGCTTGCTGTAAGGTTACATTTTGCTGTGTTATAACTGTTTGGATGAGTTTTGTCAGTACGCTCACGCAAAAACTCCCATTGACCGTTTTTAATTGTGCATTCAATGATCTTGCCGTCTAGGTCTTTAATTGCTTTTGTGTATTTCATTTTGTCAAAGTTTTTATTGTCCATTCCTCCCACAAAAAGCAAACCCACTTTTTCTGGAAGCATACTGTGTGTGAGAAGAGATATTGTTATTCAATGTAATATATATTTTTTAAATAACGTACCCAACGCCGCCCTCGACAACAATTTTAAGTCTAAAATCAACGGAATTTAGGCTGACTGGTTTCCATTTTAATATATCCGCACAGACTCCAGCAGTGTATGGCTGAAATTTTAAAACTAGGTTAGTACTACAAGTTGTGTGAATCTGCGACTGCATACCTCATTTTTGGGCTGAAAGATAAGTCCATCGGGTTCATGTGGAAGACATCGGGTGAATTTCGGATCCAATAGCGATGCCGTTTTGGTTATATCCCAGAAGTCTTTTTGGCGTACACTGAAAGACTGCGATTCCCTCCTGATAAGTCCCTCTGCTATTGCCGCGTTCCGAGGATCTGTAAGCATCCACACTTAGTTACTGACACAGAGGGTAGAACTGGACTCACCTATAATATCACATTTAATGCATTTCAATCGTTCCTCGAATGACCTTGCGCCAATGTTTAGATTGTTGACTTTAACGACGTCGTATACCAAGTAACGTGGTATACATTGATTTCCAACCTTGTCGATTACCATTTCCTAAAAATATTAACAGGTCAGCCACTATAACCTTATTCATCAATAGTAAGCAGCCTTACACCATCTACTAGCGTGTCAAAGATATGATCCTTCAGATTGTCGCGTTGCGGAAACTTGA
Organism: Cheilosia vernalis; assembly: GCA_949126925.1. NCBI lineage: Eukaryota > Metazoa > Arthropoda > Insecta > Diptera > Syrphidae > Cheilosia > Cheilosia vernalis. The sequence continues at coordinate 48,469,951 of OX421360.1, forward strand.
CATTGTGCACTTGGAAACAGGAAAGATTTCGATCGAAGAAGTAGACTTCATCCGCTTTGTTGATAAGCATCATATAGCGAGTACCGTCTGCCTTCCACGATACTCTGTATGGCTTCTCTTGGAGGTATTTCAAATTCTGTCTGTCCATGGATACTGGCTGAGCACCAGGAAAGCCTGAAGTCTTCCAGGCGCACATATCTTGTACCTTGTGTTGCAGTTCACCCAAGCGAGGTTCATCGGACACCCAATCAACACCAGAGACACCAGCCATAAATTTTGCGTCTTTAACGATCATCTCTCGTCTCCGTTTCTTTTTTGAGTTCGAGGGCTTGTCTGCATTGTCTTGAGCGTCATTTTCTGTGTCGCCCACGTTATTTGTTTCTGGTTGTTCTTCATACTGCCGTTTTCGTGAGCCATGGCCATCAGAGTCATCGGATTCGAAGCACCAATCTGGCAAGGCGGGTGCTTGTGGAGCGTCTTCCTCATCCTCATACCGTCGGAAGAGTTCATTGATGTAGTCTTGCTTATAAATTCCGGGTGGACGGGCCTGAGAAAAGGCCGATAGAGCTGCTTGCACCGAACAATCCAGTCGCTCAACCATATACGAGACAATGAGGAAGCCTAACCCAAGGGATAAGTATTTCAAGTCGATAACAAGCGTTTTCCCATCGCTCACCTGTTCTGTTGAATCCATGTGTACAATGAACGGCAACCATATCGAAGGGACGGTCATTTATGAAGTTGTCCACGATTTCTATGAACGAGCGTGTCTGTTCTATTGAAGGTGTTTCACCATGACCACGACACTGTAGCTTCACATATTGCGTGCCCTTGCCCTCGATTACCTCGCGATCGTAAAATCGTTTGGTATTGGTCAAATCGATCCAAAGACCCAATTTTAGCTACGATACGTTAAACAAAGAAAACACAATTATATCGGCCGTCGAAAATTTAACTTTCAACATACCTTTAGTGTCTTTACATAGCCGAATATCATTTCTGGTGGAAACATACAATCCAGCGGCATTTGATCCTTGAATTGATTGCTTAGTGGAGTTTTGAATGCTATAAATTTGTCCGCAATAATACTTTCACTCTTTCGAGGACAGTGCAGCCATCGATTTGGAATTGGTCCAGGGCCTCGGTGGTTGGACATATTGGCTAAGGTTATAATTGAGGCTTAATGAACTAGACGAAAAAATGATTTATATGCACATTTCTTGAAGAAAAACAATGCCACGCAGCTAGAGTCGAAATTACCTGATTTACTTATCCTTGATCCGCAACAAAACGAGGAAGAAATTCAACGCCAAACAAAACCACCACCAGTTAGGGGAAATTGTGGACGAATTGACCAATTTTGACGTTACGTATTTTCCCAGACTGGTTCAACGTCATGAGTGACATGAGTGAGTGTGTTCAGCCGTTGGTAAGGTGAGTTTAATTTTTAGACAGGTAGGTTGCGATAACGTAGTGCATTGTAAAGCAGTTAAGGCAGTAGCACAATATTTATTTTGAATAAACCGATTCACAGGGAATTTCTTAAAACTGGCATTAATCCGGTTTTATTTTTATTGGAACGGTCGTTTTCCACCACTTCCGTACATGCAAAAATAAAGATTCCAACCGCTAAGCCTTCACATTTAAGTTGACCCTAGCTGTGAAAGAGTTCCCAGTTTTGCATCGAATACACGAACAAAAACATAGCAAGGTGTTTTTTACTGCCCCATCTGTCGCCAGTGGCGCAGTGGTTAGTGTTTTGGACTACTAAGCGAGGGGTCCAGGTTCGAATCCCGCAAAACCCAAATTCCAACTCAGGGTTTTTTTCACTGCGCCACCTCTCGCGAACGTCTGACAAACATCCGGGAGTATAACTGTATTGAAAGATCTTCTCAATTAGCCGTTTGGAATCGACATAAAATTGTAGATCCCTTCCATTCGTTCCAAAAATGAAATCTCACACAAAACGAATGGTTGTGAGAAGCTAGGCCTAGGGTCCCTACGGACCTGTTGCGCCAAAAATTATTATTATTATCTGTCGCCAACGTACATGTTCTGTATAATATTTGAGTACTCGGAATAAGCGTTGCAGTCGCATTTACTTATGTGGTATTCGTTTGGGCTTCTTCAGATTGGCCCTCAGATTTCAGATTTCGGGTGCCTAATCGAACATAAAAACGTCACTTGCTCTTTTTTGTGTTGATATTTGTGTGATTTGAATATGTGTAGTCTTCGACACTTTTCTAAGCGCTTTCCATACACTGGTTAAATTTTGTATTAAAACATTAGAAATATCTGTCCCGATTGATGTCTGAATATTTATGCATAAATAATTTAAAAAAATAGATTCACCCGATACAATGCCTTTCTTTGCTAGAGAAAAAATTCACTGAAAATGTAAACAAACTCCATCAGTTGTCAAACTCAAACGCACTTGTATTGGTAAATCTGAGAAAATATCTAGATTCGCAAAAGTGCTCTGAAATCTGAAAAAGATTGCTTTTTCCTGTACCAAACGAACATAAAAATTGCCCTGAGAGCAAAAAAAGTGCTCTGAGAGCGCCCAATCGAATACCACATTATACTGATTTTGAAAGAATTTTACAAAATTCAGTTTTTTTCTAATTTTTATAGCAAATGCTCATTTCCTATCGAGAAAAGACGATAGACGACAAAGCTAACAGTGTTATAATATATATTTCGTTAAAAAATCTGAAACTCAATAAAAGGCGAAGGTTTACGGTCATAAAAAAACAGTCTGCACAAAGTGTATCCATGCACATCTACACTAACTGTCAAACTCATAGACGGGCATTCCCTCGGCATCCCAGGTGTTTTTGCATTTCTTAAATGCACACACCAAATACAGCGCTGTAATCAAATAAAATTTATTTTAAATTTGCCACGAGCGTGCATGAGTCCCAAACTTACTAGCTGCCTCCCATTCAGACTTGGACAGAGTTCCATATGGTTTAGAATTGTAGTTAGTTGCACTAGCCACTTTTCTTACATGGGTGTACTCATCGTCATCTTTCGAAGCCTTCTGCACAAAGTACGACTCCAAAGCTTGCATTCTCTCAAGAAGAGATCTACCTACATATGAAAAGAATATGTTAGGAATCATTTAATTTAATGACTTTAACTTTTACTCACCCTCCTCTAATGATTCCTTATAATATTCGGCGAAACTGTTCTTACGCTCCAGCTGTAAGCCATGTTTTCTGCATAGTTTTACCAGCGTCGGAAAATGCACTAAAAACTCTGGGCAATCGACCACCCCCTCCAAATGAAACTGATATTTTGCACCGAACAACGGGGGCCTCTCCGTGTCACACATAAACTCAATCTTATACAAGTCATTACCAAATGACCGTCCATTATCGGACTCTCTCAAGCGGCGCATAATCTCATATGCATTTGGTATCGTTGCAATAAAGTATCCACCTGGCTGCAGACATTCCCCTGCATTACGTACCATACAATCGGCTTGAGTTAGTGACTCAAATGAATAGTGAAACGAAAACTGACAACTAACCAGATGAAGCTTAAGTGAAGGATCCTTGTAGCGCTCCCTTAGTCGCACCAATGTCGAGTCACAGGCAAAAAACTCGGCAGAAAACCGAGCACCCATTTTGTTATTTCTGTTCATTAGACCATCATAACGTGATTTACACTGTTCCACACTAACTTCAGCTATATCGGTGCATATTAAATGAGTTATTCCGCCTTTCTCCCACTTATATAGGTCACCACCTTTTCCGCAGCACATGTCTAGCACCCGAATTGGATCACCCAATTTCTGTGTGTTTTTGATTTTGTTCAAGTACTCGTTGATTAACATACTCTTCATCCAGTTATTGAAGTTACGCATGTAAAGTATCCGAGACTTGTAACGCTCGCCAAGTCCAGCTTCTTTCAGTTTGTTGTAATGAGAGGCAACTACCTTGGAGTGCTCGGTTCCATGAACAGTTTCTTGTGGTGTACCAGTATCTTTTTGTGATTCGATGTTGTCTACTGCTTCGGAATCACTCATTGTTATTTGTCTTTATTACACACACTTAAAATAAAAATAAAAGTCTTTAAGAAACTAAACTACGGCCACGAATTAATAAAAAGAAAACTTATAATAATTAAAGGTAGATCTTTACTGTGCTGACATTTGGCAAAACAAAATGACAGCTAAAGTAATTCGTAATTTTTGGATAATGAATTTTGTGTCGGTAAAACAGTGCATTCACAATGCAATTTTATCATTCGATTCGCCAGGAATTTAAAAATTTTCCTGGGAATTTTTTAAAACTTACTAAAGGATTTTTTTTTATTGGGCGCCGTTTTTTCCACTTCGGTATATGCAAAAATTAAGATTCCAACAGCTAAATCGACAGAAATATCAAATTCTGAAGATGTCCATTTTTGTTTGTTTTTGTTGTAGGACCTATCTCAGCGAAAGTAAATAAAGTACAACAACTAATTTCACCTGACTTCCTTACTGCCTGCCTCATAATATAATTTCTTGCGTTCACACGCTCGACATTTCTTATGAAGTGTTAAAAAAAATTAGATATTCTGGGTATTTGCATTTACCTGTGGTCATAAATTTTTATTGAAAATTTCGTAGAGTTCATGCCTGGACTTAAAATTGGAAACTTCTCCAATGTTTCTCATCGTCATCTTTAAAAAGTGTGCAACAAAATCGAAACAAACAAAGAAAGCTTATAAAATGACTTCATATAATTTTTTGTGTGTGGCGTAATTTATGGGAGAATACACAAGGTTTTACAGCTTCGCAGTAGTAAAGCTGAGATGTGTAACCGAAACTGTTCTTTTTTTTAATGCTTCCTGCATTCTCACAAAATCTTCCTGTTGTTTTATGCTGTGGAATAAGTAAGCGAAAGCGACGTTGAAAAAGCAAGTAAAGTAAACACGAAATCAGTTTGACAGGCCATCGCTGTCTAAGCTGGTAGGGGCTCTAACACGATAAAGCTAAATCTCAAAGATGGCAATATAATGTAGAGGCTGCGGGGATGAAGAGGTCCATGAGGACACACCTTACTTCCTCTCTCATAGCTTTTGTCACTTGAGAAACAGAACACTTGGAAGCTATTACTTCCATGACTTACTTTCTGATGTTACACTTTCTGATCTTTACAGGTTCTTGAGGGTATGAGGATGGCTGGGCGGAGTCGGGTACAACAAGGAAAGACACGAGCTAACCATCAACAATACCAATGGGTACCCTCAAAAAATTTCATTACAATGAGTCCATAGGGACCTAAGTGTGGTATAGTAGGGTTTACCCTGCTGGTTCTCTTACTACAAGAAAGGCTTTTTAAATATTCTGAATAAAAATATTGTCTAGAAAATTTAAGTAAAAAATTTAGTCATAAATAATTTTACTCAAAAATAAGTTATAAATTAAAAAAAGAAAACGCAGTTGAACTGTCAATTTAAATGAAACTAAACTTTTTTCAATTTAACTTGAATAACGAAAAATATAGGTAAATAATAGGTATAAATTGATACCTATAAATAATAATTATAATGCAGCCGCTGTACATTGTCTGTTCTTTTCGGTTTCCCTTTTGTCTACGATAAAACTACCACCCTGTATCAGGTGGTTGAATTGAAGAAGTGAGTGAAGTGACAAGTGAAACGCCGCAGAAATTTCATAGTCGGTGTTTTGGTTTGCAAAGACCTCTTTTTAAATCCATTTTACATTATAAAGACAAGCACATATCATGTGATTTTCACTGCCAAACAATAACCCCAAAACTCATATCCATAAAATAATCTGTTCGCACAAAGTAAAAACTATTTATTTCCATCAAGCAATTGAAGAAATTCCCATTAACCATCGCAAACAATCTCAACGCACATCGCCGCATACAAAAGTACTTAGAAAATTGTTCTTCAACACTGAATGCCACACCATCAATATTCAACGCCAGTCGTCGCATTGCAAAGGACTTAAAATTTTCTCTACTCCAACAAAGTCGTAATCGGCGTCGGACGAAATCGACTTTGTCTTTTTCTGCGATTTGTGCGGTACAGACGTGTGTTTCAATATAAAAAATCCATTTGGACTTAGAAAAATTTTCACAAGTTTCTTCATATCCAATCACACGACTGGAATAAAAGGGCAAATATGAGTGTTGAAATTGCCGAGGCTTCTGCAGATCCCCACGCAGTAAGTAGACACCATAATTAACCTAATTGTACAAAAATCCACTCCTTCGTGTTTTATAATTTCAATAAAATATGAAAAAATCAAGTTGGAAATTCACAAGACCTGAAAATGGCGACAAAGACGACTAAGTTCCACCACGTCGTCGTCGTCGTCGTTCGTAGTCGACGTTCATTTTGTTCTCTGTTCAGCAAAGGCAATCGTCAAACAACGCGAAGATTTTTTTATTCCACTTGGATTTTATATTTTTCTCCGTTTCGTAGATTTTTGGTGCATATTTTTTGAATGGCAAAATTTTTAAAAGTCCATTTGTAAAAAAAAGAAAAATTGGGTTTTCATGGCGTTTGCAGTGGGAAAGAGAAAATTCATCGTCGTTAGCTCGCATTTATATAATTTTATTTTCCTATGTGCATTGCATTGAGGTTTTCCTTTCGACAGAGAATTAAATTAAAAAGACACAAAAAAAGGAAAGAAAAAAAAAAAAAAACAATCGTGTACAAGGTATGAAAGAGTTGAATGGTCGTATATTTCGATGAGAATGTGACTGGGACCTTTTATACACCATCGGTCGTTCTCATACCCCGAAATTGGGGAGAAGTGCACCTTTCGGAGATTTTGCCATTTGTCTCGATTTGCTCCCATTTTGTAATGTCGCATTTAGGTTATTTTCATGTTTTTATGTTGAAATTTGATAGTCAAATCAATTTTCACTTTCTCATCATACCTGATTGTGGGTGAAGCCCACGTGTAATACTTCCTCTCTTGGCATCAACAGAATATTTTTCTATTTATACATACCTAGCTGATAACAATACTTTGCGAAAACGAAAGGTTTTTTCGTTGATAGTTCGCTAGGTAGGTACCTAGTTGCAACGATTTCACAACTTGGTTGCACTGGGGAAATATTTTGCAACAAAGTGCAAATTTAAAATCTCTTCCTTTCATTTATTCGGGCTGTTGAAAACTTTGCGCAGAATCGCCGACAATCGCTAAAAATTGACTTAATAAGTGGACTTCATGCAATATACAACTTCGATCAGTCGAGTTGCCAATCGTGTGAGATTTTCATTCAAGTTAAACATGCCATGGCAATGTCATGAGAAAGGAGAATTTTAAGCGATTGAGGTTAAGAGCGTGTTGCCAGATACATACTATAAATAAAATAAAAACTGAATTGTGTTGATCCAAGTTTACCTGCTTAGTACTTCGAACACAAAGTTCTGATTTTATAAACTTCCTAAAGTTAAAATGTCCAACAAACTTTTGGTAGGCATACTTGTTACAGACACGTGGACTGGATTGTGTTTGTGATCCTAATCTAATGTGGTAGGTAGGTGTAGGTATTCGATTGGGCTTCTTCGGATTCGTTTTCACTAACGTCACTTGTTCTTTTTTGTTCTGCTATTCGAATATGTTTACCCTTCGATACTTTTCTACACTTTTCCCATTCAATGGTTAAATTTTATATTAAAACATTCAAAATTTGCCCCCCGATTTCTAAACATTTATACGTAAATAATTTGCAAAAATAGATTCAATCGGTGCAATGCCTTTTTACAGTAGAAAAAATTCACGAAAACGTAAACAAACTCCACTAGTTGTCAAACTCAAACCCACGTGTATTGGTAAATCTGAAGAAAATCCGAGAAAAAATGCAGGTACGCAAAAGTGCTCTGAAATGTGAAAAAAAAATTGCACAAAATTGACCTAGAGCCAAAAAGAGCTCTGAAAGTTCTCAATCGAATACCGCATAAGTTATTGTTTTGAATAGATTCAGCAGCTCAAATAAATAAGCAGAAAGACAGCTGAACTCTTTTCGCACTGGTTTTGACAATAGTTCCAGATTTCCTTTCCGCTGCGGCCGGCAGCTTGAATTTCTGTAATTTTTTAATACATACTGCTATAAGATATTATTTATACTATTTTTGGCAGTCTTTAGAGGAGGGAAAATTGAACTCTTGGAATAATTCTCAACTTTCTAGAGCTGGTTGGTTTTGTTATCTTTTCTCGTTTTCCATTGGAAGTGTCCGGGAGAGTCCGGAATCGGAAAAAAATCACTTCTAAAACCGTTCCATTGGACAACAAAAAAAACTCTTCTGGTGATTCTGAGGAGAGAATTTCGCTTCTTACACACAGGTGTAATTCTCGTATTTTATACAAGTCAGCTGACAGCTTCCATACGTTATTTTTTGGCATTTCACCAATACTCTTGAGGATTCTACCAGAACCAGGTTTTCTTGTTCCATTGGACTACAAAACGAGTGAAGCCAATGGAAAACGATATTTGTCTTTGTCTTTTCTTTACATATTGTTGCTGTAGTGCCTATCAGCGAATTTTTACTTGGCATAAGTTATGACAGATTCCACAAAGTAACTTAATCGTTTTCTTAAGTCGTATGTATGAATTAAAAGTTAATAAGAATTCCCATTTTGCTTTATATTCGGTTGCTGAAAATGGAACTTTATGCATGGTATCTTCATTGTGCCGTGTTGGTGACATTTGCATTTAAAATTTGAGACATTGGGTAGCACGTTTGAAAATATTTACACATTTATCGTCTAAATTACCTGTCTCTATCTTATCGCATTAACTTCGATTGGACTCAAAAAATAAGTGTGGAAACAAAAACTAATTTTCGCTTCTAAGTTTCATTCGTATTTTAGTTGTTAACTGTTGTCAGATATACCTATGTAACTGTGGACGAGTTGCTAGCTTTCTAGACTACTGATCGAAGGGTCTCACCACACAAAATAACTCAGGGTCTGAATAAACATGCGTGAGTACAAAATTGGCTACGTATAACGCTTCTTAATTAAGCTGTCCTGATTGGGCTTACAAATTGTAGGACCCTTCCATCAGTTTCAAAAATAAATACACAAAAGGTTGAAGTAGGTCTCAAATTCGAATAAGTATACCTATAATCGGTTCGAGTGTTGAACGTTTGCTTAAAACACTTTTGTGTGCTACTGCGAGACGGCAGTAGACTGCTAGGAAGTTTATGGAGATCGGTAATCAAAGTTAAAAGTTGTTGAGTTTGCTCTTCGATTTAAAAAATACCTTGCTGCAATTGTTCAAGTGCTCTCAAGTTAGCTATTCTTAAAAGGATCTATCTGAAAAAGCTTCTTTTAAATAAAGTAGACAACATTATAAACAAATTTCTTAACTTTTAGGAAAATAAGCCACAAAATGGTGGGGACGCCAACGGCGAAGTGAATGGCGTAAGTAACGGCCATAGCCACAGCAGCAGTAAACACAAATCCTCCAGCAAGGATAAGTACAGAGATAAGGATCGTGACCATAAGAGCTCAAAGAGCAGTAGTAGTCGGTAAGTTACTTCTTTGCATATAAATTTCAGAAAGTTAACTATACATATGACAATCATTCTTACAGCGATAAAGAGTATTCTGAGAAAAAACACACATCATCGTCAGGTAGCAAAGATAAGCATCGAGACAAGGACCGCGAGAAGGATAAGCAGCGTGACAAAGACCGCGACAAGGATAAGGATCGCAGCGATAAACACAAGTCCTCATCGTCGCACAAGTCTTCGAATCGCGACAAGGACAAGGAGCGCGATAAAGACCGTCAAAAGGACAGGCCCAAAGAAAGAAGTCGCGATGACAAAGACAAGGAACATGAAAAGAATGGCGAAAAAGAGAAAGACAAGAGAGATCGTGAACGAAACGGAGATAAAGAAAAAGACAAGGATAAGGATCGTCGCAAGGACCACAAGAGTAGCTCGAACGATAAGTCTCGGTCCTCCGATAAAGATCGCTCTGATCGCCACAAGAGCTCATCGTCAAGTTCCAAGTATAAACATTCCAGCAGCAGTTCATCGTCTAAACATCGAGACAGCAAGAGTCATCACTCGAGCAATAAAGATCGCACTATTAAGGAAGAGAAGCCCAACATAATTGAGAATGGCGACGAAAATGAGTTTAAGGCAGAAATAAACCATGTAAAGATGGATGCACCTAATACCGATTACGGGGACTCATGCACGGGATTCGAGAAGTCATCCGCCAAGGAGGGGTTTGAGGTAAAGCCCATTAAGACGGATCACACCTTTAACATGTCACAGGCCAGCTCCTGTGATTATTCAATGTCACAGTTTAAGAACGATGAGCCTTCGTTTGTTATTAAGGAAGAAGCCTCAGACAATGAGGCGAACTTTAGCAGTCAGACTTTCGAACAAAGTCAAGACCCTTTAAAAACAACTGTCAACGCTTCATTGTCCATACATAACTCAACGGCGATAAAGATGGAAGAAGATGAAGACGAAGACGATGAAGATGATGTGCCTTTGGCTAAGCGCAAGGCTGCTCCAGTCGCTGCCGAAGAAAGTGATGAAGATGTTCCACTTATAAGTAGAAAGAAGCAAAAAACCTCAAAGAAGGAAAAGGAGAAGAAAGTTGACAAGAAGAAGGGAAAAAAAAACAAGCGAGAAATCAAAGAAGATTTAGACGAATATGATGAAAAGCCGCTCAAAAAGAAAATTAAAAAGGTAGAGTACAAACACTCGACATGAAGGAATGGGAATAACTTTTTCGTTTGTCTATTTCACAGGAGCCGACCAGAACGACAACTTCCACTACATCTCCCACTAAGAAAAGGGGTAAAGCTCAACAAGAGGAACCAGAAGTTTGGCGTTGGTAAGTAACTGTTTTTCATAGTGTATGACAATCAAAACGGAGTGAAATTGAGAAGTGCTTAAGCTCAGGTAATTTCAGATAGTTGTGCAGTAAAGAATTAATTTGTTTTGCCTTATTGGCTTTACCGGCAGTGATTCGTGTAAAAGAATAGGAAATCCGTAAATAAGACCCGTATCCTTAATTTGTAGAAGAAAGTATTTTCGGCTTGGTGTGAATAGGGCATTAGTGATAAATCATTTTTAACTGGTTTTATTTGTGCTCGAGTAGGGTGTGCGTTCTGCCGTTTCAGACGTCTAGCACTTTCGTTTTCTGTTCAAATACTATTTATGTATTGCTGAGCAATAACTTATTAATACCCTATTCGCGAAAACACTCGAAAACAGAAGTTTTCCCATACATATTTCAGTTTTCAAAACGAAAACACCACGATAACGACTTCCAATCTTTGCGTTGTTGGAACAAACACACCTTTTGCAATGTTCAGCAAAATGACTGACCGAACAAATGTCACAACTTAAAATCCTTTTCCACAATTTGATGGGCTAATATTATTTTGAAATGCACTAATTTCATTTTGTTTGTTAATTAATGCGATCGAAATTTGTAATCACAAAAGTTTGCACCGAAGTTTAACTACTCTCTCACAGCTGATTGAAAGAAACGTCAAACGAAAACGAGTTGGTGGTCGGTGTGAATGCATCGACAAGTTTTCGAGGAAAACGCGGTTATGGGCTTGGTGTGGAAAGCTTATAAGCTAAGCATGTTTATTGTTGTATTATTTCGTATGCGGTTTACTCTTCAAAACTGCAGCTCACTTCGTTGAACGCATTTATAGATTTTCCTTGTGCAACTTCAAATGAGAAGTCACAAATACACAATCAAATTAATTGTTTGTTATTTAAATCACAAGCAAAATATTTTTTCGCTATACAAATATTTAAAATTTTTAGTTATTGCAACACGAGTCGAAACTGCTACAATTTACAAACAAATAAAAAAAGTTTAATTACGTGGCGTAAACTACTCGTACCTTTGTGGGATAAAAACACCAACATTAATATTACAAACAAAATTCAATTTCGATTCAATTGAATTTGTGTTTTATTTTTATTTTTCCTCCATGATTTTCATGCAAAAATAAAAACGCCTAAAGGCACAATTCCGTTTTTGTGAAATTTATTTGTATCCAAATATTAGTATTGGAAAAATAAAAAAGTGGCATCTCTGATATATGTTCCTATATTTCAGAACAGATGGAAAGAGTTGTCAGTTCGTGTCATGCGTTGACATTCGAGGTTATGTGCACCTATGGGATGGTTCTGACATTTAATTTTCAGCGTTTTTTTTTTTTCTAAATGGAGAGTTTTGTGCGAACTCTTCCCAAACTTTTTCAATTTCACCGACGTTCTGTATTAATTAGTGTAATTGGTCACTATGAAACGAATACTAGTGTGACTAATCAGGTGTATCGTTACACAACCAACAGAAGTACACCAAAGAAGCGAAGAAAACGTCACACTAAGTACAATGTGTTGTTACCTCTTTTCAGGTGGGAAGAAGAAAAGCGCGCTGATGGCATCAAATGGAACAGCCTGGAGCATAAGGGCCCAGTGTTTGCCCCAGAATATGAGCCATTGCCGAGTAACGTGAAATTCTTTTACGATGGCAAGGAAATGAAATTGAGCATTAACACAGAAGAGGCAGCGACATTCTATGCGAAGATGCTGAATCATGATTACGTGACCAAGAAACAGTTTAATGACAATTTTTTCAAGGACTTCCGTAAAATAATGACAACGAAGGAGAGGGAAGTTATTAAGGACTTGAAAAAGTGCAACTTTAATGAGATGTTCCAATATTTCACTGCCGAATCGGAGAAACGTAGAAATTCCTCGAAAGAAGAGAAACTTGCAAGAAAAGAAGAAAACGAAGCACTGATAAAGGAGTATGGTTTCTGCTTAATTGATGGACACAAGGAGCGTATTGGTAACTTTAGATTGGAACCGCCAAATTTGTTCCGTGGTCGTGGAGAACATCCCAAAATGGGTATGATTAAGCGTCGCATTGAAGCTGAAGACGTCTCGATTAATTGCTCCAAGAATAGTAAAATTCCAGAGCCTCCGAAGGGTCACAGGTGGAAAGATGTGCGTCACGATAATTCGGTGACTTGGCTGGCCTCATGGACGGAGAATGTACAGGGCCAGGTCAAGTACATCATGTTAAATCCGTCTTCAAAGCTCAAAGGTGAGAAGGATCACGTTAAATATGAGACAGCTAGACGCTTGGACAAGGAAATCGATAAGATTCGTTCAACATATCGCGATGAATGGAAATCCAAGGAGATGCGGGTGCGACAGAGAGCCGTTGCTTTGTATTTTATTGATAAGTTGGCTCTGAGAGCTGGTAACGAAAAAGACGAAGATCAAGCCGATACAGTTGGCTGTTGCTCGTTGCGTGTAGAACACGTTAGCCTACACAAGCAACTTAATGGAAAGGAGAATGTTGTGGTGTTTGATTTTCCAGGTAAAGATTCCATTCGTTACTACAACGAAGTCGAGGTCGAGAAGAGAGTCTTTAAGAATTTGGAATTGTTCATGGAGAACAAGAAGGATGGCGATGATCTCTTTGACAGATTGAACACGCAAGTGTTGAATGAGCATCTGAAGGAGCTTATGGATGGTGAGTTGTTTTGTCGCAGGCTTTTTTTTCCATTCTGATGAAATCATTTTTTGTTTGAAGGTTTAACGGCAAAGGTATTCCGTACGTACAACGCTTCAATAACACTGCAGAACCAATTGGATTTACTTACGGATGCTGATGCATCAATTCCAGAGAAACTCCTCGTTTACAACCGAGCCAATCGTGCGGTGGCAATTTTGTGTAACCATCAGCGATCTGTGCCAAAGGGACATGCCAAGAGTATGGAGCAGCTGAAAGATAAGATCCGTCAAAAACGTGAACAAATAGATGATGGCGAGAGTGAATATATGGTAAGGGCTTTTGTTCCGTTACACAAACTGGTTTAATATTGGCTTGTATGTCGTCAGGGTAAAATCGATTCTCTGGTTATGAAATAAGTTTTATATAAATTAGTCTCCCCATTTGAATGAGTTGCCATTAATTTGCTTTGCTTTTTTCTTGTTTAGGATTTGAAGAAAGCGGCCAGAAAGGGTTCGGTTAAGGAGAGAGTTATGGCTGATAAGAAACTCAAACAAATTGAACGGCTAAAGGAACAACTTAAGAAACTAGAATTGCAAGAGACTGACAGAGATGAGAATAAGACCGTTGCCTTGGGTACATCCAAATTAAATTATCTCGATCCTAGAATTTCCGTAGCATGGTAAGTTCGATTGCATACACTTCTAGCTGTCTCAACATGTTGTCGTAACATTCAATTTTGCTTACAGGTGCAAAAAGTATGGTGTACCAATTGAGAAGATCTTCAACAAAACTCAAAGAGAGAAATTCAATTGGGCCATTCACATGGCCGATGCGGATTACCGTTTCTAAAGTAATTTACTACACACCTAGCAGTATAAAATAATTAAAGCTATTAGGAAAACAACAAAATATTTAATTATATTAAATAACTACAAAAAAACAGAAAAACGTATGCCACATAAAGTACGTTAATCATTATTACTATTATTATTATTTTTTTTATTTAAATTAGGCATATCTCACCAGAAAACGACATATAATATAGTAGGGTTTTTACTTTGTTATTAATATATAATGCAAACACACACCACACATACACACCCAACTAATCAAAATATTTATAAATAAATATTGTTTAGTAATTACTAGTTTAGATATACAATACATACATTATACATGCATATATTTTAATATAACGTATCCTAAATTATAATTTTTAAGAACAAAACAAATGATGTAATTATAATTATATGAATAAGTTTTCTCCTGCAAACGATTTTTGAAACAAAAACAAATAAATGATAAAATAAACCTTCCTTTAGTTAATTTAGGACATAATAAAAGAACAAGTAAACAAAAACAACACGAAGAAGGGTAGGATTTTGTGTTACATAATCTGTGCAATTAATAATTCAATTTTGAATGCATTATGTATTTGATTTCTATTTTAAGTTTAGTTTGATTAATTAAAACAACAAATTTGTATAATGACTAAAGCTGAATTTTCAAAACTTAGGAAAATTTGAAAGGAAAACAACTTGTATATAAATATAGGCACATACATTATATACAATGAAAATAAAAAAAGTGTGTTTTAACATAATGATAGAAGAAAGAAACCGAACACAACAAAACTTAAATTCATTTTTTTTTGTAATTGAAACGAAAATACATTGTGAAGAAGGTATCTCGTAAGTGTTTGTTCGGATATTGATAGAAACGTTGGTGATAAATCGAGAGCAAGGATACCCTCCTTGCATCGTCCCTCCCTTTCCGTCTCCCCGTCCCTATTTCCAACGAAACATTGGACAACACAAGAAAAGCTCAGATCCAGGAAAACTGCTATGTGTGTAGACGCACATAGAAGTCGCTCGCGAGAGTACGTTTATTTTTAAGGTTTTTTTTTCAAAAGAATACGAATAAAAATTTTGTTTTATGATAGATTGAATGGATTTGTGTTTTATTGAGGTATGTACATCAAAATATATACAAAATTGTATAATAAACCGTACCGCATGCAGATTTAAATGTATTCATGAATATTTTGCATATATCTGTACCACTTGTAGGGAATCCTTGTGTGAAATTCCCAGCTGCTCACGTACTGATGTCGTCGAACGTTTAGAAGTGGAAGGGCCAGGATCATCACCGTCAAGTTCACTATCCGATTCCAAAAACTCAACGACAAAATTTTCTTTTTCGGATTGATCACTTTTGTAAGGAAGTCCCTGTAACTGTAATCGGAGTATTGAAATGAAGAATAGTAATGCGACTAAGTTAGTATAGCTTAAGCCTTATGTTCACAGTTTTACTTACCAGCAGTACATTACTTTCTTTTATGTCGTGCCCAGTAATGCATGTTTTTCCAATAATCTCCTGAACTCTTTCCTAAAAGTCATTAAGGGTGATTTTGCTGCTTGGACCACCACCAGTACCAATCTCGTACGATTTTATTTTTGAAGCTTTGGATCGTACATCATTTTTTAAATCGTGCCAACACTGGAAGTAGTATTAAGTGTTTAGGCATGTATTTACAAATAACAATACAATATTATTACCTCTCGCCAACTTTGCCAATCGTTTTTAGAGCCGAGAATCGAATTGAAATACTTAGCGGCATTTTCCCACATCAAACTGGCATCCTTATATGTAAAATTTTGTGAAAATTTTCCTGTTTTAATTGCAGGATTCATTTCGATGAAGTCTAGCAATGCTTGTTTTTGGTCTTTCGAGACATGACCAGTATTCTTCTTTTGTCTAGCTGCTTCCATTTTAATTTTATTTTATTATATATGTAGGAATTTATTTTGATTTGACTCTTTTTTTCTCTCACATAATTCGAAACACAAACCGTTATTTGAAGTATTGAAGTGTCAAACTCACAATTCCGTATGCGAGGCGCAAATCCGCATGGAAAATGCAGACGAGTACAATTCGAAGAGAAATTCTCGTATGCGGTTTTCGAGAATTGCTAATTTCAGTTTTTCGCATAGCGTCGGAGATTTTGACTGATATACGTATGCGAGAATTTTCGAGAATTGGGGTCTTGGTAGCGGGTTTGCGTTAAAAGTTCAACAGCAACAGCGTCAGAAGCATATGATACGACGACGCCAGCCAGCGGCGACGTTAATGATCAGAATGGGAGAGGTGTAAGTAATGGGTGGGTTTATTCGGCCATATGACTCTTGTTAGTAATAACGACTAGGGATGTGCCAAACCGAGTTAAACCGCTTTAGAATTCAAGTAAAGCGAGTTGCGACTCGGTTTGCAACTTAGTAAGGGAACGACTCGGGGAACGAAGAAATGAATTGAATCGTTGCTGCAACTCGATTTGGTTCGGGTTAACTCGGTTTGTATTTAAACAACAATTCAATATAATCCACTTTATGAACGGGTACGGTTCATTCAACCCGATGTACCTATGGACTCTCATACTCCTGAGAGAAAATAAGAGTAAAGAAAGACACAGCTTTCCAATTGGAATTTACAGTGCATTCGTGTGTTTGTACATTGTGCTTACTTATCTCACGCGTACCTAACCAACAGAAACCGAGTCGTGTGTCGAATTCGGTTTAATGGGGTGGCATTTTAATATACGGTTTTCGGTCAGTTCGCTTCGTTCCATCGTTTTTCCTAAACTCGGTTTGATTCTAAATCCAACTCGGTTTAACTGGGTTTAGTCGACACATTACTAATAACTACAGGGGTTGAACCGCCACTTCCGTAAACGAGCTATACTTTCACGGAATTAAGTTGATTTCACATGTGAAACAAAAACAAATTCCGTCACGTTATGCTCGTTCACGGACAACACGATTCGACCGCAGGTTTCGACTTGGTATAAATTTGTTTCATTAGAAGAAGGTATAAAGGCTGAGCAAGAAGTTATCAAATCGAATGATCTTTGTCACTTCATTTTTCGCTGCATAAGATCATTACTGATTACTACTGGTAAAATACCCATTGGGCATGAGTGCTTCTAGATGCATGAATGTAGGTATCGCAAATACCGTTTCACTTTATTTGAAATTTGATTTTCAAGAAGTTAAAATGCCGATTTGTTTGTTTCATTTGGAAAGTGAATTTTAAGGCGGAATAAGAAACATGATACGTTACAATTCTCTCTATTTTGAGTCGATTGCCAATTGACAATCACAATAGAGGCAAGTGCATTCGGGTATTTAAAATTATACGGAAAAATGTAGAGCAAGTGACGTATATTTCGCTTGTTTCCCAACTCGCATAAACTTTCCGTAGATCCACGAATTTTCTTCTATGTTGTGCCATCTTTAGTCAACACTATACATTGTATCGACTGGGAATCACGGTGCTCTACCGTTGTTTACTGAGATAAGGGCTCTTTATCCCTATCTCAAAAAAAGCTGTCGACTAGTAATCAAGTGTGAGTGAGAGGATTTGGTATGGTTACAATTGGGTAATGGAATAACCTCTGTGTGAGGCGTGTAAAAGTGAAGATGATAGTAGCCTTCATCCACACTTTTTTTACTACCTAAATGGTATTTCGATTTGTTTAAAAAATTGTTTTCTTCTGCTAGATATCACGTGTAGCAAAACTTTTTATAATCAACCCCTTCGTTATAGTTTTATAATTGCTTGTTTCAAAAGTGAGAACAATGGTTGACCTAATTTAATAAGGGCTCCGAATAGGATAGCTCGACCCTTGTCCATGTACCTACCTACATTAATTTCATTAAAAATAAAAACAAAATTCAACTTTATTTAATTTTGTATTTCAATTTTGGCATCTACTTAAATAATACCTAATACTTTTCTTTATTATTATTTCTTAAGAATTACACATTTTTCTGGGACATTCTCTTTATTATTTAACAAAACATATTATACTTTTAATTCTATTCTAAATGTCTACATGTACCTATGCAAGTTATATAAAACGCAGCACATGTACTCGCATTTATATCAAAAAATTTAAATTACTAGAATAACAACAAAAAAATGTAATTTTTTTAACTAAACTAGCCTAATACACATCAACTTTAATTTAACAGTTTAACATTTTGTCTAAATATGTGAAATAAATTTAAAACAACAATTTGAATAAATACATTGAATTGGAAAATATAAAACAATTAAAACCATATTAACAAGACTTTTGACAAAATATATTTAAAATTGTATACTATGCATAACTGGTAAAAAATACTGCTTTCGTTGCTGTTTTTCTTTTGCAATATTTTCTTTGCTCATTTCTAAGTCTTTTTGATTGATAATCTATAGAAGGGGATTATCCTTCCTTAAACCGAGGTTTGTTAAGCGCTTTTAAAAGAATGAGTTTGATCGATCAGGGTGTTCTTTTCTTAACTTTATCAAGGCTTAGATTGAAAAAGAACTTGTCAATAAGATGGTAAACGGTCAATATAAATTATAATGGAAACCATGGGATTTGCATACATACGTAGAGGGTCCTGTATTTTATATTTGATTTAGCAAACAAAAAATATATTAAAAAATTATTCCACAACTTTTATATTATGCAAGTCGAGCAAGAACCGAGGTGATTATGTATCCCTTTATTACGTATGTATAGTAACACAAGTTCCAACTATTCGCACTGACCGATCAAAAAAAAGGTAAACAATTGTCTGCGGTCCCTTAATTCAAGAAGAGAGTGTATTACAAAAGACAATTTGATGCTTATGCAAAGTTATTGAAACATTTTGTTTTTTCGTTTTATTTTTGTTTCGAGCTTAATTTCTTATAAGTTTAATTAATTATTATTTGTTTCGTAATCCTAATTTTAAGGGGTTTCCTGTGTTAACTTACATAACTATAACTACATGTTGTGTCTGTGTGTTTTCAATAATTTTTGAGCTTTTACAATTTGCTTTGAAAAATCTAGTTACGAATTGCAGCTTACATTTGAAATGCCGATTTTACGCTAACGATAATATTTTTTTTCTAGAAAACTTTAAATTATAAAATCAATAGAAAATATCTATTAAGCATTTCAGGGATGTGATCCTACTAGTAATTAGTAGACAATTCGTTTTGTTAACTTTCTGTTAATGATTTATTTTCCTCGATAGATTTCAATAATTCTATCTTGATCGACGTATTCGAAGATATGTGGAGCATCCATTAGAATACCAACAGTTCCGGCTGTTGTTACAATAAAAAATATATATAACTGCAGACGATCAATAACCATTGCTACATATTTCCAATCTTCACGTGTCTGCAATGAAAATCAATTAAAACAATTCGAAAAACAAGAATATCCCACAATTATAGAATCCGACGAATATACTGGGATAGATTTCATAAGTTCCATGTTTCTAGGTGCAAATTAGTACAACTTATGTACATCTAGAACTATGCTGAAGTATTACTTCTTGGAATCGATTTCCAACTCAACTGGATCCTATAATATAGGTAGCTATATTGTAAGATCTTACCTGTATGTAGAGATCTTCATTACGTAAGTGTTCAGCAATAAACTCGACAGCTTCTGTTGCTTTGCTAGCTTCTGGAGAAAGTAGAATTGAGTCGGAAGATTCGCTCTCTCGACGACAATCTCCAACTCCCAGATCGCCACCACTGTTGATTTTTCGATTGATTTTGCAATTGGGGTGGTGCAGATCAGATAACTCCATAACCTCCATTTTTGATTGCTTCCCACCAATGGCACTACATTAGATAAAAATGAATATTCTCATCAAAAATTAAAGAAGATTGTTTTCTATAACTTAATCGCGATACATCTTCTATCAAAGCAACGAAATATGAAAAGATTTCCGTAAGTTTATTAAACAATTATGTTTACGCAATATGTGCAGTGCATTGTGCAATCGTTTATTTATTCATTAACCAACTTACCTTATATGTTTTGGCAGTTCAGTTGGTGATCCATATGACGGATGTGGATGTGATGGCATACTCATACCAGGCATTTCCATCATCCAACGCAAGCGTGTCTTTCGTGGACGCTTCATTAGTAAAAACGCTGGCAGATAATGCAAGAATACACTACGAATCCACATGGGCATTCGATGAGTTCTTGGTCCTCGGAAATTCCAATTGATAATAACCACAGTGACCAAGATTGAAACCGTATTCATGATGAATGTGAAAAGCAAGTATTTAGCAATTAATGGCAGTACAAGCGATGTTGGCGGTAATATCTTCGACACTAGCAACAGGAACACAACCAGTGACAGTAAAATACTAATGCCAAGAGTTACCTGAAAAATTTCAATCGATTTGAATTCAAATTTTCCAACCCTCCAGCTATCTTCCTACCTTTTCTCCAGCCTCTGCAGGCAGATAGAAAACCAACACGCAAAGGAACGAAATGAGCACGGTAGGTAGAATTAAATTCACCGTATAAAACAATGTCTTCCGTCGGATAATAATATAGAACGTGATGTCGGTCTCTGTCGGATGGCTACCATCGCCTTCGTAGACATTTAAATATGCTGGCACTTCTATAATATCCCATGTTCCCGATTTCCAGTAATCGGACAAATCAACAAAGTTCTTATTATTGTACAAAGCCAACGAAACCTGATCTCCGTTAAAAGTCCACGATCCGAATTTCATAATACACGTTTGCTGATCAAAAGGAAAGTATGTCACATCGATGGTGCAGGAACTCTGGTAAATTGCAGGCGGAACCCATAGAACCTCACCAGTTGGATATATCAAGACGTTCGACTTGTATCGGACTTCGTAGTTACCATCAGCACTGCAAATGTGGTTCGATATGACTCGATTTTAAAAGAATGTGTTTAGTTTTTAGACTTACTTATTGAACAACACAATATCAGGCTTCCACACCTTATCGGGTGGCAATCGAAGTACACCAATGCCACCATAGTCGGCTTCATCCCATTGCAGTTGATAGTCAAACCACACTAAACGTAGCCATACGTTAGACTTCATGATCTGATTCTTCTCGTTCTACAAAAAAAAAATGTTAGTAACATACACAATAATTGTCCAACTACGCAACTTATAGAGACGTATTTTTTTTTAAACCAAGTTGTCATGTTGCAAAACAAATATTCCTAATTAACAGAGAAAGCAAAAACAAGATCCAACGACATGTATATTTAAATATTTTCATTGAGCATCACACTTTTATTGGGGCATATTAACGTTTAACCATAGCATGTCATTTCTAATTCAACATCCTCGATAGTATAGTGGTCAGTATCCCCGCCTGTCACGCGGGAGACCGGGGTTCAATTCCCCGTCGGGGAGATGTGGAGTTTTTTTTTTTTTTTTTTCTTAATTTCGTAATTGACATTGTATACCGAATTTAACTAGATTTCTTTTAACAGTTTCGGATCGTTCGAATAATTCAAAGAGGTTCTTATCTTTTCTTCCTTAACAATGAGTTTGGTTTGGTATAGTTAAAATAAAAAATTCTTTTATAAACGCTCCGAACTGGTGGTGGTGGTTATGTATTCCGTATCGTGTAAACCTACTCTCGCTCCCGATGTACCCACATAAATATATTCATATAAACTTCGAAAAGTGAAATAAATGGGATTCCTTTCTAAGTAAGCTTTTATTCAGGCAAAAAGCATTCTATAAAGTATTCCAACAGTATAGTAGGATAAATGTGAGCCCGAGCGTTCCAGAAAGCGACCATCAAAAGGAACAAACAGATTCTCGAATCACTTTACTTTAAAAATATAGACTCTCCTTGATACGTTATGCTATAAATAGACTGGTTTTTTCTTAACAGTGCTAAAAACCAGCAACAAAAAAAAAAAAAGATCAGTCATGGCAAATACAAATCCTTTGCGTGCACTTGTATTTCCAAGCCAAAGCAAACAAACATGAATTTACTCTTTGTAATATGCAATAATTCATATGCTACATATAAGAAAAGCCCAAGAAACCAAGTAGAACACAGAAACCATCAAATAATTAGGGCACACCCTGATTTCGCAAGAAAACCAAATCAACGATTAAACATAATGATTTCTAAGGCGAATCTGAACAAAAGCACTTACCACATTAATCAATTGGACAAACGCCAATCCAAAACGAACTCCTACTTTTTGTGTCATATTTTGTACA
Organism: Cheilosia vernalis; assembly: GCA_949126925.1. Classification (NCBI taxonomy): domain Eukaryota; kingdom Metazoa; phylum Arthropoda; class Insecta; order Diptera; family Syrphidae; genus Cheilosia; species Cheilosia vernalis. The sequence continues at coordinate 48,492,521 of OX421360.1, forward strand.
GGTCTAATCAATTTGTTGTAACCTCGAAAGAGATCCCGAACCAAACGTTCCTCATCCTCCGATGCTCGAACTGAATTAAAGATAATAATTAACATCACTAACACTTTCTCCATATGTACGAATTTCAATAGTTAAGTACAAACCTGCCGCTAGAGCAACAAAGAGCAGAAAAACTCTTGTTAACCATTTTATCTGCTCCATCCTTTTAAATTCTAAATTTTAAAATATCTAATAACAGATCTTCATCTCACATTTCACCACATTTCCACAAAGTTTTCCAAACGAAGATGCAGCATCTTTTCGGGGAGGATACGCCTAGTTTGAGTTTTCCGAAAAACTCTTAGCGAACATTTTAAATTGTTTTACAGCTTTCGAAAAACCTCCAAAATAAAAGAACAACCATTTAACAGCTTATATAAATTAACATTTGGGATAGTGAATTTTGGGCAATTAAAAGATGCTGATGCAAATGAATTAGTCTTTTTTTCACATGGAAGAAAATATACTACGGGATAATCAGTGTACCAATTTGTTATGCTTAAGAAAATAAAATCGATTCCGAAAGCCTTCGGTAAGCCATGCGCATAGCCAGCACATCCTTAGGGATGAAATTCGTGGATAAAGGAGAACAACCCTTTTCTGTTTAGCAAAACATAGATTTTGTCTTTTGTGTTGTGTTTTATGTTTTCTCCTTGCCTGCGCCATTTAACTATCATCATTCTTTGGGGTGTTCTTGTTTATTTTCTTTAGTTTATCATCCTTCTCAGTTTCGTCAACGACAAAAATGGTACGTTTCGATGTAAGGCTAAGGTAGCATTGTAAGAGATGAGAAAGAGTGTGGTCGGGGGGGTGTTTGATACAAAAAATTAATGTAGATGAATATTTATGGCTACTGTCCCTCAATTTGATTCATTTACAGAAAGTGTGAGTAAATTCCAGCATCTAAGTAGTAAAGACCGGTGGACATTGACTTCATCGGAAGTGGTCCGAAAAAACCAAAGTAGTCACCTGAACCAATTTTTAAGATCTGATCCCACTAAAAGTACTTTTCAAGTGAATACTGTTCGGATGCTAAAATCGGTAAGGTAGTGTGGGGGTTATGCTACGAATCAAACCCCAATGTGAGGACGGTTGCTCCAACTTTAGCTCCATATTATGTTGTTCAGCACGGGTTTAAGTTACGTTTAATCCAGTTTATACGTCATGTCAATGCTTCAACTCATTCTATTATAACAGAAAGTAAAATCTGAAGTTCCGCAGAAGAATGTTAACCGAACTACAATTTATGTAAAGTAGATTTGCAGTTCAAAATTCATTAATTCCATACAAAAGCTATCGGATCAAAATGAATTTGTTATAGTTCTACGCACAAATCGCTACTGGTAGCTCTATTTACAAAAGCAGGTCACCGCCATGCAACTTTCTTTCAACGTAGAATCAACATCTTTCGGCTGGCGATGCAAGCACCTGACAAAAGTTTACCTGTTTGCAGACATGAATGCATGAAAGGGAAAAGTATACGAAACTAAAAAAACGCAACACTGTTCAGGAAGTAAATTCTTAAATTCCTTTTATTTTAACAAATTACAAGCTAAATGCTATACAAATGTTTACATCTGTGAGAAGAACTGTGTAATTGGTTTTGTTTTAATTGCCGGTACTACACTGTTTGACGATCCTTTTACATTATTTATCGACTTTATGCTTTTATTAAGTGGGGATCCTGTGGTCAATACTGTAACCATATCGGACCGATTCATACATAATTGAAGATCTCTCGCATAGTGGTAGTCCAAATGTTCTGCCATTAGATCTCTGTGCATTGAACGGCCACATTTATCACAAACCACCTGCGCCGATGTGGAGGGCTCATTCGACTGTGTCAATGGTTTCATAAATTTTTTGATATCAGAAGCTGCGACTTTCGGTGAGTTCGGTTTTAATTTTTTGCTTGCACTGTTAGTTTTTTTTTGCGTGGTGTTGATTGCGACTTTTGATAGGATCTCTTTGCGGTACTCCTCCCTTTGCTGACGGCTTAGCTCTTCGGCTATGTGTTGATCTTGGTGAGATTGAATCGTTTTCTCATCGGAGAGAATATTTTGACCACACAGTTCACACTTTGTGAAGAATTCCTCTCGTAGGTCTGGTATTGCGAGTTCTGCGTAGGTTTCAGTAAATAAATCGGGCGATTCAGCTTTTCTCTTAAGAGATGTCGACGGCAGTGTTATTGCACCCAAAGTGATATTCACCTCTGGTAGGGAGTTCTCTTCGGACGATAAGTCAGCTATAGTCTCCTCGCAATACAGTTTTTCTTCCTCCTTCGAAGTCGAAGCTTGTACTGCTTGCTGCTGTTTTTGATTGATTTTGCTCAGATGAGCAGCAAAGAAACTTTTTGCCGCTGGCTTTGTCTTAGGTGGTTCCTCGGCAACTGAAGTACTTGGGGTTGGAACTACCGTTTTCTCCCTCTGATTTGCAAATAACTTTTCTAGCCGACTAGGTTCTTTTGCTATTAGACCTGAATCTGAATTGGGAACTGGCACCGTATCTTTCTGAGTGTCAAACATTTTTTCCAAAACCATTGTCGTATTAGATGTGTTGGAATTCTTAGCTTCTGCTGTCACAGCAGGTTCGTTCTTCTTTTGATTGGCAAACATCTTTTGCAGGGTATTAATTCCCCCGCTGTTAATACTCTCAAACTTGCCAGCACTGATGCCCAAGAACTTAATGGGATTATTCAATGCGAGATCACTGCCTGGCTTGAAGAACTGATCAGTGTTTCGCTTTAACACTTCTAACGCAGATTTCTGTATTGATTCGGGTTCGTAGTTGAGCAACGGTGAACTCCTTGAACTGGATATGTCCTCTGAATTGATTTCTTGAACAAAACTCACAACCATTTGCTTTGCACGACGATTGTTCTCGCTTACGTCCTTTTCCAGCCGATCAGCAATTTCAATGGACAACTCTTGCAGCCAGTGATCAAGTGTCTTGAGGCCGGTAATACAGTTTCTCCCGGGAAATTTCTTACAGCAGCCAATGCTTTTTGAGTAAAAGCGAGGCGTTACCGCTTCCAAATCAATTCCACGGCATATTAGATATATCCACGACCTGCCAAAGAGACTGGCATGCACCGCGAAGCATCACAGATAGAAAATAACTAACTTACCCATTTTTCTCGTCTAACTTTCTTTGCAAATCGGCTTCAGAGAAATTCAGCAAATCTCCCAGACACTTAACTTTGAGTCTCTCACATATTTCTTCGCCAAACTTTGCTCCCAATCCCTTGATCTTACTTACAGGAAGTGTGCGAAACAATGGCGCAATCTGGGACAATGGTATGATAGTCTGTTTATTCGGCTTGTTCATACCGCACGCCAGTTTCGCTAGGATTTTGTTGTGTGCTATGCCAGCTGAGCATTCGTAACTAGTTTCTTTCTTGACAGCAGCACGGATTTCACTGGCAATAGCAGCTCCGACTAATAGCCGCAGGTCGCTTTTTCTAACAGCAGGCGTATCGTCAGCTTCGTAAGCAAGACTATATTCGTCGTCGTCACATGGATGGCTGATCCTCGAAGTAATCTCGCCAATGTACTCCCCAATGTTTTCATAGCCAACGGCATATGTATTTACTAACTTATCCGGCCCAAGAAGGAATGTGCCCTTAAAAATTAGGACATCAGTACAAACATAAAACAATTATTTACATACAAGAAAACCTACAGCATTCATATCCTCCATTTTTTTATTAACTTCTTCGGTAATGTCCAAATAGGCCTCATCCACACTAGCTCTCTCCAATAGCGAAGTGAATCTTTGCAGAACATTGGCGACATCTTTACCAGCATCCCGATACTTTGTTGTATCAGCCTTTTCTCTGATGTTGGGCACTTTAGCCAAGATAATATCAGGACACTGTTCCTTGGCTTCGTCGCCACGCATATGACGTGTGACACCTTTTGCTCTGGCTGCGTAATTTACTGCAATTATACTAAGAACATTTTGAATATTGGACTACGTATTCCTAAACATATTGCGAAATAGATTACCCCCCACCGCGCCAGGGATTGTACTGTACGACAGCAAGTGGTTTTCCCGCCAATGTTGGATCTAATTTTGCTTCCACTTGGCAGTAGAAGCAGTCCATGTCCACGAGTAGAACAACGCGATCATATTTGTTAGTAATGTTAATAAAGTTTCTTGTCGAACTCATTTTTAATCTAAATTCTATATTTCTTGTAAGTTTACAGGAAAAACAAACAAATTTGTGAAGCAAATGCAAAAAAAAAACAATAGAACAAGTAGTTGTCAAAAAAGGTGACATAGGTACTAGAGCGTTCAAAGATAGGTTTTTGCGTTGCCAACTAGCTATGTTCTATTTGTTTGTTTTTGTTTAAAATTATTCAGGCTGTATTCAAATTTGTCTGGACGTAGGTACCTACCTACTTATGGGTGGGTGTTATCGAATGTGGAGTCTATATAGCGTATAGTATTGTCTCTGGTTGGGGGTAACAATATTTTTTGTTCTTTTGCTTTTAAATCTTACGAATTTTTACTCATTGCCGTTCCCTAACTCGAAAAATTCGTAAAAGAGAGCCCCATCAAGAGAGCTGAGAATTCACAGAGAATCTTACGAATTTTGACTGAACCAATTTCTTGGTGTAAGAAGTGGTAAAGCTGTCAGTCATCCACAATTTACAGCTGATTTGAGGTTTGTTATCCCATTCGGCGTTTTGTTTAATAATATGGTATCAACAGACGGAAAACTAATAGGTCCGTTCGTGTACTTTCAGCATAGAAAAATTAAAAATGTCAAATCTCTAAAATCGAGAGAGAAGTCTCTCAATGGCCGCGTTCCACTGCCCGCAGCGGCATGTCAAACTCCATATAAAAAAAATTGACATTTTACCATTTGCGCTAGTATCGTCTATCACTTTTTGTGAAATATCCCTTTCAGGGAAATTTCTCAATCTAGCGCAAAACTACCCGCTGCTTTGAGAGAAAAAAAACAAAAAAAAACAGCTGTCAAAGGAAATCGATCAAACGACTACAAAATAAAAACAAAAATACGAAGCCGAGCTATAATTGTGATAAAATTGGTAATAAGGTAAGTAAAATAGCAATTCCGATATTATTATGGTTTTTATAGCATGTAGGTAACATTTCTTTTTAAATGTAGTTTGGAAATAATTTTGCGACACGAAATTATTTATGAAGGAAAGTCATATGTTTTTGATGCCAACGAAGATGCCGCTGCCGCTGCCGCTGCGCGAGCGTTCCTTCTTCTGGGATATTTTGTGCTAGAAGACTAGCGGGCAGTGGAACGCGGCCAATATGTCAAGAGTACCTGATCGGTTTTTACAAAAAGTTTAACAAATGTCATTTTGACATAATCGTAAAATGCAGCATCTACAAAATAAGATGGAATTGATTTTTTTACAAGTTAAATACCTATTAATTACATTTTCCATTTGAATGCGCTGATCATATGTTCTAGGAGAACATTCAGTAATAAATTGTTCCTCTGACCTCTGACGTCGTTGAAGACGAAAATAAATAGTTTTACTTGTCAAACTTTTGAGCTGTCGCTAGTTGGTAGTTTTCATTTTTCAGTAAGTCGAAATTCGGCGAGTAGAAAATTACGAACAAATGAAAAGAGGAAAAATGTATTTTTTCTGATTTTCTCATTTTTTTTAATTTTTCTCAGTACATGAGCCGAGTTTTTTTGAGCTTCGATCTCAGCAAAGCAAAGTAAAGTAGGCTTTTCAGCACGCTAATTACAACAACTATTGCGAGTCCTGAAGTGTCAATTGGAATGTAGTTGTTGTAATTGCGTGCTGAAAATCCTACTTTGCTTTGCTTTGCTGAGATAGAAGCTCAAAAAAACTCGGCTATGGTCGCATTTGCACAGTTTCTTAGCAAATTTTAAATAATTTTACGTTTGAATCTCGATAATTTTCGATTTCGATAGTTGCAACGAAATTCTTTCTTGCTGTAAAAAGAAACAATCTGCTCAATGTCATTTTGAATGTAGCGTCGCTTTTCCTCTTCTTGAATGCTTGTAGTTTAATCAGTACAAACACTTTCACATAATCGGATTCATCAAAAAGATCATCATTCATCACTTTCATATAGCTAATTTCGTTAGTAAATTCTCAGTGGAAGGGTAATATCTCTTGCTCTCTTGATGACGTTCTCTTTTATGGATTTTTCGAGAAGGAGCGGCAATGAGTAAAAAATCGTAAGATTTAAAAGTAAAGGAACACACCTACGGTTTCTATTTTCACAAATCATTAGAAGTACAAGAAAATGGTACATATCCACAATTTAAAAAAAATAATCAAATCGTCTTTATTTACATTTTTACAGTTGCTCGCATTCAACAAGAAACGATCACGACACACTTACAATTAATATTTTAACACGGAGTGTCATAATTAAATAAAATAACAAAATATGAAAAAAAAAAAGCTTTAAATAAATTACGCTAAAGTAATGCTAAGGGCTTGGTACGAAATATTTCTTCAAACACATCATCAAACACTCAGGATCCTAGTGATTCATCTTATTCTTAGCACTAATTACTGCAACGCTGCCAACTCTACGTTCATCATACACTGGAATGGGATTATCATCCTTATTGCCAATTGCAGTTAAGGCTGAAAATGATCCATCTGAACCATCGGCTAGATCATGACCAAGTTTCCCTAGAAATTTTAGCGTATCCTGCAGAAGAAGCATGAAGCGTTAAGAAGGTTTGCAAAATTTGAAGAAGATAAACTTACCTCATCGAAACCGTTTTCATGTTCCACTAACATTGGTGCCAACTGATGGTGTAGTCTTTTAGTTTGAACAGATTTATTGATTGGTTCATTAAAAACTAAATATCTGATGATAGTCTAGTTGGATGATAAATTTGTAAAGATATACCATCCAGATACTTTTCGATATATTTCTTACCTGCGCCACAGAAGTGGTGATCTTGGATCCACCCGCTGCTCCAATTAACATCCTAACATTTCCCTGACTGTCTAAAATAATACTTGGACACATAGAAGACATTGGACGCTTTTTTGGCTTGATATAGTTTGCTGGTGATGCTGGGATGCCGTAGCTGTTTATTGTGCCAGGGGTAGAGAAGTCATCCATTTCATCGTTAAGAATGATACCAGTCTGCATAGAGCGTACTTTAGAACCAAAGCTATAATAATAACAAGAACAAACATCGTTTAGTTACTATTTGGTTGTTAGATAATTGTGAACCTACTAGTTGTTGACAGTGCTGGTAACAGTGATAGCATCACCTTTCAAATCTAGCACAGCCATATTAGCGGTACCATGATCTTCATGGTTGGAAAACTCCGCACCATAGTATTCATAATTCCCAAAGGTCCTGTCATTGAAGATCTTCTTACGAGTTTCTTCAGCAAACGATGCATTCGTTATATCTTTAAAAACTTGTTCGGTTTCTGGCTCGAAATGCATGTCGCCGAGTTTGGTGCGTTGACCGTAGGCGTGTTTGAAGCTTTCTACAACTTGATGCCAGTAAAGGTTAGGATTTTTGTGATCATATGCACTCACAATGTTCAGGATATATGCCAAAACTGCACCACTACTAGGCAGAGGTGTTGTGTACAGAGTGTATTCACTAGACATCTTCACCACAACTGGTGGATCCCATGCAACACTTGAAAATTAAATTAAAAAAATAAATTAGCAGGACGGGTCAAAACAAATCGGAAGAAACACCTACCTATATTGTTTCAAGTCTTCTTCGGTAATAATTCCACCCATAGCTTTTATATCAGCGACTAGTTTCTTTCCAATCTCACCTCCAGCGTACATTGCACTCATGCCCTGTTCTGCAAGTATTTCGAGGGTTTCGGCCAATTTCGGGCGTGTCATGATGTCACCGGTCTGCCATACACTACCCGTATGCGGGTTAATGAAAATCTCCGCCATGGAAGGTTCTTTGAGGATTCTCTGCTCGTGTTCTTTCATTGCATTGTGCAAGTAGATCGACACGGTGTGGCCATTTTTACAGAGCCGAATAGTTGGCTGGAAAAGGTCTTTCCACGGCAGTTTGCCATACTTTTGATGCAGGCTCCAATAGCCGAGAATTTCACCAGGAACAGCAGCAGCAATTGCACCTGAAATCGAACGTTTCTTACATAAAGATCAAAACATAATTTTATCGCACACTATTTTTTTACTGACTGACGATTGTCTAGATTCGGGCACGGCTAAGTATTTGACGTAACGTAATGTTATTTCTACTAAAAATTGTGTGTTTAAGAAACAAGTTGGGCCTTAAAACGTACAGGATCGTGCCCGAAAATGAAATACTGGAGCTTAGAGTCCTTTTAGCGAGCGAAGCGAGCCACACACTCCTACTTTACGCTCTTAAACGTTGACATTTCGTTACGTAGCCGTGTCCCGAACGACGTGCGATAAGCCTTAGCCTATTTTTATTTGGCCCTCCTCAGTCATACCTACTAATTCTGCACTGTCACTTTAAAAACACAACTTCATAAAAACCAATAATCCATGCACGTCATAGCAAAGTCGGTCCAATAAAGCCTTATCACATTTCGGATGTGCCAATTTTATTTAAGCAACAAAAATAAAAACGTTTAAAAACCAATTACTTGTCACACACACACTCGTTGGGTTTTACGCTTATTGGCATTGCATACGCTATGTCTGAAGCTTTTAGATAACAATCTTATATTTCTATTTTTATTTACAATAGACATGTTATCATCTGGTTATCACATCTAGTCGAAACAAATAATGGTGTATCTTAACGTACAATCTTATGAATTGAATGTGTAGATCGACGTTTAAATATATTGTATTTTAGTACATTGATAGGGGAAAACACGTATTCATAAATATTAGTAGAAGTTATAAATTTTATAAATCTGTTATGGTTTTTTTATTATCGTTTCAAATGTAGGTATACATATTGTTGTTTAATGTCGCTTTCGATATGGCTTTCTAGATTTTGATCTGAGATTTCAGATTTCTGCTACGAAATCTACCATTTCAATTGAATAACGCATTTCAAAATAATTTAATATAAGAACTCGTTTCCATACTGGTAAAATGAACAGTTCAGTAAAAATAAGCAATCCTTTCAACGATAAACAATTCGTAACCGCCAGCTGTGAGTCATTAGTGGAAGTATGTGTAAATCTGAAAACAAATCTAGATTTCTCAAACAAATTTGGCCAATCGAACATAAAAAGCAATCTTTTCGTAAAATCGAAAACGACATAAAGTTTTATTATCTGCGCGATAGTCAGAAGGCAAGACTGACAAATAATTTTGCGACGCTATTGCGATGCGCTGTATGACATGATACGTATTGCGATAGACAATGAAATCGCTGCGTTCCATATTAATGACAGATATCAAACCAGGGTATAACTTATATGGTTAAAACAGATACTAATTTTCTTAAAGTACAATTGTCTTCTTTGTCAGTCGCTAGGATTTTGTATATTCAGCCTAAATACAAGAAATTGAAGCGTGTGTTTAATATTTGTGTTAAGTGAGTGCAAAAGAAAAATGCGTTGGTATTTACTATTCGAGTTAGCCAATCAAAAATACTTCGCAGCAGATAGGTTCTTTTCATCGACAACCAAGAAACAGTCGGTTCTACATAAAGATGACTTTATATTTTCTACTTGTCATTCAAGTCCGTAGCCACTCAAAAAAAAGAACTGTGAGCCAATTCTATGACATTGTTTTCGCGCTGTTTGGCACTTGCCATTTTACTGAATAATCGAAAAATCAACACTAATTTGTTAAGAGGGTTATTAACTTATTTGTTTGCTAGCATTTGGAAAACAAATAATAAGTCTATCGCTTTTTTTTTTTTTATTGTAGCCATACGGTACTTACCAGTTATCACTTTATCGACATACATATCTTCGGTCGCCGCAAGTGGTGCCGATTCGCGTGCAATTATTGTTTCAATAGTTCTCGTTTCTCGGGTATAAACCGTTGCAACAAAACCACCACCTATTCCCATGCTATGCGGCAAAAGGACACCTTCGCACAGTAGCGTAGCAATTGCAGCATCAACAGCTGAGCCACCATCATCGAGCGTAGCACTAAAATTAAAAGAAACAGTAGTTATTTTAAAGACTCGTAAACAATAACTGATGGGACTAAAAATCCACTGAGTTCAAACGAACTAAATTACGAAGTGACAATAAGGCTACCAGTTTTATTGGGCATAGTCATGTGGATCATACACAGGCCATAGGTTCACGTGGAAAATACACCAACAAAAAAGCTGAAAATTCCATTTCAAGTTTGCCGCTAAACATCGTGTCAATAAAATCACAAGTAGATTACACAAATGCTACGTAACTGCTGTGTAAACGATTGATATACGATTTTAGAACATCGTTCATTAATACGGATGAAAGTTGTTGATTGTTTGAACTCGAATGGAAATACATACATACCACAATTATTTGCAAATTTCGAGAAACAAACCTTCCAATTTCAGCACATCCTCTTCCATTAGATACTACTGCTCCTCGTGGTCCTACACTGCTACTCTTCAGACCAAAGACCAAACCAAGCGTCAAACCAGTTACAAGTAAAGCGGCGATTATAACCCATATTAAAATCTTTTTATTGCATTTGAACCTGGAAACAAATTAAATTAAAACATTAGGTATGTTGGTATTAAGTTGAAAATGTATTTCAATTTAAAGATTACACATGAAATTGTTGACACAAAACAAATAGATATCTAAAAGTCGCATATTATCAGGCAGGCAGGCTACCACAATGCTTTATGTGAAATCGCGGAACTGAATCAAGGCTTATCGCTCATTTACGTTGTAAGTTACCACTTAAAGATAAAAAATGGCAGGAAGGGTTTATAATTTGTTAAGTGCGATTTCTTGTTTATATTATGTAATACTATTTTACTATAACTTGATATTTAAAAGTTATCCTGAGAACTACTTCAGGTGTACGAAACAATGTATACAAAGTTTCCGAAATATGTTCTTGAGTATAGGTATCTGCTCTTGTCAATAGTATTTACAGGTAAAGTTGTACAATCGTACATGTCTTCATAAAGTTTAATATTTTGTCATACATAAGGACTGTTCCTTTACTTTTGTAGTAAAAATGGAAAAGACTGTCAAAACGGAAGTGGTGGGGATAAATTCTCTCTAAAGAGAGACAAACTTACGGAAAAGTTAGGGAACGCTTTTGTAGTAATCTATGAAAAATAACAGATGCATGATTCAAATATTCAAAAAAGTGGTGCGAAAAGTCGTTAAAAAGTCTGATAAAATCGAGGAATTTGCTAATTACTAAGAAAATTAGTTGCATTATCTAAGTAGCGATGAAAGTGATCTGGAATTAATCGAACTTCTTCTTGATGAATCAAAGTATATGGAAGAGTTTGACTGATTGAACTACAAGCATTTGTGAAGAGGAAAAAGCGCCACTGCATTAAGAATTACATGGTGGATATTGCTCCTTGCTACAGCTAGTAAGAATTTCGTTGCCACTTTTGAAAAGAATCTCGAGAAGAACATTCAATTTTGTTTTGCCGCCGGTCGATACCATTTTAATACGAAAAAAATCAAAACAAATGCACGCATTTATGCCAAATAGGGCAACAAATTTCAAATCAGCCGTTAATTGTAAGGTGACTGACATCTTTACCACTTCTTACACCAAGAAATTTGTTGAGTAAATATGCGTAAGATTCTCAGTGGAATGGTAATATCTTGCTCACTGGAAGCCGCTCTCTTTTACGAGTTTTTCGAGTTATGGAACTGCTATGAGTAAAAATTCGTAAGATTTAAAAGTAGAGGAACAGACCTATAAACTTTCATCATACTCCTTTCAAATAGTTCAGAGCGCGGTTACACCTGATTTGCATTTCGCAAAAAAATAGCAATTTCCATTTCATATGATGTTCGTTCGGGTATTTTTTTGCTAACGTAAAATTATTTAAAATTTGCTAAGAAACTGTGCGAATACGATCACGTACTGAGAAAATAGCAAAAAATGAGAGAGAAATCCATTTTCCCTCTTTTCATCTTTTCGTAATTTTCTACTCATCGAATTTTGAATTTAATGAAAAATGAAAACTGTCTAGTAAGTGACAGCTCAACAGTTTGACAAGTAAAACTCCATTTATTTTCGTCTGCAACGATGTCGGAGGAGGAAGTAGTAATTTAATGTTCTCCTAGAACATATCAGCGCATTCAAACTGGTAAGATTAATAGGTATTTTAGCTTATGAAAAATTAAATTCCAACTTATTTTGTAGATGCTGCATTTTAAGAGAACCTTGTCAAAGGTCAAAATGATATTTCTCAAGCTTTTTGTTAGAAAAACGGTCAGTTGAGAGATTTCTCTCTCGATTGCTGAGATTTGACGTTTTTAATTTTTAAAAGTACATGAACGAAATTATGAATAATCGAAGAATCGATTATACGTAATAGTAATAGTTTTAGCGTCGTCGGAGTAGTGGCTTAGTGGTTAGTGTGTTGGACTACTATAAGCGAAGGGTCCAGGCTCAAATCCCGAAAAAAAAAACAGAAATTCCAACATATTTTTTTTTCACTTCGCCAATTCCTGCGAACGTCTGACAAACATCCGAGAATGTAGCTGTCTTAATAAGCCGTTGGACTCGGCACAAAATTCTAGATCGCTCCCATTCGTTCCAAAAATGAATTACTCACACAAAACGAATGGTTGTGAGAAGCTAGAAAAAGGGTTATTACAGACCTGCTGCGCCAAGTATATTTTTAACTTTCTCCATTACGTAGTAAGAGAAAGATATTGGTTTCGTACAAAATTTCGAACTCGAGATTTTAATCAATTCTGATATTACGATGATAGAGAAACTCAAAAAAGTGGGTCACAAAATTCTGTCCGGTCTGTCCGTCTGTCCGTCCTTCCACAGGCCTACAGCCTAAACGGCTTTTCGGATTACGTTCAAACCTCGGATTTGGAGTTTTTGGGCTTACAGCTCGGGAGGTGTTTTTTTTTTGCAAGGTAACCTCAGTATTAATGGTACCTCCCATACAACATTTTCGTACCAGTTTGATTTGATCGAAAACGGCTCTAACGATTTCAACTAAAATTGATATTTAAGCTTAAGTAGGTGAGGTGACCAGGACTGCGTACCCAGTTTTTGGCTAAAAATTCGAACAACGGTACTTTTGAAATTTCGAATTATCTCGAAAACGGTCTACCTATACGATTGTAACAAAAATTCATTTTTAAGGTAATTTGATCTTTTATAACTCAATAGCAAACTCAGTTTTTCTCTATATTATCGTATAAAGGATTTTTGAAAAAAGGAATTTTAGTTTTTTTCAGTTTACCGGAAAACGGCAATAACGATTTTGACCAAAATGCAAACTTAGAGTCAAATGGATGTTTTCAAAACTTTTGTGTCCTCAATTTTCGATTTGCTGAAGACTCTGAAAGTCAGTCAGACTCGCACTAAACGAGAAAGTTTCGTGCGACCCAGTCGTGCACTTTATTTATTTTGTTTAACGCTGATTACAGCAACCTAACCCTGGCAAATATCTTGCAAACTTCACACCCGCTCCTAAGCTGCTGCCTATCTGAATGTATACGTTTATAATCAAATAGCATATAATCGGTATTTTTATTTACGAAAAACTTGAAACGAAGTAACCTTAGGTATCTTTACAATTTTGAAAAAATGAATGATACCAATTATACAACGTCCTTGGCCTTGGTGGTCATATACCAAACCGTGCTAAATACGTAGGACAAAATTTCTGTGATAAGACTGTAAACAATAATAAGCGAAGTAGTTAAGCTGGAGCTATAAAGCTCAGAACAAGAAAAATGGTATCTATATCACGAAACAATTTGTTGTTAAATGTATAGCCATCTCATATTTTATGATATGACCAAGTTTTACGAATCTCAGGAATATAGATCCAAACTATAATAATATAACTATGTCACTAAGTTTGACAGACGTTAATAACGCTATTGCTTGTCTTAAGTGGCTGTAAGGCAAACCTATAAAAATGAGTAGTTGATAAGACAAACTGTGTTTATGCGTCAGTTCAATATTACACGTGATTTTTTATTTAGCTTCGATCTCAGCAAAGCAAAGTAAAGTAGGATTTTCCGCACGTAATTACAACAACTACTGTGAGTTCTCGAAGTGTCAAGTACAGAACGTAGTTGTTTACCTTGCTTTGATGAGAAGAAGCGTAGAAAAAACAAGCCTATTATGCGAAAATGTGTTTCTTTCACTCTAGCTGAAGATTCATTTTACTTCTCTCATAAACATTTCGTCAATCAAAATACATAGGTATTATATAAATAAATAAATTATTCACTTTACAAAATTTTATTATTCATAAGAACAACAACAACATTTACCAATTTTCTTGAAGTAATATTTATATTACTTTACAGTTAGCCCAGTGGTAGAAATACTGCACAATCTTCCCAACGTTCCGTTTAATGCATTGAATGTGGTTCTTAACTAATTCCCGTTGCCTATTTATTTATAAGATAAATAAAGTGTCCAAGAGGTCTTAAACTTTTTAAATCTGACGTTTCAATTTGCTTGTATTTGGAACATTACTAATGCGAAAAAAATCTGTCTAGCCATCTATTGTTTGATTAAGATCACGTTTATACAGATATTTATTTTTGGAGAATAACACAAATGTTCGACAGCTGTTTAACATCAATCAAGCTTAAAACTGCAAGTTGTGGTTGGCACAAATTTTACTTAATTGAAGTTTCAAGTAAGGCACACACATCCCATGGGTCATGATAACTCTAGATTTGAAATAAAAAATAGATGTGACCAATGCAATTCTCTCTGTTTGTTTCTATAAATTATTAAATTGTAAAGTATACAAATCGATGTTTCCTATAAATATTCCACTGACATTATTAAGGAGGACAATTTAAAAGGTTACATAAAAACCAATAAAAATAAACAGTTGGCGCAATAGGTCAGTATGGACCGTAGGTCTAGCTTCTCGCAACCATTCGTTTTGTGTGAGTTTTTAATTTATAGAAAAAATGGAAGGGATCTACAATTTAATGCCGATTCCCAACGGCTAATTCAGAAGCTCTTTCAAAACAGTTATACTGTCGGATGTTAGTCAGACGTTCGCGAGAGGTGCGGCGCAGTGGGAAAAAAACCTTGAGTTGGAATTTGGGTTTTTGCTAACCACTTACCGCTAAGCCACTGCACCTACACATGAAAACCAATTCTTGTATTATAATCCCATGCGTTTAAAAACACTTTTCTTGCCAAAATCAACGCAGAGACTGGTACAAATTGAATATATACCTATGTATGTATAATGAAATCAAATTTATAAAAATATCACTCAACATCTAATTTGCATTAGTCGAAATAAAATAATAAGAATTACTGGCTTTTAAACACAAATCAACAATAAATTAAAAAAATATAGGTACGGTGTCCAAACAACAAGTTATAATTATTAAAAGCCGCCACAATAACTGACAAATACAATTTTTTCACTTGAATACGATCATTGACTTTCTTAATCCAGTAATGCAACCTAACGTGCATAGAATCCAAACATAAATTGACACATATACGAGTTGTAATCGTAGAAATCAAACTTACAGCATTTTAAATATATTTGTTTCTTAGTAAGGAATTTAGAATTTACACAATTGACAGGATTCAAATACCGTAAAAAAAGCCGATAATCATGAAATTCGAGACACGAGTTTGATTTTCGCGCAACGCCACCGAACTGTCGCGAAACCCGAGATCAACTAAAGGTGCTCGCACAGACCTCGTGCTTAGTCTATCGCGATTCGCGAAACCCTTTCTAGTTCTGTTAGCGTTTTGTTTTGACTGTTTCTCTTAACTACAGCTGTGCTGCATTAAACGTTGTGGAGTAGGTTGTAATAGGCCTTGATAGTGCAAATAAGTAACTGTCTACGCGACGGCGACATGCGAGCACGAGTAAAACTCAGCAATTGTGTCTCGAACTTATATTAGCGGTCGTTAAATAACGCTTTTATATGAGTTTGCCAAAAAAATATCTTCGATTTCTATACACTGATAAAAGAATAGCTATTAACGGGAAGTCCTCTTAGTCGGTGATTGGATATATGGGGAAAAAACAATTTGTTAAGGAGAAATGTCAACCTTTTTGGAATGTGCCGGCACAGATAAGCTAATTGAGGATTATCTATGTATATGTGAGTATTTGCACATAAATATTAAATATAATACAGCTACTTCTTTTACTGGCTATCAGATAAAGAGAAATGGTTTTTTTTTTGCGCACGATTATAAATGCGTCGACTAAATAATCGAAAGATCCTCCAATATCGTCACTTGAAATTACTGAGAGGAGTACAGTGTGTTGCGAAATTAAGTATAAACACAGAATTGTCATTCGGAGTAATTAAATGTGACTTTCCTTCAAATGTAATTATTATTGTCTCTAAATTGTTCGGAGGGGGTGCGGTGGTCTGATTTATCGTAATGGTTTTTTTATGTATTGTGAATGTGAGTTTAGGTGCTGAAACAATTTACATGATTTATATTTTAATGCCATTTTCGATTTGATGTACCTAAATGTTAGATTAAATAAAACAAATAAATGAGAAAAATATTTAAGCTCGTAAATATGAAATATATTAATCCAGCAGTTGTTGCAAATACTGGGCGTGTCTTTTTAAACAGTTCTTTATAGTAAAGTAAAGCAAATTAGACTAATGCTCGATAAATTGGTTCGAGTGGCATTTGTTATTGAGCGGCATAAAATATTTTGCTTCTCTACTTTTTGTTTGCAGTTTACTAGTAATTTCTAAAGGTTCCAATATAAACTGCTTCTGCCAAATTACTTCCTCCTGAGAATCTAGGATTTGTCAAAGAGGATTTAGTTGGTGTAATTTACCTACACTTATTTCGTGCTGAAGATTTTACTTTACCTTTTGTTTTGCTGACATAGATTCTCAAAAACATGCATATTGTTAGGTTAGGTTAGGTTAGGTTAGGTAATATGGTTGTCTAGAAAGACACACTTAGACCGAAACACATATTGTTACAATGTTCGATTGTATCTAAAGTCTTTGCAGGAGTCGATCAAATCAATTTAAAGCTTGAGACGAATAGCAATCTTAATCTTAATCAATCTTTTTCATGTTTTCAATGTAGCCTTAAGTTTTTACCTAAGCCTAATTGTTGGCTTTAAATCCACTCCTCCCTATACTTTAGCCATCCAAATAGAAAGCAGAATATGCACTATTGTGGCAAAAACCTTCGCATAGAAGGCTTCTTTAAACAATTTGAATTTTTGTTTGATTATTATAAATACATACCTTTAAGCCGAAAGGTACCTACTCGTAATAACAAAAACTCTCTTTTTTCTGTTATTTTGACGAAAATGTTTTATAGCTTAGTGCGTCCTTACAAGTTACAACCCAACAAAGTACTCGACCCCAATGGATCAACGGATTTGTTATCAAATTTTTCAGTGAGCAATAGAACATGAAGCAATTACGTGTTTATACCATCGACATTCTACAAAACCTATCGAGTTTGACATGAATAGCAACAGAAATAGAAATGCGCAGATGTTTGAAATAACGCAGGTTAGATTAGGTAGATACAGCAGAGCGAGCCCTGCAGTCCACCATGTGAACCCATTGTGATGTCCTTGTTGGGGGTTAGCCGTTATTGTTGGAATTGGGAAGTGTTCCCTTTTGTATTTCCTAGTAACTCAGGTTACATTGTTCTCAATGGGATAGATACGGGAAGATAACTTAAAAACACTATATAATTATCAGATAAGAAAATATAACCCAAATGGCAAACCGACTTTTGTTGTAAAGGTTCCACTAATAGCTGTCAGAGACGAAAGCGTCTCTCACCTCGATATCGTCAACAACCATAATATGCCCATCAAAACAAAACAACTATATTTACGTAACAATTCACTTTTGAAATTCGCACCCGTTATCTATGTACTCAGTAGTAGCTGGTTATAGTCACACACACTGCATTTTAATGAAACTGTCAAAATGTATAAATCGGATAATTCAGCCGGAACGCAGCAAACAAATTAAAAAAAAAAAAAAAACAGTAAGTAATTTAGAAAATATTTAAGCAAAAAAAGAGACAAATTAGCTTAAATGAACTTGTCACGTTTTGGAGTTTTGTTGAAATTGTATACCTATACCTACAAGTATTGCATTTCAGTAAAATACCGATAATTACATGTTTTCAGGGAAGCCGCACTAAACGTGACATATCTACCAATAAGTGGAATACTTTCACCTGTCGTCGGCAGGCGTGCTATGTTGACTTTGGTGTAGGGCATTGTTTTATTTTAATTATTAATATTATTAACTTTAGGAATTTCCTTGTATACCGAAACAACTGGAACCGAGCTCGATACAGCAGTTTCTTTCAATAATATTATGGAGGCGGAAATTTCAAATTTGTTCAGATATTTTTTATTGTTATTCTGTCAAAACAACTACAACTGTGCGTTAAACGAGGGAGCATATTAATTTAAATATCTGAATATGTAAATCATTGCTAATGTTTAGCTGAACATAATTACCAAGCTACCTACCTATTACCAAGCTAATACAATTCGTGCAAAAATATGGAAATGATATCAACGATTTGCATATTGATTCGACTTATGTAATATCTATGTCAAAGCTAAATAGCTGAACACAAAAATATATTAATAAAATCTTAGCTTGTTCGTTTTAGTAAGTTTCAGGGTCTTCAAACTGCTTCGTCATGCACTTAAAGAAGGGGGGGGAGTGTCATTTTAGTAGTCATGTCCAGCTTTCGTATAATAATTGTCGCCCAAATCAATGGTTTATGTGGCTCAGCAGCAACGTCGAAAGAAAATTTGGATTGAAATGTGTGATCGAGTCGTGCATTGCCACTGCGTTCAGCATTCAAAAGAATCGACGCGAAGTGACAGATGTATGTCAAGTCTTATTAACGCAATGACAATTTATTTCATTTATTTTTGATATTTAAATTCATTAGAAAAATGTACATTGGTTAATTCTTTGAATCAAAAGGTCCGTTCGTATACTTTCAGCATAGAAAAATGAAAAATCTCAAAAATCGGGAGAGAGGTACCTACCTGACCGTTTTTCTTACAAAAAGTTTAAGAAATGTCATTTTAACATTTGACAAGGTTATCTTTAAATGCAGCACCAACAAAAGAAGTTGGAATAGAATTATTTGCCAACAACCTATTAAAGTTACCATTTAAAATGAGCTAATAATTATGTTCTAGGCCACCATTCAATTACAACTTCTCCTCCGAGATCGTTGCAGACGAAAATAAATAGAGTTTCAGTTGTCAAACTTTTGAGTTGTCACTGAGTTGTCAGTTTTAATATTTAATTAAAATCATTGAATCATTGCAACTCATGGTAAATTGGCTGTTTGCGTATACTGTAATAATATGTGGAATCTGACGATCAACCTAGGGAAGTCGCAAGTAATGGTATTTAAAAGAGGTAAAGGTAGATATTGCTCTAACGAAAAATGGCACTTCAACGGCGAAGCTATTGAGGTGGTGAAAGAATATAAGTACCTCGGAGTATACCTTACGAGAAACCTAAATATGGAAAAGCATCTATGCGAAAAATTGTCGAAATCAAAATTAGCCATCAACGATGCTTGGAAAAAATGCTTTATTAACGTATGTATAGCACATAGTGCTAAGTTTAAAGTATTCGAAGCTGTTTCGGAGTCCATTATGTTCTACGCTGCGCAAGTATGGATAGGTACTAAGGTATTATCTATAACCGAACACTCCAAATTATATGATCATGTTGGAGACAGGCTTATCACCACTATTCGTGAAAACACTAAAATTACAAATCGATTATGTGCTCAAAGTATTGAACATGCCGGACTATCGCCTGCCAATCAATTCGTGGAAAAAATGGATGGTATCAGGATTTGCTGGAACTAGCTAGAGGATGTGGAATTGATCTAAATCTAGATGAAGTAAGGAGTTGGAAGCCCAAACTCTACCATTTGATCAAATGTGTGGATGAGCAGTTACGACAAAGGTTTATAGAAGAAGCATCAGGCTCACCCTATGGAGCAGTTTATATAGCAGATTATGCTACAATCTCGAGGGGAAAACTATTTTCGGGATGAGCATAGGTAGTGTAGAGGAAATATCAACGGTGCTAAAAATGCGTGGAGAACTCCTCAAACTGAATTATGTACCACATATAGACTACCTACCTTTAATCAGCAGCTTGTGTAATTTAGCGGAGAGAGAGGATATCTTTCATTTAGTTGGGAGGTGCCCAATTTGAAGGTCAATATTTGGAAGGACTATCTTATCCGAAAACCATGTCTTACAAATCCTTTATGAAGTTGACGTCCTAGAGCTAACCAGGTACTGCAAATTAGCTCTTCAATACAGAGAAAGGATTTTAACTGAAAGTTTCTAAAATGCAAAATAATTACTGTGCTTATACTGTTTTTTGAGTTACGTAAATTATCACTTATAAGTTTTATTTTTATTTTTTTGTTCTTGGTTTGCCAATCAGACAGACGGCAGTATCGTGTTAACTGATTTTTGTAAACAAATTTACTAAATTGTAAATATCTTATTTTATCTTTTGCTGGAAATAAAAATCATCTAATCTAATCTAATCTATTTAATTTTTCAGTAATTCGAAATTCGGCGAGTAAAATATATTATGAAAAAATTAAAACAATTTAAATGGATTTCTCTCTAATTTTCTTTTTTTTCAGTTTTTTCAGTGGTCGCATTCGCACAGTTAAAAATATTTGGAAAACGTTTATAAAACTTCACTGCACTAGCTAAAACAAAACTTTTTGTGAAAATTCTATTCTATGCCTACTTGTAAATTGATTGGGGCTATTATTTGGCGTATGGCAACTTTAGGCTTTAGGCCATAAAACCCTCACCTCTTCATTAAGCCACCAAAATTCGGTGAACTGCGCTTCAACGTATCGCGATATCGACCCTGTCCCGATCCGTAATTGTGATACTAAAACGGAGGAGCTCGTGAGCATTGGCGGCGTACCCGTCGAGCACCATTGTGTCGGGTTTTGTTGGGTTAGTATTTTATGTACTCACATTCAGGAGTTCTAAACAACCGTAGACAGGCCCTCCAGGCATTTTCCTGAATCTTTTCCATATAGAACGGCGCTATATTCAACCACATGGGAGAGCCATAAGCGAAGATAGGCCTTATAAGGGCCACGTAGCAAAACGACCTTCAACCTGGAGTCAAGCTGACTGCTGTGAAACAGTCTCCGTGTCAGAGCGTAGCCCCAGCAAGACATGTTTTTCAAAATACAGGTATTGGTTGAGCCAGATGCCAAGATACCGCACAACTTTTCTCACCGCCAACGGCCTATCCAATACCTAATTGTTAATTTTCTCAATTTTTTTCTGGTATCGCTAGAGGCCCCAGCCAATGGAGTTATGATTTTTTGCAGTTGATTTTCAACTTGCAAACATCGCAATACCTCTTAATTTACTCGAAGTCATAAAGCGTAAGGATGTTGATAACCTCGATCTTTGGTCCTTACCTGAACGCCACTAAGGCCCATTTTATTCATTCGAAGTTGAACACAACTCGGGGAGTTTTCCATATAAAAATCCCCAAGTTGTGTTCAACTTCGAGTGAATAAAATGGGCCTAATAAAATGGGCCTAAATCGTCTGCGTACGCTATAGCATGTCTGAGGGAACCCACCAGATCACTTGTGTAAATATTAAACAGGATCGGAGAATTCACTGCTCCCTGTTGTACCTAAGCCGTTTTTAGTTTCGAAAACCCTGCTCGAAGTCGCATTGCCAGCTTTATGACATTCCCATAAGCATGTCATAAATCATATAAAGCAAAGGTTTTTGAATGCCCATTCTGGTCAGCTAATAAAAGAGCCGCTCCAACCATACGGTATCGAAGGCATTCTCGAAGCCGACCAGGCAGGCACCCGCGCATTGATTCTTTCTTTTATTCGACTGTATGTCGGAGACCAGTTTGGACGCGGCATGAATAGTGTCATGCCCGTTCTAAAGCCAAACTGATTGTCCGGAATAATATTATTTTCTTCAACCCATCTTAAAATAGCTCTATTAACGACTTTCTCGAATACCTTGCTACCATTCGGGAGCAAACTAATTGACCAACGATTGGCAGGGTTCGTCCTATCTTTACCCTTTTTCGGGACAGGGTGTTCCACCGCTAATTCCACTGCGCCGGATAATATTCACTATTCAGCGTATTGTTAAATAGCGTGGCAAAGATATCGATCGCCTCTAGTGGCAGGTGTCTTAATACGACGTTTGGGACACCGTAAACTCCCGCCGACCTTTTGTTTTTAAGTGACTCAAATATGTACCGAAGTTCATCTCTACTCACGGACAGATGAGTATTTGCATCGGCGATTGTGCCATTTGCACGGTTGTCGTCATTGAACCCGGTGAAATCTTTGTTCTCGGATCGGATCGGTCCGCAGGTGAAAATGGTTAAGAAAGTCCTTCTCCTCGAGGTCGCGATTACGGTGAGCCTAGTGAATGAACAAACAACAATTGGCAAATCTATATAATAAACGGATGCACAATTACTGCAGTTCTATTTGGGAAAATTTGTGTGAATTGTTTTCATGTCGTGTAATTAAACATTATGTATTTTGTAATCGTGAGAATGTTTTCACACTTCCACCGACCAATTATTCAGGCAGATAAACTTAAAAATAACACATTATGACAGCTTATCAAGTAAGATGTTTGCATTTGTGAGAGAATTACATTGAAATCGTAGTTTTGATGTTGAAAAATCATTTGTTTTTATTAGATTAGCTCTATTAAGCTGTTAATTTGTTAATTAGTTTAATCACGTTCTTTACTGCGGATAATTAAAGAATCCATTGTTAAACACTGTTCTAATCTGGTACTAATAAAGGCTGCGTCAAACGTACCATCCACTCGCGTACTATCTGGCGTCTGCTGTCTAACTTGTACAAGTTTATTTAGGGGGAAGTCGGAACTGCATGTATTTAGACATAATGTATATAAATAGCTCTCCGTATGCAGTTCTGATTTCTTTTGTGTGTCATAGTTGAGTTTAGGTATATTCTTGTGCCTGCAGTTGCAAAGTTCAAAATCTTACATAAGCGCCACCCTGTATACCTGCCAAGAAGAGTCAAAATAAGTAACTATATGTAAGCATTTCAGATACGAGTTAATATTCAAATTAGTTTAAAATTCAATTGAAAACAAAAAAGGTTAACGTCTGTTTTCTAAAGCTCGGAAATTTGTCATATATCTATCACATCCATCCTATCTTTGTACCACTTGACAGCAACAGGATTTATTACAAAGCCTGGTTATCAAATCAATCCAGCAGGAAATAAATCTGATCAATTATACCTACATCGATGGTGATTTATACTTGCGTACTACCCCAAAATGGCGATAATAACGTATCGTTCAACTTTGTTCTTATATCAAAGTCGAAAAGTCAAGACGGTCTTTTCGTTTAATATTTTGTCATTAATGTTGACATAGTAAGTGGGATTACCATTCGGCTAAGATTTTCTACTAATTAAATTAAAACAGTTTCAACAGATCGATATCTATGGATTGAAACAGATTATGCTTTTAAAAAATCCAAAATAAGTGACGCATCAGATTTGAAGTTCTTAGAGCTATTTATTTACTTGGATATTTTCATTCATTTATACCATGTTCCCACCAACGTGATTTAGCTCATATGATTTATAAATCACGAAAGGCGTCTCCACCGAATTTTACGTGATTTAGTTTGACATCCAGCAGAAAGAATTCGTCCACTTCGGAGAGGGTAGTTTTTTTTTTTTTTGTTTTTCTTTTGTTATCACACCTCTGCCAAAAATAAAACAGTTTATGATTGTTGTATACTTAATAAAAATACCAAAATACACCGAAACACGAAGAAAATTGAATTTGGGATAATATTTTTGACATTTGTGTTGTTTTTTTTTTGTTTGTTGAATAACATTGAATTGGATTGAAACCGCTGCAGGTATGTTCGATTTTATTTTGTGTGGATTTGCGATGGCAGATACGTAATTAAAAATTAAACACGTCTAAATCACGTAATTAGTAATCACGAAAATGTATGGTAAATCACGTAATTTATGAGATGATTTAGCTAAATCAAGTGGATTTAGCTAAATCACGTTGGTGGGAACATGGTATAATATCGTATGACAAGCGTCTTATCAAATTTGTAATGCATGGTTTTAGAATTAAAGGAAGCCGGACATTCGGGATCCCCTCCAAACAAGCGGCATTCAATTGAAATTAGAAATATACCCAGGCGTAGGTATTAATCCAGTGCATCCATCGTAAGGTTAAGGAAGTCCATAGTTCTAAATCCAATAGGTGCCCTAGGCTTTTCTTCTTGCAATGATTTGTTTGTATGAAAGTTAATTTTTGGGACACATGGAATGGACATAAAATTTGATGTCGCGAATATTTTTCAGGAGTCAGGACAGTTATACTTTCGAATGTTTGTTAGACGTTCGCATGGAGTAGCTGGTGGGAATTAAGTTTCCTAAAAAGGAGAATTAAAACCGCAATAATTCAGTTCCATCCAACTTAGATTATATTTATTGATACAATTTAAATGAATCTCTAGTACATAAAAAATGTTTTCTTTTTTTTTATTTTAACAAAAAATGTTTCTCGTTTTGTTATGTTTAACATTTTCACAGTTAAGTTCAGTGTGTATATATTTTCTTTTTTAAATTTCCTTTCTCTTTTGTATGCACTGTTAAAAAATATGACACTTTTCAAGTATGTATAACTAGTATGCCTAAAGAATATTAATTTTGCCAGTATAAAAAATATGTTTTAAATCTTAAGTTTATCAGAATATACATTACATAATATGAATGCTGCAACATTATACTTTTTTATTCTAGTTTTTTTTTTTTCACATTTCTTTATTAATATAAATATTTGCTTACATTATTATTTCCATTGTTTTTTGTTATAATTATCTGGTTACACATAATTTATATTAGGTATAGTGTTTCTTACATTGGAATGAATTCGCAATACATTTTGTTAGATTTTGTTTTCTTGTTAAGATCAATTTTGTCAGTTATTTTGCTAATATGAAATAAACTAGATTAAAAGACAATACACAGAATTCGAAAAAAAAAAAAAACAAATTATGTAAGTCAATTATTATTTGGGATGAATGTACTCGTAGGTATGGAGAAAATTTAAATAAAACGTAACTAGAACGTCATTTTTTTAAAAAATAATATCGTTTTGTTATTTTTTTAAGGTGCAAAATACAAATAACATTGAATCATGAACTATAACTAAGTTAAAAAAAATTTAAAATAAATGATCTATAATATAAATGTAGTTTTACTAAATAATTTAAGGATACATACATTTGTTAAATTTTTCTTCTATTTTGAGCTATAATTTGTATCGTCAACAATGAAATGTTAAAAGTTCAATTATTCTTTATAATTGAAGTTAAGAAAATGATTTAAATTTAACACGAAAGTATCACCATCTTTTTGTTTTCTTTTTACCTGACTGGTTTTAATTTTATTACTACTTTGTTGTTTTTACATATCACGGCATTCAGCTGAGGTTTTTTTTTTCTTTCATTATGGTTTTGTTTATTTAGATTTGAATTATTTGTAAGTTAATAAACTTGTATGCGTTTTATTGTTTCCATTTTCTTTTAACTAGAATAAGACATAAAATTTATTTAATCTGTATAAGAGTGTATAATTAAAATTATCTAAAAAAAAAGAAAATTCATTTAATTTAGGAGCACCTATCGAATGTTATTGAGTGTAAGTTTTGTAGTATTTTTTAAGAGAAAGTGAAAATAAAATCAATTCTATTATATGAGATATGAGTGGTTAGTTGTGGTTTGTGGAGTCGAATAAATGTTCAAGTTTCTATTTCAATATTATACTATATTTGGCTAGAGTTTTTGTTCAATGTGAATAGATAATGTATAGTTATTTAAGCTGTTTTTATTATTTCTATTTACTTAACAAATTCCTGTTTATTTTCAAAATAATTACTAATAACATAATGTCGTATTTTTGCTAAGTGGTTGGGTGGGGCTTGCATTGAGAGGAGTAGTGTTAAAAAGGCAAAGTAAATGGATAGGGATAGAAAGATTTAATTTCTATTAGAAAACATTTTCACTCAACATTAAATTTCAATTAAAAGCTAATCCTATTCCGAAACTGTGAGACTCACCAAAAATCCTCCTACTGTACTACAATTACAAATAAGAACTTAAATTCCTACCTACGTTTTTTAGCTTTTCTGTCGGGTGTAGGTTACGTAAGGAAGACCATTTTCATGACAGCGATTTATCCTTGATAACCATCTGTAGCCATGTTACAAATATGGTGGTCGTATTCCGCATTTCGAAAATTATGATATCAAAAATATGAATTAGTTAGTAATCAACCCGGTTTAAGCTCACAGAATAAATCTAAGGGCTTTTTAACTATGAAATTAAGAGAGTAAAGATTATTTAATTTTTACACCAGCTGCCACCTTTTTTTTCGTGTAGTGAACTTTTATAATTCACCTTTTTCAACTCTGTTAAAAACAACTGTGCGATAAACATATAAGGTTTTTAATTTAATTCTTGATACTAACTTAAATTTGATTCCCTGATTGGCAAGTATTTCCATGATATTTCATCTCTACAGCCACTCTACCAACAATGTAGAAATTATAAAGCGATCGCCGTACACTATTTAGAATTTTTACAATTAATCATCACATGAGGTATTGTCAGCTAGTAGAGAACAAAGCATGTAAGCAAATAGCGTGGTAGGTACTAATAATAATTAACTTGGCATTGATGTATTGAATGAAAAACAATATCGCTTGTGTTCGCCAGAAAATCAGCCTCAATTCTTTAGTATCCAATATGGTATATCCTTCTGTATTTAGTTTCCTTATAACGTAACAGATAAAAATTAACTAAGTTCCAAAATTTTTGCCTATTTTCTTCTCACCAGATTATAATATTGTTTTGCTTTTTATTTTTTAAGATTTAAATCTTCTTTTTTTTTGTCACTAATTGTATTCGAGTGCAAAGATAATAGGTATTATTGAGCAATCAAAATTAATGTTAGCCATATTGTATGAAGTCATTAATTAACTAACTAATCGTATTACAATCGTGAGCAATGACTTAATAATTTAATAAATTGCAAAGGACGACCAAATAATGCAATTAATTTTGTTTGCGTAAACTTTTTTGGGCATTCAGAAGTATTTGATTTTACTATAAAACTCAATGAATTGCCTAAACAGGCCTGCACAAGACATACATAAAATCAATTACTTTTGAATTATTCATTTTCTTTATATCGCTGTTACAAAATACATAAGCTTTTGTAGCTATTAAATGCGGTACTTAGGTTCGGTTCGAAATGAGGGTATTTTCCCCATTTAAAAAAAAAAAAAACATTTGTTAACTAGAATTTGCTGTTTCTCGTTTTTGAAATATATATCTTTCGATATAAATAATTTTCCCCTTTGCCTGAAAAATGTCAGCAAATCGCTTCCGCCGGAGGCCTTTCTTTAAATTTAGGAATAAAAAGTAGCCACTTGGGGCCAGGTCTGAGCCGCGCAGTGTGAACAGGGATGCGTTGTCGTGAAGAAGCAGCACTTTCTTTGTCAGCTTTTCCCTTTGCGCGCACTAGTGGGCACTAGTACTAGCCACATCAAACAAACCTAGTGGGGTTTTTCGGATTTCTAGCTTAGTAAGTCTGACAGCTGACCGACTTTGTTTGTAGTTGATGATAGCCGAGTTTTTTTGAGCTTCGATCTCAGCAAAGCAAAGCAAAGTAGGATTTTCAGCACGCAATTACAACAACTACATTCCAATTGACACTTCGGGACTCGAAATAGTTGTTGTAATTAGCGGGCTGAAAAGCCTACTTTACTTTGCTTTGCTGAGATCGAAGCTCAAAAAAACTCGGCTGATATTAGAAACACGTATCATCATTTTACGAAGAAAATTGTTCGATATTATACTTTTTTGCTAGTGTCAAATATCCACCAAAAGGTAATATGCGAATTGTGCTGACGTACGCAAAGATAAGAATGTCACGCAGCGATCTTCACATAGTCAGTTAGAATTTAGAGTCCGAAGAACAAAGTGTAAGTTCTAAAACTAAAAAGGTAGTATTTTTATTTACTCATAAATTTCTGATTTGAAATAGTTGGTGCTCAACAACTTGACTTATTTCAGGTTTTACTGGCCTTGATTGGTGGGGTGGCGGACAAATCTAGTCAATAAAATCCTGTATCCATACGGCTAGTCAACGTGTTCATATACCTAGTCCAGGCAAATCTAGTTGATGTATTACATGAAAGGTATACAAACGGCCACACAATCTTCACAGACATCTGACACTGTTGGTGTAGCAATTTGTCTGTTCACCATTATCCGATCAGACTTATTAATTTTAGAACATTACACGAATACATGGCATACCCAATCGGAGCATCTCGGAGAAGTGACCTGCAGCAATAAAAGTTCGTCAAATTGTTTGAGGAAACTGTCGGAGTACAATTTAACTAAAACAGAAAAATCGCTATGCACGCAAACACTAAGGCCCATTTTATTCACTCGAAGTTGAACACAACTTCGGGATTTTTATATGGCAAACTTCCCAAGTTTTGTTCAACTTCGAGTGAATAAAATGGGCCTAAAAGACGTCAAAGTCCGTGGTTAAAAACTCAAAGACGAGTTAGTGTACAAACTTATACTAATTGGGTACAATTGAGCAGAACAATTATAATGCCGCAGCATACATAAATAATATAAACCGCTATATTAGCATTAACATAAAATCGTTATGCCCTATAGAAAAGCAAACCTAACGAATATTTCCAAATTATTCTTAAGTTTCATTGGCAATCACTCCATGGATATCTTATAAAAAATCGATCTTACGATGTTTTCTAATCTTAACATCCAACACACATATAAATAAAATATGATTCTTTTTCAGATTTCACTACGAAATATTTCAGTGGTGATGATTTTTGCTCACGATCTTTTCTCACTTGGTTAAATAATAATAATATTCATGTGTACTTATTTATAGATATAGATGCATCTGATATTACGTAAGAATATTATATATGTAGATATATATATGTAGTATTTTATGTATATATGCTTTGAAGTACAGTATAGGACTTTAAATGGTATACAACAGAAATGCATACAAATACAGACTAATCTATATTTCTATGGTTTGTTTAATTTCTCAAGACATTTTCTGACAAATGTGTTTTGTTTTGTTTTCTTTTTTTTTTATAACGAACCACTTGAATCGGCTGGAAAATGGATTAAGTTGTCACCGGTAATGCTCATTGTTGGCGATGACGACGGTGGGTCTAATGATGCACGACTACCGGTGCTAAGACTGCTTGAGCTGAGATCTCCTCCATCGATGTGATCAAGGGATTGTGTACCACCTTCGGAAGTATGATGTTGAAGTACCTGCATTTTGCCTAAAACATAAAATTAAACGCAAACTTTTTTTTTTGAAATCAAGAAGAAGAAAAAAAGATTAAATAATATGGTTAGTGCGTGAATTTGATATGAGTGATGATGATGAGTTGACAAATATTTTTTGTTCTT
This sequence comes from Cheilosia vernalis, assembly GCA_949126925.1. Taxonomy (NCBI): domain Eukaryota; kingdom Metazoa; phylum Arthropoda; class Insecta; order Diptera; family Syrphidae; genus Cheilosia; species Cheilosia vernalis. The sequence continues at coordinate 48,522,264 of OX421360.1, forward strand.
TTTCTTCGATGCGTAGAATAAGTATCGATTAAGGGAAATGGGATGTAGAAGACAAAATAGGACCGGAAGCACAACTACAATAACAATACATCTAGCTGTTTACATTTTTTTCAAAGCAAATATAAATCAAAAGGCATGCACATATTGTGGTACAACCAATTTACACAGTTACTAAATTCAAATCTTTTCGATTTTCAAAAGCGGTACGATTATCGCCCGTTATGAGGTCCTTTCCAAATATCTTTTCATTTGTAGGTATCTATAGGACAAATGCGAATTCAGTTCTTCAAGCGCTTGGGTTTCCTAGTAGATTTCAATAAAACGTAATTACTTTTTTTGAGGCGAACAGCAGCAAGAACAGTTGAGGGCGTTTCAGTGTCAGAATACCTTTTCTCAGGTTAAGAAAAAGGGGACATAACAGGTCCATATAATCCTCAAGGTAAATCTTCTTACAGCCATGTATTTAAGCGATTTTTTTTTATTTTGATTTTTGTAAAGAATGGACAGGATCCTCATCTGACCCACACTGAAAAAGTAGTATAGTACTAGACGTGGAAATGGCGAAAATGGCGATTTTTCTCAACCTATCATAGGTTTGTGTAGACTCGTTTTACTCACAGACGTACGAGCATTTATTTTCACTTTCTTATTTGTTCCTGCTCGTTTTGAAATTGTCACGACGTCATTTCCACAAATATCTATCTCGAAAATGTTACACTGGGATGTGACTGACAATAGTGATGAAAAAGGCGCTAACCACGCTGTTTGTTTTTAAGGTTCCGCACCCAAAGGGGAAAAACGAAACGCTATTATGTATACCTATGCTTTTAACGCCAAGCCCAAAACCGGGTTTTCGCCAAAACATACGAACACTTCATCGAAAACAGAAGTTTTCCCATACATATTTCAGTTTTCAAAACGAGTCGTTTGCACTCGTTTTCCACGAAAACACCACGAAAACGACTTCCAATCGTTGGGGTTGTTGGAACAAACACACCTTTTGCAATGTTCAGCAAAATGGCTGACCGAACAAATGTCACAACTCACAGCTTAAAATCATTTTCCACAATTAATTGATGGGCTTGGCTAATATTATTTTGAATTGCACTAAATTCATTTTGTTTGTCAATTAATGCAATCGAAATTTGTTATCACAAAAGTTTACACCGAATTTTAAAAACTAGTCACTAGTGTCTCATAGCTGATTGAAACGTCAAACGAAAACTAGTTGGTGGTATCGGTTTGAATGCATCGACGAGTTTTCGAGAAAAACACGGTTTTGGGCATATAATATTAGTTTCGCCCACTAGACCAATATTTTTTATATACAATTTATCCGTTTGATAACTTAACACTGCTAGGCTAGCTTTCTCAAACAATTCTATCACATTACGTAATTTTCATCAGCTGAGCTTATTATAATATACTCAACTCATATTCTTTTAAGAAATTCGAATATTTTTGTCGATCGTTTCTATCGATGAAATTTTTCGGACTAGAGTCCAGGAAAGCTCACAACTCAAGTATACCAGTACAGAACTTTATAACATTATTCCAAAAATCGGTTTAAATAATTTACAAATCGTTGGGGATATTTAGTTACATCTGAGGAACCGCAACCAGCAGCTCGTTTCATCCGTCTGCAGAGCCCCATATACGGCGCAGAGGAATAAATGCACGGGAATTAAAAGCCATCCCGGTTGGGAAATTAGTCTACTTAACAAAGGTGTACTTAGTTCCCAGTTTGATTGGGAATTAGCTCTACTATGCAGAGAGCAATAAACACTCAGTTGTTTATATTCCTATTTTGCATGTATTTAAATAAACCTTGCATATACCCAATTTCCAAACACTTACCCCAAGGGCCGCGAGTTTGCTTTTTTGTTAGGGAAATAATTCGACTAACTTTTGAGTGAAATAATTTCTCACTTCGGGTGCAGGGAAATAAGTCCCCGGGAACTAAGTTCACTGAGGGACTAAGTTCCCACCTAATGGGAAATAAAACCACTTTCGTGAAGTGGACTTAGTTCAAATATAAGGTGGGAAATAAATTCCGAAAACTCAGAGTGGTTTTATTTCCCTTTTAACGTGAAATTGGTTTTATTGGGCTTTCAAACTATGAAATGCCCACCCTACATGGGAACTTAGTCCACTTCACGGGGACTTTTTTCCTTGCACCATCTCAGAGAGAGAGAGAGTGAAAAAATAAGATCCGTATGAAAGCCAACAAAAGGTGGAAAGAATTAACTACCTGCAAAATATCACGGAAGATATGGCTGGAATATAATCCAAGTCGGACTAGCAAACTTATGCGATTTGGTAGAACGTCGCTATATAAACTGGTAGGGGCCCTGACGGGTCACAACTCACAACTTCCTAAGTAACCACACAATAAAAATTTAAACTCAGGAACGACGATATAATATGTAGGGGTTGCGAAGACGACGAGGTATACAAGGACACACCTCACTTCCTCTGTCAATGCCTAGGTCTCTGTCACTTGAGAAACAGAACACTTGGAAGATACTACTTTCATGATATAGAGGAACTTTCAGATGTCTCTTTATCTAATCTTTACAGGTTCATAAATACATCCGGATGTCTGGAAAAGGTCGAGTAACCAGGAGGGAATAAATACCATCGCCAACAACACCGGCTTACCCCCCAACAAGGGCATCACAATGGGTCCATACGGACCTATCTAACCATAAACATAACCTAACCTAACACCTTGGTTAAGTGGACTTATTTCATAGTAAGTGTTTTATTTCTCATGTGAATTTAATTCCGCTGGACTTATTTCCTTGCACCCCCATATACCATAAAACCGTGCTTTTTGTGGGCTGGGTCTGCGTGGCTGATTGTGAGGTGCGAGCCCCATCACAGAACAAGTGTAAAAAATGGTCCCGTTGAATTCACAGCAATCTGTTAAAGTTACCTGTGTAGGTATGGTGTCCATTTAGTTAAATTAAGCACTTTAACAGACACATCAACTTATTTGTTCTGAATTGGCGGTCTATTCGTTAGCAGTTTATGGTCAGAAATCAGAATGTCTCAGCTGTCAAATTTTGCTGGAGTATAAATAAATATATACATATTTATTACATAATTACTAACTACCACTACACTTCTGGTATTGTAATCACGTCTATGTTTAACAAATAAAAAACTTTCCGCATAAAAGTTTTATTCATGTTTATTGTTTTTTTTTTATTTTTTTTTACATTTTAAAATCTTTTTTTTTTTGTTCTTTTTTATTTGGGTTTTTTTTTGTTTTTGTATGTCGCTCTTTAAGTTTACAATTTAAATTTCAATAAGAGTAACTTAATAGTCATGTTTATACAATTTGCTTAACATTTTTTGAATTATTGTTATTTTATTAATCATAAATACTGTTTTTTTTATTTGTTTTTATTGTTTTTAATATTTTTTTTTTATTTTATTTTACATGAACAACTACATAATAAATTATTATTCTACTCTTAAAAGTTCTTTGTATTATTAGTCTCCATCCACTTTCAAAGCAAACTTATTTAATGAGTAAAATTTAAATTAATAAAATCTTAAACTTTTTTTTTTATGTGACTATGTATAACAAAAGTATTTTCAATCATTGTCATTGATATCTTGTCACATGGTCACATATACTAGATAAATAAAAAAAACTAATAAATAATTGCGTTTACATAAATCATAAAAAAGAAACTATACAAATTATAATATTTAACGGGTGAAAACAAAAATCAAAGAGAATAAATTACAAAAACAAACCCACCTATCAGTGTACATTTGATTACAGTTACAGGCGAAATAATTACATGTAAAATTTAACTATAACAACATCTTTTCTTATACCTACATAAATTGATATTTTTTTTCAATTGCAACAACAACCACATTAGTAAATATACAAATCGGTTCATTAAATTATATTTTTGTATATCATGCTAATACATTGTGATCAAAGGCGTAAAAATGTGTACATTTTTTTTTTTTGTTTTATCAGAGATTTTGTATTTTTTTTTGTCAATTTTATGTTTTATTTCTAAAAATTCACTTCTAAGTCACTAAGAGAGTGATTTTATATATATTTATACCGTCTAACATTTACCCATTCCAACAATTAAGCGAATACATATTATTTGCCTTTGTTTATATTTTATGAATAAAGTGATAAAATATTTTTTGTTATTTCCAAAATACGATTTGTTTGAATTTGTATTTTTTGTCAATTGTGTGAGGTAGGGACTTTTTAGCAGCAAGAAAGATGTGAAAACTCTTGCTAGTTGAGTTGGTGTCAATAATATAGACGAAACGTTTGCTGGCATATAGCAGACTTTTAGGAAGTTCCTTATACACAAATAATCGCAAAACTCTGTGCCAACTTGCCAATGAAAATATCATGACGAAATGGGATTAATAGTTCATATACATTTTTTTTCTACATGCGACATGCGACATGCCTATAGTCGTTCAGACATTCTGTTTAGAACAGAGGAAATAGTTTGCATGTTGGTATAACGTAGTCCTGGCATTGAGTTCAACATAAAACTAAGTGGTTGGATCTTAAAGAGAACTGAATATAAAACGAGAAGTATGAAAGAAACATTCAACGAAAGGACTATTTTGATTCAGGCAATACTCAAACCAAGAAATTAGACGCGATGGCCAGGATTTCGTATAAGGCTTAAGACAGGTATATAAAATATTTCAGCCAACAAAAGTTGGTTTCAATGACATGGAGATTATAGAAAATTCTATGTGCAAAAGTTCTCAGCCAGCTAAAATGTAAAAGGAGCTACTATTACCAAAACATCCTTCACATCGTCCATTTTTTCACAAATTTTATTTGATTTTGTCGTATTAAATTATATCTTCGGATAAGAACCAATCCATCGTTGTTACCTTCTTACACTTTTCCATAAATCCCCAATCAATTTATCACACTATTCAAACAAATTTATCCGCTCTATCCGAAGAGGTAACTGTTTCAAACAAAAACTACATCACACAATTTAATGAAAAGAAAATCCGATCCAAGAGGGAAGAGCATATGATTTTTGTTTTTTAATGTAGTCGATGTGTGGCGTCTTGTAAAAATAAAAAGTTAAAACCAATAATTCACTTACTCATTCCAAGGATCTAGAGAAAAGGATAAAATACAAGTAGTATGTGATAAGGCAAAAAATACAAATCAAACAAATCACTAATTCTTATCTCTTACGACGTTTCAGTTTCTTCTTAGACGAATTAGGCTGCTGCTGTTGGGATTGTAATGCTTGTTGTGGCAGCGCTGTTACAGACGCAGCCATGTCAGCTTCGTCCTCAGCCGACTTGCCAGCATTAGCATCTGTGGACTTACCTGAGACAGCATCACTGGTGTTGCGTACGTTCAAACAAATTTGATCGTCGGGATCCTCTGATGTGGTAGCCTGATCACTAGATGATGAATCGCTATTTACCTGATTGTTGTCCAATGGTGGCAGTGTTTCTTTTTTCATAGCGGCTATAGCCTCATTTGATGTCATATCCTTGCGCGCAGTACTTAGACTGCAGGCCATCAGATGGACATCGTCATTTTTGTTAATCAACGGACGCAACTCCTCGTCATCGTCGGGAGCGGCAGTGATGAGTTGTTTTTTACGCCGCTGTTTGTTTTTACCCGAGGGGGTGGCATTCTTTTCTCCGCCACCCGATGAGTAGGCAGCCTCAGTGACATCTTCACAGGTCGACGATGAAGTTGATGGCGCGTTATCCTGTAAGCTCTGATCGAGACTCAAATATTGATCATCGTTTTCGGTAAGACTTTTGTATTCCGCTGTGGTGTGAGCGGTCGAGTCGGAGAAGGACAATGTCAGCGGGGAATCAACTGGCTTTCCCGAATTTTCGTTTTCATAGTGCAAACTGCCACACAAGGCGAAGATTATGGTGTCGACTGGGAACCCCTTTGGAAATTGTGGTGACGTTTTCGCTGGTGCCTCTATCGGTTTGGAAGTCTCCTGTAGGGGACTTTCGAAATTGATGAGACTTATGTTTTCATCGGCCCCTTCTAATGGCTCTAGTGGTGGTAGAGGCGCTAAAAAGTCAATGGGCAGGTCGTCCAGGGGTTGTAGACACGGTAAGTCCTCTAAAATGCTAGACGCTTCTGTGTGGGACTTTTTGTCTTTTAATTTCTTTTCATTTGTGATATCGATAGTGTAGGCGAGGTTCTTTTCCTTCTTTTCCGCCGGGGGACTTTGAGATTTCTTCGACTTACTGGCCTTACCAAGAGTGGGATAATCGACGTCAATGGATTTGGCTTTATCCGCAGTATTGGATACGGACTTCCAGGGTGTTATTGCTTCCGTTTGAGGCTTAGCAGCCTCAGGCAGAAATTTATCAAAGAACTGTATCCCATCGGAAGATTTTACTTGACTACTGAGGGAGGTGTCCAACTTATCCGCAAGCTTCTCCACCTTTCCTGGAGCAGGTTTCTTCTTCGATTTGTCTTTCTTAAGCGGAGCATCGGGGGTAGCAAAGCTATCCGCATAGGTGTCGACGAATTTCAATGGGGAGGTAACCGCCTTTTTTGGTGATTCACAAGGTTTCGGACTGCCAGTTGGAGAGCTCTGGGATTTAGTTACTTTCTGGCTATCCATCAGGTCACTTAAGAAAGTTCCCACCTCGATTGGTTGTATTGAAATATGATTGGCTGACATTTCAACCGATTTATCCTTTTCAAATTGTTTAACAGATTCAGTTGGCTTTGGAGAAAGCTCTAGCAGTCTCGCTAGTTTATCTTTTCTACCTTTCTTTTCCACGGGTACTACAATATCACTTGGCGGCAATGAAAGAGCCGATTCAGTTGGTTGCGGTTCGGATGCAGATTTATCGGCCTCAACTGATTCTAGAGGCTTTTCGCCCTTGGATTTCTTTCTAGACTTGGCTTTTGTTTCCGGCACTGCAGGGGACATTTCCATTAGATTCATCGAACCATTTGATTCATCTTCTGTCTTCTCCTCAACAGTTATTACTGTGTCCGTCTTATTTACAGTGATTTTAGACACCGTATCTGCGGGTTCCTCAGTTTTTAATACCGCTGCTGGGGTAATCACTTTATCTGGCTTAGATTTCTTTAATGTCTTCTTCGATTCTGTTTCACACAAGTCAACAGTGGCTGCTTCCTTTTTATCTGATACCTCGAATTTTGTGGTTTCATTCAGTTTAAGGTTAAATTTTTGGTCTGCTTCGAGATCGGTTACCACCACTTCATCGGTGGTTATTTTCTTCAGCTTGTCAATATTTACAGGCAATGTCTCGCTCTTTTCAGCTTTTTCTGGTAGAAAATCTAATAAACTATCCGCCAGATCGGATACATTAGATAATTCAACTGCTAGTGAGGTCTCACTGGCTTGTTTATTAGTCTCAACCTTTGTTCGCTTTTTTGTCGCTTTCGAATCGGACAGATCCCTGCCATCTGCTTGATCAGCAGATTTTTGTTTGGATACTTTCTTATCTGCTGAAAGTTTTACAGATTTACCCCTCAACTCGACAGAGTCTGCACTCTCCCCTGACGATCCTTTCTCTAATTTCGACTTCTTCTCGATCGTTTTCGGTTTAGTTTTCTCTTCGAATTTAATATCCACCTTTGTGGGGGCAGTTTTTTCTGGCTTTCCACTTTTATTGCAAGTTTTCGATGAGCTGGCACCAACAACAGACAGAGCTGTCATCCGCTTGAATTCAATCGGTTTTTCACCTTCAAAATTGTCCGTAGCAATTGGTTTTGGGTCTTTTTCCACGAGTTCCTTCGTTTTCGGAGTTTTTGTTTCTTTCAGTGACGTCGTCATCACATCGGCTGGTATTTTCGTTCCAAGTTTTGGTTCATTATCCACGACTACTACATCGATGTCTCTCTCCTCACTTTTGCGGGTTTTCGTCGTCTTTTTTAATGGTTCATCGAGGTTTTTCACTTTCAGTGAACCGTCGGCTTTTGAACCACTTTCCACAGGGGCTTCTTTGGCAGATACTGCTTCGGATAACATTTCTCTTTCAACACTCTTTCGAACCTTTGACGATTTTTGCCTTTGTTCGCTGTCCGTGGACTTTGGTTGCTTTTCTTTTTTATCCAAAGGTGTTGTGGTGTCAGATATATTGTCGGAAGTGATGTCAATTTCTACTCTCTTACGATCTTTTGACATTTTTGGTTTTGCTTCGTTATCCGCGAACTTTGGCTTTGCCAACTGGTCCAAAGGTTCCTTTGTGAGTTTCGGTTTTGAACCTGCCACCTGCTCCTCAGTTGCAAATTTTTTGGAGGAAACTTTCTTCCTACTTATATCAGCCAGATTGAACCTAACCACTTCGTCGTCAGACTCTTCCTTGACCAGATGAATCTGATGTTGTCGTCTTCCTCTGTTCTTCATCGATTCCTTCTTAGTCAACTCCAAGTCGACGGCTTTCTCGATCACCGGGACAATTAACTTATTGCCAATGGGCTCGGGTGGTTTCGTATATTCTTCATTCTCTTGCTCCACATCCAGGCGGTTCCTTTCATCGCAGAATATTGCAACAACCGGACGGAACAAGCCTTCATCACAATTCTCATGGATAACATACTCGTGATCACTAACACCTCTCAATACGTCGTCCGTATCGAGTCCACTGTCACAACTACCGGTAATTGTAGTCACTGTACCCAGAGGATTAACAACTTTCTCAATGGACACCATTTTCATGTGCTGCTGCTGTACCAGCGTCTCAAGCGACTCATATTGCAAACTATTAACCATCGCTGGAGAATTACTAGTGACGCCACAACCACCACCAACCAGTGTAGCTGCTGACGACGATGAAGAACTTGTCGAAGATGTACCACCACTACCACCACTTCCTGACTTTGGGGAGGACGATGGGGATGAGGATGCAGTCGCGCGACTTGAACCGGCGGCAGAGGGTCTACGTCGTTGAGGGTGCCCACCTTTAAGAGACAGATAGAGAGAGAGAGAGAGAGAAAGAGAGAGAAAAAAAAAAAAGAAAAGCCAAAGGCAGTGTGTTATTTTCTTTTGTTCGTGATTTGTTTTTTTTTTTTCTAAACAAATTGCCAAAATAGCAAAAGAAAAAAAAATGCTTCAAATAATTCTATAAACAAATTCAATGCAACCAAAGTAAAAAAAAAAGTGAAAACGCAAACAAATTTTAAGATTTTTTTTTATCTATGCGTGATTTATGAACAAAGGAAAAAGCCGATTCATGCTCTCTAAGGAATTGTTTCTCAGGAAATTAAAAAAACAATCTTACATGAGGTGTTCTAAAGCGGTTATCTCTGCATTTTGGTTTTTGATGAGAGATGTGTGTGACAAGTAAGATTGTACAAGAAAATGTATGTATTTGTTTTTTTTTTTAGTTTTAAGAACTCAAACACCATTTTTGTTAATTATTCTTGTTGTTTGTTGATTAAATACAAAGTTTTAGTTATTAGCTGTCCAAAAACAAAAGAAAAGCCGTTAACACCTGCCCATGGCCTGTTTTCTTTAAATTCCTCCCTTTCCGTATCTGGTTTTGTACACGAATGCAAGTCGTTGGTTATGAGGGGTTTGGAAAACTCTAGATTGTAAAATGCATCTGCTTTGAATATGCATGATTGCTGAATAGATACTGTAGAAAAAGGTTAACAAAAAGGCAGCTAAAAGTGGAAAAAGTGGTTGGTGGTGTAGTGGTGATAACAAACGGGGTTAATCTCAGTAATTAGCCATTTTTTTTTTTTATAGGTAATGCGAACATTTGAAGTGAACAAAAAACAAATTGATTTATTTGATTATTACGGTTCATGCAAAATATAAAACTAAATAAACACATATAGAAGATGCACAGATGAACGCAGAATTAAATGGTTGGTTCTAGCCGATAAACGTGCGTAGGCCTTAAAGTATGCAGTGAACATTTGAAGTTTTCTAAGTCAAATCTGACGGTTAATAGAAGCGCTACCATTGGCATATACTAAGAACCGTTACTTAATTCACCGGCTGCATGATATTACTAACTGCTATCTCTACCTACTAGATCAGTTAACAGTTTGAACAAGTTACTTCGTACGTATCTATAATTTACGGCGAGCGTATTGCCTGAGTTTGTGTATGCAAGTACCGAAAATATATTACTACGTCAATGTAACTAATTTTCGGCTGCTGTACTTTCATTTGTGTTACGAATGGAAGTGGCCTTAAACGTTATGCCGCATCCACCTTAAATGGAAAACTTTCCCAAGTCAAAGATACCAATGTCTGCAAGGCAACAAGATTATAGGTCGCTTCTCTTCGTGCAGAATGCATTCAAATAGATTTCGATTGTCATTTTGTTTATATACGACAAGAAAGAGTTATCAGCATACCTTGAATGTTCTGGATATTACGCAAGATCAGTGTGCCAAGTTACTTTCAGTCAATGTCTGCTGAATTTATTCCTCAACTTCCGATATAAACTGGGGCCGAATTACCGCATCCGTGAGCGAGCCATACGTCACTGAATTTTGTTGATTTTACAAGCAATACAATAACAAATTCAGTCACGTATTACTTGACCACGAATGCGGTAATTCAACCCCTATTTTTGGTATTCTCGATAGCACATAAACTTTCTACTGTCCTACAGTCTCGCGAGTTTCAATTGATAGCAAATCTAAAACCAACTAAGCCTAGGGCTGCGTTGATCTTACATAACCTATATATGTATGTAATTTTTTTTTTGGTTAAAGTTCGCATTACCTATGGAAAGACCTAATGTTTTATTTGAAATATCAAGATATATGATTGATTTATAAATATGAGATGATAGAGATATTATAGACAATTTAGATTTCTCTTCCAAAGACTTTTATTTTGTTTTTGCATAGTTCACCAACTGGAAAAGCTTAAATTACGCATGCACAATATGTATTTGTATTTGGTTTGTAATCGATGAAATAAGAATTAATTGCAAATATATGTTATGTATGAGAAAATCGCAGTTTTTCGCGTCGCATTCAAATCCCAAAATTAACATAAAACTAAGGAGTATAATTCAAAATATTTACGAATAACTAGAAGATAACTACAACGTAATCCGAATTAATTAAAAGATAACAACGAATAAAAAAAAACGAATTAATTCATATCAACGAGAGATAACCGAACAGTAGACTGATTATGTATTTTTAATTTATAAATTCCCTAAATATACACGAACATTTTGCTGGGTTATTTGAATAGACATCAAAAGCCCGAAGGTTAATGGACATAGGGTAACTGTGACTTCCTGTTTCTTTGATAAACTAAAAAAAAATACTAACGAATGATTCATTGTAGACTGATGAACAATAAATGTTTCATGCTTCAAAGTTCACCGATATAATTGTTTACCTTCTCTTGTATATACAAAATAAATAATAGTTTAGAAAAATATAAATATATGTTTCGGTAATGCTGTGTATCGGCGGATGAAGTCCTGATATGTTTAGATAAAAAAGCAGGCGCATGCCTGGCAACAAGTAGTTGATAATCCAAACAAAGGTAGTCTCCTATCTTCGGCAGTATAAATATTTCCATAATTCGGATTATGTATGTGGCGCCAGAAAGTAGCTCGTTTATTGGCTGACGATGAAACATTCGTTATAGAGCTAGACAAACTCGGCAGGCAAGAAACAACTTTTGTTTTCTGCATGTATGATCCAAAGCAATGATTTATTCGACGCAACATTTTCTTTATGAGGCCAAAAATTTTGTACTGAATTGGAACGACTGCATTCGCAGAACAGTTATACCTTTGGACCCCTGAACCATCATGTCCTAACACGATCTGATATGATTCCAATATAATAAAGCTTTAATTTGGTCAGAATTGAATGACTTGAATAAAAAAGTTTCACGCCATGTGAAATACAAGAAATCGGCTTTGTTAGAGAGGATTGGTGCGTTCGATCGCCATTGAAGTGTTAAAAGTATTTCGTAAGCCTGACGAGTGTAAAAGCACAGCACTTATCTCAGCCGTGTTGGAAAAAATATCTGTCCATTTGGACTTCTGCCTGCGAATGCGACGCAAAAAGCTTGAGAGCCTGAAAACTGTTTTTTAATACTCCTCTGAACTTTGCCAACATAAATTTGGCGTTTTTTTTTTTTTTATGAACACGTTGGCTAGATATACTTGCTTTTGTGAAAGTGCTATTTTGTCTACTCAATATTGTAAGCGTTGAAAAGTAAATGAAAACAAAAATTAAAGCTAAGCGCGACAGTAATGAAAGATAATCCAAAACAACGCTTGCAAACCAATACAACAGTAAAAGAATATATCAAAACGCAACCAAAAAAAATTATTAAAACCAAAACAACAATTTAAAGCCAATCTATATGTACAGAAGAAGTTGTATCTATTTACCTGAATCTTTATGCGACACTGAAGGGGATTCGCGCATCGCATCGGCCAGATCCTCTTTGAGACGACTATCGCCGTGAGCGACCGAAAAGTCCGAGTTCATGTGCTCATGTCGGAAGCGGTCCATTAGCTTGGGACTTTGTTCAATGCTGCCTAGAAGTATATCGAAAAGCTTAGTAAGAACGAGCATCCTAAGTGCGATCAACTTACTGTAAGATCCAGACTCAATGAGTACTGGCACAGTCGACCGGCCAGTCGCACTGAGGGGCATATTAAGAGGACTTGAACGCTCTGGACGACAAGTAGTGCTCGGACCAGAGCTCACACCGATCTCAACTGCTTCAACATCAATGTGGCTCAAATTGGATCTGATAAAGAGTGCAACCCAATATCGATCAACCGAACATAATAATTTATGATGGGATACCTACCCACTTGGTGTGTTGTAAGTTTTGAATACAAATTGCGGTCCCATCCACAATCGGCGATGCGGACCAGCATGGGTAATAATCTCAACTTGTGATAACCAGCTGTCGCACCGATCGTCGCCATCATCAAATTGTCTAGTACTATCGATGAGCATGCAAGAGTTACGGTCCTTAATCAACCAATTGTCCGAGGTCAGCGGTGGCATTATTTCTAGAGATCCATCTTTGCGTCCAAGATTCCACTGAGCCTTAGCTTCGACTTCTAGCTCAATGGGTGTATCATCACAAATCTTCTCTTTGGCAACATCTGCAAGGGAAATGTGTCAATTAACTATGTACTATAACGATATGATGCACAACTTACTTGTGGCAAGTTTTGTATCCAAATCGTATTGGATCAGTGCACCATGGCCGGCCATTACGAAAAGTGAGTCGACCGCTTTGCGTTGAATCTTATGTGGCGCTTCCCTCGCCGAGTTCGGTGGATCCAACAGCCAGGATCGGGACTTTGCAAAGACTGCACAAACGCTCAGCGGCTTACCATTGTCATCGGACAAAGAGGATAGCCGCTGGCGGGTATTTGTCGCCTTGGAATATGAGCTTGGTCCTGCCGACCCGGGTGGGGAGCCTAAAGCGAAGGGTTGTCGCAGCTGCGCAAGTGGCAGCACAACTGTTGGCCGTGGAAATGGTGGTAGCGTCGGGTTATGGTAGGGCAGCAGCAATTGGCTAAAGTTCGTGCTATCGGAATGCGAGATGGGGCTACTCGAGCGTCCATCTGCGGTGAGACCAGCTGATCGATGAAATCGTGACAGTTTGTTCACCACATGTAGGCTGCTGTGAGTACGCACACCTGCTGGTCCTCCATACGGGGTTACGGGGAACACATGAGTGGTTCCACGCAGAGTTGACACCGCAACCCAACGACTGTCCAGCGAAAATGTGATGTTTTGCACTTTGGCGCTAGTGTCGCCACGATGTAAGACATATAGGTGGTGTACAGCAGCCAAGCTCGATCCTACCGGATGTGGCTGAATGCGGAATAGATGGAAGTCGTGACCACGACGATCGGCTGTGAGTAACATCATCCCGGAATTATCAAATTCCATAGCAACGACAGACTCTGAATGAGCGATGAAGTGGGCGACGATAGGGTCACTGCCATTTATAGAAACAGGCGTCCCGCTTGTCGGGCTGACATCCTTAATCGGGTGCTGTAGCGATATTAAGATAAAGTGACTTTGGGGTGTAGTAAACCCAACACCTAACTTACCTTAATATCTAAAATAGTGACAACACCCGGTTGTCGCACATCACCGGTGGCCGAGTCAAAGCTGCTGTTTTTTGAGCTCGTACCAGACCCTGTAGTGCCTGTCAGTCCCGCTGCAACTTGTTCGCCCAACTCACGTAAGCCTTTGCCAAAGCTTTTGGCAGCATTCAAAACGGTAGCTGTATAGCTAGCAACGCCATCTCCGTCACAGCCACCTCCACTGCGTTTAGAGTGCAGCAGTTTGTTCTCGGAGTATGCCATCCAGCGACTACCCAGAGCCACAGGATTAGGATTTATCCTTAAAAAAAAATAAACAAAATAAGCACTACAGAGCTACATCTTATAATTCAACCAAAACTCACCCTGGGCTGGGAAAGCACGTAGTCACAGAGAGGCGATCCTCGAGGCTGCGTGCATCGAACACCGCAATCCGTTCGTGAAACGTTATTACAATGGATGAGCGATTGGCCAGAATGTCTAGTACGGGATTTTTGAATTTGATCGTCTTTACTTGGGCGCCAGTTTTGAGCGAAACGAAATTGACCGCACAGAATTGTGGATTACTGCCCGCTGGTGTGGTACCATCGCAGATGGCCATAAGGGGCCGTTTGTCAGCGTACGCATCAACTGGTTCATCAGCACGTCCATTTTCCGCGTAGCTGGGAGTCGGAAGTACACGCAGTGCAGATACGATACCATGCCGCCAGGAGAGCACTTCTACAGCTTCACCGTTCGCGGGAATAGCCCATACCTGCACACCTTGGCCGTAGCCCAGGATCAGGAGCAGTGGTGGTGCAACATTTCCCTCCAATTCCCAGTCGTCACCGAAACGTGGATCACTAATATCGGCCGCAGTCTCGAATCGTGCCCAAGTTATCGTATCTTTCGGATCACATTGCGGCTGATGCGCCAGAGTGACATCGTTTATAAAGCCGGCTACCGAATCGATTATCGAACGATCACTGACCACTTGTGGAGGCACTATGGCTGGAACACCGCGTGCGTTCCGCCTCGGTGAATCCGCTGACATTCTGCTTGGCCAACAAAAGCCTCACACAGCAGCAACTGCAGCAACGAAAGGTCCGTTTCTCCTACGAAGTGATAGTTAGCAATTGACTTGTGTGTTTTTGATGGATTTAACAGCGTAGCTCCGTTTGTCGGCGTCCAACTAAACAGAAGAAAAAAAGAGACAACGGTCAGTACAGTTAGTTGTATAACCTGCTAATTTAATATTTCCATGTTGAACCAACTGGTTTAAAGTCCACAACGCAATATGCAACAACAAAATAACCTTGTACCATAAAACTGAAGCAAGATAGTGAATAAAAATGCGCCACAAAGTCGCTTACAATGAACTTCACCAGTTTCATTGTTAGTTCAAAATGGGGGTGGTGCTGCTGCTGCTACTACACACTTTGTCGGTCATTGCCATATTCAAAGGCTGATTTCGATGCGTGATAGGCACTACGGTTTGTTGCGTATTGCTTACCAAGTGCGATATCTCTGATTTGTTTTCTAAACTCCTGCGCTTATATTGTATGGTTGTTTGATGGAATTGCTTAAAAGGTTATTTCAGATACATATAATTTGGTAGATCCACCAAATGTCATTCTGAGTTTATAATATTTAAGTCTAATTTTGATATTAAACTAGGTAGCTTTCTTAAACCGTCTTCAACTTTCAAGAAAGAAAAATCTCATATTTTAGCCGTGTTCATTTTATAGGCTGACAGTTACTTGCATCAGCGACTTCACAAATGTTTTTAACAAAAACAAAATAAACAGCCGTAGACTCTTACAACCAGTTCATAACAAATACGATTTGGTTACGCAACGGTTAATTGGTTGCTCAAGTGGCAGCGTAAAATGCATTCACACACAGCGACACCTAGTCGACATTATTGCATAGGCTGTACAGTAGAGTGCGCTTATATTTACTTTTGAATTAGCTTTTAAAACAATTCAGTTTGATACGAGACATTATTTAAAAAAACAAAATCCACACGAATTAATTAAATTCGAACGAGCCTTTTACAGTGAAGTGACAAAGCATTACATTATATTAACTTCTCATTAGCTTTATTATAAAATCATTATTCAATTCATTGCACTTGAATAAAATGGCAAGAAAGAACACGGGCTACCCAAGCAACCGCATTCTAATTAAGTAAGAACAGAACTACTATAATATGTTCGCTATTCAGCGTTGCCAGACGATCAAAATATTTCCCCCCAGATAACTCCGAAAAACCCCCGAATTTGGCTACTTTTTTACAAAAAAAAAAAAAACCCCCCAACTTATTACCATTATTTTTTAGGGCGAGTTTTTAACGTCGCGTCAAAATCATCGCCGCATTGTAATAATGTGTATGTCTATACGATATGGGTGATGAAATGAACGGAAACATTTTTATTAAGGGAGAAATATTGGAAAGCATTAAATTTTTTTCTTGTATCTGTACCCACTATTTAAATTTCTATAGAGGTAAAGCATATTTAAATATGTAAACATAAATTCCATATTTATTTATACCTAATCCTTTTTCTTTTTTGCGAATTACGTAGCACAGCAATTAGAAATATTAATTCTTTAGCCGAGCTACTTGACATTTTGCAAAAAGACAGCTACAACTAAAGGTAAGATTAGACTGAATGCCAAGTGGTCATAAATTGTCAATTTCTGACGGTTCCCATGTCAAAATATGGTCTTACAATGCAATGGGCATATCTCATATGCTCTAATGACCTGAATGATACATATGACCAGGCTGATTTTGACAGATAATAATGCCCAAATAGCATATAGTGTAATGGGACAATAAGCACGAATGGCAGCATGAAGCCCTATATGCCCATATCAACTTTCTTGAAATTTCGTTATGGCATTGCTGGCATTTTTGATGGAACAAATATTATTTTGTTGTCATCGGTGTTTTGATTCATTTGTCTTTTTCCAGTAGGTAATTGTGCTTGTGTATTATGTATACCTACTTTTTTCTTGTGGTGAAATTTAGTTTGTGTGGAAACTGTTTTGCTATCTATTTGTTTTGTGCTAGTTATTTGTACAATACAATGACCACAATCAATTTCGAGTAGTGAACACCATAAATAAATAAGATAAAATAATACTGACGTATTACGTATTAATAATACTTACGTATTATTTTACTACCAGAAAATTTCAAACTTCAACATTTTTCCTTTGTTTTTCTTTACGGTAGGTATTACCCTTCTACATTAGGTCATAAATAACAAATGCCTTAAATGGCTATCAAGGCAAATATGACCGTATTGGTAATTTTGGTCATATAGTCTAATATTTATGATAATTGCCCTTGCCCTTTGGCATTCATATGCATAATTGGCATACAGTCTAATCTTAGCTTAAGTTTGACGTCCTCGAACGCAACGGTTGGAACGTCGCGTTCAAATGATCTTATCTCAATGTTGTGTTAAAAACGTGTTCTGTTTGACCAGCTTTAAGTTTGTTTTTCCGAATGCAAAAGTGTGCGCCTAATAATTATAACGCAATGTAAACACAAGTTGCGTTTCGACTCATCTTGTAATCGATTGATTATTTAATGTCGTTTTCGATTTGGCTTTTCAGATTTTGATCTGAGATTTCAGATTTCTGCTGCCAAATCGAACATGAAATCTGAATTACATTGGTATGTGTGTGTATTGAGTTGGCGGCAAAATAAAACATTTTTGCACTTGCACTCGAAATCCATTTCAATTGATTTTCACACATTTATAGTACTGCATTTCGAAATAATTTAATATAAAAACTCGATCCCATATGCGCAAAATAAATAATTCAGTTAAAAAAGCAACCCTCCCAATGATAAACAATTCGTAACCGACTTCTCAAAAGCGATCTGAGATCAAAGAAAAGATTTTTGTGGCAAATCGAACATGAAAAGCAATCTCGATCAAAAAAAAAAAATTGTTCTTTTGCCAGACCGAAAACGACATAACTGGAGTGTAAAATAACATTCACAATTTGAGGTTACCTAAAAGGATATTATAACCCCAGATTTCCCCCGTCGACCAAATAACCCCCTTAATCTGGGGCGAAACCCCCCAAACTGGCAACACTGGCTATTAGATTCGTTGAACTGTAAACAAGCATATATATTCCCACTCTCGCTTTGTGACTATGCATATAAATATGGCTGTAGGTACCCATACCTAAATGTGCCCGTATTAGCTATATCGTACTACTACTACTTATCGCTGCATATTGTCTTTCTGACAGGTGTGTAGTGTGTACAAATAACAAAACGGAATCCCTGATAAGTATATCTTACTTAAATTCTTGTTTTCGTTTATTTTTTTTGCTTATTTTGTTTTAATTGCGGCGCTTATGATTCACAAATGAAAAGAAAAGAAGTAAACAGCTGACTTATTTAATGTTGTATTGGTTGTGGGTAATTCATTAATTTGCAAAACGACAATGTGTGCACATGTTGTCATCATTAATAGAATAAAATGTATTTTATAACCATAGATTGTTGCAAGTAAAAAAGAGTATTTGGTACTGCTGTTATAAGTATACAGACATTAGATTTACATATGTGTAATGTGACAACAATGACAGTTCATCTCTATCAGGCACAGGCAGTCAATGCTCAACGGTAAAGGCTTACACTCAGAATGCTGTTATGTAATAAGCGAGAATTTATTATTTTTTGTTTAATTTATATGACACAACTCACAGAACATAGATATATGACGAGCAACTGAAAAAGGATAGATAGGTACCTATATCTAGTCGCGTCTGGGCTGTAGTTTTTTAATAAACGATAAACAAAATATGCTGAATATGGCATCGCTTACCATACTGTACCGAATAGGTATAGAACAGTTGAATTGCATTTCTGATAACGGTCTTTATTAGTTGTTATGCGAGGTGAGATTGAGATCAATATCAAAACTTCTTTGGAGGCAAGGAAGACTGTTTTTGTGTTTTTTCATCGAGTGCATGGAAATGACTTCACGGGCAATAACTTCACATGGGAAATAACTTCACCTTGAGTGGGAAATAATTTCCCTTTTTTCATGTGAAGTTTTTTCCCACTTAAAGTCACGATCCACAAACCAACAAAGGAAAAATTGGTTCGAACTTAACATTTAAAAATAAAACTGAATCGCGGGGTGAGACTATAAAATTTTTTCATGTGAATTAAATGGCAGAATCTATGAATATTCGCTTGTTCGCAATTCGGTCTCTAGTCACTCATGACTAGTTCTGAAGTGAAGAGCTCAGAAGACGGGAAGAAGCGATGACAAAGATACAAATTTACTATTTCCTATCCTATTCAAAGACGTCGAATTATACAACCTGTGCCCATGTTTTGTAACCCATGCGATAAATTTTCGCATGGAAAACATAGTAACATGTTTTTCAATTTATATCGTTTTAGTGATAAATTTATATCGATGTGATAATTACAGAACATGGGCGAAGCTTTCAGAGGGTGACAGTCGGAAGCAAACTATGTACATTGTTATTGAGGTCTTCAAACTTCGAAAGAAAGTTTTTTGTTAGATATTTGCAAGTATGCCTAAAGGAAGTTGCAATTTCGAACAATAAAAAACCTTAAGGACCATTCACATGAGCGCGAACTGCGAACCGCGAACAGGCGAATATTCGTAGGTTCTGACATTTTATTCACATGAAACATTTTTTGGTCGCAGCTACCCGCGAATCATTTGTATAGTTGAAGGTTAAGTTCGAGCGAATTTTTCATTCGCAGGTTTGTGGATCGCGACTGTTTTATGTGGATTGTGAATAAAGTGTGACAGTTCGCGGCAAGAATTTTCAATTCGCGGGAGAATTGCTATAATTGTAAATTTCTGTATTTTAATCAATCAATTCTCGTTTTTTTTTAGATTGGGTGTTATATTAATTGAATATAATGCTTTTGTGGTAAAACAAACAGCAATTTTCAATTCACAAACATAGATAAATTGATGTGTTCGTAGTTCGCCTATTCGCAGTTCGCGCTCATGTGAATGGTCCTTTAGACCTTATTATTATTATTATGCGAAAGGGGTTATTGTACTGCGACCTTTTGGTCTATTCTACCCCCTTCTTACGCCTCAGAGTGGTCTATTCCCTCAAAAGAGTTCCCCTCATAGTATAATTCCTTTCGGAATCATTTTAGAGGTTCTTGTACTGTTCTTTCTTCTTGGCGGAACAACTCCGTCCTATAGCACTCTCTTCAGTCTAGTTTTCTTTGAGAATCTAAGGACAGTATTTCCTCATCAGATAGTTGGTACTTCCCAAGTATTTCAGTCTTTTGTGAGTCAGTGCCCCAGATGGTCCCAGCAAGTGTTCTGGGATTTTACGGGACTTATCGTAGAATCTGCAGAGACCTTCTTCAGATATACCCAGTTACCTGAGGTGATCCTTGAGTCTACAGTGCCCCCTAAGGAACCCCGTTAGGATACGGAGGTTATTTTTCAGGACGTATGAACTATGAAAGTTTCCGATGCTCCCTTTCTTGACAGGGAGTCGGCCACTTCATTCCCCTCTATTCCTACGTGGCCAAACACCCAGCAGAGGGTTATTTTGTTTCTCCTACCAAGTTCATTAAGTTTTTGTAGGCATTCCCATACAAGTTTCCATTTAATGATGTAGGAATTAGTTTCCATAATAGCAGCCTGGGTGTCTGACATTATAGCTATATCACAGTTGACTTTGTTTCTGTCGATGTTGGTACTTTTGACCATTGGTTCAGAATATTTTGTTCCAGACCTTACTTCTCTAAGAATACCAATTTTCAGGAGTAGGTATAGGAAAAATTAAATTTTTACGTCGAATCGGAACGGCTGAATTAAGAAGCTTCCTTACGAGAAACTCTCGACTTGAGTGTTTGTCAGATGTTCGCGCTCCGAAAAAAAACTTAATGTTTGCGTTTTTAAACCTGAAACCGAATCATTTCGAAAGTGAAGAAATTAAAAAGGTTAGGTGGGTTGGTGGGCTGTCGGGGAGTGTTCTACACCACAATCAGGTCAAAATTGACCAATTGCGATAAATAAAAAAGGTTACTAGGACTGTGCAATTTTTAAAAATGTTGAAAACCATACAAAGCTACCTACACAACACAACTGGATTGTGTTCATATGTTCACTTCGTATCGCTGATTTTATAAACCTCATATTATGTTCGTTCGGGTACTTTTTTGCAAACGTAAAATTATTTAAAATTTGCTAGGAATTTGTGCAAATGCGACCACGTACAGAGAAAATTTAAAAAAATGAGAGAGAAATCCATTTCCCCTCTTTTCATTTTTTCTACTAAATGAAAACTGCCAATTAAGTGACAGCTGAAAAGTTTGATAAGTACAACTATTTATTGTCGTCTTCAACGACGTCGGAGGAACAAGTTATGACTGAATGTTCTCCTAGAACATATCAGCGCATTCAAATGGAAAGTTTAATAGGTATTTAGCTTGTAAAAAATTCAATTCCAACTTATTTTGTAGATGCTGCATTTTACGATTATGTCAAAATGACATTTCTTAAACTTTTTGTAAAACAACCGATCAGTTACTTCTCTTGAAAATGACAGAATTCTCTCTCGATTTTAGAAATTTGACTTTTTCAGTACACGAACGAACCTATTATTAAAAGCATTTAACGTTTTATGTTTTGTTTGACATTTTGCCAAAAACAGCACATCTACTCTTTATTTATTTTGCTGTATGAAGTTCGCCTGCCAATCGTATTGAAAATATTGAGTTGAAAAATGTTTATTGTTTAAGCTGTATCCGAAGGTTTTCCTTTATTGTCACCATAAATTATCATCAGGATAACCTTAAAAAAAGGGAGCTCCCATTAAATACTTTTGTCTGTCTGTCAATAAATGATAACAAGCAATGTTGATATGCTGATGATTCAAAGTGTCAACCATCATCGAGCAAAATAAATACAAACATAACCAATTAAATATTCCACACGCCAAGAATATATTTTTTAATTAAAAATTCAGAATAGCAGCCGAACGAAGAAGGCTTTTAGTATTGTACATCATTGTATGTAGTTATCACACAATGACCTCCATTGCTCTCCCCCAAATAATAATAAAATTAAAAATGTTTTGCAAATTGAAATTTCATTTTGTAATTTTGTAATTGACAGCCGTTTTATTCAGGTACGGTGTGTGTACACTGTACACTTATGACTTATCATCACAAAGCATCACTCTGCCTTTTGTCCCTTATCGACGTCTACTACTACTATAGCATACAATACACAATCAGCTTCAAACTTCTTTCGGATCATTCACTTCCCGACAGAGGTTTACTTGCATCAACAATTCGTCAGCCAAACTGTCGGCGAACGTTAAGTGACGATGCTTGCGTGTGCGATGAAAAGAAATGTTATTTATTTTTATTTATTCAGCAGTCGATTTTTGAATTTAAAATTAAATAATTGTTTGGCATGACATACGAATTTGATACAATCTTTTGAAGCACTTTGAAGTCTTGTAGGTATTTGCATCGGAAGATATTTTTTGTTTTTTACACGTGTGGTTATGCTTAGGGCGCGCTCTTATTGCTCACTTATAGTCAAAAAATGTAGGATAAACTTAATTAGTATAACTTGTATTACCTACTCATTTATGGATTTATCAACTTCACTCAAAGACTTTCATTGACGAATGACATACATACATACAGCTAGTAGTAGTCCGTAGATAAGAAAGTAAAAACAGTGAGTTTCAATTTCACATTAGAACTTGATTCAATTCACGAACTGGGCAAGATGTATTGTTTTTAGCCTCGCTCTGAAATTAAGAAACCGTTTTGGGGAATGAAAGACTTTAATACCTATTGAGATCATTCTTAAGTGGTATTCGATTGGACTTCTCAGATTCAGATTCAGATTCGTGTGGTTAATCAAACCAAAAAACGTCACTTGTTTTCTTTTTATTTTTATATTAGCTAGATAGGAATATGTGTAGCCTTCGACACTTTTCTACACGTATTTCGTTCACTGGTTAAAATTTTATATTAAATCGAACAGAAACAGGAACGGAACGGTTTCCTATACATTTGCAACAGAAAAAGAATGAGGAACAGAACATTTTTCTTCAGCAAAAGTATTTAGCGACAGAAAAATGACTGTTTCACGACAGAACGTAAACAAGTCTATATTGATTCAATTCGACAATAAGCTTCATGTAAATCGTCTTAACTAAACATTTCCAAAATCTGTTCCATTTTTTCATTAAAGTCAAAGCTAAAATGTAACCAAACGAAATTTTTTTTTCCTTGCAATTGAATTTTATGACGGATTCTGAATTTGTTTCTTGTCAACGTTTTGCATTTGACATATTTATCAGTATTTGCCCGTTGAAAATCGCTGAGCTGATACTAGATATTTTCATCGATTTTATGTAATTTTTGATGAGAACGTGTCTAGAGACTTTGTGCGATTGCGTTCGATTTAAACCGCATACGCGAATGAACATAATGTATTAGTAAAAAGAATTTTTGACGTTTCGCGACAGTAGTTGTCATTTTGAGTAAGGTATCTACGAAAGAATTAATTTTATTTATTAAAAAACACGGTGTGAGTGAACACACATTAGGATTGCTTACAAAAATATGTCCATTGATTGACAACACATTAGGCGTTTTTCTTTTTCAGTTCAGAGCTGAGCACTGAACAGAGTTCGAGCATAATGAGCGCGCTCTGAACCATGCGTGCTCAGAGCGTTCAGAGGATGTTTTGTTTTTCCTGTTTTTTTTTTGTCCTTCAAATGTGACTGGAAGTGTGCATGTACATGGTGTACTCAGCTTTTTACTCAGGATGCTCAGTCAATTTATTCTGAGCTCATAGAGCGCGCTCTGATCATGCTCTGAGCGAAAAAAGAAACACAAATTCGAGCTCTGAAGTGTCTGAGCTAAAAAAGAAACACGAACTTTTTGTATAACAGTTCAGGTTGTGCTCTGAACTAAAAAAGAAAAACGCCTATTGTGGGCGATAGTTTCTATATAACACACATTTATAAACTGAATCTTATTCTAAGAACCCACTGCATGGCTAGGTGTAGACTCGTAAGTATCAGTCTTCTTTTCGATGCAATAAATGCACTATGGATATGGATTTCCACCAGTAGCCATATTGTCTGGTGATAGTCTACAACACTTCTGCAGTCTACTACCAGATATCTTGAACACTCTGTCCACCTGTCCGCCTGTTTGCCATTCATGTTCTTTTGCCAGAATGAGTCAGCCCAATTACGATTCTTTGGTAAAATATTACTTCAATTACAAATTCACAATTAATTTCTAAATATGGAAATGAACAATTGGCTAACAGAAACAGGTTTTAGCGAGTACCAGCTCTCTTTTTTAACAACAAAAAGTTAAATCATACAGAAACACTTTCACACTGCAGCAGGTGTCCGAATAATGACGTTCACCACTATTCCAAATTAATTTCACAAACACATGCAACCTAGCCTAACCCCTAAAGCTATCTGTTTTGACATTCCTCTTCGCACTAGAAATTCGTTCTTTGTTTACTTTTGCAATAAAAGGAGCGTTGAAAAAAAAAAATAAGAAACTCAAGTTCCGCGTTTTCGTATGCTATGCATACACACGGTGCACTTTGTGTGAAATAGAAGGCACACTGCAATAACTAGTGTGGAATACAATCATCTTTAGATGGACGTTGCCAGATAACGTTAAATAGTCGAGATTGATGTAGGTGGCAGTGGGGTAAACTAAGAATTTTATTGGTATTTAATGTTGTTAATTAACTTTTAATAAAGTAATAACGATTGTTAGCTATTTACATTAAAGATTTTATTATTATTATTTAATTTTTCCTATTTATAACAATACAAATTTAAACCTCACCGCGGCTTTGTTGTGACATTTGTGGATCGACCAGAAGCCTTTTTCTTCTTCCATTGGATTTCAGAATGAGTGGATCCCCGAATGAAACCAATGGAAAAGGACTTTACTAGGCAAAATCAGGGAGCATATTAAATAATTGTTGCCAATAGTTATTTTGTGTTTTAACGTTGGTTTTCGCAGAATAATATTAATAATTACCAGAAGACATATGAAACTCTCGTGATCCACTTGAGGAAACGACAGATTATTGAATTGTCTCGGTTCCCAAAGGATTTATGTTTGGAATTTCTTGGAATATTCAACATATATATTTTATAAAAGTGAATGTCAATCTGTAATTAGCAATACTAACCGCTCATTTGTTCATCACCAGGTCTATACAAATTTAGCGAAACTCTCTCAAGAGAGCTGAAAAAATACTCCAAAGTAAGTGGATAGACTTCTAGATACTTTAAGCCACTTATACATCATCACATCTAATGCATATCACAAAACATAAAACAATAACTATATTAATTAATTTTTGCAACATTTAAAACGTTCTGGGAAAACATTCGAGAAACAAAGATCTATATTTTGTGTAGAATTGATTTTAAACCAGATTTTCAATTTGTTTCTTGTCAACTTTGTACATTTGACATAATTGCAGTTAATTGAAATTCTATTAGCTGTTTCGAGCTAAAAGAGCAACTAGGTACTCGCTACTCGTTGTTTTGCAAAATTTCTCTTTTTCCATCAATTTTGATGAGAACGTGTATAGACTTTGTGCGATTGTGATCGATTTATATCGATTGGCTCGATTTAAACTGCGTACGCGAATGAACCTACTGTTTTTTCTTGTTTTAATTTGCTTTTTTGTGAAATCATAGTTAACACCTAGTTTCCAAGACTCAGAATTCTGTCAGACTTTTATGTCAGACCTGTACTCCGCCATATTTGCAATTGCTTTGGGTGGGCAAATCCTGTTAGGGCATTTCATTTCATTAGAAGGCATCAACGAAGAAACAAGGGAGGGTGGTGCTCGCATATTCAGCTTCGCACTCAAATTTTTGTGTCTATTTCAACATGAAAACCAGAGACAATAAAAACTCCAAATTTCTTCCCAGGTTTTTTTTTAAGTCGACCCTTTTATAAATCGGGCTTTTGTAATTCCACAATAATTATTGTTTACTTTGTTGGTACATATTTATTAAATTTATGGTATCACTTTGCGATAGGCGAAAATCAGCCATAATTGTATCCGCGCACTTGTATTCCCTGGAGTAACCAAAACAAAATGATTTTTTGCTGTCAAATACTGGTCTAAACTTCATATGTCAAATTTCAGTCAGAAGATCTGTCTGCAGGGATGGCAGGACAAAAAGTCTGACTGAAAAATCTAGATTTCTGTCATATCCGAAAAATCGCGGTCTACACGAGACAAAATGTTGTCGTGACGGAAGTCTTGTCTGAATTTCTGTCTCTTGGAGACTGGGTGTACCTAATAGAATTCTTTAATTATGCACTCGAAAACTGTCAAAATAGCGCACTTAAACATTTACGGATTTAGAACCAGCCAGTGCATAGTTTTTTTTCGTGTAGGTACACAAAATTCGCTCTTGCGGAATTTGGCCCTTATTGTCTCATTTATAAACACAAGACAAGAGCTTTTTTTACGTCGATTTTAGTAAACTAAAAAAGAAAAATGTACAGACCAATCTACACTTCTGGCAACACCTTCCTGGTCCTAAACCAATTTTTCTTCATCTCTCTTCTGTTCAATCATCAATCTTTGGCAGCTACAAACAAAAAGTAAAATCGAGAGAATGCATACAAGCAAAATTTTGAAGGACAAAGCAGACGCGAAGCATATTGGCCCCTCTACTTCCAAGAAAAGAAACGTTTGTTGGTCAACCAGCTGGCCTCTAAAAATTTGTTAAGTAGTTTTTTTCACACTCCACTAATTACGTATTGTTATTGATGTTCGTTGCTGAACAATCCAAATTAAACTCACTTGATTACTGGAATTTTTGTGGCAAAGAGTTCATAGTTTGTTTAATATACTCTTCGTCCAGATGATCCACTAAAAAGCTGTACTAGTCCTTGGGCTGGACGTTGGAGATATGTCAATGGTGAAAATAATAGCCAGTCAGTGCAAAATTAATAAAAAAAACGACACTTTTCCTATCTGGCTTGGTCTGCCTCGATTGTCTGTATCTAAAAGATGCGTTGCACCGAAGAAATGGTCACAATTCCAAACAATTCCGATATCGTATAACTTTTCAATGTTTTTTTTTTTTTAAACAAAATGTACATTCGCAAATTGTTAAGCAAAATTGCTTGCGACCGAACCGAAGGAAATATTGTAGCCAAACGAAAAAATAATAAACCAGGCAACAATCTCAGCTGTCATTTGAATGAAAGCAAAACGAAAAAACAAAGAGGATTATGAAATTAACAGAATTTGTTGAGAAAACACACTATATTTGTCCGCTTTCATCTGCTGTACTATGCTTCCAACTATCTCTCTCTCTACCTGCGCACTAGCCCCTAGTCGTTTGATGCTTTTATACATCCACCACTGTTTTTTATACTGTTCTGGGGATGATGATGACGATGAGTGTTTGTGTTTGTGTGTCGTTGTTGCCTGGTTCTGATTCTCTATTGTTTTTGTTGTGTTCAGCGTAGCAGCACCTTTTTATCCACCACCCCCTTATCGAACACACATTCACACGAATCAGCACACACAATCTATTGACAGATTTTCTTTGTTTGAAAAAAATTGTTATTCACTTTGAAAAATTTTGTGAAAACGTTAAAAAATCAACTTCAACGCGATGAATATGTTTAGTTATATACACTTATGTTAAATTTGGGAAAATTTCACTAATTAGACAGAAGTAACAGTGAAAACAAAGGGCCGTAGCAAGTCTGTCAAATTGGGTGTGTGGGTTGACGTCTTACTTTATTCCATTCAATCCTCCACTGATAATCGATGACGACGTTACGTGTAGATGTTTTTTTCTTTTTTTTTGTTTGTTTGTTTGTAGAGTAGACAATTTTTACGCACAATAATTAGATAACACGAAATAATTGGACAAAACTATGGCAGGTCACACAAACCGTTTTTTTTCTTGCTGAAGGAAAATGAAGACTGTTTTTAAAGCTTTTCTTTGCACTAACACATTTTCCTAAATTGTTAACTTTTTTCAAAGAATAGAGTATTCTATATTCTTTGCTTATATGTAATTTACTGTCAATTTTTCTTTTCACTTTTTCGTCGTTTGTCTGGTGTCGTCTTCTCCTTTATCTTGTTGATCGTTGCGAAGCCAAAATTCGACTTGTTCAGTATTCAGTTCTCAATTTTCTAGTTGGGTTGGTTTGGTATTGGGAATTGTGGAAAAGCTGTTTTGTAGTTTTTTTGTCGCGCAGTTTCGTTTTCTATCCTCTGTTTTGGGTTCACGTTCTTGTTTTTGTTTTTATTTTCGCTCAGCTGTTGTGTTGTTGGTGTTTTGTTTAACCTTTTTACACATGTGGGTGCGTTTGTGTATTTTTGGATATTTGCTAAGTACGTTTCCTTGGTCGTTCTTTTTGTGATTCAAATTTATCTCTGAATTTTGACTTTATCGACTCTTCTTATTAAATAGCTTGGGTTTTGGTGAATGTGAAACGAATGAACGATAAACTAACACAGGGATGATATAAATAAAATGAGGTTTTAGAAAAGGATTTTTTTTTTTGTTTTATCGTTCACCTATCACAGAGAACTAATGGTCACGTTCGGATTTATAGTTTAGTAAGTCTGACAAATTGTTTTAGCTTATTACTGAATGCTATTGGGTAGTTATTCTATACACGGTGTCTCCACGTGCAATTTCCATTGCATGTCATTTTTCATGAAATGACAGATTGCACGTGGAGACCACGAATTTCACGAAGAAACCAATTTCATGAAAAGTATTTCACACTTAATTTCAAACGATGTCTCCACGTGCAATTTTTCTTTCAGAAATCTGTCAAATTTGATAGCATTGCAAGAACGATATAAGTATGCAAAGAAATGTAGGGTGGGCATTTCATATCATGACATTTCATTGGTTGAAATTGGCTGAGCAGAGCCCATCGTTGCGTTCTCGCATTAGGCCATGAAATCCTTTCTTTTTTCCCCATCTACATATTCTTGTCTGACTATACTTGTCTCTTTTATTTCAATATATGTAGTTTCAGCGGTACAAGCGACCATTCGCCACTCAGCCATCGTGGAAATGAAAAAAACAAGTGTCAAACTGCACAGAAATTGCAGCTCATTTCATGAAATCGATACCTATTTACTCCTACAACAAAAAAATTATCCACACAAAACCAATAATTTCAAGTAAAACGGATAAAATTCTATGAACGCTGCCAGCGTTACATGTGGGTGTAGAGAGACCCAATATTAAACAACCGATTGCTCTGAAGTTCAGTATCGAGTGACTTTATTTTAGCACATATTTTACATTTTCTATAAGAAGTCTCTGACTGTTGACATTTTTTTAACTTCGTTCTCAGCAAAGCAAAGTAAAGTAGGATTTTCAGCATGCAATTACAACAACTATTGCGAGTCTCGAAGTGTCAAGTATAGCGTAGTTGTTGTAATTAGCGTGCTGAAAATCCTAATTTGCTTTGCTGAGATCGAAGCTTAAAAAACATCGCTATAGTCAAGTGTCGCACAGTGACGAAACTACAGTGGGTATAATATTGTTACATTCGGGCTGGGATTCGTAAGATAAAACACTATTCCGTTTAACTTCTCTAATAAAATTCACTTTTATTCCACTTTTATCGACTATTCTAATATTTCACTTATTAAGTACCAGAACACTATTACTTAAACAATTCTTCAACGTTTCAAACCAATCACTTTATTTACTCTATTACTTTTCACTTATTTATCTTCACAAACTATTACTATCTCGAACTTTAACCAATCACTGTTATAAATCAACTGTCTCGCCCTCTTCTAAAAGCTGTCCTTTTATACCCGCTCCGCCATCTGACGAGAACTTTCTAGCTAATTCTAAGTGGTTCTAGAACAAGGTTCAGTGGTGACAGATTCCAGTCTCCAATTGGAAGTGACACTTGAGTGGAACTTGTTTTGTGACTTTAAGGCCTGGTTTCATCAAACTGTCTAAGGCCTGGTTTCACCAAACCGTGACTAAGGGCTTGTTTCACCACTTAAGTTACACGATACCTTCCACGCCACAATATCCCCCTCTTAAACTTGTTCGTCCCGAACAAACTCGTTAACATTTTCACCATTATAACGATGAAGACGATCCACATGAACGACTTTCAGCTTGCCTCTTCCTCGTTGGATGCGATAGACAACGTCGTTGATGCGCTTTACGATTGTATAGGGCCCTTCCCAGTCTTGTTGCAACTTAGGCGATAAACCTTTCCTTCGATGAGGGTTATATAGCCATACCAGATCTCCTTCCTGGAATCCTGTAGTTGTCGTTTTAGTATCGTACCTCGTTTTCATGCGGTCACTGGCTATCTTAATCTTATCCCTAGTGTCTCGATGCACGTCCATGATGATATCCCTGAGGTCTGTAACGTATTCCTCCTCATTCTTGGGCTCTTCGCATGGATATCCAAACATCAACTCGCTAGGTAGGCGGACTGTTCGACCAAATAATATTCCAGATGGAGTATGTCCTGTGGTGTTATGCACTGCTCCTCGATAAGCCAATAAGAACATGGGAATCTGCTTATCCCAGTCTCTCTGGTCTTCGCCAACGACCTTAGAGAGGTGTTCATTCAGTGTCCTGTTGAAGCGCTCCACCATCCCATCTGATTGTGGATGAAGCGGGGTTGTCCTTGTCTTGTGAATCCCGAGTAACTGGCACACTCCTTGGAAAATCTTCGACTCGAAGTTCCGTCCTTGGTCTGAATGCAGTTCCATTGGTACACCGAATCTGCTTACCCAGTTATTGACGATTTGCTCCACCACGGTTTTAGCTTCTTGATTTGGGATAGCAAATGCTTCAGGCCACTTACTGAAATAGTCCATAACAACGAGGATGTAACGATTTCCATTGTTTGTTTCAGGAAACGGTCCCGCAATATCAACTGCTATCCTTTCGAAAGGGGCTCCAACATTGTATTGATGCATTTTCCCACGGACTTTCAGTCTCGGACCTTTGCTGGCCGCACATGTAACGCATTTCCTGCACCAAGTTTCAACGTCCTCCCTTGAATGAATCCAGTAAAAGCGTTCCCGCACTTTTTCGAGCGTTTTATTGATTCCCAAGTGGCCTCCAGACACTCCATCATGCAATTCCCTGAGCACTTCCTTAACCTTCGACCTGGGTACAACAAGCTGCATTACGAACGACTTTCCATCCGGGCTTTCCCATCTTCTTTTTAGAATGCCGTCTTGTACGTGAAGGGAGTCCCACTGCGCCCAGTATGCCTTCAGCTCGGGGCTCCTATTGGATATCTCCTGCCAGTCTGGTTTTCCCTCATGCTCCTTCCAGGCGATAATCGGTTCGATATCCGGATCTTCCCTTTGAGCCTCCCGTATTTCCCGCGCACTCCAGCCACCAATGGGCATAGCTCTCACCCTTTGAACGGACGCGACTTCTTTTTCCTCGTGTCGTAAGCAATGTTTGCAATTTGCTTTGCACGGTCGACGGGAGAGAGCGTCTGCATTAGAGTGAAGACTTCCCTTTCGATGTTGTATTTCGTAGTCGTACATCTGCAGCCGTTCGATCCACCTTGCGACTTGGCCTTCAGGATTCTTAAAGTGCAGCAGCCACTTTAAAGATGCATGATCTGTGCGGAGGATGAATTTCCGCCCATAAAGGTACTTATGGAAATGTTTTGTCGCCAATACCAAAACAAGGAGTTCGCGCCTGGTAACACAGTAGTTCCTTTCTGGCTTTGAGAGAACTTTGCTGAAGTAGGAAACTACTTTCTCTTGGCCATCGTGCACCTGGGAAAGGACGGCTCCAATTCCCACATTACTAGCGTCTGCATCCACAATAAATGTTTTCCCAGGGGTGGGGTACGCTAGTATGGGGGCGTTGCACAACTGTTGCTTAAGTTCCTTGAAGCTGTTTTCGCACTCACTTGACCATTTGAATTGTTTGCCTTTTTCTGTCAGTTGATGCAAGCTCTTTGCGATCCTGGCAAAGTCCTTAACAAATCGTCTGTAATAGGTCGCAAGTCCCAGGAAGCTTCTCAGTTGATGTTTGTCTTTGGGAACCGGCCAGTTTTTCACTGCATCGACCTTCTCCGGATCAGTCTTGACTCCTTTGGAAGAGATGATGTGCCCGAGGTACTTCACTTCTGGTCTAAATAGCGAACACTTCTTCGGGTTAAGTTTTAGTTGCGCACTTCGTAGCCTTTGGAACACCTCCTTAAGGTTATCTCGATGTTCGTTAAATGTTTTTCCTACTACGATGACATCGTCCAGGTAGACCAAGCAGGTTTTCCACGTTAGTCCCAGCAAAACGCGCTCCATTAGACGTTCAAAGGTAGCCGGAGCATTGCACAGTCCAAATGGCATTACTGTAAACTGCCAAAGCCCGTTTCCTGCTGTGAATGCTGTTTTCTCGTGGTCTTCTGGATGGATCTGCACTTGCCAGTAGCCACTCTTCAGATCGAGAGTCGAAAACCATTTGGCTCCGGATAGTGTGTCCAGGGTGTCGTCAATTCTTGGAAGGGGGTAGCTATCCTTCTTGGTGACGTTGTTGAGTTGGCGATAGTCCACGCAGAATCTCGTACTTCCGTCTTTCTTCTTGACCAAGACGACCGGCGATGCCCACGGACTTTTTGAGCTTTCAATCAGTCCCTCCTTTTCCATCGTCGAAACCATTTCTGCAACCTCCGTCTGCTTAGCCAATGGTAGTCGTCGGGGAGGCTGACGAATCGGTCTCGCATCTCCGGTGTCGATTCGGTGTTCTACGAGATGTGTTCGGCCATACTCGCTGTTCTGCGAAGCAAATATATCAGCGAACTCGTTGATTAAACTACCTGCCATGGACCGCTGCTCCTGATCCAGCTCGCACTCTCCGAGTATATTCTTTTTCATCTCCGATATCTCCGTAGGTCTAACCGCTTTCACATCACTTGCATTGGACAATTTTGTGACCGCAGTAATCGGTACGCACTTTCCAATCACTTTCCCTTGCTTTAGTTTCACGCTTTTGTTTTCCACATTGAGGACACGAACGGGAACCAAGTTGTTCTTAGGTTCAACCAGCATCTTTCCGACGATATACCTCTGATAATAATTTTCTGCATCTGGCTCGACTAGGTAGAATCGGTGGCTCCCAGGGTCGCCTTCCAGCTTTGTCCAAATAACTGTTTCTGACGAAGGTGGTAGTATTTCGTCCTCACTTACAACTGTCCGTAGAGCTGCGACGTTCTCGTTCCCGTAAACCATCGGAATCTCGACGTTCTTGTACTTTATAACTTGCAAACCGATGTCGAGTACTATATCATGCGCCTTCATAAAGTCGATTCCGATGATGCATTCGTCACATATATCAGCCACTAAGAATGCATGGGAGAAGACTATTCCTGCAAGGTTTATCGTCAAGAGTACCTCACCATACACCTTTGCTGTTGCTCCAGTTGCTGTTTTCAGACAGTAGCTGCTGGTGTTGTGCAGCCATGCTTGGCGAACGATGTCCCTTCTGACTATGGAAGCGGTGGCACCTGTATCTATTGTGGCGACACACTTTTTCTGGCCGATATGGGCTTCCACTGTCAGACTCCTATTACATCGTTTGGTCTGGGAAACCTGAATTGTGGTCCTGGGGGCGTCGATTCCAGATGTTCCATCCGCCGAAAGCTCAAACGCCTCCTCGTTCCTAGCTCTGCAATGTGGACAACTGCCCTATCTACGTTCGGCTCTGCACTGTCGTTGTAGATGTCCAATTTTATTGCAGTTCCAGCAACGGATCGGTCCCCTTCGAGAACTGTTACGGTCGACTACTTCTGTTCTCTGGCACGAGCATTCAACGGATGTCATTTCTCTCACGCGGTGAAATCCTTGAGATGCTTGGTCAGCAGCTCTCATGGTTAAAGCAAATGCCAGTGCCTCAGGAAGAGTTCTCTTTCCAGCCATTCGTAGAGCCATCTGCAGTTGTCTGTCCTCTATGGCTTGTGTAAATGCCTCAATAGCCATTTCATTGATGACATCCTCGCCGGCATTGGGATAAGACAAATGCGCTAGCCGTTCGATATCAGCTTGCAGTTGCTGGAGTGTTTCTCCCCTCTTCTGGGTTCGACTGCGAAGTTGCACTCTATATACTTGCTGCATATGGTCGTCACCGAATCGCATCTCAATAGCCTTCACCAATGCATCGTAGTCGCGTTGTTTTTCTGCTGAGACAGTTTGAAGCAATTCTGCAGCTGTACCTCGTAATGCGAGTGTTAATGCAATCGACTTTTCCTCGTCGTCCCATCCATTGGTCGTTGCAGCTGCTTCGAACTGTCTCTTATAAATTGGCCATGATGTTTGACCATCAAAAACGGGTGGTTGCATCTCCTTCCTTCTTGGGCAGTCAGCAGAATATTCCCGAGCCTTCTGTTTCTTGACTATTTCGAGCTCTTTAGTTATATTCTTGATGTTTGTTCCGAGCTCTTTAGCTATGTTCTCGATGTTTGTCTCGTGTTTTTGAAACGTTTTGTTAATTTCCTCAAACTTTGTTTCATGCTCGTTTAATTTTTCATCAATCGCGTCGATTTTTACATCTAGAACATTCTTAAATTCTTCCACTGCATCTTTTTGTGCGGCGACAATGGAATTTGTCTGATCTTCAAGAGAATTTTTCTGTTCTTCTAGAGAATTTTTCTGTTCTGCGAACTTCAATTCCATGGAATTCTTCTGCTCTTCGAACTTCAATTCCATAGAATTTTTCTGTTGTTCAAGAGAATTCTTTTGTTCTGCGAACTTAGATTCCATAGAGTTTTTCTGTTCTGCGAACTTAGATTCCATAGAATTTTTCTGTTCAGCGAACTTAGATTCCATAGAATTTTTCTGTTCTTCTATCTTGACAAGAAGCAATTCCATCATAGCGCTAATATCAACGCTTGTACTTACTTGTTCTTCTGCCACGTCGAATAGCATGGTTTTCGGATCTTCTCCCTCGTTTTGGACAGCTTCCTGCAGACGAAGTATGAGGTCACTTTTCCCTCCAGCTGTGGAGAGATTCCGCTTTTCTAGTTCACTTTTCAATTGGGGTATGCTTAGTTGCAGCAATATACGACCCATTTTGTTTGTCTCTTGTAATTTAGAAATTCACACAAATTCACTTCTTTTTTTTTTTTTTTTTTTTTTTTTTAAACTACACTTAGACACTTAGCACAGAATAAGTTTTATCCCACTTCTGACACCAATGTTACATTCGGGCTGGGATTCGTAAGATAAAACACTATTCCGTTTAACTTCTCTAATAAAATTCACTTTTATTCCACTTTTATCGACTATTCTAATATTTCACTTATTAAGTACCAGAACACTATTACTTAAACAATTCTTCAACGTTTCAAACCAATCACTTTATTTACTCTATTACTTTTCACTTATTTATCTTCACAAACTATTACTATCTCGAACTTTAACCAATCACTGTTATAAATCAACTGTCTCGCCCTCTTCTAAAAGCTGTCCTTTTATACCCGCTCCGCCATCTGACGAGAACTTTCTAGCTAATTCTAAGTGGTTCTAGAACAAGGTTCAGTGGTGACAGATTCCAGTCTCCAATTGGAAGTGACACTTGAGTGGA
The DNA here is from genome assembly GCA_949126925.1 of Cheilosia vernalis. NCBI lineage: Eukaryota > Metazoa > Arthropoda > Insecta > Diptera > Syrphidae > Cheilosia > Cheilosia vernalis. The sequence goes on from OX421360.1 coordinate 48,557,979, forward strand.
ACTTGTTTTGTGACTTTAAGGCCTGGTTTCATCAAACTGTCTAAGGCCTGGTTTCACCAAACCGTGACTAAGGGCTTGTTTCACCACTTAAGTTACACGATACCTTCCACGCCACAATATATATTTGTAGGAATAAGTGTACCTACATTTGCTTAAAGTATTTATGAAAAACTGTCAATGCAGAATGGTTTTTAAATATAAAAATGTTTAGACAAAAGTTTCATCATTTATTTAAGAAAAATGTACACTTGAAATCGATGCTAATGATATCGAGAAGGCATAAATACATAAACATGTTTGTCCTAATAAGTTTCTTGTATGTAAAGCAATTCGCGTAGATAGTTTTTTTTAATCAAACAAATTAAATTATTCGCCTTTTAACAGTATATAACAGAGACAATACTGAGACCCCCAACTCCGGCCGATTTTCCGTTACTTGCCTACAAGCTATATTACCATGGGCTTGTGACAAATTTTTGCGCTAGTATTGATACATAGAAATTCGTATTGACTAATGTCACCAAACTTCAAAAAATCCGGCTCACCAATACACCCTCAAAAAAACGTAACAACTTCCGCTGCTTAAAATCTGGCTTCCGGTGTGGGCAAATCTGCTGGCTGCGTTCACACAATTTTATCCGTTAAATTTGAAAATAATTATTACAACAAAATTTTGTGTGGACAGTGATCAATTTTAAAAAATAATTGTATATTTATTTGACATAAAAGAAAGATGAACAGTTCTGAAGAATAATAAACAAATAAAAACATTTTTAGCGCACATTCGTGAGGCAGTTAACATAAATCGAGTAGAATATGCTTATCACATAACAGCCGTGTTTTTTTTGAGCTTCGATCTCAGCAAAGCAAAGTAAAGTAGGATTTATACTTAGTTGTTGTAATTAGCGTGCTGAAAATTCTACTTTACCTTGCTTTGCTGAGATCGAAGCTCAAAAAACACGGCTAATGTCGCTTAGTATACTTCTGAAGTTTAGTTATAATTTATAAATACAAAGATTTATGACGTTGCTGTTATTAAGTATAAATTATAAGTTTCTCCGTTAGTTTAAATTTTTTAAAATAGAGCATACGTATTTGTATTGGTTTTATTTTTACATGTCTCGTATTTCAAAGAATACATTAATATATTTATAGGTCGTATCTTTTGATATTATAATGGAACAATAAACGTGAATAAGTACTTTGGTTGAACAGAAATACCTACAGAATGTTATGAAACAACTAATATGAAAATTGATGAAAATGTACTGAGATAAGAATATACTTATTCACCAAATTTGAGTTGCAATTCGTTTAAAAAAAAACTGTACCTCTGAACACAGTCACGATTGTCACAGCCCACCACGGTTGAAACTGACACTGACACAACAGATTCACCACTCTTGTCAAGCTCATTTCCATTTGACTTGACACTTGTATATTTGTTGTCATTTAGTTTTTGTTTTCGTGAATTTATCAAAAGTTTGTGCAATGGATTTAAGTACTGGAGAAAGCTACATCATAGCTCAAGTCCAGAAAGCACGTTCCACCGATCCTCGTGCAGCAAATGCACGGATTATAACCGCAAAAACTCAACTTCCCAACAACTTTGATGTCCACGTACTACGTCTTTACGGCTGGCTGGGTTCTTGGTTCATTACGAATTCAGCCAACGTACACTTCATATAAATTACGCGTAAGTACATTGAATGAATCTTAGCTAAACGATATTTCACAATAAAATGCCGCAATTTAGATATCGACCCTAACGAAAGTGGATTTGATCGAAGTTCGATGCGGCAATGTTTGCCTTCCTAGAGTGCCTCATACAGTTCCAGCAATAGGTGAAAAACTGAGACACCGAGTTTTGCTTGCCCTACAAAGTGGAGAAGGGAATGATCATTGACCCATCAACGGGAAACTCGTACTCAATCAAGTAAGTGTTATGCACCTGTGGTTTTGAATATGCAGTCAAAACAATTGTCTATTTCCAGAATACAATACACAATTTAACTCGGATGAGCAGTGGACCAAAGCTTTTAAGTTTTTACTCACTAAATAAAAACGGCGCCTGGCATGGGTCTCATCTGAATTTACGACACAGTGATTACCAGATTTGGATATAGGATCATTTTATTCGGTTTACCTAACCTTACTTGTGCATTATAAGTTTATATAAAGTATAAATAAAGATTTGTTAATTTTATTTAACTCAAATGGATGGACTTTCTTTTTTGGATGTCGATGGCTCTTCGTTGTATTTACCGTATGTGTATGCTTTAAGGCATTTCTCTTCGTTGATATCGCGAAGTGTCCCGCCACTGAGGTCACGGCAAGCATCATGGTTTGTAGTCTTCGATTTGGGCACCGAACGAAGAATGGATCCAAATCCTCCTTTGCCACCGAGCATTTGGAGATGTATATGAACGCCTTGTTGTGGATTACTGTTCGGGGGTGTTTTTCCATTTGGTAGAAGGTAGAACTCTTCTACTTCTAAGTTCTGCAACAAGGAACGCTTTATAAAAAATTACAAATCAAAGAAAACACATACAGTCGCTTCGCAAATTTGCTGCAGGATTTATTGATTGTTAGTAGCTACACAAGACAGTACTTGCCTGCCACCCAAATAAATAGGCACCATTTCTTTTACATATACAGATACATATGTTAATTTTGAAATAATTTAAAACAACTCTGGGGTGTCTTTGCTATGGCTGCTCACTCTTTTGTTCCAATTTGTTGGCTTGACCCAGCATCTTCTGCTACATCTCCTTTTCGTTGTGATAATATAGGTATGTAAGACTGAAATAAACAACAAGAATTTCAATACTCAAACTGCTTATAACTAACATTTAAAATCAACATAGCTTGTTGTGATTCATCCATCAATTTAAAACTCTTGTTATTGTCTCTTGCTGTTACTAGCAGCGAAGACAATAGAAAATTGTCGTACGACTGTTCGTCGCGAAAGGATGTGGCGATTCTTCGAGAAAGACAAATTCACATCTGCATCTACAATGAATAGAATTTCCACAGTAGGTACATTGCTCAGCCGAGCCTGGCTGAAAGCATAAAATAAAACATTCGAATGAAAAGCCAATTTGAAATTCGATAAACAAACCTGAAGAAACTTCTTTACATCTTCGACAATATTATAATTTATACTCGTTCTTGTTCGTGTCGAACCATCTGTATTTGGTTTCTTTTGCCAAGAGTGTGACAAGTGCTTGTTCAACGAAGTTTTGTAAATTAGGGCGGGTTTCAAGATAGTTACTCCTGCAAATAACATAATATAATCAAGCTAAATTAAGTATTAGTCCTTAGGGGGTTGCGTAAGATATCAAACCTTATATCGATCCTTTGCTCTAAATTTACTGAATCAATTTGGTGAGAGTTGTTGCGGCGAGAATAATCCCAGTTTTTGACTTCAATTGGATTCAATGGTTTCCGAGAGGAAATGTTTGCTATGAATTTCGAAGTTCGTAGCAAACAATTTCCCCTACTACGAAATACGTAGCAAAATTCCGAATACGACGGATTCTGTGATAGATGTGATTAATAATAACACATTTATGAGAAGTCTACATCTGCGTCTGCATACTGCTCCATGGGCACAGCCCTGTGTGCGGTTTCACTTTCCATCACTTCCACATCGCGACATGCACCTGATAACAGCTCTCGTCTCACTTGGTGTCATTTTGGGCTGCGAATGTTCTATAATGATATAAGAAAAGCAAACTATTAAGACAAACTCTTTATAAGATGCAGCATCCAACAACTTACTTTAAAGGTCCCATCCCTTTGAAAAGATTTGGTTTTGGATTTCATTCGTTTGGGGTATTGCAGGGGATTCCAATACGAGCCTCAATGTATCGAGAAACAACACCAGTTGCTCCCTTGGAAGAGTACACACCGAGAGACCACGACCAGCAGTAAAAACGTTGTCCCAATCAGTGAGCATTGCTTTTAATCCAGTACCAATGACTGCAGTCTTTATGCTGATGATGACAGCAGCGTTGCCAGGCGGTCGAAATATTTCCCCCCAGACAAAGCGGAAAAACCCCCAGATTTAGCTATTTTCAAGAAAAAAACCCCTATTTTTTTTTAAATAATTTATTAAAAAGCATTTAATTAAAATTCAATAAAAACAATTTTTTGTAATTTGTGTAGGGTATTGAAAAGGCACGAATTTCAAGAATTAATATGATTTTTTTACGTATATGTATGGAATGCGTTGGAATGGAATGGGCATAGATGATTTTTTTACATCGGATTTACTCGCAAATACATTGATTTGGTTTGTTGGTGGTGCAGTGGCTTTATAGCTTTCAATGTTTTTAGTGATAAAAAAAAAAATAATTGAACGCAGTAACAAAATAAAACCCCCAGATTTCCCCCTAAACAATTTCTCCCCCCAGATTTCCCCCCGTCGGTCAGAAAAACCCCCAAATCTGGGGGGAAAACCCCCAAACTGGCAACGCTGGATGACAGTGATGCAATTTTCTTCTGCCTTTAGACGAATCTGTTTTAGGTTGATGTCATGATTCTCCCAGTCTACCTTGCCTTTGGTTCTCATCTCGTGCTCTAGTAGTTCGATGGTTTGCCGGCGCATTGGCTACTGGCGTGCGAAACTTTCCTCTTGCCTAGTGTTAAAGGTTCAGGAATCAATTTACACAACTTTTACTATATATGTACAATTGTACATACTTACTTTTCGAGATTGTCCTCCTGGACACGTTGCTGCTGCGACAATTGATCTTCATAGCGGCCGGCGCCTTGCCAATTGGACACGATGCTACTGTTGCTTGGTATCTTCCTAGAAGTGGATACGAAATGGTTATCAATTCGTTGTCAGGTTCATGTAAATTAAAATCAACTTACAATCACGGTCTTCCTACGCTTTTTGTTATCGATACGCTTTTGTTCAACGTTCGCCTGTTCACGTTGTGCTTCGTATTCCATGAATTTGGCCATAAACTCTTGTTGGCGTGTATTCTCCTGCAGATTGGATAAATCTGTAAGACATATAATGTATTTATTTATTAATTTAAACACTAAAAATACACGAAAACTTACATTTTTTCAATTTGTTGCAGCAAAAATAAAATTGTGTAAACATATTTTGACATTTGTCAATCGACTTCTGTCAAAAGAAAACTCACCACATTTTTTTTGGTTCGCTTTTTTTTTGTTGCTCACACGGATTCTAAATTCAAATAACACCGATAGGAAAACAAAATGGCGAATTTGAAAAAAAATCGAGGGGGCCAGCGGCAAGAGGATTGTCAGTTGGGGGTCTCAGTATGGTTTGTCTATGGTATATAATAACAAGCAAATAGCAATCAGCTAATGTAAAAATGTGGTATTCCCGAACTCTAGCACATTTCCCCACGGTTGGTCGCGGTTGGCAGCAATTTGTTATTATTGTATGTTTTTGCATGTCACACGGATTCTAAACTGACAAGACAGCGTTAGGAAAACAAAATGGCGAATTTGAAAAAAAAAAAAAAAAATTAGGGGACCAACGGCAAGAGAATTGCGAGTTGGGGGTCTCAGTATCGTTTTTCTTTCTTTCTTCTTTCTTTGTTTGACAGATTTTTAGGCTAGGAGCGCACATGCGATTTCTTGTCGCACCGATAGAAAAATCGTAGTCGCAAAAAAAAATTACCATACACGCACTTGTGGTCTTCTGTCGCACAATTATTTAGTCGCAAAAAATAGAACATACCGCTTTTAATGTCAATACACACATATGCGACCAAATAATAGCTACGTCAAAAAAATCGTTTCTGAAAATGGATCTTGCTACGTTTTTTTAATCGCTGCGGTTATTTAGTTGCATATGTGTGCATTCATGTATAAAACAATGGGTCTCATATTTTGCGACTAAATTATGATGCGATAGAAAATCGCAAGTGCGTGCATACCCACATCTTGTTGCGACAACGATTTTTTAATCGCAACGATTTAAATCGCAAGTGTGTGTATATTGCTTGAAGTTGATATGGGTTATTTATTTTGGCGACAATCGCGTCGCTCTAAAAATGGAGCAAATCGCGGGATAATAAACGCTGCAATTAGTAGATGTTGAGTGCGCGCATTCACATTGAAATGTGTGTGTTACATTTTTTGCGACTAAGCAGTCGTGCGATTGAAATCGCATGTGCGCTCCTAGCCTTAGTGTTTGGCTCGGAAAAGCCATGTCTACTACCTATCTAGAAATCGAAACTTTTACCGAAAATAATACATTTCTCTTACTATGTAGGTACCCATAAAAAGGGAGAAAAATAAGAGACTAGGATGTTTTCAAGCAAATGTCAGATGAGGTCAATCAACGCATGTTTGCCAAAAGGCGATAGTAAGTTTAATTTGTTTTTATAATTGTTTTGGTTATATTATGTTTTTATTTATTAGAATATGTCCCGTGTTCAACACAGGAGGGCGTTTGAATTTTATTTCAAATAAAGTATGTTTGACAAGCAAATTAGAATTTTTTTTTTTTCATTTCGTTTAAAACTACCTACCTAAGACTATTTCAGTTTTGATCCACATAACACTTTATCCTGAAAACTGGCTCACCATACTTCTGAAAAATAAAAATTGCGTGCCATTTAGAGCTAAACGTCTGCTGTATTTCCCGTAACTGAGATCAACAAGTGAATTATAAGAAATTTAGAACTTGTGGTAATTTCGTTAAATATTTGGGGCTGACCGCTGATTTGATTGATAATTTTGACTGGCCTAGAATCTAGATAAATCGTATGAACAGTTTTTAGTTTGACTTAAGGGGCTAAAAACTGTCATCGACTGCCACCGTATGTGACATATTCTATGGGAGTTCCGTTGAATACGTCAAAATTGACGGATCCGTCGACGCGATGACAGCAACGGTTTTTATGAGCTGGGGGCCCTTAAGCTGATAGTTGACATATAAGGCTGAAGTAGCAAAAGTGGTTTTCCTGTAACTGACCGAAATAGACACATTCAAAAATCTAGTAATCTTGACCCGATCTTTGTCTAATTTATTGACTGAGAGAACATATGTCAAAATATTATGCTGCTCCGGATTCCGGAAGCTGGACTAAAAAGTATACTAGCTGAATAAGAAATAAAATATTTGAAATCACCTACTTTCGAAACTACCTAGTTCATGAGGTGGCATTCCTGACAGTTTTTGACTTTGCATTAATAAACAAACTATACTTCAAACTTAAGTTTCCATGCCCAGTGTCTAATCTTTCAACGAATTGCTTACAGAGGAGTAACTTTTTATATTTATATACTTGCATACGTTTATGTATGTCAAGAACAATTATATTGTACACTTTCACGAGTGTTTCTCGCTTAAGAATCGTACCTTTCTATTAAATTCAAATCATTTTTGTTCTATTTGTTTATTTTGACAGACAGTGAGAGAAATAATTAGATAATTTAATAATAAAGGCTCTTAAAGGCATTCAAAGACAAGCATTAATTTTTTATATTTTTTTTAAGCTAAAATTGGGAAACGTCTTAGTCTTAACATTGACTGTTAGCAAGTATACGTCATTTGATGTTTCTTTTCTTTCAAAATAGGTATTTTTTTTTTATTTGTGATAGCCAAGGGTTTCTTTTTAAACGGGAACTTCTGTAAAGACACTCTGCCGCTAAATATAATTGTTTTTCGATAAATATTCATGGCTCCACATCTAGTGTATGAACTTGCTTTCTCTCATACCTAAACGGCACATATAAGCAGTACGACTTGTATTATAATTAGTACAGTGCTAATTAGTAGAACAAATACTGTGTCACTGTGAATGTTTAATCAGACTACGTCAACACCATCTAGGAAAACCTTACCTTAAAGCAGAGGACATAAATCTGAAAGCCCACTCAAAGATCCACTGGTATTCATCATGAGCGAGCTGTATATGGAGGTAATCACAACAGGCCCACTTGTGCCCTCGGTGATAAGGCAACTTGATTCCACCTCCCCAATTAATCTAAATCTGCATCTAGTAGGTACAGTGCTACATTTTGTTTTGTGTTTTAACGATCAACTACAAGCTACATCGTTTCTATAAAGCAGTACTTACATTTCTTAAGCAACGTCTGTTATTACCGATTGATTTTAATTAAAATCTCTTACTCTTCAAAACTGGCATACGACCACCCACAGTGCATGGTTTGAATCATCACTAACAAAACCCACAGAGATAAAATGGTTAAATCCAAAAAAAAAAAAAAATGGCTACATTCTTGACAAGTGCAAGCTCTAAAAAAGGAACAAACTAACCATCCAAGTACCAACCATGCAATATTTAAAAGCACCATACCCATTGTTTTCAATAAATCAACACGCCGAATCCACCACACTCCAACGCGCTGCTCACAAATTCAAACCAGACCACAGCCACTGAGCCACACTGTCTAATTGACACCTGTCCAGTGCTATTTCATGCCGAACAGTTGCCAGCAATGATACAGGTCTACAAAAATGAGTCTCTCAGCTAAAGTGAGTGAAACGAACAGTCAAATAAATATTCTTCTGCTTTCCACTCAAACACCTTTCCAATCGAGAGACCAGCCATTCCATTACACGGGAAAAAACACCGCATTTGAGAGAGCATGTGTCATCCACCACACCAACCCCACCACCATCTTCACCATACAGTAGCAGTGAATTTCGTTGACTTCATGACAGGGTAACCACCAACACACCATACAGTAGGCAGCAAGATAAAAACCAAAATGGTCGATGGCTGTACGTGATCGTCCGTGTTTTCCTCCTGCGTGTCAAAAATATAATTTTCTTTTTCCCATCTGAAACAGAAACCGAAAGAGAAAATCCACAAAATTCCTTGGGTAATAACATCATTTCCACAAACATTCATTTCGATAGAAAAATTAACACGTCAATGGCAAACATAGCAAAGTGTTACATATAGTGCTTGTCGTTTTTCTGCGATTTACACTTTTGTCTCCAATCGATTTATCACAAAAAAGAAACGCGAGAAGTGATTTCGTCTGTACGTTTGATACTATACTTGTGTTCGTTTGTAATAAGTTCAGCGATTTGTTTGTTGAGTGCATTTTGTTTAAAAGTATTATTAAAAGTTACCAACAAAATAATAAATACCTGTGTGTAAAACTTGATGTTTGACAAGTTTTTTTTTTTATTTCGAACTGAAACGTCAAATAGATGTTATCAAGCGGGTGATACTTTGAAGTTTTCGAATTTTCGATTTTTCGATAAATGAATTTTCGTAGTCGTTTTTAATTTATATAAATTGTTAATCTACTTTCTACGTGTTCTGTCGTGCGAAACATAATTGCACTATTATTTCGTCGTCGTCTGTCAATGGTGATCGTCGGTTCAAGTGTTCTTTTCTTTTCGAATTTATTCATCGTTCAAACCGTGTAAAAAAATATAAATATATACCTATGTGGAAATATATGGCAAATAAGTGCAAGTGAATTTGACAGCAAAACAGAATAAAATATACAATAATTTCTAATAAGAAAACTCAGCAGGATTTTCCATGTCACTTTTTGATGTTTTTCTATTTGGTGTTTTCCCATGCAGCCACCCCTTGTAAATTTCCTCCTATTATCACCAATCATCAATGTATGTATCCTTACCACTACCACTGTAGTTTTCTCCCCCTTGCGCGTTTTCTACGTGTTCCCCTTTTTACCGCTACTAATTTTGCCTTCCATGTTCCACCACCCTATCCTTGGTTGTCCTCGGTTGTCGTCGGTTCGCGTGTGGAAAATAAAATGGGAAAACGGATGAAAATAGACGAAGAAAATCGAGTGTACTGCCCTTTGTGTAATCCTTCATTCATAACAAAAAAATTTGCTTGCTGAAAATTTGAATAATTTTGTTTTTCCTAATCCGTTTGATATTTTTTTTTTTATGAAAACAAGTGAGTTTAAGCTTTCCATTGTACTCGTGCATAGAATAAATAAATAATAAAGTGTTGTCCAATTTAAAATAACCAAATAAAGCTATGTGTATTTAATTGCGTGTAAATAAAAAGTGCATTGTACAAACATAAAATCAAATAGTTTTGAGGCTGGCAACCTTTTGTTGCGCTTACTGCAACAATCTAGCGGTATAGCAGAAGTCAGCTACCTACCGTCCTTCGCACCCTGAAACGGAAACCCACATGATTAGTCATAACCGTTCATCCTGTGGTGTGTGCTAACAAAATTCATAATAAAATAAAAAAATAAAATAAAAGGACAGAAGAGAGGGGTGACAAAAGAAAACAATAACAACAACTTAACCCTTTCGTCGTTTCGCTCGGATTGTGTTACTCTTTCACACTCACTATCTCTCTCTTTCTACGGCTATCCTTGCTAGTTCTATACTCGTCATTATTGCATAATAATAATAATAATTGTTAATCGAATCGTGTTATTGAGGTGAAAGGGTAAAATAAAATTGTGTTAAAAATGGCGGACCTAACACGTCCGCCGTTCAGTGAGATTAAGCGGCCGGATGAGATTGTCAGGATGACAACAGCGGATAATTTAAAATTTGCCGTCCTCATTGGATTGATCGAAGTGGGACAGGTTACTAATCGAGAAGTAGTGAATACTGTTTTACATTTGGTAAGCTTTACTTTCATAACATTTACTTTATTTGACAGTTATATTTACAGTGTGTGGGTACCTACATGTATTTTGTTATTTCTGCAATGTCACCGTTTGGTGGCAAGTGAGGGTTTTGACACTTTGATATCGAGTTATCTCCTTATCGAACTTTTAATGAAAATCGTTAATCTAATAATTATTAACCTACTTATGAAAATTGTAAAGATATCCTTCATAGCGACTGCAAGAATTATGTTAACGTGGTTGCTTTTACATATTTTAAGAAAACAAAAAAAAATTACAAGTCGCACTTTCCTAACAGTCTTTAACTTAACAGATGATTGGGCTGCATTTTTAAGACTTTCGAAGCGCACGCGATAAATTTTGACAAGCCAATAAACTTGTGTCGTTTTCCAATGGGATTTTCGCATTTTGCTCTCAGATTTCAGATTTTTCATTCATTCAGTGATAAATATCTGATTCTTACCATCAAATATTGCCCGGTTTCAAGCTGCTGAAGCTGTCCACCAATATTTTCCGTTCGTTATATATTACGTACCTACCTATTAATCAAACTTTTGATTTAGTTCGGACCCAAAAGTTCAATACAATGTGTCAAATCTTTTACTTCGCAAATTCTCATTTGTGGAAATGTTAAGTTCGAACTTAAGGAAAGTAAATTTCTGCTGGTGTTGTGAATTTCATTGTGTTTCAGTTTTTATTGGTCTAAATTGATCCCGACTGAATTTTTTTATTAACCGATAAAGTTACGTTTCGAAGTGTTAAAATTGTTCGAAATACACCGCGAAAATACAAAAACAATTCTGGTTGACTAGTCAACGTTTTCTTATTTCGTGTGACGTCTATAAAAAGCGACGTTAACGACCAAGCTAATTTTTTTGCGTCAATTCTAGTACTGTTAAAAAGTGAAATGAAAATGTTTCCACCCATTCAACTATCACAATTTCGATTCTCGTTCAACGAAAATTGGAAACCAAACTTCAAAAATGTTCATATGAATATATTTTTTTCATGCTCTCAGTGAATGTGTTTAGCGAGAGTTTGAACATTGGGAAGCACAGTTGCGATATTGAATTCTCCACGATAGTTTTCATTATTGAGCGAGAATCGCTTTTTAGTACCTAGCTATGTAGTGAATCGTAAAAATTAAAGCAATGTTTGACAGCGAAAACGATTTATTCGATTCACTCTTTAAAAGAACCAGAATTGACCCCGTAGGCACATATAGTCCAGACTTATCTAATCGACTGAAAATAAATAGATTTTTGAATGTGCTTATTGTTCGTCCTTTTACTTTGACACATGCAGTGTGAAAGATGACAACTTTTGGCAATATTTTCCAGGCGAGACACTTTCAGAACCTTTTCCCGATTTCCATTTTGGTCAATCTGCATACAATGTGCAAAACGCATGTATAAAGGCGTTGATTTTTCAATTATTTGACATATAACTGATTTGGTCACATGCACACACACTTATATATTTGTAATTGTCATCGAGTCTAACTTTAACAACAGTTGTTACGCAAGTGTTAGCTCACAATAATTGCTGCAGACATGTGTTGTGTTATAGGCCCATGGACACCGTTCCATACCGGCGTAAATCTATTTATAGTGTTTTTAGAGTGCTATTAACTTTATATCTACCATTTATGTTTGCTCGGTAAATGCCCGCTTATCTTATCATTATCAGAATATGTAGGCACCGCAATGTTTATCTAAACCCAATTGTCTACCCATTATAAGATAAAAGCACATACATGTGGAATGACACTTAACGGATGTCAAGAATGCATCAAGCACAAATGTCAATGTCAATATGTCATCGTACCAAAAATCGACTATGCAATTCTATCTCTAAACATCTTTCAACCAACCTACGTATAAAACTAATTGCCATAGGAAGACTTCAAATGGCTATAATTTCCGCTCATATTTAACTTCATATTTTACTACCTCTTCGCTTACACCCCAAGAAGAGATCACTGACACAATTCATAGACGAAAAATAAAAATACATATTGCAAAACGTGGATATAAAACCTGATGACGGTAAGAACTGAAAAGAAGTAAAAACCTTATAATCAGCTGAAAATACATGAAATCCATTTGGCAGGTGTGTGCCTGTGCACCCCATATACGACACAAGTATATATGTACATAATGTGGTAGAAAATAATATCTCTCTCTTCTTTTTTATCTGTTTATGGCATGACCGGCAAACTAATACACTTAAACTAAACACAACTTAAATTTATGTGTGCGAGTCAGATAAGCGATAAATAAACAGAGAACAAACCACTTTGAAACCAAGCACACTACCTATATATTGGGTGCTCCCGACCCCCTCTATCCCGAATCAAGCTAAAGTAATGGACGGAGTGAAAGAAAATCGAAAGGTTGACGTTTGCCGGCAGTTTTTTCAACCTTACAAGATAGATATAATAATTTCCAGCGACAGCCGACAGCACGACATTAATATCTTGAACTAATTCGAACGAAATGTTCAGTTATGTCGTAACACGTGTTTTTCGTATTGATAGGCGGTGTGCAGGGGTGCGTCGCACAATGTGTTGCAAATTAAACAAAAGTTTGATCAGAACTTATATATAAATCGAAGGAGAACGCCGCAAACAGTTGCGCAAAACAAAAAAAAAAAACTGTCAAACACAGCTGACATTTTCTTCGCAAATATAACTTTTCATGTTGGTAGGTATACCTATGCCTAGAAATAAAATTTATATGAAAGTGAAACCGACTAGACGAGTGACCGTTGCTCTATAAATTGCGCCCTCAAGCGAACTGTCAAATTTTGAACTGACGTCGGATGTAATATTAGGCCTGTTCCTTTACTTTTGTATTAAAAATGGAAAAGACTGTCAAATTGGAAGTGGTGGGGATAAATTCTCCCACAGAGAGAGACAGTTACGAAAAAGTAAGGGGACGCTTTTGTAGCAATCTATGAAAAATGCCACTTTCAAATCAGCTTTTAATTGTAAGGTGACTGACAGAATTTCCAATCCTTACACCAAGAAATTTTTGGAGTAAAAGTTCGTAAGATTCTCGATGAAGCTCTCTCTTACGAATTTTTCGAGTTAGGGAACGGTAATGAGTAAAAATTCGTAAGATTTAAAAATAATGGAACTGACCTATGGAAAATGTGCGAAAATTGGGGACGTTCCGATACCTAGTTTATGTAAACGTCAACTAGATTTTTCGGGACTAAGTATCCGAACGCGTTGACTTGGAAACTTTAATTATTTTTTGTATTCTCGCGGTCAGCGTTACCTTTGTTTGATTTTGTAATTTTTTATTTGGAAAAGGCCCTCCATACATTTTTCAAAAATTGTTATTTTCAAATAAGTACATTTCAAATGTAACACGGTTGCCTATAACAACACTATTATTGTTTTTTTGCGAACTAAAGGTTGTTAAATATCGTCCGAAAATTCGAAATTACCAGAATAGCCTTAGAAATTACACCTTTTTCTCTCACCGGCCCTTTTTTCGACTCTTCAGAATTCTGCCGCGAGTTTATTTAAAATTTGACTCTTCGAAATGTCAACTGAGTACGAAGGCACGATTTTCTTGACTAGATTCGTCGGCTTCCCCTCCACATACGTAACAATTACGTGATCACTCTGGGTCAATTAAAACTGAAATACATCTAGTCAGACAGCTGACAGACATACTAAAGGTTGTGTGACACTCAGAGATGGCAGAGTAGTTTACATGAGGTAATCTACTCAATTAACTACGCGTAGTAAATCGAGTAAACTACACGCCTGATTTGTTTCATTTGCTACCTACATTTTATGTACTTAGAAAATGTTAAATTTCAATAGAAAATAAACTGAAACAGATTTGAGAATTTTCATTTTATCAGTTTGACGGTTGAATCTGACAATGCTAACTACATTTTGACAGTTAGCGCTACTTTTACTACATTTTGCTACGTTAACTACTTAACTACCTCAGTTACGTAGCAGACGTAACAAATGTAGTAATTCAAAAAAAATGCCATTTCTGCCATCTCTGTGACACTACATACATTTTTTTTTCATTTTTCCTACTTTTAAAATGAAACTAGAGCAGAACGAAAAATTACTACGAAAATTCCCGATATAGAAGTGAGTGCTTATACACACCAACCTAATTAATGTAGGGATGTCAAAAAAATGTATTCAATTTACATTATATGCCATTTGCCTCCCGTCACTTTGAAGTTAGTGGTTATAAATTCGTTTGAAAATTTGCGGTTGCTGTGCAAACAATTGCTACCCCTTTCGTTATACACATTTCTGTCTTTTTTACACGATGCTGACATTTCAACGTGATTTAATGTGATAAAAATGAAGAAAAAATGAGAGAAAAATTCAGTGTCTACGGGAAAGGTGATAAAAATGACGAAACAATGAGCCCATTCTTATGGCTCTATTATTAAGAACAACAACTAATAATAGTTCATCTAAAGAAACAAAAACAAAAGTATATATTTGTTTTTGTGGATTCGAATAAGCCGCTTAGGAAATTTGACCTAAACAGACAAGCTTTGATGTACGTGCTGCGAGTGTCATGTAACTCCTTGGCTGTACAGTGTACAGTAAGGCCCATTTTATTCACTCAAAGTTGAACACAACTTGGGGATTTTTATATGGAAAAAAAAAGTTGAACACAACTTGGGGATTTTTATATGGAAAAATCCCCAAATTGTGTTCAACTTCGAGTGAATAAAGTGGGCCTAACGCTGTGTCCAGCGTAAGCACGAGCATACGTTGCGATGCGATTAATGCGGGCAGCTGTCAAAATCAAACAGATGCGACCATATGCGGGCGTCCAGCGTAAGCACGATATTGCGGCAACGCGGGTTTTGCGACGTTTCCGCAACGCACGCATTGTTTGAAAATCAAACTAGTTTGATTTTTCTCGCAGTTATCGTACGGAAACAAATAATCAATAATGGAGGTTCTGATTTCCGAGGTGCAAAAAAGAAATGTTTTGTGGAACAAGATGCATTGTCGCTATAAAGACAGAAGAACCACAGATAACGAATGAGACGCAGTAGCTAAAAATGTGGGCATTTCAATTAAGTAGGTATACAATGTTTTTCATATTTTATTTAGGTACTGAAAAGCACTGAAAAGTATTCACAAAAAATGTTTCGTGTAGTTTTCTGCTTCTCGCGGCGGGTGATTATTTGTTTTGGAAAATTGCAAATTGTTGTTTCTCATGAGATTACGGGCCGAAAATAGGGTCATTTCGAATTGAATATATTAAAAAAATTGGTTTTTAACGCAACCCGCATGAACGCACTATCGTCTTGTAGTTGGACACTTTCGCATTTACCGCAAACAAATTGAGTGCGTTCGGGCATCGCATCGCACGCAATAATCGTGCCCGTGCTTACGCTGGACACAGCGTAAGTTCTTATTTTTCAAATTGGTTTAAATTATCGTTTGGGTTGTATTCTTATTCAAGTTATTTTTGCATAATATGCAGACAATGCACCTATTGGAGAATATTTAACAAAGCCTTATTGTATGGAAAAACGTTCTCACCACTTGGGTAACCCTTGCCCTACACCTGCATCCTAAAGTCGAGGACCGCCATAAAAGTGAACTGCATTTCTTGTTCATATTAATAACACAGATTTCCGTCTACAGATCCACCTTGCTGTCATTAGTCGCACTCATAATCTTAAAGTCTCCCTATTTACCAGGTTTTTAGTGTCAAACCTAACCTTGCTTGCCCCCGTGACATTTTAACCTGAAGTCACATGTAGTACAATTACTAAATAGGCTTAGGTACGTATGAAGTCATTCATTCATTTCGGTATAAAACAGGTAGGAGGGTAGCACAAAGATCTGTCATCCAATAAAAAGATTCCGTTTGCAGCTTACCAGAAAATTAAGGTAGGTAACCTACATACAAAGGCAGGTAGAGGCTTCCATCCAAATCACTTGAGACCAAATTACAAGGGAAATACAGGTTTTCTTATGGTGTTTGGCGCCAAGTGCTTTGGAGCGACGTGTACAGCGTACACGTAGTAGGTATATATGAATTGCACATAGGTAGGTACTCTACCTACCTAAACCTATTATCAAAGCCATCAAGAAGAAAAACTAAGCCACTTGACCGGCAACACAACAATAAAACAGAAATAGCGCGAGTAAAGAAAACCACACAAGCAGCGTACATTATACTCACAAAGAAATGTGCCAATGTGCGTCTTCGGATTGCAATTTCCCTGCACGCTCGACTGGTTTTTTTCGTATTTTCATTTCCAGCTCCACTCCAACTCGTGGTCGTGGTGGCTGGTGGGTACTCTCTGTTCTGTTCTGTCGTCTGGTCACGATAAGATGTGGTGTGGTGGCGCGGTGGGGATTGGGGAATCGTAAAGATTCACTCTTCCTGTCCCTTGGCATTGTAAACGGAGCGCATCGTCACCAGTCGCTGTCTGGTCTATTCCATTTTTTACAACAGTTCGCGGTTGAGATAAGGTAAATAGGCATACATCCAAACAAGAAGTAAATAAAGACGACATGCAATTCCGCTTGGTTGCGTGCGAGACGACTATATCGATTTTACCTTGAACCGGTTACTCATTTTATCGCAAGTAAAAAAAAAAAGCCAAAGAATCAGCAGCAATCCGTGTCATTGGCGGTGGTGGATATGCGAATAAGAAAAACAATCAATAAAAGTGCACCAATTCCCCTGGGCGAAGGCAAATCCACGAGAAAAGAAAAATCCCGATTTGTTTGGGACAGACTAATACCTTCTCCCGAGTAGCGCAACCAACCTTTGTAAACCTCAAAAATCCGGTTTAGGACGTGCTGTGTTTTTATTTTTTTAAATTATATAGACCTGTATCGGATAGACGGATACGTCAGCACCCAGTCAGTGTCCAGATTTGTTTTCTGGCGCATTCCAACGTTAAAAGTGAATCTTTTGTTATTTCTTTTTATATTTTGTGGGGAAACGCGGTCTTTGTTTAAAGGAAACGAAACTGGTTCTGTGGAAGCTATAAACTATAATACAAGATCCTGACCCTGAATCCGTATAGCTAGAGATGAGAATGAGGGTGATTTGTTTTTTGGTTTTATTGAGGCCGGTTAACGATTGTCCCACATTAAAATGGAGAGATGGTAGGTACCAAATTCAAGTACGATGTTTGTAGGTATGGGTATAGGCTATTTAAAATGAATAGTTAAGCTTAGTACATGGTTCGAGCTAAATTTTCGCTCCCATACAAATTTCTCTCCAAAATTTAGCTGAGCTGAACTTAAGGGAACCCATTTAATGCAGCCAAACAATCAAACTTTTGTTTGTACATCGTGTATATGTCAACATTTTGAGTGCCCATGCCCACATTCTCTCAAGCTAATTCTGTTGCGCTTTTTTTTTTGTTGCGGAGAACGGTAGAAGTAAGCAAGGATGAGTTTTTTTTAATAAATACCTCAACGAGGAGTACCTAGAATCGGAAATGGTTTAATTAGACAGACAGAGTTGAATTTTGAAGTAAGTTATTTTGAAAGTACAGCTGTTTTTTTGTGACATTTATCCACAGCGCTCTCTATGTCAAAATTTAGCTTCGACTTTACATGTAGTGTTTCGTAGGCTTCTCACACTCAGCCGAAAACCGTGTTTTCGTAGAAAACACGTCGATGTATTCACACCGACCACGAACTAGTTTTCGTTTGACGTTTCAATCAAACTTCGATGCAAACTCTTTTGGAGGATTTAACATGATTTAACAAACAAAATGAATTTAGTGTATTTCAAAATAATATTAGCCCATCAATTAATTGTGGAAAATTATTTTGACTTGTGAGTTGTGACATTTGTTCGGTCAGTTGGAGAGAAGATAGAATTCAGTTTAGTGCGAGCAGCGTACTAAGCATAAAAATAAAATGCCTACGAGTGTTGATATTTTTAGGGACAGTCTGGGCATTTCAATATCTGGACTAGAAGATGGAGGCAGCGACAAAAAATTGTTGCACTAAATTTGGTAAAAATTATTATAAGTAGGCAGATATGGTGAATAAAAGTGTAACAAAAGACATAAAACGGAACACGCTGTGATCTTAAAAATAAAATGTTTACTGTGGTTCTGCTGAATAACTGCATCGCACAACTTTTTTTTTGTAAAAATTTTCTTGAGCTGTTGCGTTTTAACAAAGAACGTGTTTTGGCAGCATATGTCGCCTGTTCCATGCATGGATGGTTTCTATTTATCATGTAGTTCATTTGCCTCCATCATTGATAGAGGCCCATGTAGTGTAAATAAAACAGCGATTGTTGGAGTTATCGATAGATAGATAAAAAACAATCGATTAATCGACAATCAATCGATAGTGTTACTTATAAAAATAACAAATAAAGTAGGTCTTGCAAATAAAAAAATTTAATTTTTTTTTTAAAATACGTTTTCAAATTAAAAAATAAATACATATACACATTTTTAATTTTTTAAAATTGATGTCTTCATGTAAAATGAAAACAAGGTTATTGCAAAAAAAGACGACTATCGATATATTTTTCCAAACTTTCAATAGTCCCGATTTAATTATCGATGTTTTGTTACCACTAGGCTTAAACGAGATGACACACCCCAAGGACTAGCAAATGTCACAACCAGCAGCGATTTGTATACAATTGATGAGCTAATTAAAATATTCAATATTAAACAATGTTATTTACGCTTCTTTGAGGACAACGGACGAACAAATTTGTTTTACATTCCAACTAATTAGTTAACCAGTCCAGATGATTACAGTTTATTGAAAGTGATTTTGGGTATATTTATTCAAATGTACCCAGATGATATAAAAAAAAAGAACTGTTTGCATATAAAAGTTCAATATAACGTCATAAAAAATATATTTTTATTTTTCGATATTTTATATATAAATATGTATACCAACCAGCAAATATGCGTACTCGCTTGTCCACATTGTACTGTTTGTTTGCATCATTAAAACAGTGCAAAGCCAAATCGCACAGGACTACGATTATCTTATTTTATTACCCATAGGGGACAGCAAGTATGTGTGTGAAATAGACCCAGATTCTGCAGGGGAATAATTTTATCTATTTATTTATTTTTATTACAACTCGATAAGTGTATCGGGGAGATTCGCCTTTAGTTGGAAACAATGGACGGCATTCGAGGTGAGGTCGCATAGCATCCCTCGTTGGGAAGCAACCCTCATCTGCTTGGGCTGTTACTTATAGGATTATACCCAACAGCCAGCAGTACTTATCTGATTCACAGATATTTCAAAAGAAATGCAATGTCAGCAGTTTTGTTGTCACTTCTCTTTTTACTATCATTTCTTTTTTTTCTGCAAATGAAATTGCAATGGAAATGCGAAGATTTGAGTAAAACGCTTGCTGGGTAACAAAAGTGATTGTATAAGTTTATTATGTATATAGGTGTAGGTACACCATTCTGTGTTTTATTATTTTCGATGGATAAGTTTGCAAATTTATACGGAATGCGGTGGAAATACATTAAAGAAGATCCTTTGATTTATCGTCGGGCCAGGGATACAAATCGTCAGAGAAAATATTTATTTCGTTTTGCATATCTTACCTACCTACAGAGAGGGGTCTATTCAAAGTCGGAATGGAATACGTCAGCTGAATTCGAATCCTAATTGAGAATTTATTTATTTACACAAATCTACAATAAAACGTTATATGTCGTTACTTGGGAGTGTTTTATTCATTTTCCTTAATTTGCGTTAAGCGTTAGGCAAAGATGTTAGGTTCCTTTCGAATTTTTGTTGGCGAAATGTTGACTTTTTTAAATGAAGTCCATGTGTGGGCGCATAACTCGAGAATGCATTTTTCGTTTTTCACGATTTTCGGCTCGATGGTTTCGATTCGGCCCAAGGAAGGACATAGGCTGCTTTTTGTCGAGAAAACAAAACTTTTACGGGATGAAAGTTTGTATGGGGAAAAGCACTTTGAAAAAAATTAACTGGCTAGAAAAACGACGAGCGCGACTTCAAATACAACAATTATTTAAATTTTTGAAAAGAATATAATCGATTGATTTCGGTGCTTCAAAGTCATATATGCCGCCAGTGTAGAGGTCAAAGGTCAAACTTTTCATGTCGCAGTCGTAACGCACAACGTATGGCGAGGGTGACTCCAAAAATGAAAAAATATAAATTCGTTTCGGGCAAAAGAAAAATAGTGAAACCTCTTTCATTGACGTTTTTCACTTTCTTATATTTCTACGTTTTTAATAGAAAGATGAATTCAAAAATAATTTTGAAGATTTTCGTTTTCGCCTCATTTTGAATCTCAACCCAGTCTTCTCTTCAATAAAAATAAAATTGTTTTACACAATAAACTGTCATCGTACCATCCATAAACGCAAGCAAATTGTATGACATTATGCGAATGCTATTTATGCAAAAATTTTGAAATGTCCTTTCTTTCAAAAATGTCGCTAAAAATATATGTTGTATTCCAAGTGAAAATTAGCTTCTAAATCTGGACCAAGCCAAGAATTTCATATATCTCATATTCAATTCAGATTTAAGACGAAAAAATACCGTGAAAAAGGCCAGTCAACAGATACGTTTCCTATTATTTTTTAAACGAAATTTAATGAAGCATAATCAGAGGATTCATGATTTTAATAAAATTGGAGGCTAAACTTAGATAAAACTAAACAGCCAAATTTGTATACAATCTGGACTAATCCTTTAAAAAGATTCATTACTAATTGTTACTCAGGCGGCGTAATTGTCCTGACTTTTCGCTGATGTTCCGGCCCTGAGCCCGATTAAATAAACAAAATTAAAATAGTTTAAATTTTAAACGCTCGATTGAGTTGAGTTGTTTATTTTTTAAAATGGACATGATTATTAAATATAGTAATCGAACTAAGACAAACTTACAATTTTTAGCAGGATCGTGACGATGGGTCGGTTTCAGCTTTGACTTTTCTAAAATGGCGGCAAACCAAGAAAGGAGGAAATTATATTTGACATATGGGTATTATTAATGAGCGCGTTCGGAACTTTTACAATCCGTGCATTTTGAAGACTGAAATACGCCCCAAGGCCAAGGCCGCTATATACTTTACAACTTTTCTTAAATACAGTTAACACTATTCAAGCTTGAATTATTGAAAAATATGTTCTTCAAACTTCGACTTACTATGAACTGAATTAGTGTAGCTTGGGACATTCTGAGTGCGTTCACATTCAGACGTCAGATTTGTTGTTTTTTTTTTTTTTTTTTTACAGTATCAACGGCTGGTGCTATTTGTTTATACTAAGTCTATATGTAAAAAGATTTAAGGTTTGGCAACGACAAGTGCTTTTACTAAGCTTGAACACTCCTACCCACATTAACAGATGTTGACTGTAATTTCGCGCCATTTTAACCCGACTGGATACAGGGAGGTGATGTGTTTCGTTCCTACGTGAAGCCCTTTAGCCTAAACGGCTTGATCGATCTTGAAGTGTGAGGTGTCATCTATAAAGATAAAAATAAAAGAAATAATTGAAAAACCGAAAAACCCATGCAGAAAATTCACTTATTTCAAATCAATCAACTTTCGGTTAAAAACAACCAAGTAACACTGTTAATAAGCTCCTACAGAGTTGTTGGTTTAAAAATAATCGAGTCAACTAGTTTAACGAAACTCGGTTAAAAATTTATCCATTTCCTCTCCAAACTTTCTCGGTAGTAAATAACAAACTGACTAATAACAACAGAGTAACATGGTTGATACCAACTGATAAAGTGTGTTATTTTTAACAGTATGATTTAACCTTTTAAACTCGCTAGTTTTCAACAACAAAAACTCGTTTATTTTCTACAGAGACTTAGTTAATTTTAACCAACTTTTTTTTTACCGAGCAAAATTTCTGCGTGTGTAAAAAAAAAACAACTGAAAAGATAGGAACAAGACACATTCAAGTAGGTATAGGTAGGTACTTTACTATTTGGCAGTCGGGTTTTCTGTTGTTTTCTTTTTCAATTTACATAACTATTTTTATTTCCAGAGAAGGTACCTTTTTTATTAAATTTTTAAAGTGTGCCAAAATGTTCTTTCTTCTTTTTTTCTAATAACAAAATGTTATTTTTGCAATTTCAATTCCAAGTTCCGATGAATCCAATAGAACCGAAAATCAAGCACTGCACTCACCCATTCTTTTGAATGATATCAGTTACTCTTCTACTAGAGTAGGCACACCAAACCCGGCATAGAGCAAAACTTATATAAATAGAAGGCAAAAGAAAAAAAGACACATCCATGCGTTGCGTTCTTAACACTTAAATTTGTAAGTAAACATCTCAATTACAGTTTTGTTCGCTGTGCTTGTGTGTGTATTACCTGTACCACCTGTAAAAATAAATGAAACTTATAAATCAACACCGACAAACTGGACAAAAAAAAAAATCGATAACCCAAAGCAGAATCAACGAATGAAAGCAGATAAGCAGTGGTTCTATACGCTACACGCGAAGCCAAGTGGTTACGGTTATATCTGTACTACATCTACACACGCACGATCCATATGCGGTAAGTAAAAGCAGCGTGGTATATAAAGTAGTTATTCGAAACTCGAATCTGCTTTGCACCCTACATCTACAGAGTCGTCGCTCGTCGGTGTGTGAAGTAGTAGTACAATAATTTTAATTAACTCTCCCGACATAGTTACGTGTAAGATGCTCATTTATACGTACGAATGTCATCTGTCAGATAATTTATTTGTTCTGTTTTGCTTACAAAAACCAGTGTTGGATTATACGATTCAAATGATTATAATTCAACACAACAATACACACGCATAAATACTTAGCTATTCTCCGTCATTTGTAGAGATGGACATTTTCGAAAATGATGAAGGTACCTTATTTTAAGGGTCGCACGTTCCAAGTCGGATATTTTTTTTCTACACTGTGACGTGCAAAAGGGCAGTAGTCTAGTCCTAGTCTATGCAGAGAGGTGGATGGGAGGATATCATTTCGCCTCATTTATGAATGGCATCGATTTTTTTCGTTCGCAAAGGTATTATTTTAGCGAAATTGTGAATATTCTTACCCGAGTTAGAACCGTAACACATTTGCAAATCTTTACGTGAACTATTGACCTTTTAACCAATACCTAGTATTAGTATTTTTTTTTGTTGCTGCTAAACATTTTTTAAAGGCAATTAGGGCATTGTGAAGAGTAGGACGTTTTTTTAGTTGCGTAAGTTAGCTTCGGAGGTTTGCATGTCAACGTAATCAATTAATTTTTCCTTTGACCCAATTTCTGTTATCAAAACTATGAACTGCTTTTTTAGTGAACTGAATGTGAAAATGACGCATGTGAATAAAGGTGGTGTTCAGTTCGAAATGGGCTTAGACCTTAATCGCTTAGATTCTATAAAAGCAGTGACATTTTTATGTTGAGGATTTTTTTTCGAAAGCTGACTACACGAGTTTTATTTTTAAATTGGGTAGAATTTAAAAAATACATATATTTGTTTTTTCCCCATTTAGTGAAAAATTCCCCAAAACGGGGAAAAGTGCCCACATATTGGCATCGCTGGTCTCACTCGGTAGAAGTAGGGTAAGACCCAGAGGAAGCCTTACCTTATAAGTTAAGATTGGCTCCAAAAGGTCACTTGATTTCTAAGTTTAGGAGGTCGGGCAGTACTTCCGAAACCTAGTGAAACGAAAAGCAGTCATGATAAATGAGAAGTTTCACTTCCAAATACGATATTTTTTGTGTAGATAAAAATGTAGAAGAAATATATTATATACACACGGTTAAAGCGGTTGATCTGCTTCCATATAGCCTTAATGTCCTTTTATTCGGTTTTTTCTTTTCTAATTAGCTCTTGCGTGCCTACTTTATTCAGCTGAACAGAATGTATAATCGTAAAGCCTGTTTCAACTGTCAAATAGCTTCAGACCCATAAAATTGTCGCATAAAACATCCGTAATACTGGGCAAAACCAGCTAAACCCGCTCCGCCACACGACACATCCACACATCCTTCAGCAAATTGGTTTTCCTGTCGCTGTGACTTGTCTATACCCGCGTGTCTACCTCCTTTATGCGACCGGAAAAAAGTGCTTCGCCAAATAGCGCGATAAAAGTACTTTTACACCCGTTGTTCCACATACACATTCATCTACATCCTTTCTTTTTCTGTCCCAATAAAAGAGAAATTATATTCATCTGAAAGCAGCCGGTGTATGAGGCTCAGCAAGACTTAAGCTCTATTCAACAAGATCAATGGAGCATTAGTCAATTTTATGATCCCTTTTTTATATTCTGGGAAAACGTGTTTCTCACTTCTCTTTTGTGCTGCACATGGTCGCCTAAGAGAAAGAAGCTCAGAGCCTTTTTTTAACTTCCTTCTATATGATGATGACGATGACGATGACGACGGATGATGAGAAGGATGACGACGACAACGAATAAATGGTAACGAGAACTCAAAGTGGGTTCTGTCACACAGATGCGAATATAAAAATACAGACTACCACTACCTACCAGCTACAAAACCCCACTAGAGTTCTAGATATATATACATCCCCGTTGGGGCACAGACAAAAAGCAGCAACGTTTGAATTTTTTATTGGGTTTTTCTCATTCTAATGCTCTGTGATGTGCACAAGCTAGTTGAATGCAAAACAAACAAACAAAAACTTCACAATGACAAATGGCTGGAAATGAGAAAGTTTCCTGGCAGTCGAATCTGTGTATACCTAGAACGCCTACCTTAGAATGTCCTGGATGCAGGAAGATGAAATATTACGGACGATATTTCAAATTTTCAAAATTAAGAAAGTTTGTATGTTTTAAGTAGCATTAAATGAAATGTGCAAGACTGTTGATAAAAGTTTTTATTTTTTTAAATGAAAGAGAATAGTGCTCGTAAATTGTTTGCTGGCGATATGGGCAGATGGCATTTATCGGGGGAGGGTCACAAGCTTAGGAGAAGCTTTTTATAATATTCAAAGAGGAAGCAAGTCCCTATTTAAGTCTTTCATATACAGGTTAGATGTGGTCTTACTAAATTAACAAAATCCGTTCAGAATGTGTAAAAATTTAAGCAATTGGCATTACAGTCGTTGAAAAAATCCACAGGGCTGTGATGTGAGTGAGACCACCGCTCACCCCTACTAGGTTTTTCTGTGAGCCAGAGCCAGATATTGCACATTAAATAGAGCTTTCTTTGACGACGCATGTTCCAAATCTGAAACATAAATCACGTAACCTCTTCAACTCTACGGTATTGTTTTGAAACGCTCATCAAAGCCTACACTAAGTAAGTTATGGCATTAAACGTCTTCAGACACGCAAACAAGAACTAAACTCAGTTTGGCTGTCACATTTACAGGTCGTTAGTCTCCATGGAACCATTCCATTTATAAGTTTCCCCTTCTGATCGAGAAAATTTTCAGCTGAAAGTTGTAGGGAAATACTATCTCTGGATGTTTTGTTTTTTTTTTTTACAGAAAAGAAAATTAAGTTCAAATGTTAAAACGCATTCTTTGCAAAATTTGAATCATGCCAATCATAGGCACAAATTGTAAAGAAAAATTGTCTTCTCTAATTTTGGTTTTACGATCACAATAAAATTATAAAAAAAATAAAAATTAAATTAAAAAATTATAAAAAAATTATAACAAATAATTATTACAACTTTAAAACAGTCGTGGGACCATGCCGGGTTAAAAAGGTGACATTTTCGTTCGCTGAGTGGAATTTTCATAACGGCTGGCAGCACTGTCTACTCTATCTTCCCTGCTTTCTTTCTCGTAACAAAACTGATTATCATAGTTGTTAAAAAGCGGCGATATTGTTAAACAAAGTTGTGCCGGCGTTTTCGATAGCTTTTGATACAAAGTCCACTTTATGTACGCGGTCTTTTCTAAGACAATGTTCATTGTGAATTATTTTGTACACAAAAACATATGAATGTTCTGCATTTTATGTTCTGTATTTCTTTTCAATTCTAAAAAAAAAATAAACATTAAGAAAATTTAAATTAAAACTCCTCTATATTATTTCTGCAATTTCTGTAGTGTATTTTTATCTCTTGCGATTCACACGCTCAACCAATCTTAACAAATGAAGAGTAAAAAAAAAAATATCTTCTTTTTTTTTAAATAGCTATTAACAGTTGAAAATATTGAATTTTACTAAATTAAATTTCAACTACGCAGTTGTGTACAAACTATGATTCAGGGAAATACTTTTCTTTCGATCTTCATGCCCGTACAAACTACAAACCACGCAGCGTTGCCAGGCGGTTGAAATATTTCCCCCCAGACAAATCAGAAAAAACCCAGATTTAGCTATTTTCAAGAAAAAAAACTCAATTTTTTTTTCGAATCATTTATAAAATCATTTAAAAGCATTGAATTCAAATTGAATAAAAACAATTTTTTGTAATTTGTGTTTGATTTCCCCCCGTCGGTCAGAACAACCCCCAAATCTGTGGGGAAAACCCCCAAACTGGCAACGCTGAAACCACGTCACGAAAGAGAGTCGCCTACCGAAGAGAGTTACAGTCAAGACTCAAGAGTAGTGAAAACATAATGCTCCCTCCTATCCTATGAGCTATGACTCTTAAGTCTTATCTTAACACGTTCACAGTTCACACTTTCACAGATAGGAAATCTAGAGAATTTGGAGGAAATTGGGTAGGTGCGCTGACGTTCTATCCGATACGTGGCGCTGTTGTCGATCTCCGAAACCACTCAACCGATTTCAATGATGTGGATGGGTACGGTTTGTTCCAGTTTTAAAGATAGGATACTCTTGGACCCGATAGTTCCACACGAAAGGCACGGACAATCCAGGTAGGTACCCCTATATACCTATAAAAGAGACTGACGTCTGTTTGTGCCCACATAACTCGAGAATATATAGTTCGATTTTTACGATTGTGGGCTTGGTGGATTCGTATTGGACGCCCATATGCTACATTTTGTCGTGAAAATAAAAATTTAAGGGGATAAGATTGGGAATAGAACTTAGTATGGGAACCGCTTTGAAAAATTTTAACTGAATAGAAGAACGGGTAGCGTAACTTCCAATACAGCAAAACTTATTTCAAATGTTTAATAATTTTAAAATTCTTTGGATGTTCCGGGCTCGGTTATACTTTTGTTGAGCAACCCCAATCAACTGAAACTTTTTTTAACTGATCGCGTTTGATTTGCTTGTGAAGAATCTCAAATCAAATGTCCGCTTTCCGCTTTGTACGTCTTGTACCGTAAAGTACTTTAGTAAAACAGTGGATGGTTGGCTGACACGTCAATCTATGCTATACTTTAATTATTTCTATTGTAGTTAATATAACTTTCGAATACAGAACTTAAATTGAACGAATTACATTAAGCAGCATGCGCATTGTTTATTCTCGGAATTATTATTTTTATTACATTAACGAATTTTTTTGGAACCGAAGTTCTCCGGGTCAGCTAGTATACTAAGGCGTATAGCTTCCAACTCTGCATGATCATCAACTAGTGAACAAATCGGAAGCAGCTATAGTTTAGCGACAGTACGGACAGAGGTCCAACTCTCTACCAAGGGCAATATTGCAATACCCGCCAAACTTTACGATAGACCAGCACTTCAGCAACGATCATTCGCAAGGTCGCTGTGAAGTTAAACCCAAATAAACACAAAGACAAGTTTTGTATCCGAGTGAGCTGTAAAAGCTATCGCATCGCTAAGCTGATAAATGCCAAATGTTGGCGGTCCAACTTGGAGTTGGGAATTTTAAGAAACTACAGGCTGCATGAAATTCAAGTGCAAGAGAAGTACAGAGTTTTCGATTTGACACAAAAGATCGCTTCAAAGTCTAAACCTTCATCGGTAGTATGCATTATTGTCTAACCTTACCAGGACCGCAATTCTCGAATTGCGCATAACATAATTCGTATACGAGTATAAGTAAATCTCCCTGAAATTTTCGCATAGGGAAAAAATTGGTATATTCTCAAAGCTGTTCGGGTTTTTTTTTTCACCTTTCGAATGAGGTAGAATTTTGCAGGATCATTTTGACAAGTTGTGAAAAAAAAAAACACAATATTCAAGTTTGAGTTGACTGGGAGTTGTTGTTTTCGACTGACAAAAAAAAAAAAGAAATACTAAAGTATGGTATGTATATATAATGAGCATTTATGGGTTTTTGCAGTGGCTACTTTGGGCGATATGAATTCAGCATTTGTTCGATTCTCAATGAAGCAGTTGGGCGAAATCGAAAACACTGAACTATCCGAGCGCCGCGAGACTGCTCTGAACGAATGGCACTATTTTCGAACATATCTATGTCGATGCGAAGGGATATCATTCAATAAGTGCTTTCATTTAAATTATATAATTTGTTTTAACTTGTCTTTTATTTTCTCACACACAAATCATAAAACAATCCATTTTGTTGAAGTATCAAACTCATAATTCTGTATATATACGCATGGAAAACACAGACAAGTACATTCGAAGAGAAATTCTCGTATGCGGATTAAGAAAAATGCAAATTTCAGTTTTTCGCATCGCATCGAAGATTTTGACAGATAAATATGCGAGAATTTTTGAGAATTGGGGTCCAGTTTCGTTATCCAACACTGGGTTCAGTGGATTCGATGTCTTTTCCTTAGTTAGATAGGAGTTCGAAGCCAACGAACGGACTTGTGTGGAGTTCCTTGCAAACGATGTAGCAAACATCCGACAGTTTAATTGTCATAAAAAAGCTCCTCAGCAGTTGAAATTCAGCATAAAATTGTAGGTGCCTTCCACTAGTCCTTGCGGACCTGTTGCGACGACTACTTATTTTTTCTTAAATATATAAATCAACAAAAATTGTTTACAACATATACAATTTTTCATTGCCCGTCGAAGCTCTTCCGATTGACAGACTGAAATAAGGTCAACAGTAACACATTCTTGTAGAATATTCGCTAATGGATATAATAAAAAAGTAAATCATATATATATATTTGATAGTTATAAAAATAAATTATAATTATTAATTAAAAAAAAACAAAAGGCAATAAAATTAATGCACATGCTGCTTAATGTAATTTCAGAGTAAATGCAATCTTTGAACTGTTTGCGGAAACATTACTGGCGACTAATGTTATATTGTTTAAGCTTTTTAATCACTAAACGAATAAATTTGGTGAGGTTTAGACCAAATCCTTGAGAGATATTTCAACTAAGCTTTCTGTAAAAAGCGTTTTAGACAAAATTACCCACATACAGCGTAATATTTTCCCCTACGATTATATCAATCGAATCAAGCAGGTAGATCGTTAACTATTCATTTGAAAAAAAAAAAAAAAATATATATATTGTATATAAAAGGCCAAAAACCTAACCTCACCGCGAAACACTCCATGAATGCAAGCAAATTCCGCATGAGTAAAAAACATTCAAGCGAAATCCCATCCACATTAAGGACTTTGTGAAAAATTTTCCACACGTCCCACCGTTTATTTCACAAACACCCACGCAGGATATAGCTCCGTATATCCGAAACTATTTTCCCAAATTACTTTGAAGAGAAAAGTCAAAAAAAAAACACCCTCCCCTTAAAAACCGCATCAAAGAGATACCCATCCGCATCACATACGATGGTACGTATACTATGGCAACAATTAGGGATGAATATTCGGAAAATGGTTTTTAAAACGTCCTTGCGATATGCAAAAATGCGTATACACCCCCATGTGACCCATAGTTATACATAGAATTTGCATATTATCCCACCGGCGATGATTACGCTGATGACGATGATAAGGGATGTTGTATAGTCATAACTACACGATATATACGTCATTTTGGAACCTTTTTGGAAATCTAATTTACGTTTACTTGCTGAAATCTACCATCCGCCTCTACCCATCGATACGTACATCCAATTTCGATAATTTAAACGAATTTCCAGCACACAGCATTCCTTCACCCTCTTTGCTGGTGCAGACGAGAGACCCCATTCCTCGCCACATTCTCTTTCCCATTGCGATATGAAAATGAAGACGCAAATTGGAAGACCGAAAAACATACGAGTGGGGTTCCTGCCCCGAGGTGATGTAATGATGAAATTTGCTTTCCATACAAACAAGACCGTATTCCAGATCCTTTATGAATTTATATTGCACCCAAAACTTATGTAAGGTGCAAGGACCCCTAACCGTCAAGTACATAGTTTATCCTTTATCAAGTGGAGGTCGACAACATCTTGTCACGACCAACACGTGACAAGGAATACAGCACACGCAACAAAGACGACGAAACCTACAACAAGAAGAAAAGGACAAACCTTCCTCTGGAATGTAATTCCATATAATGCGGGTAAGGATGCTGCGTTACAAACGCTCTTTTATATGCTGCAGCTGCTGGGCGGTTTGTCGTATTCATTTGAAACAATTAAATAATTAAATTTCTTCCACTCATGCCAATGGAAGCTCCTCTCTGTGGCTGCTTGTCTATGTAGTGATGGCTGCAAAATTTGCCTTATTAAGTAACTTTTAAGGATTCCATAATTGTGCCTTTTTTGAGCTTTGTTTCATTAAATGCTTTTTGTATCCTCTGTTGAGGTATTACTTTCTGTTTCTGGGCTTATGCTGTCCTCGTGAACAGCTGAGAGGAACTTAGGAATTCAATGGCTTTTCACCCCGACAAAGACGGAGCGGAGCCAGCAAGGACATTCTAATTAATTGGATAAATGAATAAAAGTTAATTGAAAACGGAGAGAATTTTGTTTGGCAACAACTTAAATTAAGAAATACTATACACCAGAAAGAGAGAGAGAGGCAGTCAGCATCAGCATCCAATAAGGACAGGAAAATTATTAATTGGAAATTGTGAAAACAATGAACGAGCAGTGGATTCACTTAAGGGGAAAGAATGAATAAGCGAGTGGATACTACACCCGATCCCTCAACCCCCAATGCAGTATCCACTCCAAGATGTTGATGTATAAAAATAGATTTCAAATAAGGAGGAAATAAATTAAGTTTCTGAGAAGTGTGAGACAAAAGGTTGTTGGCGTTTCTGAAAGTAGGCGGCTTAATCTTATCCGAAGTATTAGGGATAATCTACACAGACGATTATGGCGTTTGAATTGTAAAGATGGCTTCGATTAGTTATCCATCCCTAGGTATGGGTTTCAAACTGGTTTTGACTGACTTTGTAGGTGAGTTGTTGAGTTTTGAAGGATTCTTGAATTGTAGCAGTAATTTGTGTGTATATTTTGGAAATATCTGTCAGTAATTGCAACTTATGCTTAGGAGTAATACGCTCAACTTATTGAGCTCAAAATAGAGAATTTACTGAACCTAACAGCGACTATGATCAAAGAGGATCTCAACGACAATTTACACAAAATATTTACCCAACGTTTGGAGAGCCATCTCTTTCAAAGTCAATTGTGGATTCGCCGGCAAAAAAAAAAATTTCGATTTCATGTTTATGAACTAACGCAAGGCATTCTTTCAATACCACATTCTTCGGCGTGTGTGGAAAGACTGTTGTGTATTGAAACCAAGCATGACGCGGGTCATAATTTTAAAATTGAAAATTTTCTTTTACAAAAAAACAAACTCGTAATTAAAAGTGATATTGATCAAGGCGCACGAACAAGCAAACATCCGGAGGTAAGACAGAACTCTTATTATTATTTTGTCCCTTAAAAGTCTGAAATCCTTTGTTTTCAAAAACAATACAATTTTTTTGTATTCATTTTTATTAAGGTCATTACTTAATCACTTTGACTATACTTTTGTGGAAAGCGGCTCCAGAATCCTTGTTTTATTTCAAACAGACTGTCTGCTTTCTGATTTACTGCTGTAAGCTGTAGCTTCAGCGTGATCTCCAGTAGTTTCCCTGCCGTATGTGTCACGTACTGCACAGCGATCTGTCAGTTGTCTAGATCTCCTTGTTTATCAAGATTGTGTCTTCCCGATCCAGCTGAAAATGCTTTCCTTAAGACAATTTTTTTTTTTACAAATCTAGGGGGATACCTTTGGTCAGGAGCTAGGAATTTATAAACCAACTAGTTTTTGTTTCTGCGGATATTTACAAAATTTTGTCCAACCGACTAGCTGTACTGTATTTGTCATAAATAGCTCATGTATACAAACTGTTTTTATAATAATATTATATCGCCAATACACTAATTTTGTATTTTTTTCTTTTACAGGTAAGTTGATGAATTTGAAACACAAAGATAGATAAGTCAGGTAAAGCTTGTGAGTTTTTTATTTTTGAAATTGAGGTCGCATTTGCATGGAGCGCTTAAAAGCTTGATTGTAAAAAAACTGTGGTAAACAATCCTCTCCCGGGAAAATGGAAAAATGTTGTAATAGTGTTATTTTACTGCGAATATTGTTAGTATACAATTTACTATCATTTCTGGTGAGGTACCCTTGCATTGCTGTCTATAGACACAGGGCCTTAGCCTTAGTACTAATCATTTTTAATCTTCGCACTAAAAATTTTGTAGATAATTTTATATGGAAAACTTCGGCATTCTTTTTTTTATTTTTAGTAAATAACTTTTTATTTTTTTATATGTGTTCTTAGTTTACCTACTTTCAAAAATCAAAACTTTTTTTTTTTTTCAAAATACTTATGAAGCTTGGGCTATTTTATAAGATGTTGTTCTTAAAGTGTAGAGCTATTTAACGAAATGAAATACATAAATGAATTTCGGAGTTCGTAAAAACTGGCCTGGACACTAAATATGATTATTAGTTATCGCGCACTCTCCGAGCAACCGTGAGGAATTTAGCAATCATAATTAAAGGAACTTTTGTACTACCACAATAAACTCTTAAAAAGGGTAACAGAGCTGATAAAAGTACTAGAATATTATTATTATGATGGAATTATGTAAAATACTAAGTTGGAGTGGAAGCCAAAATTATATAGACAGTAGATAAGCTTGGCACATTAGGCTCTAAATTCGATATTCAACTATCTCAGAAACAGATAATATAGGTACCGGATTTAACCACAGCTGAGAGCTCTTTTAATGGAGGTATTGTTTTTTGAGTACCGTCACTACTGGTCTATTTTTATTAGAACAAAAATATGCTTACAACGTTACCGGCAACCCAAAGTGCTACAAAGATATGGTAACCGATTTAAAAGTTGAAACTATGGACAAACTCTCGTTGAATCTAATACCACTTTTTTATGTTCCCCACGAAATGACCAACAATTTCATATTTGGCAAAAACACGCCCCTAAAAAGTGGGCGTATCAAAAACTATATAGGTAATGACAAAAATTAAATTAATCGTCATATTACATCAATATCATATCAGATTGCAAAAAAAAAATCCTATAAACCAGGACTAGATGTGTTTCAATACATTTGATTTAAATACATTTAGTTTAAATACGTTTTGTTAAAGAGCAATAGGGAACAAAAATACTGTTTCCGCAAGATTTCGATTTATTATGTTGCTTTCAAAATTCCGCTTTTCAAATTTAAGGAAATAAGGTTCTGCTTATTCGGTCTTTGTTTCTTCCAAAAAAAAAACAAATGTAAGAAAAAATTGTATACTACATATTTGGAATTTATAAAAAAATAAAAACTGAATACTACAACGAAAACAAAATTAATATTAAAAAAAAAAGAGGAAAATAAAAATGAAAACAATGTCTATTATATGAAAGTTAAGATAAATTTAAATTTTAAAGAAAACGAAACCAATAAAAGCATTTGAAAAAATGCCAAATTATAAAACAAAAACTGAAAATGTGCTCTACATATATCTCTGCCATCAATAGGAAAAGGTTGGAAAATGTTCAAAAGCTCGCGCTTTTTATGAACTTTATAAGGAAGATTTTTGACCTTTCCAGAATTTTGACCCCAACCCTTTTAACCTCTTCTCAGAAAAAAATCACGTTCTACAAAAATTCAAACAAAAACGGTAATAAAAAGACAATAGAAGGCAACGAGAGTTCAAGTCGAGATGTACATGTTTCCAACTGTAAATGTCACCGGTAACAAAAAAGGGACAACAGGGCGACCATTTTTCTTAACGAATACATATTAAACACATTTAATTTAAATAAATTATATAAATAAAAATGGTGTCAAAAATGTAGAGTAATTCATCAATTGAGAACGGCTGGGCCAATTTGGCTCACTTATTACACAAACACACTCCATCCGATTCGAATGACCATTTCTCCCACTCCGTTGAGCTCATAGTCCGCATCTGGAAAATCCCCATCTGGAAGACCCGCATCATTTATACTTGTAATCTCGGTGTACATAACTGTTTTCACAAAATTTTCATTGAGTCTCTGACGACATCAACCGCTGGACTTTTATTTGTATTCTTTATTGTTGTTGTTGATTGACGTCAATATAACTGCCAAAAGTACACCGGACACCACCTCGGAATCACCATAAAATCGTAAAACAAAAGTTAATGGCGAATCGCGCAGTATAAACATGAAAACTTCCTGTGTACCTACGTACATTTGTAAACGGACTTGATTTTTCATTTATTGAATACCTCCCATCCTACTCGTACGTATCGATGAACTTCATAAAAAATGCAATTTTATGTCCAGATTAATGTGCTGCCTACACACTTCGTATCGGCCAAGAGGTCCTTCTGAATTAACTCGAAATATCAACCACAAACAACTCGGTTTATGACAGTTTTATGCAACGTCCTTCCATTTTTGTTTGCCTATCGAGTTAGGGGGGGATATTTCAATAAAAATAAAAAAACCAACATGTCGAGTTTAACTGAAATAAAAAAGGACTTAATTTCCGGCAGAAATACCAGTTTGCTGTGGACAAAAAGTAACAGACATATCCTGGAATCGTCCGCATTGATAATGTATATGGAAATGAAGATACACTCAAATACACACTCTCACCTTAATGTATGTAGATGTCATTTTGCTGGCTGTCACCCACGAGTCACGAGCACTGTTGTACGTCAACTCACATATCTCATTCGGAATGCAGAAATCATTATTCATAGTAAATGAGATTTTTCTCGCAATCGTCGTAGTCCTCGCATCGTGGTGGTTGTCCTCAACCGCCCTTTTGACATTTATTCTTTTTTTTTTCCTTGGCTCTCTCTATCTCTTTTTCCCATGTACGAAGTATGTATAGATGGGACATATGCAAGGCGATGTGTGGTGATCAGAGGGAAAA
Source organism: Cheilosia vernalis (assembly GCA_949126925.1). Lineage (NCBI taxonomy): Eukaryota > Metazoa > Arthropoda > Insecta > Diptera > Syrphidae > Cheilosia > Cheilosia vernalis. The sequence continues at coordinate 48,593,766 of OX421360.1, forward strand.
TTGTAGCACGATTCAAGAAGGTCTTTCGAACTAGATACACGTATGTACGAAATGATAAGTAGTTCGGAAAGGTGGGGACTCTCTGCCTACCTCTGCCTACGTGTAATATGTCTTTAATGTGCTGTGCAGGCATTCTTCACGTACATTTAGACGCATACAGTCTATTGAAATCGTAATGAGTTTTTCTCACAGGTGTAAAGCAGCAGGAGGACTTTGAGTCCTTCCACAAGAATGATTTGAAAAGGAAATTTAATAACAGTGGGATACACAAGATCGGCCCGAAACATATGCGAATAGTGATGTTGACTTATTTTTTAGAGGAAAAGGTACTTTGATATCAGGATACCAATTTCGGTGTCATTTCGATCAGGATGAATTTCCGTAGATGATTTCCATGTATTGGTCTGTTGCAATTTTTTTTTTCCTAGAATGCGGTCAAACTTCGTTATCCTAGCCGCTGTTGTATTAAGCTTTTGAAACACATTTTTGGACCGCTTTCCTATACTTGAGGCTGTGTGCTGGGGCGGATTACTGATAGAGCTGTCTAAAGCAGGCAACTTAAGACGTAAATAGCTGAGAAGAAAACCTCTCTTGGGTCACAAATTTATTCGATTGGACAGTACGTGCTCTGTTAGGATTAACGAACTCTGGCCTTGTACCGATGAACAGTTTAAACAAAATAAAGGTTACGCCATTCTTCCTCAAATAGCAGACTTTAGAATGGCTTATAGAAAAAGAGCAGTTTGTCATATAAGTGATCTACACGAAATAAGTATGCTGCTCGATCGATATTTGAATTCAAATGACGAACAAAATTCCGTGATAGACTCTGGCGTATACGTACCATTTTTGGTTCTTTCACTTCTAATTTCGAATGGAGTGTATATATTTCGTTAAAACGATTTTTTAATACGCTAAGACTACTTTAAGAACATTTTTTTAAATCATTTTGATGTGTATGGTTAAAAGTAGAGTGTGAAATAAATTTTCATTCTTAAGTAAGTATGTGAGAGGAGTAAGTCACAAGATCCACTCTTACATAAGCATTTTTATTTTCCTGTCCAACACACTGTCCTCCGACGCTGTGCCTAGCTCTTTCGTGTGCCTCATAAGACACAAAAAAAAAAAAAAAAAAAAAAAAAATAAAAAAAAAAAAATACAGAAAAAAACAAGAAAAGAAAAGAAAGAGAAAGTCTTCACGAAAAAACATTGAGCATGCTCCATCATCGCAGCACCTAACATCTCTAAATGCACATTTACAACAGTTGAATGGCGCAGAATGATGACTCCTTTTCATCTGTTCCTTACACGAAGGATGTTCTATACAAATGTTTATGTGTCTATCTCTATACACGTTGGCACTCCATCGAAGAAAATGTCTTTCTTTCTTCGGCTGGGATACACCGACCGAATCAGACGAAGTAATAGGTTTATAGAATTACTTTGTGTAAGTTTTCAGCTGAATGATGCCATTCGGTGCAAATGTGCAGTGAAAGGATCAGTGAGCTAATTTGATGCGGTGGCAATTTGGACAAATTGAAGTTTGTTTTTGCATTTTATTTGTATTGTTTTTCGAGAAAAGGAATCGAAATGGCAGTAGACGTGGCTAGGCAGATTACACTGAAGAGAACTGAACGGATTCATTTACATGCAATTGCGGCGATCTAGGTGTCTTTAATTGAAAAAGGTTTACATTCTGTGAATTGTATGTTATTAGGATTGCAAATGGCGCTTGTTTCTTGAAGTAATGAATTTGTTTGCAGCAAGATTCTTTTTCTGGGTGTTTTTGTGGAATTTCGACGGTTAGGTTAGGTTAGCGGGTATACGAGACAGGGGAACCTGCACCCCCACACTTAGATCGATGTAGATTCGTTGTGATGCCCTTGGGGTTCTGACCTTCATACTATGAAAACCTATGAAGCCGAGTCAAGCCATCTCGAGGATGATGTAAATTTGTGTAAGTCTTTTATAGTCTTCTCAGAGAGGTCTTCTAGGTCTTTGAAAAAGTGTGGTCCAAGAATTGTGCATCTGATGTGACAGAGTGCTAGGCAGTGGCATAGAAAGTGTGGAGTGTCCTCATGCGCATCCTCATCACAGCATCCTCTGCACAGGTCATCAGTATTGATTCCCCTTTTCTGTGATTTTTCAGCATGTTGTGTCCTATAATAATGCCTACAAGAGAGGATAACGATTGTTTCCTCATTTGTAGAATTTTTTCTGTCTTCTGTTTGTTATAGATTGGCCACATTTTCCTGGATATGACACAGGATTCGAGTTTAGCAATAATAATAGTTGGTGCAACAGGTCTGTAGGGACCCTGGGCCTAGCTTTTGTTTGTTTTGTGTGAGTTTTTAATGTTTGGAACGAATGGAAGGGATCTACAATTTTATGCTGATTCCAAACGGCCGATTGAGAAGCTCTTTCAAGACAGTTATACTCGCGAATGTTTGTCAGACGTTCGCGAGAGGTGGCGCAGTGAAAAAACCCTGAGTTGGAATTTGTGTTTTTGCGGGATTTGAACCTGGGACCCCTCGCTTAGTAGTCCAACACACTAACCACAAAGCCACTGCGCCTACAGGATTCGAGTTTACTCCATCTTTTTTTCATCGCTGCCAGTATTTTGTTTTCAATTTCCTGTTTGAGGTTGCGGGGAGGAGTTAATACCGCGGTAACGGACTGGTTAAGATCAAGTGAAGAACCTTTCCTGCCAGCTCGTCAGCTGTTTCATTACCGGACAATCCTTTGTTTCCGGGGACCCAGCAGATTCTTACATTGTGCTGAGCGCCAAGAACCCTTAGCTCTTCGTTACAGTGGCTAACAAGCAACTTGTTTTGCAGCTGTTTCCTCTGCCAGAACCTCCGCCTGGAACACGCTGCTGTAGTCAGGAAGTTTGATTGAACTGGATAGACCAAGTATTTTAGAACCTGCTCTAACTCCGACATCCATCTTGGAACCATCTGTATAGATGTGTATAGTTGATTCGTTTGAGAGCGGTTGTAAGTTCTGCCATTCCTCTCTACTAGGGAAGTAAGTGACAAATGGTCGTTCGAATTCAAGGCGGGTAGGTATAAGCATCAGAGAGACTAAGGCTCATTTTATTCACTCGAAGTTGAACACAACTTGGGGAGTTTTCCATATAAAAATCAGCTAGTTCAGTCTAGCTGAATGTCTGTTTGTACCTACTTAAATAGGGAAAACTTGATAGGCAGCGATGTTAAGAAGACTTATACCTCTGTTGTTCAGAGGGTCTCCTTTCTTGAGGATCGGGCAAACAATCCTTTTATACTTCCAATTGTTATTTACCTTAATACACAACATTTTTAAGCGGCACCTCCAACGACCTACGAAATACTCGTATACAGTCTTATACCCACTGTAGCAGAGAAATGTTCACGACTGAATTTCACGGCTCTTTCTCGTGCATTTGAAGCCAACAATTTGTCTATCGGTATAGTAATACATCTTGATCTGAGTGATAGTATTTGTTTAAAGTCAATTTAAACATTATGTAAGTTTCTTTAACTTTCGCCTAAAGTTAGACTCCGATATTTTGCCGTTCTTATGTGGTTTGGACAAAAGCTTTATGTAGTATAAAAAGGTTGATGTGTTGGCTATCGATTTCAAATGAGCTACGAGTTCGGTGCTGAATTTGTTTTTATTTTTTTAGAGTTCCTAATTGAAGTTGGTAACACTTTTTGCAGCGATAGCTAATTTGACAATTTGACGCTGACTTTGACTTTTCGTATAGTTCAGTATACCCATCAGTCGTAAGCCAAAATGAACGCACACAACTTTTATTATTAATGTAGGAAGTCCCTACACAGATAAATAGCACCCAACTTAAAAAAATCTGTTATATCTCTAAATACGAATCTACCCCACATCTCTGGCAGTGATGTGCTGTGATGATCTGTCCTCGGCAAATGTATCCCCACGCCCTTAGAGCGGGCCATATATTCATGTCAGCTGTGCTTCTCTGTCACGGTACCTATTGACAAAACAACATGTCCGCAAAGAAAACCCCAAACATCTGCACCAATCACCCCGTCACATAACGCCAAACCCCATCAAGGCGATGTATGGACTTAAGCGTATCCTAAGTGCATTTTGTCAGCTCTTCGCGCCCACACATCCCTGGCACAAAATTACAGGAAAAAAAAGCAAAAACCCCAAACAAGATATATCACCTCTTTCCGAGGGATACAAGAACCGGCAACCCGGTCGGTCGCCAGCATTGCTATCGATATGCTAAGTGACGTTTTCCAGACACTGATTGATGCACTCACTGCCGGCGCATTGCAAAAATGTCAGGATTTCCATTTCGTTCTAAAATTATAAACGAAAATTGTATGCACAACGTTTACATATGAAACCAGAGATGAGTGCCTCGATGCCAGCGGTTACGTGTGTGTATGTGTATGTATGTGTTTGTGGCGTCAGGGACTCTCTCTGCCTCAAAATCCCTCCTCTAAAGCACCGGCCGGCGGTGCAGTGCAATGTGCAAAATAATGAATGAGATTCTGAAAAATTTTGTGCAGAGGGAAAATATTTTTTTTTATATTTGTAATGATCTCATACAGGATATGGCCCATGTCTGTTTGCTGGTTTACTGTTTGTGCAGCAATTGGCATGGCAGAACATTTTTTTTGTTTTGAAATTTACCAAAATTGCTCGCTTACCCGACGCTCCAGTCGGATGAACGAATAGAATGATGTGCATTTAAGCGATTGCATTCAAGAATTATGCTCACACTGCTGGTTGAACAATAAAATATTCCAAGGGCGGACAGTTGGAAATGGTCTGGGGGTAAGAGAGAAATGTTTTTCATGAAGTTGAATGTTTAATGACATTTTAACTACAAAAAAGGACGACAACGAGGTTAAGTGAATTTTGACCGTTGGTACGATAAATTGGGTATCTCATAGAATTAAGATGCACAACCAAATGGAGAGGTTAGTAACGTATTTTAACCAACATTGACATTTTTCTAAAGCCGGTTTTAAGTTAATTAAAAAATCTGATCACATAATGTCCTTCTACTATTAAAGAGGGAATTTCCTTGAATAGTCTTTTGTACCATCGTATCGCAATAAGAATAGAGGCCAGTCTGTTCTTCCCAGCAACTCAGACTTCAGATTCACACTTCATTTGCTTTGTGTTTCCCGAAAGAAGACTTCATTCGTCGGCGAGTTCATCTGAGAATCGCAGGCGATACATGTATAAAATGCTCGCCGATGCGAATGCGAATGTTACCAGCAGAACATTTGGCATTGTGCTAGCTTGGAAGCAGGCTTCATTCGCCGGCGAGTTCATCTGAGAATCTACGGCGAAACACGTATAGGGTGAAGTCCGGGTGGACGACAATTCGCATTTAATTTGCTTCGAGTTCCCCGGAAGAAGATTGTATTTGCCAGCGAATTCACATGTATCAAGTCGAATCCACCTCGCAGATAATTTGCATTTCGTTCGCTCCGATTTCCCCGGAAGACGACTTTAACAAGTTTACCTGAGAATCTCAGCCGATAAATGTATCAGTCTTGTAGTTGCTTCGACGGGAATGTCAAAGTAAACATGATTAGTGAAACACTTGACATTTTCTTCGTTTCGGGAATATAAGAAGAATATGACGTTGGCGCCGGTTTTTTTCCGATAACTCCCGGCAATACTTATAATAAGGGTAAAATGCCCGAGGTCGAGTAGAAGCGTCAATTTAAGAAACTTTATCGGAATATATTGTATTTTGTTCGCTTCATGTGCCCGGCACAAGAATTCGTTCGCCGTTGAGTTTGCTCGAGAATCCCAGGCGACACATGTATGTGGATGTGATACACGTCGGGAACAACTCGCATTTCACTGGCGTTTCGGAAGAAGACTTCGTTTTTGCGGCGAGTTCATCTGAGAATCTCATATGATTTATACATCGTGTAATATGCTTAACTTCAACTCGAACTAACAGGAACAAAATGCGACAATCTCGAGGAAGCTTATGCGGATCGGAAAACAATTTGTGGGCGAGATGTGCCTTACTGTTCTATATATTTCTAAGGAATTGTTAATAGTCGAAAAATGCCTATGGACAAAAGTGACAGAAGAATGAAGAAGAATTTTTACTGCTTTACTTGGAATTTAAATACCTATGATCCACACTCGTATTTACAACCAGCTTTGCCCGCAACTTCGTACGCGGCGTGCAAAAGCCTTAAGACTGAGTGGCTAGGGTAGACGTTTCTGCGCCCCCAGTTGCTGGCAGTTCTTAAGAGATAATCGATTGGAGTAAACGGTTTTCAATAGCCAGTAAATTGAAGCGCAATTTTATTTTTCGACTTTGATTTTGCATACAGTACCAAAAACACCCTTTTTTGGGTGTTGGCTCTCCTAAGTATTTTATTTTGTTTAAGGCAGTAGAGTCAGAAAAAAACATGTTGGTCAAAAAGGCTCCAAAAATAGACATTGCAATGAAAGTAAAAGCCCATGTCCTTCTCAGAATCTTAAGGAACATATAAAAAAAAGTTTCATCAAAATCTGTGCAGTAGTTTTCACGCCATTAGGTAACAAAGAAAATGCCTACAGCTTTATTATATGTATATTGTATAGATAAATTATTGTTTCCCCTTAAAGCTGTTCCAATGTGCATACAGTTGCAATCACTCCAGCTTGTACTCTGTACACCCTTCGTCGAAGAATTTATCTCTTCAATACTTCTTTGGAAAACAAAACGAAAAACACGATTTCCTGCAATATTCTAGTAATTTATGCCCAGTCATGTTCGGTGCAACACCTCTGCTATATAACGGATGAACAACATACTTGGAGCATCTACGTGAAGCGTGCACACTCAGATATCCCATGAAGAACCGGGGAATGTATACCATATTCTAGGATAACATCTTTCACCCACTCCGTGCAATTAGTTTCGCAGCTCCGTAGTGCAGGATTTTATCCTTTCCTCACAGAATAGTGCACGTTGCGATACGAGATATGAATCTTCTCCGTCTATACCTACACTGTGAACAGTAGCAGTTTACAAATTGCGTTCCAAGTAAGGACGGTGGTGGTGGGGAGCAAAGTCTTTTAGTGGAAATTGTATCCCCACTGGTTAGGTGAACCATACCGTCGTGTGCATCCAACGCAGGCCGGTATTTCATGCTGGAAGCATGCTATAGTTACTATATATGTACTCGTACATCGCCTTCGGAGTATTCTCTGATTTTCTTTATAAATATTCATTTTAATAATTTTCACAGTCAAGCGAGCAACAAAATGAAGAAATATAGAAAGAAGACTGAAGGTGGCTGCTCCAAGAGGCAGTCACAGGCTTTGTGCTCTGATTTTGCAGAATTTGCGTTTTTTTTTTTTTCACAAACTGGAAGTAAGATTAGAAGTAATTTACATTAACCCCAAGGAGAAAAAAGTAGAAGATGTATTTCTTGGCATGCGAACTTGTATACCTATACCCAGGATGTGCAGACTTGTTGAGGATCTGTAGATTGTTAACGTTTAGAGGAAGTTTGTTAGTTTTTTTTTTCTTTTGTACGTGGGGGTGCGATTGTTTACTTACCGAATAATTAAGTGAAATAATATTCTAAGGCTCTTCCGCGTAAATATTGCAGCCATCTTGTGAATAGGAAAGTACATTTATTAATTAAGTCGATGTTGGAGGGATGAAAGCGAAATATTGAGCACACCGAAAGAGGATATGACTTTGGAAGTGAAGGAGTGGGTGGAATATATTCATATTTGAAATCTACATAAGGATGTAGTGTGTTTGTATTGTTGGTAATCCCTGTTATATGAGAATGAATGACATGTAAAAGTCGTTTGTTAATTGAAGATGCTTGTCATGGATGAAGGGTATGCTATATACACTTTCGGATAAAGGTGTGTGTCATTTAGCTCCGTATAATTTGGGTGGGAACGCGGCAGCCTTGAATCGTGGTGCTCCATTACACAGACGGGAGATTAGCCGAGGGATTTTCTTTACCCTGCCAATCTGAATTACGTAACCTTAACGATGTAAAGGTTGTCATAATTTGAGGTACCTTGATGGAGCCCATATTCCACAGAAAGCGAAGTGTATTCTCTCAGATTAGTGCGGACCAGTGATGCCAGATTACAAGATTATGTTTTATTTTCAAACAATTTTAAGCTCCAAAATATACATATTTACATGACTTTTTACCTTAAATTAATCAAATTTCAAGATTTTTGATATAACGAATTTTTTAAATCTAACAATTCAAATATATCCTTCTTTTTATACTTTAAGAAAATCTTATAAAAACGATTTTTTGATTCGAAAAAAAACAAGATTTTCAGATTTTTTATCTGGAAACACTGGTGCGGACAGCGATAGATGATGATCGGCTTTTCTCGATTGTACTGAGACCTGCAGAATATAGCCCTATAACAGGGCCTCTTTTAAAATTTATTTATTTCATACGCGCAAATAAAACAAGTCATTTCGATCACAATTTTATTTCTACGTCTGCCTCCTATCACTGATTTACTTCGACTGACTCTTCTTATTCCACCGGTAGCACCTTTGCATTTTTGTTTCTTTTTGATTCTTTCTTTTAACTGTCACAGTTCATAATTCTTGGAAAGTATAAGACCAAATGCAGACGTTAAAAGTAAATATTTTAGTGAAGCCAAAAAAAGGTAATTTTAGTTAATCCACGAAAAATATATCTGATAGAATTAAAAAAATACACACAGTGCAAACAGTACTGAAACTTAAAAGGTAGTACTTGACTTGTGTACTCCGTAAAGTCAAATAGTACTTAATTCAGTTCAATAGTAAGCCTATTGTGCGCAGCTAGTATTCCTGTCTAAAGGTCCAAAATTATACGAGTAAATGTATGCGGAATAGGTAAGGAGATTTTTTCAATTACATCTCTTTGTGCTGAAAAGCTGACAAATAAGAAATTTGTTCGACAATCAAGATTAAAAGGAGAGACATTTTTACAATAGTCGACAGCCAAAGACTACCATGTTTTCGGCGCATGGACATAAGTCAACGAGACATAAGTTCATAATGGACTTTTGTCCAACTTCGGTTGGACATTTGTCCATAATTTATTTTTCAAAGATGGGGCATAATTTGCACAATTTGTAAGTACAAGAATATGCTATCATAAAAAAGTCCAAACCCCACGTTTGAGACATTTTTTTTTACAAAGTAACCATAAAAATAACCCCCACTTTCTTAACACATTATTCGTGCGAATTTTTTACTTGTATCTTCTCAAATTTTCTGAAGCTAAAAGTCAATTTATTTGCTTAAACTTTTTTTCTTAGCTTCAGAAAATTTGAGAAAATAAAAATCGCCCAAAATAATATTTTCTTTTAAATTTTAAACAATCTGAGCCATTATCCAATATGAAAAATAGCGCAAAAATTCAGCTGTATTAAATCACTTTTTGGACAAAACGACACAGTTCGTATTAACAGATGTGCCTCAACCGAATTGAGATCCGGTTTATTCAATCTTTGTTATCTATAATAATTATTATTGGTTATACCAGCTGGTAACCAGCGAATGTGTTGGTTCAGCAAAATATTAGCCTGACAATCAGTGGTTTGGTTAGTTAATCAGAGCAATCGATAACTAGCCGATTTGGCGAGGTTAATGAAACTTAACCACTATTGTTCTATAATTTTCTTTGTTCGAGATTTTTCAAGGACTAATTTTGACGTATCTGCTGCACAAAAATGCTTGTACAAAATTGTGCAAACAAAAAGAAGAATATAAATAATAGAGTGAAGGGTGTTTTTTTTTAGAGGTACAGGACTTTGAAATGGAATAAAATAAAAATCATTTTTTTTAAATTGAAAGAAATTTACTTTATTCGTAAGATAATCTTCTGACATTATAATTTAAAGTCTAAGTCTAATCTAGAGGTCCAATTTTCGATGAGTTTTTCCAACATTTGTGGCCGTATATCGGCAGGTAACGCGGCGAATGTTGTCCTCCAAGTGGTGAATCGTTTCGGGCTGATCGGCGTAGACTAGCGACTTCACATATCCCCTTCGAAAATAGTCAAGCGGCGTTAAATCGCACGATCTTGGAGGCCAATGCACGGGTCCGCAACGTGAAATTATGCGTTTCCTTCAATAAACCGATTGTGGCACGAGCTGTGTGACATGTTGCGCCGTTTTGTTGAAACCACAGCTCCTGCTCGTCGTGATTGTTCAATTGAACAATGTAATCATGGCTCTATAGCGGTCACCATTGACTGTAACGTTCTGGCCAGAATCGTTTTTAAAGAAGTACAGACCAATTATTCCACGAACCCCTAGAGCACACCAAACAGTCAGTTTTTGTGGATGTAACAGTGTCTCAACATATACTTGAGGATTATCATCACTCCAAATACGGCAGTTTTGTTTATTGACGTATCCATTCAACCAAAAGTATGAGCTTCATCGCTAAACGAAGTTCGCTTATGAAAATTGACGTAGTGCGCTTTACGTATCTCGAACAGAGCCATGATTTTCAAAATAAATTTGTACAATTTGGAGGTGTTGTTCAGGCGTCAGTCTATTCATGTTGAAATGCCAAGCCAAACTAAAAATGAATTACTTGACAGCTGGCAAAATGGCCGCCTGTTAAAATAGTGTTGCCAACTCTTAAAAAAACACCCTTTATAACGCAAGATCGAGGGAACTAATAAATCTTTCACATCCGATTCGTTGACGTTTTCAACTACACGCCAGTCAATCGAAGGTGAGGGTCCAGGTTCCTAACAAAATAATAAACAAGGATTATTTTCAACATTTTTAGCCGATGGCAGATCTCATAAATCGTAATAAAGCGTAAGCAATAAAATAAATGTTGAGAGATGAAGAACACATTGGGATTGTTGTTGAATAAATTAACATGAGGCCTATTAGTTTTTAACAAATTTTATTGATTTTATCGATTTTAGCTTTATTTCGGTTTTGTTTTCCAAAAATTGCTAATCGTCTCACAAAAACAAAGTTTAATTCTTCGGTTCTTAAAAAATTCCTGCATTATTGGATTTTAAAATTATTTCTTGTGTTTAGTAAGATAACTAAAAATAAATTCATTAATAAAAAATGCACCTAAACAAATTACTTATCAAAAACAAAAGGAACCGAAAATAAAACTAACCATCGATTCGGTCAATAACTGAATTGACAAATAAACTGGAAAAGTGGAACGATTTGTTGCCAAGCTATGGTTTGGTGACCGAAGTGAAAAAAACGATCAACACACCCTCATTGATTATCACTGATTTATAATCATTGGTTAACCTAATTTGGTTAGCCGTGAACAGCCCGGCCCTATGTGAGGTAAACTGAACTAAAAAGATTCAGATTTCAAAAATTTAGTTCTCTTCATTGGTTGTTGCCATGCCACCATGTCTAGTTACAAGGTCCCATCTTCAAACAACTGATTAGAAACCATTGCGAGGAGCGATCCTTTCCTTTCTATAAAACACGCTTCAAGTATAATAAAAACAAAGAAACACCTTACCAAGGCAAGTATATTTAGGCCCATTTTATTCACTGGAAGTTGAACACAACTCGGGGAGTTTTCCATATAAAACAACTCCCCGAATTGTGGGGGTCTTAAACTGCCTACCGCTCAACCTTCAATTAGCCGTCAGACGAAGTTGCCTCACATTAACTCGAGTTCAGTTTGATTGCTTGCAATTTGGATTTAAGTACGCAGCTCTATACACTTTAAAACTTTAAGATTCATCTTTCCGCTGGTACATTCCGACTCTGAGCACTTTTCCCGCTGTCCCCCCCCCCTATCTGTCCAAACATCATTAACTGTGAAAGAGCTAAGATTTTCCGTTTTTAATCCTCTGCGCTGTACGTCCTTTTAGTTTCATTTATGTAAATGATAACCACCCCCCACCGATGGTGATGGTAGTAACTACGCCTTACCCCTTCTGAAATTGGCATCGCACTGTAAATTAAGCAGAGATTCCAATTGCAATGTGAGGCGAGTCACCATGCCATCACGGAGAGAGGAGCCTCCCCCTTGCCGCCCGGCTGGTTGGTGTTCTGGTGGAATCTCATGGCGTGTGAAATTATATGCAATTCCGTTTGAAAAAATCCAGTCGTGCATTTCAATCTATTGCCAGAGCTGCTACTACACACAGTATCCTGATGGCCGGCCAAGGAAATTTTGCGGTTGGGGACTTTAAATGTCCTTGTGCCACTGAAGTTCCTGCCGCTCTTTGTTAATGAATAAAAAATTTGTTATTGCTGCACACACATAGATTGACATTCCAAATGAAAAGAGCGGATAATGAATTTTTCCGAATAATAATTCCCGTATATGAATATGTAAGTGACTTGTTTTTTATGTATGTGAGGGAGGGATTTTTTTTCCCCGTTATATGTCCCGCGTTCTCGGCTACTTGTGTTCTTAATTAAACTATGCAAATCGTAAAGTAATGTTGCAGTGAAGTGGACGAGATTTTCACGAATAAAAACGAAGTGGGAAAACAAAAAAAAAAATGTAGTAGGTACCAAAGGGAAGGATATTGAGGAAAAAGGGTTGAGCACGTTGAGTTGAGATAATTGGCTGTGGGATTGGTAGGCAGCAATTGAATCGACGCTACAGCTTTAAAGGACTTAGCATGAGGTAGATTTACATTTTTCGTGAAAGTTTTAATGGAAAACCAATTAGCTAAATGGGTTTTATTTCGGTCAGTCGATTCGCTTTGATGTGGGGAATGTGAAACATTTGAATTATGGTCAATGGCGGAGTGGGTAGACGAACAATTGAAGAGATTTTGGTGTGATTTACTTTTGGGTTTAGGTTAAATTTTGTTGGTTGCTAATTTGCAGTCTGTACAGTTAGCTAGCTGGCAGTAAATTTCGAAAAATTAACTTCGTGGTCGAGTTGAGTCTCAATCAATGTGCGTCACTAGTTAGGGCGGTCCTTGGCCTTCGCTCCTTCCACTGAAGAAATCTAAGTGATGGAAGTAAGCCTACACTTGTTAGCGTTATCCCTCTGGGTTGGAGTCGCATATTCCTTAGCGTAAGTAGATGTTCATACGCCGTACCCATTTTCTGTAGCTGATTCGCACTTTTCTTTCCAAGCCATTTGTGATGTACATCTTATTGAGTCCGCTTTAAAATTTCCTTTCAAAATCCAGCGAACGCTATACGTGAATCACCTAAAGAATTGCGTATCCAAATCGAAATTTCTCTATTCCCCTTCACTAATATCCATGCTTGTGAGTCTTGGAGAAACAAGGGGATGATGAGGGTTTTACATAGAGCCATAGTGTTTCTTGCTTCTCAAGTGGCTTCAAAAGCCAATGAATCAGCGATTTGTAAACTTTTCGTAGTGTTAAATGTGATCAATTTATAGTGGAACCGCGGGATAGATAAAGTCGCTGACTATTGCTCAAAGTTAAAGTTGCCTAGTACGACATTCTGTACCATTTGCCGACGTCGTGTGTTCCTTCTTGTTAATGGCATATATAAAGTTTCGTTCTCATTGAAAACTTGACCCATTTTAGGTGCTTCTGTCAAAATATTTGTAATGGCGCCAGCGACAACTGGATACTGCTAATGATGTCAGTGTCATCCTCATATAAAAGTGAATGACTTGTGGGCGTGAATAAATAGTCACTTGGTGGTGGCGTCCCCACAAATTCTAGAGCACACGATGTTCCTCAAGTCTGAAACCCTTTTTAATATCAAAGTTTTTGATTTTAAGCCCAACAAGGCCTCTGGATTGAAGTATTTAAAACCTCGGAATGGGAGTCGTTGGATGGCCTACACCAACTTATCTCCAAGGCGGAAGCTTTAGAAAGTATGTCTGATACAATCTCATCACCATTTGGCCGATCCACAGGAAAGAAGACCTTCTAAGATGCACCCATATCATCAGGGCCGGCATTCTGTAAGGTGAAAACGTTTAAACGTTTTCGTGCACACGAACAGTTTGCTTCATTTAACATCAAAAACGAAAGAAATTCTCGTGGGCGCGAAAAAAACGAACGAACACATTTTCTTTGACGTTTTCGCTTTTCTTGCTTCATGTAACTTTAAAAACGAACAGATTTTATCGTCTCCACGAAAGAAAACAAACGACAGCTATTTTGTTGACGTTTATCATTTTCCTATTTATTCTCTTTGAGTTTGGTGATTTTAACTTTTAAGATTGTGCTGAATATTTTACTAGAAATGCTAACAAACTATTTTTTGTTGACAAGCGAAAGCGACGAAAGTGAAATGGAAAATGAACACGTAAACTTAAAAAAATTAGAGAAAATCTGTGGGATTGTTCGAATCCTCTCACATTACCTGACAAAAGGTTGGTTTGTTTTAAATTTGGTTCTTAGTTAGAAATTTATTCTTTTAGTTTTGTTCAACGTTTTCGGTTAAACATATAGCTGCCTTTCATTTGCATACAGGTACACGAAATACATATCTACGTGCCTCCTATTTTAAAGCTTTCCTCAACGTCAACAAAAACTTAACGAAAATAAAGCTACATACTGAGACTGTCAAGCTATAATTTTGTTGTCACACGGTTTCTCAAACCTAAACGAATGTGAACAAAAAAACGTTAGGAGTTACATGAAGCAGATTTTCGCTTTCGCATGATTTATTTCGATTTTTGAAACGCGAAAGTGGTTTTCGTTTCGTTATTTAGAGAATCCCACCCCAGGTTCTGAGATAAGCATCGCCACTACCAGTTTCCTTCTCAAATACTAACCAAACCTTATGCCAATATGTACGCTTATACTATAAATTACAAATCCTGTCCCTTTTATTGTTAAATTCACCTACATACATCGCCTACAATTTTCGTTCAACACATTTGTAAGAAGATGAGGACATCCTTGAAGCGAATAAATCCAAAATTACAATCTTTTCACAACTCAAACCATCATCACCAAACCAATCATAAAAATAGAAAAAGTTTACTACCAAAATCCATTTACTTCCTTCAAAAGGATTACGGGCTTTTGCTTTGAAACACATGCGATTCCTTTTTTTTTATCCACACATTAACATCATTATGTAAATCTGGTAGATACTTATTTCACTTTTCCTAGAGCACCGCCACTATTTTCTTACACCTGCTGATACACACTCGTCCTCAACCTAATCCTTACGCCCGAAATGAGTGTGTGTGTGTATAGTATATATGGCGGATGATAGAAGACTCAATCAACTTTTGGTGCGATAAGCCGCTTCTCTTGCTTCACTTGGGAAACATTTTTTTGTTGTTCACCTGCAGACACAAAATCTCTGCCACGTATGGTATATCGTATGTTCGTGAAAAAGGGTAATTTTCTGCGTCTAGGATGTCTTCATCTTCATCAGTGAACGATGGTTACAAAAGAAGAAGGAGATAATCAGTTGATGGGGTTGAGTTTCATCTTTCACGCTGATGAAAAGGGCATCGAGTAGGTATAGACACCTGGGCATCATTTTCTTTAAATCTCTTCAGGGGTTGTGGGTTTTATTTTGAACTGAGATTTTATTTATTTTGATTGTGTCAGTAAAAGTGTCTACAAACAAATGAGGTGCACGACTGGGTCGCCAGGAAACGTTCTTACTTAGTTAACATATTTTGGGGTGCTGGATATAGGTGGCACGTTCATTAGTGTCAATAACCATAAAGTGGAATTACAACCGAGAGGATCCTAGTTCGATACAGAAGATGAAATGGTAATGGTCTGACAAGTCTCTTTATTTTATAGCCCCACCTGAAGCCAGCCGTTGTCCGAACCAGGTTAACCTGGTGATGATCCCATTTTCAACCTCTGAGAAAGACCCATTTCTGAGTTAAGGACACGTAAATTGGCAATAGTGATACGTTTCTAGAGTTTTCGCTGAGTTTGAAATAATTTTACAAATAATACTCAGCCCCTTTAGAAAGTCACAAATCATGCTGCGCACATCCTTCAATATCTAACCCAACCTCATGATTCCTTAAAAAAAAATCTATTGATCGAGGAGATCCTTTCAATTGGAATACCCAAGTAATTGTCTTCTATTGCTGTAGTGTCATCCCAAGTGGTCCAATCCCAAGAACGAACCATCTTCTGCAACGTTCATTCCAAGTAACTGCATGCATATTTAGCCCTGCTGCAATCCCAACCGAACCTAATGCGATGGCAAACTCGTTCGAAATCAAATACACACCACCAACCCTGCAAACGAAGACCAAACCATGCGCACGTTCCACTAGAGTGCACCGCATCAAAGTCTCATCAACGTTGCCAGAAGTTTTTCTAATTTTCTTCCACCATGAGCGAGAGAGAGAGAATGGGAAACAGAATTAAAAAGTCATCAATGCTCTGCGTCTGCAGGCTGCAAGATGAGTAGCATTGTCTTTTGTTTTTTGGCAAAGGAATCCATTTCCGAGCGGGCTTTCCCCCCACGTCCCTTACAACCTTACAAAGCCTGGACTACTCGTATCGTTGCCAACTAAATGGAAGAATGAACGTAAAAGTCCTCAATCAATTGCAAAATATTTTTTGCCATCCCCCTGTGAGCAATGCTGGTGCCGCAATGCACATCCTTTTGAAGCATTTCCAGGAAGAATACAATTTCGATCGGAAAGCACTTCCAACAACACCGGCCAGACGAAATGACGAAGCAAAGAAAGTTCCCTAATGAAATTTATCCATGCAATAAGAGGCTACACAAATATACTCGTATATGTATATAAAACAGGAAGCAAATAAAAAGAGATAGGTACGCGATAAAGTCAATCCTTTGTTCAGTTTCTTAGGTACCTTTCTGTACATTGTCAAAAGAAACCAGACCAATGGAGGGTGGCAAAAAGGGCGGAATCGATTTGTGTTTCTTCGTTTTGAGGAATGTGCGCGCTCTGGGAAAGTTCGCCGATCTATCATCATTCATCACTGCCCAATTTGGACAGGCACTGAGGCTGGGTGTGCGCTGCTTCAGAACAGGGTGATGCCGAGACGAAGTACCTTTGCAAACATACTAAAAAAATACTTAAGAAATCCAAAACGACATCGACGACATTTGAATATAAATTCTCTATACTTGTCCGGGATCCTTCTTCGTGTGTCTTTTTTTTTTCCTTCTCTACAGCCACGCTGAATTGAAGTGGAATTTTCTTTTTAATCTTGTTTTATTTTTTTTTCCATTTGTGACAAATTATCTTAAATAAAAAAATCCATTCAAGGGTTCAATGCCGAAACCATTACTAGCAAACTGTGATTTTTCGTTATCTGTCTTGTAGACTTTTTTTTTCATCCTTTTATTATGATTGTAAACGACTGAATGAGTCGTTTCTTGGAATATCTTCGCGCTGAGCGTGTATAACGTATATAGGTATATGCTGCAGTTGTGAAGAGAATTTCAGTTGGTTGTATATTTTTATTAAATACGGAGTGAGTGGGTGAGTGAGTGTGTAGACGTTTTAAGGAAAATCAATTCAGAGGGCATTTTTTTCAACAACTTTTGAGCGAAAATATTTGCAATTTATTGGGAGAAATGAAAAAGGATTCATCAGTTGACAAAAGCCAAGTAAAACTAAATTAGACGGTGGATATGATGATGTCACCAAGTCAGATGGGTCAATTAGTTGGGCAGCCTCTTTGGCAGTTCGAAGTTATGGTAGAATTCGAGGGGTTTCGGCGTGAACAATGCTAAAACGGAAAACATACAAGGAAGTATATGAGGAAGTATAATTCTCGTTGGAAAAAATTAGACGAAGAGGAAACAGGAAGGAGAAAAGAGTCAGCTTAACACCAGTTATGGCGGAAATTTAGCCAGACACAAGAAAATAAAGTGAACAGGCAATTTTCGAAAGTTCTTGTTAAACAGTTATTAGCGCAAATTTTATACTATTTTATAAGCTTTTACACTTTAAAAATTTTCGAGTACAAGAACACACGTCTCATAGACTAAGATCTTTACATAAAAATTTTATGGAAGAATTCGGGGACTTGTTTTTGAAATTGCATTATCAGTTCTAAACTACTTGCGTTGGTTTCAAATGAAGTGGGAGTTTCGGATTGTGTAAGCATAAAGTGGTTGGAACTATTTTAAGGTGCATATTCAATTTGGTTGAAAAAAGGCGAAGATGGAAATATTTGCTAAAAATAAGTTTTCCACAGTTTTGTGAAAAAACCTGAAATCTGAGTTGGAATTTGGGGTTTTGTGGGATTTGAACCTGGGACTCCTCGCTTAGTAGTCCAACACACTTTTTGATGTGTAAACTTCTAAGCGCGCGTAGCTGGAATCTGGTGGAGTAATTCCAAACATAAGACTTGATGCAACGGATATGCGTCACGGATATACATTGCGCGCTGTTGGAATCTGGTGGAGTAGTTCCAAACATTTAACTTGCCGTCACGGAAATGCATCATTGTTTTTTATCTTTGCATACGTTTTTATTGTTTACCGTCACCGTCACCGATCCCAATAAAACTTTGTATGTGTGCATGGTTTTATGCAGCTAGAAAGATAGGATAGTTTTGGACCCGATAGGTGGCGCTGTTGTCGATGTTTTTGAGAAACTCAACCGATCTCAATGAAACATTGTATATGTGCATGGTTGTATGCAGCTACAAAGATAGGATAGTTTTGGACCCGATAGGTGGCGCTGTTGTCGATTTTTCTGAGAAACTCAACCGATCTCAAAAAAATTTTTTATGTGTGCATGGTTGTATGCAGCTAGATAGATAGGATAGTTTTGGACCCGATAGGTGGCGCTGTTGTCGATTTTTTGTTATTTCATAATATATTAAGAATACGGTTATTACAATTTCCTCTTTTCTCAATGACGGGACTGTTGGATACAGTCGCACAGATTTTTTACTTTTGCTTACACACTAACCACTCCGCCTATGGGACCTTAATTTTAATCAATTTGTTATGAGAAATACTATTGCTTAACTTTGTAGCTGTTTCGTCAGAACAGACGGCAGCATCATTAGTAACAATAAAATATGTCAATAAAAATGTTATTTATCTATTGTGAAATCGGTATAAAATTTGTTAAAATTGAAAGAAAAAATGTAAGGAAAGTAGGATGAAAATAAATTCTTTTACAGTTTGAATTGAACCATTTCAGCGAACGCAGGGTTTTCTTCTGTTGTCTTTCCATTCTTAGTTTAAATTAAATTTAAATTTGTAGCCGAAGGCTGAGGCAGCTAGAGCTGTAAATCCATTTAAATTGTATTTATTTTACGATTTAAAAAAAATAACAATAGTAATAATAAATTAATTAAAATTTAACTTAAATCTTGAAATTTTTCAGTTGCTAGGAACTAAGTGTAAAATATTGTCCGGGATGTAACCATTACCTACTTGGTTTTTAAGTTTTATTCCAATCGAAAATGGGGTTTTCGAGATATGAGCATTTTGTAAAATTAGCGTGATTCAAATTCAGAATTAAGGACGCATTATTTTTGGAAACACCAATCTACTCTAAGCTGGCATTTTGGTCAAAAAAATCAAAATCGTAACTGCCGTAAAAAGGAAACGTTTTTTTTTTCAAAAATCCATTGTACGATATTTAGAAAATAACTCTTGCTATTAAGTTTGAAATTACCACATTACCCTAAAAATATTTTTTTTTCCAATCGTATGGACCGTTTTCGAGGTACATACTTCCAAACTTCAACAGTACCATTATTCTACAGGGCTACAGGGCGTCACGTAGGAACGTACATAGGATACGCGCGAAACACATAACCCTCCCTGTGTCCAGTCGGGTAAAAAGCAATTGATCCTTTTGTGGTCAAATATTTGTCCTGTAACGTGATATAAAGTATAAATTTAAACTTTTGAAAAATTCATCATTTGACACACCACAGACGGCAACTTTTATAGTGGCCTCTGAATGTCAAAGTTTACTTGTTTTCTGTAAGATGTCCTACATTATTTGTATAAACTTTTTTACCAGGAATTTTGATACAGTTTCGCTAACAATTTTAGACTCAAACCCTACTGAGAAAGATCTTAATCAGTTTCATCTTCCATCCACCCCACACTCCATTTTTATTCAGAATTGGTTTGCAGATTATTAGCAATTCATAAAAGACGAAGAGCGTATGAGAGTCTTGGAGTTCTAGTGGTTAAACAGGGTGATCAAATGTTATTGTTAATCGGATAATTCGCGGTCACAGAAAACATAGTCCGACGACCTGAGGTTGGGGCCTTTGAAAGAGTCGCTGCCCCAAAGATGTTAAAAGCCTTTTTTAATCTTTATGACTTCATTTCGATTTTAAAAGTAGAAATATCAACGATTTTTTTTTCTTGATTTCTCAAAGTCTCAAATAAACAATACAAACTATGAATTCAATTTTTAGACTGTACATAAGTTCCCCCGGATACAAATATAACAGTTTTGAAAATTGCATAGCAACAAATAGAACCGCGGATATAACTGGCGCCCAATATATTGAAATTGTAAAAATTAAAAATTAATTAATACAGAGCGAACTTGAAAGTCCAAGATATTAAACAAAATCCTTAACTCAAAGTTTTGTTTGCTGACCATTAACAAAAATATTTTTGTTTTTATCCCTACTAGAATTAATTTCTATTTTTGTTTTCGTTCCAGGTAAGTTTCGAGTTACGACTTTCCATCAATTTTGTCACTCTGTCGGTGTAAGTTATCTTAAGCTAAATTTAAATTTGCATATCGTCGATTGACCATCTATTATTCTCTGAGGCAGTTTGCCAAAATCAAGAAGCAAGAAAAAAAAAAGACAGAAACTAAGTTCATTCCTCACACCAAAGGTCATCCAATTAGCATTCAATTTGATTAGGGCTTTACGGCGAACACCTGCCAGCGAAACACAGCAAAACTTTCTGCATAATGAATTCGAATCCGCCCACAACTTTAATTAACTTTGATTTATTTGTGTCCTTCCTATGACAACGGTGGCGTTGTTTTTCTTTGCTTTGTTATCTTTTTTTTTGTTTTTTTTGTCAACAAAAAACTCATCACTATACTTCCGAAGAAAACAACTTTTGAAAGTCAGGATAAATTTTAGCAAGGATACAGAAAATTGAAGCCCCTTCTAGTCGTAAGTAAATAAGATGTGGCCCACAGATAGTGAACTCATTTGTAAAAAAAATGTACACATAGGACGTAACATGGCAATTGCCAACATTAGTTATTGTGGCAAAAAGGAAGACTGATTCTCGCCACGTTATGATTGATGGAGTCGCACGTTAAAACTAAGAATAACAAACATCCGTCAGATTTTTATCGACACAGGATGAGGATACAATCTTTGGGCTACTAAGAAAAGATTGCGGACTACAATGTTGGGACATTCATAATTAAGTAGGTGTACACAACTGAAATGTTTTCGACTAGGTATAGAAACTTCAAACTCTATCGGAAAGTACAAAATGGTATGATATGACAGACATTTAAATGGTATACTTTTTAGGTGTCATTTTTAACGAGCATTTACAACGAGAGTCTGCACTCAAAGATGCTTATATTGTTACACCTCAATACTCTGTATGTCAGCTTCTTCAAATTTGCTCTCAAGAACTGTTTCTGTAACCAATCAAAACTGAGTCATTGTGTATACGGTATACCAGAACTTTCAAAAAAGACCTCGACCTCGAAGTAAAAAAACAGCCATCGCATTTCTAAAATAGGTAAAGAACTTTTATCAGAAACTAGTGACACTTTTAATAACAATAAAGTTTATAGTTTGTAAATGTTTTTATTTATATCTGTTTTTTTTTTCTGCTACTAAATTATTTATTTTGAAATGTATTAATGTAGATTTCTCATCGTGTAAATTGAATATGCTCATTATTTGCTTATCTCTAATTGTTTAATGTCATTCATATTTGTTAAGTTAAATTAATTCAAAATTGTATTAACTTTTGCTATAAATGGACTTCAAGTCTAATGTAAAAGATATTTCCTAAGTCGATAAATATCAAAATAAAGCTTTTTTTGTAGCTCTTATTAAGGTTTTTGAAAATTAATGGCTGGTTTTATTCAGTTCTTTCTTCTTTAATTGCCTTTCTATAAAGAAACCTTTTCAGTTTTTGACCAGGGTCATATTAAGCAATTTTGTCAGAAAATTTTTAAAATATGCTTAGTTTAAGCTTCAAGCAAACAAGGGCCTGGTCACACCCTCAAAGCAACAACTAATGAAAGTTTATTGAACCTGCATTGTATCCTACTGTCTTCGAGTTCAATTACGTAGAGTTTTAAAAAATAAAACGACATAGGAAATCTGTCAAAATATCAAAAGGCATACGACAAATTTACCGGCTTAATAGCTTCAATGTTTTCCCACTACTATCGAGTATCAGATAGAAAACTAAAGTAGATGTCAGTCTTCTGACTCAAAGACGAGTTATCGAGAGTGCCCAACACTTCAAAAGACAAACAACTTAAAATTCGCCAGCAGAACCGGCTGGATATATGTAGTCTATGGGCCCCATTCGACTTGAGGGTAGCTTTGCCAGTTCGTGGTTTGTTCAGAAAGCTGAAATTTTCATCTTGCGAAATAAGGAAACCAGCAATCACTTTTTGAAGCTTTATCTTTTTTGATGTAGGTATGTACTAGAATTATAATTTTAGTAAAATTTCACTATGTGCCGTTAGGTCCTGGGGACTTGAAAGGCTAAAAGCCACTGATAGCCCAGCGATTGCCGAGAAGATTTCTTTCAGGTTGCGGAATGTTGGTTGCAAGTTGTGAAGAAGCTTTCAGGGAGAGAGTACCTACATCTTATTTGAATAGATCCACTTCCAATCCGCTCTCATAAGGTTTCTTGATATAGGTTGGTTCCAGGAAAAGATCTTCCGGGGCATCAAGGTCGTACTTTCAATATTCTAAGTAAGCGGATCTGCAAAACGCTTTTTCCTTATTCTTTATAACGTATTTTGCTGTTATTTCCCGGAGAACTTCTTTATGCATCCCAGTCTTCTTTGAGGGCCTTAGCTCTACAAGGGCCTGTACTCTTTTTTTTTTTTTGACAAATTAGAAGAACAATGCACGAGAGTTCATGAAAATCCATTTTCGTTCCTTTTTCCAGCACTTAGAAAAAAAAAATTGTAATGCCAACAATTTTCGTTGGTTAAAATGAATCCACATATCAAAATTTTCAAATTAAGGATTATACTGTTGGCAATATTCTTGGAAAATAGTTATGAAAAGCATATTACTCTTAATCTGAATATGTATTTGATTCTTGAAAACATAAAAATGAGTTCTTTTTATAAGAAATTATTGTTAAAGCCAGAACTTTTTGCTTACAAGTTTTAAAAAATCTCAAAATTCTTCTCTCAACAACCTTTGTTTTCTGAGAGATGTTTTCATTTTTCTGTAGCTTTTACATAGTGTTGGATAACTTTTTAACATATCCCAGTCAGTGATTTCCTTCGAGGCCCTACCGCTATCGGTATCCGTACGAGATCAAATTTACCTTTTGGCAAATTGAAAGATGTCACTCCGGGAACACCAGTTCTTGAAAATCTTAACACATTTCAAACACCCCTTACGATGCAAATATTCACATTGCCAACATCATCATCACTTACAAATACTTTTGATTTCTATTTGAAAAACATAGTCCCATGTAAGATTGCAGGGCACACATCCTAAGCCGGCAAACTCCCCGGCAAATATTCCTTAAAAACAAGAACTGAACTTTTTATAGGAAAAAGTTTCACCATCCTTCCATTATAAACTTTTATTTGTTCCTGTTTCCTCGGCAATGACGACACGATGACTTGCCAAAGGGTATAAGAGCCTCGTCTCTGCACACAAAACTAACATTAAAGAAAATAATTTCATTCATCTTCCATTTCATGCATTGTCAGGCCATCAAGTGTATGTATAAGATTGTATCTTTTGTGAGCATCATATCCGTCGGAAAAATTTTAAGGAACTTCCGGATTAAGCAAACAAGTAAACTTCCAAACAAAAACACAACAACCAACTGAAATTGGGGATGGCAACCCCCAACACGTTCACAGATATGAAATTTACAAAAAGATTTTGTTTATCGCTTATGCGAGTGCTTACGAGTATGTACGTCAACCTGGCTGTAGGCTGGCCAATGCTTTTAGCCCATCACATCACACACACCCACAGTCACAACAGGCCCTGCCATTCAGCAATACTTGAAAATAATTTAAACTTTGAACAGCTCCTCGCAACGGAAATTATACCCAAAGAAAACACAAACACATTTTCTCTCATTTCTCTTCAAAATCGATTGTTATTAAAAAATTGATTGCCTGAGCAGGCAGGCCCCACTGCCAGGATATTACTACAGAGTTCGAACTGCACAGATCAACGGCACAAAGATTGCATTCAGTTGTTATGGTAGTTTTTGGGTATACAACTTTTTCATTGCTTTTAAGTGGTAGGATCAAAATTGTGTTTTTTTTTTTTTTCGATTTCTTTATTTCAAAGTGGCACATCGGTGTTGTGTTTGTACAAATACCTGGGATTGTTGGATTAAATTTGAATTTGGATTGGTTCGGGAGGAGCTATGCGTATGCAACGCACTCCGAACTCACTGAAAGCCTTTTCAACTACTTATTCATGTTGCGGGTGGAAAAGGATTTGTCTGCACTCGAAATGCGAAATGGCAATAAATTTATTTTCTAAACAAAGAAAAAAAAAACCGGAATAACCGACCCAATGCCAAAAAAAAAACCCCATTCCTAGTCCATTAATCGCTGCTGTCAAAAAGAAAAGCACACACGTCCATCTGAAAATATGTCGCATTTACTTGTTATTGACCAATTAGATCTATCGATTTTATTTATTTATTATTCGCAGTTTAAAAATATTTCGCTGTGAAATAATGTCCTTTTGCACTGCTTTTCATCCGTCACACACAACTCAATCATATCCAATAAAACAATACAAAGATAGACAATGACAATGGCAAAAAGAAGAAAGAAAAAAACACAACTTTGCCATTACGGTTCGCTTCACATTTTGATTTATATGTGACACATATAGTCAATGAATCTTCTCCTGGTAGTACAAATTTATGAGTAAGCACACTGGAGGCTATATAGGTACGCCTTATAAAGTACTATTAAAAAAAACAAAAGACACAAGAGGAAAAAATAAATAAACGCAAAACGCGTTCCGACCAACCCTTAACGGGGCAAGGACACAAAAACAACACCAGTTTTTGTGTGATTCCTTTTCATATTTCTGTATCCAAATTTACCCCAAAGCATAGATGTGAAAATAAAGTTTGTTTTGGTTTTGCAACAATTTACAAAAAAAAAAACAAAGTCAGCCAACATAAAAAGTGTTTACACTTTTGTTAGAGTGGATCTGGTGTTTTTCTTTGGCGGACTTGTATTTTATTTTTATTTTTTTGTGAGTCGAAAACAGAATGGAAGGCTGCAAAAATGCCCTTGAACTTGTTTCTATTTTATGTCTAACTAGGGATGCACTTTCCGCTTCTTTGGTGTCTGCTTGGGATGGTATTTCAATTAAAAAAAAATAAAAACCGAGACGGGTAAGTTTGACTGTCGAAGTAAATTTTAGGTGGCTTACAGAAATATATTTCGGGCGAAAATCAATCGATTAATTGACAGTCTTTATAGAGAGATACATATCAAGTAGTTCACTGGTCAGGTATTGACGATTTGCCCGTAAAGAAACACAACACCATTGTGCACAGTTTATTTATATTGTCGCTCAGGATTGGTAAGAACTACTAAAACTAAACCTATCCGAGATGTAAGTCCATCCATCGTACTACATAATTTTCTGCAGAGGAATTTCATATGAATTTCTTCTCGATGCGTAGTTCTTTCTTTGGGTATCCCCAGAATTAGTCAGTATGAATTGTAATTGCGAATAAAAAAAAAATATATAGCGCAAACGGGTATTACTTGCCAAATAATAGTGGGGAATTAGTACATATTATGTGTGGTGTTATTGTGGTTGTTGTTGTTGTTCTGCATAGAAGGCGACCAGCTGCTTTTGTTGTTGTTGTTTTTGTTGTGAATAGGGGGCGGTTAGCTTCTTTTGCTGTTGTTATTGTTGTTGGTGTTGTTGTTGATGTTATGAATACAAGGCGGCCAGCTGCTGTTGTTATTGGTGTTGTTGTTTTCAATATAAGGCGACCAGCTGCTGTTGTTGTTGTTGTTGTTCTGAATACAAGGCGACCAGCTGCTTTTGCTGTAGTGTTTTTGTTGTTTTTGGTGTTGTTATTGTTATTTGTATTACTGTGGATAGATGGCAACTAGATGGTGTTGCTGTTATAGTTTTTGTTGTTGTTTGTAGCTGGTGTTATTGTTGCTGTAGATACAGAATATACAACAACAACACTGGAGATGATAGTGAAGGATGGTTGAACGCTGTACTCCAGCGTCCAGCCTGCTAAATAAAGAAATGGAAAAGGGCAACTAGGAAGAAAAAAATGTCCGAAATTTTGTAAATAAATTTAATATTCGATTCGGCTCTTTTATAAATTTTCCACAAAAGATATACCTTGACTATCCGACCAAAGTAATAGTAGATTCTGATATTAGTCACCTACCATATGTACACTCTGACGAAATGCATGCGATGAGCTCGCTTAGAATCTATAGTACCAACTTAAATCTATCTTTTAGCCGATGTTTCGTTCATGCTTCCGTGACGTATTTGTGTATGATTAATTAAATAATTTCGCATGCCGAGTTGTTACAAGAAAAAATTAGAAACAACCAGTGATACCGTTTCATAATTTCGTTGGGGTGTATAACAGAACTTTTTGGGCAGTACAGAATGGAAATTAAGAATTTTATTTCTAGTTAAGCGCTTTTCAAATGGGACGGTTTCAATGTTGGAAGCCTGTGGGCAGTGGCGGCCTTGTTGTTTTGGTAGAGTCTCTCCAATCTAGTGTTCATTTTTAATTCACGGACTTAAGTATCAAAATAAGTGTTTGTCGCAGTGAAAAGAATTTCCAGGATCCGCAAAAGTTTGCTAGATGGTAATGTAACAAAATCGAGCACGAGACCAATTTTATTAAACCACCCAGAAGGTAAAATTCGTTTTGCAAACTACTAGGTCGAGAAATGGAGGCAAAGTTAAAATTGATTAATCCGAAAAAATTAAAATATTGGAGTACAATTTGACGAGAGTTTAGGAGGGCCTGCCAAAATTTGCATTACAATTTAAAGTGAACTTAGGTTGAAATAACACTTTGCTTCAAGAGTAAGATATTTTAGGTCTTTAACAAAAATAGGAGTACGAAAGGGGAAGGAGGAGTACGGGAGTACAGAGATGTTGAACGTAGTACAATACTATTTGGAAGTACTTTCGGCAACACTGGAAACAACTCTCCAATAAGATTTCAAATTAGAAGTTGATGTGTTGTGGTGTTTTTAAGGATCAAACTGCTTTCGTATGCCAAAGACTCGACATAGATCAAAGGCATTCAATAATCACAACAAAATGAAATCCAATCCTCAAAAGCCTTTGTTTTTTTTACCGAATATCAACCAATAGTAGTAGTAGTAGTACTAGTAGTACTCATTACTTTTAGTTCCTATTGCAATTCCCACTGTACGAGCAAACAACAGATGGCAACAGTTGCGGTTTGTTTCAATAAAACAAAGAACATCTGTCCACATCTATCTATTTTGTATGTCACTGGGTTATCTGGATATAGAACGAAGAATGGATTTCGATATAAATAAGTAACTCATCCTATCCTCCACTCGCACCATCTCCTATCGATTAAACTGAATAAACTGAAAGCCCAGAAACTTGAGGTTCTTCCCTGTATTTATATGATTGTCGTCGACGGTGGGTGTGTGTGTTTTTTTTTTTTTTGTT
Source organism: Cheilosia vernalis (assembly GCA_949126925.1). NCBI lineage: Eukaryota > Metazoa > Arthropoda > Insecta > Diptera > Syrphidae > Cheilosia > Cheilosia vernalis. The sequence goes on from OX421360.1 coordinate 48,621,551, forward strand.
CCACAATCAACACAATTGTGAATGCAACCAATCGCATATGCTATTCCATTAGTACGTCCCAGAAAATTTAATTCAAATCGATTACAAGTCAACAGAACCTTTGTTGTATTCCAGCAGCGATGGTTTCGGGGATCTCAGTTCGGAAGAACAAAACCATTCATTCGAAACCCGGGTGAGGCGGTGTCATGTAAGCGGTTATTGCATGGGTGCCTGCCGCCTCAAAGTTCTACACCCCGACAAGTTTATATTGGAAATCTATGCAAAAAAGGTTGATTTGGTTTTTTTTTTTTTTTTTCAAACTAATAATAGTTTCGAGTAGATTGAGCTCAATGGAACCTAGTTTGATACCGCAAGGATGTTGGAGCACTGTTGCATGAAAAATATTTTTAACAGCCATGATATTATTGCTGAAGCAGATGCTAGCTGTGTATACCTACTCCGTTATTCTGTTATGTGTCGAATGTATTTTTAGACATTTGTTGACAGCTGACCTTTATGTTGCACGTTTAGAGGGGACGTAATAGTGCTCTATTGAGAGAAACAACGCATACGGATTCCTTTCAGTTAAGTTATCTCATTGTACACGCCGGAGATGGAAGTTTCTCTTTTTCAAGTCGACGTGGACTATTTCTTTGAAGTGCTACTCAGATACATTTTCTGAATACTTGTCTATCGGTAGAAGGTTCAGTGCAGTTGGCAAGATGCAGCTCGTGACTGTGGTTTGGGGTAGACGAGGGTGGTATATTTGACAGAACGGGGATTTAACCAACTTGAAGTGCGTATTAGCTGACGTTCTTAACTGAAGAGGAAGGTTGTCCGATTCCGATGAAATTTAAGCAAATGCTGCCTTAAGTTGAGTCCTATGTACTATTTCCGAGAAAGTAATTCTTACGAATTCAATATAGGTTCTTCGAAGGGATGCGTGCAGAACAAATCGTTTGCGGAGTATGGATATGAGATGAGAACAAAAAACTACTTGGTTAAACGTGACGAAAGCAATCTGTACACTCAATAAGTCCTGAGATTTGCTTTCAAATTGTATATCCATGACACTACACGTCAAGGTGTTCCATAAGTCATTGAGAAACATTGACGGTATACATTGCATTGCAGAATGAGGATCTCAAACTTCGCCTTCGTTCCGCACCAACAGAGAAAACGAAATACAATGGGCCTTACTAATAACCACTTTTAACCTTCACACTAAATATTTCCTAGGTCATAATATGCAATTTTGTATCGAAAATTACGCTAAAAATGATTATTAGTACCATTGAATGTTTAGAACCACCATTGTTCTTGACCAATCGCTGATACTTTTCGAAATAAATTAACAATAAATAAATTAACTCGATATGGATGGATTTTAGATCATAGCTTAGCGGAAAGCTGCTGGATAGCATTCATTTTTTAGCAAAGCATTGGCTTTGCATTGATTTAGAATTATTTGAGTATAGACAGGATTAAGGCAGTAGAGTCAGAGAAAAAATACGTTTCAATCAAAAACGCCCCCAAAAAGTAGGAGTGGCAATTAACGAAGTCTTCTCGCATTCTCAAGAAGCATTTCTAAAAATTTATTCCTCTAAAAGTGCGCAGACATTTTCCGCCCAACAGGTAACGAAACATAAAATTGTTATTGTTTGTGCAGAGGGGATTCCCGCAAGATTACAGTGTGAATTATATGCGATGAAATGAAAATTTCCATCGATATGGGCCACCTGTTAGAGCGTTGCTTATAGGAGGTGTTAAGTGGGAGTCTGCGTGTGGTACACAGAACGACTATAGACAATCAAAGTAAGCATACGTTTTATGATTTATTTTTGTGTATTAAATAGGACTGTTGGAATATGTTATGTCCAATAATAGATTTGCCTCTCCGTTAGCTCAATGAGTTTATACCTTTTTAGTTGTCCCTATAAAAAATGTAAGCTACCTACCAAGTTCAACATTTTGCTCATTACAAAAGGATTACTTAGTTAAATGAAGGCTTGACTGTCTACCCTATATTTGTATTTCAAATACTGTCTCCTGTATTAGCAAATTAATTTTTTTTAACGACTTAATTTGTCTTAAAGAAAAATAAATAGGGTGATGGCACCAGTAGTCAGACCTAAAACTTTTGTTTTTGTGTTTGATTGGTCATTAAAAATCAATTCTTCAAATATTTCCTAAAGTATTTGGTTCTTCTGATTTTTTGAAGTCTATGATTGGCAAATACTAAACTTATTAAATATATGAGTTACCTAATGCAAACTATTTAGAAAATAAGTGGAAAGGGTATGATTTGTCAGTAGTCGGCCATGCAAGTATCCAGTAGTCAGCCACAATTTAATTGGCAAATTTTCATAAGAAGAGAAGGCTGACGACTGGACAACGTTTAAAGGAACCGTGTCCCTCATAGTCAGCCCCATTTCTCTAGTAAATGTGCAGAGGGGTTGACTACTGAAAATCAAAGAAAATTGGTCAAAATTTTTGCAAGAATCAAGACTGATTGAAGTTTCCATTCATTTTACATACTCAGCTATGGAAAAAAAAAATATAAAGGTGGGTAGAAAATTCAGTAGTCAGCCGGGCGTGGCTAAGCCTAGGATAATCATACAAATAATGTCTCATAAGGTCAGCCCCCTCTAAATTATTTCAAAAAATATTTTTAACATTTGAAGTTAAGAAACAAGACAAATAAAGTGTCAATATCACAATAAAAATCATAAAATGCAAATGCCTTCAGTATGTTCGTAATTACCTATATCACTTTTACAAATTCACTTCCACTATTTTTTTTTTGGTAATCCACTCGTATCCTGCACCTATGAAAACTGTACGCAGACTTATAATTTTTTACGCGCGAAGTAGCACCTGGATTGTGTCAATTTTTTCACACAGAGAAAACAAGTGTTGGTCAAGAGAGTTGTATTTTTTGTTTGGAAGTTAGACAAAGACATTTACTACTGCGCTGTACTTTGTATGTCAAAGGCTGACTCCTGGAGGGGGTTGAACTTAGGAGCCATCACCCTACCAATGGAGCTGCAATAACTGAATTTCACAACGAGCATTTTGGGTGAAATCAAAACCGACTTGAGCTTAAGTGTTGACGAAAACGTGCATGGCATCATTTGCCGTAAGGACTGTCCCAAAGTTTCGAACGCCAGTGTCATAAAACGAATGCACCAACTACAAACACGCTCATATCCTTCCAAAGCAAAGTCGTTTTTTTTTTTTTTAATTTCATTTTTATTATATTCAATTATTAAACTTATATACTAGACAAAAACGATTAAATCTAATTTAAAACTAACATTTATCTTAATTCTAGCTTACTGGCTCTTAGCGAGCGCTCTAAACTTAACTATATCCTTAAAATTACTGCCTTTCGGCCTTAAATCTATCTATATTTAATTTTTATTGTTTTTTATTTTTCAAGAAACGTTATAAAAACTTGAATTCTTTATTATTCTTATTTTACCTACATACTACTTAAAACTACCTAAGCTACTTAGCCTAAATTAATTATAATCAGGGTGATGAGCAATCTTAAGGATTGGTCACCATTCTGATTGCATCCATGGGTGCCTGACAGCCGCCGACAAGGGTTCACCGACGCTATTGCGTCGCTCGAGTCTCGGCGGCACATACATGTCGGATAGCCCAGTCCCTCCCAAGGACCCCCTAATCTATCCTAAACCTACAAACTTAATATCTATCTTAAAACTAAGGAGGATGCTACGTCAGTAGCGCACCGGCCCGGGAGAGCGTATCAGCCCTCACCTCTTCTTTAAGCCACCAATATTCGGTGTACTGCTTTAACGTATCGGCCTTGTCCCGATCCGCAATTGCGGTGCTAAAACGGAGGAGCTCCTGAGCATTGGCGGCGGACCCCTCGTGGATGAGCCGCTTATCCCTCGCGCCGCGGTGGCTGTGGTACAATACCGGCACACCATCTTTATTCTGGACTAACCCTTTCATGTCTACATGAAGGAATGCCTCAGGCGGGATAAAGCCAGACCGAAGCGTACTCTCATGGTACATTAAATTGGGGTAGTAAGCCCCTGAGATCAGGCTATTATCACTGGCCATCGCCCTTGCAACGTGCCTCCGAATCACCTTAATAAGGAAATTGTCAACCCTATTCAGTCGAGCCCCATTGTATAGGGTCCTGTTGGGATAGTATTTTGTGTACTCAGATTCGGGAGTTCTAAACAACCCTAGACAGGCCCTGAGACATTGTCTCTCAAACACCCGAATCTTTTCCATATAGAACGGCGCTATATTGAACCACAAAGGACAGCCATAAGCGATGATGGGCCTTATGAGGGCCACGTAGCAAATGACCTTCACCCTGGAGTCAAGTTGACTGCTGCGAAACAGTCTCCTTGTCAGAGCGTAGGCCCGCTTGGCCCCAGTAAGACAAGCATCTATATGTTTGTCAAAATATAGATACTGGTCAAGCCAGATGCCAAGATACCGAACCACGTTTTTCACCACTAATGGCCGTCCCTGCTGTCCAATAATTGTTAATTTCCTCCAGTTTTTTCTGGTATCCCGAGGGGCCCCAGCCAATGGAGTTCTGAACAGGATTGTTTCCGATTTTTGGAAATTGATTTTCAACTTCCAATCATCGCAATACCTCTTAATTTGCTCGAAGTCACGCTGCAGAAGGATTCTGATGACCTCGATTTTTGGTCCTGATCTGTACGCCACTAAATCGTCTGCGTACGCTATAGCATGTCTGAGGGAACCCACCAGATCACTTGTGTAAATATTAAACAGGATCGGAGAATTCACTGCTCCCTGTTGTAAGCCGTTTTTAATATCGAAAACCCTGCTCGAAGTCGCATTGCCAGCTTTATGACATTCCCATAAGCATGTCATAAATCATATAAAGCAAAGTTTTTTGAATGCCCAATCTGGTCAGCTTATAAAAGAGTCCCTCCAACCATACGGTATCGAAGGCCCTTTCAAAGTCGACCAGGCAGGCACCCGTGCATTGATTCTTACTTTTATTCCACTGAATGTCGGAGATCAGTTTCGACGCGGCATGAATAGTGTCATGCCCCGCTCTAAAGCCAAACTGATTTTCTTGTTTTCCTCAACCCATCTCAAAAGAGATCTATTGACGACTTTCTCGAATACCTTGCTAACATTCGGGAGCAAACTAATTGACCGAAGATTAGCAGGGTTTGTCCTATCTTTATCCTTTTTAGGGATAGGGTGTACCACCGCTATTTTCCACTGCTCCGGATAATATGCATTATTCAGCGCATTGTTAAATAGAGTGGCGAAGATATCTATCGCCTCTAGCGGCAGGTGTCTTAATACGACGTTTGGGACACCGTCAACTCCCGCCGATTTTTTGTTTTTCAATGATTCAAAGATCAACCGAAGTTCATCTCTACTCACGAACAGATGAGTATTTGCATCGGTCGCAAGCAAAGTCGTCTTTCGCATAACATGGACCAATGTTAAATACCAAAAACTAAGAACAACAATTGCCTTGAGAAAATATTTCTCAGCAAATTTTATTTCACACACACACATATCTACCCTCAATGGGATATTGCATATTGCAAAAGTTTCTATGGTTTTTCAGCAAATTGCTAGAGTTATTTACCTACCCACAGCAGCAGCATCCGCATCACTCGAAAATCTCCTCCATACAAATGGAACAGGAATATTCCACGACAACGAGACTTCATACACAAAATTATTCCTACGGCTATACACACGAAACACATCATTCTTGGTTCGATTGTGTATCCCAATCCTGCCGCAACTGCGGCAATAACATGTACAGTACAGTGCGACTGCGACTATAAAAACGGCACACAGAATACACCGTGGAAAGCGCTTCTGAATGAGAGATTCAAGGATCTGCACTACGTCGATGGGAAGAAGGATATAAAACCAACCAAAAAAAAAGAGCTAAAAAAGAAACTACACTCCACAACAAACACAATATAATATACGATACGAAAAAGGAAGTAAAAAGTTTCATAAAATATTTAAAACGCAATTCATGGCGCTCACATAAACAACGTATGGAAGCGATGAATGGAGGATGACAACGACGCGTATCCCAGATCTGTTATAATACGAGCACAGTCAGTATATCAAACTAGGACGCCTATCCTGCCACTCTAAATCCACTGTCCTCCTTCTATTCTCTATTTTCTGCCATGCCGCACGGCCAACCGTATGAAATGGGAAGTAAATACAGACAAAAAAACGATAAAAAAATATTACTTACGATGCGGGAGAAAGTGTAACACAAGGAGGTGGAGAAGAAAAGTACCAGGACAAAGGGCTTTTTCTTGTGCTGTTTGTTACTGGTCCTACTGTAGTGCCTTTGACTCCTGATTTTATGATAGGAAGGCGAAAGATGTTACTTGGTGAGTCCGTAAACCCACCCATGAAGACGGACTCGCTTTTTCCGCTCCTGAGGAGTAGCTGTAGCACAGCCTGAAGCTATTTAATCTTAAATAATTTATAAGGGCATCTGTAAGGAGAAAGCTGTTTTTTTGCTCCTTTCTTTCCTCCCCCTGTTTCCCAACACAATTCGATTTAGAACCGGGAATGGCAGTAGGAGGAAGGAACTGCTACACTATAATGAAGCAGGTAAGTAAACGCCATGACGCGACGGCCGTAGACGTCCTTTATTTTTATCTCCATTCGTTTCATTGTTTACCTTAACTGCAAAGCCTGAAGATAATGCCTTTTTCTTGTGTCGCCTTTATGTTCTTCAAACAGTAATAATTTTCTTTTCTCTCGTCCTTTGTTGCTTTTGTCCGTAGTAGGTATAGGTATACAAGTGAGAGAGAGGCGAGAGTATTCAAGTGGACTTCAGGACGACAACGCACGTTTGAAAATAATTATCCCAAGTGTAGCCGCAATGTCTATACCTACTGTTGGCCCTTTGTCTAATGGTGTTCGTAAATAATTTTTTGATGTAGGGTAAGGTGAGTCGTTGCGGTTGATTTGGTGGTGGCGCGCGAAAGGAGATCGGCAAACATTGTTAAGTAGTCCATAAAAATTCGACAAAGGCTTTCGTATGCGGGTCCTTGGGTGATTTTTGGTAAAAGTATATTCAGGTCACTGGGAGAGCAAGGTATCCATTCGCTGCGATGACAATGGATACACCTACGACCGTAATGTTGTTCTCATGTTTTTATTGGGCAACCGGATAAGGCGAGTGCGTTAAGGCTGTGACCATGGGCATGGGCGTGAATAAAATATTTCCATCTAGAAATATTTTCACGATTTTAATTGAGTCGAGGCATTTTGTTGGTTGAAAATACTGATTCACCAGATAAGTAGGTAAACGGTTGCCTGCAGAAATGACAAATTTGAACCTTACCGAAGTCAAATTATTACACGGAAAAACAAAAATTCTAAACTGGAAGGAGAAGTTTCTTAAAACAAGAAAATAAATTACAGTTTTAGTCCAAGCCATATACCTACCTATTTCTTCTTTTCAACTTTTTCTGCGAATGATTTAAGAATGAATGATTGGAGTGCGAAATTGGAGACGGCTAGAGATCGAGCCAGCTGTAGGGGTATATTGAGCAAGGCCTAGGAGCACCACGCTCTGGTTTAGCCAACATAAGTAAGTGAAAGCCATAGGTTGCTTTAATAGTTTTAATGAAATTGCTACAATTATTTTCTTGAATTTAGAAAATCAGTATTGGTTGCAAATAAAGTAGGTACAAACTTCACAGTATCAAATAAATACTTCTTGATTTCAGAATATATTTCTTAAGTTTGCTCTTCGTAAAGTCAAGAAATATTTGATCGATTAGGTAAAATGACATTTTCTTACCAATACGAACTATTTTCTCGATGCAGGAATTAATGTTTAAATACTTTTAAATTAGATTCGAACGAAGAAGAATTTGTTAATTTTAAAAGTTTCTGGATTCAAGAAACGAAATTTCTTAGTGTAGAAAATATTTTTCTTTCCGTGATACTTGGGAGTGGCCTTAAGTTGGCTTAAGCTATTATCAAAAATGTTCGAAAACCCCCGAAAAGTCAAAATCTTACACTAATCCTATTGATTTCACTAACTACAATTTGAATGGATACTCAAAAGTTTGCTTAAGCTGGATTATTGCCACACAATAATAGTTCTGCAAGTCTGAAATTTCGTCGTCCGAGAAGAACTTTAATGAGAACGATATGGTTTAGATTCCAATGGCTCCGAAACTAGTGGGCAGTTGAAATGTAGAAAGTTATCCTGTAGCAAAGCTTGACATTGGTGAAGTCTTGATTTTGAAACATTTTCTGGGTGTCAATATGGGTGATTGTCCACGTTGCAAACATGGGAAAACTACTATTAATGTCAACCGTTTTGCAAGAATAATTTTAAGTCTAAAATAAAAGCTGCCTGAAAATGTCACCTTAAAATTGCTGAGTTGAAACTTCCCGGTCTTAAATGTTAGACACACATAGTCGTCAAAAGGAACGAAAAAAAAAAAAATAATCCTGCTTTAAGTAAGACCCGGTCGTGTAGTTCATGTCCAAAACGTTCAGATAAAGTTCTCACTGAAGAAGACGAACAGAACCTTTGATTATACCTTAGAAGGCACATCTGTTTTTGATCTTACATTTCAACATGAGCTTGCCTATCATGTAAACCTGCCACCTCGGACCCCTAAGATACAAAAATAGCTTCCTAACTATCCTCCACCATGAGTCCTTGAACTGCTGTTGTACCCCACAGAGAACAAAGCTGAAATAACAACCTACGGTAAAATGATATCCCAGTCGGTGTGTATCTCAAATTCGGCCAAAAGCCAGACTGATATACGAGTGCATTTGCTCATTTAAATGATTCTTATGAAAAAACAGTATTTTTGGAAGACGATATTTCATTAAAATATGATATCAAATAACAGGCGCAACGTATATATATAGGCCAAAGGCAACTTCTTCCCTTAGGCCATAAAAATAAGGAAACGTATTCCGTCAAGGACCTTCCCTCGAGTTCAAGTAGAGAGAAGTTCAAAGAACAACACGAAGGCATAACGAGAACGTTACGGATATGGATGGATATCATGATATTTTTTTCGTAGAACCAAATGCAAGGATTGGCTTCCTGGATTCAATTAAGCACAACGGATATACGGTGCCCATGTCTGACACAAATCAAACCCTGAAGTTGTCTAGACAAATCCAATAGACAAACATTTTTCCTTTGTTCAAATTGACGAGTAGACCCCATACGTCTATATTCTTTGAGTTGTGTGACGTTTCCCATAATTCGATTTGTTCACGTAACTCGAGTATCATTGGCTCAGACCGATTTCCACTTTACTTAATAATATTGAAAGTACGTCGTTCATGGCATATTTGGGGAGGGGTACAAATGTGCCCTCTATGACACACGCAATGAGCGGGGAGCACTCATAAACAACAGTTCACAACGTGTCATTCTCTAAAAGGAGACACATGCAATGAAAACTGTTTTTCCACCGTTTTAAGCCCTTAATATGAGCGATGCACAAACTAATCCTCTTCATATTATTCTAAACGGATGGGAAATAATGTTTTTAGTAGTTGTCATCGTCATCGTTGTCTGGTTTGTTAACGGATTCAAACTATGCACGAATGATGAGACAAGGCGGCATATAAGGACGACACAGCGTTGCCGTTTGGTCACTTTTTGATGCTCAAAACCCTTGGCCCCCACTATCTTAAAAATTATAAAGGCGACCCCTTTTTCAGTTTAAGAATGATTTTTTTCTTCATTGAACGAAAGAGAATATAAACATGTGAAAAGAAGTGTTTCGTAATAAATAAGTTATTTTTCTTTGCTTTGTTATAAATAAATGTCTTTGCTGTGTTGTGTTTCTTATTTTTGTATTTGCTATGTGGAGGCCCCTTTTTAAATTTGTTCAATGGCAACGCTGAGACGACACAATGGTGGGAACTGGGAACAGGAACACCACCAGAACGGCTGTCGGCAGAGTCTTTTTGAATTCATTTCAATCATCTGTCGCAAGGGAATGTATCATTCATACAACATACATACATGATGAGTTTATATACGTGTGTGTGTGTACTACTGACAGCGTACAACAAAACTTAATTATGTTGAGATTTCAATTTTCCGTTCGTTGGGCATAAAGGAAGTGACAGCTAAGTGGGTGTGCACGTGAAGTGGTTGCCATAGTTATTCGCGTTTAGTTGTGTGTAATTTCGGCGAAAGTAATATACCTACCTAGCTGCGCGTGTTCATTTTTATTTATATACCTGAGACCTGACTCACTGATGTTTATTTGGGAGTCAATTTGTGAGGCTGGCTTTTGCCACAAAAACTTGCTAATTCTTCTGTTACACTTATCCTGTGTGTGGCTTTCACGCTTCTACATAAGTATATTGGCTCCCTACTTTGGCCGTACCTTTAGTTGAGCCTTTTTAACTCTAACTTCAAAGTGGTGTGAGACAATAGCTTTGCAGGTTGTCTTAAAGGATTTTTCACTAATGACGGGTCGATGTTGAAGTGGAATAAAATCAGGTGTATGAGAGATATTAACGAAATTAATTTTGTATTTGAAAGGCCCATGTACGTTACTATGTACGGAATTAAGCATCGTTCAAAAATGCCTGCCGCAGCTTTTCACGGTAACACTGATCCGAGTGGTCCATTTTTGAATGACTCTGATGCCGCATGGATCCGGCTGATTCTATTCGCTTTAAGGGCGTCGGTCGAGTGCGGCTTATTGACATAGATCTGCGACTTCAGGAGACCGCACAGAAAAAAGTCCTTCGCTCGATCTTGGTGGGCAATTCACGTAACTTCTGCGAGAGATAACCATACCCTTTTTGTTAAAGCAGACTCATTTGTCTTCAAAATACTGTAAGTTCTATGTTTACTTACTCCTTTTTTGTATTTTACAAAAATCTTCGTTTCCCAACAAAGCAACCCTTAAGAAGGCAGCAACCCAATCCGAAACTTCGGCAAAAAAAAAATGAACTAAAATAATGTAATTTAAAACGCCTATGACGTAAAAAGCCGACGGAAAAACCATTTGCACAAATAGCATATAAACATCAAAGATCAAATTGGTGAGGAGTTCTGTCTACTATAACCATATACCTTCAATTCGCTCATGCAGAATGCCCATCGTAACGTGTGCTAACGTAGCTCGTGGACCCCTTCAGCTTATCATCCCATATCCCATCGCCCATCCGATATTATTTATACAACTAGCGGACCCCAGCCTACTTTGCTAGGCGTTAAGATTAGATAAATTTCAAACTACATATTTTGATTCGTTGATTGGAGCAGCTTCGATAAATGTTTATGGACGCAAAACGTCTTTTATCACAACGAATTTCACAATTATCCGAATTTTTCCATGTTTCGCAACGAATTTTCAACCTTTACCTACATAAAAATCTGCGATAAAATGCGAAATTATGTCAAAATTGTTCGTGTTTTTCCGAGTTTTCCACAAATATTTTTTTGAAGCGAATATAGCTTTTTTACGGACGGTCGGTGGGTCACGCATATAAATTATTCAAAAAGATGGGGAGTAAACCGAAAAAAATCGTCACCGTAGCGTTAACTTCCCCCTCCATGGCGCACTTGGAAGATGAAAACTCTAGAACGGCTCCACCGATTTGGATGATTTTTGTTTTGTGTTGTTCGTCTTGACTCAGGGATGGTTTAGGAAAAAAGAAAAGTCGAAAAATTCTTAAATATATGTGTGTAGAGAGCGAAAGAGGAACAGAGAGAGTAATCTAAACTAACTGGCACTATGAAAAATTAAAATGAATTGAACGGCTCCACCGATTTGGATGATTTTTGTTTTGTGTTGTTCGTCTTGATTCAGGGATGGTTTAGGAAAAAAGAAAAGTCGAAAAATTCTTAAATATATGTGTGTAGAGAGCGAAAGAGGAACAGAGAGAGTAATCTAAACTTACTGGCACTATGAAAAATTAAAATGAATTTTAAATAGGCCGCCACGTAACACGGGCCAATACTTTACGTCCAATGATTCGCTTCTTTCGGCCGTCCCACGACAGCTCGATTTTTTTTTATTTTTCAATTCGAAAGGCCATGCCGGAACAATTGCACTCAAATTTTCATCATTTTCCATACAAAAAACCTATTTTCGATTTTTCGAAATTCTCGACTTTTCCGGTGGGTTTTCCCGAATTTTTTTTTTCGTAAAACCTTCTCCTGACAATAACGAACCACAGAAAAAAAATGTTTGCCAAATCGGCCGAGCCGTTCTTAATTGCTGTATTACCTACAATACATTTTTTACACAATTTGTACATAAAAATATCCATTTTTATATAGATACAGATATAGATTATTAAGAGTGTTGGTTTGTTAAGGGGTGGTTTTGGGCCAAATCGTTGTTGAGTCGACTTTGGAAGAACATCGCGTCTGCACTGAAATGGGCGCAACATTTACACCAAATTAGATAAAAAGTTCTCATCATTTGGACATGGTGCTCAATCGTTTGTTTTAATGCTGGTTTGGCAGCAGTGACTGAATAACGAAGACCAGATTAGACAAACGCTGTCTCAGTGGAAAAACCCTTTCTCTCCTTTTTTTATTAATAATTCCTCTGTTAGTACACCCGACTGTCACTCTTTTTGTTCAGCCCTCTGAAGGTGTAAATAGGAAGTTCTTACTTTTCATAAAGAAAGCGCTTAAAATCGGGTTCAGTCTCCTGTTCATAATGTTTAACGTTTGTCACCTCTCCAAAGGAGCATCCATCGGCACTAAAACAAAGAATAACCCGTGTGCAATTTTACAATGGTCGCAACTATTCAAAAGTGAAAGCTTAACTCTTTGAAGCACATAAAAACATATACACGACTGAGAAAATCCGAACTAAAAGTGAGTATGAGTTGAGTAGGCATTTTTCACTGTGTTATCAAAACACAAAGGAACTGAAACGGATTTTTATTCTCTATGTCACATAAAAAGGCAAACGCACACACATTCCGTCTAGATAGACTCGCATTTATGCCCGAATGCGGCAGCAGCCAAAGGATCTGCTTCTCTACATGATGACACAGCGGAGTGAAGTGAACTCTCTGCCTCTTTTTGCGACTATAAACGAGATAAGGTGCTTAACAATTATTATGATGATGATTCTGAGGTTCTAGGATGAATGCGGAGATGCGATTCAAAGTTTTGATTGTGTTTTTCGCTGGCGCTTATTTTGCATTTTTGTCTGTGTTTTTTGTTGGTAGGTGGTATCCGGTGTCTTTTTCAGTCCTAAACGCATGAACACTCGCCATCACGATTGATGAAGTGAGATAAAGAGGCAGAAGGCTTAGGGACTTAGGATTTTACAATAGAGGCGTGCTCTGTTTTATTGGATACCAGGAACAGGGACAACCGATTTCTTCTTTTATAGCGTGGCCACTTGGCTTTGAAGATGCTTGAGGCTTGTGGCTCGTGTGTTGGTTTTATTGGCGTTCCGCTGAAAGTTTCGCTCTGCCTTAAGGTTTTCTCTCTATATATGTATCGTCAAGTAGCACCAGCACCACCGATCGTCACAAAAATGGGGATGTTGACCTCCCGCTCTAAGTGATCAAGAGTCAGAAAGTATAGGCTTAAGCTGCAGAAGGGATCGAAAATCGCTCTAAAAACTCAAAACGACCCTCGCCCAGATCAACATGCTGTGGATCAACTGGATGAGGGAGTAGTTACGGTTGCGCGGTTTTCTGCCAATGACGTAAGTGTCTTCAGCTAATGGAAGTAGGAACAGACCTTGGGAATATTGGGTATCTGATGTTGGCTTGCGAGTTTCTTCCCATTCTTTCAGGTTAGCTGTGCAAAAAATCACAAGCCCGACCATCACGTTGTTGGAATTGTTTTTTAACATCGAAGGGATACTTCAGATTGTTCCGATCTTTATGTGTGAGTCCCTCGATATTCTTTAAAATCCGGCGAGGCCCAGGCATATCATGTCACATATGACATAAATCGATACCCGCTGTCATATATGCACTCGGTCGATTTCAAAGTCGTGAGGTTAGTTTCGATCTCGATCTGTGTTTGGTCTGTCTTCAACTTCCCGGGCCTTAAGCCGCACTAGTAGGAGTTAATCAGTTCGTTGTCCCCGAAATTTAAAAAACATATGGTATAAAACGGCAACTCCCGCACCGGATTATCACCAATTCATGACTCAAAGGATATCGTCTACAAATAATTGCGATTTATATGTCTGTGGTCGAAATGTACCCATCGTATAATGCGAATAAACTGTTTAATCAATATCACCGGACACCGGCCGTTTGGTACATTTCCTGTCACCGGCAGACATCTCATTCACTCATTCACTCGCAGCCATTTGGCAGAAGCCGGTTGACATTACACATGGAAATAAAGCTCACAGACACTTTTGATTAATGGTAAGGAATTAAAATCGGACATCCCAATCGCATTCATCAAAACCGCAAAGAGAACGACGAAATATAATTTTTATTTTTTTCATTTAATAAACAACCCCTCCAACCACTCCAACCACTCGTGTTAATAGGATGCACCGCAAATACAAAGTAATTCACAAAAAGGCTAATGGAGATTTAAATGCGTCCATCGGTTCGCTAAGGCCATTGGAGATTTAATTAAAGACCGTCAGGTTGAGCACAAACAAAAAAAAAAAAAAAAAAAAACCGCCCTCATGCACTTTAACTCTGAAAATCCGGGCTAGAGAATTTTCCATCTAAATTTATCCACTCTGTGAAACTATTTACCTCCTGACGGAAATGGTGTATGCGGACCGCTCTACACCAAAAACCCATTCTATGCTAAAACCTCAACGCAATATTCAACCGATCACCCTGTGATGAACTAAACGCCACCGCACTATCGAAAATATCATAAACGCACCCAAGGACATGTATAATTGTATATGCGGTGTAGCGTGCGGTCTCGCATCCACAATTTTATTTCGATGTGTTTGTTTGCATTTTAGCAAAACCTAAAAGCATCGCATAATTGCATCAGGCAGCAGCACACTTTCCGAGGACTTTGAGACCGCACTACGCTCAACATTTGTTTGGCGCCACCAACCCTGTCGCACTATAGTCCATCGATGGGGGTTTCTACTCATGCACATATGAAACAAGCATATACTGCTCATTATGATGCGCCGACTAGAATGAGGAAGGCTCAGTTTACACACCGACCAGAGCGACCTGTGCCCCAATTAAATAACACTGTAAAGTGTGCATATCGAAAACGAGGATTTCGGAAATCGATGGCTTCCCTGGCATTTCGGAATGAGGGGGTGCGCACTCTCCAGGTGGTGCGGAAGGAAGGGCTCTTCTACTGGTAAAAGCGGAAACAATTTATTGCCACTATGTTCGGGTAATGCCGTTTTCGTGTGGAGACTTGTTTGAGGGGGAAAGTGAAACTTGATACATATCAGTTGGTATTCGACATTTTGATGGCAGATTTGACAGCAAAATTGAAACAGAAACGATGCGGAAATTTGTTTCCAACATTTTTGTGTCTCCGAGTTAACACTTTTGATGGCTCTTAGATGAATGGAAATTTAAAAAACAATTCGGCATGTTTAATGAGTTCGTGTAGGCATCATTGACGTAATTAATTGAATGACAATGAGATATCCACATATTCAGTAGATTTTCCTATACTCTGACAATTTGATTCTTGGTCGTTTTATTCTCCTTTATCATGGTGTGGACTACGAATGTGAATCAACTTTGATTTGGGCCAATTTGACCCATTCAGTGTTGGTCCTAGATGGCTTCTGTATTCCCAGACTTTGAAGATTGCTTCCCACTTTTTTTTTGTCAGCACAAGCATTGATTTTAAAATAAATTCGAAAAAAGTTGCTCTTTTTCCGCCCTAAGTGAAATTTTCATTTATTTTCATATGGAAAAGTAAAAAAAGTGCGTAAATTTAATAAAATAAATTCAGATTTTGTAAAGTGCTTAAAATTAAGTTCAATGCATTCGAGTTTTATGCACGGACGGACACCTTCGATGGGCTGTTTTCTTTCATGTTCAACATTGACATTTCATTTTGAGTAAATAATGAAAATACGTATTATACGCTTTAATTTCACTTTTAAACCATTTAAATTTCAAGGAGATTTTTGATTTTGTCATCTTTTTCTGAGGTCCCTCGATTTTGCCTTTTTCATTCAAAAATGATCAAAATCGGTGCTTTCCCTCTCAATCCGGGATCTCTGGATGGAAATCCCCAATACATTCCAGTTGAGATGGCAATATTTACATCGGTTTTGAGCAGCTACTGTAGTAAAATCTGCGAACGCAAGGTAAAAATCCAGATGGACTCGTTTTGAAGACAGCACAAATAGAATTGGCCCAAGTTTCTAACCCTGTGGTACTCCGAAACAAGTTTACTTCTCTCGAGACTTGTTGACGAATTGTAATCATTTTGCTTTGCGAAGCATGCGACTGTCATTGAATCGTCGTAAAACTTTGGCAGAACTTTTAATGTCAATCATCCGTGATAGAAAGGAAAAGGACTATACGCCGTTCTTTCGTACCAATTACCAGCTGAGTCCATGAATCAATGGCAAGAAAAGAAGACGCCTCTGAGCAGCATAAACATCAGCTTACCACACAATTGTTGTTGCCCACCTTTTAAGACCTATGTATTCACATAAGAGCGAATTGCAAATAGGCGAACAATAAAATTTGACTGCATTTAAGAATTCAAAATTGTTATTTGTTCTAACACAAAAGCATTAAATACAATGAAATAAACCGATCTACATCGGGGATTTACAACAGGGTCTTAATTGATTTAAATACCGAGATTTGCAATTCTTGCCGCTAACGGTCACACTTTATTCACAATCCACAAACCCACGAATAAAAAACTCGTTCGAACTTCCCGGTATCTGTGACTAAAATAGGTTTTCATGTGAATGAAATGTCAGAAACTACCAGTATTCGCTTAATCACAGTCAGCGTTGCCAAGTCATTCTGGCGATTGAGCAATGTTTTTAGAATTGCCAGCTTTAATTTTGCCCTTTTGGACACCAAAACTGTAATTTTTTTAAAAACAGCTCCAAAGTTAAAAAAAGGAAAACAAAAAAACGACTAGGTACAAAAGTTTATGCATATTCAGTCATTATGGTGATTCTACAGTAAAATAAATAAAAACAAAAACTTGAATAAAAATTAAAAAATTAAATTAACCAAATAATAGACAGGTACATAGATTTAATTTAATTTTAAATTTCTCCTGTGGTATAAAATATTTTTTAAGCACTAAATCTACTTTGTCGGCACTAAAATTAAATTTTGGACAATAGAATTAACGTTGAAAGCACTGACTTTGCAACCCTGTTCACAGTCCGCAATTCGCTCTCATATGAATAGGCCTTTACTTATAGCACCAACATTCACCTGTGCCAAGCCGCCGCCGTGAAATGAGTTCGGTCCTTCCGCGAACCCCATCTGCAGTCAGACAAGAGTAATCCGTACCGCTGCTCCGGCCCACAGGTCATTCCGCAGTATGGCAATTTTACATTCTACCTTACAATTCACACTGGCTATGTATGTAGGGCATATTTTTAAAGCATCCTAAACCGGAAATCAACGTATTTGGTAGACACCCGCAGTCTTACTAAGGTATTGTTCTTTTGAGCAACTATTTGGTTCCCTCCATAAAATTTTGAACTTCGCGAAATTTCCCACGTAAGTCTAACATTTTTGTTTCCGCTGAATCGACACACAAATAAATAGATAAAAAAAGGCAATCACAGTGTTTCTGAGTTACATTTTTATAATAGAGTACAAATAGGGTAAATTTGTTTGATATTTTGCTGTCCATTTTCATACACATCTCATCAAATAAACGCGCAAAATTTGTTTCAATTAACTCACAGCTTTGTAATTGCATTACTAATCAATGTCACCCCCAACCAGCCCTAAGTTTTCAATTAACCACAACTGAGCTCAAGCAGGGGTTATCTGTGCAGTTAAATAATTGATAAGGTTACCCGAAAAAAAAAAACGACCGCATTCAACCTCAACTAAGTACTCGTACGTCGTACGTCCGTGTTCAGTCCATGTCAACAGGTTAATTGTGTAATTTGACATCTCGTGACAATTAGTAGTATTTCGAACTTGATGTTAAGCACGTCCAAACTTTAAAAGCAACCAACTCCCTTAACTTTGTTTCCACCATCGACTATGACACATTACCGCCCAGGGCCACACGCTGTTTGTGCTAACCAATTCAAAGTCCTTGGGGATGCCAAAAGAAAGGGAAAAGAACACAGAAAGAGAGACATAACAAGAGCGCTAACACATTACCCACCTTTTCAGAGCTTTATCAAACCTAACTCGACATATCACATCACAAGGGATGAGATGGGGTAAAATGTCTTAAGTCGTATGGTATGTTTCGCTCGAGACGATGTGCTGTTTCTCTGTTCATTCCCCCCAGGTCCTTATCGGCAGTAAATCGATCAAATGTTTTTCTTTCAAAACATTTTTCCTCCTTTTCTCAAATCAGGTTCAATCAAAGAACATTCAGCCGTCGTCGCTATTGGGATACACTCACTAATGAGGATAATTAAAAAAATATATATACTCAAATTCAATTTCTCTGATGTTCATTCATCTTCATCTCCTTTTCATGTTGTTTTTAAGCGATTTTTCGAAATTAATCGATGCCAATTATGATGATGGAAATTCAAAAATGAAAACGGACAAACTTAATCGGTTCCTCTTCCACTGCGGCATTCATTTCACTTTCAATGAAAGTGATAAATACGTCCGTGCTTTTGTGTATATAAATCTTAGGCGTGCGAGAAAGCCACCAAGGATACGGTATGCAGTATACAGTGTACAGAATTAAATCAATTACACGACTCGGCTTGCAAATGTGTCGCCTGTAAAGACGAACAAATTTTAATTACGAACTGAATCGAAAAGCGACGGAGGATGATGTCAACGGATGGGGATGTTTATTAAAATGTTCAAAGGAATCGTTATTTGCTCCCGTTATGAATATAATCTCCGTGATGTTCATGTGTGTGAGTCTGTCTGGTACACGCATATAAGGAGGTATCAATTACATATTTTGTTATCACTTGTGTCAAATTTAATTTAGACTGTTATGCGAAAAGTTTTGCTAATGAAACCGCACGGGTAAAATCAGTATCAGTGTTTCAGTGGGAGTATATCCTAAGGGTCGATGTGTGCGGATGGTGGCGCCATTATAGGAAATCTGTTTTATATAATTATGATGGGAAATCAGTCCTTGATATTTCTTTGATGGAAATGATGGTTAAAACTTTGGTTTAGATTGGATTTTAAAGATGTTTACATGGCTTTGGTTGTAACTTTGACGTGTAACATTAAGAGTTTGAATGAAGTACATCGATGTGTACTACGTACATATACTACTAAGTACCTAGTGGAAAAATGTCTATCCAAGACAAGCAATATCAACAAGTACTAGTTACAGCCCCCAAAACCACTAAGGCCCATTTTATTCACTGGAAGTTGAACACAACTCGGGGAGTTTTCCATAAAAAAATCCCCAAGTTGTGTTCAATGTCGAGTGAATAAAATGGGCCTAAATGCGTTCGCCCCTGTTCGTGTGTACTGTTAAATATAATTTGAAGCCTTTCCCATTCAACTCTGTCGAGTCTTTTCTACCCCAATTAAAGCACAGCGAACAAACTTTCGCTTTAATATACCTTTCTTTGGTTAAAAATAAATATTGTCGACACGTACTCTTTAACTTACATTGAATTACATAAAACCGCACAGTTTCCATTTCGGTGCAGGGAAATAAGTCCACGGGAACTAAGTCCACTGAGGGACTTAGTACCCACCAAGGGGGAAATAAAACCATTTTCGTGAAGTGGACTTAGTTCCCATATAAGGTGGGAAATAAATTCCGAAAACTCAGAGTGGTTTTATTTCCCTTTTAACGTCAAGTTGGTGTTATTGCGCTCTCAAACTATGAAATCTGTATGGGGGGGCATGCTGCCCCCCTGCAACCCCCCTGCTTGGATTTACTGTTGGATTACGGGGTGGGTGCAAGGTTGGTCTTATTACTCAAATTTTGTTGGCGTTATTACGCTTTGTCGGAGTTACTCCAATAAAAGATCGTGAGTTTGTTGTCCAATTTAGTTTGGACGTAAGTTCCCCCTTCTTATTTTTGAGTGTGTACTAAGTTCCCATCAGAAAGTGGACATAGTTCCCACCCTACATGGGAACTTAGTCCACTTCACGAAAGTGGTTTTATTTCCCATTAGGTGGGAACCTAGTCCCTCGGTGGACTTAGTTCCCGTGGACTTATTTCCCTGCACCTCCATTTCTGTCTTAGACAAGAATCCGCATAAGGATTTCACCATTCATCGTGGTCCTACTTCATTGAAGTAAACACAAGAACAAAAAAGGAGACAAAATTCCTCATGGCTATAGTATAGGACTTACTTAAGTATGTTGGTACTTCCGCATTAATCATTTTAGATCCTTTTTGCTTCGTTAACAAATCCACTAAAAGTGGTTTACTATCTAGTGACGTAAATAATTTATCAAAACGCTTCCCTCTGTGTAGTTGGCAATAGCAAAAAAGTGAACGCACGAAAAAAGGATATTATAATCCCACATATTATTAGAAAAAAAAATAGAACGGCTTAACATCCCTAATCCTGATGGTAATTTTGTGAGACACTTGCCGAAATACTACCTTAAGGACCTTTTTCCCCGTCGAACACCTAATATCAAAACATCAGGCTACATTCGCAAGGCATTTGTACAGCTATGTATGTATAATAGTCCTTTCATTTGTAGTCGATATTGTGTCACATGCTACCTACATTTGTTTGGTATATTTCCACAGAAATATTAGCCAACGAAAGGGCAAACGACAACGTAAGCCCGCTGGTCATGGAAGGTTATGAAGGATTTTGCCTGCGTGTCAATGACAGGCGGCTGTGTCCCGACTACAGTTGTATAGTAGATTTTTGAGTGTTAGTCAATATCGAGCAACACTTCGTGCGTGAAAATCAGGGGTTGAATCACCGCATCCGTGATCGAGCGATACGTGACTGAATTTTTTATTGTTTTGCTTGTAAAATCCACAAAATTCAGTGACGTGTGGCTCGCTCACGGATGCGGTAATTCGGCCCCAGAGTATAAATACTTACAGGAGTAGGGACACTCTCCACGTGTTTCTCCAGTTTACAATTTGGAGTACCGCAATGTCTCTTATTAACGAGTCGAGCTAATTTGTGAATCAAAACCATCCGGGGCACCACCCAAATGCATACAAAAAAATTCATTCAAATCGGTCGAGCCGTTTAGGAGGAGTTCAGTGACATACACACGCACAGTAGAATTATATACCTGTATTAAGAAGAAGATATATCTTCACATGTGTGCTACACTTACACTTAAATATTTTTTCTTTTTTATCTTTATTGACCTTTTTAAAATGTGATAAATTCGTCCTAGGACCAGTGTTGCCAGATTTTTTTTGCCTAAATTCCCCATTTTTGGGGAATTTTGGGAAAATTTTCCCCATTTCATATCCGTTTTTTCCCCACTTTTTTCCCCATTTCAATTCATTGAAGTAAAGACGCATTTTTAATATAATAAAAAGTTGTTTTCTTTTTTTAGCCATTTTTTAAAAAAGGTGTTCCAAAAATAAAAAAAAAAAAACAAATAATATTCAAAGTGGTGCAGTTTAAACTAATACAAAATAAGTAAAATTAAAATAAAAAAAAAAAAAAAAAAAAAAAAAAAATCACAAATAACGAGGCAGGTTGAAAGTAAATTATAATTTTGAAAGGTACAAAAATACAAAAAATTATAAATAAAAAAATATATTAGGTATTTAAGTTATAAATTATATTAATACAAGTTATTATATAACGATAGGTACACTAATCGTCATTGGACTGGTACATATTTTTATTGTGCAAAACCAAGCATTTTTATCGATGCAAAGATCAAAGCAACTTTTTGATAATTTTTTGCAGCATAATTTCGTCTGTAAAATTCCGTAAAGTGTTTCAGCTTCGAGCTAAGTCGCTTAGATTCTATAAACGCGGTGATGTTTTTATGTTCGGGAGATATTTGAAAGTCAAATACACGAGTTTTATTTTTAAATTATGCAAAATTAATAAACATGCATGGATTTCCGTTTTTCCCCATTTTAAGAGCACTTTTCCCCATTTTCCCCATTGAGTCAAAAATTCCCCAAATTGGGGAAAAATCCCCACATCTGGCATCGCTGAGGACACAAATTTAACAAGAAAGAAATATTTTGATTTTTACAACAATTGTAAGGAAATTCATTTTTCAAAATGTTAAAAACATTCGAGTCAAAATTAGTTATAAAATTGTAAAAATAGCAAAGTTTTCGGAGCACAAGAAATAATAACCATGGCTTAAAAAGTTGAAAAGGAAAAAAGGGAAGAGCACATAATTGAAATGGAGTCAGCAACTTGTTATTTCCTTCTCGGTTGTATAAAACAGCAAAAGTTTTTGTCCAAGCTATCTTGGCTATGATTTCTTGTTAAAATAAACTTAACACAACTACAACAGCTTTTTGTTTAGTTACATTTCTAGAATTTTAAAGAAAAGTATTTGCTCCGGGTTTGCCAAAAATGGATTTCTGCAATTTTTGGGTTCTCGAAATTTAGATAAATTGGAAACATTTTAATTTTCTTCTTTTCAAGAATTTCAGCGGTATTAATAGCTTTTCTATTAATTCTTTTACAAAACGCACTGCCACCGAACACCCTTTGTTTTCTCAATTGATGATACTGAACAACTGATAGTAATCCACCTCCAGCAAGTCTTTAAAAATACGTACGAAAAAAGTGTAAACCACCCGCTCGTCTGCGTACCTAAGTAATTAGTGTGACCATCTGCAATGAAATTTACTACCTAAAAATTGATGACAAATAAAACTTAAAATCGTCAAATATGGTATTTAACGAAATCATATCAAAGCCTAAAGGAATAGAATAGAATAGAATAGAATTTTTATTTTAACTTAACAAAAAAAAAAAAATTACAAAAGTATATTAACAAAAATCAATAAGCATGGCTATGACGTCTGCCATATTGACATTTTTGTTACAATTTTTTTTTTTTTTATATTAGTCTTAAATCAAATTGTATTTTTAAAAGCATAAAAAAGAGTTATAATTAAATAATAATAGATATGGTTACACTATAAACAGTATTAGAAAGCTTCGTTCAGGATTTGAGTTCTATAAGATTATGCAGCACTAAAGAACTGGTATAACTGATTTACATCCCTCTCGCAATTGAGGATCACCAAAATTTCCGCCTCCGACTTCGAATCACTGCCGAGAAAAGTTCTTCTTACCTCCAAAAGGAGATAAAGGTTCAATTTTAAAATAGAAGGAAACATTTGTTTTAAAGATTCATAACTAAGCCCATTCATTCAATAATAATCAGTGGCAAAAACTTCAAATATAACACACTTTACAAAAGGAAAGCTGGTTACCTAACAAAACTATAAAAAAAAAAAAATGTAAAACTAAGACAGTTATGAGAAAAAAAAAAACTGATTATGGACCAAAAAAGCCTGACGAAACCACCAACGAGACAGGTTTTGAAATTGGGGATTTAGCCGGATATGACTGCTGTCACTTCGTCAGTAGTTATTGTCTCTTTCACTAAACGAAGCTAAATAAAAGCGTTCAAAATAATTTAGATATTTGTTTGTTAAAACTAAATTGATGTATATAATTGAAAAAATTAAAAAAAAAATTAAAAAGCTTGACAAAGCTTGAGGCCTTCCCTGAGCATGACAGAGACCTTAAAAGTCTGACTGACGCATATCAGGCCAAATCCTGACGTTTAGTAACACTGTCCCTGCTGGCTGAGAGAGAATACGACTACACGTGCACTGACAATTATTTCAGAACGACTAAAGAAAAGCATTATGGGAAAACGCCAGCGTTGCCGCTAAAAAATATCAAAAAGGGGACTAAAAAGGGGATCGAGCGGAAAAAGGGGGCCACAACATAAAATACTAATAAAAAAAAGCAAACAGATCAACAAAGCCATTTACTTTTAACAAAAAACTAATTTATTCATCACATATCTTCTCATATGTTTGCATTCCTTTTCGTTCAAAAAAGAAAAACTAAAAAAGGGGCCGTTTTGATCATTTTTCAAAAAGTGGGGGCTAAGGGTCCTGAAGTGGCCAAACGGCAACGCCGAAACGCATTTACAGTGTAGCCGCATGCAATGGCATAGGTAAAATTTGCTGTAATCTCTTTTTATAATAAACAATCGCACATGAGGGTAAAAAGCAATACTTTTTATCTGTTTTCCCTTTCAAGTTTTTGTTGTACTTTTGACAGTGTCCCTACTCACTGTAAGTACTTAAATACCGACGCGTCTTCGCTAAACAGCCCACATGTTCCTCGCTCGTCTGTAATTAATTATTTAGTGGGTAAATTAATGTTTTATGTGGGTACCTACACCCGCACTTAACTACTAATGTGTTGAAGCAGCAAAAAATATCCCTAATGACGCCATCTTTTGCATCATTTGGTGCTTTTGACAGCCTTAATGTTCCAAAGGAGTAATATTGAATGTAATTTGTGAGAAAAATCATTCAACACACATGCATATAATATATGGGGATGAACAGGAGGACGGTTGAGCTGATGATGGTATAGAGCTCAGGCTCACTGCTCGGTGGTATACAGGAAATAACATGTGGTAATGGCTTCCATACGATAATTTACGACTATTATCGGGAACATGGTCATATATATCTTTAACGATTATTTGCAGTTGTCATGGGGTTCGCATGACAGTAGATGGGGTTACTTATGGGTTCCTTTGTATCTAACTTGGGAAAGATGTGACCCATTTCTTTACGGGGATTTCTAACGCAAGAATATGGATAAGGGAATGGAAAGGCGAGACGAAAAAAAGACGTTTTAAAACTATTTCGACCTTTTTAATAAATTTTTGATGACGTTCCAAAAAGCCTTCCAGTTGATCGGGTGAATAAAAGGTCGCACCCACAAGCAATCTGTTGAACCGAACCATTAACGTGGTGAAATTAGGTACAAATTGTCTGGCTGCTTTCGTATTTTTATGTTTTAAAAATGTTCATCTTAAAGTGCAGGCTGCTGGTTTTTATCCAAGCACTGTGGACACTTTTTCGTAAAAATAAAACTATTTATATCGTCACAACAAATTATGGATATAAGAGCTTTAGGCGCAGTGGATCACTGGTTAGTGTGCTGTACTATACTGAGAAATTACTCTCGGGTTGAACCCCCGAAATAACGCTAACTAGGAGTACATCTAAGGGTTCTGTTTACCGCCCCTATTCTCTTGATCATTAATCAAATCCGTGAGTGAGAAGATTCTAAATTCACCCGTTTATTCGGATCTTTCATTGCTCCAAAGAATAAAAACTCTCACAAGTGAATAGTGGTGCAACGCTGGACCTAAGGTCCTTTTATGATTTCAAGCTTATTTTTCTTAACTACAACGGATCTTCAAAGAAAGGTATCTCCGGAAATGACAGCAACCATCTAGGTCTTGATTTGAAAAATGTTGAACTTTCCCGGCACCACATTCCTTGGAATACATTCGATACCGTTTGCGTTGATATGCCTTATGAAGCAGACTGAACAAGGAAAAGTTTAACTGCATTGTGAATGCCTCCAATCTCAGGACATATTAAGCGAATGCCATTGTAGTCTCGGATCAAAAAAACAGTACATAAACCTCGTTCCCTTATTGCCGATCATGAACAGGACTGGAACTCAAAAAGTGCGCAACGGGGGGCAGGTTAAGGAGGTCGTTATGTATTGAAAACTTTGTATCGATCGTCATGTATATGTATATTCTGAGACTTCTATTAATCGGTTGCTGTGCGGCTAAGTATCCCCGCACTTACGGACTTAGAAACCCCCGAAAAGAACATTTGACGTTAATTTGTACAGAAAATGGCACCACTCGGCTTTTACTTTTCTATAGTCTGTAGGTAATACGTCACAATACAAGAATCCCTATTTATAGCCACTCAAGCTCTGAGAGATGTTCTGTGGACTAATTGAGAACATGTAATCGCCTCCACCATTTGAGATAGTCCTTCCATTTGCGGTACACCATCACGTCTACACTGACAGAGACAGATCTGTAAACCAGACCTCTGAAATTAATCTTAATCATTATATATTAGAAAAATATTGGTGTCAAGAACAGATCCCTTATTCCATCACTGCTAGAAATTGGAACACACTTTTCTCCGTTAATGCAGAACAAAGCTCAACTACATTTATATACAAAGTCCCTGATTTAATTTTCTTCCGGACACAAATCAATTTCTCTCCAGCGTTTAAGTGCTTTTTTGTTTTTTGTTTTATTTCCGACCTCGAAATGTCAATGGAAGCAATAAAAACCATCCAACATCCATACTGTGACTGTATTGTGTCCCTCTCCATCACCGATCACACACACATCACGTATTCGACCACCACTCATGCCATCAATCAATCAGTCATTTCATTCACCCTGCTTAATGCCATAGGGAAGTGAATACTCGCAGTAACACGCCAGGAAATTTATTAACACAAACCAAAACACTCAGCCCCAACAGTCATATATACACTTTGGTACGCAATACTCTCACTCTGACCCAGGAGTAGGATATCCCTAACAATAGGTAGCAAAAGTCGACCGACCAACAAGAGCGACAAGGAGGAACGAGCGAACGGAAAAAATCCCATTGATTTTCATCAATTAAATTTACTACACAAGAAAAACGAGCGTTTTATTAAATTGTCCAGGATAACATCTGGGATAACGTGCTCCTGCTGGACAGAAAGTAAGACAGCTACTGCGCTGCTGTCCAACTTAAACGATTTCATTAAAGTTTGTCGAGGTTATAAAATTCAACTGCGAAAGGAATGGGAATAGAAGGGACAATTCTATGGGGGAGGCGGAAAGAAAACAGTAATAAAAACAACATCCTGTCGATTTGGACAAAGTAATTATCTCTGTAAATGTTTTCCTTGAGAAAAGTGGACATAAACTTACCGCGTGTGGGTAAATAAATCATCGAAAGTAATCGGAATTAAATTCAATTGCACAAAATGCATTGATGAAAGGAGGAGGTGGATGGGGTTTCTTTTTTTGTGTTTGCCTTGCCATTGTTGGATTAAAACGAGCCAAAGGGATCAATAAAATAATTGAAAAAGGATTAAGGCGATAAAATTGATATTATAAGCTTATTTGGCGTTGAACGGCTTAACTTTAGGGGGACTTAAAACATTAAAAAATAGTCAAATAAGGGACTTGAGTTACCGTATATTGGCGTTGGCATTCCGACTGCCAGCGACTGCATTATCGGTAAAAATGTGGGGTAGGTCGAGGGTAGCTCTGTATTAATTCAAAATGGTCTGCGACCAAACTCATCTGCAGATTGGTGCAAACGATTTAAGGGGCTTGAGAACTTTTATTTTAAAAACTGCAAGTGGCCTTTCAGCAAACAGACACCTTCGCTACCTCAAATTTCATACTGTCCATTGTATTGTCCCTTTCGAGACGCCTCAATATTCGCAGATAGCGTTATAGCTAACTTCAGCCAGTTGCCCACACCCAGTTGGGTTGAATTTTTTGTTTTGTTACTAACTTGTGCGCCCCACCTAGGTAAGTTTTTTCTGCACTGGTTTGACACTCTATGTTAGAATCGAAGACTTAGTGGTACAGGGCGTTTTTGTTGCTCTCCAGTTCGTCCATGACTTGAGTTCTAAATAAAACCGTCAACCAAATACAACTTTGTTGTTGGTTGGTTTGTTGCTTGTAATAAGCACCGGCGTAATTGGCAGGTTGTGTTACAAACTATGGTAATAAAAAACGTTTCCATCTGTCCTTTTGTTTTTCATCAGTCATCACAAACCAACAAACAAAAGCTATCTCCATCGAGATAATCCCCCACCACTGATTTATCCAAATGTCCGCATGCTTTTCTATTTTGGGTGACAAGATCGTGTCTCGCTATCCCGAAGGTACATATATGCGTTCTTGGAACTCTGGTCTTTCTTTCAATCACTGGGATCTGCGTCGGAGTCGGAGGCACGTTGCTTTTGGCGTTTTCTCGTTCCTACAGTACCTTAGAACCCTAGGCCTAGCTTCTAACAACCATTCACGTTTGTGGGTACGAATGGTATTTCCGGTACGAATGAAAAAGACCAACGATTTTATGTCTAATCCGAATGGATAGTCCGGATATTTGCAAGACGTTCGCAAGGTGACATTTTGGAACAAAACTTAAGGAATGATGTCTAACGAATTATAAGTTTGGTAAGTTAAGTTTGAATCTAGTCTCCGGCCCTACCACAAGCGCGGATCTAGCTCTGAGGAAAAAATGGCACAGCTCCGCCTCGTTTCTGAAATCAAGTGTTCCCAGACTTTGAAGACCGTTTTCCCCTTTTTGCCAGTGTAATCATTAGTTTTCCACCAAATTTAAAAAAAAATCGCTCCTTCTTCCTTAAAGTAAAATTTGCACATGTTTTGATTTGAATAAATTAAGAAATTTAACTGTTTCTAGTAGCAAGCATACAATAAAATAACATCCAAATCAGTGCTGCCAGCTCAGCGCTTTCGGAGCTAGATCTGTCGCTATTGTAACAGTTTTAGCACCAGTTGAAAAATTCTGCGCTTCTTATTTCATATTTTATTTCAATAGGTTGGTATTACACTTTCACCTATCATCGTCGAAAAATTTATCTAATACCCTGGTTATGGAGCACAGTTTGTAGCTTTTTGCAAAAACGGAAGAATTTTTATAAAAAGACGCAACAAATATGATATCGTTCAATAGATGTCTCTGTTTGATCGATTTTTCGCCAACTTTTTAACAGTTGAATCCTTTCAAATTTCTTAAAATATGTCAAAATGTCAGTACTGGTGCCAAATTTACCTCTTAATTTTCACCGCATTTTTTTCACAATCTAGTTTGTTCAGGTTTTCATCTCCCTGTGGTTACAAAGGCCTGGCAGCACTGATGGAAATACATATACATATTATAAAATAATTTCCCTTTCTTTGGACGTAATTGGGGACTTTCGGATTTCTAGTTTAGTAAGTCTGACAGCTGTCTGACTAGATGAGTTTGAGTTTTTATTGGCCCAGAGTGGTAACGTGTATAGTTTTTGCAGTTGACGTTTATGGAAGGGAAGCCGAAAAATCTAGTCAAAAAAATCCAGCCTGCATACTCAGCTGACATTTCGAAGAGTCAAATTTAAAATAAACAGAGCGGCAGTTGCAGAATTCTGATGAGCGGAAAAAAGGGCCGGTGGGAGAAAAATTTGTCTAAGGCTACTCTGGTAATTAAGAATTTTCGCACGATATTTGGCAACCATTATTTCGCATAAGACTATAATAGCGTTGTAATAGGCAACCGTGTTACATTTTAAATGCACTTATTTGAAAATAATTTTTTTTTAAAGATTTATGAAGGACCTTTTCCTTCAAAATCGAACAAAGGTAACGCTGACCGCGAGAAAACAAACCCAATTCATGTTGCTTAGTCAACGCGTTCGGATTCATAGTCCCTTCCAATCTAGTTGACGTTTTACATAAACTAGGTATCCGAACGTCCCTATTATCAAAACGAGTGAATGCATTCAGATGCACAAAAATTCTTACTTAGACATTCGATGGGCTGTTTTCTTTCATGTTTAATATGAACAATTCATTCTTTACAATTCGTTCATACCGAAAATACTTTTTAGTTTTTTTTGTTAAACAATTTACGTTCCACAGTGATTTTTGGTTTGTTTTACCTTTTTTAAGCTTCTTCCCCTTTTTTATTCAAAAAGCGACAAAATTGACACTTTTCCCCTCAATCTGGAATCACTGTTGGGATCTCAACACTTCAACAGTGATTAACTAGGATTAGCCCTTGAACTGGGAGTTTTGCTCTGGCTTCATACATATATATCTCAAAAAGGAATATTAGGCGTGTTTTTTTGAGCTTCGGTTTCAGCAAAGCAAAGTAAAGTAGGATTTTCAGCACGCAATTACAACTACTACGCTCCTCTATACTTGACACTTCGAGACTCTACTTTACTTTGCTGTGCTGAAATCGAAGCTCAAAATAAACACGCCTTTTGTTTCAGTTCGATGGAGACATACAGAAAGTGACAGGTATGAAAATGCGGAGCCTAGAAAGTGAAAAGCCCCCCCAAACAAAAATGTGAAACAGATATATTTTTTTTTGTCATGATATTTGAAAAACCGAAAGGAATGTAGTAGATTTTTGCGATGAGTACATTCAGCGATTTTTTTCCGATTTTCAAAAATGATTTTAATTTTTCAATTTCAATTCAATTCAATAGAATGCATCTTAAATTAAATTTTGAGCGTAAAATTAAAATATCTTAAACGGAGTAAAAATAAGTAGTAGATGCATAGAAATAAATAAATTAAGTATGTAGATCTACTACATATAAAGCAAACTCCTACTCTGGATAGTGACCCAACGAGCGGCTTCAAAATGACATGGGCCTATTCATGTTTATGTAGAGCATTACTGTCATTGACCAGAGTAACTATCCTCACAGAGTGGGACAAATCGAATGACAATTGTAGCTGAAGAATCAGTAGCGAGTGTGAATTGAATTGAATTGAAAAAAATTCTTATATACGCTTTTTCATATGGTAAAATGTCAGATGTTTGTTTGTTTTATGCATGCAGTTCTGAGACATGGGTCGATGGAGAATGTATCATTACAAGTATAGTAGACTTCAACCACATTGCTATGGGAATAAGGTACCAGGAAGACCAGTTCAACATGGTTTAAAGTCTTCCTTCCATATGAACACCTGCTTCTTTCTCTAGGTTCTTTTGTGGTCCCCAGAATTTAGTAATTCATCCTTTCTATCCGAACATTCCAACCAACATTCCCGCACAACCATTCTCTATCCACTCGCATTACTTATTGAAATTTTAATCAAAACTATAAACCCAACATACTCATACTCGTACTCATAGTTATACTTTTTCTCTTCTCTCTTTTTAGGTAAGTCATCAAGAGTCAGCATCACTCCCACCAACCAACTAAGCCTCATGTCAGCTTTGCTCTCAACCTCCGAATCCAGAGAAGGAACGCCTTAATTGCACTCTCCGTATTTATGACATTTATCAATATTTATGTTTAATCAAGAAGATGACTTTAATCAGCATAACATAACAATCACCATCTGCACAAATTGTCATCATGATTATCGTCACTTATGTCCTCAATAGGCAACCGCCTGAGAGCAGCGTTATATAGGTATTGCTCTCTATAAAGGTAGAGAAAGGTCATTCTCGTCATAGCTACTGTACGGATACACGAGAGGTTTGTTTGGTTATCCTCTCCAAGGGTTCATCAAATATTTACCTAAGCCCGAACAAATCAACAACCAGCCATACATTAGCATTGCAGAAGTCAAGCACATTTGTGGATGTGTCATGTCCACCCCAGCGAATATCATATGAATTAATTATGAAATAGAACATGCAACTCATACTCTGTTGATTTGTAGTCGGGCAGTTATACAGCGTATATATTATAGAAATACATGTGCTTGCGCATCAATCCGCTCGCTTAATTTCACCATTTCGAACAATGGAGGCTAAGTTTTGGGACACTTTCGGTTGAGTAAATATGCGATGAAGCCATTGTGCTTGGGGATAGATATTTGTTAATCATTTCCAAAAATATATGGGATAATACGGACGGTGACAACTGACTAAATGTGGACATTGGAGCGCGTGTAGCGACAATTGATTGAGGCGTACCTCTGGCCCAAAAGTATTGTAGGCCCTGGCACATTTATAGATGTCATTATTGATGAGGCAAACTGTTCAATTAACATAGAACTGAATGGCTCTATTTGGGCTGTGGGCTGCAGGTTATACAATGGAGGGTGTAGATAATATAGAGCTTCACGTATTTAAAAACACACTGGCCGCAACATGAGCCATCAAGAGATTGATTGTATCTGTCCCAGCCGCACCTAAGGAAGGTCCACGCAGCTTGCACTTTGGTGCGGTTTATGTACATTTCGAGATTGTGATATGTTTCATATTAATTTTTGTGTAAATGTGGCAGACTCGAACTCCGGTCCAATGTACCATCAATCAGGAACCACCTTTTTTGGTATATAGGTGGACGCACTTTTATGCTATTTTTAACTTTCTCCGTTACGTACCTAAGAGAAAGATACTGTTTTCGTACGAAATTTCGAACTCCAGATATTAATCAATTCTGGTATTACGATGATAGAGGAACTCAAAAAAGTGGGTCGCAAAATTCTGTCCGGTCTGTCCGTCCTTCCACAGACCTACAGCCGAAACGGCTTCCCGGATTACGTTCAAACCTCGGATTTGGAGTTTTTAGGCTTACAGTTCGGGAGGGTTTTTTTTTTTGCAAGGTAACGTCAATATTTATAGTACCTACTTCCCGCATATAAAATTTTCGTACCAGTTTGATGTGATCGAAAACGGCTCTAACGATTTCAACCGAAATTGATATTTAAGCTTAAGTAGGTGAGGTATCTCGAAAACAGTACGATTGTACGATTGTAACAAAAATTAATTTCTAAAATAATGTGGTCATTTATAACTTAATAGCAAACTCATTTTTTTCTCTATATTATGGAACAATGGGTTTTTGAAAAAAGTATTTTCTTTATATTTAGTTTTTTTTTTCGGTTTACCGGAAAACTATACGATCGAATGGATGTTTTCAAAATTATTGTGTCCTCAATTTTCGATTTGCTGAAGACTCTGAAAGTCAGTCAGACTCGCATTAAACGAGAAAGTTTCGTGCGCACAAGTCGTGCACTTGATTTTTTAATGCCAAGCGGCAGGAGTGCCATGCTGTTCCCTGTCGGGTCTCGGACCTATGTACAAACAACCGCTCTCATCACTATACCACCGTCCACCGTCCACCTTTTCACTTTCAATAGTGAGTCTTCTATTATTAGTTTTTGTGCCAAGATATACCCGTCTCAGAGTAGGAAGAAGCGAATGTATAAAAAGCACATATACGCTCAACTTGGAAAGCGTATTACCTTTTAAAACAGGAAATACCTCACAGCCAAGGTTTTGTTAGGAGCACCAATATCTGCCTACTCATCTAATTGTGCTTTCTACAGAGCCTTGTGTCTATATCACTTCCGCTGTTAAGAATTCGGAAGAGCTTCACCCCTTACATCTTACATCGACGAAAGTAAATACAGCTTAATGGATTTACGATTAATTTAAATAACCGAGGTATCGGGGATTATCTGAGAACCATTTGGAACGTTTACATTTGCTCAAGGGACCTAAGTTTTATTGAAACGGAATACGTAATTATAATTCCATCGAAATATGATTTTCTTAATGAGTTTCTGAAAAGGGGAAGCGATTCGTTTATCGACAAGTACATGCCCAAAGCATTGGAGAATATGAAGAAGGGAATCAAACAGCTCATATCGTTTTCTATTACTGGGAACTATTTTTTTTCGCTCGCAAAGCATTTCTCATTGATAATCAGCGGATTGGTGTTCATTCGGGGAGGATTTTCCCCAAATGGTGTAACCTAATCTTGTGTTTTGTAAGAGTTATTAATTTTTGCGGCTAAATTGCCAGAATTAACTCGCGGTGGGACCAGTTTTTTCAACAAAGGGCTCTTGAATCCACGCTCTCATTTGATCGTTTTGGTTTTCCAAATGAGAGGACAACTCAGAGTCAAAATGCCTTTTCAAACAACCCTCGCCGTAACTTCTTTCTGTGCCTTTGAATGGAAGAGAAGTGTCTCTTTGAGCGACGTGCGACCAGGGATCCCAGATTAAAGAAACAAAATCCAATTTTTTAACACCGAAACGATATTTTTTCCGCTTTTTCAAAAATAAAAAAATCCCTTTTTTCCCCCCAAAATCAAAAACCCTTATTTAAGTTTTATTTTAACATTTTATGTTTTATTTAAATATGTATCTTAGAATGAAGCAAACAAAAAAATAATAGGAATTATATTTAAATATATATATTTACGAGTAGGTACCTTAAAGTTTGTACGTTGCACTATTGTGAAGTCTTTAGCAGCCTTTTTCTACCACAAAGTCATAACAATCTTCTTTTAGTAGAAGTAGACGGTTTGTTTCGTGTTCTTGTTTTATTTAAAAATAGTGTAGTCTTTCGAAGTCTTTATTTAAATAAAATTTAAAATGCTTTTTTTTTCTTCGCTTCTTAGATTGTTTCCCCCCCAAAAAATCCCTTCCCCCTTTTCCACCCCTTTGTTAAAAAAAATCGATAAAATTGCCGACTTGAACTCAATCTGGGATCACTGCGTGCGACACAAAAAGGGGACTAAAAAAGGGGCCCGAACCGAAAAAAGGGGCGTCCACATAAAATATAAGGAAAAAAGAGACACATAGACTTTTGTTTTAACAAAAATACAAAAAATTCATGACGAACCTATTCTTTTTATTTGCTTGCATTCTTTTTCGTTCAGTAAAAAAATAAATCTTATTTAAACCGCAAAAGGGGCCATTTTGATGATTTTTATAAAAGAGTGGGTGTCAATGGTCCTGAGGCTCAAAAAGGGGGTCAAATGGCCACGCTTTGACAGAAACTACGATCAGTGCTAGGTGTGATTTTTCGGAACAACGCCTGTCAGCGCTTTCTGCATCTCCTATCCTGTTAGGTTGTTGTCGCTAGTAGAACTAGTTCGAAATTCGAAAGCCGGTTAAGTAGGGTACGTATAGCATCGTGCTTTGCAGAGCCTCGAATATGCTATATACAATTTGTTAATCGGCGGCAGTATGAGTTCACACCCGATTGACGGCGAAGGAGAGGAAGACCACGATTCAGGTGGCGAACGGAATTGGAAGGGGACATTAACCAACCTAATGTGCGAAACTTGAGACAGCTGACTGGAGATGGTTGTTGGTTGAGTAGCACGCTCACCCCGGACTGAAGCGCCACCTTAAGTTACTAAATAAGTGTGGATGTGTCCGCTAAAGGTCATTTCCGACAACCTATGTGTAAGAGAGTCCGTCTTATCCTTACCTTTTATATAACTACTCGTATATACCAAAAGAGTTTGACTGATTGCTGGCAAAGACCTTTGCCACATTTTCTCACAATCCGTGGAAGTAAATAAGTTCTCTCCGGTCACATGCCAAATTCGAATGGCTTTAAAAATGCCAAACATATAACTATACATACAAACAGACCAGGTCCAACCACCCACCTTCACCTAGAACCACACCTCAATCTGAGCTGCATTTATACCATTTTCACTCTTCCGTGTATATTTTCTCAACCCCCAAACGCATCTTCATCGAAACCCATAATGCTCCCACTTCTTATTCTTCCTTTCATTCATCTACTACAATTGTAGCAAAACCTTTTCCACTGTAAATCGCTCGCAACCATAATAGCGGGATGCATATCCTTCGGTGTCTTTGGCAAGTTCGTTTACCTTTTTTTGTCAGTTCAATTCTACGTGCTATTTTATCATCACCACATTTTATTCGAGCCATCGTCCATTTCTCTCCTGAAATATTCGCATTTTTAAATTTTTTATAGACAAAAATTTCGCAAAAAGTCGCTGGAAAGCAATTTCTTTGATGCAACAGTGGCAATATATGTATTGCCCTCCAGAGTCGAAGTGCGCATGGAAAAGAAGAAGTTTGTCTTGCTACTTTTCACTACTTGGCCAGAACTTGACTATAGGTTCGGTTGATAAAAGTTGGAATATATTTTTGCAATGAGTTTTATTTGATTTGGGGCTGGTATACACTTATGTATGAAATATGGCGAAGAAATTTGACGCATCAGCCCGAGAAGGACTTTTTTTCATTTGGAATATTTAGGAACGAGTGGTGTAAGACGTAAGAATTGCATTTTAAAATTCCATCCCATCGCGGTATATGGTAATAAAATGAACATGAATATAGACTTCCGGTTCCGATCTGACGTTTATGATGTAAATATTAATGCAAGTGCTACTGGCGAAAATTAAATTTGGAAACTGCGGATGTATGAGAGAAAAGTATATTCGCAAGTAAAAATAAGTCAAATGTCAGATCATTGTCAGAAAGATGAGCTTTCCAAAAGGGAATATCGTTTCTAATAAGGACATCTTTGAAAAGCTAAATTCACAGCAGAAAGGTTGTTGCTTTGGTAGACACTTTAGCGTTTAATTATTTTTTTTTTCAAAATTGTTGCTTGGATATAAAAAATGTTCATAAAAAACAACGTTTAAAAAAAAAAACACATCAACTCCACAACTATTGATATTTTTTCGAAACTATCGATAGTCCCGATAGTTTGAAACATAAACAATCTCTTAATCGATTAAAATTTCGATGTTTAATTAACACTAGTTCAGTCGTTCTTGTCGTCTTAAAACTGAAGGCTATAACTCGAAATTCTTTTTTAGTAATTCTAAATTCAATGGCTATAGTTGATTTTTCTATTTTATATAGGAGTAAATCCATCAGACCTGCGAGGAGGACCAAAAATCTGTCCAAAAATATTTTTCCCAAAGTAGCTTTGAAATGGCATACGGCCTCGTTTTCTGTGATGACTAATAGCCCACGTTGTTTTCTTCTATGCCATTGATCAAAATTTTGCGACACCTGTGTTACTGGTTGTTTGTCGTTCCTAATAATTGCACAGTTGAGAGCTTCTCGCTTAAGACTCTTATGCGCAAAATCTTCCAATGTCGAATTTATGCTTCTGCGCGCTTCTGAGTTTCTTTTAGTCAAACAGTCGAGAAGTATAAAAAAAAATGATGATAATCGACCCCATCGAAGGGACTGCATTTCGTAGATTTTAGATCAGTGAATCACATTGCATTGGTCAGCTCAGGTCGACTGCGTTGATAGTTGACCTGTGGATCCCACGCCTCAAGAACTCAGTTTTACGAGTTGCCGAAAAAAAGTTTTGAAGCCATTATCTTTTTTCGTTTTGTGAAGTTTGGGCTTCTATTAAATAACCTGCCGAACACATTTTTCTCTCCGACATATACTTCATAGCTTGAAGTCTCAGGGCACAACTTTGACATTCTACTGTCAACTCCGAGTCCGAGTATGCTTCTACGTTTAGAAGGTAAGCAATATCCTTCTTGACAGGGTATTCAGTTGTGCTAATATTTTGTAATTTATTTAGTTTGTTAATTTATTTATTTTGTAAATTTATTTATTTGATGATTTATTTAGGTACTTGTTAATTTATTTATTTGTTAATTTATTTATTTGTGAATTTATTCGTTAATTTATTGATTTGTTAAATTATCTATTTCCTAAATTTTAAATCGCTTTTTCCAATCTTTCTTTTTTATTTATTTGTTTTTTATTTAATTACTAGCTGATCCGGCGAACTTCGTTCCGCCCAAATTCGTTAGGTAATGTAATGAAAGTAATCATTTCCAGCATGCACAATGCACATGCTACCTTATGTAGACGCTTAAATACCTCTTTCGTTGGGACAAAATTGCAAAAATTCCGCGACAACGGCATCAATCCATTCGATGCGTCGACAGGGACATGACCATTACCAGTACTTAGCAGTTGATTGGAGAACACTTCAGCAGATGGATCATTTAGCAAACATGCGATGTCGTCAGCTGAAGTTTCTTCAAAGCATTGACCTCATCGGCAGCGGTCGATCGTGGTATTACTGGTAGCGTTTGCCGGAAATCGCTTGAGAGTAAAATCAATGCACCCCCAAAACGTCTTGCGTCATTATACAGATCTTTCATATTGCGATTCAGAGCTTCTAACGCACGCTTATGCGACATTGTGCATTCGTCCCAGATAACAATTTTGCTTGCTACCAAAACTTTGGTCATTGCTGAATGTTTCGCTATGTTACATATTGGTTCTTCAACCGCTTGAATGTTTAATGGCAATTTCAATGCCGAATGAGCGGTTCGGTAACCTTCCAGCAGCGTAGCCACTATTCCAGAAGATACCACCGTTGCCAGTGATGGTCTCATTAGTCAAATTTCGTGGATAACGCTTGGAACACTTGCCGTCGACCATGCACGGTGATTGTATGTTAATGGCGCCACACGGTCCATGAATCATGTTTGTAATTATGACATCATGCAGGTCTGGATCGGTTTCGGGACCTGGAATCTCGGCACATATCTTTCGACTAACCAAATGAAAATGTGCTCCTCTTTTTTGCCATTCAATCGAATACATCCAACATTGAGTATAACCAAAGACACGATGCTTAACAAAATAGTCCATCAGCAACCGACGAAATATTTGTAACTTTAACAGCCAAGAAGAAAACTAACCGCACCTATCAACTTGGTTGGTAAGCCTTTTCGCTGCTCTCTAACACCTTTGAGTTGCCCTCCCCATAACCCTACTCACGAATGAGCTGAATACGACGATTGTTACTCGCTCATTTTTCGTAACAACCCCTGTTGCCTGTCATCATTGTCCACGTCATCTCAATCACCCCTACATTTCAACTTACTTACACATACTTATGCAAGGATCCTGAAAATACATGTCAAACGAAAATGATGGATTCAATAACCATGAAATAAATCAAATCTACTCCATTTCAAAAACTTACTTAATGAAACATAGTAAACATAAATAAACGTACCTATTAGATAGGTTACAAAAAAAAAATTTCAAAATTGTTGACAACAACAATTTGCTTGTAAAATAATTAAAATAATTGACAACAACAATTGCTTTGAAAATTTAAAATATTTTGTTTTGTATTTGAAGTGTCACTACTCGATTTCTACCCATTTTATTTTTTTTCAAAGTGCTTTTCCCCATGAAAAACGAAGTTTGTGCCTACAACGCCACTGGTTGCAAATTTTCCGACTTTTCTTTTTTCATAAACCATCCCTGATTGAAGACGAATAAAACACAACAAAAATCATTCAAATCGGTTGAGCCGTTCGTGAGTTATAAAGTCACAACGCACTTGCAACAATTTTATATATATAGAGATTTATTTATATTTTTTTTCCTCTTAAATTGTGGATTTTCTCGTTGTTTCCCTCAAAAGTAAAAATTGTATTCATAATATAGAAATAAATAAAGTCATTAAATAATGTTTCAGTAGAAAGATACCCTAAGTGTTCATATCTCTGTTTTGTAAATTTTGCGGCAACAAGCTTATGTAATTTATAAACGAAATAAATATCTATCTATCTATCTGATGGTCAAAACGCACAGGCGATCACTTAATCGCTTGTCGTATTTTTAAACACAATATCTGCCATATAGCGTGTGAGGACTGACTTAGGTGAACCATGACGTAGAACGTGCGTACCTACATTCCACGTTCATTCTTTCATTTCGTGGTTTGACTGAACTGTTTTTGGGGCCGGGCCTGGTTTCCTTCTATACCCTTTTTTGACGCAACTTGAGCATGCGGCCTACACAAGCTTATACGCTCCAGCTCTCAAACCAATGCCGTTCGTATTACCTCTCTAACCCCTCGTTTGTCACACCTATTTCATTAATTTCTTAGGAAAATATTGTCAGCGGGCCTTTCCTCACCCCGACCTGTTTTACAGCCTCAATCGACATATCCATACTACCTTATATAGTATTAAAAATTTATGAAATCATTTTTAAGGAGATTCTAGGAAAAACTGTTAACGAAGGAACACAAGTGGGATTTTCTGTCAATGTTAAAGTTCCAATCCGATCCCATCCCATCGGATAAAAGCTTTCCCTAGAAGAGGGTGAATGACTTTTCATCAATTTTCGGAGAAAAAATTACGAATATGATGAATTCCAATGAACAATTTTGAAACGTCTTTACCTATACTTGTGGTAAATTTAAAGTTTCCCCTAGATATCTGTACGGTGTTTCTGCAGAATTTGTGAAAAGGAACATCCTTCAAGATGTGACAAAAGAAATAATTTTACCGCAGAGAAAAGGTAGTTCCACCAACGATTTAAGGTGTTGATAAAGCTGGCCTGGGTCAGTAACCCTGTTTCGAATAATAATTTCAATCGCTCATGCGTCGAAACGATGAAATGAAGACGTTCAGTAACTTTTTTATTTTTTGTCAAAAAGAGTGATTTGTCCATCAATTCTTTTTTAAAGCAAATATGCAGTCCGTGCAGCTCAGACGGTTTTCTCTGCTTCTCATCTCGATGGTCTTATACGATTGATAGGTTTGCTTGTGCTAAATAGAAAACAGTGCCTTTTCTTCACTTCAAACACATCAAGACATAAGCCTGGCTTACCCATGCAAGGGGCTTGTCTCTGTTTACGTTCAGAAATATTGAAAAAAAAAATCGTGCCCAAGAAGTGACTTTAAATTTGAGTAAAAACCTCAACGTCGTTTTTTTCCCCTTGAGGTCTTTTTAAATTTTAAACCGATTCCGACCTTTCCCTACTTAGGTTCATAGACAATATAGTTGGACAAGGTAAAAAATCTATATAGAAGGTGTTTTCGGTGACTGAACTCTTGGTCTTTTGGTCATGGTCCTTTAAATTGATCTATAGAGGCTTTCTCTGATTTACTGACAAAATCGACAAGATTTCACTGAGCGATCCACTCTTTCTTCTTGCAAGACCTGGCTTTAAAGCATTCATTTCGTAGGTACTGCGCAACTCTACGAAATCTTCCTGCACTTAGAAAAATAAGTGTAAATCGTTGACAACCGCACGTGGAACACCACTTTCCATAGCAAAATAATTTCATCTTGTCAAAGTTTTTGTCCACCGACTCCTTAAGTCTGACTTGGTATATATGTACATATATTGGGCCTTACTAATAATCAAACCTATGCAATTTTGTATGGAAAATTTCGCCATTGTGAGTTCGTAAAATTTAGCCTGGACACTAAAAAAGATTATTAGTACCGCAGATTATATCTAATTTCTATTCAGAGGACATAACACCAATCCACTGGCACTTTTGCTCCTGCAAAATAGTTTATATTCGTATCCCAGATAAGTTAAGCCCATAAACTTAATTTTGGATGACAAAATCGTCTCACCTCCTCGGGTTGAAAAAGCCTAAACCAATCAAGGTACTGAGCGGTGTAGCTTA
The DNA here is from genome assembly GCA_949126925.1 of Cheilosia vernalis. Lineage (NCBI taxonomy): Eukaryota > Metazoa > Arthropoda > Insecta > Diptera > Syrphidae > Cheilosia > Cheilosia vernalis. The sequence continues at coordinate 48,662,605 of OX421360.1, forward strand.
GTTATATTTCCATCTGTAGCTTACTTACTTTTGAGTTTTTCCATTTTGAGTTTGGTAGATAAGAGTTTGTGCAAACTTTTTCCCTATCCATACTTACACCCAATTTCCACCTGATAATTATCCTCGCAACTGCAGCTCAACTTTCTTCAAATTCGCTTTATAACCGTCTAGACGGCGGTATCTAAATACCATGCCACTATTTCACTCGCTTACGCCCTGAGAAGTCATTGACACCCAAACGTCGCCACACCTAATTTGAGTGGGTTTCGCAAATTCAGATCCCTCGCTCACAATCCTTCTGTTTTTGCACCCCTCTTTTTTGCTTACTCCGTTATTGCTCACAAACGCGGAAAAATATCTAATCCCCCCTATATACATATACAATTTGTTTTATCCTCGCCCATAGTCCTCATGACGTAAACAGCGCATCCTTCTCTTTTGGGTAATCAATGCAATAACATTTTGCGAGCTTGCGAATGCTATTTCCCTGAATTTGTTTGTTTGTGTGTCCTTTCGACACAGAATGTGTTTTCGTAGATGTTTTATGTGCCGTTCACAGCGCACTTTGGCAGTTAGTCCTTTCTATATTGGATACAACATTAACAAAGGATCTTTCTATTTGGTTTACTTTTTCTGCTTTTCATTTTTATTCTTCGAAAAAATGAAAGAGAAGAATGACTCTAAGGATGACGCCAATCCCGATGTTGAGCCATAAACTACTCGTGTCGTACTGTGATTGTGAAATCAAATCGCTCTCTCTTGCTCAGTTTTATTCAACGGGGTGCGGCGAGTGACAAAATGAACAAAACCGAAGCACCACTCTACATCATGCTGAGCATGACATAAATCTTCACAGTGAGGGCGGACTGTTTTTATTTTTTTTTTCATGTTATCCTTGCCATCATTTGAGATTTTCAATTTTCATCATTGTTGCGAACTATCACTGAAAGTGACCACGAAAACTACGACGGACAACGACACACGGATGTCCAATGCAATCACGAAGCCACTTTGTACTGTGGTCATTGTAGATCTGAAGGGGACATGAATATACAGAAGCGAGAAAAAAAAAGAAAGGTCACACAGGATATAACCAATGTTCCGGTCGTTGTCTTTTCCAACTAATGTCAGCAGGATCTTCAACCATAATCACTTGCTCTGCGGTTAGCTTTGATTTGTGTTTCGTTTTTTTCGTCCTGCAAAGAATAGTAACAGCGGCAGACCGTAAGCTAGGATAATGTAGTTCCTGTGCACGAAATGTGAATGCATACCCGGGGTGGGATTGAAGAAGGATTGAGGGCAAACTCAGATTTTGGTTTTAGTTTTCTGTTGACGGTTTTGCATACAACTTAAGTGTGCAACTGAAGTTTGACGTCAGTGTCAAAGTTTGTGTTCTTTTGTATTGCGATAAATAACGCAAAGCGCGGTTGGAAAGCTGGATAATGGTTTCTTTCTATATATATATAATAATATATGAAGGCTTCCGCTCACTTGGTGGTGTGCAGGATTAAATGCGGTATTTCCTGGAGTTTTTGCAGGCTATGTTTTTTTTTTTTTGTTTTCGACTTTAAAATGACGAATGCAATTCCGAATTGCATATCAGTTATAGGAATTAAAAAAGAATTAAAACATAATGAACGGAGGTTCAGGAGACTTTAAAGCTTTATGATGCACTTCTGTGTACCAATTTGACCATAGTTACCTATTGAATCTGTATTTCTACGATTACATTTGCACCTAGCCAGTAATGGAGATTCTTTTGTTTTGTAAAGTCAGCTCTCTAAAACACCCACTTCACCAAACTCTATACTATCTATCTTCAGATCCTCAGCTTATGTCTGAACCAATATAGTAAAATGGGGGAAAAACAGATTGTCACATTAGGGTCAAGTTAAAATGCAGTATGCAACGCATTGCAAGAGTAGGTACCTAGTACATCTTGATCTGGGTTTTTCTTAAATTCTATTATATTGAAATTTTTACTTATAATGTCCTATAAACACAATTTTACGTTGACAAATTTACCTTGAAAGTCTGACAGGAACTGCGATCTTATCTCAATACGTCTGACTCACTTGACGAGCTGAATTCTGCAGTAGTGTGTCCCGTCGAAAAAAAGTTTCTTCGAATATGTCATCGAAAGGGGTATCAAAAGTTGCGTATTGACGGGAAGATTCTGAATGTGTACTTTTGGGCCTCTACCGGCGCTTGAAGTATAGGGAAGAGTAACTGAGGCGCTTATATCTGTTAATTTTTCTATGTATTCAAATATAAATAATATATAAATAATATTTTTAACTTAACCCTTAAATGCCCAAGGAAACCGATTTTGATGAAAAAAATATACTATATGTAAAAGGAGATAAAAACAACAAATCTGTTGTTAAAAAAAAACAAATTTTTTTTTACGAAGTTATTAACAAAAAAGTGGTTGTATCTTTAAAGATACACTGGGCACTAACCCCCCACAGCTATTTTGAAAGAAAATGCATAGGATTTTTTTTTTAGTTTATTAGATAGGCGGGTAATTGCTCATACATGTAAAGTAATTGAAATTAATGTAATTCCTTCACAACGGCACTTCTCGGAGCCATCTTACAAAAATATTGGCCGATGATTGGAGATCAGTTTTGCCTTGAGAAGGTGCTTCAGGACCTGATCCTATGTAAAATCCTAACTTACTTATATCTGATCAGAGTCATCAGCTCTATTTTTGTCATTGAAGTGGATATATTGTCGATATATTTTTAAAATCTGTTATGTAATGCTAAAGTGAGAGAAGCATTTAGGCCGTTAGTCGGCCCATTGTGCGTAGCACTGATTTTTAGAGGTTACTGGCTACTCATGCAAACCATTTATTTCCGATAATTAATCTAAGAATGTTAGCAGCGCTTGTATAGCTCAGATCACTTAGATAATCGTTGAGGAAGCCGTTACCTAAGTAGGTTTGGTTAGGTTAGGTATGCGGGCTGGCGTGGAGTACTCCGTGCCACACTCAGGTCAACATTGACCCATTGTGATGCCCATGGGGAAAGGTTGTCCCTTACCCATTATAACCCTGTCTATAATGTATACAAACCATCCTGTGGATTTGACAAAGCACATTATCTTGTCTACTGGTGTGCTGGAGAGCTCATCTAGGTCGTGGAAGAAGTGTCTCCCTAGAAATCTGTGTCTATTGTGTTGGAGTCTTGGGCAGTGGCATAGGAAGTGGGTTGTGTCCTCAACAGCTTCCTCATCGCTGCTGCCTCTACAAAGTTCTTCTTCCGTCAAGCGTAATTTTTTCATGTAGTACCGTATAGAGTGTTGTGCCCCGTTAAGATTCCTTTAATTCATTAAAAGTTGGCCATAGCATTCTTGTCTTATAACAAGTTTCTAGTGCAGTCCATCTAGCGTTCGCCTCTCTTGTGGCTTTCCTTCTTCCTTCAAGCTTGAGTGAGCAAGGCGGGATATTCACAGAGGGATCAGCTTGTTCTGATACAGCTGCCGAACCTAGTCTAGCAGACACTATCAACATCGGAGGACCCATGCCTGCCAATTCGTCTACTGCACAGTTCCCTGGAATGTCACAGTGTCTCTGAACCCAGTAAAGGTTGAGGTTGTTCTATCTAGCTGTCTAGCTAATATGCACGACAATTTTCCTTCCAATCATCAGCGCTGTCAAAACTAAAGTAATGCATTAATGATCTGACTTCTTTGTCAGTCATTTTCAGACATTTTAGTGAAAGCCTTAACTTATCTAAGACCAAATAGGAAAGAATGTGGAACAAAAAATGCATAAAAAAGTAGGTACATAATAAGGAACTATTTTCCGTTTAAATAACTATCCAAATTTCCCTTCTTCCCGGAACGAGAAAATGCATAAAACCAAATATATATTACAAATTTGTTGATGGGCTTTCAAATATAGGAATTATTCTTGAACAATCTGAAATTTTTAATATAATTATAATTTATATCTCATTTGTATTGTTGCACATGCACAATTGCACACCTTTAAACCCATGAATCTGCACTGATACACAATTAAAGCAACTCTTAAAACAATTAACTAACTTGCACTTCCTAATGATACAGAAGTAATCTAAATACAGAACAAATACAGGTAGCCATAAGTAAAATTTAACCGATATCACGATATAGGCCGCAATGCCCAGTGTATCTTTAAAGATACAACCATTTACCGCTACATTATATGAGCTGATTATATCGTATGTGGATCAAATAACAGTATTTCACTTCATAATATATAGGTTCATCAGAATATATTTTTTCTGATCCAGCAGTGTCAACAAATATAAAATTATTAAATAAACAAAAAACTTTTTTTTTTAATTTGTGGAAAACTAAAAAAAGTCACAAATTTGGTTAAAAGTAAGTTTAATTCAAGAGTTACGGGTCCATTTATTTGACAGTGGATAGATTTTGAGTCAATAAAACTAAAACAGTAAGCAACAAGTTAATAAAGTCAAATCAAACGCAGATATAATTTTTTTAGTGGTTGTATCTTTAAAGATACACTGGGCATTTAAGGGTTAATAAAAATAATAAAAATTCATTGGCGTATAATCAAACAATTTCAAATTATTAATTTAAAAGAAGCTATTAAGGCTTCAGAACATAAAATTAAAATTTTTGAAAATTGCCTTTCTAATAAAAGATGGCATCCGATTTCTGGATTCAATTTTGTTTCGAATAACTCCATCTCTTGATTTGTCTCCAATGACGCAATGACAAGATTCAGTCACAGTTTTTATGCACCATTCGACACTTTGTGTATGACACCGGAAATCTGGTTTTCTGAGCTTTTAGCATTTACAAGCAATGAAAGCTCTTCATCAGGTAGATCATTTAATATAGGTGGATGAGTTATCTGACATTCATTCCAAAAAATAATTTCAGAAGCATTAAATTTAATTTTCAGGTGCTTAACTATTCTTTTAGAAATATCGCATCATTGAATTGCTTATTTTTTTCCTTGTTCCACATTTCGGAGTTCTTCTAGAACCTCTTTAATATAATGACGCACATATTTTTGTTCTGAAACAAGGATTTTGTCTTTCCGTCTTGATTTCTAAAAGCCTTGTGTTAGTTTACGAGTCCAACATCCTGCAAAACCGCTGAGGCGACTGCTGCGGCTGATCGTACCGACAGTCTATATCAATCACAAATTATCGCAACAGATGTTAGGACCTGCAAATTGCGCCTATCTGAAGACGTGGAAGGATCTGAAGAAGACGTTCAAGGTTCTGAAGAATAAAGTAGTAACCCTACTGCCTCGACTGGCTCCACTGTTTGTCTGTTTGTTTTGGCTCTACTCTCTCAATCTTGTCCCTCCAAGTTCTTGCATTACGTTCTTTTCAATCTAGACGTTTTCGAATTTTTTTTGTATGTCGAGCTCATAAACACCACCGATTACAGCTGGAGGGATTTCCCTGTTCAATGAAGCTGTACCTGCTTTACAAGGTAACAATCCTATTTTTTAAAATTTTAAATGCGATTCCACAGAAAAGTAAAATTTACATTTACAAAAAAAGTCTTTCAAAAAACGCTAAATCCAGTTTCATTAGGAGAAAAACTTACAAAACTCTGCAAACAATAAAAAAAGGTTTATAAAATATCAAAAAACGCATTTTCTAAGCCTATTTTTATTGTTTGGTAGAATTTTTAAAGCTGAATTTTGTTAAAATAATTTGGATAAAAGAATGTTGGTAAAAGAATGTTGTTAAACGAATTTTGACCCATCCAGAATTTTGACCCCAGCCGCATTTCATTTAGAGTAGATATTTAAATCCGTTTTTAATGAAAATGTTTTTTAATTTTAATTTTAAATTATTTAACTTAAGAGAATTTGGATTTAGACTGTATTCTTTTGGATTTCTTTTACTTGCCAATCGAAACTTGACTTATCTCGCGTCTTAAGTGCCGGGATAACATTCAATTCTACTTAGGTAATCCTGTCATTTATACTAATTTTGTGCCTACATATATAAAATAAAAAGAACTGTCAATTCATGAACAAACTTCCTCAGTTTTTAGCTTTTTTTACGCAAGTACAAAACTTTGTTAACCAATACTTTTAATTCATTACCTGACCCAACCCTAAAGGGCTTCCCAATTGGACAGTCCTTACAAATTAAAATCAAAACTTTACAGCTTCGCCGCACGGTCCAACAACTTGTCAAGCAGCATAATGAATTGGCGCTGCCTTCTCCCAAAGTATACCCGATTCTCTTGCACCTCCTCTGGCTCAAACCGAAACAATGCACAAAAAAAAAAAACCGATATTTTATTGTCAGGGGATTTTATTTATGAAAAGCTATATTAGCCACTAAACTAAAAAAAACAACAACAAAATAAAACACCAACCAACAAATACAATCGACAACGAAGCGCTTTCCCCCTTAGCGAATATAAATTCATTTTGTAACTTGACCAAATGTTTACTCGCGTTTTCTTTAAACTTTAACGCGGAAAAAAAGAAGAACAAACCTTTGTATAGGTACTAAGAATTTATTGTACAAAAAAGTGTGCCCAAGATGGCGTAAGTACGGCAGCCGGCCAGTCCGAAGATAAAAGAAGACACATTGTTGTGGATTCTGTTAGTTGCATCTGGTGTCGCAAAGGGATTTTTAGAAAAAAAAAAAACAGAAATAGTATGAAGACTTACCGCACACAAATAGGTTGCAAATGGGTAAAAACTAATGGATGATCGGGAGGTTGAATGTCCCTACACGCCAAACACAACAGACACGCATTGTTGTAACCGCTTTCGGTTTCATTGGATGTTCATTGTGGGTGTGATTTTTTAATAAGCTTCAACTGCTACAACAATGGAAACGGCTGATGTATGGAAAAGTCCCTTGACCAATTTCATAACAAGCCAACTCTACGTATCATCCATTACAATTATGGAGTGCTTTTGTGGACCGTTGTTGTTATTATTCAACCGAATTGCACGACAGTGGCTGCGGTGTCCTTTGATATGCACAAATGTGGTTGAGGGAATGTGTGTCATGGGTATAGGGATTAATTTGCATTGTCGTTAGTATGGAAAAAAAAAAAAAGCTAATTATAAGTTACGTTAGTAATAATTACTGTAGGGAAACTGTTGAGGGAGCTATTCAGTAATGTAGAGGAAAGTGTTGCACATAGAAGTAAATTACTTCCAAACCGATATGGCAGGATTCTCCGAAACTTTGATGTTGAATACTAGCTGTCGCAGTTCTGTCAATAGAAAAGTTGTGTCTTGGGTTTTTGTAAATGAATCGGTTTTGTCTTTCCAGAAGCTCAATTTTGTTTGGGGGTGGTTTTGTAGTTCATTATTCCGTTCCATTGGTATAGGTATAAAGAAAATACCTCAACTATTTCGAGCTCATATCTAACGTGGGCTAGAATTTGTTTACTAAAGCAACAATCTGTGAAGAAATTTTTGACATTACAAGTAATAGTTAGAAGACAAAAGAAAGTTGCATTAGAATGCGCAAACATGCCAAGGACAGAATGAAATACAAAATGGGTAACCCAGTGGATTAGGCAACGAACATACCATTTGCCTTAACCCCCCGAAGCTATGTAGTTGTTTGATCACGCTTAACACATGCCCCCAACATAGGCTCTTACCTGCAAGATTTGCCCTCACTGAACATAGAAACCTCTATTTAGGAGCGCACCGAGCCGGCTTGATAGAGTCTGATGTGCGTCTTCTGCACGTATGCACATATCAATAGGAGTAGCAACATATAACTAAGAGTCAAACGGTGGTGAAAGATACAGAGTTGCGTGGGACAGCTCTTATCTAAAATTTAAATATTACGACATTCAAGAGGAAAAAATGTAACGAATATTGAAACACACTTCCTCTGACTTTTACTAATTGCAGAGTTTAGTATTTGATACCGATAATCATTTGTCGATATCTCGAACAAGATCAGCGTTTCACTTTTTGTTACGCTTGTTTCACTTGTTTCTCAACCTAACCTACAATTCAAGAAGATCTTTCTCTTAGAAAATATGTTGGCCCATAAAAGAAACGTCATGAATTTGTAAAAATGGAAAAGCTATGACAGTTTGAAGTGTTCTTCAGAGGCGATTCGATATAAACGTTAGCTAAAAGATGTCGTGGATGAAATGTCCAATTTAGGAGTGTGCTTGCAATGCAATTCGCTCGTCTATAAGCGTGTGGGTTGCGAGTTGCATAAACAATTTTTTAACAGCACGCTCCAAACTTGAAGACTTCACGACTAAATTGGGGGATCTTGAAAGTAATTTGATCTCATAGAAGACCCAGGTTGAGACCCAGATCCACTCCGGACTGTAGCGCCACCTAAGTAAGTAAGTTAGACCCAACAGAACTGCAGCAACCACTTAAAATCTGCACACGAGAACACGAGAAGGTACACTTATACTTTGTAAACTGCTCTTTATGCTGTTCTCCTAGGAGACTCTTAGTGTTGTGTAGTTTACTTATTAACGGAATCTATCGAATGGCAAATTAAACGCCGCAGCCTTAGATATTTCAAAGGTCTTGACCGGTTCTGCCTTAGAGTCCTACTTATGATAGATTACTACGCTTATTCTCGGGTTGTACGCCTAATGTTCTAGCAAGATCGTTCCAATTGTAACAGCTGGATCATTGGATGCCTTTCTTCTAAAAGTACAAGTGCCTCAAGGTGCCATACTTTCACCAACTCTATTTCGTTTCTATTTAAATGATTTGTTACGGTCGGTAAAAAGCAATAAATACCTTAAGTTTTGTTTCCCTTTTAATTCAAAAAAAAAAGAAGGTTGTATGACCATATTTCCCACGTCCCAAAATCAGAGTCCTCAAATCGATGTTACCTGTATAGAGCAAAGAGGAACTTCAACCAAAAGACAATCCATAGCATACGCCAGAGCAAGTCTTTGCTATATCTTCCATATATTATGACGCTTGACCCTTGGACCCTTACTTGACAGGGTTCAGATATGAACAATTGCTCTAGCAGTACGAGCTATAGAAGCGACCTACAATTTCTTCCCAGGACCATATACAAACGGTGAAGTTCACTATCTTTCTCAGAGCAGTGCGTCTGACGGTTGTGAAAGAAGCCTTAGATGGGGGTTTCCAGCGGCCGAGTCTGAAACTTTCAATATCCAACACTGTAGCCCCAATTTACTACAAAAATGTGTGCTGCTTTGCTACGTAAGTTAAACGGAAAGTGGGTTTATTACCAGAAAGTGGATGTTGCGTTTGCTGTATGTGAGGATGGTCAGAAACAGCTTTTTACTGAACTCTTTTTATTTGTAGAAACAAGCTTCTGAGTGTATAACCTTCTTATGATTTTCCATTGAAGCTCCAAACAATTAACAACCAACCTTCGGCTTCAAACTCTGGAAATGCGATTCCTTCTCCGTGTCACTCATATACGAAAAGTACATTGATACATTGATGATTGAACAAGTCATATGCAAATGCAGGTAGAGTGCTCCTCTTTGCATTTTATTTGCAGTTCATATTTAGCTCAAAGGACTGCATACATTCAGTCGATCCATTAAACAAAGTTCTCAACGCATATTTGGTATTCGTGTGACAAGCAGTCTAATCTACTCCCCTCCAATCCCACGGCCGATTTGTTTGCATAAAAATTTATTTTTACTTCACTCCGACCGTTATCGCCCCTAAATCTCCATCTCTCGCAAATTGCACTACCCAAGAAGTCATAAGACGAGCGCAAATTCAAATTCCAAACCATTATCCTGATGATCTACTTCTGTTATATGACATGATAAAGAAATTCCTGAAATCATTCCTTTCACGATTCTCAACAAGGATGAAGCTGCTTTCATGCATTTTAACGGCAAATTGGTTTCCTCCCCGTTTCCCACTCCCCCGCACGCACTAACTATGCCACCTAAGTTTCTTGGTATGGATTCATCTTACAACCATTACGAACTCGTCACTATGCAGGGAGGCCACTTAGTCGTAGTCTACTACGTTTTCTTCTGCTTCTCGCTGACAATTTTAATCGTCGCTTTGCACATAATATCCGTAACGGCCAATGAATTCGCAATTCAATTCCATTTTTATCGTCACTTATCGCACACAATGGGATGCGCGCAACGAACGATATACCCCAAACCTGTCAAGGATATTCATGTACATGTACAGTGTACAGACACCCAACACCCATGTACAGGTGTTCACAAACGCGAACGGTAGGGATAATGTCGATGTTCGTTTGATGATCCTTTTGTGATTTAGATTTAGCATTCAATGACAAACAACAACAGTAGTCCTTATGTTCGACTTTGCATCTCTGTAAACCGATAAAACCATAAAAGAGCCCAGTTTGTTGTGAAGACTAAGGTCTGTGCTTGTGAGTGTGACGGCTACAAATGTCTTATACAAATCCAACTTTGCTTCATCGCCGTTAAATCCTTTTTCTAAATCTTATGGATGGCAATCGATTTATCTTGAGCGCACACAACACCAGCATTTAACATCATCAAGGACTTGTGTGCCGAAAATAGTTTTTTTTTGTTGTTGTTGTTGGTATCGCGCGAGGGCGTTATTGATGGGAAAAGATGCTATCGAAGGATTGTTCGTTGGAAAGTCATTACATGGGTTGTGTGTGTGGTGTGAAGACGCCGCCTCTTTAAGAGGCGCATAGATTCTGAATATTGAAGGACGAAAAAATATCATTTCCTAATTAAGGGTGAAGAGGCTGCTTCGTAAGATGGAAAATTGAGAGATTTACTTCTAAGGAGAGGGCAGGGGAAATTATTACTGTCCCTCAATATGTTGACAAAACTTTAGCAGCAAATTCAATAACCTTATCATTTTAGGAGAGGCAAGTAAAATTAAGCAGTTGCTATGAGTTGGGAGGTCTTGCACGTCGTCGAGTAGTTTTTCGTTGAACCAGCACTTAAGTTGTTAACAGTTTGTTTTTCTTAGAAAATCTACTTAAGTTGTTAAGCAACACATCAAAAGAAAGCGTAAAGAAGGCATTCTATGAGGCAAAAAGAAAGAAGAGATAGATAAGCTTAGCGGTCGGAAAATGCCTCCAGTTTTTTTTTCCTTTGCTGGTCAATAGAAATTGATCAAAAAGCTGGAACTTTTCCATTTTTTTAGATAAGCGGATCTTACATAAGCATTCATTGTTTAAAAATAGACAATAAGCCCCAAACTGATGGGGCCGAATTAGAGAGACACGGAGAGACGCCTTTTCGACAAAATGATCAACACCAATTATTCATCCAACAGCGGAGGCAACTGACTGAAGAAATAACTGTAGGGTTTTTTTTGCCAGGATGGTACAATCCTCTTCCTTGCTCGCTGTCCAATTAAAATTAAAACATACGCACTCGAAATTCAAATGACATTTATTGATTCACTTATATTATACTAATTATTTAAAATTTGGCGACTTTTATTGTAGGTTGCATTGGCTGAAGGCCAACTTCTAGCTGCTTTGAGGTAGAATGCGAACTGTACTGCTTCTCATTTGTTTTGCTTTTCTGTCTTTTACCTAACCGGATCGTTCGTTACTCACCCTTCCCACTCATTTCGCAGTAGAGAAAGTGCTATACGCATCAGGCAGACTAACGTTCTTATTATTTAACTGCCAGACGCAGGTGACAGGACTGAAGTAACTTCCATCTGCGGACAGCTCGAGGTGCTTTTAGAGCCCTGTATACGTTCGATTTTCGCGGCAAAAGTACTTAAACTACTTGACAGATCTTTGATTCTGACCCATAGCCGCAAAGTAGTAGAAGAAGATGGTGCCGTGAAATAACGCCGAGCGAAATAACGCCGAATTCTAAAATTCGGCGTTATTTCACTTTGTGAAATCGAAATAACACCGAATTTAAATGTTCGGTCTTATTTCACTTTGCTAAAGTCGAGTCGGCCTTATTTCACTTTGCATTTATAAATACATTCTTAAATTAATATTAATTTTTGAGACAATGGTAATTTGCGCAAATTATGAAATGTGTATGGGGGGGCATGCTGCCCCCCTGCAACCCCCCTGCTTGGGTTTACTGTTGGATTACGGGGTGGGTGCGAGGTTTTCTACTTATATTTTTTGTTGAATTTTCAAATTGAGATTTTTAGCCTTCGAGATTTTTGTCATTCGAGATTACGTCATGATCCCCATTTGCTTCGGCTTTATTTCACAAACAATGTTCGGCGTTATTTCATTTTGTTAATGTGAAATAATGCCGAATTCTGAAATTCGGCATTATTTCGCTTTGTGAAAGCGCAATAACGCCGAGTTTTCCAATTCGGCGTTATTTCGTTCGGCGTTATTTCACGGCACCGAAGAAGATCTTAGACGAAGAGATGCCTTCACCACCTGATGAGCAACTGGAAACAGTTAACCAAAGCTCGAGCTGAATAGAAGGAACACCGTTCAAGGTACCAAGACAAGACCTCCCTCGTGTATATTTCTCTCTCTTCTGTCATGTTGTTCATTGCATCAGGTGGGAGTAGCAGATAAAAGTAATATCTGCGACGTATCCCTTCTTTGCTTCGGGAAACGTGGGTTTTGAATTTGAGCCTTTGTCCGCCGCTCTTATGTCCAGTGAAGGAAATGCTTCGATGATAGCTTGCTCTTGCGTCCATACCTTTGCTTGTGTTTTTACTTATATCGGTCACTGAAGATGTCATCTATAAGATATAGTGGTTCGTCAGCTACAATACCATATAGCACCCCAGCACCTGTGTAGAAGTGCAAAAGATTAATACAAGCGCTAATGAAATCCACCGAACCACTGACTCTCTGTAGAACGTGGGTTTTGCATGACCGTATAGCTGCCTTGCTTGAGTTGTCGTCTAAGAATTTTATGGCTGATATCTTGAAATTTGTACGAAGAAATCCTGCAAAGATGCACAGTGGTCACCATAAATTACTGGTAAGAGTGGTCTTCAATAACGTTCCTTTGGTACCGCCGTCCATGTGACAGTGACTTTTGGGTTGCCTTGCTTTCTTTTCACAAGCCTCTCTTATTCCACCTTTTTGCACACATCTTCTACGCAGCTTGAATCGACTCTTTGAGTACAAATTGTAAGCCCCAAAGGCTTTGCGCATAAATTTCAAATGTCAAGGTCAAAGGCGGCGAAAATATTTTCCTAAATAAAACAAAGGGAACGTAGGAGGTAAGGAATAAGAAGCTTGGAAAAACTAGAACCTCCAAGGGCAATTGCACTGTATAGGATTTTTTATTTGCTTCTTAGAATGAAGCATTCCTATCATCGAATTAATTGTTAAAGAATGAATTTCAAACGGTTCTTAAGATAATAACACTTACACTCAGCTGTATGAATAGAGAATGAACAAGTTCTGGTTGCAAACATCTTCGACTTCTTGTATCCTCCAAGCAAGTACCGATGGAAGTATCCAACACTTTAGACCCAAGTCCTAATTTCCAATTAAAGCACCGCACACACCCTCTATCCCGTTGATAAGGGCGTCAATTCTCCGTCTTTTCTCTTCTCATCACCTGGATATTGCTGCCTACATAACACACGCGAGAACCTCTTCCACCGCTCGCAACCGTTCCCATGGAGTTCCTCGAAAACTGCCTTCGAAGGACAAGTATTAAAATTTCTTCAAGTACACATAACAGCATTAAAAAAAAAAACATCCACATGCCTCCCATCGTCGTCATCGTCTCACTCTTACTTCTCAGCTTGTTTTATGTTTACAACATCGCTTGAACATTTTTTTTTCCCGTCAAGTGTTTGTTCTGCGAATGAAGAAATACACTTTCTCAAGTGTGTTCTTAACCGAGTTTTGGAGGCAACACACAAAAAAAAAAAAAAACAAATTGTTTGCCCAACCTGCACTGGATTTCCTCATATCCTTCGCTTTTGAATGTAAATTTTATATATCAAGTAATTTTAAGAATAAATCTTTCATTCTTGTGCGAAAAAAAAACGCCACACTCCTGAATCACGTGTCCCTGTTGTGTCCTGTGCTTATATTTGTTTTTCTTGTGTAGCATACGTGAAACGGGGGCCAAAGATAAATTTCTTCTTCATGATTTCTCGAGATGTGCTCAAGTGGTCCTTGATAGCGCTCCTTTTTCTCGACTTTCTCATGCTCTGGTGGCGTTGTCTTTCATCTCTTGACAAATTAGGAGATATTTTCTTATGAAATTGAAATGAATTTGAACTGACAAATGAACAGTGCCTATTGCAGTGGGTTTGGTGACGACTGTATAGTGAGGCTGTGACTTGAGGTGGTGCTGGTGACTGTGTGGTTGTTACATGGGGAATTTTTGCTCTTCAAGGAATGTTGCAATGGCAACGAATCAATTTGCCATTTTGTCGCAACAAACAAAGGCGAATTTTTGAGAAAAATGTGTTATTGCATTCCACCAGAAGGACTTTGTCGTATTTCGAGTTTTTAGATTTTTCAATATACAATTTTCAATTTTATGCACACGCCGCAGAATTTCTGAATAGCAACGGTATGTGTTTCTTTGTGTTGTTTATAACCAGAATTATTTGGAAGGCTTACCCGATTGGAGTCTTTTTTTTGATGCAATCAAACCAAATCTGACTGCTATTTTAAAAATTATTTCTGTATAGGGTAAAACTATACAATACGAACCAATTTCAAGAAATCATCAATAAAAGACAAAAATTAAAAAAAAAATATCAGAAATCTTTTGTTGCATTGAAATAAAATACAGTCTTTTCTTGACTTGGCATTTTAAATTTTTATAGATTTGATTTATTATTTTATATATTTTTTTCAACTAGTTTAGGCCCTTGTTATTGCCATACGTAAAACGAAACCGTAAAAATGTTCTTTTGCTTATTTTGAAGACTTAAACCTAACATTTGAACCCAATCTTGGTCCTTTAATGTTGCTTATGAACAGGGGCGGATGGGCAACATCCTAGCGGCCCGGGAAATACTATTTGTCGGCCCTTTTTTAATTTCTGGATTTGGCTAAAATATACATTTACAGGGTGGGGTGTTACGCATTTTGCGTTTGTCTACTATAAAAAAAAAACATTATTTTAGTAAAAAATTCCGGACTCCCAGTCCGGACTCCAAGTCAAGTTTGAAGTATTTTTATTCCAAGTGAAGAAATTAGGTTTTTTTAACTTGATTAACACTCTATTTAATAACTTGCTTTGCTGAATAAGCATATCTATAATGTTACTAATGCTATGATCGTAGCAAAACTGCTACGCTATTTCCAATTTGCTACGCTGCTATGAACTCTCCCCGAAAACGTATATTTTGCTACTTTTATTTAAAGCACGAAATGTCAACATAAATCTTGGAATTTTTGTTGAAAAAAAATAAACGAAAAATAATTTAATCTTTACTGACTTTCCCACACCAAATTATATTCTTTTCTATACCATACCCAACAAGTACCCATTTCTTCGGATGTGTTAGTGTTTGAATTTGACTGGAATTTTTTTGTTTATAATTTTGTTAAATACATATATAGTTTACCAACTATACATGTACATGTACATGTCCATAAAAACATATTTACTTTGAACAAAGAATTAAGTGTTTTTTTGTTTGTTTTCGAAAAAAAAACATGATATTATGGACTTTTGAGTTTTGCTACGCAAATCAAGTTTTGCTACACAATTTTTTTCCTGGTTGTCTCGGATGAAATGAAAAAAAAATGTAATGTCGTACAAATTTGGCCTTTTCAAATAACTATCATAGTGACTATCAGTAATATGAATTGCGGATTGAAAGCTTGATTTTTCTTCGTTGGGTTCGTTACAAGAACAATCAGTAGACGTGGACGCTTGGTTTTCACCTTCGTTTTGTATTCTTGTTTCAACTTGAGAACTTACAAATTCAGGAAACGAAACGATTTTTCCGATAATTCTTGAGATGATTGCGGTTGACTAATAATAGAAGAAGAGGCTATAGTTTTTCAATCATTAATTTAATGTTTTTTGAGTTGTGCGCCTCAGCTTCCATTGCCTTCTTTCTCTTTTGGCGTAACTTCTCCGCTCTTCCTTTCAGTTTTTCGTTGTCAATTTTTTAATGATTTATTATGTACCTAGTAACGGATAAACTTAAACCATACTATTCTTTTTACTAATTTTGTTATTTTAATTACCTTACGCAAACCACAAAGCACTTAATAAATCCTGCTCTTACACAGTTTCATGTTAATGATTCCGTTGCCGTATGTTTATTCTGGGCTATCACAGAATCCGTCGTATTCGGAATTTTGCTGCGAACCCCGAAAGAACTATCATAGAATCCGTAGTAGGGGAAATTTTTTGCTACGAATTTCGGGGTTCGTACAAAATTCCGAATACGACGGATTCTGTGATAGACGTGATATCTGTGCATCAAAGGACTACAAAAACGAAACCATTTTCGCATGGATACGAAACGATCCTTGTTGAAACAACGATGACAAATGCACCCTTAATTAACGAGCCAGCCATCGGCACAGACGCACAGCCATGCACCCACAAAGCCAAGTCGCAAGTTAAAATAAACAGAACAACAACAAAACGATTGTCCTTGTTTTGTATCACACGTAAGCAACTAATAACGTTGTGTGAAAAGAAGGTAATAAAGGCAACAAAAAACGATTTTAGGGTTTCTGTTTTTTCATTTTTTGTTGTGCTTTTTCGTTTTCATGCCCCACTACTTCGCATTTGGATAAAACATTTGTAGGTATCAGTGGCGTGGCGTCCATATAACTCGATTCCTACCGAGTTACCTTTTGAAATCTCCACCAGGTAACACTATCTGTCTACCAAAAACCGAATATACATGAAACACTACCAAATGAATTTGAATACTCACTAAATGGTATACACACAAAAGCACTCATATAAAAATTGTGTGTGTATCCATTTTCATACAACATCGTCATCGTCTCGTAGCGACAAAGCGAAGGTAACCCAAAATATGTCGGGTTATTAAAGTTCTCACTTTATAGTACATTTTGAGAGAAAATTTGCTTGTTATCTCTTTTTTTCTTCCCTGAGTACTTTGTCTGAGTCTGACACCTCTCTGTTCAACACCCATTGTAGAAAATAACCCGCTTTTCTTCGAGTTATAAGCTCTCACAAATTTCATTTTGACTGCCGAATCTGAGTGAACATTTGTTTGTATCTCTTTTTTTCTTCCCAGAGCTGAGTACTGGTACTGGCCATGGCCACTGGCCATTGGGTTGTGTTTTGGGTATATCGTATGTGTTTGTTTGGCTATGATATGAAGAAAATAACGCGCTTTTCTCCGAGTTATTCGAATTTCTTTTACTTCTTTTTTTCTTATTGTCTCTTGTGTGAATAATTGCAGGTAGTATGTTGAGGTAGGTAAGGGTGTGTTTTGGTTTACAAATTCAGTTGGCAGATTGCATTGCATGACTTAAGTGAATTTAGTATAGGTACTCTGAAAACGATTTTGCAAATGTGCAATGTTATGATTTTGTTTCAAGTTGCACAGGGTCACAGGTCTAAGGTTTTTTTTAGATTTATAGGTATATGATAAATTTTTGCTTCGACTTCCCATTTTATAATGTTCACGCCACGCCACTGGTAGGTATATTTATTGTCTGTGATAAAAGTTTGAGATTTTTTATGGGCAGTAGATACATACCTATAGAAAGGAAAAATATAAAAACTCCATTTTTTCCTGATTGCTTGTATGGGCAAATACAAATGTTTATGAAAATAGGTTGGTAGATCACGCAGATGTACTTTCAGCCACCGGCCCTACGGACCTCTGAACAGCCGGCCCACCGGGAAATTTCCCGGTGCGTTATATGGCCCATCCGCCCCTGCTTATGAATTATAAAGATTATTTATCAAAAAAAAAAAAAAAAAAAAAAAAATAAACAAATAAGCTTCAAATTTTCCAGAAAAATAATTTTGTTATTTTTCCGTACGAAAAACTTTTTCCGATCTACTTCTCAGTCAATTCCAAAACAAAAACCCAAATCATTCCACTGAAATATTTCATTTCTTTACTGTTTCATCTGTCAGGAATTTTTTTCTGATGGAATCCAATCAGTGGTGGTTGATTTGTTGTATTTGTTTACATAGGGAAACATTTTTCTGACAGAATTTTCGCAATGACCGCCTAAACGAAAAAAAAAAAAAAAATAATTATTTTCATACTGTTCCAACTTTTTCTGTTGCATTTTACGTATGGCTATAACTAGGGCCTTAGTAGGGAGTTTTGCAAATATTTTGTTGTGTAAAAAGCCCCATTTTATTGTCAAAACGCCCTTAAGGAAAATTATGAAAAGTAAATTATTATGTATGTTGCATTGTCCGTCTTTTCTCTTTTCGGCAAAATCCATGTAACAAGCCCTGACACAATATACACTGGATCCAATCTTCTAAAGAAGTGGTCTTGTGATAATTTTCAGTACTCTCGATACATCAATCGTATATTCTGAAATTTCGTCTGCGGTAGTGTTCTTCAGACCATGATGCCCGCAGTGTCCTACCGCAATATGTTTGGGCGCTAAACATTGTTTTCACAATACCTATATTTCGTAAAGTGACATCAAAAACACAACCGCATACTACCGCAATTCACCACTAAATGAAACTGGTTCGAATAAGTTTAGCGTCAGTCATATAACCACACTGATAACAACCCAGACTCATGGGGCGTTTTGTATACTTTTACCCTACGCCTATGTGCCGATTATTTTGGAATCATTCTCTTGGGTATATATACTCGTATAGTTTATTTTGTCTATTTTTTGAGTAATTCCTTGAGACTACCTAATCAGGAATACAAATTGAATAAAAGTGGCATTCATGTGTCCAGTGCTCGTTAAGCCGGTCCTGCTTAAGACAACCCAAAATCTAATGATAACTAAATCTTAAAAAAAAACTATTGACTGCCTTCCCTTGAGAGAATATCGTTGAGGAGGTAGCTGAACTTGAAGTCGGTTTCAGTACTTTTCTCAGTAAGAATTGGAAAATCACAGTTTCTTAAGAATAAACAAAATTTTATTTGCGTAAGAGTACCTACAGAGCAACTGTATCGTAGCTCAGGGAAATTATATGCGCAAGAACTACAACCCGTCACAATCCGAGGTAGAAACATAAAACCGTCCGAACAAATAAAAGGACAATTATAGTGGAAAAATCTTATAGAAAAACACTTTTATTTATTTCTTCTCGCACAACCTTCTCGGTTGGTTCCTGCTGAAAGACTCACTTTCGTCATACAAATCTCAGAACCTTCTCGGTCTTTCGTTAAGTTTATATATTTGCTTAAGACATCGACTGCAGAGTTGCAATACTCATGCAGTTCGATACAGCAACAACTAATAATAATAATTTTTGGCGCAACAGGTCCGTAGGGACCCTAGGCCTAGCTTCTCGCAACCATTCGTTTTGTGTGAGTTTTCATTTTTGGAACGAATGGAAGGGATCTACAATTTTATGCCGATTCCAAACGGCTAATTGAGAAGCTCTTTCATGACAGTTATACTCTCGGATGTTTGTCAGACGTTCGCGAGAGGTGGCGCAGTGAAAAAACCCTGAAAAAACAGCAACAACTATGATCTTAAAATGTTTAGACAGGAACTCTCAAAGACGTCATTTCATTTGTACCATTTGACAGATCTGCGAGAAGTTATCAACAAAAGCTTTTTGGTAATTTCGGTAGACACGTTTTTTGTCGTGAAATTTGTCTCAAAACGATAGCAGACCTTTTATCTGGGAGTGTGTTGCTTAAAACTAAAAATTCCGATACCCATTAGTTATCTCAAAATTAAGAAGGCAGTTAGATGTACGTTGGTATTTACAAATAGATCTTTCAACCAATGAAATTAACTTGGCACTATATAAAACAAGCTTCACAGGGTCGCATTATGTTTTCTACGATCTGCAGCAGTATTCCCAAGCTCTCAGTATATTTCTTGCAATGACTTATACTCGGTCGATCAGCTTCAGAAGGAGTTACCGAACTCTTTAACTGTCTAAGGTTTAACTGACTTGAATATTATCTCTAAAAGAAGCTTCTGCATGAAAGAGAAATAGAATAGCCGAAAGAACGCAGCCTTGTGGAGTCCCACTTTTGAGAATTTCGGTTTTCTTTAACACATTTTCTTTACACAGACTGTAAAGCACACTATAAGTTAGGGTTTCTTGTCTTCGATGCAGTAAAATTTTAGGTGTCGACTTTGCTGGTATTCAGTTAATGGACTTAACAATATTTAGTGGTGGCTATGTCTTTTTACACTCACCAAGAATACTATTGCCAATAGCTTCTTCTTTTCTTTTTTTTTTATGAGACCCTGCAGTATTTTTTCTGAGCGGCTGAATTAGAAAGCTTCTTCAGCCAAATATAGCCCCGAATGCAGGTCACTAAGACTTATTTCTGTTTAACCGAGGGTTGAGCTCGAGACCCCTTGCTTAGCGCACTAACCACTGAACCACCCGCATTCACTTCCGCTACGTTCGCATGTGAAACAAGTACTCCAAATCCTGTTGAAAAAAAGTTCCGAAGATCCCAGAAGCCTTGCCGTCATATAATGTAATTGAAAAATGATGAAGAATAAACCAAAAAACTGACAATAATTATACAAATTTATGTAAATCACTCTTAACTGTCTACATGATTAACAGAAAGTAAAAGTACAGTACCTGTCACAGTTTTCCACTTCGTGTAAACAAACTCGAGAGTCACCCTGTGCCGAAATCCATTGAACTTGGCTTCAGTGGAAATCCCAGCATTAACTGCACCCAAAGAGCCAACACTCCACCTTATTGCTGATGATCCCCAAGCAATTTACTACCAAATTATATGACACTCCTCAGCTCGGATCTTAGAAGCACTCTCCTCTCCCAGCCATTGTCTGTCCGTTTGACCTCTCGCTCTGCCCTTAATTGCAGAATGGGGTTACTTCCATTCCTTTGATCGTTACCTTCACACCCACTCCAGGTGCGCTCCAACCGTTTGCGTATTCCACTGTTGGTACTTGGGCTATATGCTCTTGAAAACTAAGTGAAGTATGCAACTGCAATTAAAGGCAAAATATCCTTGTCGTATCCTTGCCTTATGCAGTCGTCGTCGCTTCACAATCCCCATCCAACACCACCCAACGTCCTATCACAAGTCTGTTTCAACTCTTTCGGTTGGTGATGCACATCGTCGTCGTGTACACCTGCTGCCACTAACAGATTTTTGTACGAATTTTGCTCGCATCGTGTCCTTGCTGTAGAATACCATGTTCGTTGGTTTTATACTCTACCCGGCGGGAATGCTTTTCTAGGACTGAGGTGAGGGGCGGAATTTGTCTTTTCGTCTCTGTCTATCAACTGCAGTAGTCTCCGAAGTAGCATATGAAGGGTAGCAGTAGTCAGCGGTGTGTATAAGGCGAGTGCGATGAAAATTCCAAAAGAAGCCAACATCAGGTACAGAACTGAGAATACCCTCCTGTAATTTTCTCACTAACCCAGCCAAGTGGAAATTTAATGGAATTTTTTCATTAGTAGAATTTTTTTCCTACCCTATATGTATATCGTATACCTATCCAATGTTGTAGGATTTATCATCTTTTCGTTCGTCTCGCATGGATTTTTGTTTATTAAATTTTTGAGCAAAGGTATAGCAGTTAGGGGTGCGCGGTTCATTTGTGAGAATTTGTGATTTATTTTTGCAAGTGGTTGATTATAGATTTTTTTGTTTTTTTTGGTTGACTTGTTCTTAATCAACGGGTGGAGAGGAACTTCTCAATAAATTAAAAAATCAATGATTCCTCCAACGAAACAGGGGTTGAATTAACGCATCCGTGATCGAGTTATACGTGACTGAATTTGTTATGGCTTTGATTGAAAAATCCACAAAAAATAATACAACGCAGGTCCGAAAAGCCGACTGACCAGTCGAGTCATCTCAGACAGTCACTCATGTGACTATGAACTCTACAAGTGCAAGATGCTTCCCACTTTAGATCATATTTTATGTAGGAATACACAAATGAGTCAAACAGACCTGAAAAACAGTCAAACCTGAACCTCTTTATGTTAGACAACAAATAAACTACAAATATAGGTCTCCAACGGCACCTTCTCCACACTGCTTCACTGAATAGTAAAAAATTTCAAGGAAGTCTATGTCCTCTGCTACTTTAATCCACAAAGACCCATGAAAAACAGTAGTTGTGAGAAATCCCTTACAAAAAACTGCGACAACAAATCGTACAAGCGTAAATTTAGCAGAATGCTTAAACTCTTTCAAAGAAAATCGCTGACTTGCTTCCTCTTTCTCGTCATCTGGGTTTTTCTTTTCCTTAAACAAAAGAAAAGGTGGCAGTAGGTAACGAAATGATGGTCGATGTACAGAGTAAAAGTACAAGGATCCTGAAACTTTTTTGGATTTTGTTTGGCCAACGAGTTACAACAGTGACTTTTCCGGTTGACGTTTTATTTTCTCTTGCTCATAGAGTTTTGTGTTTTGTGGTGTCAAACGAGTATCTGGAGTCTTTACAGCTTTTCTCCTTTTTTCATTTATAGCTATATAGTTATAGGATAACAGAGTAAGAAAACAAATGAATCCATGGGCAAAGTTATGTAATTACAAAAATAAATAATGTGAAGCATTAGTGCTGCTTCTTTTAGCCGTAATCTCTGTCCAACGAGGGATAAAATATAGTTTACATTTTTTTCTTTTTAAAGATACTTCTTTGGCATCTTTCGGAACAATTAAGTACTACCTGAGCTTTCTAATCTCAATAAAGTAGGCTTTAAAGATTTCCGAAGAATACGCTATTTTCTCGGGAAAGAATCGAGAGATCTGGTTATTGAATGAGGTATTTTAGAAAGTTTGCCTATGTAGTGAATTATTCGGTGCGTGTATACAAAGACCATTCGATATAAAGTGGATGATACATTACCTGCTATACATTTTGACGCTGGCCTTAGTTTCACAAAAACGTCGGTAACTGATTAAAAAAAAACTATACGCCCTGCCCTCTATATTCATTCTGTAAAAGTTTAACTTTTTGATTGGCTAGTCAAATCATTCATTCATTCTGTAAAAGTTTAACTTTTTGATTGGCTAGTCAAATCATTCATTCATTCTGTAAAAGTTTAACTTTTTGATTGGTTAGTCAAATCCGGTCCTATCTTCGACAGGTACGTATACTGCTCACTCTGAACCTACATAATAAGGTAACTGATTCATTCCTACGATTTTAGGAATTGTGTTTTGAATTGAACCGTATGAGATTTTGTATTTCAGTCCTAAATTCAGCAAATCGTCGAAACTCGAACAATTTAAACAAAAATCGCAGCGTCCTATTTGGTCTCCAAAATTTTACCAATAACTATATTTACGATTACAACAGCCCAGCAACAGCAAACTCCAACACAGTGATGCCAACTCTGCCATAATTATGCCCTTTCGTCTTAATTTGAGGAATAATGTTTAGAAAACAAAAAAGGAATAATTTTTTGTGAATTTTCTGTTACAATCAATTATACACCTATACAAATAAATTTTTATTTTTGGTAAATCTAGTACATTCTTTGATCAAAATAGCATCACTTATTTTCATTTTACGTGCTTATTGTTATAAGATGACGCAAAAGAAAAAAAACTCTATCTCGTAGTCATGAGTTAAGGCGTTTATCAAAGTCTAAAGACAAAATGTGACTGCCAGCTCAATACTAACTAAAGAAAGTAGGTATAGTACGTATAACAATTATGGAAGATATATAGGTAAGTGGGAGTACCTATATAAGTAGGGAGAGACTCATACAATACTTATTTTCCAAATTCTCTAAATATTCTTTTATTTGAATTGAATTTGAATTCTTTGTATAATATGCAATTTTTATATTTTGTACCAAAAATTCATAATTTTTCTGGAAAAGGCATACTTCTTTCTGGTTCAACCCCACGTCTTGTGGGATAAGAGTTTCTGTGGAAGGTGTAGAGAGAGTCGACTGAGACCTGCGTGGTCTGGAAGTGTTCGGTGCGAGTTATTTTGCTTAAAAAATCCGTTCGCTTAGTGTTTCTTTTTTTATGTACCTAAATAAATCTTTGTTTACCTTTTCCATGAATATTTTTGACATACTTTTAATGCATATTTATTTTCTTTTTCATTTTAGGTAAGTCCAACTATTTGAAGTGTAAGCCTAGTTCAGGTAAAACACAAAATTTCACAGGAGTCGGTCTTTGCTGATAGCTCGCGCTAAAAATGCATGCGTTGCGAGTTAACTACCGCACTTTAGATTAAAAACGCGCAGTCCTCTGATCTGATTGTAAGATACAAGTAATGAGCGCAACGACAAGACTTTGTAAACGTCCCAATGAATGCATTGGAAAACAAATTTGTGCTTGGTTTTTGGAAAACAATTTAACACAAGGAATACGAAAAGAAATCCGTCAATGGTGGTCTGATTCGAATAACTCCCAAAATATATATAACAGAAGGAATTAACTGCTTTAAATTTTAGTAACGCCTTTATTGCAATTTGTGAGTGGAAAAAACATCAACGAAACGTCGGGAAATGATAAAATAGTTTTATTTCCATTTTGATTCGGAAAATATAGACCAGTAAGCTCCAATACAACTACTTCAATTGTGAGAACTGTCAACTGACTCTTACGCTGGTTAGTTATCTAGTTTAAAAAGTGGCCTTAACCTCGTGAAATATACGATTATAGGTTAATGTAGGTACCTAAACAACAGCATCCTAAAACGATGCAATTCTTTCAGTCCAACATCTGGGACTGCAACAACTATCGGCGTCGCAACAACATAGAGCGGTTAAATGTCATTTGCATCGGCAGCGATGATCAATGTAAATGCAACTGTGGGTTCGCTAATTTGTCTCTGTCGTTCAGTTCAGAGTATAAAACGCCAATGTGAATCTGTTGCGTCATATGGGCCATCAGGGTGGCTGAGGTCTAAAATTAGAACAGCTGACATCCGCCTTCATCCATTTGGTTATGGATACTTTGAGTAGCTGGTATGCACTGATGAACCGCTCGCATGTTGTGCTGCCAAACACTTTGAGTTGCGTATCCACATACCAAGGAAAGGCTTAAATATTTGATACCCCACCGAGTTGGTCTTTCAACCAAAAGGATTCCTACAAACGTCCAATACAGCAACATAAATAGAGAACGACGAACAATATCGAGAAGAGAATGTCACTTGCAAAGCTTAATAGTTTGACGTCTTTTGCCATTGGATGGCTCAATTGAATATTTTTCTAGTCTATTCTCACGAGTTTGCTATATTTTCACAATGAAAATTCAGAAAACCACAGGTATGCCATCTTCCATGGCGCCTCATTGATGTTTACACTGCCGACACAAAATGACGCCGCATTGCATCTTCTCTCGACTAGTGAACCGGAAAATAGAACCAACATTGTTGTGCACCTGGCCACCAACCCCTTACAAATATTAGCACTACCTGTGAACTTCTTTCCATCGTTTAACTTTTATTATCATTCGATTTGGTTCTCTTTACTTTTTGACACTTTAATCCGGTCGTATCTATTGGATTCATTGATTCTTTCAATATAGTTACCTCCTTCCGCTGTGTATGGTTGGCTTCTGCAATAAAACTGCTACAACGGTCCTTTCATTTCGATTTTTATTTCACTTCAGTTTTTGGAATATCGATTTCGAGCAGAATCTGCCCTGGCTGTCTGTCAAATGGCAGAGCGAGTGAGGCGAAGAGTTCAACTACCTCTCCTTGTCATCGTGCCAATACTGTGTACATGCAAGGGTTGGTTGGTGGCCTTTGAAAGGTTTCTTGGCCTCAATTGTGTGCAGCGTATATGTATGTTTCGTATTGATGTTGATGTTTTGGACTTTTCAATACAAAAAAAAAAATACTCTGGGGATGGCGACGATAAAAACAAACAAAGGAAGAATGGAGAAAAAAAGAACCGCCTCTTATAATGGCCTAGTTTCATTGCCACCTTCTACACCCATACGTATATGGGGCGTGAGGGTGGCGATAGCCGCCTCTTCTCTATTGCCATAGTGTATTTATGTTTATTACGGTCAAGTAGGGATTATCGAATTAGGTTTGTACACGCACACAGGACACACATTCTTGTATGATATCAGCTACACTAGCTAAGCATATTGTTCCACAGTTGAGATGGGGTTTCCCTCTGAGAATGCCCAAGTGTCAGGTGACAATTTGGGGTACATATGGCTGCCAGTGTGATATCAGAATGTTTGGAGTTAATCCTTTAATCGCTACGACATTACATTCGTATTGGAAGTTAATTTTTATTAAAGCCATTGACTAGAGCCGTAGTGCTTCCGGGGAACTGGGCAAAGGTTTCATTTTTATCGGCCCGAAAGCCGAAATATTTATTTTACTGAGTCTATCGGAGATTTAATGATTTTTATCAGTGGGCTATAGGGAGGGAAATAAAAGTAAGCCACAGGCACTTTCGAAATATTTAATAGTAAATACATGATGTCCACCAAGTAGCTGCGGGAAATGTTGCTTAAACACTTGCACGTAGTGTCCTGCGCTTTGATGAATAAGATTTCGTCACTGCTTTTGAGGAGCCAGCTAAATTCTTTTAAAATTCAATTGTCCACAAAGACACAAGCCAACATCAACCTTTTCAGTTGATAGGCAGAGGCACAACGAAGAGGACTTCTCCCAACCGCTGCTGACCTGATTGTACAATGAACGTTTCAAAACAGAATTTCGCCAGAAAACTAAATAAAATAAAACTCCAAGTGGTTGCAAACAATTTGAACTCCGCTCCCAAGTTACACACCGAACTATCATCATAACTCATATCGGAAATTGTCAAAAACATCCGGCCACCGAGTAGCAACTCGTACAATCTGTAATATTTTCATTTTTATTGCACTTCACTGTTCGGAGTGGAGACAACATCTGGAACGATACAGAACTGTCGAGACGTGATGCAACAGAATTAATTTTTTACACTTCGCGTACTCTCAACCTTCGGGGGGAGTTAGCCACCCTCTGGAACACCCCTTCCTTGCCATAGAAATTCACAAAATTCATCCCTTGAATAGATACAGAGACAGCATTGATGCAGGACGCAGGACCGAACACGAACATCTGTTGTTGGTTGTCCTATCGACCTCATTGCCAAAGGCTTCCCTTCGTTTGGGAGTTTCTTTTTTACATCCCTATATTTTTCGTGGCGTTTTATGGTTGAAAACTAGAATTCCAGGACACGAGGCTGACGTGGTCTTGTCTATCTATTGATTCTGCTACTGAAAAACCACTTTGCTGTATGTAGTACGTGCGCCTCTCACTTTGACACATTTCTCTCACGTAACTACCTACTCGAGTTATGACATTGATAGCATCTGAAGTAGTTGACGATGTAGCTAGGGCATAAAGAATCCTTCCTTTTTTTAAATCAATACATTCTAATCAATTGTCAAGAACCCTTACAGATTCGTGATGAATAGAGGGAAAAATATGTCACTTGGGTTAAGGAAACGAGGTGGGGTATGGACTGGATGGCATCCTATCCGGAAATGTGACAAAAAGGTTACCGTCCTTAAAAAAAAAAAATATCCAACAACTGCCGACGATCGTAATTTAAAACCAAACAACCAAAGGACACAAGGTTGACCGATGTTAATCACGAGTCGATACATTTCCTGTTGCCTGGGCTTTTGTTTTTTGTTTCTCGATTTTGGGGTACGCTTCTTTTTGGCCTTACGATGATTTGGGTTTTGTAGGTTGGAATTGTAATTTTGTTTCTGTGTTGGCCGACTTTTGAATGATATATTCAAATTGCGTTCCACATGTTGGCAGGTTGTATGGACAGATGGTCATTCAGTCAACACATCATCGAGGGTTTATCCAGACAATTTAAATTCAAACCCAGCCTCAGTGTAAACAAACAAATTGACGGATGACTGGCACGCATTCTTCGGATTATTTCAACCAGATGACGATGTTTTGTTTTTTAGGGAAATTGAAATTGAGTAAATTGCGAAAGGTGCGATTGGATTGGATTGAGCATGAAACGAATTTGGAATGGCAGAACTATAAAGTGAAATAAATCACCTTACAAATCATCGTATTGACTTTTTACCATTTTATGCCAATAAAGGTTGACTTCGGGCATAATGGCGCCGCACATTCTGGAAATCTATTTTAGAGCCAACACGGAAGTCTTCTCATGGAAAAATTTACAGTTATATAATTATTCGCGGTGAATTGTCAAACGGAAGTCTACTCATGGTGAGTTGGCCAGCTATAATGAGCACAAATCCAATCACAAATCAGTTGTCAACTGTTAAAATGGTTGTCGCTGGTAAAAGTGTTGCCAGCTCGAAGAGCATTACTCTTAAAAAAAAAAAAAAACTTTATACCCCGATGCTTCCTTTCACAATTTTTGAATAGGTATCGGGAAAAGATTTAATGCCTTAAAATGTAGCTATAGTTAATGGAATTAACCAAAGACGAAGACGTACTGTTTATATCTCCGCCTCGCCCGCCAGCTCACAATGCTGTCTTTCAACTGAAAAGCAGTGGATGGACACATACTTCGAATTCACGTTGATGCTAATGCTTCATGTTGGTATCTCCCTATCTGCCTAAATTCCCCATTTGGGGAATTTTTTGAAAATTTTCCCGATTCCATATCCGTTTTTCCCCACTTTTTCCCCATTTCAATTCGTTGAAGTAAAGACGCATTTTTAATATAATGAAAATTTGTTTTCTTTTACTAAGCCATACAAAAATAAAAAACAAATAATATTGAAAGCCTCTCAGTTTAAACTAATACAAAATAAGTTAAATTAAAAGCAAATATTGCTGGTTGGTTGAATAGATTTTTAAAAGGCACAATAGGTAATTCATTAATAACGAGGCAAGTTGAAAATAAATTATAAATTGAAGAGGTAGGTACCTACATAAATAAAAAATATATAAATAAAAAAATATTTCATATACTTCAGTTATAAAGTATATTAACTCAAGTTATTAAATATGGATACCTACAATAATCGTCATATTTATATATATTATATTTTTAAATTATGCAAATTTAATAAACATGCATGGATTTCCGTTTTTCCCCATTTTACGAACACTTTTCCCCATTGAGTGAAAAATTCCCCAAAATAGGGAAAAATCCACACATCTGGCAACGCCGCCTGAGACTGCTTCCAGTTCTAGCACCACCTACTTATATTATTTTGTCCATAGTTTTTTTCTCAAACATTTGAGAGCAAAAGGCCTAAGCGACCAATAAAAATTATGATACGATATTTGGTTTACATTGGTTTCGCGTTGCCTTTGCTTCTACGTAACAAGAGCCATAGTCGGAATAAAAAACATATTTATGACGGTGATTTGCACAAAGAGTTCGCCACAAGTGCATTGCATTTTCTCTTACCCTGGCGCAAGTACGGCACAATATTAGAAATAACTAGAACTACTATACGCACATGTATTACAAAAGTGTCACAACTCAAACACATTTTTTTAGTTTTAAATACAAAAAATTATCCGGACATATCTATCTAGTTGCCATTGACTAAATTTGAATAGTTTTTTCCATAGACAAACCATACTGAGACCCCCAACTGGCAATCCTCTTGCCGCTGGCCCCCTCGATTTTTTTTCGAATTCGCCATTTTGTTTTCCTATCGGTGTTATTTGAATTTAGAATCCGTGTGAAAAAAAATGTGGTGAGTTTTCTTTTGACAGCAGTCGATTGACAAATGTCAAAATATGTAAACACAATTTAATTTTTCCTGCAACAAATTGAAAAAATGTAAGTTTTCGCGTATTTTTAGTGTTTAAATTAATAAATGAATACACTATATGTCTTACAGATTTGCCCAAGCTGCAGGAGAATACACGCCAACAAGAGTTTATGGCCAAATTCATGGAATACGAAGCACAAAGTGAACAGGCGAACGTTGAACAAAAGCGTATCGGTAACAAAAAGCGTAGGAAGACCGTGATTGTAAGTTGATTTTAATTTACATGAACCTGACAACGAATTAATAACCATTTTGTATCCACTTCTAGGAAGATACCAAGCAACAGCAGCATCGTGTCCAATTGGCAAGGCGCCGGCCGGCCGCTATGAAGATCAATTGTCGCAGCAGCAACGTGTCCAGGAGGACAATCTCAAAAAGTACGTACATATGTATATAGTAAAAGTTGTGTAAATTGATTTCTGCACCTTTAACACTAGGCAAGAGAAAAGTTTCGCACGCCAGGAAGCGTGGCAAACCATCGAACTATTCGAGCACAAGATGAGAATGAGGTCGACTGGGAGAATCATGACATCAACCTAAAACAGATTCGTCTAAAGGCAGAAGAAAATTGCATCAATGTCATCATCAGCATCAAGACTGCTGGCACAGCCATTGGTACTGGATTCAAAGCAATGCTTACTGATTGGGACAACGTTTTTACTGCTGCTCGTGGTCTCTCGGTGTGTGTACTCTTCCAAGGGAGCAACTGGTGTTGTTTCTTGGTACATTGACGCTCGTATTGGAATCCCCTGCAATACCTCAAACGAATGAAAACCAAAACCAAATCTTTTCAAAGGGATGGGACCTTTAAAGTAAGTTGTTGGATGCTGCATCTTATAAAGAGTTTGTCTTAATAGTTTGCTTTTCTTATATCATTATAAAACATTCGCAGCCCAAAATGACACCAAGTGAGACGAGAGCTGTTATCAGGTGCATGTCGTGATGTGGAAGTGATGGAAAGTGAAACCGCACACAGGGCTGTGCCCATGGAGCAGTATACAGACGCAGATGTAGACTTCTCAGTTCTCATAAATGTGTTATTATTAATCACATCTATCACAGAATCCGTCGTATTCGGAATTTTGCTACGTATTTCGTAGTAGGGGAAATTGTTTGCTACGAACTTCGAAATTCATAGCAAACATTTCCTCTCGGAAACCATTGAATCCAATTGAAGTCAAAAACTGGGATTATTTTCATTCGAATGTTTTATTTTATGCTTTCAGCCAGGCTCGGCTGAGCAACGTACCTACTGTGGAAATTTTATTCATTGTAGAGGGAGATGTGAATTTGTCTTTCTCGAAGAATCGCCACATCCTTTCGCGACGAACAGTCGTACGACAATTTTCTATTGTCTTATTCGCTGCTAGTAACAGCAAGAGACAATAACAAGAGTCTTAATTTAATGGATGAATCACAACAAGCGTATGTTGATTTTAAATGTTAGTTATAAGCAGTTTGAGCATTGAAATTCTTGTTGTTTATTTCAGTCTTACATATATTATCACAACGAAAAGGAGATGTAGCAGAAGATGCTGGGTCAAGTCAACAAATTGGAACAAAAGAGTGAGCAGCCATAGCAAAGACACCCCAGAGTTGTTTTAAATTATTTCAAAATTAACATAATGTATCTGTAAATGTACATATATGTAAAAGAAATGGTGCCTATTTATTTGGGTGGCAGGCAAATACTGTCTTGTGTAGCTACTAACAACCAATAAATCCTGCAGCAAATTTGCGAAGCGACTGTATGTGTGTTTTCTTCAATTTGTAATTTTTTATAAAGCGTTCCTTGTTGCAGAACTTAGAAGTAGAAGAGTTTTACCTGCTACCAAAAACACCCCCGAACAGTAATCCACAACAAGGCGTTCATATACATCTCCAAATGCTCGGTGGCAAAGGAGGATTTGGATCCATTCTTCGTTCGGTGCCCAAATCAAAAAGACTACAAACCATGATGCTTGCCGTGACCTCAGTGGCGGGACACTTCGCGATATCAACGAAGAGAAATGCCTTAAAGCATACACATACGGTAAATACAATGAAGAGCCATCGACATCCAAAAAAGAAAGTCCATCCATTTGAGTTAAATAAAATTAACAAATCTTTATTTACGTTATATAAACTTATAATACATAAGTAAGGTTAGGTAAACCGAATAAAATGATGCTATATCCAAATCTGGTAATCACTGTGTCGTAAATTGAGATGAGACCCATGCCAGGCGCCGTTTTAATTTAGTGAGTAAGCTTTGGTCCACTGCTCATCCGAGTTAAATTGTGTGTTGTATTCTGGAAAAAGACAATTGTTTTTACTGCATATTCAAAACCACAGATGCATAACACTTACTTAATTGAGTACGAGTTTCCCGTTGATGGGTTAATGATCTTTCCCTTCTCCATTTTGTAGGGAAAGCAAAACTCTGTGTCTCGGCTTTTCCACCTCTTGCTGGAACTGTACGAGGCACTCTATGAAGGCAACCATTGCTGCATCGAACATCGATCAAAACCACTTTCGTTAGGATCGACATCTAAATAGTGTCATTTTATTGTTAAATATCATTTGGCTAAAACTCATTAAAGTACTTACGCGATAATTCTGCCATGGCGTGCTCATTAATACTGCCCAAATTCCCATCCAGGATGAGTGGCTTTTGGCATCTTTGGCACGCAAAGCTGACCGACACTCTTTCATCATCGCCATCGTCTTTCGGTGATGGTTCTTTTAAAAAAAAATTGTTTCATTGATTTTATATAAACAACGTTGAGGCGTAGAACAGGATTTGACTGCTGCCAGGCGGACTTGTAGATGCTATTTCTATTAGCTTTTCCCAGTAGACTTTTCTACTCCTAGAACCAAGTTATAGAAAAATGCTTGCAATTTTCGATAAAATAATTTTTTTTTCGCACGGTGTGCGAGAACTTGGAAGATTTTTTCCAAATCTCAGATGTATCGCATTTTTTGTCCTTTTGCTGCACAAGGATCGGTCGACTTGAGCTTCAGTACTTTAAATCCATTACACGAACTTTTAATAAATGCACGAAATCAAAAAAACAAAACTAAAACAAATAACGCATGTGTCAAGTCAATTGAGCTTGACAACAGTGGTGAATCTGTTGTGTCAGTGTCAGTTTCAACCGTGGTGGGCTGTGACAATCGTGACTGTGTTCAGAAGTACAGTTTTTTTTTAAACGAATTGCAACTCAAATTTGGTGAATAAGTATATTCTTATCTCAGTACATTTTCATCAATTTTCATATTAGTTGTTTCATAACATTCTGTAGGTATTTCTGTTCAACCAAAGTACTCATTCACGTTTATTGTTCCATTATAATATCAAAAGATACGACCTATAAATATATTAATGTATTCTTTGAAATACGAGACATGTAAAAATAAAACCAATGCAAATACGTATGCACTATTTTAAATAATTTAAACTAACGGAGAAACTCATAATTTATACTTAATAACAGCAACGACATAAATCTTTGTATTTATAAATTATAACTAAACTTCAGAAGTATACTAAGCGAGATTATGTGATAAGCATATTCTACTTGATTTATGTTAACTGCCTCACGAATGTTTGCTAAAAATGTTTTTATTTGTTTATTATTCTTCAGAACTGTTCATCTTTCTTTTATGTCAAATAAATATACAATTATTTTTGAAAATTGATCATTGTCCACACAAAATTTTGTTGTAATAATTATTTTCAAATTTAACGGATAAAATTGTGTGAACGCAGCCAGCAGATTTGCCCACACCGGAAGCCAGATTTTAAGCAGCGGAAGTTGTTACGTTTTTTTGAGGGTGTGTTGGTGAGCCGGATTTTTTGAAGTTTCGTGACATTAGTCAATACGAATTTCTATGTATCAATACTAGCGCAAAAATTTGTCACAAGCCCATGGTAATTTAACTTGTAGGCAAGTAACGGAAAATCGGCCGGAGTTGGGGGTCTCAGTATTGTCTCTGGTTTTTTCTCCAGAAGGTAAAATGTCGTTTTATTATGTTCAAATTTAAATCAAAGATGCTCTTGTCAAAAATGACAAATTTTTAGTTGTGTCGGGCTCGTGATTCTACTGTGGAACAGTTGTTGTTCAATAAATATTAAAAGTGTCCTATTTTGAGTTGTGTAATTTTAGTTAAATTAATTAAGGGTTTTATTTTGAGTTAGCACACTTTTGCTGCTTTATAATTATGAGAAAAGTATTTGTTATAATTTGAGTTGTGACGTTTAAGTTGTTTGAAACAAGAAAACAAAACGTTTTGTTTTGTTACATTCTGTTTCGCTTGGTGTGTTCAAATATAAAACGTTTTATTGACTTTCGAATCAAAAACGTTTTGCTTCATCCGGTGTGTTCAGCTAGAG
This sequence comes from Cheilosia vernalis, assembly GCA_949126925.1. NCBI lineage: Eukaryota > Metazoa > Arthropoda > Insecta > Diptera > Syrphidae > Cheilosia > Cheilosia vernalis. The sequence goes on from OX421360.1 coordinate 48,696,705, forward strand.
GGATATTGTAGTAGGTCAAAAATCAAAAAATATGTTCGAGTTAGAGGGATGTTCGACTTAGAGGGATTCGACTGTAATACATTTTGTTTAAATGAAAAAATTATGAAAAATGTTATAGGTAACTCAAAAAACGTGAATTTCTGTGTTAAAAGTAATTCTTTTAGACTGGTTGTTATGTAAAGTTGATTATTAGTGTATTTCCCCCTATAAATATTGAGTAAATAGTAAATTTACCGTTTCTATCGTCGTAAAATGGTTTTTCGACTCTATTGAAAAACGAAGATTTTTGAGTTGTGACAATTTTGTACTATATTTGCGATCATTGCTTACATTTTGGTGTCGACAAACTGTCAAATCTTACAGCAAAAACAAGAAATTGCGGATTTTTTATATTTTCTTAATTTATGGTCTAACACGCATGATGCGTCGTTTCCCCCTTGCATCGACGAATACAAGAACGCTTAGGTACTCAACGGAGGGAGCAGTCTTTTAAATCTTTCGCTTAGCCGTTTGTTTGCAATAATTTGTTTGCAGTATAATTCCACAGAAAGAATGTGTTGTAATTGTACTTAAGTTGTTTTGCTATCGAATTTAAATTTGTAAAACGTGTCAACGCATGAAATGTAAAGTGGTTTGCCGCACACACGTCTTATCCGTCGTATACGGCACATGCTACATGGTTTATTTTAATCTCCCATAAGCTTGGGTGTAATTTATCCGTATGTTATTGAAAATGTCCTCGATGTATTCTATAAGTTTTGCTCTTAAATGTGTAACGTGAATACTTCTTAATCGACCTGCTAGCCGGTTTCTTTGAATCGTGCAGCGCCCTTCTCAAAATACTAACTCGTTTAAGTAGAACAGAATAGACTTTCAGCAATTCGGGCATTTCCTCTATACCTCTGTAAAGACTACGCTACAGCAGAAAATGAGAACACCCTCTGATAGCATTCAAGACCAACCTTAACCAGCCGTCTGTATCGCCACTCTACAAAACAGCTGCGATGCTTGAGAAAACCATCAATTTGACTTTAAAGCCATTGCCAGGAGTTCTTCAAATATACTCCCAACGTACCACATACGGTACGCATCATTATGTCACACTGCACACATAATCTTCCCACACAATGCCCACTGTAAAGCAGATCTCAATCTCTCAGCAAACACACCAAATCACTATTCAACCGCCCACTTCTGCTCCACATAAGGACCAGAGTTGACCAAAACGCGGGCGCTTTCCAAAACCATCTATTCACACACTCATACACACACTCAACCTCGTATGCATGTCAAAATTCTTGAATTATTCATAACTGGTAACTAAAGCGAAAGCCTCATTCTCTGTGTTTATCAGAGAGGTGCTTTCATTCGAAATTTGTGCAAATATTTGCAAATGCAAACTCAACGCACACACATCATGGGACACCCCTACCCATACTGGCATGATTTTCTCTGGCTCACTCACACAAGCCATAGAGATACATCATAGAAAGGATATTTAAACAGAACAGCAAAAACCATTTCAATCGCTCCCAACCCATGTATATCACGGTACAAGGCGCCTTTTGAGTATTAAATCTCTGCCTGCGTGTGAATTATATCTACACGCATAAAATAACGTATCTCTAGTGTCGTGTGGCGAAGATTTCCTCGCCACTATACGCAGATGTCACATATAATAGTGCCCTACCCGAGCACAGTATGAAACAAGTTTCGGTTGAACTTAGGGAATTTAAAGAATGTGTGCATGCTTCAAGTTGTACTCGGACCCGAGAGGATCACACACTTGGCCCTGTGACGTGCAAAATGCCTTTGCAACGGCATGCACTATCGTTTGTCTTTCCCAAAAATAACTGGGAACCTACGAACGAGTATCACGCACAAACAAATTTTGCGAGATTGTTGGGAAACTTCATTAGGTGTCTGTGATAAAGTTTTGTGTTGGATGTACAATAGGTGCCGCAAGTATAAGCAGCGTTTTAAATACGTGCTAAATGCCACCCCCGCATTTAGCATTGTAGTGAAATTTTATTTTATTTTTTCAAGTTGGCTGGCCTTTTTTGATTAAAAGTCTGTCTTCTCCCAAATTCTGGTGGCTGAAAGTGGGCCTGAGGTAGCAGATCCACAGTCTGAGTTGGTTGTGGGTGCCACCTTAGACGAGGTCTAGGCTGTCCGATACACTTAGACCATTATAAGGTCCCTTGTGATACCACATGAATCTAAAATTCAATTCTTCCTACTCGTCGAACCAATTGGAGCTTCTGATAAAGCGAATAAAGAAATTACGAATGTCTATGTCTTAGATCGTTCAGATCACTATAGTAGAACGCTCCCAAATGGAGTTTTCGTCTTTGTGAGAGAGCCGGACAGGTAAAGGGGAGATGGAGTATGGTTTCTTCCTCCTCCTCGTCAAGACAGCTTCTGCAAAAATCGTTTGAAAATACGCCAATCCTTTTTCAGACAGTGTCCTGTGAACACACCTACTGCAGCACTGATATGTTTCCTATCAAAGTAGATCAAGTATCTAGAAAACACGAGGTCTAACTCTGTTGTTATTTTGAATAAAAGCGGAGCTACTAGTACTTACCCTTGTGGCACTCCAAGTAACTCCATACTAAACAAATCTTTAACGAAATACTTCTTGCAACCACATACTGTAACGAACGGAACGGCTGCTGGGATATATGGTGACCATTATTCGCACCATACACTGCTATATGAGAACCAGCTTCACCCAGTCGCATCTGGTTCCTGGATAAGATTGGTTCCATCAGTGAATTGACGAGTCCCCCCTCGGATTGACGTCTCCCATGTGCACGCGAACAACACAGCCAATGCGTGTCCGGCCATTACCAGCATATCCAATCATCAATTCGAATATCTCGCAACTGCACACAAACACATTCTCCCATTTAATGCTTAATATTCTGCGGTCAAGGCGAAATTTGAGAGCGTCGATGTTATACCCGATACCGAACCGACATGTTGATGATGACTATCCGGTGAAGGATCCTGCGAGGATTAATAATTGGTTCGGTGTCATGTGTGCGATATAAAAGTGATTTACAATTCATAAAGGAGCAGACACTCTGGGATGCGGTGTCGGTGCAGAGCGGGCGTAACGTAACTTAAGTGCAGATACTTTAAGCAATCAATCGGGCAAATTGTTGATGGAGTCTACTATACGTATTTACAACCACATGCTAGGGGTGATTGTTTCGTTTCAAGTAGTGATGAGATTGGCAATACACCCTTTTGAAGATGATGAGTGACGGTAATACTCTCCTATAATGAGGTTGTTTGTTCTAGCGAAATCGATTAAAGGAAGTGAACGTCTCCTGGAACAGGTTTTTCTGTGACAAATTTTTCCTGGATCTACGTGTGTTTTTTAGACAGGCTTTGACACTCTACTGGAGATGAAAATTCTCAGTTTCGTGCGCTTGAGAGTTTACCAGATTTTCGCTTAACATGAGTACGTATACCTACCTAAAGCCACTGTCAAAAGAGAAAACATGACGTTAAATGGTATTGAAAATTTCGCCACAAGTGGGGCCATATTTTTTTTCCCAACGGAGATACGTCACAATATGTAAAATAAATGCATTCGGATCCCATACTTCCGTTGTCGACAGTTTATCAAAATTCACAACAACACAAATGAATCAGGCAACTGTCGATGTTCACCAGGACACGGTCCTACAATCCCTTGATGCGAACAAGAATTAGCCAACCTTATTTCACACTTTTGGCAGCCTAATCTACAGAGAAGAACTGGCAATTTGTTGTGTGTTACTAAACGTAGTTCAAAAATGCCCTCATGAATACTTCCTTTCTTCTTCATTTCTCACGTTAGTTTCTCTTCACATTCGAGCTTAAAGCTAGCGGTAAGACATCCCATCCCCCGTTGTAGAATTCTACAAACCGAACGACATCATTTCCAAATAACTAATCCATTTCCGCCCCATCTTAAGGGTTCCATTATCACCATAACATCCCTGCAGACACTTGCCTCACTGTAGTATGCGTACATCTCATTAATTTGCTTAATTCCATTTGAATGTAAATTGTATCTATTTGTTAGGGAATTAAGATGTTGCCATGCGACAGACACACACCGCTAATGAAGCCATTTCTCGGGTTTGCACCCTAGATTAAGAAAATGCGAGAAAAAATTAAAGAAACTCTTCAGCTTCAATTGCAAATAAAAGGGGTGCCTCACTGTGCAGACACAGCCATTGGAAGTTTCCACAAAAGACTGTAAAATACACACGCACACTTGAAGTGAACAAACTAAACTCCCTCAGCATTAATAGGGGTGAATGGAGCAAACGCAAAAAGGAAACTGCCAAACTTATTGTTTCAACTTGGGTGTAGAGTATAAGTGGGATTGTGCCAGGCACAGAACTCAGTAGCCACAAAACAGATGCATAAAACACAGCAACCCTCTCTTGCAGTCTTACCTGTGTCTATTTATGTTCTGTGTTGTCGTTGGGTGAGCGAATAATTATTGCAGCTTTTAATTGGTGCGACTATAAATCGACCACCAAAGGACAGGCTTTAATGTTGAACAAGCGAACGAAGGGGGGCAAGCAAGATTAGGGATGGACGTCAAATATACGGGCAGTGCCTTCAGATACGCCATGTAAATGTAATGTAGGGAATGTGCGGTCCTAACCCTTGCATAGTTAAAGCGCTCCGATACCACCGATTGCCATTAATAACCATTGAAGCGATAGATAGATGAGAAATGATATTCCATCTTGGTTGGCATATTGAGCCGCCGAAATAGCAAATCGTACGAAATACGCCATTGTTCAATATATGATTAATGCATCCTTGATGAGAGAGTGCGATAGCTATCTGCGCCTGTGGTAATATGCAAATGACGTGATTTATTCTAATTACGTTTCGCGCAGTTCCAGTTTATTTAATTAGCTGGTGGAATTAGCGTTTCTTTAATGAGCTGTAATGTTGCTAATTGAAATTAGGTGCTAAAGACGGAGCTCTTTTGTAAATGGTTGTAGAGTGACCTGCATAAGAATCGATTTGTTGGTGATAAATGGCGCGAGAGGTTTTTTTCGGGAGCAATGGGGTCTCAAGTGATTAATGATTCGACCGAGTTAATAGGAGGTCCATAGACCGCAATTGGGAGGGCAATTTGAACCGCACAGAAAAGCGACGATGATGGCTGTTTTGTCGCCCTCAGAGAAAGGCGCGGAGGAAAGGATATTGGTCTCCGATTTTTTTCTTTAGAAGTGTGAAAGCTATTGCCCTCTGGCACAGGTCAGCAACGACGGCATGCTGATTGGGCAAAACGACCCTGAAGCTCCAAACAGACGGAAAAGTAAGCGGAGAGTCGGTTTTTGAAGCTTAAACAAGTCGGTCGCTTATAATCTGTACAACAGTATCGAATGAGTTACCGGCCTTTAGGTAAGTCGGTGAAGAAATGGTTATATACTTAGTCCGACATTTTTCTTCCACACGTATGATAACTGCCCCCGATGAAGGTTGGTGGTGAAATATTCGCATTTATGGAGGGTCCACTCAAGCATCGCACAATTGCGACTTCTATATTACAGAGACCTCTTCCAAAAGTAGGTACACTCTAGACCTCATTAGTGTTCCCAGTTTGCTGTTTGACTATTTATACAAGAAATCTTCATCATTCTCCTCCCAGCTAGACCCGGGGCACCAAAACTCTCTTCCAAATTTTTATACATAGTTTCATCTTGTTTTTAATTTAATAAGCTCCATCAATCGATCAGGACTATAGCAATGCCTGGAATGACATTAAAACGTATAAAACATTGGCTTTTATAAATTTGCATCATGTTAATATAGAAGCATTTGTTTCTGATATTCTGGTTTAATTTTTAAGGTTTAACATTAATTTCAGTTAATTTTTTATTTGTATAAAATTATTAAATCTTTAGGTACCTAATGTATTTCTTTATAGTTAATAATAAATCCTCATTTTTTGAAACACCGTAAATTGTTCAGTCAAATTTGTTGCTCTAGGACAGTTTTTGCTAAATTTAATATTTTGTTGGGTCACCCGACCCAGATAATAATATTTGAAGTTGCATTCAACACTTTTTCTTATACTTAGTATACAACAAATACAGAATGTCTTCATATTTCTTAATGATAGTAATAATTTAATTTAAATTTTTACAACTATTGTTAATTTTCTATCAATTTATGAGAAATGAAAATATCTATCATTATCTTTCATTAAATACTGGTCCTAATAAATAAATAAATAAATAATTGGCGCGCCGACAAAATTTGCATAAACAAAATATTTAGTTAAAAATGTAAGGCCCATAGCTTCTTAGCCGAATCGGGTTTAAATTTGGATTTAAAGAGTCTCAAAGGTTTAAATTTTAAAACTTTAGACTGGACAGTGGAGCGTAGGTAAGCTTTATTTGTTATCCTTTTAACATCAACAATCGTTCCGTGACATAAGACAGCCCTGTACGACCTTCTCAATTGGAATCAGCTAGAGAATAACCAACCGATGTGTGGAGAGGCCTGTGTATAGATATAGATTTCCTGAGATATTTCCTTCTCAGTTATGAACGTGTTATAATAGAGTTGGTCCCTTCCATTCGGCCCAAGCTAGGCACATGTACCTGTTAGCCGCACTGTTTTATGTTTACCGTCCTGTAAGCACAATTTTGTTGGTCTCTGGAATTGAAGCGCTTTGTCAATTGTTTTTGAGACTGAAACTGGTTTTCCTCAAGGCTGCATATTAAGTCCAATACTTTTTGCAACATCCACTTATGATTTGTATGAATATTTGTATGTTGGCGGTACACAGTTTGAAGATGTCTGTCAAGCTTTAATTTTCCAGTACACGAAAAAAAAAGCTTACCTCTTAAAGCTAGAATGAACATTTTAGGTCTAACCTATGTCCAGAATTGGCAAGCTCTTCGACGAATTTGCAGCCTTTGTAACTTTTTTGCAATAGAAGATGTATTCATTTTTCTAGCAACATGCACGTTGCCATACAAACAGACTCGCTGCGGTGCTGGAAAGGCAAACTCTTTTATTTTAAACCCACACAGCGCCATCTATGGGACTCCAATTTTTTTCATTTTCTAAACACTGCCGTGGCTAATACGAACGAATGGACAATGGCGAGATTGTGATAACCTTGGCGTTCGCAAAACCATACGTTTTAAATTCGAAAGAACATTTTTTTAAAAACTGGGGCTTACTAAGAATCTTTTTAAAGCTCCATCTCATTTATTTCGTAGGTCACAATGTGCACCTTTTTATTGAAAATTTTACCATTATGAGTTCGAAAAAGCCGGGACACTAAAAATTATTATCGCGGGATGACTGAAACCTTATTTACCAACAAATTGTAAAATACAGGCTTCTGGTTTATGAAGCTGGTTCAGGACTTTATTGTAGGCGTACTTGCTTAATACATTTTTATTCATTTAAAGCAATTCTTTTCAAAAATTGTTGCTCCTGCACCTTGCGATTGAAGGCACCCGTTATTTCATAGTCAGGCGGTCACCACATTCAACAAGGACGAAATTGAATGCAGTCTCAATGAATACCCCAAGAGGTTAACCGATTCTATCCCGAGACAATGGAATAAATTATGCTCAACATCCCAACCTTTGTACAAAAGATTTAACAGCACCCCAGCTATGATATCCCATTTAGCTTCAAAGGATAAAAAATATCAAATTGCTCGTCACAAAAGACCGCTTTGGATATCTACCATCATGGTGGCGACAAAAGCACGACTTTTAACGTTTTTTTCTACGCTGTGAGACCATTGCAAAACACAATCTCCTCTGTCTTTCAGGTGTAAACGAATTTTGCATAAACCTATTGACATGTATACATTACACACCCTCGCGCAATAATGCTCATGTAATCTCGACCTCGCCATGAAGAGCAACGGGTCGCGTTGTTTTCGTCTATTTTCTTGCCAAGCAACCGTCATTCATCATTTTCCTCAAGGCGACCGCAGAGTGCTTGCTTAATGAAAACCACTCAAGATGCTCCACCAACAGCCATCATAACTTCGTTTGAAAGAAGGCGCGACTGAGAGAGGGATGACACCGTAAACAATCCACACCTGACCCAATCCTATGTGTCGAATATTTATCCTTGCCCTTGTTGCGGTGTGTGCAAACAAAATGAAACTTCCGGCGCAGTTTGAATATTTACACTCGCGCTTAAGACTCATGCCATACACACGTACACCTGATCCGGAAGCACAGTCACCATACAAAATGCGGGTGTGTCTGTGTATCGTTTTGCCTACGACTGTGACGGGTTGCCACGATTTAAGGATTCTTCATCACAACAGTCATCTCCTACATAGTCACCTACACATCAGTTGTTGTCATCGTCGTATCCTTGGGGACTGATGCGATGGTGGGTTCAGAATCTGCTAGAAAAATACTTCATCATACCTGTCATGCAAAATGTACACCGAATGATGCGACACAGCCAGCGCACCGTAGGAGACGACTTTCTTAACCCTGCCTACCCTGCTCCGTGTACGAAGATAAAGATTATGCACAGAGGCGTATGCCGTTGGTATGTACTACCCCGCGGAAGTAATACTCAGCGGTGCATAATTTTGCATTTTCATAGTTCGATGGCTGAATAAACCGCACACACGGGGGTAAATAATTTCAGTAATTACTTATACACCTGGCGGCACCTGGTGGCGGGACATACACCGCGAGATGTTCCTTATTCTGCCTTCTACTACATATTATATGTCATTATGCAGGAGGGTACTTTTATTTTTAGGCATGGCACTGCGACCTGCGCGAGTAATCAGCAAAGATCCTCTTTGGAGTGAAATCTGATTACAAGTCGCCGAGTGTGCATAGGGAAGGTTTGTCTTTGTGTACACACACACAGTCAAAGTGTCGTGGGCTAGATAATGATGATAAATTGCACTTACATATTAGATTTGATTCGGAAAAGGTGGTGGCTACACGTTGACACAAGCCAGATGTGCTTATCCGTCGAGAGACTTTTTTGGTTTAAGGACATCGCGGTTTCTGAGAAGTTTCTTGCTGAAGATTTTATAAGCGCACAGTCAATGGTGCCACATAATGATGTAAGCTTCGAAAATGGTGCCAACTTTAAATATGCGGAATTCAAGGCTGATATTCAGAAGTTTCGTTCGCTTCAACACGTGTTAGAACACATATTCTCTGAGCTGTACGACTCTACAATTAGGCGATTGCACTGTCCGTTGATGAGACCGTACCTCAGCACAAGTTTATTTATTGGTAGTCGTTTGTATTTTTTGCCGTTTGAACAGAGAACCTATCGCACATAAACCACTGAGTCAGTTCTTTCATCCCAATAGCGAAACATAAGCATTTCGGTGGAAAGGGTTTCATAGGCGCGATCGCTGTCAGATCTCTGTGGTGTGCATTGAGTCTAACGAGTTACGAAGCTTGTAACACCGGTTGGCAACAGATTAATTTTGAATCAATTCTAATGGAAACGTATGGTTGCTCTGAACTCGTAAGCGAGGGTTCTCCGGTCTGATTCGAAGAACAGCACAAACAACATCTTAAAATTTCTAAAGTGCACCACTTCTCTGAAAACTCAGACAATTCCAGGGAGTATGTCAGTCTTGGTAGAGTCTTTTCTATCATTCGGCCGTTCCATTAAACAAAAACTCATACAAAACGAATGGCTGGGAAAAGATATAGGCGTAGGGTTCCTAAATAGACCTGTTGCGCCAATTTTTTATTGAAGTGATTACTTCTTTAGACGCGTTGGGCACTTTTGAGATGGGAGGTAACCAATGAATTCGCGATACCGATACCGCGTTCTCTTAGAAAGGACACTAACCAACGACCATACCAAGCTGGAAACATTGTTTCTCGTCCGATCAACGAAATTAAGCAGAGTTGGGTGCAGTTAGTACTTATGGTGGACCGCTGGGGAACACCGCGTGTCGTTGGTATTTCACGGCAGCGTTGCAAACTAATTTTGACGAAAAGACCCTTAGGCCCGATTCGCCACGGATTCCACCTTTTCCCTGGTGAATCTTAGAACTTACGTTAATCCGGACGTTTTAAGAAAACGGTGGGTATGGTGTGGTGAATTAAGTGACAAGTATTTATAATTCCTTAAAACGAATATTACAAGGACTTATTTTATTTTACCTACTTAATCCATACAGTACAGGATGTTTACATTGTAGTTGTGAACAATGGATTTCGATAAACTATATGGATCATCTGCAAAAATATAATAAAATCATTATCGACAAAGAATTATTTTACTGGTAGCTATACAATTTTAGTTTCGGTTCTTTTCGATTGTATCTTTAAGATATTTTTGTTATGAAACTGCAATGAAAATTTTAGAAAAAAAATATTTTTTTCGTTAAACATTCATACTTCATTTAGAAGACAAATACGATGAATTAATTTTCAACTACAAAAAATTGGTTGGTATCAGAATTTCTAAAAATGTTTGTCATGAATGACCTATTAATTTATTTGTAAGTGCTATGAAGGCTGTAAAGGGTTTTTCAATAGGGACGCTGCAAAAGTAGAGCGACAGGGACAGCAAACGACGCCGAATTTCTTGCCGCTCTTTTGACATTTCTCTTCAGTAAGGTTTGCCATTTCACGATGGAAAGATATACGAGCCGACAACGAGTCGAAATTATTTAAATTTCCTACCGAAATTCGGAGTCAGTGGCCTCAACGTTGAGAGCGCTACGTCCAATTTATGGCCGTCATAATCGTCTTAGCAGATCAACAATTGAGCGTCTAGTGGAAAAATTTGAATCCACAGGCACAGTACAAAATGTTCCCGTGCCAGTTAGACAAAGAAGTGCCCGTAGTTCCGAGAATATTGCTGCCGCTGAGACTTCAGTTGAAGAAAGCCCAAATGTGTCTCTCACACGTCGTTCTCAAGCGTTGGGCATCTCTGTGGCGTCGTTGTGGCGAATTTGGCGAAAAGATCTTGGCCAACATCCTTACAAGATTAAATTGACGCAAGAACTGAAGCCGCTTGACCACCAGAAGCGTCGTATGTTCGTGAATTGGGCTGAGCAACAACTTGCAAATGATTTGGATTTTCATCGAAAAATCATCTTCAGCGATGAGGCTCATTTCTGGCTGAATGGCTTCGTCAATAAACAAAATATGCGGTATTGGTCAGGCAGCAATCCACACGTATTCCATGAGTCATAATTGCATACCGTTCAATGATAACCGAATATTTTTGGCACCAATTGGATGATATGGACTTGGAAGACATGTGGTTCTAACAGGACGGCGCCACAAGCGACACAGCGAATGTCACAATCAATTTATTGGAAACCAAGATTGGAGAACGTGTTATCTCACGAAATGGTCCAGTCGCTTGGCCGCCTCGGTCGTGCGAATTGACGCCGTTAGACTATTTCCTGTGGCGCTACGTCAAGTCTATAGTCTATGCCAACAAGCCAGCGACGATTGATGAACTTCGTACGAATATCGAACGTGAAACTGCAGCAGTATCGGCCGTTTTATGCTTGAAAACCGTCGAAAATTGGGTTCAGCGTCTGGAGTCTGGACTTCTGCAAGCGTGCCCGTGGTTGCCATTAAACAGAAATCGAGTTCCATACATAATTGCATCGAACGTACTTTCACAGGAATAAAGAATTTTATTGATATCCAAAACCGTTTTTGTTTTATTTTAAAAAAAACTTGTGGCGCTCTTATTGAAAATCCCTTTATATCATTTTGAAAGGTAACATTTTATGTTTAGTTATCGTGTTACGCTTAAATTATATATATTCAAGTTATACCTGTTCAAAATTATTTATGAAGCCTACATAAAGTGCGGTTTTATAAGCCTCCACCAACATAGTAAGTTGTTTTCAAAATAAACATTATCTCGGCTGACTCAATTGTTTTCATTAATTAAGTTAGTTTGACATTCTTTTGTATACCTTTTAAATTGTTTATAATATTGAAATAAATTTAATTTAAATTTAATTTTCTTTTCTGTTATTGCACGGAAACTTCATGAAAAGATTATTGCTCAAGAATCTTACCCACTCAGAAATGTTCTTATTTTTCCCCTGAGCCCCAACCTATTTTAAATTTTATTGTTCCTTATCAATTTTTCCCTTTGAATTCGTTGAATTGTTACTGTCGACATTCGCCGGCGAAATAATTTTTCGCCAAAAACAACAAACGAAAATAAAAACACGGGTACAAAAATGTGTTACTTTATACGATTGAATATTTTTCAGTTTATTCCTTTATTTATGTATTGATTGCATTTGTTATTAACCATTTTGCAAAATACATGTTTTCGTGTACAAAAAGTTTTTCCTGACGATTCGAAAAATGCACACTTAATTGTTCAATTATTCACTTCTGTCGGCACTCCGGGAGTGCCCCGTTTTTTTTATATTTATTCTACCGTGTTTGACATCCTTTCTCGCCGAGTTGGCTCAGTACTCACCAAAGTAGAATTAGAGGTCATTCTGCTGCTTTAAAGAACTCATTCAGGTACGTCGAATGAGAAGTCAGTTAGAATGATAAATACAGTTTTGCGGTCGCTTTACCGACCCAAACCACTGAAAATCTATTTCAATCCTTTCCCTTGGCTGTACATAATTGACTCATTCAGGCGGTCCTATTAACCCTTGCAAGGGCAAATGCATCGCCCCTCATTTATTTAAATAATATGCACCCAATTTGAGAGAGGTTTCCTCTCACCCACGCCATCGGGCATGTCCCAAAATAGTTCTTTCATTCAAATACACTCAAGGATACACCTCTTTTAGCTTCAGCCACATCCACACGCCGACATATCCTATTGACGTTCTTGTGCTTAATAAGCTCCATTCATGGGTGCAACTCATCTGTACTATCATCGTCAAAGTCAGGAACACACACCGAGAGCACCGAGACCGACTAGACCACGTAGCATGTACGTACAAGTACCAGTACCAGAATAGCAGCCACGTCCATAGCGAGTGAAATTCAACGCTACAACAAAAAACACATAAACAGGAACAACAAGACAAGTCTGAAAGTAACCATAGTAATCTCAACTCAACTGATACGTAAAAGGGAATAAAATTAAAATAATAAAACAGATCCCCACCCCCACCCACTACATGCGGCATTTTCAGATGAATGCATCCTTTCAGAGAGGGTCCCGTTTTATTTAAAGACATCCTTGCTGTACTACGTTCAGGCATATCTACACAAATCTAATGCACATCCGGTCAAAGTGAGGAGGCAAAATCGATAAACCAGTTCTTGATGGTGTGTATACATGAATAGCTATATAGCCAGCTTGTAAAACCGATACAAATCAAGTCCTTATATGTACTTGGCCCCCTTTGTTCTGTAGACTTCTATTCAATAAAAATAAAGTTAAAGTCATTTGGGTGCATATTTCAATACTACATCGAAGGAAATACACCGCACCATGTATAGGCGCACATAACTACACAACTGACTTAGATTATGTGAGTAGGGGCGCTCGCTTTCAAGGACCATGTTACGCGATGATGGCCAGACTTTATGTCTCCCATGATACCTTATCCTTTGTTCGAACACTTATGATGCTTTTTGCCCAGTGCCCGGGTATAGAATATAAAAGGATCTTCGTTGGTATGCGTCGCAGTGTATGGGCTACCCTGCCAAATGTTCACAGTTTTATCTTTAGAAATAGGTGCATCCGAGTTGTATGGCTTGTGCAACGTTGCTTGGCTTTAGTTCTTCGAAAAGGCGAGGAAACCTTCCGAATTCTTCTCGGGTATTACGGCGAAGAGTACGGCCAACTACAAAGGACAATGAGGATTTCCCATGACCCAGCCCTTTCGAGCAAATTAAATGCGATTCTCTCCGTGAGGGGTAATTCCATTAAATATTTAAACAGGAAATTGGAAAAGCTACCCGTTCAAGCTTTTCTTTCAACAAGCAATCACAGGTTTATGGGGCGTGCGAGCCTGGACCGCTTCTATTAACTTGCCTGTGAGTGATGGGAGATGTGGTCGGCGGGTTTTGCTGATGCTGGGATGCTGGATGGGTGGGTTTTTGAAAGTCGGTTTTTAAGATTCTCATATAGAGGAGATGATTTTTCTATCATCAAAACAGTTATCGGTCCAAAGTAGCATGCTTTATGAAAACTTCCTTTTAAAATGATCTGCGGGTAAAACATCTTTAAATTAGAAGATTCTAGAGGAAATATCTGAAAAAGTGTTTGCTAATAAGACAAATATTCAAATATAACAAAGATATCCTTGAAATAACAAAACACTTTTGTTTTGAAAGCAGTTTTTTGAAGAACGTCCTCTATTGGGTTTTTGGCACACCACAGGATGGAATAAAAATAAACAAAAAAAATCTACTATACTTTTAATGCATTTTGGTGAGATGTCCTTTTTAAGGATTTTAAGAACATTTTCGTATTTTAGATTCTTACAAGACCTCTGTGCAATAAATCATTAAATAAACATTTTTTGAAGAACGTCTGAGAAAGGTGGTCTTATGAAGGATTTTCAGGACCTCGATCTCACTTTCGTTTTGGAAACAATTTTTTGACGAACGTCCTTTATTTGACTTTGGCATACCGCAGGATGGAGTAAATATAAACAAAACAAATCTGTACCTATTATTTTTTAGGAGCATTTTGGTGAGATGTTCTTTTTGAGGATTTTAAGGACATTTTGGTCAAAATCGATTGTTCAAATACCTCTGTGGAAAACAACATAGAATAAACAATTTTGAAGGATATCTTAGCAAGGTATTCTTATGAAGGTTTTGCAGGACCTCGATCTCACTTTCGTTTTAAAAACAATTATTTCACAAACGTCCTTTATCGGGTTTTTGGCACACCACAGGATTCAATAAAAATAAAAACAAGTCTGCGTTACCTACTTTTTAAGGCATTTTGGTGAGATGCCCTTTTTAAGGATTTTAAGGACATTTTGGTAATTGGTTTTTTTGAGGACCTCTGTGCAAGAAATTATTAAATAACAATTTTTGAAGAAAGTTTTTTTTTTCTAACAGACTATCCTAGTAAACCTAAGGTAAACGGCTTATTGTTCCTTGGTTTCACGGAGACGCCTCACATCAGATCTTAGAAAGTTGGTCTTATGAAGGATTTTAAGGACCTCGATCTCAATGGGATCCTCATAAAACAGCAACAAATCCCTTTTCAGTACCCATGGCACCTCGCAATACTCCAACAAAGCCAGTCGTGTTGTAACCTCTATATGTTTAGCCCAGACTTCAACCTGTCGCTGTCGCTCGAAACTACTACCCAGCGGCGAATTTTGGATGTTACACTTAAAAAATTACTAAGAAGCCGTGATCTTTCATTTCAATTAGAGTCCCACTGGTCACTTAAAAGTTGTCTCTCCCCAACCACCCCATTCAATTCACAGAGCTCTTGATTGAGTCTTGCAGCATCCCACGTGACTTGCCTAAACTATATTTACCTTGAAAAGGTCACACGAAGTGCTCCCGAAGTTAACAGCTTTTGTACGTTGATTGCCGCGAAAAGCGTTCTCATTTATTTTGCTGGAGTCGCACAATGGACGAGACACCATCCTTTGCCTGGGTATGGGTAATGATGATTACGTTCATGGAAAACCGTCCGAACCCCCCAACCAAACAGAGCATTTTCCCAACTAATTGAAATGTTCCGTGAGCGTGTAGCGAATCCGAATGGTGCCACATTGCGGCATTGATTTCTCTAATCAACTGATATATCTGCACGAGTTTTGGCTTCCATTTGCGATATGTTCGCTCATAATTAACGCACGCAATTCATTTGGAATAATCCGATAGCATTTTGTACCGCCCAAGGCGCCACTATCTCCTGTCCGAAATTTAATCAAAATAAAATAGGTGTGCAACTACATTTAACGTTGCAAATAAATGTGGCATGTTATCCGACCTGACCGTTGTTGGCTCCCCGCCCAAATCACATTAGAAACTCTCATCTATTTTTTTCGTAAGCACACCTTTCCCATTTGGAAGTGGAAACAATATGCAAATCATTTGGGTCGATATGAGTTTGTATCTGTGACTGCAGTAGGTACTATCGCGAACCATCCCAATGCGAGAATCTACCGCAACGCACAATGCTTATGAGCATTGAGCATTGCATATACGATGTGCAGTAATTTTTTTAATTACGACTTTCAATGAAACAATAAGCTAATTGCAGGATGTGCCGGACATTGATCGCGTTTAATCGTCCGTTGAATGAGATTTTCCCATGGGTGATCTTTTCGAAAGACGAGTTTGTGCATTTTTCTTTTGGGCTAGGAAAGCTTTATAGCCGAAAAAGTACTACTTAAATTTAATTTTTTAAATTATACATAAACAAACTGGGCCAACCGATGGCTTAAACCAAGATGACACTTCAATCAGCACATCCCTCTGAAGGATAGGCCTTGCATTTGAATAATCGATCTGTCTTTTTGGCGTTGGAAGAATGTATCAAGGAGTTCCTTTATGATTCATTTCTTCAGGGAGGTTTATGGGTGGATTGAGCGAAGCCTAAATCGGTTTAATGAACTGCAACTCAGTTTTTCGAATCATCACACAATCTACCCAAAAGGTCTAAGAATGTTTTTTCAACACAATATTGAAAAGCTTCTTCCACTCCGAAACATGTATTCAACGACAGTGACACCTTCATTTATTCGTGCTCATCACTTCCCGCCGGACTTAAGACCTCTCTCTATGCCACATCTCACTAACAGTACCACATCAACACCCGCTCTTTTAATATAATCATTAATTAAAATAATCAATCTTGCTTATTCCTTTAATCCCATCGCCATATCCGATATGGGAAGAAGGAAACAGCAAATACCGCCATTAGGCCGCCCCTATAACAAAGTACCTTGTATAAATGTGTAAAATTGTAAAAGGACCAACTATCCATTAATACAATGCCGACAGCCTAATTAACGTTTTACACCGCCAAAAAAAAAAAGGTATAAACAGGAAAAAAGAAAACGAAAAACCAACCATGAGGTGCTAAATTAATTAGTAGCAGCTCGTCACCGCTAGGGGGCGAATTCCATTTTGTGTTTCAACTAGTCAGCCGGATGGAGCGACACTCTTCCGCTCGCCTGCTGTCACGTCCATCCGACCACCGTCATACCGAAAACCGAATGAGACAGTTTCCAATCCGGTTTCCACCTTAATTTGTCTGAACTCGCTTTTACATCCTCACACCCTTGCAGGACCAGCCCTGTAGTAGAGAAACCAACCAAACAACCGAATAACCACCCATCAACCTTGTTACACCGTTTTGCTAGTTTGCCAAAAACCGATGAAATACCTACCCAGGATAGATGAGTATGAGCTGTGGCATCGCCTTCGGGATGGATAATGGAAGAGAAAATGAATTAACTTTTGCAATTATTATTGTTATACAAGTCTGAAGTTTAATTAGTGGGGTGGAAGACCGGTTGGCTCAGGCTAGGAACAAAAAACTAAGAAATTGGTTTGCCTTGCTAGATATTTTCATTGGCCGCAAGGTATAATCATATTTTTACTCCTTTAGGCGTTGTTGTCTTAGGGTTGATTATTCAATTTAAGTCACAGTCACAGCAAGGCGACAGGCGGTAGGGGTGAAACGTTTGTAGTTTGTAAGGCTTAGGAGTGATTTGCCACTTTCAGTTTAGGTATAAAAATATGACGAAATGAAACTACAAAAACAAGTTAGGGGAACTTTCGACAGTCATCAGAATATTTATATTTCTTGACATTCTTGAGCTTGACATAAAATTTTTAAGCACCTCTTCATCACTTGTTCGATAAGAGCTCATAATTACCGCTTTGAAAAGTTTTTAATAAAACCCGAACGTGTTTAATGTCAAACTTCTAACCAGTAGTTCTCGGCTTCGAAAAATCCCAATATATCTCTTACAAGGCTCCACCATTTGCAGTTTAAAGTGTTGACTACATGACCCTTTTCCCTGTCCTGAAGACGATATTTTCAGGAGCTAAATTTTGACGCAATAATTGTACCTAATTCTCGACATCAAACAATTTCTTTATAGAGAATAGACTCTAAATTTTTACCCACAATTTATCACTGGCAAGTAAAAATGTTAATATTGATTTTTAGTCGAATAATACACCAAATTAGAAAATTTCTTTATTCGGAAAGATTTTTGTCAAAATTTGAGTAACAAATTAATTTGTGTACTTAATTTTTGTATAGGGTTCCATAGATTAACGAATTTGGACGTTCTTACGTTACATATTTTTAAAATTGAGTAAAATTGTGATCAAATTTTTGACGAACATATTCTAACCAAAAAATGTGCCAAAGTCGACTTCAGGCCAAAAACTGACAGAAGTAGGGATGTATTTGTTTTTGCTTTAGAAGTAGGTATTGCTCAAGAACAGAATATGGCTCAAACTTTTTAGTAACTACCAATAGGCCCCCTAGATTTGGGTTGATGTATAAACCTTACAACATCAATCAGTGGGCTCTTTTGAACTTGTCTATTTCTGACTGATTTTAGCAAAAGCTCATGTCGCTCTTCGAATATCACAATATTGGTCAAGATGAACATACAAAAATCTATTTTTTGGGTGAAATTGACAAAACCCCGTTAGCCATATGGTGTCATATAAAATATGCTGAAGTTTTTGACCAAAAATTTAATATGGCGTTTGAATCAGATCAGAAACGATTTGTGTACCAAATTTTGGCGGAAAATATTCGTCTCTTGACAATAGAAATCTGAAAATATTGGCTCTATATGGTTTGGGACAGATATTACGAAGCTGCGTTGTTGCATGGAGACGTTATTTGATCAAAAATTCCCAATTGTCGGCTTAGAAAAGTCCGTGTATTAACTTTTTTTTCGAATCGGGTAGAAATGATTAAACTTGTCGTTCACTTTGATTTCGGTCATTTTAATTTTAAAGTGCTGACCAAAAAAACTTGCTCGCCATGTTGGATCTCCTTTTTTGACGTTTGAAATTTTTGATCAACAATCGCCGTTTTAAAAAAATCCGAAGTTTTGCAGTCGATGGAGATAAGTTGTAGTGGAGCTAAGAGGCTCTTCAAAAGGCCGATTATTAGAAGAGCACACCGATGGTTACATAGAACGATATTTCCCATGAACAACTTCATTGCCAAGCCAATTTATAATATAACTTAATTACAAATGGAAATCCCCGAAGCACTAATGAAACTCTACCCGCATAGTCCTTCCGGGCATATCGACAAAATCCGCATTAAAACTTCGCCCGACTACTTTTCTCAGTTTTTCAGTTCACAGTTACTCCCTCATCTGTCAAGTTATATCCACGTATTTCTAGAAAATAAAGGAACTTAATTACGAATAAACAAACACTCAATATGCATGCACCACTACCGTCGTAGTATCGAGAAACCAGGACCCTATCTGATTTTGCACGCCAACTTGGACTCGCTGGATCAGTTTCACTCTGTCTATCTGTTTAATATTCAACCCTTGCTTCGCCTTTCATTTATCCTTTGCTAAAGAAGGGACGAACAGCATACCGGACACACAGAATGCACTTGCAAATAAATCCACTATCTCTATCTCTGTATTGCTTTACCTAATTTGCGTCCGCGTAGTTCCACTTAATTAATGTCTCAGTCGAAGGAGTGCTTTTGCTTTCCCTTTCAGGCCATTATACAGATGTGAGTGATACCCCGAAGAGCTTTGGCAATTTATTTGTGTAATTAATTTAGAAGGATTTGCCTTTTTATCACCGTCAGCCGCCTCACTTCTCTCAACCGATCCCATCCTTAATCGCTTGCCTACTTAAAAATGTATTTTTCTCCACGTCTAGACGTTCAATTGCAGCCAGCCGCATATGAAGTCCTTAATTTGCTATATAATTCATTCAACTCACGTGGGCGGCCGGCTGGAGTATCCACAAATGTGTGTTGGTATATTTTATATGGACAATAATTTGTTTTCATTCTCACGTAGACTGTTTGTGAAATTATTTTTATTTTTTAAATAAAATTTATCAAAAAAAAAAAAAGAAAACAGCTCTGCAATTTATTTCGAACAATTTCCGTGAATACGCTTGCAACCAGGATAGCGCTTAAAAAATTCCACAAAGAGGAGTATAATTGTCTTTTTGTGCGTACCGTCTGGTATTTGTTTGCGGTCAGTCTGGTGAATTCGGTAGTTTTTTTTGTTCGTATTTGTGCTTCTGGTGAAGAGAACGCTTGTGTTGCATTTAGTGGATCAGGGGTTATGGCTAATTAAATTCGCTTTTCATTTGTAAGTGCAAAACTAAACCGTTTGAATAAGATGAACTTTTCTTTTGCCTCAATATTTGGGGGTGCTTTAAGGAAATAATTTGCCATGGGCGTGGGCGTCCAACAATAAATTCAGCCCTAACCTCGCTCACAATTTTTTTAATTTGTTCCCTTGAACATGGATCAACTTATCATTGTGATGACATAAAAACCATGAACCTCCATGAAGCCCTTTGTAATTTCATAGCATTTCATAAGGATTGATTTAGTCGTTTCAACGTGATGCGTTAACAAAGTTTTTGGTTAGTTGACTTGTCGCGTTTCAACTTTTGTTACTAAGAGAATTGTGTGGGCTAGGACTTTTCTTGAACCGAATCGCGTCATCCTTGAACAATACGCAAAGCAATTTTATTTTTATTCAGTTAACTAAAATTAGTTCGATCTACAATCGGACGAATGAGCAGATGTTTCGTTTTCGATTCCATTGGCAATATTGTTATAACTTTCTGATCAAACCGCCTATCAAGATTAGACAAGTAATGTCTTCCGTCAGTCAACAGTAATTCAGGGCCGGCATTAGGTGAAAACGTTTAAAGGTTTTCGTGTACACGAACAGTTTGCTTCATGTAACATCAAAAACGAAAGAAATTCTCATGGGCGCGAAAAAAAAAAACGAACGAACACATTTTCTTTGACGTTTTCGCTTTTCTTGCTTTATGTAACCTTAAAAACGAACAGATTTTATCGTCTCCACGAAAGAAAACAAACGACAGCTATTTTGTTGACGTTTATCATTTTCCTATTTATTCTCTTTGAGTTTGGTGATTTTAACTTTTAAGATTGTGCTGAATATTTTACTAGAAATGCTAACAAACTATTTTTTGTTGACCAGCGAAAGCGACGAAAGTGAAATGGAAAATGAACGCGTAAACTTAAACAAAATTAGAATAAATCTGCGGGATTGTTCGAATCCTTTCACATTACCTGACAAAAGGTTGGTTTATTTAAATTCGGTTCTTAGTTCGAAATTTATTTTTTGTTCAACGTTTTAGGTTAAACATAGCTGCCTTTCATTTGCATACAGGTACACGAAATACATACGTGCCTCCTATTTTAAAGCTTTCCTCAACGTCAAAACAACTTAACGAAAATAAAGCTACATACTGAGACAGCCAAACTATAATTTTGTTGTCACACAGTTTCTCAAACCTAAACGAATGTGAACAAAAAAACGTTAGGAGTTACATGAAGCAGATTTTCGCTTTCGCGTGATTTATTTCGTTTTTTGAAACGCGAAAGTGGTTTTCGTTTCGTTATTTACAGAATCCCACTCCAGAGTTCAGTTAGTGTGCTTTTAATTCTGCTCTTGGACTTATTTTTTAAAACGTTATCCCAAACCTCAACCATTTCTCGAGAACTGCAATAATAATAATAATAATAATAATAATAATAATAGTTGACGCAGCAGATCCGTAGGGACCATAGGCCTAGCTTCTCGCAACCATTCGTATTGTGTGAGTTTTTAATTTTTGGAACGAACGGAGGGATCTACAATTTTATGCCGATTCCAAGCGGCCGATTGAAAAGCTTTTTCAAGAGAGGTGGTGCAGTGAAAAAATGCAATTTTCATATAGGTACCACTAGGCGATCGTAGACCTTCGTTTGCAAATAGTCTGACTGCATGACACGTAGATTTAAAATAATTTCACTCTGGTTCGTCACCTGTGTCAGAAGACACCTTAAGATTGCTGTAACCGACTTTAATAGTTAAACTCTCATTCATCGTTAAGCAAAATTCGTTTTTTTTTTATGGACATGCAAGAGCAATGATCACACAACACCACAAAGAGTATGCCCTTGCTCCTTGTAGCTATGAAAATTTAACGCAAATTTGATTTTCAAAAGCGCAATGGTTTTTCTTTTATCAATTTGTGACTGTTCGAAATTGGATTTCAAAATCTTGAATTTTATGATCGTTTTTGATATATCGCCCTTTTCCATTTGGGATGTGATTTGTGTTTACAAATGAGCTCCTCCCTCCTAAAAAGCTGTCAATACGATTTTATTGTTTCCCATGTTTACGTAATAGGAATATCTATAGAAAGAAACGCGATAACTCGTGCTTTTATGTCCCTTAATATCCTAGAGGGCACCACATCACGTAGCACATACATTTCCGACAAGAATATCCATCGGATTTATGGTATTTATCTTTTTTCATATTTTGTTTTTATTCATTTCAGAGCCTAATCGAAAAATGGATGCTGAAAGGAAATAAATCTTACTCGGGCTACGTTAACAAAACGTGAATAACTCTTTGCCTTATCCATGTCGCATTAGGCGGGGGTTCTTTTATGTCACTCTTTCTATCTCGCTTTCTCTATCAGTTAGAAAAAGAATCGCGCATTTCCAGTCCGTGGCTTTGTGCAGCGTTTTGTTACAGAAAATTTGCATTATCTTTATTAGAATTTTTGTTATCCTTGGGGAATATATTCCACTTTTGAGTGGGTGGTTGTGCAGCGTGTGGGTAGGAGTGGAGATGTTCTGAAGTCACTCATTTGCGCAGATTTGTTGTGGTTACATGTTATGTAAAATTTTGTTGTCTTTTACTAAATTCAAATGTGCACAAATGTCGAATGCTCGCAGCCGGAGTCGGAGTGTGTAAATGATTTTTTAATGGTACCACAATGAGAGTGAGAATGAGTGTCTCTGGGTTTCGCAGAAAGGACGTAAAAGCTGGGTAACACGGAATACGAATCATTTTTTGATTTACTGTGTGCACATCATGTAGGTAATGAGCGATTTCGCGGCAAGTAAATGACTGCTTTGGGGTCTTTGGGTTACTTTTTTTTTCTAACCCTGAACGAAGGATATTATCTGTGGTTATATTTTTTCTTACAGCAGTAGGTTGGAATTCGGTTCATCCTTTTTTCACTCGAATTCATTATCCAGTGGAAGTAGGGGTAGAAGCTTATTTTAATTTCTTACGTTAAGGCGCGTTAACTGTGCAACTACTGCGCTTAGCTATTTTGCTTTAAACTTCGCGTTGCTCGTTATTTATTAATTGGTACTAGTGTATATGAAATAAATGAACTTTGGAATCTCTGCCATCCTTCAGTCGTCCTCTTATCCGAGGGCTTTTTGTTTACCAGTTTGGGGATTATCTCTGATGATTAAAGAGTGGTGAAAGATCGAGTATTATGGAGGGTCCACAGGATGATCGTCCTCCAGTGAATTTTATTGCAGATGACGAGGACAGCGAAATACATTATGGTGACTTTACAACTCCTAATTAGGAGTACATAATTAAGATTGCATTTACATAAATTGACTGAGGCCAATAAAAGCCTCTCGGTCAATAACCAACTGTGACCAAATTGGAAGCGGTTATTATTCTTCCCTAGGCGTATTTTTTCACTGCTGCTTTGTCTTTCACGGGGGTTTTCAGAGACAAGTGAGGCTCCCTTACTATATCATCGCAGTTTTTGCTTTAAACATACCGATACAGAAATTCGTCATTTTTGACGCAGTTTGCAAATAAAGTAGCCTCCACAGGCAAACAACAAAATTTTGACATCCGTTCACTGGGACTACAAATTCTGTCTTATACTAAGGGGTATGCCAAAACAACCCTACCTCCCTTAGTCCGCAGATTTCCTCATTATACAGTTTCTTGAGTAGGTACAGCCAAAGAGCCGCCAACTAGACATCGTTCAGTGGATGTGGACATGGACACATTATTACATCCACCATCGGTCGGAAAATTCTTTTAATTTGTTTTCGCGTCGTATATTCCTTGGGGATCCCAAAACTCCACCCTAACTCTTATATTTCTTTTTTTGTTCCATAATGCGAGCTGAAAACTTTATTTGCAATATTAAGTTCGCGCTGTCTCCCCAATCAAATGATTGCATCTTCACTGCTGCCAGGCCATAAGGAAACCTAACACATATCCACGACACTAAACTCAATTTACAGTGCGCGTCGCATTGCTGTGAAATTACACCAAAAGTCCTCTCTTCCACTGTCGCACTCACAATAATCGTTGCCCGCGTAAAGTGGCTTTGAAAATTCACCCAACTCGAACTGAAAGTTTTATTTTAAGCGGATTATCAAAAAAAAAGAGGCTTTCTATCTAAATCTGTACCAACTACACACAAACGGTGTATAGTTGCGGATGACATTACCCAGCAGCCAGCACTTGTGCCAACACGCTGCAGAGGAAAAATGCCACATTGGAGTTTTTGTTTTTTTTTGGATACTTTCCCAGTTTCCAGCAAGGCATTTATGCTCTGTCAGACGCAAAATGCGAAATGTGTTAGATAGGGCACGAGGAATGGCACAAAAAAAAAAAAGGAAAACTGTTTAAGCCGCTTATAAGAAGCGAGACTGTCGCACGGCAGTAAATTCACAGATTGTCCGGAATGGATAATAAGGCTATTTTCAAAACGGGATAGAAGCAGGAAGTCCTATCGCGGTGATTAGATCTGCGACAGTTTGCAATGTCCTCTTTGAACTAAAAACAGAGAAAAAAAATATCCATGTCAGTTTCTTGAGGGAGGGAAATAGGACTACAACCATTACCAATACCGCCCATTCATTTGAGGAGTTTTTTTCGTCATGCTGCTGCGTTGATTATCTCTCTCAGTTGAAAAACCACAACGAGCTGTTCGTATTTAGTCAAAGGTCCGGCAGAGTTTGGCCTATTTGTGCGGTGTCCACCATACATTTTCTCGCTTTTTCCCTCATTCTACGACCGCAATGTTGAGGCCGGTGCAATCCTTAAATTCAATTAGAATGGAACACCTAAAACAATGTAGCTGGTGGCATCAGTTGATGTTTAAATTAGCTTCGGGAGTGTAGAGTTGAGTAGATGTGTATGTAGGAGTGAGGCAAATGATGCGGAACGGTTTTAATAATTCCCTCGAGTTGCAGTGATAAGGTAATTGCGGCGGGTTGGCTAATTACGTTGGCCCGAATTCAAAATGAAGAGATAAAGTCGGTTGGTCAGTGTGTGGCGGTGGTTTTGGTATTCATTCGATGCAGTTTCGGCGAACTGATATCGCTCTGGGAGGAGTATCGTTTCCATTAGTAGGGTTAAAATTAATTTTTGAGTAGGTACTTTTGGACCGGGTGACGACTTGCGAAGAATGCGGCTGTAGAGTGGGGACAACCGAAATTGAACTTTAGTGGAATTTGCTGGAATTTAAATCTGTAAATTGATTTGGATAAATATAAATATAAATATAAATATAAATATAAATATAAATATAAATATAAATATAAATATAAATATAAATATAAATATAAATATAAATATTTTCAAAGAAATTCAAAGTGGTTCTGAGCGCTTCTTAAAATTCACGAAACAAAATTCGAAACAATCAAACCAAAGGTAAAATCTTCACCGCTTCTTGCTGGCCATTTTAAATGCAAATTACTTTCGACTTATAGCATCTCAACGAGTGAATCCTTCGGAACCGTGTTTAAAAGTCTCCCATCTGCAAACTGTGCACAAACTCGTCCCCGGGAAAATCGCCAATAAAATTTCCTCCCATAGGAACACTTCTTTGAAAGCTTGCAACTCGCAATGGAAGGATCAAGTCCTGCTCGGCGAAACCACCCATTCTCTACCAAATTACACTCATACGGTTCAGTGCATTGGAACTCGGCTAATTAGAAATAATTGGCTGCCGTATAAAACCTACGTCCATCATTTGAATGATTTGCAGTCGTTTGCCGGTGTTTAGTCAGTCGTAATGTGATGCGTATGCTGTGCCAAAGGAAAGCAGCCCCTTCAATATGCATCACAAAGGTGGTGGGTGCTTCTGTATATGCAGCTCGACACATTGCGGTGGTCTTTCGCTTGGATTGAACGAGAAAAATGTTGGTGAGACAACAACAGGAAAAAAACCAATGCCAACCCTCTAACCAGACACCACAAATGTGTTCATGGACTCATGGCTTGCAATTCAGTTTTCAGTTCGATTTGGTCTGGAGAGAGAATTTTTTTATTCACTTTCAAAGGATTTCAATAAATCATCGTTTGTCCCGGTTGTAGATGGGGATACTGACCGGGTGTGCTCAGTGGTGCAGTGGATACGTAGAGGTTAGTTTCTGTGGCTCGTTATGTGCGGCAGATTGCGAATGGTCAATGAACGCAGCTAGCTAGCATCCCTTTGTGATATGCGACCGATAGTCGAGGAATGAGAACAGTTACTTCACTTCAATTGACGTAGCAATTGGCTTCAGAGTAACAGATGTAGGTAGAACTAAAAGAATAGGGATCTAGGAGAGGACAGCTAGCAACTTGGATTAGATTATGGTGGCAATAAGTGTTTGATTGGATTATGATACGACGAAGGCCTAATCCCTTTTAACATTAATAAAGCTAGTTATCAGCATTGCCAAACAAACAAAAAAATCACTGGACACAATCAGTACTCTAAGGCCTCACTCAAAATTCACAACGCATCCAACCAGGCCAAACTATTAAACAAAAGAAATGCGAAAAATTATTTGCTGGTGACTTTCAATTATTATTACAAACTCCGCACACATCGTACAATTAATCTAAATACAACGATTATTTATTCCACTCGTTCAGGAATTAATTTCCTGTTCCATTTTTACGTGCACCGTATCCTTTCTCATATTTTATGTATTTTTATTCGTTTATTTATTGCCATAGTTTCAACACGTTCCCGAATTCATAAATATTAAATGGTAGTCGCCCGCCACGCGAAACTCGAGCACTCCACTCAGTCAGTCGGGGACATGGGCGGAATCAGTATATACCTATACCAAAGCCAAAAACGAACAGTATAGCGTGGAATGCAAAGGCAAAGCAACGACCGTCAGGGAAGAAAGGATAATTTGGGTATTTGAAAAAAATGCCTCCTACGCCGCACAAATACCGCACCAGCACACAAAGATTTGTTGCAAAATTTACATTTTCTGCTTTCTATTTAAAATTTTCAATGATTTTTGCGTTTTTGTCTGTCCATGCTGCCTTGCTCCTTTCCCATGGGGTGTGTACATGATTTTCGTATAACCGATGAGAAAATTTCTCTCCCGTCGCAGCATGACGACCAAACCGTCGACCGACAATGGCGAGGGCGACAACACGACGGATGTCGGATTGGAATCGCGTATACGCAAAAGGATATTATGCGAAGAGTTTTTCTAGTGATTTATGTCCTTTGGCTTTTTGTTTACAATTTCATTACCCATAGCGGTACAGTTACAATACCAGAACAATGGGACAACACAATACTTTGATTTATGTCAGTGGGCTGCGAAAAGCGAGTGGGGACGCAGTGTAAATGGGGAGCATATCCGATGTCTAGGGAAGCTGTTTTTATTAAATGAATAATTTTCTCACAATGTAGCCCCAACGACAGGCACACAGTCCTTGGGATGACAAATTTCGTGGACTTTCATAACTAACGCAGAGTTTGGGTTGGTCATAAAAAAACAGGCAAAATTTTTCACAAGCTTAAACATTGTGGGGAACAGGCGAAATTGGGTGGGATATGGCTACATAATAGTGTGACTGATAAGTTACATTAAAGTGTGCGGTAAACTTTTCAGATATTATAGGATGAATTTTCTTAAAACTGAAGCGAATTGCGAAAGCCATTTAGGCCCATTTTATTCACTCGAAGTTGAACACAACTTGGGGATTTTTATATGGAAAACTTCCAGTGAATAAAATGGGCCTTAGTTCATTCCAGCACAAATCTTGACATTTGGGCAGCAGTAACTTATATGTATCTTTATTTAGCGTAATTTTTGAGGCACTCAATGAAGGTACGAAGCTCATAACACCACGTCTCCACGAGTCTAAATTATGTCAGACTTTTAAGTCAGAAGTCTTGTCCTCCATATTTGCATTGCTTTGGTTGGGCGAATTGTGTTATGACGTTTCATTTCACTAGAAGTCATCAACAAAGAAACAAGAGTGAAGGTGGCTCTTTTCATTTCATTTCATTTCATTTCATAATTTTATTCATTTCAAGTAATAACAATGTTAGCAGTGTGTAATATACAATGATGATATTTTGAAAGGAATAGGAGTGTTCATTCTTTAACTATTAAAGTTAGTGTTGAATGACACATCATTTAAATTTATGTCTAAAAATATAAGAATAACTTGATGTGGGGTAGCATCAGTACCTAATTACAAAATATAAGTGGGTATACAATTTTTTTTTTTTTTTTTTTTTTTTTTTTTTCCTTTACAAAAACAAAGATCTTGAGAAATATTCTATTTGATCATAGTCATTTGTGAATAGCCAGTCCTTAACTTTTTTTAAAAACGAGTGATAACTTGAAGTTGTCCTGATATGCAAAGGTAATTTATTAAAAATGTTCGGGGCAGTATAAGTATAAAAGTGAGCAAAATGGGTTTTGTGTGCGATTGGTACGTTGACAAGATTTAAATTGTTAATACGTAAGCAGTAAATTTGAGAGTTTCTGCTTGGTATGTTCCCACTTTGTTTAAAGAACTCTCTCAGAACTTTGAAAACATAAAGATGCCTCATTGGTAAAATTTGTAACCTTTTAAACAAGGGTAAACTGTGAGCAAATCGATTTCTTTTGCAAATAATTCTTATTAAGTGTTTTTGTGCTATCAAAAGAGGCCCAAATGAACTATTATATGATCCACCCCAACTAGTGATGCCATATTGCAACTTTGAATGTGCGAGACCATAATATATTAAGGATAGAACATGTTGTGAGCAGTACGGTCTAATTAGATACATTTTTCGAACCACCAAGTTTAGATGCGATTTTACAGTTTGTATATGAGCTTTCCAATTTAGGTTTAAGTCTATTAAGACTCCAAGATATTTGTAGTGGTGCACTGTCTCAATCTTAAAACAATTTGTTGAGCATTGCAGGCTGTCAATGAAATTATTTTTACCGCAATTATGCAAAGGTAGACAGAACCTTTTACAATTATGTGAATGGAAGTAAAGGTTATAATCAAACATGTCATTACCGGATAATTTAAAGGTCATTAGCTTAGTCTTCTCACTAATAATTAATTTATGTACAGAAAACCAAACTCTTAAATATTCAAGATCTTCTTCAATCTTACTTATGGTTTCAAATGCAGTTAGAGACTGATACGTGAAGACAATATCGTCAGCAAAAGCAGTTGTGACACCGTTTAGCTCAAGATCAAATAAAGAATTAACGTATATTAAAAATAAAAGCGGACCAAGAACCGAACCTTGCGGGACACCATTTTTTAAAACACGAAAGTCGCTGAGGGTTCCATTAATATTGACCCTTTGTTCTCTAAATTTCAAGTAAGACTTAAACCACTCATATATTACTCCTCTCAGTCCTGCACTATACAATTTACTTAGTAATATGTCATGATCAACCAAGTCAAACGCTTTAGTCATGTCGATGAAAAGAGCCATTGTGGAGTTACTATTGTTTGTACTTTCATATAATTGGCTACAAACCCTAAGAATAGCGTTTTCCGTTGACATTCCTGATCTAAAACCAAATTGGTGTTTTGAAAAGAAATTACTTTTGTCTAAAAATGATAATACGCGCGACTTAATTAATTTCTCGAAAATTTTAGACAGGGTTGATAATAAAGATATTGGCCTATAATCTGTTAAATTACTCTTATCTCCTTTTTTGAAGAGAGGTACGACCTCAGCACATTTCAAATGATGAGGAAAACAACCGCTGTTAACACTTAAGTTAAACAAATAACTTAAAACATCAACTACAAACAATGCAATTTTTTTAAGTAAATTGCTTGATAAGCCATCACTAGTGCAAGAGTTGTTATTTTTTAAAGAACAAATTACTTTATATATCTCTCCTGCACTAATCTGATTGAATACAAAACTATTTGATTGCATATTTCTTGAAATTATATTGGAGGATGTAGAACAATTGCAGGAGTGGTGAGTTTCCGAAGAGGGTTTTAATTTTACAGAGATTTCCGTGAAATATTCATTAAATTTATTTGAAATGGCGCTGGAGCTAGAAATATTAACACCGTCAACCTTAATATTATCAATTTTAGTTTTTTGATTATCTTTTCCTAAGATGCTATCTACAACTCTCCACTCTTGTTTCACATTTCCCCTTGCTCTTTCAAACATATCTGAGTAATATTTGTTTCGTGTATCATCAACCCTTCTATGAATTATTTTACATTGTTTATCATAGTACAATTTAAGTTTTCTATTTCGTGGATTTCGAAAACACTTTACAGCGAGACGATTTTTCCTCTTCACTTGCTTTAATAAAGTATCAGTCATCCAAGGTTTTAGATATTTTCTATTGTTGATATGATGAACAGAAGAAGAAGTACAACATTTGATATGGTTTTGTAAAATGGAAAGGAAGGTATTAAAGGCAGAAGATGGATTATCCGCCGAATAAACTGATTCCCAGAATTCATACTTTAAACACTCGGTTAATTGTTTGTAATCCGTTAAAAACTTCTTTCTGGGTGGATTGCAGTTCTCTTGTGGACTATAGGTAGAACTGATATAAAGGACGATCATACAATGATCTGTTAGTCTATGATCGTAGACTTTACCACTCAAAATACTTTTATTATTTTTGTGTAAACGAATAAATAAGTGATCAATACAAGTCTTTGTTGAATCGGTTACACGAGTTGGGACATTAATAAGGCTCTTAAGACCATTTGACGCCATTAACAACAAATAATTTTCCGTATCCTTGTTAAATTCATCTAGAATATCAATATTAATATCTCCCAAAACGATTAGATTTTTTGCCGTTATCACATTAAGCACATTACTCAAATCGTCAATGAATGCACCTTTACGAAAATTATGCAATCTGTAAATGCAAAGCAATGTATAGCTGTCATTCCCAAAAATAAACGACAACTTCATAGCATCAGCGCCATAAATACAAAGTTTAGCACAATCGCACACATAACCCGATTTAATATAAACCGCAACACCACCGGCTGAGTAAGACTCATTACAATTTCCAATGGGAGGTTGATAACCAGGAATATTGAACAAATTTAGTTCATTCTCATAAACCCATATTTCGCTTAAGACAATCACGACAGGCAGGTTCGCAAGCGACGATAAGTGTGTTAGCAATACGGAAAAGTTTTTTCTCAAGCTGCGAATGTTTTGTTGTAAACAAAGACTATCAACAGAATTTAAAGGATGGACTGGGTATTCACATGCATGAACAGAACAAGGAACATAATTAATAGAATTCATAATTTACAAAAATCAGCAGTACAAGTAATTCTTACTAAACTATCCCCCTCGCTTTTCCGCATGAAAACTGTCCCATTCCTAGTCCATACATATTTATACCGCTTAGTGGTCTTCAGAGTCATTGCAGTGTTAAGAAGTTGACGTGTCGAATGCGTTAAACAGTCGTTGATGTACATTTTCTCCGAATTACTTTGTGCGTTGAGAAGGTTTGTCGTCAGCTGTTCTCTGCGCACTTTTTTTGCTTTCATTATTTGATCTTTGCAGTTACGAGAAACGAATTTAACATGAAGAATGTTGACTTTGGCTGGAATATTATTTGTTGACATGTTTTTACGATGTTTTGTAATTTGTTTGGTATAGCAGTAGTCGATGTCTTCTTTCTTAACGTTAACAAGCATACCATCACGGAAAATCTTTAGAGCCAGATCGATGTTAGAGGTATTTCCACTATCAGAGGGGATGTTGAAGATCTCTACGCTGTTGGCAATCAGTTGTTGTTCGAGGTGATTGACCTTTCCCTCCAGCAGGCGAATAGTTTCCTCGCATTCGTTGTTTTTTTGTTGTAATACGTCTATCTGCTCCCGTTGTATTTTTTTTATCTCCAAAATTTCCGCGTATAGTATGTCCAGTGTAATGTTTGGTTCAGCTGGAGGTGAACTTGAGTGAAGTGCAGGTTCGATGTTCCGAATTATTTGTTTCTGTTGTTTTTGTGTTGAACTTGAAGCGAACGCTGGAGCATCACACATGAGGGAATCGCGTCGTTTGGTTGTCATACAATTTTTGCAACGCCAAACTTTATTGCTCTTTTTCATATAGTCTATATCGGCTGGTAATATTTTTTCACACGAAGCATGAAATAGACTGCGACAATCGCAACATTGTAATTTTAGCTCAGAACGTTCCACTTTACCACCGCAAGTATTGCAAGACATAATTAATTAATTTTGTTTAAATAAAATAAAAAAAGAAAACAAAAATAAAGACAGTAGTTCCCGACGCGTGTGTACCCCACAACAGGCAACTGGCAACTTGAAAGCATTAAACGACCTACTAAAATAAGAAAACCAGATGTTAGCCGAAAACAAAAGAAAGCACAGATTGTGGGTGAATTCGTTTCTTCAGAAGCGAGAACTACACGATTTGGAAGCGCATTTGTTAAAAAAATTATAGACTTTCAGATGCCGTCCACAGAAAGCGATGGATTCAAAATTGCCACGAATTTGGACAAATTCTGGGACTTTTCGCATACACTGGGATCAATATTCGGAAAACATGTCCTTAAAGAGCCAAGATACTTTGACGCCTTATTTCTTAATTTTGCGAATGTCGAAAATCAGCCATAATTGTATCCGCGCACTTGTATTCCCGAGAATTATCAAAGCAAAATGATTTCTTGCTGTCAAACGCTGGTCTAGACTTCAAAATGTAAAATTTCAGTCAGAAGATCTGTCTGCAGAGATGGCAGGAAAAAAGTCAGACTGAAGAGTCTAGATTTCTGTCGTGTCCACAAAACCGCGGTCTACACGAGACACATTGTTGTCGTGACTGAAGTCTTGACTGAAATTATGTCTCGTGGAGACGCGGTGTAATGTGCCACGGCTTCAATTCTTACACCTTCCATTAAGTGGTCTCATTGGTCCATTTTCATCAGAACCCTTCACAGATGGAACGATTTTTTTTCATGGCCACGTGGTTAAAAATACTGATCACAAGTCACCTGTCACGGATGATACCCTTTTGATGTTATCGAAATGTTCTGTTTATATAATGGTTTGGTGCGGCATATCAAAATATAAATTTTCGCTTATAATAAAGAAGGGTGTATCTATTGTCTAACTATGGGGGAGAATTGCGCTCGTCATTGGTGAATCTGATGCACTAAGTTGACTAAGTCTAAGCACATGCATTAAGGGAGCAGTCAACTCTCCAGATAAGGAAGAAAGAACCTCGGCTGGAAACGGAGTTCCCTTCGACTTTTCGATGCGTTTTCGATGCCTTTTAGGAATTTTTTTTTTTTTAGTATTTTGACTCGTTTCTTAAAATGTTTTTGACGCTAATTTTTGTTGTATTTTTTTCCTCCACTACTTCTTGACCTCTTTTCAAACACGTTTTTTGATTCGGCCTTAAATGCGATTTTGACATATTTTTGGCAGTTTTTTTTGGACGTGTTTCTTAAACCGTTTTTGATGTGATTTTCGGCGTTCATTATTTTTACACGTATTTAGATTTCTTTGAAGGGTTTTTAACGCTTCAACGGGTTGTCGAAGCAATTTTTAGCGCGTTTTTTTCTCTGAAGCCTTTTTGCTCCTGTTTCGATAGGTTTTTCGACTTGTTTTTATA
Source organism: Cheilosia vernalis (assembly GCA_949126925.1). Lineage (NCBI taxonomy): Eukaryota > Metazoa > Arthropoda > Insecta > Diptera > Syrphidae > Cheilosia > Cheilosia vernalis. Next base: position 48,730,553 of record OX421360.1, read on the forward strand.
TGCTTTCCCCTACTAGGTTTGTACCTCCTTTTAAACACGTTTTTCCAATCGGTCTTCGATTAGATTTTGAAATCTTTTTGTTTGATTTTTTAAACGTGTTTCTTAAATCGTTTTTGATGTGATTTTCGGCGTTCATTATCTTTATATGGATTTTTTTTGACGGGTTTTTAACGCTTCAACGGGTGTATGAAGCATTTTTAGCCCGTTTTTTTCTCGTCTTTTAAGGCGTTTTTGAAGCCTTTTTTTACTTCTGTTTCGATAGATTTTTCGACGAATTTCACGACTTGTTTTTGAATGCTTTCCTCTACTAGTTTTATACCTCCCTTTAAACACGTCTTTCAAATCGGTCTTCGATTAGAATTTGACATCTTTTTGTTAGCTTTTTTGATTCGACTCATGTTTTGTATCTTCGATTCGCTTTTGATGAGTTCTTCTTTTGGATTACGTTTTTTAAGCTTTAAGATTGCTTGTTTCCTTGGCGGCTCATAAACAATTTTTTTTCAATTAGTAGTGTCGCCAATTTAAAAACCAAACTTTAAATAAGAAAATATATCAAATATTCAATAAATATACCGAAAACAATAGTTAAAACGCTTTCTCATATCCGGTCATAATATAAATCGCCCAAATATCCTTTTCACATGTCACGCTGAATAAATTCGTACGTGTAAGTTTCGGCGCAGGGACATAAGTCCACGAGACATAAGTCCATAATGGACTAACGTCCCACTTCGGTGGGACATAAGTCCACTTTTTCATTATGGACTTATGTCTCATCGAAGCGGGACATAAGATCCGAAATTGTTTTGTCGAAGATGGGACATTAGTCCAAAATTTTACCATAGATAATATTTAGCAAAACGTCGTGGATCTCCAATAGGCATCGAATACTTCAAATTAGGCGCACGCGAGTTGCTACCATTGTATTATGAAATGTGTATGGGGGGGCATGCTGCCCCCCTGCAACCCCCCTGCTTGGGTTTACTGTTGGATTACGGGGTGGGTGCGAGGTATTTTACTTATATTTTTTGTTGAATTTTAAAATAGTTGGGTGGGACATAAGGCCCAACATTTTTGCTTTGGACTTATGTCCCGCTTCGATGAGACATAAGTCCATAATCAAAAAGTGGAATTATGTCCCACCGAAGTGGGACACAAGTCCATTATGGACTTATGTCTCGTGGACTTATGTCCCTGCGCCGTAAGTTTCGTGTCCACCACTCTGTATCTACTTTTAATTTATGAATATCGTATTATTGTCTGGCTAACGAGAAGGAAACAAAAAAAAAACTCTATCCGCCAAAGCTTCTGCAGCTTATATAAAACAAATGAATAATTCATTAATTGGAGTTACGGACTTTCGCATAATCTCCTTTCTGGTAGCAAGGACCAAGTTGCTACTTGCTACTCCTCGGTGCTGGTGGTCTGGAAAGAAAAATTATAATTTTTCACCACTTCACAGAGAATCTCATTTGCAACTGTATCGCTTGTATACATAACCACAAAATGCAATTGTAAGCATCGGTGCCGCCGCCAACGACGACGACAGCAGCTAATGTGCAGCTTGCAGTATCCTGGTCTGTTTCAGGAACCTGATGTGGGTGGTTACACCCTTCTGCAGACTATTTATCTTGCGTACAGTATTCAGCCAACAGTATCCGTTTCATTGCATTCACTTTAGACTTTACGACTTGCACAAGTTCGCTTAGTTGGTAAATTTGCAAATAATTAATGTAATCAAGTGAGAGTGGGTATGATAGGGACCGTCGAACAGGACAAGTGCATATTATGCGGATCGTCACAATAAAAATCAAAGTGAATGTTGGCAAACGCAAACAATTTTTCCATTCGCCATAATCTGTGACAGAGCCGTGTGCGTATTTTATTGCGTGTGTCCTGAATCCTTTGCTATCGTTTGGCTTCACATGAGCGGGCTCAATGGAACTTGAATAAAATGCCAGTCGGCAGTAGGAGAGGCCATGCTGATTTAATTTTTTAAAAGAAATTAAGTGGTTTGGAAAACCAAACCGCCTGCATTGAGGGTGGAGAATGTTTTTTAATTTGACTGTTAGGAGCTATCGGGTTGTGGGACCTTTCCAAAATGTTTGCTCAGTTGAGGGGTTAAAAGACATCTGGGGTTGAATTACCGCATCCGTGATCGGGTAATACGTGACTGAATTTGTTATTGTTTTGCTCGTTAAATCCACAAAAATCAGTGACGTATGGTTCGCTCACGAATGGGGTGATTCGGCCCCTGATCGTGGCTCATTTTAGACCGGCGAATTTAAATAAATCAACCAAGAATAGCAAATGCGAATGTAGCTCAGCTTCAAGAGACGTTTTTAGATCCTTCCAGCGAAATTACTGCTCGAACAAATTGCTGAAGTTTAAATGGCAGTTGTTTAAAATGTAAACTCGACTTTACCGAACAAATGAGTTCAGTTTCAAGAAGGCCATTCATCTTTATGATTTCCAGGGTATTTCGATTTTCTTAAGGCGTTTTTGTAGTCGAAGGTCAAACCCTCTTAAAAACTCAAATTATGCCGGACACAACTTGTATTAATCCTCACACTTTTGAGAGTATCACTGTCTTGACAAAGCTTCTTAATTCAGCCATTCGGATGCGGGATAGGGATGTGGGACTCTCCCATTCCCTGGGTCCTAGTAAATGTAATGTGACAGATTTATGGTATTGTGTGGCGGAGGTATAAAGTACTGATCCGTATGTATTTTTTTTTTGCGTTATCCATATCCCCTCGAAGAGCATGGAGGTCTCACCACCCCATTCACTGAATAAGGTGGGAATTCTCACGCAAACAGTTCATGACACCTATAAATCTATTTGAAACTCTTAGTGTTGTGCCAGCCACATTGACTGCTTCTAATACGACCAAAGCAGACCACACCTCAGCTATAAATCAAACTTTGAGTACCACCAAAGTCATTTGAATCGATTTAATCCCATATGGCTGCACCGCACTTCACTTTTCACTTTACAGGGTATCCCATATCCCAAACCCAGCCCGCAACCACACACATGAACTGGAAAACTACTTAATCCGTCTCGGCAGTGGCTGAATTTCTAATACAAACATTCATACAACCCTTGTCTTTACTATACCTATACTCATCACAATGGTGAGACTGATTACGATGTGGTAGACCATACCACATGAGTAATATGCGTACATCATCGGAGATGCATGGTAGCGATGTTACACTTAGTGCTTCGACGATGTGTGGCTTTGAGTTCCTTTCAATTGCAAAGTCGCTGACCCCTTGATCCCAACATCTCCCAAGTATGTTCGGATAATAGTAAATAAAAGTTCCTCTGCCCATATCTCCTATCCCCGGCAATCAAAATCACTCACCCTTGGAGATCCACTATTAAACTGGTATCGCAAAGTGTCATTAAAATAAATTAACTCCATCTTCTGGGTCCTTATCTCGTGTATGTATGAAATGGGAATTTCAACGCTCCCCCACACCCTGGCGACGACGCGTGAACCCAAATAGCATGCATTTGCATGGCACTTACTCAAATTAATTAATTAGAACTCACAAAGATTGACGATATGTAATTAATTTTATTTAAATGGGAAGGAGAACGTCATGGAATACAGTTCAGTTAGGTGCACTAATATGGATTTGCATTGAGTTTTAGTGGAACCACGCTGCGGTTAATTAAACGACGTGTCACATTTAAAATCGAGTCGATGCTGCAGGCACTATTTGCTCAAAGGAAACTTAGTTCGCTGGTTATTAATTCTTCATTTGAAAACAGTTTGAAGGTGGGGGTATTAAGGATCGACTCCTTTGGGATAATCATATGCAAATAATAATCTTCTTTTGTCTAGGACGGGAAAGACAAATTGTTAAGTTGTTTCATACGCCATATGGTTTCCCAGAAGGATTGAAGCAAAAATCAATTATCTAATTTTGCTGGTTGCAAGTGCTTCAAGAGGTAGACTTAGAATGCTGTAAAAAGATCGAAGAGTATTTAAAGCTTAGCCTAATGCTTTTCACCTTTTTTTTTGTGTCAATATTGGCAAAGGTCGGTGTAGACACGATCAATAGAATGAGTAAGAGTCTAAGGTATTCAAATTTATTTAAAGGTTGGGCTGGTGCTTTAACTTTTTCTCCACAGATGGCGCTCTACAAACATCGTTTCTGGCTAATTTAGTACACTGTAAACATTAATTAATAGCTAGTGCCACAGATCTTGGTTGTTCTTCTTGCTTGGGGTCAATGGAAGCTATCTAACATTTTATGCTACATACATATATCCGAATGGCGGAATTGACAAGTCTTCTGATTTCGAATGTTTGTCGAACGTTCTTCAAACGTTTTTTTATTAATTCAAAAAGTAGTGGCAGTGGAGAAAACCTTTTGCCGTAATGTATTTATCTACATTATTTTGTGGGTTGAACTTAGGACATCTTGCTCATCGCACTAAGAACTGATCCACTTGGCACTGAACAGAAATTTCAGTGTAACGCTTCTTGTGTTGAAAACTACTACTTTTCCGAGATCTCTTTCTCAAATCTATAGAAACAATCCCAATTTAAAAGCAGGGATGTTTTTGAGAGTTCCCAAGTTCAGGTGAAAATTCGGTAGTGTTTACAAACTTTTTCTTGCGGTCAAAATTCTGAAAAGGTCTAAATTCTTTTTACAGAATTCAGCTATAAGAAGTTTTGCATGAGGTTCGTTCGGGTACTTTCAGCGTAGAAAAATGAATAATGTCAAATATCAAAAATCGAGAGAGACATCTCTCAATCTTAAGAGAAGTACCAGAAAGGTTTTCTTACAAAAAGTTAAGAAAATGTCGTTTTGACAATTGATAAGGTTCTCTTTACATCCAGCATCTCCGAAATAAGTTGGAAATTAAATTTTATAAACTAAATACATATTAAATCTACCATTTTGAATGCGCAGATATGTTCTAGGACAACATTCAATTACTTCTTCTTCCTCCGATATCGTTGAAGACGAAATTAAATAGAGTTTTACTTGTCCAACGTTTGAGCTGTTACTTAGTTGTCAGTTTTATTTTTTTATTTCTCACTAAGTCGAAATTTGGCGAGTAAAAAATTACGAAAATATGAAAAGACTCTCTCTCATTTTTTTTTCAATAATAATTTTACGTTTGCAAGAAAGTACCCGAACGAACCTATGTTCAAAAAAAAAGTACACTTTTTAACATTTTCCAAACCAAGCAGAACACATTTCTTTTTCCGTAAGAACGTTTTCTTTTTGTTTTAATTTTTTTCTTAGTTTTTAATACTTTTTAATTAATTTTCGCATTTTTGTTTAACAGATATTTGTTTTCTTTTTTATTTTAATATATTATAATATTTGATTTAGTTTTAATTGTTTTTTTTGCAAGTTTTTTCTTTAGTTTTAATTTTGTTTTAACTTTAGAAAACAAACTTAAAATTGTTTTTAACCTTTGTTTTCTTTTGCTTAAATTATTTGTTAGTTCAAAAAGAGAGGATATGCTAAATTTAATTGCAAAATAAAATTAATACCTAAGTAAGAAAAAACTGACTTTCGAAAAGCTGAATTTTTGCGTGAGAAGACTGAATTTTTCAAAGAAAGCAACATTTCGGCCCGCTCCCCTTTTTCCATCCTCAATGCAGTGCATGGTCTTTGTGCAGTCTCTGTTTTGTTTCTTGCTCTCAACGACTCATGATGTACCCCAAAGGGTTCCGCATTCGAAAGGCATTTTTGGAAAGTTTTACTTTTGAAAAAGCTGGCTACTCGGAGTAATCTTATCGCACACGTAACCACAGTCAGTGGCCATTACCACTGCTTACCTAATCTCCCACGAGGCATACTGACATTAGTTGAACACATATTGCATAACAATGATGGTATTCCTCTTCAACCCTTTAGTAGGACTTAGTATTGGAATTTCGTACCTGAAGACAAATTTCCATTTTCTTAAGTTCAACACACAACCGCACGTATATGCATTATATTCAACAAATCCTTTCCAATCCACAAATTAATTTTCTGCATTGGTTCGTAATAAACACGACTGACCGCTTCTACATCGTCCATTTGTAGGAAATTCCCAGATTTTTGTTTGCTAGTTGCAGCCAGACTCAAAAGACCCTCGTTAACAAAAGGGCTCAACTCTTACATACATTGCGGACGAGAAAAGTTGATTGTGTGTTCAAATGACCACCACATCATCATAATCACGTTTATTGCATTGAATAGGAAAAAAAAAGAATACACCCACTCAGCCTGACTCTGTTCAACATTTTTATCCTGGGATATACCTACCTATGTACAAAATGAGAAAAAAGAGGGATTTATGCAAACAAAGTAGAAAGCAAAATAGGACCAAAAGGGATCAGCTCTTGTGTTATTTTTTTTCGGTTTTCGTCTCGACTTGAAAGGAGCCCTATGTGCTGGGGTTCGATATAATTACAACACAACATAGTTTAAGGCTCAAGGGCTATAGAAAAGCTCACCTCCACGTCCGTGACTCATACCTTTTTGGGGCGATGGAAAAGTTCAGCTTTTGAATAATGTCTGAGTGGAATTTTTTGTTCGAAATGAACATGGGCGAATAAAATGATTGACTGTAGCCAGCTCAGGTCCCTTAGGCTACAATATTTGAAGTAATGCACAGAGGTAGGAGCTGAATTGCTGAATAAATAATATTGCCAACCAAACGCGTATACAGTACAGGCATGCCAGCAAATGAGTCTGCTCCATTCGCTATTTAAGTATTAAAGAAGCGAAAACCAACCGTAGATGACAACCGGAGTAAGAATTTTTAATTTAAACAAATAATAGGAATGGGTTCTGGACTACGTCGAATTCATGGCTTAGTTGGGTCGATCAAGGAACTTCTCATGTTACCTGCTGAATTTATTTTTCCTTCTTCTTTTGATAAGTATAGGCGACCAAATGTACATCGATGTATTGTATTATAAAGGTTTTTTTTTTAGAGGTACAGGCGATGAGATGATTTTTTTTTATTCGAAAAATAATCTTCTGGCGTCATAATTTATTTAAATATGATTTCTGGCATATGACCGCCACGGCTGGCTCGGACGTAGTCTAATCTGGTGGTCCAGTTTTCGATGACTTTTTACAACATTTTTGTGGCCGTATATCGGTAATAACGCGGCGAATGTTGTCCTCCAAGTGGTCAATCGTTTCGGGCTTAGTGGAGACTAGCGACTTCACATATCCCCACAGAAAATAATCAGCGGCGTTAAATCGCACGATCTTGGATTGGAGCACAATTCACGGGTCCGCAACGTGAATTATGCGGTTACCCAACATTTCCATCAATAAATCAATTGTGGCACGAGCTGTGTGACATGTTGCACAGTCTTGTTGAAACCACGGCTCCTGCACATCGTGGTGGTTCATTTGTTCAATTTATGAACGAAAAAGTCACTAATCATGTCTTTAGTGTGGTCACCATTGACGTTTTTAAAGAAGCTCGGACCAATTATTCCTCCAATCCATAAAGAAAACCAAACAGTCCGTTTTTGTGGATGTAAAAAGTTAAAATAGTGTTGCCAACTTAAAGTTCGATACCTCTAAAACCAAAACACCCTTTATGAGTTAAAGAATACTCTGGACCCTAGAGGTACACAAGGCCCAGCTCCACAATTGTTTGTCGTTTATATTAAGGTTTATATTTTTTGCGACCCATTTTATGCTTAGTCCGAATTTGGCTATTTAAAAGATTTTCGATGACAATTATACTCTCGTGTGTTTGCCCGAGATGGCGACACCTCGCTCAATTGTCGATCATCACACTGACCCTCATTTTATTTCAGAATACATCACAATTCTTTTTTGTAATATTTATAAAGCTTTTGAATATATCGAAATGCGTATTTTTGTTTGCCAAAAGATTCAGAAGCATTGAAAGTCGCAATATATAAGATCTCCCATTAAAACTATGCTTTATATTCATGGCTGAACATTTTTGTTGTTGTACCGATTTCGGAATTATTTCAAAACCGATTTTTATGAAATATGGATCAAGGGGAAGGTGAATTTCCATGGGTAGATTCCCGCAATGATAAAATTTCTTATGACATTGAGTTGTTGATTAACATATCTACAGTATTATTATAGTTATTTGTTTAATTAAAGGAAAACCTTCGAAATTAATGAAGAAGTTTGCCAAAAAGAGCAATTATGCATTCTTCAAAATGGTCTCTAGAGATTTTTGTTCTTTTATGCATACCTACTTTATAAAAAAACTCACTTTGTCAGTTATTATCAACGAAGGAATCTCATAATCAAATACAGGAATTTTTAAACAACTGAGAAATAAAACCATTATACTGTTTTGAGAGAGCCAGCAATTTTTTAAGACTAAAAGAAACATAAAGCCACCACCCACAACCTATGAAATTTGTTACAATTTTATGGGCCACATCACAATTTATTTAACGATCATCTCAATTTTCTTATTCACTCATTCACTCAATATATACCTACTCACTGTATGCTTTATCTCAATTTATGAGAACTGTCAACGGATAAAAATATTGAAAGTAATCTAACCTCATCCGTCTCACCCATTATTGAAACTCGTCTCATTCATAATAAACTGATTTAGTGAAGGTACTCTATACATCTGTCAGTTGAAAACGTCAACGTAACCGATGCGATAGATTTTATTGGTTCATCCTTCTTGTGTTATATATACTTTCATTGAATTTTTTGTAGTTTTTCTTTTGTTCCTACAAAATTATTTTTGTGTAGCAGACACGTCAAAATGAATAGATACCTCTTTAAAAAAACTTTGCACAGCCGAAATTCCGGAGAATCATTGTTTATATTTAATTAACAGTATTACTTGGTAGTTTTAAACCGAAAGTTGTTGATGTTAAAGAAGTGATTTTTCTGTGTGCCGCGTCATTCGAATATTTCGGGTAAATCAGAGGGACACCGTGATCGCAATTTAAAAACCACTATATTTTTGAATACGAAACAAATTTGCCTTTTTTTAGAATCTTTAAAGGGGGTGCCGACCAGGAAATGTATCATTCAGTAACTGAATTGTTTAACGGTCGAATGACACACCGACTTCTTGACATGTGGTTCACATCAATATCTTTGAATACCGCTGACATAAGTCGGTTATCATGTCGCTAAAACGAGCATCAGCAGCAGTCTCATTTTCGAAAAAAAAAAAAAAAAAAAAAAAAAAAAAATGGTCCAATAACGCCTCTATAGACCAAAGTCTGAATCATTTCTTTTTCGGCAATCACAAGTGGGCTCTATGAATTCCATACGAATAAAGAAGCCACCGAGGTGAAAATGAGCTTAATCGTTGAGGATGTTGAAATAATATTGATTCTAGTACACAAACACAACTGACATGCACGCATACTTAATCTGCTCTTCTCTTCTCTTGTTTTGATTTTTAAATGTCATGCAGGATATCACAAGTTAACAATAATAACGTCACAATTCAAAATGTCTCCTTGTTGCAACCATTCAGGTCTCAATAAAAAGGACAAATAAGTTGGAACTTTTTTTCAGGATTCTATGAAGTATAAGAGGGGTCTAAGAGAACGGAATAAGGTATATTGCTAGCTCATATAGGTGCATCCCATATCCATACCTACGCCTGTCTGTTTTGTTTGTCGCCTCTAACTCGAGAATCACTGAATCAAATTAATTGTTCTTTATAGGCTTTCACACTCAGCCGAAAACCGTGCTTTCGTCGATGCATTCACACCGACCACCAACTAGTTTTCGTTTGACGTTTCAATATGCTGTCGAGACACTTCGGTGCAAAATCGTTTGATTACAAATTTCGATCGTATTTACAAACTCAATGAATTTAGTGCATTTAAAAAAAATATTAGCCCATCAATTAATTATGGAAAAAGATTTTAAGTTGTGAGTTGTGACATTTGTTGGGTCAGCCATTCTGCTGAATTTGCTGAATATTGCAAAAGCTGTGTTTGTTTTAACAACTCAACGATTGAAAGTCGTTTTTGTGGTGTTTTCGTGGAAGTCGAGTGCAAACGACTCGTTTTGAAAACTGAAATATGTATTGGAAAATTTCTGTTTTCGTAGAAGTTTTCGAGAGTTTTCGCGGAAATCCGGTTTTGGGCTCGGTGTGAAATGGCTATTACTTTAGTTCATAGGTATGTGCTTGTAGAGGGTTTTACTAAACTTTTGTTTTGCGGCGCCAATATAGATTTGTGAAAAATTTATAACTAAATGGGAAAATAATCCAATTTCGTTATTACACAGTCTTAAGTCAACAAGGTCTTATCGGACTTAAAATCGATGTAAATTCTTCTCTAACTCATAAGATATAGTTAGTACGAATCTCACTTAAATAAATTAGAACATCCTTTCGATTGCAGCTCCACATTTTTTTACTGCTTGTTTTATTTGGTCTTCCAATTATGAATTAAACCAAAATTTATTTCTATCTTTCGGAATGCCCTTTTTATGTACCTATTCAGTGAATTTAGTGGCTATAAACAGGTCCTTCTTACAAGTCTTTAGCCACTTCAAAAAGGAGTTCCACAAATAAGGAAGCGTCTTGACGCCTCCGGAAGACAGAAGAGGTTTTCTCCACACCGACACCGACAATACAACAAATAAATTCGAAATTAGTTGATTAGTTAACAGGAACTTGAGGATCTCACTAGGTGAACCAAAAAAAAAAAAAAAAACATCACATCGCTACAGCAATCCAAGTCTTACTGGATAACCCTTCGCACTTTTTATCTGTCTGATGTTTAACCCCTCGCCATAAATCATTGAGCCTTTTGCAAGAGCTCAACATCTATTAACCAAATAAAGGGTTACGCATAAACAACATTTCGTTTGTAATTAAAAACTCACCCGTCTTTTGTAATGATAATTACAGTTTTATAATCCAGCGCGATTTATCATCAGCCCCGAATGGTGTAAGTTATGTTATCCATCCCCAGAAAAAGTAGAATTAAAAATGTTTGTCTAGTGAATGTCTTTTAAATAGATTAAATGGGATTTTATGGTTGTCCGATGAATCCTTTTAGGGTCTCTGAGTGGGAACAATTCACTTTGGCAAACCATAGGGGGAACAAACTCCTCCGCATGTGTATGTGTACGGAAAGTGGGTCAAAATTAAGTCCTTCTTCCGATGAGGGGCTCTGGGAAATGGGCTCTAATGTGTGATTTATTATTGTTGGGCATAATAAATCGTGACGGTGGTGGTTTTGTTTTTCAAAATGAGGGCCACATTTTCACCACCCATCACGATGACCTTGTTTTCGTCTTAAGCTTGGAGTGCGGGGTGAGAGATTCATTTTATTTTAAGACTTTCGCCTTTCGCCTTTGTGCACCGCACGTATGATAATTTTTCTTTTCTTCTTCTCTTTTCAGGTAAGTGTTGCATGTGACGTTTTAGCTCGTAATAGTACTCGCAGGTAAGTGCTGCCCGGATAATCGATTTCTGTCCGACTTTTACTCAAGAAGTGTTGTTTTTGCTTATCTCGAAGAGCCTCAAATGGAAACTGCTGGCTTGGCAAGCTGAAGGTTGCGCCGCTTCGTGACTGAGACTATTATTGCGACATATACGTCAGCTGGAATAAGAACTTCTTAATTGTATGTACTCTCGTTCGTGGTGACACATGTCGGTGTAATGCGATAGCATGAGGACATTGAGCACCGCAAATAATTGTAATAATTGATCCATGCAAGAAGCCGTAATCCTGAAACTGAAATCCAATAATGAAATGAAAAAGGATCTGTTCCGTGTGCGGTGGGCAGTGAAAGCCAGTAGCTGGCATGCTATGCCTCTGTGGATGGACTCGGAGTCACACTCGCTTCGTCCTACTTGTATGTGACCTTTTTTGTTTTTTTTTCCGAAAATATACCGAACTGAACCCAAGTGACAGAGAGCGAAAGTGACTCGGAATGTGGCTACCAAAAGACAATAAAAGGATCAAGGACTATAGCTTAAGCTTATTACTTGTGGATTATTAGGGGGATGGGGACAGACATACACATATTATTTTCGACTTACGGCAGCGCTCTGCAGTGTAATGATGACAACGGCTGCTACGAGTACATGTGCACAGGGTAATGATCACTAAGGTGACAGGGAATGTGTGTTTGCTAATGCGTGCGGGGTAAATCGGGTTGATTCGGTTGGTTGGCTTTAGATGGGTGTTTCAAATGGGTTGTGACACGTAAACAGCTGGAACTGGCACTGGAACTTAATTGTGATGATAGACGGCAGTCGAGTATGTGATTTAAATTGATATTGGCCAGTTATATTGAGTGTCAGGAATGATTATATCATTTGGGGAGGACTGTGTGTGTTTTATTCGCGAACGGGGATATTTATTTATAATGAGATCCTTACAGTTTGGGGTTACATCAATAAAATACTCAAGATGTCGCGCATAGGCATATGGCTGAATATTTATCCGTTGCATAGTTACATGAGCATGGTCTTCCATCCACTTCAAATCACGACTTCACTGTGATGTTTTATGTTTACTTTCTATCTGGGCCTTTGTGCGCTGTACCTGTGCACTGTCCTACAGTAGATCAGGACCCCTTCTGCCAATATTGAATTGAATTATATTTTTTTTCGAATTGCCAACCCATTTCCACCAATGTAACAACTTGCAGCTGATTTGTTCTATCTTTCGTTTGGAATTTTATCAGAATTATTAGCTTGTGATAAACGGGCGCAGCTGCTCGAAACACTTTTCGAAAATCAAAAACCATATAAAGGTTATTCTTTTAAAGTTATATTTTCGAATGGAATCGCTTCTTCCGAAAGCAATCTTTGACAGGTGGCGGCTGATTTCGGCTCTTTTCGATTTACGATTTTACTGTGAATTGAGCACTTTTGCCGAATCGCCATACGATTCATGGCCCCAGCAGCGGGAAAATCTCGTTGACAAACCTATTTTGTGAGATTTTTGAACTTCAGTAACTTTTTATTGGATAGGTACATGAGTTTAGATAAAGTCAGAAGAATATTGATGCCTGTCGCTGCTATTGTTTAAAAAGCTCAGAGCAAAAAATAGCAATTCTCTGTTGATTTTATTTGTCCTAACACTTGTTGAAGCTTGTCAAAGCCTAAATCTGGGATTAGATATTACTCTTAAGGTCTGCAAGAGACGGGGAATAATTTTGTAAGCCCCTCCTTCCATAAAACGCCAAAGGTCCATGTCTGGGCTTGTCAGGTTTCAAGCCCTATCATAAAGGTAACATCGTATGAATGTCTGTATAGGAGCCTATAGCTCCATCTGGTTGAAAACGAAGGAAACCAACAACGTTTGAGAATTGAAAGGCGTTGTGCCCTTTGATATTTTCAGTCTAGAAGTGGATAAACCCGTCGCCCTCGAAAAAATCGCGGGTTTTCCACTCTTTAGACAGCCAAATTGTTTATCTAAAAATGTAAAGAAGCTGACTGCAAACTTGGTCCTTGAGGAGTTCCACCAAATGTAAGACTCAACAAAGAAAATTCGTTTTACGTGAGTCCGCCTGAATGAATTTGTATTCCACGCTCGACTAGAATTCCTTAAATTTTTCAAAGCGTATACATTTCAATTTTCCAAAAACCTCAACGACATCCTTCACTAAGCACAAACAAAATTCAAGATTGCTTCCATTCCAAAGTTCACAGTTAACTTACTCGTATTCACAAAAAAAATTAATGGTGGTCTGGGGTTTTTATTTCTTTTTTGAAATCCCCCCATCTTCAAGTTTGCGAAATACCAATTCCCTCCCTTAATGTCGCTGCCCAATTAATGGCGAACTGTACAATGCAAAAATTACCGTCATTGGATTTCCCCTGCCACTTGCCTTTCCACAGACAAATTTCTGAAAAGATTTTTCATTAATTACGCCACCAAAGTACCCTAATTAAGTCTCAATTACCCATTACCGAGACCCACTCTAACCCACGGCAAAAAAAAGAATCTAGATATGCACGGAAAAAAATCATTTTCCATTCCCGAGTGCATTCAACTCTTCAAAAGTCACTGGCAGCGACCACTTTAAACTTACAAAACTCCATCCGCTGAAATTCAAAATCAGCTACACAAGAAAACCTGTCTATGATCCCTATACCCAACCCCGGTGGATCGACGAAAAAAACCACAAAAAAGTCCCGCAAAGTGGCATAAAAAAAAAAGAAAAAACAAAACTTGTGTTAAAGAATTTTTAATTAAACAGCAAACCACTTCCTAAACGTAATTCCTTCAGTTGGTTCTTCTCCAAAGGATACCAAGAAAGTATGCAAAATAAAAAAAAAAATTAAAACCTAACAGAGAAATAAATTTCTCTCCAAAAACGAGATTCCTAGCCTTTCAACCGCAAACACACAAAAGCTCAAACAAAGTGCTCCTTAAAATTGTTCTATCCTTTCATTTTCTCAAGAAAATTTTGTTGCTTTCTATTTTTAACCACCAGCGGTCCTTGGTGAGAGTGGATGGCAATGTTTTCGGGTGCAGTTTCTAAATCAAAACGTTACCTTTACCCTTCAGTACACTCGCGTTGAATAATAATTACTATACTTAGCACCAGCTTCAGACTGAGAGAGAGCGATGGAGACTTTTCGGTTGGTAAATCTTATCCCGAGGTAAACCTACTTTTAGCTAACGGAAGCCAAAAATAAATTGCTACAAATTGCTGCAACTCTGGCAGGTAAAACATTAAGGAATGTTATGGCAACAAAGGGTCGACAAGAACGATTGGGGGGAGGAAGAACGGAAAGCAGAAAACAGTTTCTGACTCAATGAAACAATTACAAGAAGTACACAATGCAATGAGAAAATCCTTTTCTACAGGCACAAGGAAGCGGTTTAATGGAAGAAAATACAGAGAAATACCTATACTTAGCTTTTGTAGGTTTTAAGTCATGGGGCTCTTTGCAAGGCTTTCATCATCCTCAGTTCTGTTGTATGGGTGCAGAAGACCTGACCTAAGCCTAGGTGGGTGCAGATATATATTTAAATTTTGAACAGAACATTTGTTGGCTGGTTCTCAGTCCCGTTGACAGACTTTGGAATTTTATGAGCGAAAACTCACTGTTATATTGGTAGAAGGAAGATGGGCCAAACATTATTTACCCTATTAGCTTACTCTTCTGCCAAAAAGCTAAATGAAATGTGCACAGAGTACACAGATGTAATCTGCAAGTGTCCTCTACTAGTAGACCCGCCTTCTGCAGGTGATAAGCATGTGACGGTCACTCACAAAGAGTCCAAGATCTTTCTATATCCAAGGATATAAGTAGGTAGATTTTCTGTCAATGGACATAGGCTTGGTTCTTTGCGGTACCCAAGCTTTGGGTTTGTGATTGTTCCATCTTTGTTTGAAGTAGGGCCAGGAAAGCTGAGAGTTTCGTTGTCTCTTTGGCCAATGAGGTAGTAATCACTTCCGATCCATTTATACGATAGCATGTTGTGAGTTATGAGCTGGCACGTCGTAAGCAAAATCAGCCACAGTGACGCACTGTTCTCTGAATCCTAAATCTTCGCTTAGTGCTAAAGTGTCCAAATGGTTATTTAAAGTCGGTTGCCAAAGTTTCAAACACATGTAGGTTTTATTTCACCATCCTTGCAATGCATGGACGTAAAATTAAAAATGTTGATGACAACTCTTTGGGCATCTTTGCACCAACCAGTTAGCCTGGCATACAGGCCGAAATAAGTGTCAATCCAAAAAGCTCACAGCAATTGCTTATTCCCATTTAAATGGACACAATAATAGTCCTTATTTATTTGGGACTTGTGCGATGTTGTCAATTCTGATTCTCAATTAAGTACAAACTTAAAACTCCATCAAAAGCAAGTCTTGCTCTGAAAGCCGCTACCCTTATAAACAAGTTTCCTAATTCGATGTAGGAAAGCGGACGTCCGACCTGAAACAGTCATTTAACCCCGAAATACTCCAGGCAACAATGTCCGTAATAAAAGCAGAAACTGATGGAGAGCAAGCGAGAGTAACCCGAAATATATCCCATTTCCTGCAAAAGGGACACATCCTTAAAACACAATTAAAAGCCAATGTGAAAGGGTTCAAGTATATATGAAGCCATCAGCTGAAAAGGACACCAGAGAATAAGCAAGCAAACAGCCTGCGGCGGATCCATCAATTTGTTGTCGTGTCGGTTGCCATCGAAATACAAAACTATGTGCTCCTCCGAAAACGGAGACCATGCCTCGCCTTATCGTCGTCCACCGACGCAATAAAAAACAAATTAATTCCCATCACCCATCCCGATCCACCTTCTTCCTGATGGGATTATCCCGGCACTTGAACTATTTGCATGGGATGCGACATGGTGATGGTTAGGCCGGCTTTCTGATTTCCTCCTTTTCCACACCCTAAACCGGATGTGTGCGTTCACACATTTTATACATTTTAAATAAGGAAGATGGTGGATAATTCTCGGGGAGAGAAAAACAAAAAAAAAAAAAAAAAAAACCCCACCGCACCCTTGGCAGGCAACAACAGCAGCGAGTGTGTTAAGCCATTCAAGCATCCAACCAGCCAAGTCAGTGAAGTCAACCACGACCAGAGCAAGAGCAGCTAGGCAGCCACTTTTGTTTCAAGGATAACGAAATGTGACAATGAAGTTGAGTGGCAGGAAATTGGAGAGCGAAAGGGTGTGCCGCCCGTTTGCCTTATACGTTTGAAGACGGCGATGGTGAATATGGAGTGGCAATATAATGAAGTGGGTTGTTGGCCGGGTGCGGTGCGGGCGGTAAGACTTAAGGGTTTCAATCCGCCCAGTCTTATGTTAAGAGGCAATTTTCCTTATTCGTATTACCTATACGTGTCTATGGTTGTTGTAGGAAATCGGCTGTCGCCCTTAGAAGGATAATTATTATTTATTTGTGTAGCCCAATATCTACGACACGAAAGGCTGGTTGGTTCTGCAAGATTGCTATGAAATTTACTTAATATTAATTGTTATACCTACCAGTGGGCCTGCGGAGCTGGTGTTGGGGACACTGTTATGACAACGGGTGGGGAGACTTGAAGGCGAAGGGGGGGTTTCAATGAGGTATACATGCCCAAGGAGGTGGTGCTCTTCCCTTACCCTGCATTAGATCGATAATTCATAAGCTGGCAACTGGAGTGTGCCTACCTTAGCGGTGAGCTTGTACATCTGCTCCGGATGACCCTGTATGAATAACTCAGAGATGAAGTTGACACTTGTGCCTAAGGCAACATTACCTTTTGGTATGACTGTGAGTAGAACGACGAAACAATCGCCAGGAGGCATACTCCTATTTCATATGCTATACCAAGGGATGTATTTCCCCTTACAGAGAGTGATAGCCTTCGATGACGTCTCCTTCCCATAATTCTGTATGCCTACGGGAACCTGTTTATAAGTCATTTGTCATACCCTATATCAGTCAGATTCTGGCCTTATATTTGCAAGCTTATCTTCAGCTGCCATCCCTTTTCCGGGACCCACTCGATTTTTAGTACTGTGAAACCAATTCATGGCGACCTTTTTCTCAGGCCTTCTACCAAAGATCGGAAAATAGAGATGTGATTATTTGGGACACCACCACCAACAATTCTGATCCGACAAATCGCAAATTGCGGTGAAAGGTTAAGCACATTTTTTTGGCATTATACAGCGACTAGTCTTTCCTTTCCCGATCTTACTAGATTCAGCTCAGTAGTGTCTCTGACCGATGTCACTCTTTCAAGATCCCTGAAATTTGTTTGTAGCTGATCCCCGTTTTGATCAACATTATCCATTGAAGGAGCAGAATTGAAAGTCTCAGTTTGTCAGAGTTGATGTTACATTCTTAAGCCTGTCCTCAGCCATTGGTTAAGTTTTGTACTTATTTCTCGGAACACGCGTCTCGAATTAGGCCGCTCCGATCTAACTGCCTACGAACCTTGTATCCTCCCCCTTCTACTTGTGTAGGCCGAGGTCTTTCTCTATTACTCCCTCTAGGTTGGAATCGAAGACCCTACAGCTCCGAGAATTTCATGTCCTAGCCAGCTTAGAAGACAGGTGCGAAATTTTAAATCCAGAGCGATTTAACCGTAGACTGTCATAGCATTTTCTCCGTCAACACCAACGGGACCCATCATTTTACATAGAATCTTTCTCTTGAAAAATCCGAGGATTCTCCATTGCTTTAGAAGATAGAGCCCAAGCTTCGCTGCCAAGATTTAGAACTAATACGATAAAAGTCGTTTGCATAGATACCTCCTGTAAAAAGCTTGGGCTGCTACATCAAAGCTGTAGCATTTCTGAGAAATGTCTGTCTTGTGCCATGCGTAAATGAGTTCCCGTAAGCCTTTTACAAATTCGGTTTATAAATAGGTGAACTTAAATAGCAAAGAACGACTTTCACTGCCTTAAACACAACATATTCACAAGTTTTTGTTGTCAAGATTGTGAGTATTTTGTTTTCCAATATGTTGTCTATAAGCCAGGTCAATATAATGGTATAAATTCTATCACTGGGCGAACTCTATTCTACAGGAAACACCATAGTTACAAATGAGAAAGACCTATGCTCAATGTGCAATCTATAAGACCGCCGATACGGGGTATAAGTTTTCAGCTTTCAATCGCCAAAGACCGTGCATTTTCACCGCAAAAAAAAGAAGTGGTTAATGTATGCAGCCCTGTGGGACTCCACTAATAAAATTGTGCCTTCTTGTGTTGCGGACCTTCACAGCTTGTGCTGCCAATAGCTTTCCTTTTCCATAAGATACCTTTTCCGTGTCAAACATATAAGATCTCTGCCGTCATTTTGAAAATCCGTTCAGAGACTTTGATGTTGTATGGGATTGTTTATTAAATGCGTACAGATCAGTGTTTTCTTTGTTCGAATATGTGCTTGAACCCTGCTTCCGAAACTATTTCAAAAACTGAGCTAAACGCGGGTACCAATTCGAAAGTGACTGCTAAGAAGGCTTTTCAGGAAGCTTGGTAATTATTACTATCCCCTTTTTTATGTTAGCTAAAGTTTGCAGAATATCTGTCTTATCTGACTGCCTTATTTGCCTTCTTCTTTAATTCGACTTTGAAAAGCCTGCTCAATTTTAAAGGCCAACCACAGCCCTTAACACCTTAATATTCCTATAAAAAAAATAAATTCATCAATTAAGAACGGCTCTGCCGATTTGGATCAAATATTTTTTCTGTTGCTCACAATTGTCAGGAGAAGGTTCTTATGGAAGAAACTTTTTGGAAAACCGTCCGGAAAAGTCGGGAAATTGAAAAAATCTAAATTTGATTTTCTGTATGGAAGATGTTGACAATTTTGTGTGCAATTGTTCCGGAATGGATTTTCAAATGGAAAAATAAATAAAGTGCACGACGGTGCCGTGAAATAACGCCGAGCGAAACAACGCCGAATTCTAAAATTCGGCGTTATTTCACTTTGTGAAAGCGAAATAACACCGAATTTAAATGTTCGGTCTTATTTCACTTTGCTAAAGTGAAATAAAGCCGAGTCGGCCTTATTTCACTTTGCATTTATAAATACATTCTTAAATTAATATTAATTTTTGAGACAATGGTAATTTGCGCAAATTATGAAATGTGTATGCAACCCCCCTGCTTGGGTTTACTGTTGGATTACGGGGTGGGTGCGAGGTTTTCTATTTATATTTTTTGTTGAATTTTCAAATTGAGATTTTTAGCCTTCGAAATTTTTGTCATTCGAGATTACGTCATGATCCCCATTTGCTTCGGCTTTATTTCACAAACAATGTTCGGCGTTATTTCACTTTGTTAATGTGAAAGCGCAATAACGCCGAGTTTTCCAATTCGGCGTTATTTCTCTCGGCGTTATTTCACGGCACCGTGCACGACTGGGTCGAACGAAACTTTCTCGATACTAGACAAAGAAAACTAAATTCTCTTTTGGATATTCATCTCATATGGCAGTTATAAAAAAGAACAATATGTACAATGTCGCAAGCTTCTACTGTACTATTTTATAAGGTCTTACTCCTCACTTGATTTTTGAGTACAGGACAAGCGTACCTAGTAGCAGTTTCTGTTTTTGATCTAAGGATATGTTTTTAATTTTGATTGGAATATGATTTAAGTTTTCAGTTATTGTAAGTATTGCTCGTGATAGACCGATATCTTTAGAAAGATTATGTAATAATTCAGGCGTTTGTGAATTTGCATAAGTAGCTATAAATTGAATATCCCGATGCTCGTGTGTGCGGTGCAAATGAAGTTTTTGTTTTTGTAAAACTATCCAGACATAACAGTTGCAAGTATTGCAATGTTTATTTGGAAAAATACAACTGACTGTATGATATTGTTCCGGATTATAGAAATACTTCGTTTTTGACATTTTATCGAAATCGAAGATGGGGTTTTCGAAATATGAGCAGTTCTAAAATTAGCGTTTTCGGTGTTTCGAATTGAAAATTAAGGACACAATAGTTTTGAAAACATCAATTTGACTCCAAGTTTGCATTTTGGTCAAAATCGTTATTGACAAAACTATATTTTTAAAAAATTACTCTTTTCATAAATCCATGTTACGATAATATAGAGAAAAACTGAGGTTGCTTTTAAGTTATAAATGACCACATAACCTTAGAAATGAATTTTTGCTACAATCGTATAGAGCGTTTTCGAGATATGTCGAAATTTCAAAAGTTCCGTTGTTCGAATTTTTAGCCAAAAACTGGGTACGCATACGCAGTCATGGTAACCTCACCTACTTAAGCTTAAATATCGATTTTGGTTGAAATCGTTAGAGCCGTTTTCGATCAAATCAAACTGGTACGAAAATGTTGTATGGGAAGTACCATTAATATTGAGGTTACATTGAAAAAAAAAAAAAAAACACCTCCCGAACTGTAAGCCCAAAAACTCCAAATCCGAGGTTTGAACGTAATCCGGGAAGCCGTTTAGGCTGAAGGCCCGTGGAAGGACGGACAGACGGACAGACGGACAGACCGGACAGAATTTTGCGACCCACTTTTTTGAGTTCCTCTATCATCGTAATATCAGAATTGATTAAAATCTCGAGTTCGAAATTTTGTACGAAACCAATATCTTTCTCTTACTACGTAATGGAGAAAGTTAAAAATTCTTATTGGAAAACTCGGAAAATTCGGGAAAAACGCGAAAAATATGATTTGTTTTTTTTTTTTTTCGACGAAGTTTTGCATTTTATTGCATGATTTGATGTAAAGGGTGGAAATTTCGTTGGGAAGCTTGGAAAGTTTTGTCCTTCCACTCAACGAAGCAAGATATACCTACAGGTTGAAAAAAAAAATTTAACGCCTAGCAAAGCAGGCTGGGGTCCGCTAGTTATCCATTTTCCATTACGCAATTGTGAGCTTCCGCAAAATTTAAAGACGAGACAAACATTTTGTATTAGTACGACACATTCTGTTGAAGTGGGAAAAAAATCAAACTGCGCATATGTACGTTTCCCATTCCATTACTCTTCCATCTAAAGCAACCCTACTAAGCCCCACAGTATCCCTAGCTTAGGAATATGTATTTAATTTCCATCTTACAATCGACCAAACCGAATATATAACGTATCTGCCGTCAGATTTATTCAACTTAGTCGTGTTTCGAAATCCCTCTGCTCGCACCATACCCAGAAAACCAAAAGACGATTTTTCATCATCTACAAAGTACAAGTTTCCCCATAATAAAATCCCATATCATGTTCCCGTTCGCATCCATACTCAGGATCAACTTGAAAAACTTTTGTCAAACTTTCCTAATCCCTTTTCATTGTGATTCGCAGTGGGAGGAAATCAAAACACGTTGTTCCTCGAAGAATTCGCTCAGGTATTCGACGTCTTTTTTGGCCATTTACTTATCTATTACGTCACAGGTCTTAACATCACCATCGTCGTCATCATGCGATGGCGAAGTTCATTTTGTATGCAATCGCACGTTCCGTGTGGAAAGTTCTTCAATTACCAGGTTAGCCGAAAAAACCCATGCAGATGGTGCAAAAGTAGAGCCAACGAAACTTTCCTTTCCATCTCTTAAGCGGTTAATCCTTGCCATAAAGTTCTCGAAATTAGCCTTGCGATTGCGAAAAAAGCGACATCTGATAGAGACACCCTCCTGGGTAGGTTTTTTGAGGACGGCTTCATCAAAATTCCGCTTCTTGTCTATCGGTACTTTGGTTTTATGGCCCTACGTGCATCCGTGCTCTCCGCCATCTGCTATATCTCAGTGTACGCACGGTGGATGACCTTACAACGATGCCTGGAGATAGAGTCATTCAAGCGAAAGCGGAACAAGGGATGTCCCCCAAATATCAACTAAACAAATTTGCCTACCATATGCCATGCCATAATCAACTGAAACTAAATTATCCCTTTTTGCTGGGGGTGGGTAGTCAATCAATTTCCTGCTGAACACATATATGTAAACACTTAACCGACCTGCACACATGCATGCACGGTCTATTTATTGTTTCCAAAGTTTTTCTTATCCACAGCGCCTTGGGTACACAAGTATTGTCGAGGTAGGATGTACCTAGCCATGTTTTCGTCCTGCCTGAAGTTTCCCTATTGCCATTGTTCGGAGAACTTGTGGAGTGGGTATACTCGTATCTATTTTGCGTTGGTTCGCTTTGAACGTGAATATAAAGGACCATCGCCTTAAGGTATTGGAAAAGGCGAGCAAGACAACACAACGAAAAGGATTCTAGCCTTATGTTATGCAAATCTATTTCTCGTTGGGACGCAGACATTTCCTGATTCGTCCAGTTTCTTTTTGCTGCTGTTTCTGCTTCTTTTTTGCATCTTGCACGCTTTGAAGGACTCTGATGGAATCTCTATCGTAATCATTGCTCTGTATACATTAACAAGGCAAACGATGTGCATTTCGCTCAGAGTTTCGGCTATAGATGTGTCTTCTTCTTTGTGTTGTCCTTTTTTCTCTGTGCCGTAGTATTGCCTCGGGCTTTGTCTGATGAGGAGGTTCATTTATATTTCAATTCTTTCCTTTACTATAGGAAATGAATATATGTAGTCGTTGATAGGGGGTGTGCTGAGCGCACTGTTGCAGGAATTGGTTGGTCCGGTACTCGTGTTCGAAAATGAGTGAAGTTTGGAAAAGTTTTTGTTGAGTTTTTTTTTTTTTTCTTTTTTTTGTGTTCATGTTGATGCTGCAGTTTCTTGTTTGGTTGAAAAGTTTCTGGTTTCTGCTGAATTTAACTGAAAGGAGAGTGGACGAAATGCGGATACGGTTTTCTTTACAGCTGCAGTTGAAGTTATGTAGTTTGTTTTCTTGATTTAAATTTTTTTTTATTGCGGACTAAGGGGTAAATGTTTTCATAGCACAGACGGGAATCACTTTTCGCTTTGAAACAAGAATAATAATAAGATAACATTTATTTCAATATGAGATGTTATGGAATGGAGAGCAGTAAAAGTTGAAGTGTTTGCTTACTGAATTGTGTAACGTTCTGGTTGCCATTGTCAATCGGGTCGATAAATGCTCGCACACTTACACCCGCTCTCTGTGATCATAGGATGACGCAGGCAAGTAACAAAAACCATCACGTTAACATCATTTATAACATTTCTAACACTTTGCCTTATGTCTGTCGAATCAGTTTTGCAATGCTTGGATTGGTGGGTAATTAGGGAGCGCCTTAAGGAAGCCATTAAGGACCCTCTGTCTTTTACAAACTTCAAACGATCGAAAGAGGCTCCATAAATAATCCACCGTCTATCTCGACATTAACTCTTGTAGACCGTTTTTCTACCTTCTTCATCATAGTTTAAATAGCACTTGGACGCAGGGCTTTAGCTAGAGTCGAATTTGAGGTAGGGCAACATTGGTTACAGGTAAGTAAACAAAATTTATCATTGACGGCTACGGCCGTGCTTGGACCTTGGGCCGAATTACCGCATCCGTGAGCGATCCATATACCTAGATCTACTGCTGAATCTCTTTGCCAATTTGACAAATTGTTTCACAGCGATCTAAATATTCATCCGCTTGTTGATGTTATTGATGAACCCAATAGATTGTTAAGCAGGTGGACATAAAATTGTCAAAGTCTACCTTTCTTCCGATGGACCCTTCCCAGACTACGCTTTTCAAACTTGGTCCTCTTTCTATGAGTCCACAACGTGGTTCGTTTTTCGAGGTTTTGCAGCTATCGAGACAGCCTTACACTTGAGTAAAGCCAGAGCTTCTAACCTCTAACCCACCAAACCCCTTGTTTTCGAATTCTATCATTCTCCTTCCTAAACTCTGATCGCCTTCTAGTCATTCTTCGAGATCAGTGTTAGTCGAACGACTAAATCGTCTTCCAATAGAAGTAGTGACCTATAGAACGTCACCCCGAACACTAATTTCAGCTCTTATTTTCTGCAAAGCTGCTGCAGCTACAAGGCTACCGGAAGTAACACCAGTTTTTGGCAAAGGGGGCGAATCTTTTAATAAACCACAAAGCTATAAAATGACCTTGCTAAGAATAAGTAAGCCTCTCTCCTATAGATGGCTTAAAGCGGTCCAACGACAATCGTTGTTCCATAAGGCATAAAATTCACGATTAGAAGTTGTTCATCGTATTGCCTTTTGTAGCTTGGATAAAAATTTATTCAATTTTGTTACTCACGAAGCGAGTGTGAGTTGTACGAACGAAATAAAAATTATCTCCTGCATGGTGAAGCACACGGCAGGAGCGAGAGGAGTTTTCGCCCTCGGATGCAACACTACTACAACCTGCTGCATAAAGTTGGCAACATAACAAGGCTCGTTACAGCTTACAGGGACGGTCCTTTTTTTGTGTATACAAATCGAGGACTTCGAAACTTCAATAGCATTTCATTGTGCTACAACAGAGAAAGTCCATTCTAGTGCAGTTGTGGAGATCAGTATTACTCTCCCTCGAACTTTTGGTACTAAACACTTCACAATTTGAAGTCAACTTGGCAACCATTCGTTGCAGGGGTTACTCCCTCCTAATTCTATTTTTATTTCCTTGACATTCCCACACCCTTACCTAAGCAAAAATATATACACCCACTGTCAAGCGATAATCAAGTGTCAACCTACCACACCCAACTTCCACCGTCACCTACAAGCGGTTGGAGACTTCTCAGTCTGCAATGCCTACCATGCTCCCACTGGATGCCTACAAAAGGGACGATGAATAAATACTCGGCCAATTAAAAATTCATTGGGACCCTTCAAATGGAAATTCACCAACAAAATGTTTACTACCGCCTAAGTGATTTAATTGAAAGCAAAATCCTTAAAATTTTCTTCAAAACTTCTTGAGACATTTCTGCTTCAAAAAATCTAGTTATCAGACGTTATTTGACTTTGATACTGAATACCGTCAATGGACACACTTTAGCAACCCATTCATTCGGTCCATCATCACGTTGCTGTCTCGCAAATAACAAGGAGCTTTCCCACTCTTTCCACTATCATCAAATTTACGTCACGAAAGAGTGTAATCAAACGCTGACCCTTTTGATAGGAATATGAGATATAAGTTCACCTTGTTCCAACAGGTAGGTAGGCAATTTAGTCTGAGGGATTTTATCCTGAGAGTACCTTTTATTATGCATGCGTGCGAGTGGGCAGGATACACTGGTAATTGAGTAAGGACATAACTTGTTATTATATGTGCCCAGTCTATATATCTTTTGAATGTGAACTGTACCGGAGTGGTTTGTTTGTTAAGTGGAAAATTAGGTTCCACATACATGCCGTAAGGTCCACATTCTTTTGATTATTTTAATTTGGTACGGGAACCGGAAAAAGTTCAAAGTTGATGTGCGGCACCATATATCTGCGGGCCTAAAAACCCGCTTCCAACAAATTAGAAAAAAAAACAGGACGAAATCTCAGCCAGCTTTGGAATTCCCAAAGGTAACCGTACAAATTGCCATCAGAATTCTCCTCACCCTCTCACATACATATAACAGACAACGAACCCCCATCAAAAATGTTGGGCCAAATGATTTTCAGAAGACAACGACCACGTAACGACATCGGAATTCTACAGAGATTCCTTTGCATCCTGACAGGGAGTGGGGTTGGGTGGGCAGACGACACTACGCACCAGGTGTACACGTACACCATATACGCATACCGCACATGACCTCGAAAGGCAGACAAAAGAAAAGGGAGAAAGGAAAACCAACGACTACGCAGAAATGAGAACTTAGAAGGCAATAAACGATTCCCGAAGGATTCGTTGTTGGCGCTGAGTGCGAAGGTGTGTGCGTTGCCATAGAAATAAAAATATAACACCGCCACCACTTGCGTGAGTGAATGACTATGCAGCTCACAGCTTTGGGTCGATGTTCGTGAGTTTTCTACTCTTTTGCTCTCGTTCTTGAGTTTTGTTTTCCTATTGGAAGCTGTGCCGCTCTTCATTGCTATCATTTGGGTGTTGTTGTCGACTTGAAAATCGCCAGGGAAACTCTGAAGCATTATCAATAAAACACCGCAGTGTGACAGCGGAGTGTGGAAAATGGCAGACATTTCCATTGAAATGAATTTATTTGTTCCCCAAAGCATTTCTGGCTTGAGCAAAACTATATTTTTTTTTCCTAAAAACCACTTTCTGTGTATATAAATAGGGTATATGTCCATATATTTTGCTTTGTATGAAAGTCCATTAATTTTAAATGAAATCTTCCAGAGGAATAGTCAATCTTAGCCCGGGTGAAATGGACAGAATGTCCCCCTGTTTTTGATAAATTATTTTTTGTTTGACTTTCATGTGGTCAGGCGAGGACGTTGACATGTGCCACATAACATGACGTTTGCGGAATATCAATTTATATCGTGATGGGGAGCAAATTGAGAGGAATCCTCAATGGAATTCGATAGTGCAAATAAAAACAGAAGTTAGATAGGTTGTCCTGCTTTCCAAGTCGGTCTGTGAATTTGATTAACAAAAAGATATCAATCTTACCTCCAGGAGCGTTACTTCAAAAATGATCATTTGCGTTGGTTGTCACTCCAATCAATCTATTGACAAGGAGGGAAACATCTCTAAATGTCACTGTCAGTAATTGGGTGAACTTTTGAAATGATGTCGCCATCGTAAAAGTTAGTTTCGCTGTCTAAAAGTTGAATGATTCAAGACGCCAGAAGGCAGAAACAAAAGTTTTGTAGCATCTGACTACATTTGACCACAGAAACTTTATCTTTAACAAAATTAACAAAAACCAATTTACCTCAGTGGCCAACATATGGAATAAAATAAATACTTAGTTGATGGGGCAGGTTCGAAGGGACTCTAAGGGAGCTTCCACACCGGATGGAACAAAACGCCTTAGACAAAAAAACTGTTTTTCTCGTTTTGCTTTGCCTTATTCAGTGTGAGCGCTCGTATTTAAATGTGCGTATTTAAATTTCAGAGACACACAGAAAAACAGTTGTGTTTGTCTAAGGCATTTTGTTCCATCCGGTGTGGGTTCATCCTAAGCCTAGCTTCACGCAACCATTCTTTTTGTGTGAGTTTTACATTTTTTGGAAGAATGTGAGAGATCTAAGAGTCCATACGGCTAATTGAGAATCTCTTTCATGACAGTTATACTCTCGAATGTTTGTCAGACCTCAGACTATCGTGAGAGGTGGCACAGTGAAAAAAATGGAATGGATGGCATCTTTTTTTTTCGGGAACCAAACGTGGGACCCTTCGCTTATCAGTCCAACACTCTAACCACATGTGGAAATAATAATAATTTTCTTAAGCGATCTTCAAGAAAATTTCGCAGCTGTCGGTTCATCTTATACCTATAGGAATCACTCGCTGGAAAGAGCTTTACTTTTGTGTCCTCCTTGGCGAGTTCGTCTACTTAGGATGTTATGCCTCTGGGGCCAGGAACCCAACACTGCACTTGTGAGGACTTATTGGATATCTCGCTATAAGAAATGTACGACGACCCATTTGGATCCTATTGTTCGTAATCTGAGGGTTTCCATGGCTTCCTGACTGTCGATTTGGATAACAAGAATAAGCATAACCTCACAAAACAGTAGAGTTGGTGTTCGAAAAGACCGTCTAAAGAAGAAGATTCCGAGCCTGTTTCTAGTGGGTTTCCATCGACGAAAGTATTTGGTTTCTCTTTATTTAATACCGAATTTAAGAACTAAAGGTGGAAAAACTATATAAAGACTTGGGTGGAACAGAATAGCCTCCTCAGGCCGGTTTTCGAGCTAATATGTCTACAGTGGACCAGATTTTTGTACTAACAACGATTGCAAAACTGTTTATAAAGAAGAAAAAGTAACTATAGGTATTTTTCGTAGGCCTGAAAGCTGATTTTGACACCGTCAACCGAAGGTCACTGATATTTAAGTTACCAGCGATAGGTCTATCGTCAAAAATTATCAGAATCTACGAACAACTACTTGCAAATACGTTTGCAGCGGTGTGCCATGGTTAAATAAAATGATCCACTTTCCCTACTGATTCTGGTGTTCCACAAGGGTGTGTTCTGAGCCCTCTAATGTTCTCTCTTTTTATAGATGACGTGTGTGACAGCATCCCAGATGGCATTAAGTTCGGAGATGCAGATGTCAAAGTATTACATTAAGCAGATGATCTTGGCGTCCTTTCTGACAATCCATATACCAGCTCCAAATTAATAAACTAAAGAACTATTGCGACACTTGGGATCTAAAACTAAACACAGTTAAATCTAAAATTTTTGTCTTCAGAGCGGGTAGTGAACATGCTTGGTCACTGGATGGTACTCGAATTGAGGTTGTAAATGAGTTCAATTATTTGGGATCTTAATATATAAGACCTTATATCAAAGAGAAAGCACTTGTAGCCAAAACTTTTATAAACGTCTTATGGCCTAAGTTCTTCTCTAACACGTGGATCCTGTTTCCAAATTTAGCGTTTTCAATGCTACAATAAATAGTTTTTTTGCTGCGCGAACTAAATTTATGGTTATCGACAGCGCGATGAGATCGAAAGCATACAGAGATATTTTTTCAAACGGATTTTTAGGCTTCCACAATCTACACCAGCTATGCAATTCATGTAGAATCTGGCATACCTTACGTTTTTATAAAGAACCTAAAAGCAAATGCTGATTACATCAGCAAAGTTATACTAAGATCTAGGAATAACCTGCAAAAAAAGTTCTTCTTGTAGCTGTCAGATGTAACTACTCTCCGTTTAAAGACTGGTACGTTCTAGCCTCAGCAAAAAATATATCTATTCAGCTGAATGAGAACAACGTTTGGGAGTGGATTAGGACTCTCCACAATTGCATTTTTGCTATTGACAGCAATCTCTTTAAGCTTTGCTTGGATAGAGTTAGGCCCATTTTATTCATTTTTATATGGAAAACTTCCCAAGTTGTGTTCAACTTCGAGTGAATAAAATGGGCCTCAAAGAGTCATCGACCAGATCAGTTTATAGGCAGCCTTATCTTACCTTGGGAACAAACCATTTTTTTTAGCAAAAAGCTAACAGTTATGGAAATGAGCGTGGTTTTTGAAATTCGTACAGAAATGATAGAGCTGAACTCCAGGCCGCATAGAAGCGATTTAAACCCCAGGTGTCCACTATGCAACCTTGATCAAGACGAGTATGTTTTTCACTTCCTCGCATCATGCCCAATTCTTCCGGAAATCCGTAGACTTCACTTTGACAAAAGCTTTTTCTGCCATCTACCGATTATAGGAAAACTTGTGACAAATGTTTTCTAGTTCTGATAAGTTCTGATAAATTCCACATAATGGTGCTCTTAACCGAATCAAAACAAGAGTTGAAAGTGTTAACCAGCCAGACTTTTACGGGTCTATCCTTAAGGCTATCTTTACTTTAGATTAAGACAACGAGGGCGAATGAATAGCTTACAATGTGACAATTGGTTGTAATTGCAGCTTGAAGAACAGAAGATAGGAAAAGACGGCAACATGTTTTTAGCCAAAATTAAACATGCCTTGCTGTTGTCATTCGCCATATTGATTGGAAAGTTTGATTTGCACTTCTCTCACTAATTTAACCACTTTTTTTTCGAGCCAATTGATAACACTGTATCTTGTTTCATAAAAGAATCGAACCGCTTTATGAAGCTCTCTCCCTTGTCCATCGCATTTATGCCTTTTTCCAACACACATTCTTTGCCACCGTTCTGATTACACAAATCGAGAAACACTTTCCAGCGAATCACTCCGCATGAATCGCAATAAAATCAGCCCAACTCCATAATTTGCCTCATTGAATCATCATATTTATTTCGTAAAATTTCCCTTCATCCCTTTGTCCATCTGCTGTTTAAATTGGTAAGCTAAAAAAATTCGATATCGTCAAAATCAGCAGCTTTCCACAATTGACGCGAAGAAAATTATCCCATTCCTTTCCTTCCAATTTGTGGCACTTCCCAGTGCCTCCACAGTGCCACCACGCCCTCCAACTTATTCCCTGCATATTCCTAAAAACGCGATGAGAGAAACGATTATTAGATTTGTCATTTGACATCGCCTCGAGCGTGAACAAAAAGTGAAACCATCGTCGCGTCGTGACCATTTTTCATCCCATAATCTGACAGATAAAAGGAAATTTTATGCCGTGTTCATTTTTGGAATTTTATAAATTCACAACCACCACCAAAAAGGAATAATAAACAGGGATCCCGCTAACACTCAATTCCCCAACTGCTTCGAATACCCATCATCCAGGGGACCCAGGATACTTGACGCATTTCAAGTCATGGACTTTTATTATACCTTAACATCTGCGAAGGTATTATCTTTGATGATTGCCAGTTTAATTAACGAAATCATTTTATTTTATTTTATTTTTATTTTAATATTTATTTGCAACATGCGGGATGTCTGGGCCTATCTGGAAAATTAATCTCGCTTTGTGTAAATATATATACAAATCGCTTGGGGAAGTTTGACACTTAATCACTGAGTGGTTTGGGAACACGAGAGAACGGGCAATTGAAACGAGACCGCGATTTTTGCTGAACTCAAACCGTTCTTTGTTCTGCCTCTTTTAAGATGAATAAGATTGGGAAGAAATCCAGTTCCGGTGTTGATTTAGGTGCTGCCCCGGGTGCGGTTTTCAGTCGAGGGGTCGAACGCAAATGGGGTTTCTACTTGAGGAATAATAATCAAAATATGATCCTATAGCTTCCTGATTGTACTTCCAAATTTCCCACATCACAAAGTAATTTTGTAAGTTTTTAATTAGTTTATTTAGTACACAATATAGGGCTATGTAGGGGACATAGCAATGAAATGGGCTTTGATAGCTCTCGCACATTTTTGACGAAACTTTCCGCATAGGTACATAATATGCTTTGGGCTCAGCTCGCTCCTTTAAAGCGTGTATAGTCGTGGGCGTATTAGTGAAAACTTTAAACTTAAAAAAACTCCAAAAGAGAAATGTCCAACGCAGCTACCATGTTGCACTATCTTGCTTACATTTACAGAGCTGGAAGAAAGCTCAGTGCCCAAATTTGCGAACGTGGACACAGTGGTATCGAGCTGCAATCAGAGAGAGGTGGAAGAACCTGGTTGTCCTGAGTTAAAGTGTTGCTGCCAACAGCCGATTCCGGAATGTAAGAAGAAGAACTATAACAAAGCTGGAAAGAGCTTACCTAGACCTCAAATCGGTCAATAAGTTTGTCATAATTTGACATAGTTCACTTCCACTTCAAACACATTCTTCAATCAATTGTTGCCTAGCAAGCAATTCTTTCAAAAACTGATAACACCAGTATCGTCACAAGCTACATTTTTATAGGCTTAGTGTATAATGAAATCCACCTCCTGCAAAACTCTCTCAACAAGTTGGCACATCCGAAAATTCCTCAAAAAGAAGTATCATGCAGTTTGTTGTGATAGCTCAGCATTATTGCTCCATCGAAGCTATTGCCCTCTGGCACAGGTCAGCATCGACGGCATGCTGATTGTGCAAAATGACCCTGAAGCTCCAAACCAGACCGAAATGTAAGCAGCGAGTCGGTTTTTGAAGTTACAAGTCGGTCGCTTCCATTCTATACAACACCGATGTTTCTCAATTCACCATTTGCAAGCTGTGCTCTTGGACGAGTAGCTACGGTGTTATCGTCAACCTTAATGGGTTTGAATGCATCTTTTACCACAAGTTGACAACCAAACTGTCATCCAACCCTAGCGATTGTAAGTAAGATCGAATGCGGTGGAAAACTGCCTAATACTAAAGATATCTACGATACAACAACTGAGTTCCCAAGCATAGAAGATAATTAGCTGGACTAGACTCTCCTGTAGGCGCAGTGGCTTAGTGGTTAGTGTGTTGGACTACTAAGCGAGGGATCTCAGGTTCGAATACCGCAAAAACACAAATTCCAACTCAGGGTTTTTTTCACTGCGCCACCTCTCGCGAAAGTGTGACAAACATATCCGAAAGATAACTGTCTTGAAAGAGCTTCTCAATTAGCCGTTTGGAATCGGCATGAAATTGTAGATCCCTCCTTTCGTTCCAAAAATTAAAACCTCACACATAAACGAATGGTTGCGAGAAGCTAGGCCCAGGGTCCCTACAGACCTGTTGCGCCAACTTTTGTTATTATTATTAGACCCCCCTGGCATTGATGTATTGAACGCAGTATAAGAACAACGTGCACATGGTCTGACCCACGATAGACACCCAACTTATGCTGATAAAGTTAATCTTAGTTATTTACCTAGGTCCTTTAACCCCTCGGGGCATAGGGCGTCAACCACGCCTGCGCGCCATCTTGTTCGTACTTCTGCAACGCGTTTGAGCTGCCTCCAACTCATTCCTAGAGAGCTCGATTCTTCCTCAGCTGTTCTGCGCCATGTTTGCCTAGGTCGTCCCGCTCCTCTGCCTGCTTGGGTCAGCGGATTCCATTGCATTGCGAATTTCGCAATGGAATTGTCTTCGCGCCATAGTAATGTCTACAGGTTATTGGCCCGTTCTCATATAAAGCTGCTCGTTGGAGATCCGGTTCGGCCAAAAAATACTCAAGATGTTCTTGGATGTCTCAAAACCCTTGGAAGGTGGCTATGCTCGCCTGGCCAATTTCACATCCGAAAAGATTTAATGAATACCTACTTACGACTTATCGAACTTATCGAATTTCGTTCATGTCATTAGCTGGTCGTGTACCTAGCCTTGTGCAGCGATTTGGAAATAAATTGCAGAGCAGAGCGTCTAAATAAAGGAGTCTATCGTAGGAGCTCTTTTGGCTATACATTCTCGTCCCGCTTCTAGATATTTAAAAGGATCGACCGCAACATTATGGAATTTGCATGTGCAAGAGGTCATATTTCCAAGCACATCTTTTCCATTTATTGCAGTCACATGTGTCCCCAACGATGTCGACCCACCTTTGGCTACCAGCTAGACGCAAATGTAATTGATTGCATCATAAAGCTGCTTATCCCCAAGAAGCGATGACAGAGTTTAGGTACTCAAATTCTTTAATACTTAAAATGGAAAAATTATTACTACCCACAACTTTTTGGACTACCTACTGAGGGAAATTCGCCATGTAACTAGTAAGAGCGCTATGTACGTTCCGACCGCCTGACAAAGATTTGACAGCTGTGGTGAATATTCCTCTAGATCTGGCGGATCTAGAGGAATATTCATTGGCAGGTATGAGACTCCTTTCATACCTGCCAAACACTAAACCCGCACAACCAATTGGTTAGTCCCGGGCTCGAATGTGCCCCATTCAACAATCTCCCGGTCCATAATTCCTTCCATTTCCAGGTAAGATAAATTCACAAAACAATACATCGTCTCAGCTTACTAAAATTGCAATCCATTTACTTTAAAACTACCTGCTCTATGATAGGTGCTACTATACCGTGGTCCATCTTTCTGCTCATCCATCCGCAAATACACATAGGTACTCCAACTCCTTGCAACTTTATCCCTTCTGCAAAACTCATTCATTTTGCGCACCCCTTCGCCGTGCTCTGTTGTTTGGGATAGGACAACACGATGCTAATTGCATCGCAAGCATCAACCAAACCGAGTAATCTGAGATGTTTACCATTCGCCCAGGAGTAGTTAGACACATAGCAATTGAAGCCCCAGATGATGGATTGTTGGATTGTTGGATTGCTCCATCGTCCATTCATTTAAACTGAATAATTAGATCACATCCTCTGTCAAGCATTTATCTTGTTTCATCGGTACGCTCCGTTGCGATTTGTCAGCGGAAAGCATCACCAACACCATCCACCTGACAAAAGAAGAACCAACACACTCGTTGCCCCTTCATAACAATAAAAGTAATCCTGTTCAAGTTCCTTTCTTCCTTGCTGTACCGAAAAATCAATAATATCGCCCACTGCGAAAAAAGACAAATATCCTTCTGTGTCCATTTCGACATTTAGCTTAAATCAAGGAAAAGAAAAAAGAACACAACAAAAACAAGTACGCGTCAGAAGAGTGTATATTATGTAAAAGCCTGCTGAAGAGCAACGCCGACGTCCCCGATTAAGGCGAAGATCTTGGCCAAAACCTAATTTCGTTAGTTGTCATCTCCAAGCGTATATTGATATTGATTAATTTGTCATTTGTGGGGATGTACGATACGTTGTTTGAACGGTTTTTTTGTGTGTTTACCGCCCCCCAGAGGAAAGTTTTTCGATGTTTGTTTGCGTACCGGAGGAGGGTGAGAGTAGTTTTCCTTTTAATATCCCTTAAAGTTCGAGTTACTTGGGGTGTAGCAAGTACTTATTAACTGACCCTTGGGGAGCCTTAATGACACTGTCGCATTCGATATTTGGACTTGTTGTATAGAGACAACAGGTTTATTGCCTACGACGCACGTGACCGGAACGATTGGCGTTTTTTATTTGTGCACAGAAGGTGAGACTGGAAATTGGGCCGAAATTGCTTAATTTATTTTCGTGACTTGACTGTTTTAATGGTGGAGTACAGTCGTAATCACATTTCCACCCCAGCATAGCGTCCTTATAACAGGTCTGGTGAATTTCCTTTGTTGCATTAAAGAATAACCTAAAGGCTATTTTATTTTTTTATTTGAACTCTACGGCCGTATGAAGGAACAGAAAGCTGTGAGAGCTTTCAGGAGACTGTGTGGAGAGAATTATTTTCGAAAAAGCTTGTCTGAATGTGGATGGCGAATTCACTAAACAGCAGTGGTTTTCGTCTTGGATAATACAAGGTGAATGGGGAAGATACGCGAATCAGTGGAGAACACAACCGGTGACCTCTATTGATAGCAGCGCTGAGTGAGTAAAATTGAAACCTTCTCTGCCAACATAGGTTTTGCAAGAAACTAATGCTTAGATGAAAATACATTACCTATAAATTTTCTGTTACAACTGTATTACTGTACAACTGTTCTGTTAAGCGTTTTTCTGTTTTAGTTCAGAGCAGAACCTAAACTGTTATACAAACAGTTCGTGTGTCATTTTAGGTTAAACCTTTGTATATTTTTAAATTGTGTGCTGGATCTACATACAGCCTATACAATGTCAATGCCCGATAATAATAACCACATTTAGTGTCAGATTTAACGAACTGAAAATTGTGAATTTTTGCAATAAAAACTTCCCATTGTGACCTACAAAATATTTAGTGGGAAAGTTAAAAGTCATTATTAGGCTGATGAAGTTGAACATCATAAATGTAATAAGACCAGACAGCAGCTCTCCCGAAATACTGGCAGAGACTTCTTAAGTGTTTCAACCCCTCAAACGCACATATTCGATATTGGATCAGAACAGAGACAGCCAACTTTTTAATCTGAGAGTCCTTACTACGTGCAGACTAAACTGGATCACCAACTAAGAACCGAGCTTCAACTGTCAGACCGAACTACTGCTCAAGGTGGCAAATTACGGAATATTCCAAAAGTGATATGGGCCCAATACTGCGATCAAAGAGCTTGAAATACAACAACACCAGTCCATACCCTTCATATCGCTTAAGATTTTTGCAGATATAAATACGTTTCAAAGTTAGCTTGCCCTGTAAACTATAATCGAAGAAATGGAAGAGTAATGTAAGCACGTGAATCTTCAAAGTGCAAAACATGGAATGCTTAGCAAGCGTTTTAGGAGGGTTATGGGAGCACCTTTCTCGAATGAAATATTTGCTTTCTTTTTTTTTAAATTCAGTATTGACCTTGAATGTTGGACATTTGAGACCTTGATCGGATCGGTCTGACTTGTGCATTTAAGTGCCAAAAACCCTTTCAAAGGCCGTAACAAAATGTATCCCGTTTCTCTTTTATACATTTATTTCCATCGAAAATAGTACACGCAAATATAATCCTACGAAATGTTCTTCTACCATTTAGATATATGTGTTTTTATTACTCGTATCGATGCATTCACACCGACCACCAACTAGTTTTTACGTTTAACGGCCACGTCTCGTTTTGAAAACTGAAATATGTATGGGAAAACTTCTGTTTTTGTGGAAGTTTTCGAGTGTTTTAGCGAAAACCCGGTTTTCGGCTCGGTGTGAAAAGGCTATTACACATTCTAAACTTTGGCTAGTTTCGCAGCTTAATCTCGTGGGACAATCCCGTTTTATCTTCTGCGCGCAACAAGACAATAGCCTGACTCGATTCTTGACACTATAGGGATTTACACCAAGTGACTGACTTAACAGCGGCAAATCATGGGCGAGTTCATAATTGCAACATTGTTGCACATGCCATGCAAAAAATATTGAATCAATGCAATTATGAACAGAAACACTGCTCCAAGTTTGCTGTAGTTTTGCGTTTCCAAAAAAGAGTTCATGCAGGAGGCAGCAAAAAAAAATTACAGACATTTTTAATTTATCTTTCTTCTTTCAGTGACAGATGGTTGTTATTTATAAAAATAATTATTATTTAGGGTAAAACTATACAAAACGCCCCACTTGACAAAACGCCCCACTTGACAAAACGCCCCATGAGTCTGGCACGTACATCAGTGTGGTTATATGACTCACGCTAAGCTTGTTCGAACCAGTTTCATTTACTGATGAATTGCGGTAGTTGGCGGTTGTGTTTGTGTTGTCACTTTACGAAATATTTTGTGAAAACAATTATTGGCGCCCAAACATATTGCGGTAGGTGCAATAAAAATTGTATTTCGTCAGAAACAAAAAACGTTTTACCAAAGTTCTTTATCTACTTTTAAAGTAAGTTAAAATATAGTTTCAGTACAGTTTCGCGTATCTCTTAGAAAGGGATGGGATGTCCATAATTTTAGTGGGGCGTTTTGCATTGCGAAATTTACAAAACGCCCTAGTGGAGTAAGTCTAAAACGCCTCACCCAATATTGTGATAAGCATGCATATTAGAGCTACTTTCCGTACTTATTTTTAATGGAAATGAAGTGGAATTACAAAAGGAATACACTGCGGGCATCATGGTCTGAAAAACACAACCAAAGAAGAAATTTCAGACGAAGATTGTAAAAGGTGTATCGAGAGTACTGAAAATGACTACAAGACAGCTTCTTTAGAAGATTGGATTCAGTGTATATTGCGTCAGGGCTCGTTACATGAATTTTGACGAAAAGACAGACAATTCAACTTAAAAATTTATTTTTCATACTTTTTCTTAAGGGCGTTTTGTCAATAAAATGGAGCTTTTTACCCAACAACCTATTTACAAAACGCCCCACCTGAACTATTAAAAAAAAAAAAATAAAAAAAATATTAATTAAACCATTTTATAAGTCAAGAAAAAAGAGTATTTTATTTGTATGCAATAAAAGATTTGTGATTTTCTTTTATTTTTTGTCTTTTATTCATCATTTCTTAAAAGTGGGGCGTATTGTATAGTTTTACCCTAATAATGTCAATTAAAAGAATCATTTTAGGACTGATTCTTAATTACAAATGGATCTAATTTTGAGACAACAATTTCTGAAAGATATAGAAGCAAAATTCAAAGAAAAAGAAAGACTCGTTTCATAAAAATTAACAGAATTTCAAGAAACATTCCAAAAACTAAGAGTTTTCTTAAAACCATAGGAAAATTTCCAGATGGTGTTTTCAGAAACCATATTCGTATGAAAAAGAACAGATTTTTTTTCGGCCTGCTATAAATTCGGACTCGACGCCTAAACGGATCGAAATCAACAGTTTGGTGCCAACATCCGACCACAATTTTTGTTCACTTTTATTCCTATAAAACACAAATAATATATTTTAACTTTTTAATAAAAAAAAAAACCTTCATTTATTTTCGACATATCTATTTAATTTTCATTTATTTTACTTACATATTTGTTCCTGCCATCTTCCTACAACTCGGCAACAAAATAAAATTCAATGCAGAGTTGATCGCAATTTGACGAAATGTAGCAAATGCTTCAATTTTGACATTTGACATTATCGTAGCAATTGCTACGTTTTATTCATACGACCCAAGCCAAGATATGACTCTGCTATAGTTCTCTCCTCTTAGAATCATTCGCTTTCAGAGAGCGGAAATCCGTAGAAAGCCAAATCAAATTGAAAGTCGAGACACCCAACAAAGTAGACAACTTTATAAAAACTGTGAACTGTTTTGCTGCGCATTCTTCTTCTTTACTTTACTTGGCTGAGATATGATTTCAATAAAGCGGGAGTGCTTCTCGTGTTCTGGCAATTCTCCCACGATTTTTCCAATCGGATCCCATTTTTTAGGTCAGTACCCAAATCATGTCCGTACCTTTATTAAAGTTGAAAGAAACATCAAATCGAAGTAGATACCCTTGATGCTTGCTCCAATAGATATTCGATTGTCCCATACCTGCTCCAAATTGATCGATAGTTGCTTCCTCCATCCACGGTATGACTCCGAAGTACTTATACAAATTACCTACCAGAAGTTATACACCACGTCGTTAGAGACAACACAACTAAATTAAAGACCGGAAGCACCTCAATGGCTCACACACAATTCGATCGCTTTGCTGACCCTTACAAAGCCAACAAAAGCCTTCAAATTTTGTAAAGAAACTGACACTCACACGTCACTTTCTGAACGGAAACACATCGCAACATATAAGTGAAAACAAAATATAGATAACCAAAAAGCTGGTTAGGTAGAAAAAAAAAATAAACAAAAATAAACAAATACCAAGTGTTGTGGGAGAATAAGCATTTCTCTTATATAAACAAAAAAAAAAACAAACGTTTATCCGCCCCCCTACTCACATGCCAATTAAAATCCGAATTCCGTTCGAATCCTTTAGGGTATAAGATATTTTTTTTTTTGGATCCGAACTCGACGCACAACCCGCTTGTGTAGAAATATATGGATTTCGCAATTGCCAAACCCGAAATATTGACTTATTAATGGTTCACATGTTTTCATCTTGTTTCGCGCCATTGGGCATCATCATTTGCTCCAATTCATTTAACGTGGCACTGGCATATACAAAGGGGTGGCTCACATTCTTTTCATTGAACTTTACTCCGCTTCATGGTACAATTTCCTTTCATATCCTTTCTTTTGATTTTTAGTTATTTTTTTTTTCGCTGTTTGTCTGTTTCCCCTCTGATATCCCGACAAAAATCCGACTTTTGCCGCGCTTTTGAGATACTCGAGAATCGTTGGCATTTGACTTTTGTGCTTCAAAGGAAGCTGCCACGAGAGAAAGGAGAAGGAGAAAAAAAAATTGATTTCACCGATTCAATGGTGGAAGCCATCGATAGCTCAATATCGACGGTACTTGTTTCTATGGACAACGTGGATGGCTGGCACAAGGAGCAGCCATCACGTCCAGCCAGAATAGATCACCGGAAAACAGGAGTTTGTTTGACACAGTATGGGGTGGGGGAAATTCCCACAAACAGTGTACAGGTAAACAAAAGTTGGGTAGATGTTCTAGATGAACAGTTACTGTCGTTGCTCTCGGTTGGCCTTTTCCATATTTGGATGAAGTTTTGCAGAAGGATTCCATAAGGCATTCAGAAAAAGCAAGACACTAGATCCGTTGGGATTTCCAATCTGATTGGTATTTGTTGTGCTAATAGCTAAGGCGGCACCATGGGTTTACCCTGTCCCTGGCCATAGCCTGAAACTTGATTACGAGCTTTTTTCCCGTCTTTCATTTGAGCTTCTTTTCCCTTGTTCGTTTTGTATCGACACATATAGATCTCGATGGTGTTTTTCAGATTCGATTTATCCTTTGTCATTGAAAGGTATTTTTTGTTGCTGTTATTTGCTGTTTGGGGTGATGTGTCCTTTTTGTTGAGGTGGCAATGGAATAGTCTGTGGTGGAAGTGAAAGTCGCACATGTGAATTATGTGTGTTTTTTATGTGCGGTCAGATTCATTTGTATTCTTTTCATTTCTTTGTTGGACTTTTTTTTTATTTTTGTTGTGCTCTCAGTCAGGACCTTGTTTTGGTCTATTGTCAGAGCGGTTTCCTTTGGCTTTGAAATGTTGATGAATGAAGGGTAGATAGGTTTTCTTTCTGGCTTTTTTCTGACAGGTTTTCTGATTCGATTTAGAAAATCCCTTTGACAAGTTCGATTTAATTATCGAGGATAATTGCAGGTAGTAAGGGGCCTTTGGGAGAGCTCCAAGGTTCTTACCTTGTGATTAAGGACTGTTCTTCGACTAGTGTCTATTTGTGTTGTTGGCATCTAGTGGACATGCGCTTGTCGATCTTAGATTTTGGGTTCCATTTGCTAAGTAGTTGTGCGACTATTCCTTCAGTTACACGGGCATTTTTGTACCGAAGGTCTATTTCTGCTCATTTACGGACCAACCGCAAAAATTATCTATACATCGGCAAAAACCAATGCTGCTGCCAGTACCGAATACCGATCCTTTCACTTGCCTCTCAAATAGGTAGTTTCGCAACAATTCCACTGAAAAAATAATAGCGCTCAACGAGGGGCCAGCAAATTAAACTGATAATAAAAATAAATGCCTTTGAGAGGCTAGTCCTAGGTGCCGGTTCTATATGAACCTGGGGTTGAATTACCGCATCCGTGATCGAGTAATACGGGACTGAATTTGTCATTGTTTTGCTTGTAAAATCCACAAAATTCAGCGACGTAAAGTTCGCCTACGGAAGTGGTTCATATAGAACCGGCACCTAGGACTAGCCTCCCAAAGGCATTCATTTTTATTATCAGTTTAATTTGTTGGGAAATGGAAACGCAACAAAAAGTGAAACGCGGTTGAATGCCCGACTACTTCTTAAACAAAAGTGGAGTGTGGTTGTGATATTTCATGACTTGTTACCCTGTGTCAGGATTGGTTTAGTTGCCTATGGGTTAGTTATAATAGAGTAACGAAAAGTGAAACGCTATTGAATGGTCCATTGAACAAGACTGAGATTTATATGTTTCTCCATTTGCAACTCTGTACATAATTTCATGTATCACGGTTTGTTAAACCCACTATAGTTTGGCTATAGTAACGAAAAGTGAAACGGGATCAGAAGCCTGATTCCTTACATGATCATCGTATAGTGGAACAAATTTAGTATGCTTGACTGTTTGCTTGGCTTCTACACGTTCTTTGTACCTGTAGGTTAGTTTGGAATGTAAGAATTAAAGATCGTAACGAAAATCGAAACATTATTCAAAGCAGTGCTTTTCACGCAGATTTCGGGCAGTATAGTGAGTTTGGGATGTTTTTATATATGCTACGGCTACGCCATCAACTTTCTTATTTCGCAGGTAGTTTCCTTTGTTGTGATAGGTAATTAAAGTGTAACGAAAAATGAAACCCAATCAAGCGTCGCATTTCTCACCTACCAACTAAGTGGAGTCAGTTAAGGGTCAGTTTATTCAGATTTTACATGAGTTTCATGTTGGGATATATCGTAAAAGCTTCAGTACACTAACCATTGCTTGAAAATGAGACCGTAACATAAAGTGAAACGC
This sequence comes from Cheilosia vernalis, assembly GCA_949126925.1. Taxonomy (NCBI): domain Eukaryota; kingdom Metazoa; phylum Arthropoda; class Insecta; order Diptera; family Syrphidae; genus Cheilosia; species Cheilosia vernalis. The sequence continues at coordinate 48,772,356 of OX421360.1, forward strand.
GTCCAAACGAGTGATTTTAGGTTGTTCGAACATTTGTTATACTCTAAGTTTCAAACAATGAAGTGGGGAGAGATGTGGGGCTTCGTCTAGAAACTTCCCATTCCTTCCTCTAAAATAACTCTGTTTATTTTCTATCTGCGAGTGAAGGTGCCCCCTGCATGTGACCAAGTCATAACAACTAACCCCCACTCACCAAAGATACTGACTGCGATAATAGTCACAAAGTAAAATCAATTATTTTCGACGTTCCTCAGGGGTAGCTACGTTGTCCATCATGTTCAAACTTGATGTGTAATTAAGATGTTTCTACGCACTTAAAAAAAAATATTCGCTTTAGGTCCTTTTGGACTAATAAAAGTGGTTCACACTTGGAAGATGTGTCTAAGCACAATCAGATCTGAGCAGATTTGAGTGCTGCCATTGTCTCCAGTGCAATCGTACAATCACTTAAGAAACTCAAAAACCTAATCCAAACAACTGAAAGGAAACCACCGCAAATGCCTTCAGTCTTCACCTAAGTGGATCTTAAGCATCTATCCATCTACCAACGAATCTCTGCCAATCCAATCAGTATTTGTCATGGCACAATAAAATATATATCTTCGCACTTGAAAGCGGTCCAATTTCAGGGCACACATGAGTCAAGCGATTCGTTTAGGTTATTTGTGTTAAGAGCTGTGTCCTTGGATATCCGGACTTATCTGCTCCTATGAAATATTTCATTTGAAAAATGTTTGAGGTAGGTACCTACTCTGTAACAAATAGAATGTTGCTGTGTATGCTCCAGATAATCGTACAATTGTTATCCAGTGTGGATCGGTATGTGAACAACTGCAGCCGTCACTATCATCAGCAACATCATCATCAGGTCAGCCCCAGGAGCAAAACTCGAGCTTGTCACAGATTTTTGTTGGCTGTCATCCTTTTAATATTTTTTTCCTGTCATCTGCAGTGGAATGAACTGCAACGAAAGTTATATACGAGTACCTATATACAAAAGAGAGAAAAAAAACAATATGGATCCACTATACGAAGCCTTCCCTTCCCCCGAGGAAAATTTATTCTCATTGTAAACAAGGCGATTCCTTTCGTTCGGCCAAGGGGTAATCTTTTATTTTGTCTCATGCCATCTTAACTTCATTTTGAACCAGCCTCTGGTAAATATCCTTCAATTTTGTGGTTGACTCTTGGTCTAGGACTATGCATACCGACCATACCCTGCAGCCGTCGTCATTATTTCTGACTTTGTTTATTAAGCCTTGCTTCCGACAGGATTAATCGAAATTTATGTCATGTCAACACAACTTGCAGTTTATCAAGTTCTGCCCAGAAGGCGCTGTTGTTTCCTGGTTGTTGTTTTTTTTCGGTCAGGATTATCCCCTGTCCGCATGGCACTTCAGTGTCATCTCCCCCATATATCCTTCGAAGATGGTTTTTGTTTGTGTTTGCTATAATCGAGCAACCCTTTTGCCATTTCCACTGAGTAGTGTTTATTTGTTCTGTCTCTGCTGTTTTTTTTTTTGTTTGTTTTTTCATCGTGAAAAGTTATTTGTTTTCTATTTTATATCCTCGAAGGATAACCCAAGATCCAGACTATGTATCACGGGGAAAAAATTGCATCCACCCTATACATATGCAATGTGATTGCAAAAAAATGACAAGATCCTGGTAGTTTTTCTTCTCCGCAGAGATGAACACGTATCCTTCGCTTGAATGGCATTGTTATATATGCTCCTGCTGCAGTCGTATCAGTCGGTGTCAGAAGACTCGCATGTGGAGGAAGGGCGCGAGTCATATACCGAATCAGAAGAACAAGGATAACTTTTTGGTTTATATGCAGCAACATCCTTGTTAAAATTAATTGAAGAACTTTTCCAGCAAGATGTGCTGGGGCGATTCGGGGAAATTCATTGCTTCGTACGTCACTGTGATTTGTGCAGCCAGGATTACCGCAGGTGCATCTTTAACTTTGCACTCACATGTTTTTGGCTTTGTACACTCTGATTGGAGCGAACAAACCTGTTTCAGTTGTTGCTGATTGCGGCGGAGTGTTGTCTAATTTTGGGGGGCGCACAGTTTCGTCCGATTGGCCGTAGAGCTTTGTAGGACCATTTGCATCTTGATTTGCTTTGTTGTTTCTACGTGGTCTTGTTTGCATTTCTTTAGACCTTAGGTATGGTATTGAACAGTGTAAAAGAATTAGAGGGGAAATATGGGTGTGAGCCAATTTAAGTAGCTCAAAATGGAGCCACCTGGAATTGGAGATAGAATCTTCACTTGACTGTAATTGAGTTTATCACTCTTGTTTCATCGTAGTAGACGTGTGTGGACGTATAGTTCACAAACTAAGTTTCATATAGTTCCGTCAGGGCGATAAAGTTGCAAAGCGACGTGAAGAGGAAGTTTTGTGAATGAGAAACAAGGAAAACGACAAGTTCATCGAAGAATGGTAACGCGGATACTCCTTGAACTCTGAAGTATGTCAGAATAGGGAAGTCAATCGTGCCGGTTATCTTGTAATAGTTTAAAACTTTGAACGACAAACTAGCAATGTTCTCGTTAAAGACGTCTTTCCATTTAACGAGTTGGTTGTCGAACTCTTGTGAAAGTCGCAGACTGGCTCCTTGAAACCAGATCCGGATGAAGCTTAAATAGTTGCAAGACAAAGCCGGTAGTCAACAGGCTGCCATCACAGTTCATCAAGTGAGAATTGTGATAATTTACTACTATTCCAATAAATTGCTATCATTGGTGGTTTGCTTTAAGCCTCGACTTTTTTTTAAAGCCAGTCATATCAGATTAATGGTTTTAAATGGATTAATGGTTGAGATGAAACAAATTCAAAGAAAGAGGATAAATTGCCATCAGCCAGTGTTTGCGTAGCTATAGATGTCAGCCCTCGACAGTCGTTTGCATTGCATTTAACAAATTGCATTCAATGCTACCGATGTTCACTGTTTTGTACAAAAAAAAAAAAAAAATCAGACACCTCTGAAGATGATCGATGAATGCTGGACTCGAAATTAATTTCCCTTCAAGCCTTTTATGTGAGAATTGATCTAAATGAACCTATGCTAAATGATGTCACGCCATCGAAGCGAAATACATTTCTTTTGAGTCTGAAATTTAAAAATCACAGTCCTTCTTTTGACAGAGTATGCGTCCTTTTCACAACTCAAAGGGCCTATGGGCTTATGCGGCCATAATCTCGTATAAATTGGTTGTCTGCCGTAATGGATTCTTGCGATTTATTTGGACCTCTGAATTTCTTCTTAATGCCCCGATCATCCGCCGTCGTTTTACTCTATTTGTCATTGGTTGACTGCTCAAGGCTATCTCTTTATTGGAAAGGATTATCTGATGGAGGCGTACTAGAATTTATATGACACAAGGTAAGAAATATTCCACAGCGCATATCACGCGGTTTGTGTGGCCACCAGCTTTACATTTGTACAACTCATCCATGACCATCATGCTGATTCTGTTTATCTACTCTTGAGATGTAACACATTCAAAGTGCGTCTTTGCCTATAGCTTTGATGTAGTTGCGCTTGTCTAATCGAACCATATAGTGTAATACACTGTTAAAGCATATTAGCTGGCCCGGCGAACTTCGTTAAAATTTATTAAATTATTATTATCCCCTTCGAAAACTAAGCCCCTGCAGTGAGCGGCAAGCGTCAGCGCTGAAATCTTAAGCTGCAAGTGGCCATTTATTAATCGGCAATTCTTGAGCAATGAGCTATGAAAAATGTCACTGTCGAGTGCTGCTCGCCACTGTCTTTTACAAGAAAGTCGTTTCAACATTTACAGAATTATTTAAAGTTAAAGAAAGAAGATTTGGTGTTCATCCAATAAATCGAAAAAGATCAGGTTGTGGCGAATTCCACCATTTGTATAACAATCTTTGACAAGCCCGATTTAGGTACGTATGTCAGTACAATCATGATTTCCTGGAAGAAAAAGTTCGACCCAATATTACAAAATGAAAGAAAGCAATTTATGCAGAACAGAAGCTTGTTTTAACATTAAGGTATTTAGACAAAAAAATTTTTTGATTGTTTATTGCTACTTTTAGATTGTTTAAAATCATTTTCTGCAACCATAATGCAGGACGGCTTTGAACTTCGTAAATTAAAGTTTCAATGTCAATTGTTGCCATAACTATTTTTTGTTTCTTAGCACTACACTAAAATGATAGAACAGAATTGAAAGCTGAGCCGCTCTGCCGCTCAGAAATGTCGCTTGCCGCTCAGCGACCGTGTGGCCGCAATCATACAATTTCCTATGTTTTAAATTTTATTTGCAGCTCAGATTTCAGTGCGTGGCCTAAGCCCAGCCCAGCCCAGCCCAGCCAAAAGTAAAACAATATGAGTACTGTACTCCTTTTTCGCCTCTCTGCCGTAGGTACTCCGGTGCTACCCAACGACAATTTGTACTCCAATTTTTAATTAGTTTGGATTGAACTATCATAGTAAAGCCTCGACATTTCTCCGACTTAGTAAGTTGCCAGGCAAATTTTACTTTGTGGATGCTTCATTAAAATTGTTCTCATGTTCGATTTTGTTACCTTCGCATAAAATCTTGCGGATCCTGGAAATCGTTTTTAATGACAAACACTTATTTTTATATTTAAGTCAGTGAGTGAAAAATAAACACCAGATTGGACAGGACTCTACCAAAACAACATGACCGCCACAGGTTTCCAACATCAAAAAAGTCCCATTTGGAAAACGTTTAACTAGATATGAATTTCTTTTTCAAAAAAAGTTATGTTATACTCCCTAACAAAACTATGAAACGGCAGCCCCGCCTTAGCCTTAGGGTGTTTTTACCACTGCGCCACCTCTTGCGAAAGCCTGACAAAAATCCGATAATAAAGCTGTCTTGAAAGAGCTTCTCAATAAGCCGTTCCAATTCGGCATAAAATTAGATATCCCTTCTTTTCCTTCTAATTTCGTTCTGTTTGAAAAAATAAAGACGGTTAAATTATTTGGATATTGTTCATACATACTAAAATCGCGATTTACATGAAAGGTGGGGCTAGAAGGGTGAACATTTGCACTGATGCCAAATCTAAAAAAAAGCACGCAATAAAAATGTTCGTAAAAAAATAGAAAAGAAAATTCTTACGACGGACATCCTAATCACATAGAGGTATGAAATTTACTTTAGAACCTATTCTCATACCTACCAAATTTACACAAAAAAAATCATAAGAATTGGTCTAACCGTTTCGGAGGAGTGCGACCACAAACTAATTTTCATGTGCATATTAGATAGAATTAAGCTCAGTTCCTCTTACTTCCTTAGTATATGCTATGCGGGCTTACATTTTTTTCTCGATCAACCATTGGCTAGAATCTTTAGAAATAAACATGCTGCGCCTACCTAGCACTCGACTGTACAATCGTTCGGGTACGTGTTTTCAAAACAGCATTCACAGCAAACCAAATGGTTGCCTCTAGTAGCGGACAGTTCTTCACTGTTACAAGTCGATGTATCAGGTACTTAAAAATCAGTCTTTGTGGAATCTCCATAAAACTGTGAAAAAAAGGTTCAGGAGTGGTAGATACTCTAAGAAAAAAAACAAAAAACACGCCAGCATTTTTGGTCATTAAATTAACTTATACATATACTCGTATCTAATTTTTAGATTTTAGAATGAAATTGTTTTCAATGAAAATAGTTATGGGAAGTCTAACGTTGAGTAATTAACATCTGACTTAAAATCGAGTTGTCATTATCAAAAATAATCATCCCGATTACAGAATCCGATGAATGGTATGCGGATGGCTTCTGACAATTTTTTGCACTTTTTGCTATTATAGAATCCGCCGTAAAAAAGTGCATGAATGTCGGTAACGCTGTTTGATTTTTTCGGGATTATGAAATACGCAGCCCATCCGAACTCCATACAACTTTTAACGTTTTAAATCAGCACCAAAGTCATTGCGGACGCCAACGTAAACAAAAATGGAAATTCATAATTAATTCATACACATTTATGTTTTTGAATATATTTTTCATTTTTAAGCAGAAAAAGAACAACAACTCGTGCACAATTTGAGAAGATGGTGGAGGCAATGAAAAGAGAGTCGGATATTGCGAAAAATTTGACCAAAAAATCGCCAGATTTATTGCAGGAATTTCTGTCGCCATTATCGCATAGGTAATGATTTGAACCACTATTTCCCCAAACAAGTGAGTCGTGACTCGAACCAGGATATTTAGCGTCCACATACCTGATTCTCAGTCAAAAACTGACAGCATCGATAAGAAAGTTCGAAAATGATAAGGAAGTGTTGCGAATCGGCAATGTTGTTCTTCCGGCGGATTTGATAATTATACTTATCGCGGATGTGAATGGAGTGTGGATCGAGTCAACTCCCCGGGAATAAATTTTTGCGGATTCTGTAATCGACATGAATAGTTAAAGAAAACAATTTTACATAACAATTTTTGAAAAATCCTAAAATTCTTGGCTTAAACATTTTTTTTTTTCTCTGAGTGCACCATTCTAAACTTGACTTCAAGTCAGTATTACGCATTTAAAGTAAGGCGTCTCTAAAATATGCCGGTTAAGTACCTATTACATTGTATCAAAAGTTGTTTGTCTGGCAGTCGGCTTTATATAGCAGGCCTTGTGCTCATTGATGGTGATACCTATGACACGGTGACAGGCATGGAGCGAGTTCACAAACCTTTCACTATATTTATTGCGGTTGCTTTGCTCAAAGCCTTTGTTATCGATTCTTACCTTGTCGTTGATAGCCCCCAAGAAGCATCACAAAATCGCATTCAATCACAAGGCTTAAGACGCCTCTACAAACCATAGTGAGCCGACTACCAAAACGTCTGTAAAAGTCATCCTCCTGGACAATAGTGGCACTTGCGGTCATCCACTTCATTAAAAAAACAAGCTACAGAAGAAGTGAAGAAGTGTGACCAACAGTGCCACCGTTTTTATTCAGTTTCACTTAAATTCTCTTCTTACGCAACACTTCTAGTTTGTGAATACAGTTTTCATAAACCTCCATTGACTTCAAACTGCCAGTCACCACGCCACTCGCCAAATTAGAACGCACTGTTTGTACCTTCACTTTCAGTCCAAATTTAGCAAGTGAATGGTCTTCCAAAAAAATCAAAACGCATCTGCATTCATCGCGAAGAGCTTGCCATCTACAGCTGGCGTGTACGTGACGATCATTCGCAATGGAGTTGTATTTGCGTCGATCTTTTATATCGCACCATAAGGAAACGAAAGTCTTTTTTTTTTTTTTTTTTAGAAAATATATCTTTTACTTAAAATGCTATACAAAAAACAACATCAACAACAATATACATTAAGCTTAGAACGTCGAACGGCGGTTAGTTCCTTCCGATTTGATCGACTTGCGCTTGCAAGTTATTGATCACCTCCGATGGCACTTGATCGCCGAGAATCTCGTAGAGATTTATTTTCTGATTTCCGGGAATCTGTTCGTAGGCGCCCAGCTCAATGCCCTCCTGCACCTGCTGGATCTGGGCATCCTTGGGTATTAGGAAGGTCTGCTGCGCCTGACGAATCGCTTCATTACTATATGCCGCACCTTCGCGCTGCGGATAGCAAGCGACTACGGCAACTACAGCTAACAAACAAATCACGGATTTCATCTCGATTATCGCGGAACTAAATTGAAAGTGTCTTACTACGGATGCACAGGGCAAATCACAGTTCAAATCGATTGAGTTTACCTCTGAATAAATCACACAACAAACAAAGATCACAAGCAACACAGAGCCAGAGCGTATACACGTCGTATCGGTTCACCAGTTTGGCTTGAAATGTTCAACTGTGCAGTTACCGGTTGGGAATTAGCTTATAAATGTCTCCCACTACAACTTTCGTGTATAGAAAGCTGTAGTGCGATCATTTCCCCGATCATTCCGAAATCCAAGCACTGGCCTCGAGTAGGGATCGTCATAATTAATTGACTTTCTTCGGCGCACTGTACTGAGCTCTTCCGAGATACTTGGTATATCTTTCGCTTTCGCTTGGGTTGGGTGTGTGTGTATACTTTGCAGTTGGAACGTCTCGAATTGCCACCTGGGGAAGGGGTGATGTCGGACGCTATGATGATAACGACGTTCGCCTCATTGTGTATGACATCAGCGTATAGGTAGTTTGGATGAACTTTCAATTGTACTCGTATCTGCAAGAAGATTTTCTTCTTTTGGCGCTGGCCTGGGGGGTAATAGCCCACCGATCTATACACACTGACACTTGTGTATCCATAAGGTACGTTACGTAATGCATATTCATACTTATGGCCGTATATGACTGACGAAGACGACGACTTGGTGAGGGATCAAAAAATGTATGAAAATGAAAAGTATTGCGTAAGATTTGTAATTGCAGCATGCGGTAATTGTCAATGAAAATGTAGGTTATTATGGAAGATAGAGCTGTTTCGGGGCTTAACTGTATCAAAGGTTCATAATCAGTTATGCAGAGTAGAGTGCGCACGACCATCGTAAGTGTTCACAGTCGTAGATTGCATATAGTGGCAGGGTGAGCGTTTCGTTGACAGTGAAATTTTTTCAAAACAGACTCCGGTCCCTATGAGGCGTTTTTTCAAAGCTCCTGCAAAGAAGCGGCAGTTGAAGACAATTTGCGATAATTTTCAACTGCAGATGGGACATCTAACAAGCATTGTGCGACCTAAAGTCAACATCAGAATTTGTGTGATCCCGCTAAATAACTTATTCAACAATCTCCTAAATAGCTCACAAAGCTGTGGAAGATTTGTTCCGCTACCAACAATTGCCACAGGGAGAACGCAGTACGCACAAATTAATACAAATGGAACTTATGTCAGGGGCATTTTTAATCTTCCTTGAGCTACAATTTATTCAGTACAAGGACTATTGGATTTAACTAATGACAGGCATTACGTTGAAGCGTTTACTAAAGCCCAACCCCGACAGCAGTAAATAATTGTTCGCATAACAAACACAAACGAGTTTTTCCAAGCCGTTAATTTGTCCTTCTTATGTGCGCATAGTTGCTCGCTCTAATTGCTCAGCAAACAATCGGCGAGCAATTATCGTTAAAGACGTTTCCGTTCCGTATCCCTTCGAATTGCAGTAAACTAACAATAAATTCGCTCACAATCCCAGTTGATGCCTCCTGCTCAAGCCCTCATAAAATGTTAATACACTGGATGATCCGTTGCGGCGAAGGAATCCCGCAACCTAGACAATCTAAAAAGGAGTTTCGTTTTACCCATCTTATACACACACTCACACAAAGTCACCCGAAACAATAAAACGTATATAAAAAAAAAAACAAATCTGCAAGGATACAAATTGTATTTTTCCATCTGTACTGGATAACAATAACCAGCATGAACCATGGATACCGCCATTTCAAATTCCCAGCAGTTGTATGTGCGTCTAGTCCAGTTTTAGCCGCAATTCTTCTATGCAAGCAATAGTACAAGCGTCTCGTAGATGCCTGCCACACATCCATACCTATTGTTAGTTTTTTTTTCCTTTTTGAAAATAATCGCAGGGTGGGAGCAGGCAAAATATGGTGCAGCTTTATTTTATGTCCTGCTGGGGATACTATATCTTCCCGTTCGACTTCCTTTGCAGTTGTTCTTTGTTTTTCTTTCTTGGATAGCATATAAAGAGTTGTTGCTTATGACGTTTATGGAACGACATCTACATCGTGCATCATAAGTCAGCTGAAGTTGTCATCGTCGTTATCCTCGTTCTCTATTGTGTTTGTCATCGCATCCTTATGGATACTGAAACAATAGAATTTCCCGCTAGTTTTCTGCTCAGCTGGTGCGGGCATAGATGCAGGCAAACAGAGTTATGTAATGAAACAGAAGAAAAACGAAATTTGCTTGCATTTGAATTTGTTTTCGGTTCTCATTAAGTCCTTTTGCTGGGCATGCGACTTAATAAGAGGAAGTTAAAGAAGGAACTGCGCTTGGAATGAGTTTGTGTTGGATTTTTTCAACCATGCAAATGCAATATGTTAAGAATAACTTGTGTCCATGTATATAAGTTGGAATGAGATCAAGGACGACGAATGAATTTATGGTTGCTGACATCCTGATACAAATAGAAAAGGCTGCCCACTTTTTGGTGACTGTGTTGTGGGTAGGATGAGATGATGTGGTATTTATTTTTTTTTTTTTTCCTAAGAATAAGTCGATCCGTTATTTCAATAGAGGGGGATGAGCTAAAAACCAGATGACGTTTCGAGTCCATTCAATAACTGGGATAGGTACCTTGCAATGCGGTTCTGTTATTACTAAAAAAAATGTATCCGATTGTTGATATAGAGACGTGGAATATCAAAGCACTTCCTAAAATGGTACAAGAAGGATATTCATGTCAAAGAAATCTCTGTGGATAATTGTTCGATGGCGTCAATGACTTTCTCTTTCCCCTTGCTCATAAGTCTTTTTCGTTTCACAGAAAGAAATAAAAATTCTCCTGCTTGTAGGCTGTAGAGTAGATCTGTCTCACCTTCCCCAACAGAGCTACCAACTTGTGGAACATCAGTCTGAAAGTAAGCATGTCGAGCCCAAAGTTTTGTAATCAAAAACCCATAAATATACTTCTTTCAGATATAAAGAATCAAGAGGTACTGATTGCAGAAACTTTCAATCTGCCTGATTGAGTAAACATTTTTTGAGGGCTATAAAAACAGTCAAGCCTTGTGCCAAGATTCAGAGCAAGCACAAAACGATTCCCTGCTTTTTAACTGCAGATACTTTTTAAACACTGGCACTAGACTGCATCTCTGTTTTGAGAAAAATGCCCCCTCAGGTTAAATGAGAAAACAACAAATTCAACTAGAGGCGTAACGAAAACTGAAACACAATGAAACTCCGCGTTGGAGTCCGTTTGGTTCTTCTTAGAATATTGTACACAGTCATGATAGGCTAATTTGCTATTTGGGAAAAAAAGAAGTGTAACGAAAAGTGAAACAGAATAGAACTCCCCACTTGTTTGCAGCAACTCAGCAGTGGCTTTAGTGCATTTCAATATCCTCTACAAAGCAAACGTTCTTATATCGAGCTAGGTTAAATTGCAACCTTGCAAAAAAGTATCGTAAATAAAAATAAAAAGGAAGATACGCACAGAGCCACTTGTGGAATGAGTTTCGCATGAGTGAAGTTTCTTATATTTTGGCAGGAAAGTTGGTAGGCCAAGGATATAGGAGCGTATTGAAAGCTTGAATACATCACATCTCATTCATTATTCAGTAGCTCAACGGAATCTTGAATTAATAAAATGTCTTTTTCGGGATTGGGTGAGAAAACATGTAACGAAAAAATGAAACGCTATTAAGGCCCGCTTGCTGATACTACTCATAGCGATTTAAGTTTCACATGAATTTTTTATGAGACAGTTTATGATATAGAAAAAGTAGCCAGTAAGGTATTTAAGTAGAACTTAAATCGCTATGAGTAGTATCAGCAAACGGGCCTATGTGATCTACCTTGATCTAAAAAAGTCTTGCGTTTATCTTCCCTCAATGTTATTTTCACTATATGTAAAACTTTTTAAGCCAGAGTAGGGTAAGTTGGTGTGTGAGGAAATATGAGCGTAACGAAAAGTGAAACGATATTGAATCTCATTTCTTTCACAGCAAGCCAACGGTGAACGGTCCGCGTTCAAGTGTTTCAATATGTAGTGAATTCAAAGGCAAGTGTTAGAAAGCGTTTCATTTTTCGTTATGCACTTCAAATATTTGCTTAAGTTCTTTTCCTATCTCAAAGTTTTATTTCAAAGGTGTTGGGACCACGCACTCTCTTTTTTGTATGTCATCGGTTTAATGCAGAGCTATGCCTTCTTCAGGTATGTTTAACGATATTTATTAAAAAGGCAGTCCCTTATGGCAAGTCCCTGTATATCTGCAGATGTTGAGGTGATCGTCACATTTTCACTGCCACTGCCAGGAGTGCTCTTACACAATTTAAAATCCAAAGTTGTAGTTTCTTCCTGCAAAATAAGTTGCATCACATCAGCTCGAACCTCAACGAACTCTTCAAATTCAGTTTGCTTTCGGGACCAAACACTCTTATCAAGTTATTTCGATGTAAAATAATATAATTGGGGAAGACATATACCTTCATTCCCTTGAGCTAGTAAGCAAGTTCTTTATTCATCCTTCTCCTCCCAATTGCTATCAGCTACTCAATGCCCTCTCACTTAACTGCTTGCCTTCATGTTCATATTTTTTAGGGTCGTTGGAATTTTGCGACCACCTGACAATCCCACAAAAAAGTCCATAAAGCTATGAATCTGTGGAAGTCTTTCCTCCCGATTACCCCCTGCTGGCCACAGCGAATCTACTTTAGTTCGGGTGCAGGAGGATTATTTTCCGGATATTTTTTAAGCTAATGCTTCCAAATATTTGTGGCATTTCTTGTTGCAGCAACTCATTTCGGAAGAGGTCATTTTTTTTCGGTTTCGTCATTAAATCCTTTTAGATTTCAAAAAAGTGACTTTTCCCTTTTCCCATTGCAACCGGATACGATGCTAAACGCTAACGTTTTTCCTTTCAAACATTCCCCCGAAGAACATTCCAAGCTTCATGCAATCAGGATAATTGCAGTCGAATGGAAAATAAATATCAAAGATACCATCAGTGCGGGCGATGGCACTGCGTTGTTTATAAACAGAGTTGTTGCTATGTACCTACTTAACAAAAAAAAACAAAAAAAAAAAAAAAAACCCTTTGAAATCCTTTACGATGTTTTTTCTCCGCCCTACTCCTAGCTAACTAATTACTGAACGTAGTTAATTGAAAGTTGCATTACAGTGTTTTCCTCTTAAGCACAGCTACACATTTTCTGTGAACAATTCTTAAGCAAGGACACCTCTGCTCTAAAGAAAAGGGACTGCAAAATTGAATTACAAAAAGGTGGACTCAGCACTATTCCCTCTCTTGGCGGAGTAGAGAAAGAGAAAAAAAAAGGAAACGATTTGAATAAAATAAACATTTAACTGCAATGTTGTGGAATTGAAATTCCCCAAAGGACACATTAGGATCAGACCGCTTTATACTTTTATTTCATTGTATATTGTGAATGTTTTTGTGTGTACATTTTTTCTTCTTGCCACTGAAGTATGTATGCGTGTACAATATAAATAGATTTAATTTTAAATACATGAAAGAGGGAGAAAAAAAAATCGAAATATACCAAACCCAAGTCCTTTGTCGTACAAATGACTTTTCGCACCATTTCTATTTCAATTCGACCTTTTTGTTATGCCTTATTTAACAAAGGGTTGCTACCTCGACTGGGCTGGGTATAGCGGGGTGGATACACTGGAAAGATGCTTGAATGAATTGAATAATCTGCAGGAACAGAGTTGCGCGGGTCACGGTTTGATAATTTTTAAGTACTTTACGGATGGATTGAAATTTTTTTTCTATTTAAATTTTTAATGCTATTTCGGGTGGCTAATCATTTTCTTTCTCTTTCTCTCTTTTCAGGTAAGTTGACATTGTGACTCAGCTAAGGATGAACGATTTGGCATGAGTGAAATATTTTTGATTAGAATTACTTAAGGATAAATAAATAATTTTGGCAAAATTATTCTTCAGAATATCTGAGGAGATATCCCGACAAGCTGCGAAGGTTTTCAATTCTAATTTTCAATTTCAATTAGTTTTTGAATAATTTTTCCCTTAAAACTATTTAACAATTACTTGTTTGAGATATTATATAAAAAGAAAAATAAGTGAACCAGAAAAAATAAAGAGCAATATAAAAGTTTGTGATAAAAGGCTACAAAACAAACATAACAATCAAGAATAACTGACATGGGGTAGTATCAGCTTTTCTTAAGTTAAGTTGTGACAAACCATTATTCATTTTTTAATGTTAATTTTTACATTTATTGCTTGGGCTTTTTTTCTTTCTTTTTAAAATTAATATTATTAGAAAAATAATCTCTTAATAAATTCTTGATTTAAATGCGATTCTAATAACTAAAAAGACAGTCTTTTATATTTTTTTAATGAATGAATAAAAATTAGGATTTGTTCTTACCTATATAAACAGGAAGTTTATTAAAGAGCTTAGCAGAAGTCACAATATAGAAGCTAATAAAAAATGATTTGTGTCCAAGTGGAACGTCGACAAGTGCTAATTATTTATTCTTAGATTGTGTATTGTAGAGTTCCTAGCTCGGATATTTCCACTTTGCTTAAAAATTTCTCCTAAAACTTTAAAGACCTACATATTGAAAAGAGCATATTGTTTAAAAAAAAACAACAAAGCCGTGTCCTTACTGAACTGCACTGGGTACGTATTAAAAATTTGACTACCAAATGGTTTCAGACCTGCATGCTTCATGATTTTTCAAGCTGGGAACCACCCTTTTTTTACCTCCCTTATTAAAGCCAAACCTATATCACTTCAATAGCGCTTAAGATGGCTGCAGGTAGGCTTTATATACTTGAAGCCTTGTTGTTCCCTAGAAGTATGTTCATTTGAAACGCGTAGCCAAAGAAATTTTGAAGAAGCGACGAACTCTCAGTTTTTTTGGACATCAGATCCAGACTTAAAGATTCGTCGGGGTGGTCCTTTTCTGCCAGTACGCTTTCCTTGATCACTAAGCCAATCTCGTTTTGAGAGGTATTGTAGAGCCTAGGTGGACAAAGTTTTGACTACCTTAAATTATATATCTGATGTGCAGTCCATTTTCTTACACTCGTGCGTTTGATAGAACCTTTAATATCTTCGCGTGAAAATTCGGTAGGAAATGTTTTTACAACTCTCGGAGTAGCTGCCACTCTGACCGTCTTCCTTCTGAGCTGCTCATGTTCCTGACAGTCATTCTCCCAGTTTCTGACAGTCATTCTCATGTTTCTGACAGTCATTCTCCCAGTGATATTCGACAGAAAGCTATATGTCAGCAGTACCAGTACCCATTGTTTGCCAATGGAGGTAAAACAATTACAAATACAATTTCCTCAATTTTGACTCCAATCAAAAATCTATCTATATTCTCCACTAATTAATACCGAGCCACTTATATCCTTAATTATCATCAGGGGGGAAATAAATGCGCCCGTCATGTATCTCGGGTAGAAATTCCCTCCTCAGATTCATATTTAATTCACAGCAAATTTATAATTCGAAATGTTTCGAAACCACATTGCAGTAACTACCCATTTGCCAGGATACAAAGTTCAGCACTAAATCCTCTGAACTCACAATGGTGTTACAAGGAGAGCTCATACATCCGGTATGCCTTCGGGTGAATCTCAAAATTAAATCAACTGGTTGGGTTGTTTGTATTTCGAGAAGGAAGCATAGCTTCACAGAGCACACATGCATAAACACATATATTACGTACACATTCCTTGAGCTAATACTGCAAACTCAGACATTCCGCCCCACCGGAGCGGAGCTTTAAGGTATAGTTGCAAGTCAAAGCGTTTTGTCACCCCACCCACTTTAGGATCTAACTGATAGATGAGTCGGACTGAAGTTCACATTCCTTATGTGGAATTGCATTCCGAGAACAATATCGGCTGCCAGCAGATTTCCGTTCATTGCCCTTTTATGCATAAGTGAATTTATTTCCACTCCTTCATACATTTTCTTTTTATAGTTCTTTCCTGATGCAGGCATACATTAGTCTTTCCTTGACAGCGAGGCACTCACTTATTCACCTGTGTCGAGGTAGGAATATTCTCTCGATTACCCTCAATATGGCCATATGGGCCTTCTGTGTGACATGTGGGAGCTGTATAGGTGTAGGGATGACTAAGCAGCCTGCAGATACCGATGACATGTTTTTTTTTCTGCTCCTTTTACTGGATGAAATATACCGTATTTGCGAAAAGTGTCTCTCTGACAGTGTTTAGTTGCGCAAAGCGGATTGGTAGCATACGAGTATTATCCTTTGCATTTTGAAAATGTCCTTTTAAATACCCCTTGGGGAGGAATATGCATATTTTGCAAATATACTTCCCTATGCGGGATACGAATCAATCGATATGTCAATTCGCCAGGCGATCCCTTCCCATGCTTGAAATTCCAAACCAATCTAACAATAAACCCACCTAGACGTATTGCTCCTTGATGGGGGCGGCGTCGGCGGTGCCCAACGAAAAGTGATACGTCAAATAAAAAGGCAAAATTTATTATTTGCTTTCGATTAGGTTAGGGCCGTCTACGAAGAGTACACACACTCACAGCAGGATACACTATATAACAATAGACTTTGAAGTCTGCACTCAAGAGTGCGAGGTGAATGAACACATCGAACAGGAGCACCTGACACCTTTATTTGTATGTATAGGAAAATTGATTAACAATTTTATTTTCTACGTGGCATCTATGGAAGTAGGTACAAGGATAAGTGACATAGCGGATACATAAATATGGATGTCAAGTGAAAATAAATATGAATGCGGAAATTCAATTGGAGATACAGGGACTTGACTAGGTCATGTTTTTAATATTACCAGCCTTTGAGCAAGGGAGGCACTTAACGAGGTGTCAACAAGCGAAGGAAGGTGAAGTGTGTGCGACATGTTGTCAAAAGGATACACTATAGAGATTTTGTTAAGTGGATGGTACTTGGAGTGGAAAATTGTGATTTTTTTTCCACTCATGGCTTTGTTGAGATTTGAAAGCAATTACGAAATAATAAAGATGAACTTTTTTGCGAACTGTCATTTGAGTTGGTAGAAAAAAAAAATAAAAATAATATCAAATGACAAATATACGTTGACGACGAGTGTACAGCATGCGTAGTCGAAATATGATAATTTACTGAAAGCGATATGCATCATACATCAGACTCACACTCCCACTCAGATATGGGGACAAAATACTGCTACTGACATGGAGTACCTTTGGCTTGAGCATTGACGTATGGACATGGAATCTTACCCGATAAGACTCACTGGATCGGTTTCTCATCGGCACGAGGTTGGAATGGGATACTGTCTTTGGCCTCTGGATTCTGTTTCCGCTTATGTCATTATGTCCATGGGAACTGGTAATCAGCTTTCTTTGGTGTAATTTTGTAAACTCGTCTGCCGTTCTCTTCTGAGTACAGTGTTCATCGGTCGATAATTCGTTTAGACCAAAGTAGTGTCTTCTTTTTGGACATGAGGAATGTAAAAAGTGTTTTATAAAAGTGTACTAGAAAGTTATAAAATAATTTACAGGCGATCGGTACGACTTTGTAGGCCGCATTTTATATCAAAGTCCTGTATGGGAAAATCTACCCTAAACTTTCTGGGTGTATTTATGACAAGAACTTATTATACTTACGCGCCTTTTTACTAGTTTGACACATATCTGTTAGACAGATTTATAGTTCGTGATGTCATTCAACCATGACTTCTAGACAAATGCAGCAGCCACTTGCTTTTGATGTGTGTCCTTGGCAACATGAAAATAAATGCTCCGCTGGCTTTTTGATACCACAACTAGCTAGAAGATACCTTGACAAATTCAGCAGCCACTTGCTTTTGATAGCAACATCAAAATAAATGCTCTGCTGACTTTTCGATACCACAACTAGCTAGAAGATAGCTTGTTATTAGAGATTTCTGTAACTTCAAAAGTGCGTGGGGCGTACAGAGAGCATTCCTAGCTAATTCGCCAAAGGATTATACGGTTTCTAGATTTTTTTACAATTTTAAAATAATTTCAGTTGATTACTTTTGGTTATGATTAAATGATTTGGGTCGTTAAACTCTATAGTACACCGCTGAAGGTAGGCGGTGGCAGGTCTTATACTGTGGCCTATTTCGCCAACTTACAAATTGTTGTTCACAAGCATTTATTTTTTAAACAAATTTGTGGAAAAATGGATTTTTGCTGTTACAAAATTGTATTTGGAAATTGTTAAGGAAAATTTGGAACCAAAAGTTAGTATACTTTGGTGCCTAAAGTATAAATTTGTAAAGATTAATATTTTTTGTTGAAGTTTGTGTTTCACCAAATCCAGAGATTTTACAAATTTGTTCAATCCCTGTAAATTTGTTACAATAGAAAGATGTTGATTTAGTAACAACTTTTAATATTCAAAGGAAAATAATATTTTCAAAACT
This sequence comes from Cheilosia vernalis, assembly GCA_949126925.1. Classification (NCBI taxonomy): domain Eukaryota; kingdom Metazoa; phylum Arthropoda; class Insecta; order Diptera; family Syrphidae; genus Cheilosia; species Cheilosia vernalis. The sequence goes on from OX421360.1 coordinate 48,790,456, forward strand.
AAAAAGGTCTTTACGCCGAAGGCATAGTACCGCCGATAGTTATAGGTATAAGTGAAAATTTTGTGATGAATAGACAAAAAGAAAATGTAATTACCTATCGACCGCGAATTAACCTTAGGATAGCAACACGCTTTTTCGCGAGTAGCAACAGGGGTGAGGGGTGTCATCCCAAAGTATTCAACTTGAATAAATAATACGTAATTAACTTAAAATTTAACTTACATTTTTAAAAACATTTTATTGAATTAATAAGAAACATTTATTTAATTACATTTTTGGGAAAATGTACGAAAAAGTATTTTTTTTATAAACAGTTTATGCAAATTTCTCTGCGATGCTCTGGACTTATTGGCAAACCGCATTGCGCCAGTTGTCTTAACTTTTCTGTCACGATTTCTTGGACAAAGGGCACATCTTAACTGCCTCTTTAATTTTAAAGCTGTTTTATCTGGCTTTGATGATATATATACGCGGAAAGGGCACTTCCTACGGTGTCACCCCAGACTTGCATGTAACAAAAAGTACGACCCACCACAGCAACCTGTGACTGAACTGAAAGCTCAGCTGTCAATTTAAGAATAGAGAAAAGAAGAGAGCGATGGTATTCCGGGTTCCGGGAATGTGTGAAATGGAGAGCTTTTTGTTTCGTTGGGGTGCTGTATCACCCCTGTTGCTATCCTAAGGTTAACTACGAAATTGCAGATTCTTTTGTTTGCAACAAAAAGTTTCGGATAAAAGGTGATAGGGTAGAAAGTAGAAACAGAAAATGTTATTGCCACACGTTAATTTTAACATTATACATATGTTATTGTATTAGAAAATTTGCTGAATTAAACAATTTTCTTTTTTTATATTTGTAAACAACAAAAACAATTAAGTTTTATTTTCTTAACAAATTTGTTGGGAATAAGTACGTCTGTAGTTTGTAAAACAGAAAAAATGTCTAAATGTAAACACCAAATACAAATTTTAATTATAAGTATTGTAGTTTGGTGAAATAGGCAACTGGTTGTATAAAAAAAATCTCCTTTTGCGATGTGTTCTAAAAATCCCTTTCCTAACATATAGAAACCTGAAAATTAAACTGAACACTGCATTGCCTTTTTATGCTAAGAACCACGACCTATTTGCTCAAACGGTTTGAGTCCAAAATTCATATACAAACCAACAAGAAACACACATAAACAATGTTAGATCTGTAGGTGGGCTTGTGATGAGTGTTGCCCTTGTTCTTTGCATGTAACGCGTATGCATCTATCGTTGAATATAGCAAACCGTTGAACATAAGACTCACTTCATGTGTCAAGAACGAAAAAAATACTAGAACTAGAAAGTTGTTCTGGATTTACGAAAACAAATCAAAAGCATCAATAATAAGCACTGCTCCTCTGGCAAACATGCGGAAAACTTGTCTCGCCCATAGAAAAAATCTCCACAGAAGACACGTTCTTCGCATCTGATCCACACCAGCTTTTTAACAGCTCTTTGCCAAACTTTCTTTAAAGGCTGATTTAGAAAATTGCTTTCTCAACAAACTCATCATCACTATCGTTGTTAGTCTTATTGATAGGAGCAAAGTGCTGTCAACAGAGGATACCTTCCCCTTACACTTACTGCTACACGATCGGCCTAAGACTTCTTCTCATTTAAAACTAGCTTAGCTGTGATTTGCCTTCAAACAAAGTGCTTTGAGTCAAATTCTATAGGTCGTAGTGTTCTTGGGAGCTTAATAATAAAAACGAATCTTACGTTACGACCAAGAGTCGGTTGTGAGATAAATTGATTCTCGGCTGAATGGCGATTCCAGGCCGCCCGACCTAAGTCCAAATAACAGCGAAACGGATGCAACCTATAGCACACATTCCAGACTCCTACCCCCCAATTGGTATTTCTTATCTAATTTTGCTGTGGCCCGCCTGTGAAAATGACGACTTTTGTTTCGCTTTTTAAATCGGGCTTATATCTGTATGAATACAAGACACAAATACTCCGGTCCATAGAGTTTTCGAGTACAACATGGACGTACACCAAAGTATATGATGACCTCGCCTCAGACTATCAGAAGCGGACCCCACCCGATCTAGAAGCAGCTATCAAGAGATTGTTCTAACTGGAGGTGCATTGTAAGTTGAGACCATGGTTCCCGAACTTTAGAGGCTTCTATGAACAGACAGACAATAGACCCGCTCAGCCGATACTGCTATATGCCTATAGAAACATCCCCACGAATGATTGTTGTTGCACAGAATTTTCTGTACCTTACATGGTGACCGGTATCCCGTATAGTCAAGCTTTTCCATTATCCTTCTTGATCCCTCTCTGAAGTGGCTTCAGAAGTCAAGCAGCTGCAGATGTCGTGCATCATTCCAAGCCACTTGTATCCTTTGAATAATCACATCATGGGTGTGTTAGTGTAATTTCGATGTCCCACCGAATTGATGGGAGACCCAAACCACTCTCCGCCAGTACTACCCCAATAGGCTCAACTTGGTCTGTGAAAACCACTATAGCAATCAACTTATAATAATCCTTGTGCAAATCCTGCTTAATTATATATTGTGCTGCCAATGCTCTCCTACCCCAGAAAACTGTTCACTCCCTTAAAATGTTCAGTAGGCTGTCTGATGCCAACCGTAATCCAAAACCGTAAAACGTACACAACGTTCTGGAAATAATTAAAGGCTAATCAATTAAGCAGCACGATAGTGACTTAATACCTAGTTTAAAAGTTTCACTCCGCACTCAATTATATTGTAAGCCCACAGCATACCCACTTCTACCTTCATTAAAACATCCCAATTCTCATCGGCACTAAATGATTTAATAGATAAGTATAGGTACGTTCCTCAAGTAATATACCTTGCCCCATCATAACGATGAACTTATGGCGACCAACTGCGAGGGCAAACATCAGGTATTCAAAATGGGTAACAGGACGAGGATATAATCCCCCTTTCACATTATCAACGGACGCCGCCGACTATTCCCGATCCCTCTACTCAACGAACACTTTTATCCTTTGACCCATCCTCAAACCAAGAAAAGGAAACAAAAAAAAAAAAAAAAAATCCAATTTGGTATGCCACCAGAATGACTTAATATTTTTCACCGCATACACATGGCTTGGTAATGGCGAAAGGGTAACTTTATTATCCTCCCCCGGAGAACCCTTTTTCCTTATAATATTCTTGCTGTACATGGGTATATAGTGAGTCAACACTCTCCTCAATATAATAGTCATTTGGGTATCAAAAATAGGACTCTATCCGGTAAAGGTTTAAATTTAAGTGGGAACACTCGGAAATATTTACTATACTGTGAGCAAATTTGTGTGCTTGTAAGCGTATGTCATCATTGATGTATAATTAAATAAATTTTAGTTTCTAATGGAGTTTACCAGTTTAAAACTGGGTGAAGGACTATGGTCACAACTGGAGCTTTTGTTTACCTCCAGTCAACCCAAACGAAGTAGGTAACCACAGAAATCTACAAATCAGAGTAAAGTTTATTTGTTTGTACTGGTAGCGACGAGTCGGTATGTGAAGCAGATTATAATACAGTAACATTTATGACCAAAGAGGTACAGTGTGGATGAAAAGAAAATATCATGAGGATTTGTCTGAAAAGTTTCACGGTGGAACCTTGGGCACTCATTTCGTATTTTTTCAGAAACGATACACCTCCAAAACTAGCAACTAATTAAAAAACATACGACTTAGAGAGCTTAATCCAGTTGATTTTCCACAAATGTAATCCAATCTGACGATGGTCAATTAATAGAAAATAAAGTGCCCGACTGGGTCGAACGAAACTTTCTCGTTAAGAGTATCCATATGTTCAGCAGTTCATTTACTACAATGGACTATAGCAGGGCGATAGAACACTACTCTGGGGGCAACTTTTGAGTTTTAATAGAATCATATTAACTAACTATTTAGTTGAAAATCGGTTATAACTTATAAGTTATTGTTCGAAATCAAAGATAGGGTTTTCGAGATATGAGCAGTTTTTTAAAATTAGCGCTTTCGGTGCTTCGACTTGAAAATTGAGGACACAATAGTTTTGAAAACATACATTTTACTCTAAGTTTGCATTTTGGTCAAAATCGTTATTGCCGTTTTCCGGCAAACAGAAAAAAAAACTAAATTTAAAAAAAAAAAATACTTTTTTCAAAAATCCTTTTTACGATAATATAGAGAAAAACTGAGTTATAAATGACCACATTACCTTAGAAAACCGTTTTCGCGATATGTCGAAATTTCAAAAATATGTACCTACCATTGTTCAAATTTTTAGCCAAAAACTGGGTAGGTACGCAGTCATGGTAACCTCACCTGCTCAAGCTTAGATATCAATTTTGGTAAGAGCCGTTTTCAATCAAATCAAACTGGTACGAAAATGTTATATGTAAAGTACCATTAATATTGAGGTTACCTTGCAAAAAAAAACCCCTCCCGAACTGTAGGCCCAAAAACCTCAAATCCGAGGTTTGAACGTAATCCGGGAAGCCGTTTAGGATATAGGCCTGTGGAAGGACGGACAGACGGACAGACGGACAGACGGACAGACGAACAGACCGGACAGAATTTTGTGACCCACTTTTTTGAGTTCCTCTATCATCGTAAAATCAGAATTGATTAATATCTCGAGTTCGAAATTTTGTACGAAAACAATACAGTTAAAAATTAAAAATAGGGCAGACTATAAATGAAGAAAAATTCCAGAACGGTATCGCGAAGGCTTTCATTATTATATGGAATCTGCCCCAAATGCAGACTTCGTGGAGGTATCACCTTTAAAGAGGTCTCTTAACACAAATTTTGGAGTCTTAACAGGACTAAAGATGCTATATTTTGAAGGCGTATAACTAGTCATATGTGGACTGTGGTGATCAGATTTAGCCCCATTTTATTCACTCGATGTTGAACATAACTTTGGGATTTTTATATGGAAAACTCCCCAACTTCGAGTGAATAAAGTGGGCCTTAATCCACCAGAAAGGTCTTCCTGACAAACACTAGTTCAACTGAAAAAATCTAAACCCTCAACGGAAAAATTCTAAAAAATTTAAGGCTAGAACTAATTTTTCTGAATTTTTTTCACTTTGGAAACTCATACACTTTTTGCCCCACCTACTGTTGAATGTTGCGGAATTGGGCTTACAGTAGTGTAGTGTCCTTTCTCCAAAACACAACAGAACTTTAGTAATTACAATTGACCCATTTGGGTTCGTGCTTCAGTTTTTGCTGCTCGCACAGCGAACAAAAAGGACCACATACGAGTACTTACCAAGGAGAGAGTCGGTCTTGCTCGGGTATGGAGAATGTTGCCACATGATAATGGTTACTTTCAACTACGAACTACCTTTTCAAACCCATTTGCACAAGTCACTACTGTGCGGTGTGTCTGGGTTAAAGGGTTATGACGAAAGATTTGTTTTAAGTCACTCTCTCACTCTCTGGCCTAACCACATAATCAAGCGAATCGATTATGTTCTGTCATCCTATTGATCCTTTCAAGGGTGCAAACACTATCTATTGTATAACACACACGGTTTGCGTACAACGTACATACCTATATCCATATCATGTGCTTGAGTGGTATTCTCATTTCCATTTTGACACTTTTAGCAAGAAGTGATGCCATCACCAGATGGAGGTGTTTGTGAGCGAATGCAAACTTAGATCAAGGTGTCATCGACACACATGCATATATTTACAAACTGTCGATCAATCACTGTCATCCAAAGTGACGGTGGGTTTTTTTTTTTTTTTTTGAAAGACCCTTTCCCTATATCTTTCCATTCCTCTGAGACATTTAGGGGTAATCTGCAAAACAAATCCCTTTCCACAACAAGAAGAAGAAGGAAGACGACGATGTGTGATGGAATTTGAATGTTTAAGTGTTCCATACTTTCAGAATATTCTTTACGATTGATTCTCTGTGGATTTTAGTGCGTTTTTCACCCTACAATCGTGATGGTTTTTTTTTTTATATACATAAATACAGTGAAAGGTGGTACACACAATGGGAAAGGGATGAAAATAATCCTTTATTTGCACCGCTGGTGTAGAGGACAATAATAAATTCTGGTGTGTTTTTCGTCGCTTTTCATTTGAAGATTGTTTTTCGGGTCACTCATCTGGGGTGGAAAATTCCAATGAATATTCAATGAGTGTGGCAATCTGTGGAACATAAATTTTCCTATACCATGTCACGGATTCACTGATTGACCTAAATAATAATTTATGGTAATGGAATTTTTTCGCCCCCTCCACCCCGTTTCCAATTAGCATTTTTCGGCAAATTAGATGTATACATCCATAAATGCGCATTTATAGCTTATGGATTAAATCAGCAGTGTGATGGGCTTTCACTGAAAGATTCATTACGTTTTTCGGTTTGATATCGGTTTTGCAATTTAAACAGGATATCTACTTGATATGGTTATTGAATTTATCGAAAAACGGACGAAATTTTAATGAATTTCCAAATAGAAATTAGTGCTAGGGGACAATTGGGAACAAAATATGTCCCCACCCTTTATTGGGGATGTGAAAATCTCTGGGATGCAAAAAAAAATCTCAATAAATCCGGTCATTAGGATTAGCTGCCGATTATTTCAGTTGATCGTGGGCAAACATAAAAAAAATTGAGTCTTCCGGGAAATACTATTTAATGGTAGATATGGCAGAGGATTAGGGTGTCATTCGCCGAAATATGTTGAGCTTAGTGTTTGCTAGGTATACGTGATATAGTGGCCACGTTTTGAAGTATATCTATCGAAAGAGACTCACTGTGATGAGTGAGTGAGACCTAAGCAGTTAAGCCTTTCGAAAGAATGACTTCCTTAGTTTTGCTGTAGAGCCTCGTAAGTGGCCAACAATTTGAGCAGAGGCTTGAGCTCAGCTTAAACTACTGTGCTCCTTTCCTTTTCTCCAGACCGCAATCTCGAACTCCCTCATGTGTGTACTGTGTAGGAGAGATGTTCTTATGTTGGGCTCTACCAAATGGCATGACACTCCTTTTAATATACCTACTTGCCAAACAAACCAGACAAAAACTGACCTGGAATTTTTTTTTCCGAGGTTAGATGCAAATCTTTCAAAGACACTAGAATAGCAAGCGCCCTCATAGCGAGTATTATATAGGCTTACGGGGAGAACTTGTCATAATTTAAGCCATCGTGCCACACCTTATCAAAAGCTTGTAAGACGTCAAGGAATACGCTTGAGCAAATATTTTTTTCATCAAATGCTTTCTCGATGACGTCAGTAGTTCTATGCACTTGGTCAATCGTCGAATACTGGGTTCTGAACCCAAACTGGTGGTCAGGGATACGATTATTGTCTTCTATAACCGGTTGAAGGCGCCTTAGCAGTATTCTCTGCAAACCTTTGGATAAGACTGGAAGAAGGGAAATTGGTCTGTACGTTTTGACTTCATTTGGCGGCTTTCCTGGTTTTAAAACCATTATGACCTCCGTGAGTTTCCATTGGCTCGGCACGTGTTTTAGTCTGAGTGCAGCATTCATAATGTGAAGAAGATTAATTAATACTTTTCTTGGTAGAACTTTGAGAACTTCTCCGGTGATCAAATCATAACCAGGAGCTTCTTAGGTTTTAGGGATCAGATTTCACGTTTTAATTTAATTAGCGTTGCACTTGTGAGTGTTAAATCGTCAGATATTAACTCCGTACCTACTATCAGTTTTAAAGTCCTAAATAGCTGTCTCCAACAAATGGCACATATAATTCAAATGTGCTTTGTTGCCACCCGCCTTCAAAAAAAAGAAATCGGATTCTTTTTGAGAAAATTAGTTTGATTTCGACTTTCTAAATTTAGTTTGAAGCTGAAGCTCAGCACAGCTGTTTCTTTTAAATATATTCCGAGAAAACGTCTTTCAATATCTAAGCGCTTAAATTTCTGAAACCATCCCTTGCAACATGTACAGATAGGTAGTGCAAAGGACTTCATGAAACCACGCATAAATAACTTATGGGATATTCCTTTTTGCACGCAGACATATTTCCAAACGTTTCAAGTTGCATCAATGCGAAAGCAAAAGCAACCCAAAAAGCACATTCAGTAGTAAAACTCGTATTCAGCTAAAATCCCCTTGATTACTTTGCAAAGGACTTATTCCTGGTTACAATCTGCATTTGCCATTACTCTCAATCATTTGACGAAATTTGAAAGACCGACTACTACATGATAATCATCGCTCCTGGGACAACCCTCCGGAATCCGAATGACTTCTACTCCATTAGTTTGTTTGACTGTTTGCGTGAACACGCCACTTGCGTTTCCTTTGTGTACGACGTACGAGTATATATCAATTGCCATTCCATCCCATTCCTTTTGCTGATCAAATATCCGCGTTTAAGTGCTCGCTACCTATACCATACTGCACCAGGTAACGTCATAAATATCCGTCACCAACACGCCGTCACCTGGCTATACACACTCACACATATGTAACACTCTATGCACTCTTCCAGTAGCGTTCATTGCATTGAATCTTGAAATGAAATTTTATGTCGATGCTCCCATTCGCTTTAATCTCGATTTAATTAGAATTGTAAAAGGACACAATAGTCAGGTATATACAGAACGACAGTTTACTTCCATCTGAAGTTCTCTTCATCCGCTCCCTGTCACCCTGTACTCTCCCCCATTCGTACAAGATTCGATTTCCATTGCCTTTATAAATCACATTGTGAATGTTTTGTATATATTTATGTGCAGCAGTGTGTCTATAATTTCTTATCTCTGCGAAGGGAACTCGTCGTCTAATGGCTTTACAATTAAGCCAGCCCCAAGGATGCACAATAAACTTTACGCTGGACGACCCCTTTAAGCTTCTCTCTGTGTGCTTATTCTTCACGTAACTAGTGGCGGGGGGCGAGCAGCATTTGTATCCCCTAGCTACTCCCTTTTGACCCTCTAACAAATGTATAAATGTGTGTGGATTGAGTTCTTCGCCGAAGGTTTTATTGATGCGAATCGAAGGACCAAACGGAATACAGTAGAAGCTAAAGCCGTGGGATAAAATCGGAATAGTCGAGGACTCTCAACTTTTCTACAACTTATTTGACGGTATTGTTATTGTCAACTTTTGTTCACTACCCCCTATAGCAGCGGGAGTGGGCAGTAAATCCTGGAAAAGAGATTCCAAACTGATCGAAGGGGTTGTTTCGGTTTGTAGCTATTTTCCGTGTGATTAAAAATTGATTAAGGGGACTTTTTTTTTTTAGTGTGTCGAAGTGAGATCTTGTTTATTCGATTCAAGGGTTCGTCGGAGGAGTGAAGTTATAAATGTCCTTTGAATTATGTGAATTGGAAAATAATTTAATTTTACTTGTTATTTCCTTCGCGGTTATGGGGGTAGATGGGGACAGATGGCAGGCGGAAGAGGATGTATAGACAGGAACGCCACAGACCAGAGACTATTTCGAAAGTTGCCTATTTTTAAAGTACAATTGAATAAAAGTGCACTTAGCGGGGCTAAATAGATGTGCTGCTTAGTAAGGAGCGATATTTATTTATTGATTACATGAAAAATATATATTTTATATTGTGCCGGGAGTTCAGTTGTTCAAAAGGGACTACAATCTAGAAAGAGAGGCTGAAACTGATAGTGATTTTGTTGAAACACCAACTACTGTCATCACACCTTAAATTTATTGTAATAGTCGTGGATGTAGGACGCTGTAGTTTACGGTCCATAGCTCTCGATCTATAACCTGTCATAAGCCACACCTTTAGTGCGGTAACTCATATAGATACCAGTAGAGATCAATTGTCATATAAAAACCAGCTGAACCTGAGCCAAACCACAGTATGTCTTATGCACACACTTCTTTCTGGTGCGGTCCTGTAAGTATTTTTGTTATCCTTTTTGACCCAGCCACATGAGCTATTTTTTAGATTTATAGTTTGTACAAAGATGCCAATTAGTCGATTTAGCTTGAACTTTAGGGATGCCATATTTTATTTAAAATCTTCCAATTTTCAAGGATGTGAGTAATGAAATCAGGTATAGGCGGCACCTTTAGTTCCACTCAAGCCGAGCTATCTAGTGCTATCCCTGAGTTGCTTTCGATATTTTTAGATTCCACATTTGAAGGGGCAATTTCCAACCATAAACTCCTACCCATTTTTATACAGAAAATTATTGCCAGGCCTCCTTTTTGGGACAATTATATATTTATATTTATTTATACACATGAATCAGAATTGCGAATTTTCCACCAGGAATTCTGATTTTATTTGGCCTCGAATATCTTAAGTAATTTTTAAAGAATTATACGTGAAACAAAAACAAAAAAAAGTTTCCTATTTTGCACGAAATTTTTCAGGTCAGTATCTACTTTTGGGAAACCCGCCAAACCCGCCGAAACACGTCCGCTTTTACATTGAAAAAAACCCGCCGCTTTTTGACAAAAAAGAAATAGTCACGTTAGTCATAGGGTAGGGCGAGGAGGTTCTGACACGTTAACAGATATTGTCAAAAATTAGGTACATCCGTTTACATACAAAACTATATATATTTAAATTTGAGTTTACTAAGCCTTAGTCTATTACAAAAACAACTTTAAGCGCTAAATTATTAACCATATCAGAGTTATTGATGAATTTCTAAATAAGGAAACAGTGACAGAACCTCCTAGTTTTCAGGAGGTTCCGACTTTTAAGAAGGAGGTTTCAACATACTATAAGAGGTTACGTCAATCAACAAATTTTCAAGACTAAAATTAAAAAAAAAAACAGATACCTAAGCCTTGTTGGTGCATTTTGTTTAATAAAAATAGTAATAAACAAAAAAAAAAAAAAATAAGGCTTCAGTATTTTTTTAATTAAAATAAATAAACTTATATAAAATTTATTTGCAATTCATTTTAGGTTTTTTGAAATCAGTATTTCACTTTTTATCATTAAAATAGCAGTTAATGAAAAATTATAATAAATTACCGCACATCAAAATTACTAAAATTAAGATCAAAACAAATTTTACTTTTGGACCTGGATGTTCCCGGCAGGTTTTTTTGGTGACTTAACCTCCTAAGCGAAACGTGTCGAAACCTCCTTCAATGCATGCATTATATTAGGAAACAAATGGAGGTTCACATTATAATTTCTAGGGTTGCCTGCCAAATCCAAGAATTACAATCAATCAATCAATCAATTTATTTTTGTTTAGAACTTACAACTTGTTATAGCACAATTTACATAATTTAAATACAGAAATGACAAATTTATGTCTTTTTACAGGAAAAAGTTTACAACTGGCAAAAAATAAATAAAATTAGAAAAATGTTTGTTTTGAGGAAAAAAACGACTCAGGAGATTGAGGTTTTTTAATCGTCTTTTGCAAATCAGCCTTTTGTTTTTTTTTTTTGCAAAATGGATTTACGCGACACGAAGGATAGTTTCGTCTTCCACTTGCTATTTCACTTGAAGCAATGATAACATCTTCTAAATTTTTCTTGAGTGCATTGCTTTGCAGATATTTAAAAACATTTGAAGTTTGAATTTCGAATTACGTGTATAATTAAAATCACGTTTACCGACATCTGTTATGAACGTATGGTTGTTGTAGTTACAATCTACAATCATATTTCAAAATTTAGCGATCATTTATCTTTGTTGTGGAGAAACGAAGTGGAGACTGAATACAAAGCTTTACATTCGAAACCGAAAAATAAGTGACCTAATAAAATCGAAAACTATCCTCAACGATTGTTCTTGATCGTGGTTCTGTTATGGGGCTATGGGGGCACATTGAAAGCAGAATTCATCCGCTTACAAAAAACACTGCTCACGAGGTAAACTTCTTGGAATTATTTTTTTCCCACGCTATACTGCCACCATTTTTCATATTTTCAAGAAAATGATTCAGTTAGTGATTTATCGTTGCATAGTTATAGGTACAGAGAATGATGTTTTCGCTGTTGGTTCCCAAACAAAGGGTTGACTCAGTGATGCAATGTCTGTACATTAGACCAGTGATTCGAATACGATCATTGATCAATTAACTCCAAAGGACGATATTACAACAATATTCCCAATCACTGGTGACAAGGCAAAGGATTTTTGGAAGACGGCTAATAAAAAGAAAGCCCGAATAAACGAAGCCGCAAGCAAAACAACCAATTAACGAAACCAACAAGAGACAATGAGGCCGAAACTTCAAATGCTAGACTACCCATATGATTGGGAGCTACATGTATTTTTTTTTTGAATACCTTTCTCGGTAAAGGCGAACCGACTGAAATCGACTCGTTCTCGTTTCTTGTGACTAAAATCTTTCTACCAATAATAATGCTCCTACTCCCCTCCCTCGCTTAAGATCTCTGCTTGACCTTTAGGCATTCATTAAGCAATTGGATAATATCGATTTCAAAAGAGACGTCATTATGGTTCAATGTTTCGCAACCCACATTCTATTTCGTATCAGGCGAGCACAAAAAAAAAACCCCGTGCTTGACAGGACTTCAATTTGAAATCTTCACTAACAAAAGCTGAAACATTAAATACCTATTCTAGTTTCTAACTTTGCAGATATCACTCAAGTGGGAGGAAGCGAGTAAACGGAAAGTTAGCCTTGTGGGTCGGGTCGCCATGTCGTTAGGGAAATAAATGCGCCGATGGCAGGTACTTTTTAATTGAAAACTCTTTTGAGGTAAAGGGAAGTACGTTGGACTAATTAAAAAAGTTCTTCGGAGGCACACATGCGGAATGCGAATGTAAATGAACTATATTCAATCGCAGCTGATACGCTAGTTAAAGTTGCATGTAAATTTAAAAGTATTCCCATTTAACTTGTTTTTTTTTGTTTTCTCTTCTCTTTCAGGTAAGTCCATTAAATCTCTCAGTCTCTTTATTTGAATCTCGGTAAGTACAGTTGTATACGTTCTTACTTTTCAGCAAATGTTAACATGTTGACCGTTTTCAACTAAATTAACAGAGTCAGAAGCCGACAAATCCTTCTAACTAAAGTGTATTCAGTAGTCACTGTCTCCCTCTTTGAAATAGCAACCCCTGCAAGCAATAAAGTATCGTTGCGCATCGTTAATTTTCATTGTTTTAATGGGTTAATTAAGACCGACCTTGCTGTCGGGGATAATTAACTCAACATATTAGCAGGTGGTACTTCAAGGATATCGCAGTAGCATTTACGTCACCCTTGACCGCGAAGTGTGTGTGTTTGTGCCTCTTTAACAGAATATTTTCACAAAATTGTCGCATTATCGGCTTAAGAATAAATTGATGTACCTACACTACTGTAATTATTGCGCGAGGACCTGCTCTTTAAATGACGCCCCTGTGTGTGACTGAGAGTGTGTTTGTGGGCGCGAACTTAATTAGCATGTGATTGGAATTGCAATCAATGGGCTTTCGAAAAAAAACATTGTTGTAGATACGGTGTAATGAGTGTGACGAACCCAGTAGGCAAGTGAATAAAATAAAGCATTAATTAAACAGGAAATGCGTTTTTTCTGTTCTCGTGTGTGCGATATTTAGTATGATGTTCCTGAATTAACATGCAGTACTATGGACACAATGATTTGTTTTATTAGCGATTAAATTTAATTAAAATTAATTTGGTTTTCGTACCCGTTACGGACGGATATGGTCGTTGTCCTGTGAATGACTGATTACCTATATATGAATTAATTGTGTAAACTAAAACCAATTTGTAGGTGTATGGTGGGTGGAACTATTTGCTTTTGAAACATTGCTGTGCAGAGATGAAATAATTATCGTAATTAGTCACATAGTCGAGTAACAATGGATTGTGTGGGATTTTTCCAAAGGCTGGTGGCATTCATCATTGGAATTCAATATACATAGCGATGTTATATGCTTTCGGTAAATATAATTTCATAGAATTCCGGATATAACCTCATCAATTCCAGTCGATAAATCAGGACTGGAACCGTGAGGGAGTTATTCGCCTAGGAATGTCATGAATTTTTAAATGGAAACGCAAAGCTTATTACCGGTTAAGGCACAAAATTCTATACTATACTCAAACCTTGGCACACGTAGATTGCCAGTTTGTCGCAATGTTAGTACCAAAAGACGACATTTGTTGTGCTTTGCTTTCACACTGCAATTGGTCCACATGGACCTTAGCAGCGCTCGCTCTGATCTACCAACTCATATAGCTTACAATCTGCTTTCGAGGTTCCAATTTATCAAATATCTCTCATCTTTTTAACTTTCTACATTTCGTAGTAAGAGAGAGATATTGTTTTCGTACAAACTGTCGAACTCAATCAATTCTGACATTACGATGATAGAGGAACTCAAATAAGTGGGTCGCAAGTTTTTGGGCAGCTCGGAAGGCGTTTTTTTTTTAAACTCAATATTAATGGTAGAAGTAACTATCGAAAACGTATCTAACGATTTCAACCAAAATTGATAAGTGAGGTTACCATGACTGCATACCCAGTTTTTGGCTAACCATTCGAATAACGGTAATTTTGAAATTTCGACATATCTCGAAAACGGTCGATACGATTGTAACAAGAACGTATTTGTAAGGTAATGTGGTCATTTCGAACTTAAAAGTAAGATCGGTTTTTCTCGGCTCCAGGAAATAACCCCCCAACGAAATAACCCCCCAAATAGAAAATGAAATAGCCCCCCAAAATTTGTATGGAGGTGGGGATTTATTTCACATGAAATAAATCCCCAAAATTGGTAATTTATTTCATGGATTTTTGGGGACTTATTTCATACTTCAAATTGGGGAGTTATTTCACTGTGAAATAACTCCCCAAATTGAAGTAAATTCGAGATTTTTGGCCATATGTCCCACCCAACAATTTGAAAATTCAACAAAAAATATAAGAAAAAAACCTCGCACCCACCCCGTAATCCAACAGTAAGCCCAAGCAGGGGGGTTGCCATACACATTTCATAATTTGCGCAAATTTCCATTGTCTCAAAAATTAATATAAATTCGAAAGAAGGGCGCCCGCGCCGATTTCTTACTTATTTGGAAACTTATTTCATACCGTCTTGGGGACTTATTTCATACCATTTTGGGGACTAATTTAATGTTCGATTTGGGGTATAATTTCACAGTGAAATTATTCCCCAATTTTGGGGGGTTATTTCATTTTCCATTTGGAGGGTTATTTCGTTGGGGGGTTATTTCCTGGAGCCGTTTTTCTCTATACTATCATCTAATGGATTTTTAAAAATAGCAATTTTTTAAAAATTTTGTTTTGTTTATTTTACCTCAAAACTGCAATAAAGATTTTGACCAAAATGCAAACTTAGAGTCAAATTGATGTTTTCAAAATTATTGCGTCCTTAATTTTCAATTCGAATCACCGAAAACGTAAAGAAACTGCTCTTGTCTCCAAAATTCCATTTGGATAGAACTTTAAAAGACAATAATGCTTAGAAAAATATCTACAACTCAGCTTTCACCTAAATAGTTAAGTAATTGTTTTTGTCGATCTAAACATTGCAGTTCTGTTACTAATTTGTCTGTATAATTTAACAAACACATCTCTATTGATTTTGATCGAAATACATATTTAGGAGAACTAGAGTTCACCCAGTGGTAAAAATTGTAACATTTTAGCAACCAAATTTCAAAATTATTGGAAAACTAATTACACACAGCATTGCATCCATGCAGATTTGCCCGGATATCAGTCCGAATTTTTGCGAATCATAAAAATCCGTCCAGGCGTTCTTGAGTTATAAGCGTAGTAACTAACGTCACTTTCTTTTATGTATATAGATTACGCTTGCGATGCACGACACCAGTTGCTCCAAAAACTACTCGTAAATTGGAAACCTTATAAAGTATGTTGTGTTAGAGGTTTGTTAGAGAAATCGGCAAATACCTATAGTTCACATTTTAGTGCTCATATTGCCTTGACATTTCTCGGTGCTAGTAAAATCAGCGACACAAATTCGACCGCATTCTGGGGAAAAGTTGAAAAACTTCTTTTAGCTTTAGGCAAAGACTCATAACAACATATTGGAAATGGAGACATTTTATAGTTTTGCGACAGAAAAAAAGACATTTCACCTCCGTAAATCCGACTTTCGTTTAGTCCATTATTCATACAAATAGGTTTACCAACAGCCCCGTAATCGGTAGGACAAAAGAATTCCCGTACGAAAAGAACAACAGTCCCATTCAAATATTACCAATACTTCGTCAGTCCTTCCAACCGAAACCTATTTCCACAATACCTGATTTGTTACGACATAAACTTGAAAACCCTTTCCCTACTATCCACTGAAATTCAATCAATTCCTTCCAAACTGCAAAATATTTCACCTGCCTAATCATCCATATAATGAAACACTTCCTCGACCTCATAATGCAACCGAGCACTTGGCAAAGCCACACAACACACAAAAAGCACTAATCAGCACGGAATCCCATGTAATTTAATTTCAAGAGCCAAATAACAGTTACACCACCCAGTAGGTGGTCCTGTCTTTTTTTAACGTCTTTCCTGTTATTTGTCGTGTAAACTTAGCAGTCAACTTCTTGAGACTCTATTCACGAAATGAAAACACTCACATACGGAACGCGGAAGCGGGACCTGTAAAAATAAACAGACCCAGAAAATTTGTCTTACCCCCACCCGCCCATCAGTCAAACAAGCTACTGCCATGGTTTACTCTCATCGTGTCTCCCTGTAAAATCGCAGGACAAAAGCCCTCACAATCCCAACCACTAACGCTGTTAAGAGTCTGTAGTTCATTAGCGACTCAGCTGGAGGAGATACATAATTGGGTAGTGAGGGTAGGCCCATCCACCTCAGCCCATTAAGCCTTCTATCGCCTATGTATCGCTTTAACAATTTGTAAACCCGTTACCACTGTTTACACACGTACATATTTTATGATGGGGGCATGTCTTGTCTAATGGTGGAGCGCGTTCCGAGACTCGGTGTGGTACTCGTACGTACAAAAGGGATGCCATTTGTTATACCCATCGTGATAAAGGAATTAGTAACATGTGTCTGTCGTCTATGCGTGATGATTTGCATTCAAATCGCATAAACAACCTAAATTAGAACTAATTCTACCGGGAAATCGCACCCTCGCTTTTGCTGTTTCTTGTTATTAAACAAATAAAAACGAAAGAATAAAAAATATCGAAACCGCTGATCCCTTCGATGGTGGAAAAGAGGCTCTTTTAATTATTAAAGAGTAAACAATCGAATATCCTTTTCCTATTCCACATCCAATTGAAACATATTCTATTGTTGCACCTAGTTGTGGCTGGGAAAAATAAATTATAAATCGCGCATGTCCTGGAAGGACCATTCCATCTCATTTTTATGCCGTCCATTCCAATACAGTTTTTTTCCATCACCTATCTATCAACTGATAAGGACGTATTATCAAGTTCCCGCTAGATGTCGCCCTACGTGATGCCTGCTGTTGATGCTGCGGCGTGGTGTTGCGAGGTGAGTTTGGCAGATTTTGCGTAGCATCACTCTCTCTCTCTCTCTCTGTTTGGTCTGACGATGGGGGCGTTTCACCCAAGAGAATTCCACCTTGTGGGGATGCTCTTTTCATCGGTGGGTGGAAGGATATTTTGTTGTTCAGCCGAAAGAGAACCTCCGCATCCTATTGGGAAAAAAAATACATAATCAGATTTCTCTTAGCCAAAGGATACTCGATTTTGCCACAATATCCATCCATCTGGAGAGAACGACACACATTTCTCTCACATTTTCTGTATGTCATCCCAGCGGGGAGAGTGTCCCCCCAAAAAAATCTGGATGCTCGATGTGGTTTGCTTCTGCAGCCAGCGATTTTCTTCAGTCTTACTTGTATACGGGCGTCATACGGTCATGGTATTTTCAGAGCGTATCTAAGCTTCGGCGGAATAGGGAAGAAAAAAAAAAAAAAAAAATAAAAAATAAAGAACAGCAATAAAGGAAACAAATCTAACCAAACAGCATAAGAAAGAAGATCATTTTCACGTTGTTTCCTTTTCATTTATTGTTTTTGTTTCGCTGCCGTACTCGAAATGGCGGATTAGTGTGCCAATAAGTTTTGTCGTGAGCACCAATTTCGATTACTGCGTCGTTTCCCTGTCGTTCGAATGATGATATCTGTCGTCGCGAAAAAAGGATATCTTCGGTGAGAGTGATTTGCAATCAAGATTTTGTTGATGCCAAAATTTGGAAATACATATTCCCATCCAGCATCTGTTTGCGTGAATTGTAAAAATAAAAGAAATACTTAGTGTTTGTGTATAAATAAGAAAAAGAGAAGGATAACAGTGACAAATTTTCTGCTTTTCCATCCTGAAAAATGCGTCAGCCTAGTAAATTACCAAATGAAGAATAACAAAATTCTTTGGAATTAAGGTGTGTTTCTTAGATACCGTATTTTATTCGTATACTTTTTATCTTACACTGTGAAATCTGCCTTCAAGATTCTGCTAACGCTGATAGTGATGCTTTTGAATTAAACAACAAGATATCCTTTATCCTTGTGTTTGTATTGTTTTTGTCTTTTCTTTTTTTCTTATGCATTTGGAATTTTTCCAACACGTCTTTTCTCAATTTCACTCGTAGTTCACTGTAAAAAAAAAAAAAAAACTAAAACAAAATTGAAAAAGAAAAATTGGCGCCCGGGCTGATTGCATCGTTGCATACTCACATATTCTCACAAGTTCACCATTTATATTTATTTCGTTGGTTTTGTTTTGTTCCTTCACTGGGTACACACTTTTTTTTTTGTTTTTGTATCTTGGAAGGGGTTGTTATAATTTTTTTTATTTTTTTTTTTTCAATTGTTATAAGCAATGTGTGGATGATTTGGATGTGATGCTGTGGCGCATATTGATTGTTGATTGTCGTGCAAGTGTGTCACGTGGTGGTCGTGGTATTTGGGGTGTTATTAATTTTGAACAGGAATGGGTAGCTGTTTATATGCGATTTATATTAACTGGCGCCCAACGGGGATATTATCTGGTTTTGGGAATTGAACTCTGATTTGGCTGACATGCATGGGGGGTCTTGTTTCGATAGTAAGGAAGGGCCTTTAAAGCTCATAAATATTCTCACTGAAGCGATTGAACTGAATTTTGAAAACACGCGAAAAATTGGATCATGGAAACACCAGTCAAGAGTTGGTTTGCTGCACTTTGTGTGTTTCTGAAGCAGTTTTACAATTTGGATGGGTCTCCTGGTATTTTGTCAAGTTCACGCGATGCAAATTTTATATTTAGCACTCATATTTGAAAAAAGGTTTGGTTTTCGTTCGAGGAATTAAAAAAATAAATAAATAGAACGATGACTAATGCCATTGTCATTTTTTATTTTTTTGGTCGAATATCGATAACATTTTGCTATCGGTTCGTATTAGGCGCCCCGATGCTTCGAAAGTAAAATCGGTCTATTGCTTTTGTCATAGGACCTTTTCTATTTGTTATAGTAAACGTTATGTTTGTGTTTATATGAGAAAAGTTTTGTTTCAGTCCTCCTGCAACAGATGTCGCTTTAGTCAAAGTTGACATTTTTAAAATGTATGTTTATTAGTAGACATATTGCTCTTTGGAACGTGAGATTTGATCACACAGGATTAAACCATTAATATCGTAAATAACCCATTAATATCATATTGCAGTACTGTCATTGTGTTAAGTTCATATCCAAACCACAGGCTTTTGCTGTTGACGCATAGGTGGCCAAACTTTTCCGTCCGCATTCTGACTCGTGTGCAGAGGGGCTAACGATCACCTGATATTAGCCTAATTGATCGTCTGCATTATCTACGGGACAAATGACATTTAGCCCATAATAGATCTTGAAGTCATATTACTATTTGAAAATGAGAGAATTTTGTGATGGCCACCAATCGTTACGAATTAGGTCTCGGGTTCATTTTTATCAACTCTTTAAATAAGTTGAATGTCTTAGCGACACTGGAGATATATTATTAATAAAATAATTAGAGAACAAAACATAAACTACCTGCAGTGAAGCTTAAAGACGTAAGAGGTATTCCCATTCCTACAAGTACATACAGAGGAATTTAACTTTCTAGTAAATAATTCTCGACAAAAACTATTGCCTGTTGTGGCAGTATAACTACCTCGCATTAGGAATCTTACTTACAATATGTGAAGTCAAAATGTAAAAATGTATGCTCGCATTGGAGAGCTTAGTATTTTAGTCTTCTACCCACTGTCTATTGTCTTTGACATTACGATAATTAATTAATTTTGCAGTATACCTCACTCGGGCGGGCGTAATTTTCACTCTCCTATATCCATTTGTTTTTTGCTATTAAGTTATACAAGTTATTTTCCAGATAATGTCGATTATGCACACAAAAACCGTACACTAGTTTAGAAAGTAACCTAATACTTTAATTCTCTCTATATTGAATTCACTGGTAGGTGTATTCGGTATAAAATTTCTGTTGGTAATGACGATATGCAAACTTAATGCAGCACATAAATATTTACAAACACATACACATTACACATGCTTCTGTTGGTTATTTTGCACGTGCACCAAATAAGTACTATTGACTTGGAGGTGGATTATTTTGACAAATGCGGTAGCTATGAACGTATTTAACTGTTAACTACATAATATTGGTGGGTTGTGCCGAACCTATGTGTGCTCATATTAAGGGCGGATAAGCGGTGTAGACTTAGCTGGTATTCGGAGTAATGAATATTATGTATTTCGTTCATACATATTTTTAAGTGAAAACAGTTTAAAAATTAAGCAAAATCATATAGTTAAGTTTGCGTGAAACCTAGAAAAATTCCAGTAAAATTTTAAGATATAATGGTAGCACGACGTGTATTTTGTTTATCACATACACAAACCATATACTTTTGCTGTTGACGCATAGAGGCGACATTAATTATTACAGTCCACGACGGATATAAGAAACCTCTAAAATACCAAAAAAAATCTTTTTATATCTGAGATGTTCTTATATTCGAAGACTTATACAACAAACAAATTCTAAGGTGTTTCCACATGCGTTTCTTATCAGCAAAGGGTTCTTATACGAGTGTGGACTGTACTAGTTTCCTGTAATACAAATGAAATACAAAAAACGGACCACAATTTTGGATAATTAGCTATGACGTTTTTATTTATAAGCGAAAAAGCGACATCTAGATATCGAAGGAATACCCCCATCTGAAAATAGTCTTCCTCATGATTAATATTTTAATAGGTAGGTGTCACGAAAATTAAGAGCAAACAGTGTCGAAAAATGTTCTTTTTACCCCACTGGACACACGGAGGGTTATGTGTTTTTTTACGCGTATCGTACGTACGTACCGTGACGCCCTGTATCCCAAACTGCTTGACCGATTTTAAAGAGTGAGGTGTCATTAAATTGGTATTCTTTCCCGGAGTGTCATGAGTCTATGACAAATAAATATAAAAATATAAATTAAAAAAAAAAAAAAAACAATTGTCACAAAAATGTCAAGATGTGGAATACACTGAACTGTGAAATAAATTATGTACTTTCTGATGTATTCACATGATGTGGAGTGTCTGCATTTCGTCACGAACTCAATTATTTTAGTTAAAATATTTTTATTTACAGTCAGTCGGATTTTTTTGGTTTTTTAAATAAACTTTTTCATAGTAAAATCATTGAAGCCCACTGTTGTCAACACCTCGCAGATTAATGCGCCTAAATTAAAATCAGGTTCATGGTATTGCTTACTTTAAGGGGTAGGTAAATTTCATTCCTTCGAAAATAGGTTCTAATCTAAGATGATATTTTGTTTTGTATAGATGTAGACATTGGCAATAAAGCAGCGAAAAATGGAATGTCATAAAAATGCGTTCAATTAACTGGTAAGAATTTTGTTTTGGGAATTTTTAACTTCGTTTTACCAGTCTAAATAGCGACATTACCAACGATTTTTGGTTTGTGCACATCTATCTTTCGAATGATATAAGTTTTATTCTCCTCATTTCAAGATAAATACCTAAAAAGTGTACGGAAACTTTTCATTTGCAATGGTAATTGTGAGTTGATTACATTTAAAATGATAAGGGGAACTGCATTTGCGGCTTAAACATATGTTCAGTTCAAGCCTACCATAACAGATGACGCTCTTGTTGATTTTGTTTAATTTTTCTTTGGCATCCAATCTTTTATGATTATAGTGTATTGCTTTTATCATCTAGTGAAGCTTTTACAATACTGAAGCAGTGAAGCCGTATACAATGCCAGTTACATCGCAGTCGAATTACTTAGTTTATACAAAAACCACCATAATTTTGTGGTGACGCAAAGGGTTTTGTGAGAAAACATCAAACTCCTATGTAAATGTCATCCACATAGGAAGGCAATTCTATGGTCCTTGCGACATAAATAATTGACCTGCATTGGTTGAAGTTTGTTCATTTTTTATGACATGATATCAGGAAAGAGAAGGTTAAATGAAGGGGAAGAAACGCACCGCTCAGAGTGTACAAACATAGTGATTTTTTGTTTGGTATCATAATGTATGCTTATATACTTTTTATGAACATTGTAAATCAGAACACTATGAGATCTGTTCGATCAATAATTTATTTCAACAATTTTGTGAACATTGGGAGGGAAAACTGCGTAAGTTAGCTACCAGTTTTTTAGTGTACTTACCCAAGTGAGACTTTTTGCCTTACTAATAAAATAACCACTTTTAACTTTCCCACTTAATATTTTGTAGTTCACATTCTTGTATTGATAAAAATATTGAATTACCGAAAACTGGCACTGGACTCTACATTTATGGTTATTAGTATCGCGCACTTTCTATGATTTGTAGACAACTTGCTAAACTTAGATCTACATATTCTTATAAAATGCTTAATAGAGTCAACCAAAGTAAGCACACGTTGAGTATAGCATAGATCCTGCTGAAACACTCGCAGTGAAACAAAAACCAAACTACTGGCATATTCGTAAGAGGAAAAAAAAAAAACAATCAAAATTTATGCAAGCAAATGTATTCACCCAAAATTATTCTAGCACACCTGGCGCTCTCCTCATCCATATACCCCAGAGAAAACAAAAATATTTCTTTCTCAACAAAAAACCCCACTCAAATCAATTTCAATTAATTCAACACACAAAAAATATCCACGCACGTCGCACATGTATAATGTATTCATATTTATAAATAAAATAAAAAGATAGGAAAACTACCAACAGCCATCCTCTGGGGTATCAACCCTCATTATTGAATTCCATTTCAATTCAAACGATCGTCTACGAAAATTCGGGTGAAAATAAAGTGAACGAGGAAAACCAACACCGAATAGTAACCATGTAAGGACAGCATGAAAAAAAATGTCATTAAAAATCCGGTGCTCCCAATTTACGTCACATTCATTCGCTTCAATTCAATTTTCTTGCATTATTACCTTTGGCATAGGCTACCTATGAGTACCTAGTATTGGGTTTCCATACCTCACTCGTTAATATTTGTACAGAATCTTTTGCGGTGATTCCCAATTGAGTTTCGTTTTTTTTTTTGTTGTGCTGTGCTTATTTTTTCTTACCCCAAATCGATTGCATAAGGCCCACATGGAGCCATCACTGTGGATACAAACCATCTCTAGATTCATCTCCCATTGAAAGATGGGATACAAAATTGTCTACATACGCAGATGATAATAATGAACGGTTTTAAGGGTCGAGAATTAATAGGGAACCGTCGTAGTCGTAATAAGCCATGCGACTCGAAGGTTGGTGTTATCCATTTCTTTCTCAGAGGGGGTAGCATTTAATCTAAAAGATATTGTAGTGCTCGTATCTATTAGCAATAGGAATTGTGTCCTATTTGTGTACATTTTTTTTTGTGTAGAATGTATTTGGTGTCTGCTTGTTTGCTTTTCATTCAGCCAGGGAATGTAACTATAAACCTCTCAGAGTGGGTAGTTGAAACACAAACAGGATGGAGTTCTATTATTGTGCAGATTGCTTGTTTTTCTTCATTAGGGGGTAGTTTTTGTGAGGGCGAGACTTTTTCAGTGGTGTCAGTAGAGCATGGAGATGCACTCTCATTGTACTGGTTATTTACATTTTGTAGTAATTATCTAAATGCCCAAATGACGGTGTGTGTGGCTTTGTTATTTCGGGTTTCTTGCAACGGAGTAAGTGGTTTCCCTGAGCGTGATGAAAACAACAAGGACTCTTTAGAGTGATTGAGAACAGCAGCCCATTCAATATGTCTTTTCGAATGCGAGTCCATTCAGAGCATATTCGAATGGCGGTCAATCTGAGGAAAGTGGGTTTTTGTCTTGCATTAACCTACGACAGGGCTGGCTTTGAAGATTTGGAAAAACGAGGGGATTTGCATTCAGCAAATGGCAATACTCCACAAATGTCCACAAATGGGACTGGAAAAAATTGTTACATTGAACGTAGATGTTTGGCTAAATGACTAGGGTTATGACAAAAGCTGATGAAGAAACGTACGCATTCAGTTCGCAATTAATTGTGAACTAGTTTCGTGAAGTATTTATTATGAAACTTTTCGTGTTTCATACAAAAACATGATTTTTTTTTTTGCAAATGGGTAAAAGTATCAACGAAATACAGAAAAGGGCAAATCTGGACAATTTTTAAAAAGTGGTTTCATTGGGGAGAGAGAAAAATATTACAAAAATTTAACTTAAGTCGTACACAGTCAACCGAGTCGATTAAAGATAGTACAACTATCGGGCGTGACATGAATTGAAACTGTGTCGCAATATATTTATCAAATAATGTTAGATTAGATTAGATTAGAGGTGGAATCAAGTTGCCATATCACTGCGGCCACAAGTTTAGAGCTCGCTCATGATACCGGGTTTGTTGATGAATACCAGTAGATGTTTGAGTGGGCTGTCAGATATGTCCTCTGCGTCGAATGATGTTGGCTCCAAACATGTGACATTTAGTTACAAACAAAGTGGTAATTACTCGCATTGGTTTTTGAAGCCATTTTGAATTTTCTTGTTTGCAATAGCTTTTAACAAGCAATAGAAGTGCAACTCCTTCACATTTTGGTGTGACTTTTGGTGTAATTTTTGACCTAAGCTGTCCACACATTTTTTCCAATTGCCGCAGCTACTCAAATTGTATTGCTGGCTTTGCAGCTTTATCCTATCTCATTTCTATGGTTGTTATTGATCTTGTTCTTATAAGGAGTTGTGCATCTGCAACCTCAGTCACATCTGATTGATCCATATAGTTTATTTTAGGTTCGTTGTCTTACTACTGGAGTGAGTTTTTGACTGGGAAACGACTCCATTAAATAGCACATAGATAGAACTATGGGAATGGGCTTCCAGTATCCTATTACAAAATAAATAAATAGTTAGCGCAACAAGCAAACAGAGGACCCCAAACCTATTATCTCGCAAGGATGCCTTTTTTGAAACTTCTGACTCGCCAAGGCGATAAAGAGTCACGTCTATTGTGCCAATTCCTTTACCTTTGCTTGTTAAGTGTACTTAATCGATTTTGCGAAAATATATTCCGCCATACAACGCCAGCTTGTTGCCTGTCATAATTTCAAGAATTCTATTGGGATCGAAATATCTTTTTCCTGCTTCCTTATTTGCTATTCGATTATGCGCATTTTCTTCTTCTTTTTTTTTTTTTTGTGTGAACCTCATAAATTACACACATTAGCATATGAATTGAATTAAGTATTCCAAACCGTGGCAATCACTTGTGTAAACCTCCTTCCACTCCCTTTCACAGTTGCCATCTAAATTCCACTCCAGTCGCTGCGACACACCGTTTTTAAAGCGTTTAACGCCTGTCAATAATGAAATTCAATTCGAATTCTCCTTTCCAAAATATGTGTATTCAAAGGAGAAGCACATTCACCCGAGCAGTGGGTGTTTCTTTAACAAACATGTCGCCACCCTCATGCGAGGAACACGAAACAAATAAACAATCAAATAGAGAAGAAAAAGGCGCCAACAAAATTATATTAGCACTGTCCTCCTTGATGTTTAAAATGTTCCTTGCTTTTTTTTCCAATTTCTTTGGTTAAACAAAATTCACAAAAATTTCCTTGTGCCAAGTTCAATTTAAGGTTTGTATGCCCAGAGCCCAGAAGATCCAGTTGAAAACTGAGATGGAATAAAATACAAATGTTAGTTTAGCGAGCAGGGAATATAATCTGTATCCTTGGTGTAGTTGTGTGCTGTGACAGCAGCAGAGCAGCAATATGACAGACAGTGGCGATAAACGAACGTGTTTGTGATTTTTACTGACTGATAAGGACATGCGGCTGGGTTCGTTTTTTTCTCATCTACAGATGACTCTCTCTTATGTCTGGAATTGGTTTTATCCGTTTCCTCTTTGGTTTTTTTTTCTTGGCATTTCAACTTGTGGTGCGGAATAAAAAATAATATTTGAGGGGTATCCCCGCGTGGCGCCTATATGAGCAAACACTGACGACGATTCAAGATGATGACGTGAAAGATATTTTTTCGTTTTACGAAAATAGTTTCTGATTTGGGTTCTGATTTTTTTTTGTGTATTCTTTTGAAGATAAAATAAATTGTGTGATTTTATTTTGATGGGATCTTGGCATCGGAGGGTGGCAAAAGTTGAAACGCTGTAGTAACGAGAGCGATTGCGATGCCAAATGGAATTGTTTTTATTGGAAGCAATCCAAGGGATGTTAGTTTTGGAAACTGCAGTTAACATAATACCTAAGGGTGTGGTTCGCTTTGGATTGGTGGTCACGAATTTTGGCAGCGTATTTTTGATTTTGGTTATCGGAAGAGGTGTTGCGAACAATGATTATTGCTTTTTGTAACTCGCCAGTCAATTGTTCAGATATGCTGATTCTGCACTGTTGCCGAATCAGAACTATTGTTGGGTCATCGTTTTCATAATCTGCAGAAAGGAACCTGATCCTTGGCGAAGTCATTAATTCGATTCAGTTATCAATCACTGTCGGCTAGAGTAGTTACATTTATTGGCAAGAAATAGTCGTTTGCGTTTTTAATGAGCAATGAAGAAGTTTTTTTTTTTGTGAGTACTTTAAGGGTTCAATCCACAGAATCGACCATGTCCACTAGAGCCACATAATGAACTGACAGATGGGAAGAAATCTGGGTCTGAACATGACCCATAAGAAGAAAGGTTGCTTTCTACCTTCGAGTTGAAGCTGGAGAATCCTTAGGAACTACAAGGGAAAACATGACAAAATCAAATAGGTAGTTTTCTATATAAAAATACAATCAAATTATTTTTAAGAAATTTAGAAACTTACAACTGAATTCAATAAGAAAGTTCAACTTGTAAGAAAAATTATAACGAATGCACGGCTGGGTCGCAGAAACATTCTCATTCACTGCCAGGTTGGGCGGTAAATCATTCGAATTGTATATGTGAGGGAATTTATTTTTCTTCTATTAAATAAGGCTCAGATAAATTTCATAATATTTCATCCATGAATTTCCTTCCGAACTCGTTTTTTTCCGCAGCCAATTTAAGTCAGATAAATAATTACATCAACGAAAATGCGTGCACTCAAATAGGAAACTGGTTCTCTTACCCTTTGCGGACCCGGCTTTTAAAAACTTTCAAACAGATTTGAATAAAACAACGACAGGTACCAGAAAAGCGAAAATGAAACTTGTCAGCAGCATATATTTCCAATACTGCACGACACCATCGGTGGGACAATCAAATGTATTAAGACAATAAAAATGCAATGCATTCTCTACCTTGTTTCATTCTATACTTGTAAATTAAGAACTTGCGAATATTTGCCTCGACAAAATAATAGGCACTGAAATTTACCTTCCAGTGGATTCGTTTATCATAAAATTCATTTAGAAATAACCCCTCTATCGGTACGACAAATACCCTCTACACAGAGTTTGAAGGAAACCCGTTTTCCCATTCAGCCTTCAGCCATATTGGTTTGAAGTTTTGACCGAAGTGCATAATTATCTTCGTCTTGAAAATTTATCGCATTGATCTTTGTTGGATGGATATAGGCGAAGGTGCAATTAGGGTAGCAAAAACTTTTATTGTTCAGCCTGCACTGCTCCGGACTGGTGACCAATACGTTCAATGCCTTAGTAATTTTTTTATGTCTAAATTCAGTTTATGAATCTTGCAAATAGATTTTGAAGCTTCAGCTACAAACTGATTCATGGCAATCAATCAGATCATTCTAGAAGACGTTTCTTGTGAAAAAAGATTCCTCCCCTATTCGACTAAGGCCCTAGTTATAGCCATACGTAAAATGCAACCGTAAAAATGTTCTTTTGCTTTTTTAGAGCACTTAATCCTAATGGTTGAACTCAATTTTGTTCTTAAAATATTGCTTATGAATTATAAAGTTAGTTTATTAAACAAAAATAAACAAATAATATTCAAATTTTCTAAAAAAAATAATTTATTCATTTTTCCGTACGAAAAACTTTCAGATCTACTTCTCTGTCAATTCCACAACAAAAAACCAAATCATTCCACTGAAATATTTCATTTCTTTACTGTTCCATCTGTCAGGATTTTTTTTCTGATGGAATCCAATCAGTGGTGGTTGATTTGCTGTATTTGTTTACACAGGGAAACATTTTTCTGACTGAATTTTCGCTATGACCGCCTAAACGAAAAAAAAAACTTTTCATACTGTTCCCACTTTTTCTGTTGCATTTTACGTATGGCTATGACTAGGGCCTAAGAAGACGGATCATATTTTCTGCCACAAAAAAGTAAACCACATATCCTTAAAGGTTTAGTCATAATTCTAGTCTAAATCTTGGGGAAAATGCCTTTACTTTACTTTAAATATTTTGCATAAAAGGTTATACATCCCCACTTCGACCCAAATTTTAGTCTCTCATCCCATCAAGTCCCAAGATCCATTACTGCTCCCATCCCAAAAAACCAACCCACACCACCCAAATCTCGTCGAATATTTGCTTACATCTTCACCGTAAAATCGTAGTCTTATTCACTTGTCTCCTCTCTCGCCGAAAAGAAATCAATTTCTCTTTGTGGATATGTGTCAACACGAACGTTTCAATCTTTTGTCATTGCTGCTTTCTCAAGGATGAAACTTGAAAATTCCCTTACATTACGGATTGTTATTTTCCTTATCAAACAATCGCAGGATTGTTGCAACAAAAAAATGGGATGAAAAACTGCCTTCTCTACACTTTATTTGCGATGTGATGATTGTTTTCGGTTCCCATTTGTGTCAGAAGTGTCATTCACAGAAGCGTCTACACTTTTGGATTTGACAAAAGACGAGGGAGTCCTATCCGAAAAGAAACAAAACCATCCCATTTGTCATCCGTATGAAGAAGGTGTCCGCATTTTTGCATGGTCGATTTTCCATCTATTGTGTGATGGAATTATTTGGACTGAGAGCCCATGCACATGTATTTGTATATGGTACTAGTTTATCCCTTATTCAAAGGCAACATAAACAATGCGGAATAGACGTGAATCCAGCTCTCATGTGCCAACCAGCCTCCTGCGCTGTGTATACCCGGTGTAAATTCTGGTAATTTTTGACTTTTTTTTTTTTGTTGCAAACTTTATTCTCCAAGGACGTTTCGATGAGTGAATTGAATTTGTGTTTGGATGCGAGTGACATGATAGCGAAAATAAAAACCAATTTAAGGATGGTGCAGGGCGAGGATGGGAAAATGAAAAATCTAAAAAACATGTGTTCCAAGAGATGCATATGTGCTTCGTTTTGAAATTTTCCCACCGAAATGTGAACAAATTGGAATTGGAGATTTTTTTTTTGCGCAGAAAATATGTTATTAAGTTGCTTTGGGATATATTTGCAAGGGGTAGGTATAGCATACGGGTTTATTGGATATTAGATTGCAAATTTCGCGAATATAATTGCGTTTCTACATTCGAATCGATATTTATTTATGCGGATAACTTTATTCAATACCTTAGAAGGGGTTCCAATTGATCGACACATTTAAGTGAGTGTAGCTTTGGAATTGTGTAGAAAAAAGTTTCGGAAACGGAAAGTGCCGAACAGCGATTGAAATTGTGCGCTTCTGTTACAAAAGAACGCTCGGTGGGTGGTAAAGCGAGTGAAATGATTGAATGTCCTTTATCATAAAATGGTGGGTGGTTAGAATTTTCGGAATTTGAGACTGTCAAAGACAACTGCAACTGTACCTTATTGCGAGCGAGATACCCAAGTAACAATTTGACTTCGGTAAGGTTCAAATTGGTAATTTCTGTAGGCAACCATTTCGATAGGGTCTCTATAGGATTTGCTTACCGAAGTAGACCGATTTCGAAGCAATTGTTTCCAAAATAACTTCTGTACGTCCTTTGCGAAGCATACACGCAGGCTTTATAGAAGGATATGAAATTAAGTTTCGTTAAGATCTCTATAAGACCTCTAAAAATGAGTGAGGAGATGTTGGAAAGTGTATTGCTTCGGTAAAGCTTGTGGTTGGAAGTAGAAGCTTCGTTAGAGCTTCTCACAGAAGGCATTATAGAAGCAATGAAATGTCATGCAATTAACGACTTGCGATTGGAAGTCTTAACGAAATTCTGAAATGTATCAAGTAGTTGAGATTTACCACTGCAACATTATTATGACGAATTAGCCTAGGGGTAGTGTATTGGACTACTACGCAGCAGGACTCATGTTCGATTCTCAGTGCGACCCGTTGTAAGTAAAATATAAATTACATTACGGGGAGTATTCACTTAACGAAAATTGCGAAGAGTTATAGTAGATAGAAAAAATGTTTATTAATACGAAAAACAAAATAAGAAATTGAAAAAGTTGAAGAATAAAAAAAAAAATTATTTTTCTTTTCATATTTTGTGCTTTTGTAAAGCTTCTATAAGGTTTCTTTAAGGTTTCTATAAAGTTTCTATAAGGCCTCTATAAGGTTTCGGTAGTGCCCTACCTGTATAAAGTGCGCCAAATTTGTTTCTTATAGGTCTTATGCAGTTAATATTGCGGGAGGGG
This sequence comes from Cheilosia vernalis, assembly GCA_949126925.1. Taxonomy (NCBI): domain Eukaryota; kingdom Metazoa; phylum Arthropoda; class Insecta; order Diptera; family Syrphidae; genus Cheilosia; species Cheilosia vernalis. The sequence goes on from OX421360.1 coordinate 48,821,432, forward strand.
AAATAGCTTCGATAGCGCCTTACCGAAGTAAAATTGTTACTTGGGTATGTATATATGTCAACGGAGGGAATATAGGACAAAGAATAAAATGCCACAAATAAGCCGTTTTGAAAACAGCACAGCTGCTATGTGGATTGGGGGTATAGTGACAACTGCATATAAATATGTACATTTCTTGTAAGCTGCAGAAAAGGTTCAGTTTCAGGAAAATAACTAATTCGACTAAGAAATTGTGATGTTCGTTGTTGATTTTGTGCTGGTACATTACTGAGACCAGTCCGATGACTCCAATAATTATTGTCCAAATTCAAGCATGGAAGCTTCATAATTGCGCAACTGCCTACAACTCACAGGCAGACTAAATCAATTGTACAAATGAGCTTTCTCGGTGCAAACAATTTACTAAAGTTAGGGGGCGTATACGCAACCTTTTTACTAAGGCATTTTTTCTTTTTTAGTTCGGAGCAGAACCTGGACTGTTATACAAAAAGTCTGTGTATCGTTTTTAGCTCAGACATTTATCAGAGCTCAGATTTGTGTTTATTTTTTTTGTTCAGAGCATGACCAGAGAGCGCTCTATGAGCTCAGAATAAATTGACTGAGCAGGCTGAGTATAGAAGGCTGATTACATAATGTACAGTACATGCACACGCCCAGTCACATTTGACAGAAAAAAAACAGGAAAATCAATACAACCTCAGAAATCAGAACGCTCTCAGCACGCTCAGTTCAGTAATGCTCGAACTCGGTTCAGTGCTCAGCTCTGAACTAAAAAAAAAAACGGCCTAAGTGTTTAATTCATGAACATTTGAGTTGCATACCCAACGAACGCATTAAAATATTTTCAAATGGGCTTAGTCATTGATTCCTCTCTTTTAAACAGACAAAGAGGCAAATTTTCAGTTCAATTTTTTGTCTACAATTTGTCTGCATTGAATTAAAATAAATGAAAATGAAACGAAATGGAAATTCAAAGATCCACTTGGTTTGATCATTTACTTGATGTTTGCTGAGTTTTTTTTTTTTCTGTATATTGTATTTACACATGAATTCAGATGGAGTAAAATCCTCATTATCTCTATTTAGGGTAGTCCTCGCACAGGTGACCAAAATTTTGGTTGTTGGAGTAAATAACAAAACTTTTCCCCTAGTGCACCCAATCAGCTGTAGCCTTATGTGACTACTCATTTGATTCGGGGCGTATACATAATATATGATTTGTATCATCATCGTCGTTATATTAATACGTGAACGTTCAAAGTGTCCGTAAACTTTTTAAAAAAATTATTTTGAAATAAGGAGAATTAAACTTAAATCTTTCGAAAGTTACTTTGACCGAGATGTACAGAAAAATAAAATCCTGTGTATATGCCATTAAAGCTGTTTCAACGAAGCTAAGAATTACCCCCGAACAAAACGCATATCAGTAAAATGAAAGCATTTTGGTGACATTAAACTGACACCTAAAAGTTGCATAATTTTAGTTCATTCGCATATCTTCAAAATTGTAAATAAATTTTTAGTTAAACCAACAAACCTTCTTCACAGAAATATATCGAATATAAGACATTGGTCGACAGAAGGATTCATATTAAAATTTAGTTCACAACTTCTTTCTGACTGGGAGCTCGGAATAAGTCTCCAGAGTTGAACATGCTATAATGCTGGTCCGTAAAAATTTGACACATAATTTGTAGCATATCCAAGAGTTATAACTGCCTACTGTACTATTTCACAAGGTCTTAGACCTCACACGATTTTTGAGTACAGGACAATCGTACCTATAGGACTAGGTGTTTCTGTTTTTGACCTACTAGGATATGCTCGTGATAGACCAATATCTTTACATATAGATTTAAAAAGATGTAAAAAATTCAGGCATTTGTGAATTTGCATTAAGAGTTTTAAATTCAATATCCCGATGCTAGTGTGTGGGGTGCAAATGAAGTTTGATTTTCTGACTGTGTAAGGCACTAAGTGGTTGGAATTATTTTAAGGTGCATATTCAATATGGCTGAAAAGAAGCAGTGCGTAATAATTGCTAAAACTAAGTTGTGCGTTCCGTTTATTGCATTTTAAATAGAAGTGTGGCATTGAGTTTTGAAAGGATGTATGAACACAGATCGGCTTTTGGGTAGTCATTTTTGAGAAATAATTACAAAACTTGTTTATTCGATTTTCTTGAGAAAAACTAAGTATGGGATCTCAATAAGTGTTATTTTATTATGATAAATATTTATTTTGATGAAAATCGTTAGAGCCGTTTTTGTAAAATTTGGCAGACAAAACAGTACCAAATATTGCAATGTTTAGTTTGAAAAATACTATACTCGTATTTAGTTGAAAACCGATTCTTAGTCATTGTTCAGAATGTAAGCATTACTTAGTTTTTAAGGTTTTATCGAAATCAAAGATGGAGTTTTCCTGATATGAGCAGTTTTTAAAATTAGCGTTTTCGGTTTCCCGAATTCAAAATTGAGGACACAATAATTTTTAAAACATCAATTTGACAGTAAGTTTGCATTTTAGTTGAAATGGTTGCTGACGTTTTCAGGTAAACTAAACAAAACAATTTTTTTAAAATATGACTACATATTTTCAAAAACCCATTGTACGATAATATAGAAAAAAATTGAGCTTGCTATTAAGTTATAAATGACCACTTTACCTTAGAAATAAAATTTTGTTGCAATCGAATGGACCGTTTTCTAGATATGTGGAAAATTCAAAATTTTCGAATTTTTAGCAGTCATGCTAACCTCACCAACTTAAGCTTAAATACAGATTACGGTTGAAATCGTTATAGCTGTTTTCGATCAAATCAAACTGGTACGAACATTTCATATGGGAAGTACCATGAACATTAAGGTTACCTAAAAAAAAAAAACGGTCCCAAACTGTAAACCCACAACCTCTAAATACGAAGTTTCAACGAAATCCGGGCAGCCGTTAAGTCTGTGGGCCTGTGGAACGACGGACCGAATTTTGCGACCCACTTTTTTGAGTTCCTCTATCATCATAATGTTCGAATTGATGAACATCTCGAGTTCGAAATTTTGCACGAAAATAATATCCTTCTACATAATGGAGAAAGCTAAAACTGCAAATGGGACGTATAATACCACCTACACAATTTCCACCAACCATAGTTAAAAAAAAAACATCTTCTTCTCTGTAAATTCGATAACTATCATTCAGAAAAAAAATTGTAATGCTAACAATTTTCCTTGGTTAAAATGAACCCAAATATCAAAATTTTTGGTTTAGGAATTAGAATAGAAAATAAATATGGCAAGCATATTATTCTTAATCTGAATATTTGTTTCTTGAAAACTTAAAAACGAGTTCTTCTTATAAGAAATTATTGTTTAAAAATCTCAAAATTCTTCGCTCAACAACTTTTTTTCTGAGTATTGAGTAATGGAATATTTTTCACAGTTTTAACATCCGGCTACAATCATACAGAACAATAATTATACCTTCCGTACTTACACACAATACTCTTCTGTCCTCGGGACAACACTTCCGACTAATTTAACATACAAATGACGGGAAAAAAAATAATTCCCTTACTCCAATAAAAAGTAATTCACTAGCAATTAGATCTCTTTCAAACAACCAAAAATATTCAGGAAACAGGATCCACTGCCGCCCCACAACTTCTCAATTTAGGCGAAATTTCGCTCCAGGATATTCTAAAGTTATTTACATTTTTGTTTCACTCATTTTCTTTTGTGTAAACTTTCTGAAGCTCTTCCCAATTCGTTTTTAATTTCACCGAAAAACTTTTACTTCAAGAGGAATACGAAGTGTATATTGGGCACTATGCATCCGCGAAGAAAATCTGACTGCCTTCATGGAAACAATTAGGTGTTATAATTGATCTGTGTGACCCTGGCCCCGGCGAAGAAGGATAAAACTTCGCAATTATTTTCCCCTAAACAATCGCGCGGCCATCCTTTCAATTGATTTCCATTTGTGCTATTTTTTTTTTCGGCGCCTTTTCTGTCATAAATGATGAAATCTAATGACTACGGTGCCGGCGGGTGAAAAGAAAGATAGAAACAGAAATAGCGACGAATCCGGATAACAAATTGTACTTGTCGACTTGTTGGGGAAAAATGAAAAAAAAAAAAAAAATCCTTCGTCCTCTCATAGATGTATGTTCGACGTTCGAGCACTGGTATATCTGTCGTTCACTTTCACTTGAATGGATGTCTAATTCGGATCCACTTGAGCAAGGATGAGTGATTGCAGGTCCTTTTTGTATTTAGTCACCTGTTTCAGTGTTTCCGGAGAAGCGGAAGTAATTTCTGAAAATTTTAATCCGATTACTGAACAACGACAATAATTTAGATACATTTCCTTCCATTTGATCAGTTATTTTGTCAATACCGAAATGTCCTTGTAGCGCAGAGATTTTCCTTCGTCTTACAGGAGTCCCATTCACTTCGTTTTGTTATTGATTTTAAATTAAGCACTGATATCTGTGTTGAGTTTTTTCCCCCGCCATTGCGGTATACACTGAACGTGTGATGAGTAGGTACCGTATCACATAACTATGCACAGAATGTCATGTACATCATTTCATTACGTGTGCGTCCTAGTTGTGTACTCTCACACACTCACGTTCGGTTTAATTCGGACTGCCTACGGCTAAGGAGCAAGGTGAAGGTTATTTTTGGGCTATCAAATTTTATCTTTCAAAATAAAACCCAGAGAACGAGAGCATAAAAACAAGGACGATCATAAAATGACAGTGCGGTGCACATATATAGCAATAAAATGACGAAACTGGGTGAACGGAGGAAACGAAAAAAAAACACTATAAAAAAATAAGAAGATACAAAGCATTACGATGGTTAAACGTTGATTGTTTTGACGCAGTGACCTCCAGTTAAATAAAAAATAAAAATAAAAGTAACCCCACAAATATTGTCCTCCGAATTTATTGTTATGATGTTGCCATTCCAGTTGCATTTACTACTTGAGGGTTATGGGGCGCTGGGATTTTTTTTTCTGTTTTTGGTGGAACTGCCATAAAGTTTATCAGTAGTGTTAGGATGTTGAAATTGCTTTTAATTTGCAGATTGGGGTCGTGATGTGCAGTGAGGATTTATTTGCGACATTGTAGCTTAATTGCATTGCAGTTGTGTGTACAACAGAGAAGTATGGATTTTATGACGAAGCCATTTCTGCCCGAAACATTCTCTATTGAGTTGGGCTTTTATTTTGTCTGATGGCGTTTTATTTTTGGGCCACCTGAATGAATTTGATATTTTTTTGTGGGAGGCGAAAAGTGAGCTCAGTATAGTGGTAGTCACTTTTCAGGGAAACCAAGATAGCCCAGTTCTCAGAAGTCCGACAGTTGTTGTGAAGCATGGGTATCACTGATCTATAGAGATCCTGTGGACAAAAAATAATATAACACATAGATTATGCCACAGGATCCTTTTGGTGGATTGCTGCTTTAACGTAACATGCTACTTTACTTACATAAAATTCAGTTGTTCTGGGCCGATTTGATGTCGATTCCAAACGGCCGATTGAGAAGCTCTTTCAACACAGTTATGCTCTCGGAAGTTTATCAGACGTTCGCGAGAAGTGGTTGGTATTTGGGTTTTTGCGGGATTCGAACCTGGGACCCCTCGATTAGTAGTCCAACACACTAGCCACTAAGCCACTGCGCCTACGAGAAGAGTTAAGGTCCCCTAAAATAAAACAGATAATATTGAGTTCCACTTAAAAACCTTATGGGCTACGTTTTCTAAGTCATAAACTGTCGCTTGAGATTTTAAGTGGCTGCCCTATGTTTTCGATAGCCTCACGAATTTTATCTTTGAGGTCTTGAATCGACACTGGGCTGTTGGCGAAGATCTTATCTTTCACGTGGCCCCAAAGGAAGAAGTCGCAAGGTGTTAAATCACAAGATCTCGGTGGCCAATTGTGATCACCTCTTCGAGCGATAACACGGTCCGGAAACTTTTCCCGTAAAATATCAATGGTTTCGTTGCTTGCGTGGCACGTAGCGCCGTCTTGTTGAAAGTAAACGTTGTCCAGATCAATTTCAATGCGTTGTTGAATCGTGTACCGTTCCATTTTTAGTTATGGCGTAGTTTCTACTTGTCAAATGTCAAAGAATAAAAGCCTCAAAAGTGGCATCTACCGAAATAGCGGGTCATTCACAATAACACCTCTTATTGGAAAACCCTTTATATACCTATAGGCACTAAAATATTAAGTACGACAAACGCACAAAATTTTGAGCTCAAGATGAATCATCAGCGGTTACTTGTGCAATTAAAGTAACATTTAAAAATAACTAAGATCCATAAGACGGTGTATTTACAAGCTAGAGAGAGCCTCTTGTTTATGGCCTTACTTCAGCTTTGTCAATTTTCCGAATTCATCTTTAAGACGTACGATGGGATTCGCGAAAATATGTAGGCTACCTTTGGGTAGGCTCAACATGCGAATATTTAAATCTACATCATTGCTTACTGCAAGACAAAAAAAGTTATACAGGCTAGACAAGAAAACGAGCTTAGAATTTAGCTAGAAATGAGTTTCAGTATAGGCGCTCAATTTTTAGAGCTCATTTAACTAAGATGCCCCCCGAATGCAAATCAAAAGAAGTCAGTTCTTTGAAGAATGCTAAAACCTGGTCGCATAATTTTCCACGTAAAAACTATCGACACTAGTCTCTTTTTTGATGGTCACTATCATAAGTCACCAGCTCCTGACCGAAGATATGCTATAAGTGCTCTCGTCACTCTTGCTTTTTCGATGGCTTGACTTCGGAGGTCTGTATTGTCGTCCATTTTACGAAGCGATGCCAATCTTATGAACTACTTTAACCCTGCTGAGTATCGCTTCGCCTCGTTTATAGATACTGAAAAAAAGGTTCGTTACCTTGCTAGTTACTATACAAACGTAAAACTCTCTTATTTGTCTACCTAAACTCGAAACGTTTATCCAAAAGACAGCTTTAGAGTCGAGTGAAGACACAAGCCGGCATTTTAAAACCTTTTAACATTTCCGAGACAGAATATGCTTGTCCTGAATCTCATCCCATTGTTTCAATTACCCTAGTGCTATAGGGAACACTTGATATAAGAGTGATAATACCTCGCCTTAACCATTCCTTTATGTGTAACTTCAAATGGTACATTGGCTTAAATTTCTGAATCCAGAGTTCGGTAGGGGTGCCCTCATGGATTGGCTTATCATCCCACTGCAATATTCCTCAGTCGATATTTCCAAAGCTTCCAATAATTTCTTCGTCATCGGCCTACAGCTGGAGAAGATAATCAAGTGATTTAATGATATATTTGTTTGTCTAGGGATTCGCCATCAGAACCTCCCAACGGCAGAGAGTGGAGGTGCTCCATTTCGAGCGCACCCTCATCATCAACAAACTTTACCACACATTGGGCCTATTAAATTACAGAATATTTCCTCGGGTCGTAGGGACCCTGGGCCTAGCTTCTCACAACCATTCGTTTTGTGTGAGTTTTCATTTTTGGAACGAATGGAAGGGATCTACAATTTTATGCCGATTCCAAACGGCTAATTGAGAAGCTTTTTCAAGACAGTTATACTCTCGGATGTTTGTCAGACGTTCGCGAGAGGTGGCGCAGCGGAAAAAAACCCTAAGTTGGAATTTGGGTTTTCGCGGGATTCGAACCTGAGCCCCTCGCTTAGTAGTCCAACACACTAACCACTAAGCCACTGCGCCTACAACTATTTATTTATTTTTATTTCCTCGGGTTGTTTATTCCTTTTCTGACTTCTTGCCGCCAACAGATAGGACATTAGGTCGATTAAAACAGTCACCAAGGTTGTTTTGTTTGGATTGAGTGACAGTTAGCTGTCCATTAGAAATATATATCTTCTCTTGCTGATGTCTTCCGAAACGCACAAGTGAAACCCACTTTAATTTATCTGATGGCAAATATTTGTTTTCTCGAATCGACCAAATTAAAGGACACTATTTGGCAAACGTATTAAATGTCATTAAGGCAACATGATACCCCACTATCACCCACATATTCCTATGAATAGCCATGGACAACAAGTTATAACCGCGCCACGCCAACAATTCAAGCACATGCAGCATACCCGCACACTTGTCGAATGATATTCACCCACAAGCAACTAAGTCAAACTAATTGCTTACAAATTGCCACGACGACGACAAGAACCCACATTAAAGGGCTCACCACCTACAGTAGGTGCAAATCCGTGCAGGGTCCCGTCCTTCCCACTACAAAATTCCGTATACGACCTCTGCGAGAATTTAAAGGATTTATGTACTTCGCACAGTGCGGACAAGAGTTACGGTCACCCCAGATAGAAATAGGGCTGACTTGATATCCATTTATCTGCCGGCCTTCATATTTGATCAATAAGACTCGAATTCGAAAGAGTTGCTAAAGCAAAATTGCTCTCTATCTGCTGCTGATGGCAATGACAATCGGGATAAGTTATTTGATTCCATTAGCAAAGGGAAAAGGGCGCGGGTTCACTTGGTGCAAAATTTGACTGACAGATAATTACTTGGGGATTGTCGGTCACCAAAATCGAATTGCAAGGGTATTGCCGCAAGTAAAATCGAGTTGTATGTGCAAAAGATGTGTCTGTGGGCCTCCTCGCTCGGAAAGTAATTTCATTATTTTCCCGAAGGCGACATAATTGGAATCTCGAATTTCCACAGTTGCCAGGCAATGCTAGATGCTTAACGAAAACCCCAAATTTACGACCCTCACCCCAAAAACTTTGTCGATTGTGTTTCGATGTTACTGGGAAATTTGTAAATTCGCTACCGAATCAATTGGGGGAGATATAGTCTGTCTGAAATTTTAATGAATTTTCCCCTTAAACCATTGGACCGTCGGTTTCTTTGTGGGAAATTGCAAAATTTTGAACATCCATCATGATGCTGCATATTTAGCAGTACCAGTGAGAGAAGGTGAATATGAAGAGTCCTGTCCTGTGGCAAAATGAGCTTGTAATTGTTTTGGGTCTTGCCTTCTCCGGCAGTGTACAAAAATATACCAACCCTAGGATGCTTGTTGTATAATCGTAGTCCACTATGACAAAACAGGGGGTGAAGGGCGATCTTTCGGCATGTATTCATAATTAATTTCATGCCCCGTTGCTACTTTTTTCCTATTCTTCCTGAGATACGGACTCGGATTTGTATTTTACAAATTTTCAGGTAAGGATGCGGAGGAAAATAATTTTCCACTGTAATGGAGTTGAAGGCTTTCATTAACGTTTCTGCTGTTTTCGTTTTCATTGTGTGTGGGTGAAGGTGATGCTGTTTGCGAGCGTCCTTCTTTGAAGCAGTTTCACCATTTTTAAAGAACTCTGGGTGGAGCAACACTCCATTGGAGATTTAATTTAAATATCTCTAAATGAGATGATGCTTAAGCCGTAATGATGTGTTAATGAAATGACTGGCGAATTATTCCCTTTGTCGAGGTCGTTAGCATCGTGAAAGGATGTTGGTGGTGAAACAAATGAAACGAAGTGTAGAAGCTGGTCGGATCGGGAAGCTGTCGGGTACTCACTTCTTTGGCCAATATATGAATTGCACAAGTCATTGCCGTGTTATCCGAAGATGTATAATCTAAAAGAAATGGCTAATTCAGTATATAGATTTCGAGAGATATTCAAATCAGACAGCTTATGTCGGTTCTGTTTTCGTCTCTCTTAGAGTCCGCTTTTATGACAAATAAAAGAAATACAAGTCGACCATGATGATGTTTTTAGAATGAACACCTTTCAAATACAAAGGGTGTCGAGCCACTGCGAGGATCAGTAAAAGCAGCCACCAACAGCAGTAAACATTTCGACTTTTCTCTGAGAGGCAATCTGTATTTAAATGATATCGGTAATAGGTCCTTTGTATAGAAACAGGGACAAAGAAATTGGACTCCCCTAGTAACCTTATTCAAAATTTTTAAATAGTCTTGTGCACCAACGATACAATCAGTTTATTTACAATTGAAAATTTGTCCCGAAGAAAGATTCATCTTATTAAACTTATAAGACCACTTATCTATGAAAACAATTGTTAATGGGTACCTCCGCTTTATTTCATTTCATTTTCATTTCATTTCGTTTATTCAATCTACGATATAAGTACAATCAACAGATTTCGAAAAACAATATAAAAGGTTATAAATATAATAGGTTAAATATACAATTCAATTGTTGATAAGACAAATTAAAATATTTTTAAAGATATTTCTGGGCAAAAATATATCCAATTGAGAATAGTGCGTATTGAACATTTTAATACATACAGAGACAGGTTCACGCTGACCATACAAAGTAGTGTGGCTGCATTCAAATAGCAGTGGCCTTGATCTAAGAGATCTGGAAGGAGCGTACAAATTCAAACACTTAAGTAAATTCTCACTATCAACGCATCCACATAAGATATCGCGAATGAACATAACATTATACATTTTTCTCCTCGATTCAAGAGATTGAAATCCAAGTAAAAGACATTTCGAGCGGTAAGTACGATGAACCTCAATTCCATCATTATGAAAAAAGTGACGAAGGGCAAATCTTAAGAATTTCTTTTGAACAGTCTCAATTCTGCGTACATTTTGAGCAGTAGTAGAACCCCAGACAACACAAGCATATTCCAAGACAGGGCGCACAATACTGCAAAATAATGCTTTAAGAGTGTAAGGATCTTTGAAATCGGTAGAGTTCCTTTTAATGAATCCTAAGAGGGAATTCGCTCTGGAAACAATGTAGTTAATATGCAAATTAAAATTTAACTTGGTATCAAAAATAACACCAAGATCTTTAAAATCATCAACTACTTTTATTTGTTCACCATTTAGAGAATATTGCGGAAAAATAGAATGGAAAGTTCTGTTGAAACTAATACAAGCACATTTACCGATGTTTAACAATAAGTCATTTGAACAGCACCACGCAGAGAACGCGTTTAAGTCTTTTTGTAACAGTAAAGTGTCATTTATTGTTGATATCGTCTTAAAAAACTTAATATCATCTGCATATATAAGGCAAGCGCAAGAGATTAAGTCCGGTATATCATTTACAAAGAGTAGAAATAATAATGGACCTATATGGCTTCCTTCTGGAACACCTGAGGTAACCTGGATCTCATTAGAAAAATAGTCCCCAATAACAACAAATTGTGTTCTGCCATACAAGTAGGAGTTAAACCAGCGGAGCAAAGGACCATAAAAGCCATATGCACTCAATTTCTCTAGGAGGATCATTAGATTAACTCTGCTGAAAGCTTTAACAAAGTCAGTGTAAATTACATGAACTTGTTTATGGCTTTCCAACGACGATGAACAAAAATTTGTGAATTCCACTAAATTTGTAATAGTAGATCTGCCCTTCCAAAAACCATGTTGGTATTTGCTGACTTGTTGCTTAATTGTAAGGTGTGAACATTGTCAGATTTGATGACATTTTTCCTCTGAGCACAACGACAGGTGAAACACTAAAGGCTGGCCTTACTATTGCTTGTCGGAGACTGATCGTAACGAATTTTGAAACTCGCTTAGCTCCACCGTTTATGTCGCAGAGGATATTGCTCATCTTCCTTGTGAATGTCAAGCCATTGCTCGAAACAGAATTAAGAAACTTCTTTAGAAGAGGTTGGTTCCTTGGACAAAGGGAGGCCTTATATAGGCTTCGTAGGGAAGATGAGAGTTGAGTTGAACTAATTTAGGTCTCCGTCGATCTATCGATTGTACTTTGCCTTCTCACAAAGCCAAGTCAGCTACACAAATAAGCCGAAACAAACCTGAATTGAAAGGCGTTTCACTTTTCGTTACGGTCCCATTTCCCCACAACAACTCCCTCAAAAACGATTGCTCGCTTGGTATTACAAATTCAGGTAGCTGAGATAAATTGGTTCTACTTTGAATCAATTTTATTGGTTTGACGACGCAACTTAATATGATTTCTCTCTCATTTGTTTACCGCTATGGTTTATCTCTCATTTTCTCCCTTACTCTCTGTCGTGACGCATTTTCCTTCTTAATCCGACTACCATTTCTCATTCCAGCACTCAGAACTAAAAATTCAATTCATTTGCCAAGCTAATTTATAACCAGAACCAACCCGCTTTTGAGGCTACCAATGTCATATGTGACTCTCTGTGGGTTGGTGTTCAGAAGTTGGTTTCGGTGTTCTCTTTTCGGCGGAAAGTGCGCTTTTATTTTTGTTTTACTCCTGTTTTTGCTACCTCTTCACAGACCCCGAAAACCGATTCTTTCGGTTGGCCCAACATCAGAAAACTCTGGCCATCATGTTCAATTTACCATGCACGTGTTTGGTTTTCGTTGTTTTATGTGGCTGTTGGAGTTTTTAAAAGAGGACGCTTGCTGGCAACGCGACTTTATGACCACGTCCATGTGTTCACCTCAGATAGCGAATGGTATCTAATTAATGTAAATAAATACAGCCCGTGGCTGGGAGGTATCGTACCGCTCTCAGGAGTGTTATTTCACCGTGTTTTATTTGAACGAAGACCAACATGGTTAGCAGTTGCTATAGTGGGGATGGAGATACAATGGTTGGGTCGCTGCGGTCTAGCGTTAGTTTCACGTTTTCTTGTTCGGGGCTGATGTAAATAGTTGGGAGTTTGTTTTTGTTCTTGTTTTCGACTGTGTAATTAGTTGATAAGGGCTGAACAATTAGAGGGTTGGTGTTGAGAGGTGTTTTAGGCTACAGTGGCTTGGCTAAGTGAATTAAAGGGAGGTGGTGGTTTTGAGTCGTATTGGTGTTTCGTAGTAGAAGCCAGACCGGTAAGTTTGAGATCTTAAATCCAACTACCTTGAGAGCTCTTTACTAAAAACTGAACTCAACTGAGAAATGAGAAACAATTCGGACCGGAGACATCTATACTGGAGTCTTGTTCCGAACAAACTAAAAACTAAACTACAATTATTTTCAGAAGAAAAGCCATTCCTAAGAAAATACTAAACTTCCATGATCCGATTTAGTCCCTTTGGACCGGCTACTTAATAATTGTGACGAGATGAAACCTTTCCAAGCCCACAAGTCACCTGGTTAGACCACGAACCACTGCCGCCTGTTTTGAGAAACTAATACACTCGATATCGGACTGATCATGAGATGGGTACATCAAGATGTCCTAAACAGCGGACATCTGTCAATATTCAGAGATGGATGCAAAAGCTGAAGACAGTGTCACTGTCAATGTCGTCTTTGAAGGCCTAAATATTAACAGCTCTATTGATCACTTGAATTATTTTGTAGCGTCTTTTAGGCTTATGCCACCTCATCTTCAATGAACGAGTGACAAGGCAGTGAAAGGCTGCTGTATACCTCTTAACGAGAAACAGATAAAAGCTCTGCATCGTCCTTTACTGGACACTAAGTCAGTTCGGTGTTCACGAAAAGAAGAAAACTGAGGCATTGGCCAGACAAGGCTCATAAAAAGTGTCAACTGATACCAACTTAACGTGCCAACTTTTTCGGTTGGAATGTCGCCGGAAAATATTTCAACCCCTAAAATAATTTCACGGAGGAGTTCCAAACGGGCTTGTTGACTTCGCAAAACTGTACCTATTGCAGAGGTTCACGATTTTCCTTTTTAGAAAACCTCACGACTGATACTCTTTAGCATCAAGTCGAACTTTTAATCGTTTCCCAAGGAAGTTGTGAATTTTGTCAATTGCTGCTTAGCAACTGGTACTGCCTTACTAACAAAAGACAACAAGTCTTAGCCTTTTTTTAATAATCGTAAACATAATCATCTCAGTCTCCTCTAAAATCTACAATTTGTTATTCCTGCCAACATGACTTTTTGGCAACCCAACACAAACAGTTTCCGTCCACACCGCACTGCAAATCACGTACTGACCGATACAAAACCACAAACAGTGTCACCCTCCCACTAATTGAATTTTCATAAAAAAAAATTAAACCAATCCCCGTTATGTTTGTTTAATGTTTTAAAATAATTTAAATATTTAATCTCGTTAATCTCAGGTGTTTGTTTATGGCCATGAATTATTTCCAAATGTGGGTCAACAAAATAATTAAAAAAAAAAAAAAAATCAAGAGAAACACAATAACCCACCAACATACGAGTGAAATTAATTTATTTTTAAAACACAAATAGCTCTACTTATAAGTTATTAAAAAAAAAAAAAAAAAACATCAACTTTGCGTTGTGTAATTACTACTTACTTATGGTAACCGGAATTCAGTTATGCTCCTCCACCCCATCGAGTGACGCAAATCAATTTTAATTTATACCATGTTTTCTTATGGCCTCGTTGGCGCTCCGCCCATTGGGGATGTGAACGGGGAGGTAAGGGAAGTTAAATCGAATATAACTCATATCTGAATGATAATTTTAACTATATGAAATTTATTATCGAATCGATGAAATATACGAGCTCGTACCCAAAGGCAGTTGGTATTGTCCTGCGGCAACTATACACACACCGACAAGGGTGAGATTTTAACTTTGTCGATTAAAACTTAATTGATTTCCCAAACGGTTTTTTATTTTTTTTTTCTGTGTGTTGCTCGTAAATTGCATTGAAGGGAAAATATTGCTGCAGCTTAGTTGGGATTAACTCTATTGTGTGTGGTAGTAGTGAAAGAGTAATGAAAGGAAATTGGATGGGAAATTATATACAATGTAACTTCACATTGTGGTGGTTGTTTGATTTAGTTTGTTAGCTTAGGCAGTCAGCAAGTGGTTCAGTTCTGTTTTTTATTTATTAAAAATAGCAATGTGGAGCAAATTTGAAAGATCGGTCATCGGTCTATATAATAACGTGTGCTCTTTGGGCATCGGGGGACTCTGATTGTACAATCTTAGTCACGTCAACTCCCTTTCTGCAATCGGTGCATTGATTGTTGATACGCTCCACTCACTTGGTCTACTCCAAGTGAATCACGTTAAAAATACCATAGATCGTACTTTGGATCTCATCTTTACCAATAACAGGGAAGAAAGTCTTGTATCACTCCTCTCGTTCCGAAAGATTCTTATCACCCTTCTTTAAACCTTTTTGCAATTTAAATTTTAGTGAAACATTTGTTTGTGAATCCTTTAGATTTGAATTCTTAAAAGCTAATTACAGCGATATAGGTATGTGTCTATGTGAAGAGCTTAATAGTTATGACTGGAGCACTTATCTATCATGGGAAATTAGTGACATTTGTTCCAAATTCTATGCGGTTTTTAATTATGTTATCTTTAAATATGTTCCTGTATTTCATGTTAAAAATAAGGGTGATTCATGTCCTTGGGACAACGAAATTACACGCAACCTAAAAACGCAAAAAACCGAGCCTACAATAAATGGCGTTGTAGTTTGGCAAATGAAGACTACTTTTGTGTTTCGAAGGCTGAAGTCAGAGTTGAAAACATCTCACTATCTGTAGGTCAGACAAATTTTGGAAATTTATAAATTCTAAGAACAATTTTTTTTTGATATTAACTTTATTTCAACTTAAGGCTATGTATCGTTTACTTAATTCAAACATTTTAAAGAATACAGCTTAAGCTTTAAAGTGAAATAGTTACGTACATTCCATCGTTTTCCATCCTCATTATCTTTTAATGGACATTTCGCGGGCTCTCCCGATATAACATATTTGTAATAATTTTGCAAGCTTTCTTCAATCAGTATATTCGAAAAATGATTTAATGATTGATGAGACATTTTTTTTGATTATATTGATGATTCTCCTAATCCTCTTTTCAATGTTATGATATTTTCTGAAAATGACGTCTTGATGAATTAAGCTGCTTCTCCTGGTCCTGATGGACCATATTTATCATTAATTTCTCTTTAAAAACTGGCACATTTCCATCTGTTTGGAAAAGTTATTTTATAGTTCGCATTTTTAAGTCTGGGAGGAGAAATAAAATTTAAATCTATAGATAAATCTTCTCTCGTTTGATTCTCTTGTTACTGAAAGGTTACATTTCTTATGTAAATCCCTCATTTGCAGTAAACAGCAACCTTTGTAAAAAAGAGGTCAACTGTAACCAATCTTTTGTTGTTTAGAAACTTTGTGATCTCTGAAATCAGTAAGAGTAACCAGGTTTATGCGATCTATACGGATTTCAGCAAAGCTTTTGATCGAGTTGACCCTAAAATGCTACTTTTTAAACTTACAAAACTGGGATTTTCAATTTTCTTTTTTAAATGACTTTCTTCCTTCCTTACTGATAGTTTTCAAAATGTAAAGTTTCGTAATAATTGTTTTAAAAATATTTTGGCAACCTCTGGTGTTCCCCAAGGAACTAACATTGGTCCTCTACTTTTTATTCTGTTTGTGAATGATATTGTCGAATTTATTCCTGAATGTTCTTTGTTAATGTTTGCGGATGACTTTAAGATATGTTTGCCGGGAAATGGTTATCATTCTTTTGAAATTCTAAATTCATATCTTCAGAAACTTCATCTGTGGTGCTCTAACGTTTCTAAATGTTCAGTCATAACATTTTCCCGCTGTGAATCACCTGTCATGTATGCGTATACTTTTCATGGCGTAGTGTGTTTGGGTGTGTTTTTAGACAATAAGCTTTCGTTTAATTACCATGTTGAGTATATTACAAACAAAGCAAATAGATAGTGAGTTTTCTAACGTTTATGCTATTAAAAAAAGATCTGTATTAGAAACTATAGAATTCATATTAATAGAATTGAATCAATTAAAAAAAAAAAATTCTAAGGTTCTGTCTTAGAGAACTCCCTTGACTTGAATTAAGCAACTTACCACCTTTTATATCTAGGCTAAAGCCAAGAGTCACTAGAAGTTAGGAGAGTTGTCTTTGTTCATGGGACCCTAATAGGAGAGATTGATTCAACAGACATTCCAAGCCTTCTCAACATCAATGTTCCATCATTTAACTTGCGATCCACTAGATTTTTTAGATTATAGACCACTCTCGTACAAACTACAGTCGTTCGTCTTCGGTTAACGGTTTTATGATATCGTATAATGCTTATGGTAATTTAATTGAATTTAACTTTTAAATTTTCGCCAAAAGAAAACCTTATGACCTTATGTCTATGAAAGATTTTGTTCTTTGGTGGTAAATAAATAAATAAATAAATTATTATCAATTCTCTGTTGTGGAGTAACAGCCTTACTCAATTTGTTGAGGAAGGTCAGAACATTGGAAGCATGTAGCTTAAGTTTAGCTCTAAATTTTTGGGGGCGACTTTTGCTAATTTCTGTTGGAATACATTCTTGCTGAGTTTCCTCACGATCCATAGCTCTATTTGTTTTTTCTTAGCACTACCTTGGTGTGACATCAAGACGCAACCGACCTATAACTTCAAAACATATCGAAATAAAGCCTCAAAACTTTTTTTGTCAGTTTGCGCTCCTACGATTCCTTCCATTCCATACTGGTGCCCGTTCTATTTTGTTTATTTCTTGATCGATTACATCAAAAGGTAGCTGAAGCATCTTTTCAAACTTTTCGCATCAATATATCATTTAAATTGAAATGATTATAGTGACAGATATCGAATCTTACTTCAGATAAACGTTGTGGCATAATTCGTCATTGAGCTCCTCATCAGTTTTCCCACCCAACCCTCTTCATAACTTTACAGCGTTTGTATACATACACAGCGAAGGCAGATTTCCAGTGCAGAAGCACGCTCCGAAGGGCACTCATTGTAAATTTTCTATTTCCGTTTCAGGATAATCATACAGCAAACGATTTTTTGCCCCACTATCCGCCTGCAATTCCTGCGCTTGTCATCAAAACTATTCTAAAATAATGCGGTAATTCTTATGATGGAGACATTCATTGTCCTGGGACTATGTTTTATTCTATATGAAGCATTGGATTTTTTTCAAGGATGCATGCATAGTACCCAACCAGCTACATCCGATCGAATCGAATCCTATCGTCGTCAAATTACCGAAGAAAAAATACGTTCACTACAGCAGACAACGCCCGCGTCTAGTGCGTCAGCATCACCGATAATTGGCGGTGGTGATACTGCCGGCAATGGTATAGAGACAAACTCGCCTTCATCAACGAAATCAAAAAAGTACCCGGGCTTTCCCGAATCGACAACAGATCCAAACTATCGCATCAGTAGTTATAATCTTCAGTATCAACAGCACTTGGTGTCGTCGTCATCTGCGTCTCTGCCCCATCAGCATACACTGAATTCACAGGCAGTGGCCGCTGCAGCTGTTGCTGCTGCATTCCTTCCAGCGAACAATACAACGAATTTCTCATCGCTGCCCCGCGACTATTATTATCTGCAACAGCAGAAGCATAAGAATACCTCGAAATTTCTGTCGAAATTCTCGTCATCCCAATCGGATAATCGTATTTTTCCCGAGACACCTGTACCGGCGGGCAATACACCAGCCGCAACATTCGATATAGTACCACCAACGGCGGCAGCAGCTCCACTGGTATTGGATTTAAAACGAGCGATATTCAGTGGAAAGAAGCCATCGTCGCTGAAGGAGCGTCGGATCGGCCGACTCGATAGTAACGAGGAGTACCTGTCGTATAGTGACGACGGTGATGATGACGATGCCGATGAGGATGATTACAGTTGCAGCAGTGAAAACGACGAACCAGTGAAACGAATTTATAGTATATCTGAAAAGTTTTAATCTCGAAAAGTTCATTAAGTGATAAATGGAAAATTTAACAGTGTAATGTGAGGAGACATTTCAAAGGTAATCAAGCGTGGAATTCAAAATTTGTGCAGCTATTCGTTCTTGCTGGGGAAATCTACGAGGCGATTGAAGAGTTTATGCTTTTGTTTCAAAGGGATGTCGCCTTTCGTGGCGGTTTCTACTTCTTCGTTAACTGGCGCCCAGAGTGATTTTTAGGTGCGGTTGTGCGGTAGGCCTGCAATGGTAGCTCTATTTCAAATAGTTTTGTAGCCACTTTCAGTGAAATCACACCGTTTCTATGAGCACCGCCATTTTCAATGAAACCACATCATCTCAACGAGCTCCGCCATTTATTACGCCTTGAGATATGCATTATGCAACGACTTATTGCACTCTTTTGAACATCGTTTAAGAGTCTGCTGAGACCATTTACATACTTCGAACAGAATGAAAAAAATCGAGTAAGGTGGGAACAAAAACAGCAATCAATCAACATAGTTGCTGTAGATCCAAAAATGTCCACAACGCCAATAACGGTTGTTCTTGTGTGTTGTGTTTTGTTATTTTGACCTACAAAGTATTTTCTACTATATAAAAGTAAATTCAACACGACTGTCCGTTTGTTTCCGGAATCGTTATTCGATCTAATATCCATCAACCGGCGAGAATTTTCGGGTCGTCTAATAGTGTTTCTAGCACTATTAGAGGGGTTTTGGATTAGGGGGCGTGGCACCTTTCCTAAAAATGCAATTTATCCTTTACGCTAAATATGTTCTGGGTCTCAATACGCAATTTTGTATGCAAAATTTGGCCATTGTAAGCTCGAAAAATTTAGTCTGAACACTAAAAATGATTATTAGTACCGCGGAATGTTGCAGTTGTTGCAAAAATTGGTACCTGGATGTAAGCTGACTAAGCCGGACACGGACACTTTGTAGAATGTCCGTAGTATTGTAAAAGGGGGCGTGGCATCTTCCATACCAAAATAAATAAATAAATTTAAAATCGATATTTCTCGATATTAATCCGAGCTTTTGTGAACGGGACGTCGAGATCTTTCTATATTCGAGCTTTCAAAATGTTCACGTTATTTTTTACAACGAGTGCATTATGGCTCCAAAGATTGCCTCTTAAGACGTCCCGCACTGAGCAATAGGCCTGTCCCTGAAACATTTGACCTAGAGCTATTAGAAATATTTCTCAGTTTTCAAGATACGAGTTACCTGGCTTTCTGGTTGGTGGCATGCGGTTCAATTTCCACTGAATTCGATGCACTTAAAGTGCTAAAAAAGATCGTAGGAAGTGTAAAAATTTACAAAATAAAAATTTGTGGGTGTTTCAGAACATCCTTATAAAGCTTAAACAGCTAAAGATCTAATAGAAATGTTATCTCTGCCATTTAATAAAAAAAAATCTTTCATAGAGTGTCTATGGATGTCTTAAAAAGTGTTCCTTAAGACGTCTAGTACTTGAATTCGGAAACGGAGAGCAGCTACATAATAACAAAAGCTTCTGAAATAAATAGTAAATGGACACGCATCTAAATTGCAACTTGCAATCGATTCCATGGTTTTTTTTTAAAAAAGCCTGCACCTTTTAACTTTTTTCTCAGAATATCTTAAAAAATTTTCCAAACAGTTTGTTACTTTTTAAGATGATGTGATAATAGTAAAATTATATGTTATGTGAAAATAAATAGAAAGTGAGATAAGTTTCACCAAAATGACACAAGTTTGATGTAAAATTTTCTTGATTAATGCTGTTGATTCATAAGATCAACTATATCCGTTCTAAAATTCTCAAAATCCTTTGCAGAAAGCTGCTTAAACCCGATTTAGTATCTTTAAAATATTCACCCGTCGAGAAAGATTCCTTAGCCATTATACACAGTCTTGTCTGGAATAATTTTGTCCTCTTTCCCTTCCTCAACGTGTCAGTTCAATGAATCCGTTTCGTGACTTAATAACACAGACTAATCACTTCACTTTGTCCAAATGACTTTAACAATTCCATTCCCCATTGATAATTAATTCAATAAAATCAATAGCAATTGCAATTTCAAATGATAGATACAAGTAATGTACAACACACATACACGCCTCTTCGTTTCGAAATCCTCGAATCGATTTCTTTTTCGAGTGGAATTTCACTCATTCTTCTCAAAGTCTTACTGTATGTATGATGAAATTAATTTCTTTTTCCTTTTCGAAGACATTTTCCAATATCCTCTCAATAAAGTAGATAAATCGAGAAAAAAAAGAAAAGGAAAGAAAAGCGTGAACAAGGATGACGAAAAAGACGACACAAAATCCCAACATTTCATTCTTATAAATAGCAACTGAATTTCATTAGTCTCGACAACCGACAGGAGTGTGTTCTGTTGTTTTTTTTCGTTTGCGAAAGTTACTTTCGTCGTCGTTACTGTTAACATACGGTTCATATTTCCTATCTAAAAAAACAAGACTCCAGGTAGTGGGTACATAATTCAAAGTGAGAACAAATTACAATGGCGTCTTTGAAAAGGAAATATTATACTTCCATTTATGACTCGCACGGTACTGTGTCATTGCTGCAGGGAACAGGATTTTGTTCTTTTCCAAGCGAGTAACATTGTTTAAGAAAGACATTATTTTGTTGGTTATTTATAGCCATGGGTGTGTAACGAAGTAGGTCCACTGTTAATCGAAGAGATCGCTTTAAACTCAGTCTTTCCCTTCACTTATTTTAATAAGAACGTTTTAAAAAATAAATAAAGTCACGACTGGGTCGAACGAAACTTTCTCGATACTAGATAAAAGAAAACAAAATCCACTTTTGGATATCTATTTATCTCATATGGCAGTTATATCAAATAAGTTTTTAAAAGTTAAAACTCTCCGTAACAAACTATTCTCGCAAGTTCTGGCTAGATAGTTATAAAAGCCTACTGAACTATTTTATACCTAAGGTCTTACACCTCACACGGTTTTTGAGCACTGGACAAGCGTACCTATAGTAGGACTTTCTGTTTTTGACCTACTAGGATATGTTTTTAGTTTTTCCTGGAATATGATAAAAGTTTTCAATGATTGTATAGACTGATATCTTTACATAGATGTGCATGTATGCAAAATTGCAGGTATTTTTGAACTAGCATTAGGAGTTATGAATTAAATGTCCCGATGCTCGTGTGTGGGCACCAAATGAAGCTTGATTTTCTGATTGTGTAAGCCCCAAATGGTTGGCATTATTTTAAGATGCATATTCAATATTCGGTGAGGAGTATAAAATATTTATCGTTGAGTTATACTTCCTTTTCTTCGTCGTGTGCGCCTTCAATCGATTGATGCGGTGCTTCTGTGCTTAAAATTGCAAATAAACGGCACCTAGTGTAAACGCAAAGTGGAAGTGTGCAGTTTATAAGGAAGAGTGCTAAAGTGAACCATTTACCATAGTTTTCTACTTTGCCTGTGTTTTGGGGGCGAAGTGGGGATGGGGATGTGCATGTATGCAAAATTGCAGGTATTTTTGAATTAGCATTAGGAGTTATGAATAAAATGTCCCGATGCTCGTGTGTGGGCACCAAATGAAGCTTGATTTTCTGATTGTGTAAGCCCCAAATGGTTGGCATTATTTTAAGATGCATATTCAATATTGTTGAAAAAAGAATAAGTGGGTTGTATTTGCTAAAAATAAGTTTTGCGTAGCTATGGGGCATTAAGCCTATTACAAAAATATACCGTAGATATGTGAAAATACATAGATTGTGAATTTTTGAGAAATAATTAAAAAACTTACGTCTTCGAATTTTTTGAGGAAAACTCAGTACGGGATCTTATTTAGAATACTTATATTATCTTCAATATGTATTTTGGTCGAAATCGGTAGAGCGGTATTTGTAAAATTTGGCAGAAAAAACAGTACCAAATATTGCAACGTTTAGTTTGAAAAATACTATTGCTTAACTACTCGTATTTAGCTGAAAACCGATTATAAGTTATTGTTCGAGATGTAAGCATTGCTTCGTTTTTTAAAGTTTTATCAAAATCAAAGATGGGGTTTTCGAGATATGAGCAGTTTTTAAAATTAGCGTTTTCGGTTTCTCGAGTTCAAAATTAAGGACACAATAATTTTGAAATCATCAATTTGACAGTATGTTTGCATTTTGGTCAAAATCGTTACTGACGTTTTCAGGTAAACTAAACAAAACAATTTTTCTAAAATCCATTGAAAAAAACTGAGCTTGCTATTTAGTTATAAATGACCACATTACCTTAGAAATGAATTTTTGTTACATTCGTATGAACCGTTTTGGATATATTATGTGGAAAATTCAAAATTTTCGAATTTTTAGCCAATAACTGGGTATGCAGTCATGGTAACCTCACCTACTTAAGCTGATTTATCAATTGTCTTTGAAATGGTTAGAGCCGTTTTCGATCAAACCAAACTGGTACAAAAAATTGGGAAGTAGGTACCATTGTGGGAAGCACCATTAATATTGAGGTTACCTTGCAAAAAGAAACCCCCCGAACTGTAAGCCCACAAACACCAAATCCGAAGTTTGAACGAAATCTCGGTAGCTGTTTAGGCTGTAGGCTTGTTGAAGGACGTACAGAACTTTTTTGAGTTCCTCTATCATCATAATGTCAGAATTGATTAACATCTCGAGTTCGAAATTTCGTACAAAAACAATATCTTTCTCTTACGTAATGGAGAAAGTTAAAAATCGCATATTGGATTCATATAGCTTCTCAAATTAAAAGGAGTACAAGTTTGTTTTGCAATTTTTACTACGACTTTCTTTTTGCTTGTCTTTGTCGTTACGGAAACGCTGTTATCTTTAAAATATTCGCAAACAGAATGCAAATTTATGTTGAAAATAGAATGACTTTTATAATTTTCGTGTAGATTGGCCAACAATTACAAACTTCAGAGCTTAGCAAACTATACAGCAGAAAGTTGGATCGGTTCCTTCATCATGTTTCGAATTGGTTTTAACTGGTTGCTCTTCTGACCTAAGCATAGCTATACACAAAATATGCGCGTTTCAATTTAATTTCTTGTTTAAGAGTTGCAATAGATTGGAAGTGTCTAGAAACTTCGGCTAAGCCAGCTTGGAAGACTAACAAAAAATCATGACAGAAAGCAAGACCTTTCCACTGCTGCAATTTTAGTTTTACATACATAGTAACTCTAGTTGCGCAATGTTTCAATTTTTTTGCCAAATTTTGTACATTCTTTGGGCGCCACTGCAAATGGTTTATGTGCGAACAAAAACTTTTGTGACATATTACTAGCTCAGCATTTAAATAAGTTGTAAATTTTTGGAGCAACAGGTCTGTGTAGGGACCCTAGGCCTACTTGCTAACAATCATTCGTTTTGTGTGAGTTTTTCACTTTATACCAAATTCTAACTAACTGACAAGCGTTTGCAAGACAGTTACGCTCTCAGATTTTTGACAGACGTCGATGTGGCACAGTGAAAAAAGCTTTAAGAAAGTTGTGCTCGATTCCCTGGGACCGCTCGCTTAGTAATGCAACTCACTCATCACTAAGCCGATGCCCACTTACCACATAATTTTCGAATTAGCTGCGCAATTTCTTTGGCTTTCAATGGGCGCCAGCTAACAGTATGCACCAGCATCACGGCGAGTGTAGTTTAAAGCCAATATAAAACAAAAAAAAACTGTACGATGATTCAAATTGATCGTGTCCTTCTAAAAAACATTGCCTGGCAGTTTTCTACTCAAGTTGTTGATTTCATGCTTGTGTAAAATTCAAAGGGATTATTTGTAAATTGTAATTATTTTATTTCAACTCACAAATTGCCTCGAATTCACACGAACTATTCCATTTCAATTGTGGGAAGATACAATTCACTCGCAGGATACTGCAAGTGCAACACCCTTTTCCACTTTAGCTCGTCCCATGTGCACACTGCACAAGGGTTTCTTTGCCAAGTCTTTGGCAAACATTACACTTCGATATATTGTAGCTGCTTTCAAACACAAAGTCATCCTTCTGTCTACACACGGTATGGGTATGTGCATGTGCATGTGTATATTTCCTCGAAAGAGGAAAAATAGGAAAAACACAGCCTTTCCTTGCACTTGCTTTGTATTGCAACCACCCGCTATTGCGCCAGCCACCCGTATCGGTGAGGAGTATAAAATATTTATCGTTGAGTTATACTTCCTTTTCTTCGTCGTGTGCGCCTTCAATCGATTGATGCGGTGCTTCTGTGCTTAAAATTGCAAATAAACGGCACCTAGTGTAAACGCAAAGTGGAAGTGTGCAGTTTATAAGGAAGAGTGCTAAAGTGAACCATTTACCATAGTTTTCTACTTTGCCTGTGTTTTGGGGGCGAAGTGGGGATGGGGAATTGCATTGGATTGGTTTTGAAGGAGTCCGTCTGATGTTGAGTAGTTATTTAGTCTTAGCGCACACTTCTCTGCCTCTTTGATAGTCAAGATATTGTAGATCCCTTGTGGCATAAAAGCTGTCAGATAAAAAAATATAATCGATGCATTATCATTCAAACGTGGGTAAGTTGTGGTTGGCATTACATAAAATGCTATGAAAAAAGTGACTTGTAAAACCTAAACTAACAACTGCATTGGAACGTCTATTCTAGTTTTTTTTTTCTACAATATTTTGTGTGTGTGGAGAAGGTATGCCTGGCGTGGAAAATTGAAAACTTTTGCAATATAATTTTTGGCACAGTCAGCATCTCAATTTAATTTAGTTTTTCCCCAACTCTGGAGGGTTGGTTGTTTTCTATCCCTCTCACCCTCTCTGTTGCGTTGAATGCATATTGATTTTGCTGGGGCACTGTTTAAATACGGTCGAATATTGTGTACGCTCGTTGAAGATTACTCCGGGCACGTTTTAACCTTCTGCAGTTTAGAACGAGGAAGTTTTTTTTTAGAGAGAAATGAGGGAGCAAAAAAAAATGTTTATAGTGTTATGACAGCATTATTCTCTGCAGTGCGCGTTGCAGGTTGCATCTATTTTATGACTTGGGAACAAAGTTTGCAAAGTTCTTTTAAAGCTTCTTCTACTACCCGGAAGATGTATAAATCACGTAACAGCCATTTATCTGGGAAGTCAAAAGTTGTATGCTTTATAGCGTAGTTTAAGTAAATATTAAATTTTGATAGGAAGCCAAATTTAGCTCTGCAAGGAGATGGTTTGGTAAGGTGCGCATGTAGAAAGCATCGTAGTCAGAGATCTGCTAATAGGTTTGACGATACATTATCCTGTGACTAATGTGTATTTTATATTTGATAAGTTGAAGTTGGAAGTTTTTAAAGGAAACTAACTTGTTGGAAACCACTTCAAAGTAAATGTTATTTTTTTAAACTTTTTCGTCAGTTGGATGTTTGGTATACTGCTCGTATTTTTTTAAGGACTCAACGGACGAATGAAACGAAGAAATTACTTCCGTAACTTATCTACACAAGGAGAACATTTCAAACAGGAAAAATGCAATTCCTGACTCGATGTCACACAGTTCTTCTGTGACTACCATTGTGTAATTGTAACTAATGCTTTGATAATACTCGTAGTATTGAAAATTATTTGGCACTAAATACAATATATAAACATTTGAACAGTTTGTTCGATGTTTGGCAGAGATTGGAAGGTTTTTGAAGAATTACTATCAAGTACAGTTGACAAACAAGGGGTTGTCCCCTTACCAGAATGTCATCGTTTGTCGAGAACCAAATCGTCAGTCCTTGGTCAACATTTTTCTAATTCATATTTTAAAGTTCCTCACGTCGGGCGCCACTTAAAAAGTAAAAATATTTTTTCCATTATTTGCAACTGACTGTGTTGCCATTGATTTTATATCACGTCAGGTGTATAGCTATATGTGGTCGCAGTGGCTTAGTGGTTAGTGTGTTGGACTACTAAGCGAGGGGTCCAGGTTCGAATCCCGCAAAAAACCCAAATTCCAACTCAGGGTTTTTTCACTGCGCCACCTCTCGCGAACGTCTGACAAACATCCGAGAGTATAACTGTCATGAAAGAGCTTCTCAATCGGCCCGTTTGGAACCGGCATAAAATTGTAGATCCCTTCCATTCGTTCCAAAATATTAAAAAACTCACACAAAACGAATGGTTGCGAGAAGCTAGGCCCAGGGTCCCTACAGACCTGTTGCGCCAATTATTTTTATTATTATTATACCTACCGTTGTTCGATTTTTAGCCAAAAACTGGGTACGAAGTCATGATAATTGATTAATATCGCGAGTTCGAAATTTTGGACGAAAACAATACCTATCTTTCTGTTACTACGTAATGGAGAAAGTTAAAAATGTCAACACAGCCTTACTAAACTTTTCAAAAATGTCAAATTAATAAATTAGGCACCCATCGGGCAACTATTTCTAAGCAGCCTTTGCTCAATGGTGATATATTTGCGTTGCTTACCTACACTTTTAGTGTGGATTATTTGAAAGTAAAACTATCCACGCATAACGTCCAACTATAGCCCATAACATTTTTAACAAAAACATACGAAAGGTTGCCCTGATGTTTTGTCGCCTCTTCCGAATAACTTCGTGCATCTACTGACCCTGTCACCGCAGGTCTCCTACGTATCATCACTTGAAAACAAAACAAAAAATGTTAAAACAACTCACAGACCAACTATATCAACTCTCAAGTAACGAAACAGCGTGTCGGTTGAAATGGCTTTCACCGAAAGCAAAAACATACTTAGCATCCTCCCGAAATATTACAGCTATGCAAATGACATGCACATTAAAATGTCCTCCCCCAACATGACCACAAAAAGATTTTCGTACAAAAACCCGCAAAAATTCCGGCAACTTCTCAAAAGTCATTTATATCTCGATTCATCAAAAATTTACATTTTTAGTAATGCCATTTGGAGAACAAAAACCCCACTGAAGAAGAAATAAACAAGGGCCCCCAGCCCGACACAGTCCTGTGGAGAAATCCAAATTACAGCGCAGCGCACCATTATCACTCACACTGTTCTCTTAATAAATGTAATTAAATTTCCTTTTTACATTGAGGCTCTGTTACTTTTCCTATATTCTTATCATCTTCATCCTAACCTAGTAATTATTCACTGTTAATTTTGCAGTTGTTCCTAATGTTGACCACTTTAAATACACCCCCATGCTCTTTGGAGCGTCTTTCTTGGTCACGCTGTGATTCGTGAATACCCATCGTTTGAAGGGAAAAGTATATGACTAAGTGGAGTGATACGCTGATAGCTTCAGGGCTACCGTTTTTAGCCTTGTCCCGTTCTGGTTTCTGACGTTGACAGCACTGGTAAAGTTTTTTTGTTCCTCGAAAACGCGTTGTGTTTTCTTTCTTCTTTTCTTTTTGCACCGAAGAACATTTTAATTCACAGAGTCTACTTAAAGGACTTCTTATGAAAAAAAAGCTGAAAAAAACCTTAACACACGAACACTCATGTACACAGCAATGGACGTGACTCAAAGAGAATAAAAGTGCACCTCTAGTGCTTTGACGTTGTACAATGTACACTCGTAGAAGTAACGAAAAAGCGATTTTGTTGACTGTTTTCGTAATTTTGAGATTTTTTTTTCGCTTCTTGGGAAAAGTTTTTATTTCAAGGTGTTGGGGCGTTCACAACTGGCAATGGATCAAACAAAAGTTAAAGAGAAATACAATTTTTTTTTTATTTTGGTTCCTTTGTTCTTGCAAAATATTTACAGGAAATTTATTATTAAATTTCACACGGCTCTGACTTGATTCTTGACGACTTGTAATTAAATTTTCCCAATTTCACTAGACGTACGGACCACTCCATACCACACGAACACTGAATTATTAAGTGCTGCAAATGCATGCAGGTTGGAGAGAAGTGATTTATTGGATTATGGACGATGGAATAAACTTGTACTGGTTTCACGACAAGGAAGGGTCGTCACGATTTGGTGTAGGTAAATTGAAAACCTACTTCCGGAACTGATCGATTCCTAAATTTAATGGCACGGGTCATGTGACTGTGTGTCTCGACGGAAAGGTGAATATGGGTGTGCTTGCAGAAAATTCAAGAACGTTCTTGGCAAAGTATCCCTTGCAGCCAAGTAGGAAGTGTGATAAGGGTAATAAATTTTGTCGACATTTAAATTGGTCTGGCTGGGGAATGAACATAAATAAGGAGATGACTACTTGTACTTTAATGGCTTTTAAGTCTGGGACTGCATGCGACGAGTGCATGGAGCAGGAATACATCCTGTATTTTCCACTAGACATATAGTGGAGAAGGGTCGACTTTTTGGGGCTGTGAAGAGTTTTTGTGTGAGGGTCAGTTTTTTTTTTGTTGGATCCTACCTTGTGAACTAATGAGTTTTGGAGGTCAAGCGGTTTTTAACTCGAACATGCTGCATTATTGTACGTAAGTAAGACTTGCTTTTGCTTACTTCAGTGTGTTTGAGTCACAAGGAGCATCAATAGTCTTTGCATTAAATCATAGACTTACCTATAGGACGTGAGTTTGCAAGGAGCAATCCAGTGGAATATTGAATCCTATATCGAAAAATAATGCCATGAGTGCGTGAAATCCGCAACAGCTAGTGCATTTAAAACAAGACTTTATTGAGGACCTTTTTTAGTTCTAATTTTAGTCAAGAATGCGGCCTAAATTATAAATCATAAGCCTATCTGAATGAAGACTTTCTGGTCTTTATCTGATGCTTGTCAAAATGGATGTGGGTGCTGTTTGCATTTTTTTCTGGCTTTGAATCTGGAATTCATCCCCTAACAGTTACGCAAAGCGGCTTAGTGGTTAGTGTGCTGAACTACTAAGAGAGGGATCTCTGGCTCGAAAAAAACAAATCTTAGTCACTGTCACTTTCAGTGAGTCACTGTATCACCTCTTGCGAACTTCTGACAAACATCCAATAGCTTAACTGTCCTTAAAAATGCTTAAAGTTAATTAATAAATAATAATAACTTAACATAATAGTTCCAATATTTGCCGTATTTCTGGGATCTACACTAAACCCAAGTTAAACGCCAAAATCCTTCGAACCAGTAAGGACCAATAAAACCGATCAACCAATTTCTTATGCATTTTTAAGGCACTTAATCCTTATGGTTGAACTCAATCTTGGTCTCAAAATAATGCTTATGAATAATAAAGTTAGTTTATCAAAAAGAATTAACAAATAATTTCTCAATTTTCCATAAAAATAATTTATTCATTTTTCCGTACGACAAACTTTTTCCTCAATTCCACAACAAAAAACCAGATCGTTCCACTGACTTCTTTCGTTTCTTTGTTCCATCTGTCAGGAATTTTTTTTCTGATGGAATCCAATCAGTGGTGGTTGATTTGTTGTAATTGTTTTCGTAGGGAAACAATTTTCTGACAGATTTTTTGCTATGACATAAACGAAAAAAAAAAAAAAAAAAAAAAAAAATCATTCTGTTCCAACTTTTTCTATTTTAGGTATTACTCACGTAAAAAAATTGACAGCGCAACAATTTCGTAGATTGCAAATTTTCTTAACTGGCGCCCAATGCTTACTTTTTCGCACATAAAGAAACTTGTCGCTATGGAAGCAACTGCCTTGTCAATCACTCAAATGCGCGACAACCCCACGCCAAAGGTGATGTTCAAAATATTGATTTGATTTATGTTTGCCGCTCAGCTCAATTCACTCCAGTTAATGTAAATCGTTCGTTTATATTGAATATCAATAAGAATCCGCCCCCGACAAGGATGTGTCTATAGCCAGCAAAAATATTCGAACAACAATAGGCCAATAAGTGGCTTTTTCCCTAGAACTCTGATAAATCATTCAGAGAGCCTAAAAATTCATTCAATTTGTGTCACACTCTCGCACGCATACACTCAATAAGTTGAAAAATTCATCTCCAAAATAACGCCCAACACGAAAATAAAATGTTTCGCTTAAAGCGTCTGATGTCTTTTGGAAAGGAATAACTTATGCATTTCTTTTTCTCGCTAATAAATAACAAACTTGTTCAAAGTATATCTATACAAGGGTGTTCGGCCTTGGAAAGCCTCGGGCTGTCAAAAAATATACTGTCCAAAAAATATACGTAAGCCCATTCCAGTATACCTATTCTACTTCAGCTGGGCGATGAGTCCGGCTGAAAGTGGGCATAAACCACCCCTATACTAGGAACAAGCAAATACTCCGGCATAGAAAACTTTATCTCGAAAGTTTCCTTTCTTATATCTTGACTTTTTGTTTGCACCATAATCGCTGCAGGATATTTCCGGTTTATATTTGTTACAATTTCACATCGTCAGATAAGCGGTGAGAATTGAGTTGCCTGCGCAGTGAATAATTAAAATCACACACAGTGACACTGTCAGGACAACCGTTAATACTTACTAAACGAGAAAGATTAAACTGGGAAATAATAGCTGATAAATTGCCTGCACAAGGAAGACAATTGGCTACACGCGGACAACGAAATAGCAATTTATCTTCTTTAAGTGAGATGTTACTTGTATTGTACAGTGGTGGAGAGAGATACGGGACCGGCATGTTGCCATCTTTTATGACACACTTTCTCTAGGTTGACAGCAAGTTTAGTTGGGATCGATAGCTACTGTCCCTTTCGTTGCGGTGTTTGAGCGGTTTTAGTTTTCATGGATAGGCAGGGTAAGGTTTCCGTGAATTGTTGTGTATAGTGGTTGGATGGGATTATTGATGGCTCATAGCTGTCAATATCAGTCTGTGAGTTACCTTGAAATGAAATAAAATAAAATACCGATACAAATTTATGACAGACGGTTTTGTAGCAGACACTGTTTAGTTCTGTTTGTTTTCACTTTGAAGGCCTCAGGAGATATTTGAGCTCCGAATTTGGATAATTATGTAATTTTAAAGAGGCGGTAAACGACTTGGCCTGCGGACTGTCAAACTCTAAGTTTATTGACAACATTGGTTCAAGGTCTTCCTTGCAATGTACATCAATATTCTGCCGATGTTTTTCCAGGTCGGACTGACTTTGGATATAAAAATTCCCACTTTTAAGTATAAATTTCCCCTTTTTTTTCGACGACTGTTTTTTAGAAAGAAAATAAAAAATAAAAACTCATACAATCTTCTCATTCAAAGCAGTTTTTAATTAGTTAAACATACTTTTCGTTAACTAAATTTCGTAAAAAGACAGCAGGTGCTGTGTTTCATTTCTATAATTCCATGTTCAAAGAAAATCGTCTTTCATATCGTACTGAGAGTCGCATTAACGAATGGCAATGATTTTGACAGCTTTCATTCGATTCCGGTGGCAGGTATTCGACGTTAGCCCCCAAACAGAGTACGACTGTTCATTTAGTAGGGACGACAGAGATATGCGTAGATATACAATTGCTGCAACTATCGACTGGTCCGACCATAATTATGTTGGCAGCATAAAATAAAAGAAATTTTAATTTGTGTCTTGAGACCACTTTTATAAGAAAGTCAGAAAGGTGTTCAGGGAGCAAAAAACCAATACTATTGTACTCTAAAACTTATTTGGAGGGATTTCATACAGTAATCCCGACTTAAACAGTTAACATGTTCTTTTGGCTTATCTATAAATAATCACTCGCTTTTTGCAGGCACCTTCGAGTTACGATTGTTGAACGCACTTTGTTTTTACTTTTTTTTTTCAACTCCCAAGAAAAACCCCTCTCGCACGCCATTTTGTTTCCCCAGCAAAGTGAAACCATTAGCCGCACTATCTTAAGCAGATCCACACAGCAACAACAAAACAGAAAAAAAAACACCCTTCCATTCTCTTACAGCTAAAATATTTCCAAAGATTCAAAACTAAGACAGTGCTTCCTTGTAGGAGAATAAAATTATCATTTTCTAAGGATGCCATCAACTCTTCACACAAACTCATACAAAATCTAAATTAAAGTAGAAATATTAATTAGAATCCATTAAAGTGAATTAAAAGTGTATTCAGTGAAAAAAAAAAAAAGTGCAACCCTAAGATAATCGCGCTGAAAAAGGAACGAAAATCACCGAAGCCGGGATAAAAGTGAAAAGAAAAATTATCCACAATTTTTTAACCTCACTTTATTATATCTATTAATCGTGATGTCCTTCAGAGGAACTTCACCCCGCGGGGTGATCAAATCGGATGCCATAATATTTTTTTTACACATAACACAAGTGAACTGTGTTATAAAATAAAATAAAGCAAAAATTCTTACAAGAAAATAGTAATAACAAAAAAAGAAAATAGCATTCATGAAAAAAACTCAGCTTACTATGGATTCTCTTGAGAGACTAATGCGTGCCGCACCTCTACCCCGTGCTTTGCCCGGTACAAAAGGACAACAACGTGCCCTGGTGCACGCATCATTGGCGGCAGCTACTGTCGGACGAAAAGGACGTCATTTGACGGGGACCTTTTGTCTGACCGGCGACACAATGGAAGGGATTATACAGTGTTTGGTGTTCCTTAAGGCTTTTTCGGTAAGTTCACTCTATTTACCCCTTTTGTTATTGTTATTCGCCTCGGTTTTAGAAAGGATGAGACATTTTTTTTTTCTAAGTTAAATCATTCCCCCTTGCCCTATTTCAACTCAACATAAATCAAAGGCACATGGATCACACAGCAGATAGCGATCCCTATTTTTTATGTGAAAAAAAAGGAGAAAATTCCAAGTCATTGAACTGCAGGATTTGGAGAAGGAAAGATTTATTTAAAAATATTCACCATACTTTTCCGAGCTTGACATGCTGACCTAAAAATCGTGTAAAATCATCAAACGGAGCTGGGGGCCGACACGAAGGAGTCATGCAAATGGGTTGAGTTGAGTTAAAATTCAGTGAACCGCTGCAAATTGCTTCATCCCTTTTGCTGTCATTGTTGGGGGTTTGTGCGTTTGGGTATGTGGGGCTGGAGTGAGGTGGGTCATGCTGGATGTCCGTGTAGACAGTTCTATGGAATTTGAAAGATGAATTTTTATTTCTGTGTTTTGGTGGCTCTGAGAGGGCATTGGCAAATTTTTTTCGAACTCCCCTTTTACGTCGGCACAGAAAAAGGGTTTGTTTAGGTATTTGAAGGAATGCTTGCGTAGGGGGCTTAATGTAATGAAATTCGAAATACTAGGTACGAGTATTTGTATCTTTTTGTTTTAACTATGTATTTGAAAGGTCGCATGACAACGAGAAATACTTGCACAGCTTGAGGAGTGGGGCACAATACGTAAGTAAGTTGGAATTGGAATTATTTGTGTTGCTTAGGGTTGTGTAAATGCGGGTCATGGGGCTTGTACACCTACTTGAGGAATTCATTTGTGTGTTTTGGAAGTAGTTTTAAATATTTGAAATATTTGAGCGAATCCTTGAGAAAGAATTTTGCAATGATGATAGAGATTTACTATACGGACGACGATTTGGAGTTATTAGGTTGGGTATACCTCTAGTTGAATACATTAAGAGCTCTTGTAAAGCGAAAAACGTTATTCGGAAGAAATAAACTTGTAAACGTGATTAGTGTTCAAATTTTGCGTTAGGAGACAAATAATATATATTTACGAAGTTTTATGCAAAGTTTGGTTTTTTATATTGGAAAATATTTTAGTAACGCGAAAACACAGGAACAAATTTTGATGTTAAAATCAGTTTTGGACTCGTTTTTTTAAGCAAATCATATTGACTAGTTCAATACTTTATCACTGCACCGCATTAACTTTCAGCCAAACTTTGCCTGCCACGAACTCAAAAGTAGGGGCATTTGTCTTGAGACCCGACATATATAGAGATGCCGACTCACGTTTTCAACAGCCTGAAAATCTTATCGGTGGAACCAAAGAAGAAAGTTAACATAGTCCATAAAGTGATAAAAAATTATACGACATTCAATCCAAAATGGGTTCCACGGAATCCTAGACTCAGTAATTTTTTTAAGTTTTAAAGCCTTCCTATAAGAGACAATGATCATTTTGATATACTAACCTTATCTAAGGAACATTTTGCGACTACTGAGTCATGAACGACGTCGTTAAGACGGTTTTTTTTTACCAGAAAATATTCCCAACAAGTAACATTTTAGACGCATACTAGGTAACATTTCACATTTGGGAATATTCATATCTAAGAATTTCTATCTACACATTTTCGTTATTATGTCAAAATTGTTTCTTCAGCGAAACATTTTGTCCGCAGCGTGTAAAATGTGTTTGATCGTGCACACAATTGCTATATAATACAGTAGCAGTGTACAAATTTTTTTTTAAGTTAGGTGTCCATTTTGTTTAAAAAAAAAAATGCATATGAAAAATAAGAAATCTTAAATTTAAAATTCTGGTAGATGTGGTGACCAATACGTCTGTATATTGTAGATTTATTTTATACTGATTTTATAATGCTTCTTATCAGCATTTAAAACAGCATACAAAATTGTAAGAGAGATTTTTTATTTAAATCTAGATTATTTTGTAAGGATCAACGTTTTTCTTGAAGTATTTACATTAATAGTAGGTATTTCAAGACAATGATTCAGTCAAAATATTATTTTGGTTTTAGGTACACAAAATGAATGACATATCATAACATCATAAATTATATGGTATACATATACACAATAATAGAATTAAATATTAATAAGACATTTTTCCCAATTTATGTTGAAAATTGTGTGTTTGCGTTAAAAACAAATCTTACTTTGTGTTGCGTCACTTCCGAAACAAAAAAGGAACCAACTGTAATTTAGCTGTTTCGAAACATAAGTTTCTAAATGGGAACACGAATTGACACCAGAACGTCGCCAGGCCTAAAGTGTGTATTCGAATGCTACTTGGGTATGCTTTCAATATATGCGCTGACTTCGACTTATCCTTCTTTAATCATCCAAACTGCGCTTACACCTCCTTTCAGAAAAGTTTTTAAAAAGTTGGACAAAGCTAACATACTGGTGGAATTCTTTTATCACTTTTCAAGATATCAAAGCAACACATTTTAAGTTCTTTCGTTCTTTATTATACTATCCGAAGTCCCAAGAACCGTTACGCCTGTTCTGTACAAACGTATAGAATTGCTACGGCCGTGCCTTCATCATAAGCTTCAAGACTTGATTTCTAATTGTAACCTTTTCTTATTTGCTACTTCATTTTCAAATATTGTCACCGTGAATTGTCACAGCTTCTAACGTTTTATTTATTTTTCTTCTCTTTCCAGGTAAGTTTGAAAAAAAAATATATATATGTACATACATATAATATTATTGACTCCGTAAGTACAACAACTCTTTAAGAATACAAACATACACATATTTTGACGAGCAAACTTCTAATATTCGGTGCCAAAAATAAAACACTCTACAAGGAACCTCGCTTAATCATAATTAATAGCACACGCAGTTTTTCATCCATTATGTATGAGTTGTAGGGTGCTTTGACAAATTGATATGCCCTCCTCAGTAATTAGTGAATACAAATTACACGCATTCATCAAAAGCATGAAATGTATGAAATTTGGATTATCGAATGAATTTTTAAACTAAACTACCAACAGGGGTCGTGCTTCCTTTTAAATAGGCAAAAGTAAAAATTCCATAATCTATAAGCTGCTATTACCCACAACCAAACTTTGGGGTATAAAGCAAATAAAACTGTACACATGGATTGTCTACGTACCAATTGTTCTAAACTATTAGTGACAAGTACAGATATCACGCGTAAGAGTAGCTCAGTTAGAATAAATTTACCAGAGGTAAACGAGCGTACATTTTCAAAGAATCTAAATTATTCAAGATCGCCTATGGAATTGCCAGACTGATATTACATATGATAGGTAACTTAAGAGGAAACTGGTTTTAAATATTTGAAAAATTCAATGCTACTAAAGCCAACTTTGTTAAGAAATTTGCGTTTTTGAATCCTAGAGGTACTTTTCCACAAGGTATCCCGACTTCAAAAATCATAACAAACCGCATTTTTGAGAAAAATACCAAAATTCAAAGAACGATTTCCACAATTCATTAATACAGACGAATCCCTCTAAGTCGGGATTGAAAAAAAAGTTCGAGTTCGAGGGATTTCTGTGAAAATTCGAGTTAGAGGGATTTTTTTTTAAGCGAATTTATTTAAGTTAATAAATAGGAAAGTAGGTACATTTTGAACAAAATAAGTTAAGAAAATTTGTTATTTTTGTTTGGGATGTGAAAGTAGCAGTGTTCACTCGTTTAATAAATGATTCTATTTTAAATAGGCAGTAGTGAGTCTCCTCTGGGACATCTTCGGTCCTTTCAATTGCAGTTTGCAATATTTCAATTGTGTTTTCAATATCATTCTTTTCCGGCATATGGTTAGTAATGGTTTCGCCTAACTCTTCTTCAGCACCGATTTTTTTTTTTTTAATTTTGTTTTCTTCAGACGAAAAATTCGACTTAGAGTCATATTGTAGTAGGTCAAGAATCAAAAAATATGTTCGAGTTGGAGGGATTTTCGACTTGGAGGATGACTTTTCTAAATTGAAGGGAATGCAAAAATTGGGGCGAAAAAATCGAGTTAGAGGTGCGGCTTAGGGGGATTCGCCTGTATTTTTTTAACTTTATTTATATATCAATAAATTGGGGGTTTGAACAATTTTTATTAATTACAGTTTCTGACAGCTTAACTTTGAAATAAAAACTTTGCTCCACTGTACTTCAACATCAATTCAAAATATCAATATGGAAATAATTAATCTGCATGGATGTAAAAAAGCGATATAGACAACTAAGGTGCAAATAAATCCACAACTAATAATAATTGAATTTGTTGGAATCGAAAACTCATTTGCGGCTTATAAATAAATATTTTCCCAATTTCTTTCTATTGATGTCAGTTAGTTGGTGGTCGTTTCCATGGGTTTATCATTGGTAAACTTGGTCAACTCACTCATGTGGATAGAATTAATTTTAGGAATTCATATACCTTTTGAAATCAATGGCAGTTCTCTGCCAGCATTTAAATTGGTTTTCGGCGGAAATATTCTTTCGATTGGACTGCAATTTTGTTTTGATTAGCAAAAAATAATTTACGTGTCCGTAAAGGTTGTTTAATTGAGCGATCATAATTGATGGATCATAATTGTTTTTCATTGGAAATGAGCCAAGCACCTTTTAATAGAAATGCTACCTTTTTCAAAAACCGATTGCTGTGTTTTAAATATTTCGTATAGTTTGCAGATTCGTTAAGCTGCACTTCCTGACAATTTAGAAATTACTGAGAAATATATCCAAAGCTCGAAGCCAGTTGAGGCGGCTCCATGTTCATTAATTGGGTGATTAAAAATTGAAGCGTGAACAAAGCCGTGGTAGGCTCTACAAATTTCTCTAATAGTATCAAGATGAATAAACAATGTGACAGCCAAAGAAACTTGATTATGACAGTTCAAAAGAAGACTTCCAAAATATCAACTTCATGCGAAAGTTACACATTTGGAAGCTGAAATCCTGTTTAACAAATTGATTAATGTTTTTTCATATCTCAACTGCGCCTAGACAATTGCTTTTCATTTAATCGAAATCACAGTAATATCATCCATATCTCAATAATTCCAAACCACGCAGGTCACTGAACACCTGTTCATCTGTATTCGCCTGCAAATATTATTCGCATGCTAATTTCGCAATAAATATTCAAAACCATTTCTCTCTTTCGCATGGCAGCCTTTCTTTTACTCGCCTCAGCAGCAAGGTAGTCGCATCGACTACACCATTCCGAAATTGACGCATTCATTATAGATGAGCGCAGCGCATCTGAGTCCATTATTTATTCATTTATTTCTATTTTTCTGCTATAGTAAAACATTAAATAGAAGCACACTACACTCTGCAGAATATAAAGTACTCGCACTCACATTCGCGGAGCAGACAATGTCGCGTTCTACAAATCATTCCGATTGATGACACTTGATGAGAATAACAACTTTTTCTTTTAGAAATTAAATCAGGCCGTTACTCTCACATCTCTGAATGGAAGAACAGAAAATGCAAAGAACATCGGTCCCAGTGGTGTCTAAGATGTGTCACACATCTGTCACATTCAGTTATTGGAATTCGGAATTGTTTGACAGCACCAAAACATCCCGCTGTTATTACACACTCATAGCCCAAAAGTCGTTGCCGAACCAATGGAAAGCTGTACAGCAGATGAAATTGAAATATAGGTACAGTCTACAGTCTTCACTCTAAATCGAAAGAGATAAAATATAAAGACGAACAAGCAAAAGGAGCGAAAATTCAATTTTCATTTCACGTCCTTGTGTAGATGAGATGGATGAAAACAACACACCAATTCAACAACAGTATTCAAGAATTCGACACGAATTTGAATGGGTTCTCTAAGAAAAAAGAAATATACAAGAAGATCAACCCCAAGGCTGAGAAAAGGATATATGAACAGAAAATAGAGAAACAAATCCAAAGGGGAAGCTGAAGAAGTGTAAACAACCCACGCAGAATGTAGCCAGGTTGGTGCCTCATACATTATTAATGTTTTGAGGATTCCATTTCGGATCCTATACCTCAACACATGTTTTTTTTAGGATAACAAAGTGACATAACAACGCCACGGCTCATTGGCGAATACGTAGTAGCGAAAGACAGAACAATAAGCATTCGCAAGGGCTAAATAAAAATATTCTAAGAACGAATTGCAAAACGCGTGTCTTGTTGGGAGTATTTTTTTTTTTAACGCATATGGAGCGTGTTTTATTCACGAGTAGAATTGGCATGAAACTCGGTATAAATATATCAATATAATAAAATTTGGCAGCAATAAAACTGATGCCAACGGTGCTTGGAAAATATATTTTACCCTCCTAGGTAATGGCAATATGAAAGTGCGTTTAAAAATAAGAGGAAGATCGAGTTATAGCGAAAGGCAGCCTTTTATGGGTCATATAGAAAACCGCCTTGAAAAGCGAAATGGTTTTCCTACCTATCTTTTAGCGACGAGGCTTCAATTTCTCGGAGATCCCAACCCAAACCTGTTGGGGCTCACGACTGGAAATAGTAGATAAGCCAAACTGATAAATAACAAACAAACAGTCTTAGTGGTTAAGACTGTGCCGGACTAGTGAAACTGAACTGCCGGGGCTTACAGGTACAAACCCGGGAAAAAATCACATCAAATTAAGTTCGTTTCCATTCGACGTTAAAATAAAAAATCACTCAAAAGTATTTTTTTAAGTATCTACGCAGAAGGCTCTATATGGACCTGTTGGCCTGTATTTTGTCTGTTATCTGTATTTGTCATCACTGTCTCGGTCATATTGACTACCTTCTAAAGTCATCCAGGTTTTTATACAAGTATCATCGAGACTATTCAGGTGCCAGAATGATTCGTATCCAAATTGAATTGAATTTAAATAATTCTCAATGCTCCAAAGCGTTACCTACAAAAAAAGAGTCCCTGGCTGAAAAGGCGAGTCCCATAGTAAATGCCTCTGAATATTTTTATAAAGCGTCCATGTTCCATTTTTCACTTTTTTAAAAGTTCTAAATACAAAAACACTCAAGGATTTCATTAGCGATTTGCCGGTAGATCACGCACCCATCATATAATTCCTGTCAGTTTCAAAGGGAAAAGCTCTTTTTTCACTTCATTCGGCTGATTGAGTCTGGAAATTTCGAATCAAAACTTTTTAAAATCTCCAGTTTCTCTTTTACAAAATTACTCTATTAATGGAGCATAATTTGAAGTTACAGAAAAGGAGTCCGATTTCACTGATTTTTGAAAAGATGAGTTCTGGAGTCCGTGTGTTCTAAAAAGAGTTTAAAGCACGCTAGAGCGTCCCGAAGGTAACCCTGTAAAAAGCATCTACTGTCAGTAGAAAATAACTCTTAAACACGTTTAACCCAGCTCTGTTCCTTTATCAGATTATTAAATTTGGAAGTTCAAAGTTCATGTAGTATGACAACATTTAAAAAAAAAGGAAGCGAGTCTTCCATGAGTCCTAGTGACATCTTCAGTAATGCCTTTTCAGACGAAAGTCATTTTTTGAAATCAGATTTTTTTATAGTTTTCTTCTTCTTCATCTGTGACAGGTTTCCAATGAGATGTGGGCTTAAAAAATAAAATATTTTACAAATTATTTATATATCCATCCACTCTAACGTGCAAAATTTTAACTACTTACGTCTCTGAAGAATATAAATACCCCAAATACAAATAGGAAGTTCTTTCACTTCTCTTGTGTGGCTAACTTTGAAAAACGCTGAGCTACGTGTCTTTGCGCTGTCACCACGTTTCAAGCAATTCCGACGAAAAAAGTATACGGATGTATCCTCAGTTGTTGCCCCCCCTAAAAAGGGGTATTGGACAAAAATTTAAATCTTCTGAAATAGGTGTCCAATTTTTGTCTATTCTCTACAAACCATGTCAATCGTTGTGGAAGAGAATTAAAAAATTTAAGGTTCTAAGACAAATGATTTTGTTTTGAAATATTCTTCGCCTTAGAAAAGAGCAAGAGGGGTCAAATAAAAAAATGCTATGATGCCTATCATTTTCACTTTTTTTTTTTATCAATGTACACAATGGTTCGTATAAGTTATCGTCTTTTCGAAAAGTGTGAGAGAAATATTATCCACTAAAACACCTTTTAGAACGTATTTCGAAAAAAAATGTTGATAAATACTTTTCTGTGTTGATTGCAGAAAAAGTCAGTCAAGTTACTCCAAACTTGTCAGAGAAGCTGTGCATTGCCAGATACCTATCATATAAACAGACATAAGCACTCACAGGGACTGAATCAAAAATGTTACCTATTCGACACCACATCATTAAAGACCTTACAAATCAAACGAACCACTCGAACTAAGACCACAAATTTAAATCCTCCCCCATATCAAAATAAGAAACCCCACTGCTAACGTGCAGTTCCCTCTTCAACTGAAATATTAAGCGCATAGAACAGCATCCACATTATCTGGGGCAATGTTTAGTTAGCAACGCCTGCATCATTATTCTTCGGATCAAGTGTGCTCAATTGAAATTTATACGCTACCCCGATGATGTGTCTTTCCTCGCAATGTTCATCCCCGTTCTCCTTAAATAAGTACATAAGCCTCCTGTTTGGGTGGTGGTTAGACAACAACTGGTACAACTGCAAAAGCATACGCTAAAAGGTGAGCAATGCTGAGCGATTGCGACACAGAGGCTGTTTTGTTTATTCTGGAAGCCTTGCAAAAATGTTTCTTAACGCATTTGAACGGACACACAAGACTGTGTGAGTGTATGTACGGCTGTCTGAATATCAGTGTTTGCCTTTGGTTTTGTTTGACGAGTGCGGATAATTACAGTTTATGTGGAAACTGAGATGCGTAGCTCAAAAGGATGCAAACACTCACACATCGGCGTAATAAAAGAAATTAGAACTACTCGTATCACCACACTCGTGATGGGAACCGCCATCACTGCCATCATCATCATTATCACGAGGGGCAGAAGAGTCTTATCGTCGTCTGAC
This sequence comes from Cheilosia vernalis, assembly GCA_949126925.1. NCBI lineage: Eukaryota > Metazoa > Arthropoda > Insecta > Diptera > Syrphidae > Cheilosia > Cheilosia vernalis. Next base: position 48,863,533 of record OX421360.1, read on the forward strand.
TTGTGTGGATTTGAATTACATATGAAGGATGCTTCATGCTGTTGGTTGTTCATTAAATTGCACTTTCAGAATCACCACCACCGACTAACTCATCATGGTGTGATAATGACCATGGTGATGACGATGTTTGGCGAAAGTGGCTGGCACCACCCGGACAAATGTGATTAATGATCAGGAACTCGTCCATCTTTCTCCAACACAACCGCTGAATAGATGATTTAGGTGGACCACGCTGGGGCAATGTATGTATGTGTGATATTTAAGTCTGAAAAGAGAAGAGCTGCAATAACTGAAATATAGTGGAAACTGTCACGGATTAAGGAAGATTTAGGTTCAGCTGGATGGTGCGGGCCAAAAGGAAGATATAAATTTCGGAACACGCGAGATAAATGCGAAACCAGTATAGTCAGGTGATGAATGTGCAAGGCAGGATGTAGGGAAAGAATCCACCAAGGTGTGCTGGAGGATACAAGTCGGGCTATATAGTGTCACATGATGGAAGTTTGATGCGGAACGTTTAAAAGTGACAACCCGAAATGGATTACGTTGCCCAATTAGTTAAGCATGCAATTTTGACAGAAGTTCGGTAAAAGTGGTAACTTGGTAGCGCAGGACATATATACTTATAGAAAGTGCTTTTAAGGATCAGTCGGACAAATAGCTGGGTCCGCATAGTCCTACGTGCTACTAGGTAGCGCTATGACCTTCTGAGACACTCATCTACCACTTCATTGGTGTGGTGAGCCGTGCATTATTACGTCGAACAACACTTTATTCTTTGCCTGTCTGCAAAGATACCAAAAAAAAAATGGTTGAGTCTCCAGAAACGCCTACTTCGCATAAAATTCGCTCAAACCCTCCCCTCGCATCCTTTCTTGCGCGAAGCGAAGCATTTAAAAGAAATTAATTTTCCACTTCTATGGCCTCAAAGCAGCTGTCAAATTTACAAGACAAAGGTCATCATTTTGTCCTTGTCAGCGTTTGAATGGTTTGCATGCAAAGAAATACGAAATCCTCAAGGAGTTCTGAGAAATTTCTGCCTATTACTAGGTAATGCTTTTCTTTTTATTATTTTCTCCCTTTTATTGCAGATTTTTCTACCATACACCTGTAAGGTTTTAACAACAAAACCCTTGAGCTCTTTCGTGTTGAACAGCAATTGCGCTACCTCATGAGTTCAGAGTCAATTTGGCACACGTTTATTGTACCTTGGTTCCTGTTTTTTGCTGTCGGTAAATTCTATTATACTCAAATTCATACGTAGGTATTCAACCACGAAGACTTGTACTCATTCAAGTGAAATGAAGGACGTAAGTAGCTACATAGATGAACTGTTTTCAATTTCCTTGCAATGTCGTTGAAGGAAATGAGAAAATTCCTTCAAAACATCTCAGACGAGTGTAATTTTTTAAAGTTTAATATAAAAGTGGCCATGAATGCAGTGAAAAAAGTATAGTTGCATATTATTTTATTTGTGTTCTTTTTGCTGACATATTTTGTGAGACTCTTGTCCAACAAGTACCACCTGGTTGTTGCACCTTGCACTTCGGTGTAAAGGTTTTTATTGTCGCTAAAACGCGCCGACTTTTGCAAAGGCACTTACTTTCCCAAAGCCCGACACTTGTTGGTATTTTTTCCAGTACGAAAGATTCAATCGAAGATGCCACGTCTCATTGTTCAATTTTCAACATTATACATTTTTAAAGTTAGTTCATGTTTCAATACCAACCTAGCTAAGAATAGAGCCAACAAATTGGCTTCTCCTAAATAATTTTACGGCTAAGATGTAGCGTCTTTTTAAATATGGAAAGTGCCACGCCCCCTTTCCGAAACCATCAGTGTCATGCACAACACTTTTCTGAGGCGAAAACAAAGCGAAGAATAAGCTCGAACAAACATTTGAAACTCGTAATGATACATCCTTGCTGAGTACCTTTGAAAGACTCTTCCATTTACTGGCGTTTAAGCCGAATATCCCATCGATTTCTCATCACTACCCGTCCCATCGACATAGACGTCCCACGTTTAAACAAAAACCTCCCGCACAAAACTGAATGATTAGCTCAGCGAGGCGAGAGAAAAGCAAATAATTTCCCCATCAAAAGAAAAACGCTCATCAATTTATTTGGATTAACTTTTTTTCTTCGTCCGGAACACAGCACATTACACACCTAATCAATCCTCCCGTCGCGTCGCGTTGTTTCCTAATGGCAATTTATCCCATCCCTGCGCCTGTATGGCACGACCAAAAATTTCGAATACACAACAACACATCAAAACGAGCATACAAAACTATAGATATGTATAGGTATCCTCCATCTCCTGGTCTGTTCGTTATCCCACAGACAAGTCCTGTTGTGATTTGGTATCGAGTCCTTTTCAAGCGAACAACATCGACCAGAAATAAATCAGACAAATACAAAATTGATGGTATAGATTTACATTTACACAGACGGTAAATGCGATGTCCTTGTAATTTTTGCTAATCTATCACATCCATCACTAGCGAGTGTCCCCGTGGGTATTTGATTGGAAGTCACACTAATGAAGTCTCTAATTTATCTTCATATACTGAAATGAAATCAGACAGTAAAATGAAAGACAGATCACATCAAAACGAATCTCATTCCGCTTTCACGTTATTAGATTTCACTGACAAGTACGGACTTCACTTTGTGTGTACATAAACAAGAGGGCGAATCAAATGTCCTTTTATTAAGTTAGAGTACCTTGAGAAATATACTCGCATCATATTCCATACGGACCGTTTGAAGAGATCCCATTATTAAATTGAACTATCTCAAAAAAATACGCGAATGGACTGAAACTGAAAGGCGACACCATAGGAAAAGAAAGAAAATTGTCCTCTTAATGCAAAGAATTCAGTGGTGAGGGACGTGGAAAAAAAGGAGAATTTCTATTCAATATGAACTTACTTTTTCGTGATAAATATTTTCCTTGTTATCTGACACCTTGTGGGTCGTGGGTTTTTCTTTTCTTCTCTCTCTCTCTTTTGGGTTGGAGGATATTGACTTCCTGAAAGTTGGAAATCGAGTTTTTTGTTAAGCATTGAAATATTGATAAATAGTGTGTATTGAGGAATTTTGTGACATGGCCATAAAGGCCAATGATGGATATATTGAAGTCCATTCGCATTCAGAGTGATTAATGGCATTGAAAGTGAAATCGTTCACAAATATTTCTTCTTTGGGAGATGGACTCGCAATGCCTTCAATTGTGACTGCCGGGAGAAAAACGCTTTCAACTTCCATTTGATTTTATTTCGAGTTATAATTTACCGTTTTGGCCTCTCGCTTAAGATTCCAACGGGGGTAGGTACTAACATTTTCGCAAGTGGTGCGGGTGATTTGGATCGATTTTTGTATCTTCAAAATGACAGCCACAAAAGGCACAACTCGAGCTTGTACCAATTCAAATATAGGGGTTTTTATAGTATACTTACTAGGGCGCTTAAATCTGCTAATTTTTCTATTTATTCAAAATTTTATTATTATTTAATAAATATGTATATTTAAATATTATTTCTTACTTAATAAAAGCAATACAAATTTACTGGTTTATAATCAAAGAATCTAAAATTGTTGAGGACGTATTATATTTGCATAATTAAAACATAAAGTAAAATTGTAAAGTATAAATAAAAGTATTGTTTATAAAGCCTTAAGCTACAATTGACGTTTGTCATTAAAAGTCTCCACACTGTTGTACATAACCAAAGGTATAAATGTCAAACTTTTGTATATACATATGTCAATTGGAAATTAAAACCCGCTCTATAACATTGAACGAAAATTTCTGCCGTTTTTTACTTTATCCGTTTTTCTTGAACATGTTATTAGCAACGAGAAGTTTTTTTCATCCATTGTACACAGTTCGAATTTGTGAACTTTTTCCACACTGTTTGAGACAAAACAAAAATCATAATTTAAAGGACGCTTTTAAGGCTTCAGAACATAGAATACAAATTTTTCGAAATTGGCTTTGTAATTAAAAAATTTCATCCGATTTCTAGATTCAGTCGCAGTTTTTATGCACCTTTCGATACTTTGTGTATGACACGAAAAATGTTTTATTTTGAGCTCTTTTGCATTTACAAGCAATGAAAGTTCTTCATCTAGCAGATCATTTAAGATGTGTGGATTAGTAATGTCTATGTAGGTATATAGTCAAAAGCATTAAATTAAGTTTTCAGGAGACTTCATTTTTTGTTTGAAACATAGCATCATTGAATTGCATATTTTGTTCCCTGTTCCACATTTCGGAGTAATACGACTCAAGTATATTATGGATCATGGACTCTGATTCAGCAAGAATCTTATACGCAGATATTTTTATTCTGAAACAAGAATTTTGTCTTTCCGTTCGTCAAAGCAAATACACTTAGAAATGGCAACATTGTAGGTATTGGCTTATTAAACGCTCTCTTGATTTTGACTAAACTCGGTGTATTTTATTTTTGTCAATTAAAAACCTTGTGTTAGTGTTCTTTACGAGTCCAACATCGTGGAAAACTTCAGAATTGGAACTAGATTAGGATTTTTTCCCCGTATTTTGCTACAACTCTTACAGACAGTAACTGATTTTTTCTTAAATCAACTAAAAGGACCGGCAAAATGACAGAATAGCTCTCTGCGACGAAGTCCGGATCTCATTTTGTTTACTGGTTTTAATATTTAAAGTAAGCAAATAGAATTTTTTGATTGAGACAAATAAAGGTATTTTTCATAAAATAACCTCTCAAATACTACGAAAAACATATTTGACTTGATTTATTATGCTTAGTTTACAAATTAATGCATTATTGATAAAAGATTGAAAAAAAATGTAGGCCAACATTTCAACGGCCGGTAGATTCCTAAAAGCACCCTTACATATTTTTTTGCTTTTTTTCTGTAATGAGATCTGAAATATTCAACTTTTGTAGGGGCTTTGTTAAGTTACAGAAAATAAAAAGTTTTACGGGACACCCTACTTTGCACGCATAAGACCGTATACCCCTCTCAGAATCCAGTGGAAGTCTTCATAACTCCAACAGATTATTTTCTTCCTCCAGTAAAAAAGGTTGTTTCCTATTATTATGAACGCTTTTTGCTATTTTGTGTATAGTGGTCAAAAAGTGCTCGTTTTGTTTTTTACTGCTTTTTCCTGCTTTTTGTTTTTACTCCTACTTCTGTTTTTTAGTGTATGCTACTATATCCCCTTCCGGATTCTTGACAGCTAAAACCACCTCCCTTCCCAAACAGGCCGATTTATTTCCCCAACGGGACCGCCGTAAGACATTACTTCGCGGTGGTCGGTATAAACACCTAGCTTGTTGCACAATTGTTGGAACTATTACCTTTCCGTTGGCGTTCCAAGTGTACGCACCGCTAGGTTCCTTACAATGGTCCAGTTTTCATCATTCTGAAGCATATAGTTAACGACATTATCGGGGGTGGACCACTTTCCGAATTGGTCCCGTAGGGAGATCCTCTCGGTTTCGTACCGTTGGCAATGAAAAAACACGTGTACGCGTTTTCAGAAACATTTTCGCAATGCGGACAATTTGGGCTGGTTTCAAGCCCGCGGTTGAGGAGAAATTCTCTGTAAAATCCATGCCCCAGTCAAGAGCTTAGTCAAATGGAAGTTTGTTTCAACATGTTCCGTAGATCTTGATCTACGAAAACCATATTGGTGTTCCGAGAGGCCTCCCGCAGCTTCAATTGCTGAAGCCTTTTGTAAATAATTCGTTCGAGAATTTTACTAATCATGTCTAGTAAACAAATATGACGATAGGAGGATGGTTCGTTTGGATTACCCTTTCCTTTCGGCAGTAGGACAATTCGTTGGCGCTTCCTAGGTTCAGGAAAAATGCCCTCCTGAAGACTCGCGTTGAACAAGTCAGGTCGTGTTTTAATTACGATCCTTAGGGCTCTATTTGGGATACCGTCCAGTCCCGAAGCCTTTCTATCGTATCTTCTTAAAAGTTTCGGATAATTCTTTGCGTGTTACGGTGCGTATAGGCGCAGTTTTCTGAACACTTTGACAACCGAGCTCTGTACATGAACTTGCCAAGAAGTGAAACAACTGAGCTGTCTTAAGGTTCAGTTGTCCCATAGATGAGTTGAATCGGTATGATGGGGTCATGGTAAAGTAATACAAACAGGATCTCTATTCCTTTTTAAGAACTCTTTTCCGACTTTCATTAGACTGTAAAAACCTCTCCCGTTTACAGAAAAACAAATACCTACCTACCCAAGTTTTTAGTTCCTCGTCCAATGGCCAAAATCTTGCTGGTACTCTATAGGTATACACTGGAAAAAAAAGTCCCCCATTTCCTTGTCAAGCTGATGGATCCCCATTCTATCATGTGCATTAATAATTCACTTTTCTTTTGAAACTCCAAGCCAGACAGTGAAACTTTTTTTAAGCTATCTCGCCTTGCACCTTTCGCACAACAAAAGACCAACTTTTGCACCTCGACTTGATGACGAGCGTCACCCAAAAGTCAAAAGTGTGGTAAAACTTCGCCCTCAAATACAAATTCGTTCTTTTACAAGGTGTCAACAGCTGCTTTTATAAAATTCTCAAACGAAGATGCCACAACTAGATTACCCTCATATCTGCCACCGGTGGTGTTGATGTATGAACATTGCCGCCGGTTATTATCCCAATTGAAAGGACATTCTGTGCTGCACAGCCAGTCATTCATAAGCCACCCATCATTTGTTCAATGTTGTAGCACAGATTGTAAAAAAAACCACCAACTCAAAAGTAAGAAACACTGGAAGCCTTCTGCACCATGATAGGTAGAAAACAAGGATATTCGCTGGGATAAAGATTAAAAAATGAATATGTCAACAGAGAAGGATGTCACAGCAGCTGGTGCTGCTGCTTTGTGCGGTTGGACGAGTTATCATCACTTGGCCGCTTGTTGAATCGATTGCTTTGCCTTTTTCGTTTTCATCGTCTGCAGAAAAAATAAATAAAATCAAAATGACGCAGTCATATAAAAAAGTTGGAAGCCTGCATTTGACAGAGGATGGAGGGAAAAAATCCTAAGCATCTAGTTTTCTTTGTGACTGTCGTTCGCACAGTGCAGCCCTGGTGAGAATGTAATTTCCTCCTTTGGGAGGACAAAGACAAAATTGAAAATCACTGGAGCGTTTAAGGAACAAGATGCAGATTGGATTTTCTTGCCGTTAGCGTTTGAATTTTATTCAGTAAAGGAATTTCTGTGCAACTTCAGATTGACAGCTGATGGTAATTGGCAGTTCGATTGGTTGTCAACAAAATGAAAGATTGCGGAGCGTGATTACTGATTAGTTCCCATTGCCGCTCAAGTTCGGGTGGGATTGCATGGAAATGATTGAAAACTACTGCGGTAACTTGGGGGAAAGTCTGCTTTAATGTGACGACGTGTAGCTCTTTTGTCAAGCTGTAGTAGAAGCAATTCCATCGGGCGGGTTAGTCCCGGCTTGTTGCCTGCCAGTGGTGACAATTTTGCCATTACCGGAAAAAAGAAGAAGACAAAAGTACCTAAAGCAAGTGTCCACTGGTAGGCAGCATTTTATGAGCAGCCGAACTGATATGGATTTCAGTTTGCATGAGTGCATTGTCACTTAACACGACTCTGAAGTGAGCCCAATACAAGGATGGTTGGGAGCAACCCAAAGCTCAGTACTAGGTAATAGAAGTCCATTTTCTTGATCGTGGGTATTTTAATGAAATTTACCCCAAATTTGACAGTTTTACACTTTAGCAGAAATGATTGTTTACTTTCGGGCCAATTCGAAACAATTCGCCCAATCGTTTGAATGAGTATTTAGGTCTTTTCTAACATAGATGTTTTTTTTAAAGAGTACAGTTTCACGATCCTTGGAAATTATGCATTGGACACCAGTAAACATACGAAAATCTATCCCAATGAACTGTGCACCCAGCATCAAGTGGCAGAGACCAATAGGTAGGTACTATCGCCATTACCAGATCACCGCCATGCTTGGCGCTCATACGTCATTCCACATGTATACCACAATTCCCAATCATTCGCCCACATAATCCTATGACTTCCACGTGAATCCCTTAACCGCAGCGATTGTTTACGTTCGCTGGCAGGAAAAACCACAAACAACCAATTAATAACAGCATTCCCTGGAATTGAATTTCCACCGGAAACCTTGATTTTCATTATTTATTTGCTCGAAAAATGCTACCCCCCATGCAAGCGAACCCTTTCCAGCTTAACAGTCCACCCGGCGATGCGCTTCTCCCCTGAGAGCGATTTAATTCCACAAATAGCTGGAATTACTTTCTCATTAATTAGTAGACTACAGAAAAAAAGAAACCCACACACACACAGATCCGCATTATGTTAGCATTTTTGTGTTTACTCGGTTAATGTTTAAACAAAACTAATGACTGTAATCATTAGAGCTCCATATCCGTGTACGTATGCAGAAGTGAGGATACAAACAGTAAACACACAGCATACGCACCGGGTATGCACGAGTGTACCTTACAACTGGAAGGCTATTACCAAATATAGCCAACATTCCAGTCAGCACACACATAACAATAAACGCAAAAGGGTGAGGTATGTTGTATATGGATGATGGGCGATAGGTAGTTCGCTTGAGGACTCTGGCATACTGAAAGTAAGTACGTCTGCCACTGATGACGGTAATGATTCCCTGGAGCGCTAATTATGCGAGATGCGAGCATAAAGGATAACAAGTCTTGCCATTAACGAACTGAATAAATTTCTGCTCCTTTATGTAGAAAGAGAGAGAGTATCTCCATGGGGGAACAAATGTACGCGCAAAAATGTGTATAAGGATGCATCAAAGGAAAGATTTTTTTTCCGTGGTTTTAGAAAAAAGAATCGAGCGTTAAAAGTGAAACCAAGCAAGCGAAAACAGATGGGAACAGATTAATTACTGGTCCTGTGAAAAGGATAAAATTATTATTTCATCCTCACATTAACAAGCCTTTAAGCTTTGTGCCTTGATCCTGCATTAGTGAAATGGTCGAGGTTTTACTGTTATGATACCATTAGTGACAAAGTACGCTGCTCTCATGTCGTTTGTTATATTCTTTATAATGGCTTGTGCAAGTGAATAATGGTATCGCATGGAAAAAATCTATTACCCATTCACAGAAACAAATATGCTGAGATGTATTTGCGCTGGAAAAATACCCGCTTAAGGATGGCGGTTGAAATGATATTGTCAACGTTTGAAATCAGCTTTAGATACGCTCGAGAGGATTTCAATTGGAAAGATGTAGGACGATGTAGGTTTCAAGTTGTCTAGTTTTTACAGTTTCGCATGGAATCGTGCATAGGTAATGGTTATAGCTGTAGGAACATATTCTCCCTCTCTAGTTTCTTAGTTCTTGTAAAATGAAAATAAAAATATATTCGTAAAATTTGTCTTTGCTAATATTTTAATATATTATCATCTTAACAAACTCTACATTATTTCTAAAAAAGTTAACAATATTTAGAACAGATATTTGCTTATAATTTTTTAGCGAACCGAACAACAAATGCTTACGAGTCGTCCGTACATATTATAAATGAATATACGAAAATTATAGCGTACACCGAAAAGCAAAAGCGTGCGAACAATATTGCAATTATTTTGTAAGGAGAACAAAATATATTATTGCGAACTCAGACAAAAACTTAAGCTCCGATTTCTGGTTGTTGAAAACCTTCAAAATACAGCCAAATCAGCACTTATGGCAAAGCTGGTGGTCACAAGCAGTGTTCCCAGATGAAAAAAATGATAATCTTGTTTTTCCGAAATAATAAAACTTTTTTTTCAAGATTTTTAAAAATATGAAAAATTATAGTATACAATTTTGAAGTGCTTTTAATAAAACTAATATTTATTTTTTTCTTCGAAATAGTAGGTAAACTATATACTATATATATATATACGGTTTCTTTCAGAAAAAAAAATTGTTTAATTTATTAGATTTAGAAAATCACAAATCATGAAATTTTATGAATTTGAGGTGAAAAGTCTTGTAGAGCTCAAAAATCTTGAAAAAAAAGATATATATTGTAATCCGGCATCACTGGTCACAAGCATATTTCCTTTTTTTTAATACACCGTCCATTCGTAAAATCTCTTTGTCATAAAATCACAGCTACATATATATGCTATTGTTTTTTTGCTCCAAATTTCACTCAATATTCACTTCATTGAACAACAACCATTTACATTCAACAACTTTCTGGGATATAGTTACGTACGTGATTTTGTTTTAAAACAAGTTCATCAAATGATCACTAAGATGCAAATGTTTTATTTTTTCGAATAATAAATCCGTATCAAATACGAGGAGGAAGGAAGGATGCTAGTATTAAATAAAAAAAACATTAAATGTATTTTTAAGAAATTATACCCATGTTTTTTTTTTGTCTAGCATTAGATTTTTAGGAAAGTGATAACGAAAATGTCATACGAAATAATCTAATAAAGTTTGTTGAGATAAAGCAACCGTTTTGCTCCCCTCTTTAAATTCGCAGATTAGTTAAAACAAAAGAGATTTCAAGTTCTCACGAAACGTCTATATTTTGAAGAAGAAACTTTATTATCATATTTGGCAGGCGGAAGCTTATAAAACTAAGTTAATTTGTAATTTAAACTAAACAAAGTTATGTAAGAATTAAAAAAAAAGTATGTCAATAAGACCTGTTTTCTGATACTACTCATAGCGATTTAAGTTCCACTTAAAATCTTATGTGACAGTTTATGACAAGGAAAAAGTAGCCCATAAGGTATTTAAGTAGAACTTAAATCGCTATGAGTAGTATCAGAAAACGGGCTTAAGAGGACTTCTCCTAACCTCCTAGCTAGACTCCCATAAAGTACTCAACAAACTTTACAGATGATTTTGTTACAGACAAATTAGATGGAGAAGTTGAAAAGTCCCAGGAAACTTGCAATTTTTTAAATTCCCAAGAGTTCTGTTTAGAGTTTTGGAAAGTTCACACCGTTCCGTACCTTGAAAAAAAAAAAAAAAAATACAAATAATGTTAAGCCAAACCCAAAACAGATCCAAGAAAAAGTTGTTCCACATAAACAAGTCAACTAAAATAAATTTGAAAGTATGCCAAATCTAAAGTCTTGAAGGTGTTTCAGTGAACATTTTCATACAAAAAATTTTACTATTTAACAAAATTCCATATATAAGAAATTAACATTCTGATTGATTTTCTAAAAAATAGTCGAGTGACCAAATGAAGTCCTCCGTTGGAACAAAACGTTATCGATGAAACGAGCGCTACAGAACATATTTTCACTAACAATAATTGCTGTAGAGTTTTTAAGAACTTTCAGGCCTTCAATTCTTAAAAATTCCACCCAATTTACTTCTCTGGATCTCGGTTTGTAGTACTTTTTTTTGAAACTGTTTTGCAGAGCTCATTTAGTCGGTACTTTTTGTAACTGTAATCGGCATTAACAGGAGCTCTCCCAAAAATATTGATTGGCAATTTTAAATTTCTAAGAAAAAATTATAAAACATGTCTTACTTAATATTTATAAAAATTAAATCATGCTTCGAAAAACGAAAAACTGTTGTGAAAGTGGAGGGATCCATACTTTCCGGGAACAACATTTTAATTCGAAAATAATGCGTTTTAAAAATAAAATAATTTATTGACGTAGCAATCAACTCAAAAACTTAAGAACTAAGTATATTTATTTAAACTATCGCTTAGCTCTTCAAAATTGTAGAAAAAAAAATATATAGCTTGTCGTTGGTATACAAAAATCACGCACCTTTTTAAAAGGCCTATATTTGTACTTGAAATATACAAAAGCCACCCAGTACTTCAGCTTTAAGTTATTAACCCAGCAATTGGATCGAAGGTTCAGTATTAGTTACGTGAAGCAACCAAAATGGGTAGCAGCACGTCATTTATTGTAATATTTTTTTTCCAAGTTAAAGCCCATATCAATGCCACTCTGCCCGATAACATTTTCGGTGTGCAAGCCCGCTATAACAGAGCTTTTCTTAAGAAGTTCAACGGAAATAAGTGGAATAAGCCTGTTCAATATTAGAAAATAGTATACAAAGTCGGTTATGTAATTTTCGCACTTGTGTGGTGTTGATCTTCCATATAAAATCTGTAACTCGTTATATGACCCGGGCTGTCCCTGTCGATAATCCTTCGTCAAATTTGGTGGATAGCAAAATTTCTTGGAAATATTTCAGCCAGTCAAAGTCAAAACTGATTTCGTTGACGAAAAATCATATTTCGCGAAAAGCTTCGTAAATGAGAAAAATTCGCATATCTTGGACTATATAACCCATCAAACGTCTTTTGAGATGCTATAGGCAGAATCGCTGGTGGTGAAAAGTATTAATAAGTTTAAACGAATTCTGTTGACATCATCGAACTATTCTACATTCCGTCTGCTGGAATCCATTGTAGGTAGGTCTTGGTATCAGCTTCCTTTATGATTTTGTTTTTTTGGGGACCGATCAAAATAGCTACTCATAACTGCAGGGCCGCTGAGCCTTTGCAAAAGATCCATAACTGAAAGTCAACTTTCATCGGCCTCCTCTGTAGTTGTCCTGCCATTCTGATTCAAATGTTGCCATAGAAATATTGCTTGATCCCTGTTACCCTGTTAGTACTTGAACTTCAATTAGGGAGAATATGATGTGAAATTCGATTTGCAAAGTTCGTAATTGTCCTGCTTTTCATGCTCCTTTAAACCTCATCTCTTTAAAATAAAAACACATAAACCACTGCATTCAGTAGCTGTAATTCTAATTGAAATCACAGCTGTGCTGCCAAGCTCATTAACAACAACTCCACATAAAAAGCAACTAATCCTAGCTGCACAACAGACTCATTTATGCCGGGCGAAAGTACCTGCCCATCCCCTCCTAGACCGTGGTGTTCTAATAGAATGTCATTTCAGCATAAAATCCTTGTGCAACTTTCAGCATGTTGTCGTATAGATTTTCTATCCGACAAGGACATTTGAACAATCTGCACTCGTCGTTTAAAATAATCGCATGTGTCTCATAAATACACAAACAAACGACGCGCCGCCAAGGTGGATTAGATGTCTCTCTGTTTACCGCAAAACACACGAAAATCCTCTAAAAATTTACTTTCTCCCATAAGTGCACACACTCGGTCTACACGAGTATACACTACACACATGGGCCATACAGAAGTGCACTGTATATGTGATACAGCATGAAGTCATCGCCGCCATTAGATAGTTGTATGCATGTGCTGTTTATATTTTAACGTAATTGCATTGCATACAAGCCAAAGATACACACACACACAGTATCAAATTGAAGTTCTTAGCTGTAGAAAATTTAGCATAGAGGCTGCCTTTTTGTATGGTTCCACATCCTGCTGCCACCCGGAAAAGCCGCAAATTGCAAAGTGAGCGTATTGCGAGAACATTTTCATGGTTCGTTTGGATCAGGGTAGCATTATGAAGCAGCAGACACTCTTCACTGTTTTGTGGCAGGCAGTAGCGCACTAATGGCAGCGTAGCCGCCCATAGACTCCAAGGATGCATGTATGAGGGAGACGTAATTGAGCATGAACGACGAGCAGGGGGGGACTTGAAGTACTTTTGGTAACTGCTACATGTATCCCGAAATGTACTACAAGGATATTTAGAAGAAAAATGTTTATCGACCAACTCTATAGAGGCATTCTATACATAAATATATATATTTTTTTTTTGCAATGTGGTATAGTTAAGCAGACATAATGTGCCGCACAAATGTTGCTGTTAACTTTTTTTTTTAATGAAATGAAAGGCGTTCCCTTCTCTGGTGTTATGGGTTTAAGTTTGGCATTTTCATGCTCCTTGTTTGTTGTGTTTAGCGCATGTGATAGAGGCCAGAACTTGAATGCATAAACTCATTATGAGGCCTGGCGAAATTCTAGTGGTGGTAATGTTAATAAGAAATTTACGGAATTCTCTCGCGAAGATGAGAAAGGATGAAAGATAGTCGTTAAATTTTGTGGCTACCATTTGAAACACCGCAGAGGAGCAGATGTGATTAATGAAAGGACTTGCCGTTGAAAGTGGAAAGTTTTTTTTTCTCCCCTGTTTATGTGAGAGCCGAACCTATTTGCTAAATGAATGGGTCATGGAAGCAGTGCAACTAACTAATGTTCTCGTTTTGCAAAAGGTCCTTTTCGGTGAGCGGAAAATGCAAGTCATCATCAGCGGCTGTGGGGGTCTGTTTGCGAAAGTATTTCGATGGTAAATACTATTAAAAGTGTAGAACGCGGTTTTTTTTGTTTACTTTTAATTTGCGTCCGGTAAATGTGGTGGATGCACTGGGCTTGTATGCTGGTGTCCTTAACGGCGAGCATTTGCGAGGATGTTTTATAGCTGAGGAATTATTATAATTAGAATAGCGATGATCTTATCTTGAGGTAAGGTACACAGAAGGTAGTTGTAATTGAATTTTTGCAAAGGGGTGTTGGATATACCCTGGTGGAGATCTTTGCAACAGGTCATGTCACCTGAATGCTAACGTATGCAAATTTATATAAATGATGGCGCTGAAAGAGGGAAACTCTTGTATAAAGATACAGGTTTTGAAGCTCGAATCTGTTGGCACTACAAAAGTGCTAAGAAGAAGCTAGTAGGAAAAGCGAAGTGTGGACATCAGTCTTCGAGATTTGTCGACTGCTCTACAATAGAATGTAAAATCGCGTTGTAATATTGAATAGAATTGTTAACGAGCTCTGAAAGTGAATACCAACCAAGATAAGTTAGTATTTGAATGGGAGTTTCGGTCTTTGTAGTTTTCGAACTGTGGACTCAGTCTAAGATCATTCTGACTCGATCGTAATTTTTTGTTTCGAAAACATTGCGAACCAGAGTTATCAATTTACACCTTTTGAACACTCGCCGTTACGTAGAAGTCACCATCACTACTGGGACATAGCGGGTGTAATAGGGAATAACTTTAAAATCGTTAAGCCAAATCGTACCTCTAGGTAACTACCTACTTGGCCTAATAACGGACCAACAAGCTATGTGGAGGATGATTGAGCGTTGGAAATGGTATAAGTTACATGCTGCGAAAAAGAGACATTTCCAATGAAATCCGTAAAAAAAAAGACTGAAAAAGAACGTATAGACGGAAAAATTAGAGTCATAGAGCTAAGCCGATCAGGGAAGCATATATAGCATCTAGCTTTAGGCCCAATTTATTCACTCGAAGTTGAACAGAACTTGGGGAGTTTTCCATATAAAAAATGTTGTGTTCAACTTCGAGTGAATAAATTGGGCCTAAAGCTAGATCCTATGCGATAAATTAAGGCCCATTTTATTAGGATCTAGCTTTCCTTTACCATTCGCCTAATACAACGTTTTTAACACACCCAATTTTTTGGGGGCGTTTTCACAAAGATCTGGTGTTTGTATAATAAATTCCTCCAAAGAATCCGCCAACGAAATGCCATTTGAGAAGCTCACTTTTTGGGATCCTTCCTTTTCATACATTTTGTACTCGATTCTTCAGAATGCGATCTTAAAAAAAAATTTCGAGATTTTTGGCAATAAGCTAAAATATTGCGATTTGGTTCCGCAAACACATCGAATAATATTTGCAAATCACATGCATTTTTAGCAGGAACATTTATGCTCTTTCGCTCTTTGTAAAAAGCTGTACCCGTACCTATCTTGGAATTTATGCTTGGTAATATTTTTTTTTGACGTATTGGTTAGTGTTTTGTACTAATAATAAAGATGAGTCCAAGGTTCGATTCCCGGAAAAGCCGAGATTCAATCTTATGGTTTTTTTTTCACTGTGCCACCTCTCCCGAAAGTCTGACAAAGATCCCAGTGTATTTAACTGTCATGAAAGAGCTCTTCAATTAGCCATTTGAATTCGGCATGAAATTGTCAATATACCTTCCATTTGTCCCAAAAATGAAAAACTATCACAAAACGAATGGTTGTTAGAATCTATCTCTTGGGTTCTAACGGGTCTGTTGCGGCAAATATTTATCTGAATACTATACGTCCCTATGTCACTGAACTCCTCCTAAACGGCTGGACCGATGTGAATGAATTTTTTTGTATGCGTTTTGTTGGCGCCCTGGATGGTTTAGATTCACGAATCAGAACGGCAGATGGCGCTGCAGTGGTTTCGCTGGTTTATCATAATTATTTACTTGCTATTAAGTATTTTAGATCTAGGCTCAAAAATTAAATAAATATTTTTCAGTAGCGTTTTTCGTACAGCTAAAACTAGGTCCTTAAATTGTAGACATTTATTCCACCTATCATATGAATGCATGTCGGTGCTCGAGGGTATTCGCAACGAAAGATAGATCTAGATAAATTTGTTACTCGAATATGTGGAAAACACCCACTTTTGGAGTTTCTGGAAAAAACCCAATACTGTGCTATAAATAATTACAAAGCTGACTAGCCTTCATCGTCATCATTATCTACCAATAACCTGATAACATGAAGTTAAATGTTATCTATGGCAATTTTGCGGGCGACGATGTCTGTGATAAATTTTTGATGATCAATTTTTTTAAATGTATGGAGATGCTATTTCTCTTTGCACGCCAAGAACGTTTGATTTAATTTTATGAATTGTAAGTGGCTAGGTAGGTACCTTTCAACCTTAGAATGGTTATATTATATAAAAATGTGGCGTTTGAAATTTACATACCCCTGTCAAAGTTGGACCATTCTTAACATAATTTAAATATAAATCTTAATTTTAAGATAATTATATTGCAATATGTTTACTAATATTAAATTGCTGTTTTTTATTTATTTTCAGGTAAGTCATGCGGTATTGTGTACTGGTATAAAAGAATGGTGTTTAATTCTATAAAACAGGTAATGTCTTAAATCCCTTATTCCTGACGACATGACATGTTAAATGCAAATGGAGTCAGCTGACGTCACAAATCTTGAGCTTGAACTCAGCTGTCATTGAAGTCATGAAGTGTCATGATATTAGTTGAAGGTTTGATATTTACGATAATTGATCGCTTAACAAAGGAACAACGCGTTAATATTATTGAAACTTACTACAAAAGTAGTGATTCAAACGTAGACACTTTTCACGAACTACACGATGATTATGGTCGTCATAATCGACCGACTACACAAACAGTCGGTAAAATTGTGAAGATATTTGAAGAGAATGGAAGAGGTGCTTATGTCGTAAGCCCAGTGCAGGATCATAATGAACTCTCATCTGAATTTATCGATTTATCAACTCGGAACGATATGGTCGAATGATAACCGGGCCGACGATTGAACATCACGACAACACAACACATGACAGGACAACAAGCCACACAACACCACCTAATATGGCTTTATTGCGTGATAAATTTCCGGGTAGCGTAGTTTCACGTTTTGGCGACGTCAATTGGCCACCAAGATCATGCGATTTGACACCGTTCGATTTTGTTCTGTGGGTCTACGCAAAAGACCGTATTTACCCGAATAATCCCCGAACTCTAGACGCACTAAAAACCAACATTATACTCAAGTTATGGCCGAGATACCGCCAGAAATGTGCGAAAAAGTGGTTAACAATTATTTTTTATTGTAAACAGTGTGAAGTACCATCGTTGGTTCGGCAACTGCACCCATCCCACCTAGCTGCTGACTTAAGATCAGTTCGTGGTGAGCTCTTCTTAGAAATGCATCCTTTTTACATGACGCATTGGTGTCGTCTTCACTCGAAAAAAATCGTAATTCTTCGTAAACGCCTGCAGTTCCTGTCACATAAAATATTGGACCATTGGTTATCTCAAATTAACATTACATACTCTCATTAGATATTCATTCGGTCTAAGTACCTACGCACTTAATATATGCGCTTTATGCTCACCTCTAATAAGTTTCACCTCGTATAGATACATAAACAAGATATGGCGTTACGGCCGTTCAAAAAATAAACCACAACAACAACTAGCTGAAATGAAAAGAAAACTGGTCACATTTCATAAGCTCGACATTTTTATAAGCTCTCCCACTTGACTTATGATGATGAATATCTCGTAAATATCCTCGTTTATTTTTATTTCCTTTTTGCATTTCGACATCCTCCAGTGGCGCTGCCGCTTCCCTGTCGGTGATTTGTGTGGTATACGTGGTAGGTACGGCTCATCTTTGTTATTTCTACCGCGATATGAAATGCTTCCGTGTTCTGTTTTTTTTTTTGTTTGCTATCCCGCCAACTCCCACGTCGCCTGAATGATTTTAATTTTCAATTCAATTCAATGCTCCTGCAGCGCAGACTATAATAATAGTTCGGTGAAAATATATACGAGTATGGCTCTCAAGAGGAGATATTATGATGGCGTCGTATTCGTCAAGCGGATAGAGCTAGGCTATAAATAGAAAAAAATAAAACATCAAATCGCTGATCCTGGTGGAGCATATACACGTTATTTGTGTGGTATGTTTATGGACTCGCAATATATGCGGAATAATGCAACAAACCCAAACTGGGTTGCACCTATAGGGAGGTTGTCTGGCGTGGTCCTGTTTCAATTTTTTAGTTGGATGGGAGACGCTTTTTTCCAACATCCAATTCGAGTCCTCGAAGTATTGTGATTTATCGACTCGGGGCTTTTAGTTTTATTTAACGTTGATCCTGCTGAATGTCCTTTCGTGGAATTGAAAATTGACATGGAGGTTTTCTATTTTTTGCGCTGCCATGTCTCATCTGTTATGCACTGTGGTAGTGTTTGACAGGAGGAATAATTGAGTAATGGTATTTTTTTTTTTGTTTACAACTCTTTTATTTTATAATGTACACAATGTTGGGTTTGAAATAGTCCCTAGTCATACTCACTATACATCGGATACCATGTTGAAATGGAAAAATTCTGTCGGTGGGGCATGAACCACGATGGTCAGAAAAAGTCGTCCTGCAAATGCAACATGGTGAGGTTTAAAGGAAATTCGTTTCACGGGTTGGTTAGTTCGAATTAGAAAAATAAAGTAGTTGAGCTTTTTGCTCTGTAGCTGAAGTTGTGGCTGACATGCTATGAAAGGTTTTAAATTATCGTAAGTTAAAAGTTAAACGAACTGTTGCGAGTCCATTGCAGGCTTAACAAAAGGGGGGTTATGTAAAAACGGCATTTTTAATTCTTATGCATTTACGAAACTGTCATGAACTTCACTAACATAAGCGAAGCTACTTTTTAGGTGGTACTTTGTCAACTTTTTTGCATATAGAAAGCTTAACATTTAGTTGATTCATTTAATGACGCATTTTATGGTGTGCATACATGAGCTTATATTTGCGCACATGGTGTGCGCTTGCCTTTGCAACCACAGCTGTAATGTGAAATCTTAATCCTAGGTACTTTTTAAGCCAAACGCACATTTGGTGCAGTCTATGTGGCACTCATCATTGTGTACAATAAACACTTAAGATAACCGGTTGCGCACACATCCGTTTATTACACAATCTTACTGCGTTTAATTTAACAATTTTATCCTGGGATTACGCAGTAAAAGTTGCAGCAATTTTCGGTTTTTCGTGTCTAATGTTCAGAAGTGGAATGAATTCTGTGTAAAACATAAATAGCGCACACATTATTTCTTATCACCTCTGTCTATCTTTTTAAGCGCACACACCATTTAAATATAGATACATGTATTTTTTTTTGTAAACATAGCGCACCTTTTCAATTTAAAAATAGCTGCCCGCCTCTTTCGAGTATTCGGAACACCCGGAACAATGAGATGTTACATTGAAGCGCATTGCGCACACTGATCATATCAGCCGTTGGTTGTCGTCATTCAGCATTCCGTGTCACAAGGACTATACTAAGTACACACTGCCACTGCACTCTTAGCGCACACCTTTATAAACCAAGAACTCGTTAGGCACAACACTGCTTGATGCCACTGTGTATCTACCTTCCTATAAGTGATGACTAGAGTGTGCGCATAGCCCATGTTTACTCCCTGGATATGGCACGGTGACCTACATTCTATCTTCCAGGAAATACCGAGAAAAACCTTCCGTGCATCCCTGTTCTCCTATATACTCGTGTTTTTGTTTCCGCTCTTTTTATTATGCCATCAATTCTCATGCCTCATCCTTCACTCGGGCAATTAAATAATTTCCAACCGCAAGAAAATAGGAATCCTTGTTTTCTGCTACAAAACACAAGTAGTGCGTTATCCTTCCTGCAAAGAAACAATACACCCATCCAACCAGCTACATGCACATCGTCTTCAGTTATCCCTATTTCGATTCACAGACCTGCCATTGTTCATCGATGGGGAAACGGTAGGAGGAGCGAGGTGGAAGAGCAACATTAAAGCGCTAAAACTCGAAAACAAAAAAAGCGTGCGTCTGAGAAAGAATATTTCTCCCCACTGATGGTTGATTTTGCTGACTGCGCTCAAGCAAGGACAGATAACGCACACAAGCACACTGATCTAGTTGAACAATCATTTCCCGTCTAAGGTTATCGCCCACGACGACTTAGCATCTTGTAGGTATCCTTTGAAATATAGGTACAGCTCTGCATTGCTTTCCACCGAAACGCACATGAATGTTTTGAGGCAAGATAAAAGCGGTTTTCTCTATCTATGGTATACATAGGTAGTTGCGCCTTAATCGTTGTCACTAAAAACGATAAAACCCACGTGCTTGGGGTGGCTTCGAATGATTTAAGCGAAAATACATGTTTTCCATCAAAAGATCGTCACGAAAAATTGTAACCGACGAGCAAGACAGTTGTTAAATGTCCTACTTAAGGATGTGGCAGCGGGGAAATAACACTGACGAATTTGCTGGGCCTGAAATTGAATGGGGGAAGGACAGCAACATGTTCCTCAGGGAAATTTACTAGGCCACCTTTTATTGCCAACTCAACACTCTAGCTCGTCGAGTTTCACCCTTCTCTTGCCTGCTGTTGCAGTTCTACTGCCTAGAATGAGGGAAATTTGCCTCGTTTATTGTCACGTCAAATGTCGTCATTTTGTAGCATACGCAGTGCGACCATCCTTACGAGGGTAATTTCATCGCAAGACCGGAGCACACAAGACGTGAGCTGCAGGTAAATAGCCCACTCTGAAGGTGAAGCAACTCAACGAGGAACAGGGAAAAATGAAAAATCGAGGAATTCAACGAGTAGCATACATTATGGGCCACCAGGGGCTCATGATTTGTTTCTTTTGAATGACTTGAGTTCGCCGTGATGTAGGCTTTAGCCGAAGACGGTCGCATCTGGAGTATCCTTAAGGAACATTTGAGAATAAAATGTATGTAGTAGCAATTTTACTTATTTAATCCTTAAATAATGTAGTAGATTGCAGAATGGAGTCCGTCTTGTACTCCTATAAAATTTTAACAAAACAAAACGCACATATATACATTATACAACACATGCAGCGTTTCGTGTTCGGGTGTACACAAACGTATAGTGCGGAAGGGCGCCTCCTGATGAGGGCTTCTTTGTTTACTCGCTGAAGCTCTGCTATATATGGTATTCTTAAGAATAGCTAGAGCGTGCACGCAGTACACTCACACATTCGTGTACCCGCAACGAGAAGGAACCATTTTTATTGCTAATGTGGGACTAACAGTTTTCTTCGACGTCCTATTCTTCTTCCTGTAGCCATGTTGCTGCTTCTTTTCATTTTGTGGAGCAAGGATATTATTTTTTTTTTTGTCTTCCTGTTCATGTTTCTCCTTCGGTTGCTGGGGTTTTCCTGTTCCTTTGTTAGAACTCTTCGTTATAGGAGCACCAATCTGTATTCATTAGAAGAAATGAAACGTATGTTTTGGTTTGCGGTTTTGTTGTCCTTCATGTTCCTCTTCATTTGATTTCTTGCTCAGAGTCCCTACTGCAGATTCGCATTTTATTCAATTTTTTCTTTTGCCAGTGGAAGATATGCAGACATCAATATACGGGCGCGTTGGATTTGTTTCTCTGTGTGGTAGGTAGGTAGCTTTTAATTTGAAATGAAAACTTTCCTCTTGCCTTGTTTAATACGTGTACAGCATATTAGGATGAAGTTCGCCCTGGCAAGTAATTTGTTAATATATGTGTTGTACCTACGTTGGAAGTATTTAGATTGGTTTTGGTTGCACGGGTAACGAGCCTAATTTAATTTGCATATTCCCTGTCGTTTATTTTTGTATGTTTAGATGTAGGAGCAGTTATGGACCTCTGTTCAAGGAGTACCAATTACTGTTTTATCACAGACATTTAGAAAAGCTGTCTACCTGAGATGGGCTTCCTTTGAGAAGCGGTATGCATTTTATTAGAACTTTTTTTTGGCTGTCTTCATCGGTAATGGTTAGCTCTGGGGTTTGTTATTATACCTTTCATACTGATGGTAAACGGTTGTCAATTCCATTCGAGAGTGCTTCCTGTGAACAATCCTTGTTATTGAAATTTTTAGCAACCAATGTCAAAGAATCAACGAGTTGAGAGTTAATATCCCTTTTCTACAATTCCGATAGATGCGGAACCTTATGAGTCGAATTTACCCAATGAATCGTTTTTTTTTTAGCAGTGGAGCTGCAGTCTTTTGGAAACCTGTCACTCTCGTCGTCGAATATTGATTGGTTTCTGGTCCATTTTCTAAGGAATACAATAAGTTTGCGTTTGGGACGCTGGTGTCGTTTAAAGTCTAGCTCAGTCTTGTTGGGACGGGGGGGCCTTTCATTCTATTCCGCACAGAGTATAATTGTAATGTTGCTGAGTCTTGAGGGAGAACCTTTTCATATTCGCCCTTTTTCAATATTCAACCATTCCTTCTGCAATGGCTCGCTCTTTCTTTGTTTATTGCCTTAATTTTCGGTCTTTAACATCTATCTTTTATAATCTTTGCTTGTAAAAGCACTGCGTTAGTATAGGTCGAAGATCTTTGGCTTGAAGGCGGATAGGTATCCAATAACTGTTTTGACAGATCTATTAATGTATGTTAATGGTGGTTATGGTGTAGCGGTTAGTGTATTTGGCTGCGACGTACGCGTACATAGTTAGAAAATTGCTATTTTGAAGTAGCTATATCTAGTAGAAAGTTTTACAAAAGGTTCTTGGGCAATGCTCAGAGGTTTACTTTTTCCCTCGGGACCAAGTGAAGATGGGTGAGCAGTAGGACGTTAATCCATGGAGTAGGTGTGTAAGAAGGAAAATGTAGGAGAGCTATAATAGTGGTTTCGTAGGATACCTACTCCAGACTTTTATTAAAGGTACCTGAAGTATTTTCCTTGATCATAAGTGGCCTTGATAATAGCTACTAGTTTCCGCAGAAAGTGACCCGCAAAGTATCTTCTCCTAGCAAGATCGGAAAAGGAGATTAGAAAAGTTTTCGGTTCTTAAGACTTCTTCTAACAGCAGAGCCAAAGCTCAAAAGAATATTGTTAGTGCTGCGGCTACCGGAAATGCTCTGCAACCTAACACGATAATAAAAGACTTACTAAACTTTAGTGTCGTTTCGCGGGTAGACCTCAGCCTTAAACATCAAGCTCCTCCAACCGGATCGGTGACTAGTATCACTGCCTCCTCACCCTCAGCCATTATAAATCTTAAGCTGCTGGACAAAGTAATTGTAGCTGTATATTCCGTGACCTTCGTCGTTGAGTCTCCTTCCCCACGTCCAATCGATACCAACTTAGGCCATTATCACCTCTTTTTTTTTAAATCAAAATGAATTCTTTTTTTCTTCAGCCAAAAGCTAAATAAATAAATAAATAAATAGTTGGCGCAACAGGTCTGTAGGGACCCAGGGCCTAGCTTCTCGCAACCATTCGTTTTGTGTGAGTTTTTAATTTTTGGAACGAATGGAAGGGATCTACAATTTTATGCCGATTCCAAACGGCTAATTGAGAAGCTCTTTCATGACAGTTATACTCTCGGATGTTTGTCAGACGTTCGCGAGAGGTGGCGCAGTGAAAAAAACCCTGAGTTGGAATTTGGGTTTTTGCGGGATTCGAACCTGAACCCCTCGCTTAGTAGTCCAACACACTAACCACTAAGCCACTGCGGCCGACTCAGCCAAAAGCTCCTTGCTCGAAAACTGGGATGCGTAAGAATTTGCAATACCTTCCTAGCCCCAAAAAAGAAAGATTTTTTGCTTGGTCTGTCGCCGATGTTAAGAGAGACATAAGGAGATGCTTATTCCGATTAAACAAAAAGTTCTAAATAAATTCCACAGGGCGTTTCTGTGAAGTTTTTTTTTTAAAGACTTCGTCCTCTTGAGATACCAACCTAATACATGGGTGAATGTGGATGTCTAATCCACTACGTATTGATCTGCTAAGGAAATTCAAAATATACAGGGTGATGCAAAATAACCTGTTGTAAATAATTAATCAATTGCTGCAAAGCTTTTTTGAAAAATAAAACATATGGCATGTCGTCGCACAGGCTATTCAGGTGTGTGACAGGAGCAGCTAAAATGAAACAACAATTCTGATTCTGTAATTAAAATTTTAATGAACAAATATCTCGTATTGAACGATGTCCTAACAAGGCTGTCTTGTCCATGCCAACAGCAATATACTTACCACTAACAGACAGAACCGACTTGTCCTGGGAAGCGTGTCGCTAAAGGTATTCATTAAACCACCATCGAAGAGATCCGCTTACCACTTGCAGACGTAGTTTCGTAAAAATATATATATGCAATATGCACACGCACAGGTATCAGCGATTGCCGGTGGCATTATCCTGTGCTGAAAATAGGAAAATTCAATTTACTCCATCGTGTACCTGTGCAAAGCATACGGACATAATACGTTGCATTGCGACTAATTTGGAACACATATTCCCAACAAGGACATCGCTTCAGCATCATTGAGTGAACGATGCATTCGTGCAGTGCTTCGTGCATAAAAACATGGCCCGTGTCTCGTGTCTGCATCTGTATATTGTGTATTATGTTGGGTGAAATTAATTGGTCCCCTCCCACCCGACCCGCAAACGGAAAGGTACTTCAGCAACGTGAGTTTCCTTCCTTGTGCTCCTGAATGCGAGTAGAGTACACGCCCGAATTTGAACCGATGTTATATATGGCGGTAACTACCAACATCCGTAACAATCTCAGCAGCTCACTCGTAACAAGGATAGTTTCCATCTACATTTTTTGAAACAATCAGTGAATTGCTCGCTAAGTGCATTTCATACCATTCAAAGTGCAAATGGATGTAATGACACGGCAAGTATTGTTCGCCCGACACCATTCGAGGATTCTCCCTCGAGTTCGCAGTCGTTGTTCGGCTTTTGTTATTGTCAGACAGAATGAAAATGCGAATTTTTTTCTCTCGAGCAAAGTCATACATAAGAATATCCCATTATTTAGCTGCCGAAATGAATGATATTTTTGCTGCTTTTATTTTTGTTTATGTTTGATGGTGCTTTTCTTTGACTCGTGTTACGATGGAAATTTAATGCCGCTTTCGCAATCAATTGACGCACTCCGTATGGGGGTGCGAAGGAGTCCTTGTTGTATCTGTTTTGAGCAAGCGACATTATTGCGTTGTAAGGATGGATGGATTTAAGCTTAACAAGAGGTTGTGCTTGTTTTTTTTTTGTATATTTCGTTTTTATTTGCTGGGTAATGGGGTTGAAACGTTATGAAGATCGTTACGGTGCTATCCGTTGATGTTTTCCGGTTGAATGAGAGAAACAAAATGTACACGGTGCATAGGTGTGGGGGTCTGTGTAATATCCGTTGCTGAACAGTAATTCGGAATAAAACAGGAAAATTACTGAAGTAGAACTGTGTTTATTCGTCTTTTTATGTCTTATTGCTGAGGGAGGTGTGAGAGCGGGACAAATCTGTCAACTTGTATGGAAACGGTGGTGTGCTTCTTAATTGCGAGGTTGACGTTAAACTTGATTTGGCCATCCGTCCTCTGGGTATGGCAACCTGATGGAAATTTATAACAACTTAAATACGCTCATTGCGGTACGGTATTTCTCTCCTAGATGGCGCTGTGAACATGGACATCAATTACAAAGCATGAACTTTAGCTAACTCTTTCCAGTTTTGTGCACCAAATTAGCTGGTATATGATATTGTCAGTTAGACTTAACCAATTTGCACTTGGGCTTGAATCCCAGCGTTTCTTTGTATATCCTCTGTGTACTCTTGGGTTGCAGCCACCATCTTCTGAATCTTCTGACATAAATTTATCTTTTGTAATGAGCTAAAAGTCGCAAGATGGTCTCAGTCCAACAGTGGCTGGCTGCAACTTCGGCCTGGGTAGGACGTTTCCAAAAAAAATTCTGCAACATCAGAACTTTGCGCCTTTCGTCACCAGTAACCAGACAGACCAGACTGTATCAACTTGCTCCCTGCTTTTACCTCGATCCCTATTTTTCCGCAGCTCTCGACTTTATCCTAGGCTCTGTAGGCTAGTGGCACTCTTGCACTCCTATTCCCTCTGTTTAAATAAAAACTAAATATCCATAGAAGCCTCTTATACCAAAGACTCAAGATGTAAATCTCATCAGAATACGGAAGGTTAGTTCAAACTCGCATCAAATGTTTCCTTCGACTTCGCAACGTTGTTCTCTCCCATAAAACAGATCCCTATGACTCCATTCAGTTGCCAAGAAATTAGACCCATGATTGCGCCGCCATCCCCTTCAACAAACACCGCACTCCAGCCGAACTCATTTGGAAGCTTTTAATTCCATTTTAACAATTTTATAGATCATAAACTAAGAGTCCTTATTACGATCCGCTATATATATGTAATCGTACCAAATTGCCCCCATTCGGAAAACAAATATGTTTTAATAGAAAAATAACAACCGGTAAGGAGAACATAACTTGGTAAAGTCTGCTCTCAGAAGATGAACAAGAAATAAAAAACAAAAGTTAAGGAAACTGATTAAGGAACACCCTACTATTCAGGCATCAGAGATGAGCAAAAAATAGGCGTGCACACAGATTCTTTCAGGAAGAGTAGTCCACATTTAAGTGAGTTTTTATTTTGTTCGTCCTTTTATTTAATTTTTTTTTTTTTTACTTGAAAGTACTTCCAAAGTGATGAGAAAGTTTTTTACGATTTTTTTTTTACCACATCCCGTTGTTTCTTTATTTTTCATTACGTTCTTTGTTTTTTGGTTTCTCTTTATTAAGTAACGGACCGAAGCGACGAGGGAGCGGTAAGGTGGCGGTGATAATGACGAAGGGTGGTCGCTGGCACCGTAGGACGATGGCGGCAATACTCGTAGAGCACATAAACGCATTAATGTTAAGGGGAAATAATTTACAATTTACTTCCAGTGTTGGAGTGCTGTTTTAACTTTTTAAGTTGTTTTTGTAATCAGAGGAATGATTGAAATTTATTATTTATTTTGCTTTTGTGTGCGGCCAACAGAAACGGACAGGAAGCGATAAAGGGACACTCGTAAGTCTTCCAAAATTGCCATCATTGAGGAATAAAAATATTTGTTGAAACCATAAAATCGCCATAAGAATACGGTATAGCGTTTGATTGAGTCATCAAGAACTGTATACAGTCATTTCGACTGAGGACAGTACATGAAATGGCGCCGTCTTAATTGCGGACATTTCAAGACAACAAATTATCCTTGCTCGGGGCAATTCTGTGACGAAGCGTATCTTTATTGCAAGCAATGAAGCAACTGACATATTCTTGTTGTTACATTTTATGCACACTTTGAAATATTCGCCAAGATGCTATCAGTCAACGGCTTTTTTGTCTTCAAAGGTAACGACTGCTTTTCTGCTTGTTTTGATGATTTTAGCAGGACCCCATGGATGTCAGCTGTGAATTTACTTTACTCGGTGTAGTTGACAAGAAGTTGACAGGGAATTGGGGGCATGCATCTTCGAAAGAAATAAATGGATCGGTTTAAGTAAGGAAGTGACTATGGTTAGACATAATGATACTTGCAAACTATGCCTGGAGGAATCTGAGGCAGCGGTACATAATATACTGTGTCAATGTCTGGCTTTGGCTGGCAGAAGAATGAAGATATTGGGACATCATTGTCGAACATAGGGAAGAACTCTGAAGAAATTCAGAGAATCTATCAGGATTAAGAATTGTTTGAGTAATGGCGAGTAAAAGGCAGTTTAGTTAAGAACAAAAAAAAAAAAACAACAACACAGAAACGCTCCAAAAAATAGGCATGACAATGAAAGGAATAGCCTATGTCCTTCTCAGAATCTCAAGGGACATTTCAAAAAAAGTTTCATCGAAATCTGTGCAGTAGTTTTCACGCCATTAGGTAACAAAGTTTTATTATATGCCTAGATATAGATATAGATAACTATGGCAAACTACACTTTGTCAAATGAGGGACTGAAACTCGGCAACTTCTCTTGGGAAAGCCAACCGAGTAAACCTAAAGAGGCATGCGGAGCAAACTCACCGTACAAAATAGAACTGAGGACCTAAAGTTCAGAAGTTAGTCGGCACAAAGTTAACAAGGTCAGTTATATAGACTGCAACTGAGCGTTTGTTGCTCTTTGACATAATTAAGCGGACTGTGTTCTATAACTTACCTAAGTGAAAACCAGACATTGTTCTAGCACTCGGGGAAGTATATACTTGCGACTCGCCAAGGCGATGAGAAGCCACGATCTATTGTACCAACCAAACACTTAATGGACTCAGTGGTTACGGTTCGGAGATGTGCACTCAACTGACTCCTGATCCGTGCAGAGTCCCCGCATATGAGATATTGTGGCTTTCCGTGCCCTGTGGTCCAGCAGATATTGCATCCATTGATATTTAAGCCAAGAACCTTGGCTCCCACGATAGCTCGGTCTTTGAAACGGAGATTCAGTCTCCGATTATTTTACACATTCCTATATAGCTGAAGCGCACTATAGGTATTCTCTAGATCAAAATTGAAGAAGTCCACATGACATAGCATCTTCCCCGCTTAGCTCAGGGAACAAAGGTAGTTATATGGCCCACCTGAAAAATATACTGCCGAAATACAAATGGCCTGCAGCTGAGAGTCCTATGTTAGGTGGACCACTTTACACTTGGTGCGACACTTCCCCATACCTGTCGAATCTACTGTTTACGTCAGCCCAAGATTTTGTGTGCGCAACAGATTCACACAGTAGCCTAATTTATTTACTCACAATTGTCTTGGGGATTTCAATAACATATTTTCTGACAAATTAAAGGCAAAAAATCGGCATATGGGAAGGCTTGGTTAGAAAAAAAAATAGTCTCAGAAAAGAAAAGATATTTCTACCAAGGGACCTGTCCGCACTGTAAAGAGCGAAAATAATAAAAAAAAAACAAATTAATATAGGTACCTCCGCCTCCAAAGTACTTCGCTTGGAGAAAATGAATTCATAGAACTTCCTTTCTTCAGTCCTTTTGAGAACAAGCTCCTTCATCATCTGAATATAATCTGACGGCATAAATCCATATTAGCAAAACTCCACCCCTCTTCCTTCAACAGTTGAAGGATATCGTTCAATTAGGTATAACCACCGCCAACACCCAGTTCATTCTTCTTTTAAAGTTGCTGCAAATAATTAATTGTACCTAACGCCCTCCACAGCCTTTGAACTCCAACCGACCTAACAGCTGTGTCGTCTTTTTATAATTAGGGCGCCCCATTCAACCCCTGACACACCCCTTACACACCTCCAAAAAGTATACACGAAGAATTTACTCGTTTCACTCTCTCTAATTCGAATGATTCACCATACCAAGGACTTTCCTTTGACAGAACTTCGTCTTTCATGCAGATTTCACCCTCTAATCAACCGCGGAATTGTTCTAATGCTGATTTTGTTTGAAAATTTCTCCGCACGCCAGCATTAAACTGTGCATTGTTTCTATGCCAAAAGGATTACAGATGGAAATCCCATCGACTCCGAAGTAACCTTAGCCCTCTTTTCAGTTTTGCAAAATCGAAGAAAATCTCTTTTTACCATGCGACTCATAAAAAAGGCAAACTTTTCGGTACAGTCAAAGTTAAATGAATGCCGGATAGGATAAAGAGACGACTTGCTTGGTTACATCACAGCCAACTCAAACTATCTTAGAAGCAATAACATTTAAGTGGTCTTCCCTTTGATCACACGAAATGAAGAGCATTCCTTTTGAAAACAGAAAAAAAAAGAAGAAGAAGACGAATACCACCCGCAAGATGAGTGCAAAACTACTCCTAAAACGATGCTCAAATAGCACTCGAAGGAGTTTGCATAACGCTGAGGAGATGTCTAGTAGACAACAAAAAACGACGAGGAGAGCAAAACAAATAGAAATGGATATCAAGGAAGCCTCTTTTGGCGACGGATATGGATGATGGATAGGATCTCGCACTTAAGTAGTTCTAGTGTTGTGTGCTGAAGTTTTTTTTTTTTTTGTTTCGTCAAAGCAGGTAGTAAAAAAACACATTAAAAAGATTCTGTCTCTTAATTTTCTTCAAGGACGATGAACCTCAACATTAAGGATGTATTTAGACTTGAGTTGCTATAATTTATGTTGCGGCGAGAATAATATTTGCATTTCGGGCGCCCTTATGAATGAGGATATTAGTTGTTCTAGGGTGGCAAAGACGACTATTTTTGGGACTAACCTGGGAGGGCTATATTTTGTTTGATTTGGTATTCTCCAGATATTTTTATACCCACCATGGATGGAATATCCGTATTGAATTAAGCATTTTAATGAACAAATTATAGAATTTTCATATAAAAATAATTCACAAAAAGTTAAATAAATTAAAAAAAAAACACCCCCATACTTTTAACCGTTAAGTATATAGGTACAGTTTTTCAAAGCATAAATATTGTCAAAACATAGACACCCGTATTAGTAAACATTGTGTAAAAGTTATCAACTGGTTACTCAGCAGTAACTGCTTGTGCCTTGTGCGTATGTTTTTCATTAATTCGGAGAGAGTTGCAAAAAGTTGAAAAAAAAAAATTCTATTTCAATTTTGTCTAGAACGCTTTTAAATTTGTTAAACGTGATATCTCTGGCCGATGATGATCATATTTCACAGTATAAATAGCTCGACTGCTTGGACCTCAAGAGTACAAAATCTAGACAAAGTTTAGCACCTAGATAGTTCTAAAAACAAGGGCCGGAATGAAGGAGCTTGTTTGTTAAATCAGAAATTCATCGATTTTCACAATGGTGTCAAATGGACCCATATTGCTGGCTGTCACTGGAGCAGCTCTATCTACTACCTACCTACCTTTAAATCACACATTTACTAGTTGTTAGCAAAAAAAAAATCGAAATTGGAATGCTTCTAATTCTTCCAAATTATTTTAAGAAGAAGTCAAAGAAGCGTCTTGGTTCACATGCTACCGAACCATCGGTATTCAAGTTTTACATGTTCCACTGACCATTGGCAAGATAGTATTATTGATTTTTTAGATGAGACAATATAACACGGTCCATAATCCATCATTTAATTTATATGTTAAAAGTACGGAAATCCTGAGAAGCATTCATTTACAGCCCGATTCTGCCGTTGTGAGCCCTCACAAGTCACAAGCTCTTGTGAGGTTGTTTTGTTGTGAGGTTTGTTGTGATTCGATAACTTTTCAGAATTCTACGATAACCCTCACAACAAAACTCACAAAAAATTCACCTCAGAATGGTCACTTCCAAATTTGCACAAAATTTTCCACAAAAGACCGAACTCGCACACAAAGTGTGCATAATATAACATTTTTTTTGGCCACAATACGTGAAATATGTTTTAGAACTGAAGGATAAAAAATTATTAACGACATTTGTCACAAATTAAATTTGATGCCTTCCTCAGTTACAATAGATAATATGTATTTTTTCAGAAATGGTTATATATAAATGTTGCATAAAATGCGCTGTTCAGGTCATAAAGTGTGTGGAAATATAAAACCGACCGTCAAATGCAATAATGATTGCCATTTGTGAGCCGTTATGACTGATTTTGAATTTTGTGACCTGCTCAATAGGAGATCACAAATTCTATTGTTTTTGTGAGCCTCACAAGTTGTGAGTGTGCTGATAGAATACGAAAACCTCATAAAATCAATTTCACCTCACCTTGTGAGGGTTTTGTGACTTGTGATATTTTCCAGAATCGGGTAGTTAGCTTGATAACTATTACTGTCAAAAATTAGCTCCAACCGAGTAGCTCGGTTAAAAAAATAAAAAATCTGTCAAAATTAGCAAAGTCTCTGGTGAACAAAACGAGCAGGGAATCCCTGTTGGTAAAAAACTACCGAGATAAAGAGGTTGCATAATAGTAAAAAAATCAACCAAATTTCTTGATGGTTCATTTCTACAGAAATAATTTGTTATTTACGACCGAGAAAATTTTAACGGGAAATTGATAAATCGGTTATTTTTAGCCGAATTTCTTTAAGCAAGTTGACACGGTTATATTTTAATCCACCAGCTCTATACTAGCTATTTTAACAACGTTAATTGTATTAATTGGTAGTTTTTAACCGAAAGTTAGTTAATTAATTAATTAAAGTTAAAGTGGTTTTCCTGTTGCACAATTTTGTTAATTGTTCGCTTGATATTCGACTTCTAAATATATAGTTACGCGGTCTTCAACCTTTCGGTTTACAAAAAGAAGCGAAATACTATATTTTACTAAGCCTTTTATATTGATTTAAATTAACAAAACTCCCAGTATATGAGCTATAGCATCAAGGAGCAAGTTACATGCGACCCAGTCGTTCACTTTTCTCACTCGCAATCAAAACGTAGACCCATCTATCTCCATCAGCTAAAAGCTATGAATCGATTTTAATCTCAGACGAATGTGGCTCCATCAGACCGTTGGTACTTGCGGTTTTTTAAAATCCTCATCTCTTTCGATATTCGAATCATAATCCGGAACCTTCCCTCATATGCAATTCAAAGAAAAATGCGCTATCCTTGTATAATGTGGGACAGTTTGCAAATCGTCATATAAATTCTTATTAATTCCGGATGCTCTTCGCAATTTGCACTCACTCACTGAGCCATATTCTCTCTGACCGCACAAAACCCCCTTTCCCAACATGAGTATCTGTAAAAAAAAAAAAAAAACCCTGCAGTTGGGAAGGGAGCTTCTCCACTATTCATTTTTCTTCCACCCTTTTAACGCTTCATACGAGGTAGGATCTCTACTGGATTTAATTAAGCTAGGATTTCCCTTTTGGTGCCGCATGCATGACACATGTGGTTTTGCTTTAATATCCCCTTTTTTTTCTATTGAAAAATCGGTCCCTTTTTTGCGGCATACAACACTTGTGTCCCTGCATCTGTTTAAGGATGACGTTTGTTTTTGGTTTTCCCGCTAGAGCGATGACGAAAACATTCGCCTTCGTTTTATATTTACTTTATGCTGTAATAGGATTGGCTGGCATTCAGACGACACTGATTACACTGTGCTGTTGGCAAAGCGATAACGCATACCCTTCTCCACCTAGTGGATGGATGCTGATGGATGACGATGGTGAAATTAAAAGAGATGAAAAGGATAAAGCAGTAGTTTCGTTTCACATGTCATTTGTGTGCGGTGTCAACTGAAAGGGGACACATAATATTTGCTGGTTTCTTTATTTCCGCTCGAAGAGTGCTCATTTGAATATTCATCAGTGTTACGGGAATGGTAATGTGAAGAGTAGGTAACCCTATGGGGAATACTGGACCAGGAACACTTTTAATTAATTACATTAGTGGTGTGGAAGAATTCCCCAAGGGAATTTTATGTAATTGCTACAAGGGACATGTGACTACTTTTTGGGGTGACCCCCCATTTGTCGTTTGTCGATTTCATTAAGAACATTAACATGAATTAATTTTGGCTTAATTTGGCCTCCATGAAGGGATACAAAGGGCACGAATTTTATGTTAAATTGGGTAAATGAAGAGTAACTGCTTAATCTGCGATAACAGAGTCCCAAATTTTGTAGATGGGGAGGACTTTTCGTTAAAATCTGTTTTTTACCCGACTGGTCGTATCTGTTTTCCATCGAACTTGACACCGCTAGAAGGTACATTCACTTCATGGACTGGACGTGCAGTTTTTCCACATGTAATGGCTCCACCTACTTACCTTGTATAGTTGCACTCGCTTTTCCTAAGATGCCCGATGATCTGACAGAGCACCCGTGGCTTAGCTTCACACCTTTTCAAGGCCTCCTCAAATTTATCTAAAAAAGACAGCCTTCATATCTTTATGAAAAAATCCAGTTTCCGATATCTAACAGATCTTCTTGTCTGGTACTTCCGCGCTTTTCATGTCTAACATCCGAAAGACAGTTTTTTGTTGCTGCTATTCGCCTTTGGAATTCACTC
Source organism: Cheilosia vernalis (assembly GCA_949126925.1). Classification (NCBI taxonomy): domain Eukaryota; kingdom Metazoa; phylum Arthropoda; class Insecta; order Diptera; family Syrphidae; genus Cheilosia; species Cheilosia vernalis. Next base: position 48,897,832 of record OX421360.1, read on the forward strand.
CCACGTAACTTGCGAGAGCTAACTAATGCACGACGATTTAAAACCGAACTTAAAAATTTTCTCAGTAACTAAAGTTAAAAAAAAAAAAAAAAAAAAATGAATTTAAAACTAAATCTAACTTAACTTTCAAATCATTTATGAATAGTAAATTAAAAATGTTTATCTTTCACAGACTTATAAGTGAATTCTTACTGTGTAAGCATGTATGATACAATAAATATTATTATTATAAAGCAGCATACTCCGACTATACAGATTCTGGACGTAGACCTCTTCAAGAGCTAGAGATTTCTTTTTGAATTATGATTTGGAGCCGGAATAGCAGACCACCAGAACATCGCAAACATTCCGCCCTCAGACCTAGCTCCAAAAGGGTGGCCTAATTTCATAGGTTTAGCTATATCAACATAAAGCCACACATGTTAAAGGAGCTGTCTATTTCGGGCAGCTTAACCACAATAATATTGTGCACAGAATATGAGGTGCCAAAACCGGCATACCCTCCCTACCTACTAAAGAAGTTGAAGGCTACGCACTAATTTCATTTGCTACCAACCTTCCAAGCTTTATAACTGCGCTAAAATTATGCAGCTAGCATTTTAGCACCTCCAGCTTTTTGCAGGAAAACCCTCATCATTTACCTAGCATTGCTTCCGAGTCTTTCAACCGTAAAATTGTATCAGTATAGCTTTATTACCGTACCTGTGTCATTTCACCATCCTAAGGCCTGATGGTGGTTACCATACCAACTTCACTTGCCAATCCTCATCCCAAACCCAGCAAGCGGCACGAACATCCCATAACTTTGAACATCAATAAAAGGAAAAAATACCATCGTCAACATACCCATAAATATCTTCTACACATTGCAAGCATAACTGCAAAAGAGATTTCAGGTCAAACGTTGTAATCTTTAGCACGAGTTCCAATATCTAAAGCTGTCCGCATTGATTCGATGATTTCGTCGTTCCCCAGATTGGACACAAGCTACCACCACCTGCACTCTCAAGCCAGTGTTACAGCCTGCAACGATTTACTGTATATGCCCAAAGACTTCGTTATGGTCTTTCCTCACTTCCTAAACTGTGTAAATTTTTTTTTTCGTTTTTTGTTCAGTTCCATTTGATTATGTGAAGGACTTATGCCCGAATGATTGTGTCCCAGGCCATAAGTATTGGGTAATAGCCAATTTTGTTGAAACGGCCGACGACAGAACTAACATTTCGATGGACAACCATCGGACTTGGTCGGGGGTTGTCATCATAAAACTGAAGTAACCATCAAATTTGATGAGAATTATACATAAACATTCATAGGATATCCCTCGCACGTACATACCGGGGCACATGTTCCACACAGCCATACAGCTAAAGAATCTTTTTGTATTGCCTGGCTTGTATGTGTACATATTGAACGTATTTGTTTGTATCTCAGGCTGTAAGGTTCCTTATTTTGTTACTTTTTTTTTTCCTGTGTGCTGGCCTCTTCTTCACATCCTAATTTGAAAATTCATTTCATGTCCTTTTCAGAGGCCGAATATTGAAATGAATTTTAGATATACACAATCGGAACGGCCGAGGCCTAGTTGAATAGTTTCTGTATCCCATGGAGTTTGGGTGTATTATGTTATACTTCCTATTGAAATTGGGAAAAAAAGTGAAGAGACTGACTTGGCACTGTGAAGTGGGCAGATATAGTCGGTTAGGCATGTCCAGTTCATTTTAATGGGGTGAAACTTCTTTAGATGGACCATAGAATATGTGCAGCATTGCATGAATCTGACATTTCACACCATCCGGGCATAAGCTCTAATTGAACATTGATCAAGCATATATCCTTGTCTACGATGCACTGTCTGTGACATGTGAACGGAGAGGGAGATCGCATTTCTTCGGGTAACACCATATTGTGTGTTATGTTCGATAATAAAACGATTTCTGAAGTCTGTTCTACGTTTTAAGCGGTATGCAATCATAAAGCTGGACAACCGGCTATGTCAGTTGACATTAAGACAGATGTCATCGGATATAACTAAATCTGGTTACTCGGCATCGGATCGCAATGCATATTCGTTTTGAGCGTAAAATTAAAGATTTGAAATCCATACTCCATAGTCCATACCTCAATTTTCTGTGAGGACCTTCGCAGAGCAGAAGACGACTTTGGCTGAGTTCATAAAAGTGAAAATGCGGCAGAGTACCTACTGCAATTTTTTATTTCATTAATGTAAAAAAAACCTGCATATCTTTGCATGACGGCAGTTTTATTTGCGTTTTGCGAGTTGCAGATGGCAGGAACAAATATGTAGGTAAGTGAAATAAATGAAAATTTATATCTACACATATAATAAAACTGTAGGCATTTTCTTTGTTACCTAATGGCGTGAAAACTGCTGCACAGATTTCGATGAAACGAGAAGGACATAGGCTATTTCATTCATTTCCATGCTTTTTTTTTGAGCGTTTTTGACCAAAATGTTTTTTTTTTTTTCTGACTTTACAGCCTTTTAGGAGAGCCAACACTTTAGTAGTTATTTCAAGCCATCAATCAGCTTTCCATATCCTCTAGAATCTGAGCTACAGCCTAAAATCTAACATGAAAAAATAAATTTATTTTCTAAAATCGAACATTATCAGCTACCGCGGTTCTTGATCGTTGTTCTGCTTTGGGGTGGTTGGGTCTTGGGTGGCGCACATCGCACAAGCACGTTCATATGAAAAAAAACTGCGTAGTGGTTTCTCCAAATTAAGTGAAACTTAAGAGAAGTATGCGACGTGAATGTGAATGTAATCAACAGCGACAAAGTGTTTTTGAGGAAATGCGCAGGTGGCTGATGACGTGCGCTGATTGACGTATGGTGGTGTATATATAAATTGGTTTCAAGGTTTTTGTTTTAGTACCTAAGTTGATCTGTTCTTTTTCATACGAATATGTTTTCTGAAAACATCATCTGGAAATTGTTTTAAGAAAATTCTTAGTTTTTGGAATGTTTCTTGAAATCCTGTTAATTTTTATCAAACGAATCTTCCTTTTTCTTTGAATTTTGCTTCTATATCTTTCAGAAATTGTTGCCTGAACACTTTCAAAATTAGATCCATTTAAGTGATTGAATCAGTCCTAAGATGATTCTTCTAATTGACGTTTTTAAAGTTTTTAGAAATAACAACAATCTGTCACTGAACAAAGAAAGATAAATTTAAAATTTCTGTCAGACGTGCCAAATTAAGAGTGGACAAAAATTTACCAACCAACCTACATGCATTTCATTCAATCATGCATTTAAAATTTTTTTTTGTTTTTTTACCTTTCGTTAGCATTTTGGTTTCATGTGAATACAACTTCGATTTAACTAAATCAACAGATTCAGTAGTCTAGTGTCTGTGAATTCCACAGTCTGAGATTCAATTCCGTGTTTAAATTAGGTTTTTCTTTTTAATTTCATTAATTAAAATTCGAGAGGATTCACTTCCCTTATCTGACCATATTACAATTCCCGTAACACATTTACCAGTTCACTCCCCAGCTCCAGTGTGCGCATTCTTCTGTGCGTATTCACTTGAAAAATTAAGTTAAAAGAATATAAAAGTATGTTCAGTTCATATCTCGACGAAATCTATTTCTATTGGGTGTAGAACTAGCCTATCCCTTAAACTACCTTTAACTTACGGAAAAATTATTTCAAAGTCTCATTATGGTCCATCTGCTCGGAGCATTGCCACCAAACGTGCGCCTATACTCTCTTTGAACCGAAACTACAGACTCCAGTGTGTGATAGCGGCGGACAATCCAAATTCTTGTTTCAGTGTCCCAGTTATGCATTTTTGTTAAATCTAAAAATCAATCTGCAAAATGAAAAAAAAAAAAAAAAAAAAAAAAAAAAATTAACCAGATTCATTAAATAGAAAAAAAAACCCTGTATATATATATTTTCCACAATATTTTTATTTAATTAAAGGAAAATGGAAAAAAGCAAAAACAAAAATATTTCGAAAAAACACCAGAAAAGTTTTTTTTAAGAAAAAAATAGCAATATAAAGTTGCATTCTTTGGCTCACTTTTTATTTTGTCTTGCCGTAAAAATTTTAAGAGCATTGATTAACTTAACTTTCTCCATTACGTAGTAAGAGAAAGATATTGTTTTCGTACAAAATTTCGAACTCGAGATATTAATCAATTCTGATATTACGATGATAGAGGAACTCAAAAAAGTGGGTTGCAAAATTCTGTCCGGTCTGTCCGTCCTTCCACAGGCCTACAGCCTAAATGGCTTCCCGGATTACGTTCAAACCTCGGATTTGGAATTTTTGGGCCTACAGTTCGGGCGGGTTTTTTTTTGCAAGGTAACCTCAATATTAATGGTACATGCTTCCCATATAAAATTTTCGTACCAGTTTGATTTGATCGAAAACGGCTGGAACGATTTCAACCAAAATTGTTATTTAAGCTTAAGTCGGTGAGATTACCATGGCCGCATACCCAGTTTTTGGCTAAAAATTCGAACAACGGAACTTTTGAAATTTCGAAATAGGTAGGTAGGTACATAAATCTCGAAAACGGTCTATACGATTGTAACAAAAATTAATTTTTAAGGTAGTATGGTCATTTGTAACTTATGTAATAGCAAACTCAGTCTTTCTCTATATTGTACAATGGATTTGTGAAAAAAGTATTTTTTTTTATAATTTAATTTATTTCAGTTTTCCAGAAAACGGCAATAAGGATTTTTACCAAAATGCAAACTTATAGTCAAATGGACGTTTTCAAAACTATTGTGTCCTCAATTTTCGATTTGCTGAAAGTCAGTCAGACTCGCACTGAACGAGAAAGTTTCGTGCGACCCAGTCGTGCACTTAATTTTTTATTATATAAACTATTGTCCTTGCCAACGAGCTACCTCAAGTTTTCTGTCATTCTCTGATTATTTCGTTAATACTTTCCTTCTCTTTATGCAATCTCGGCAATATTGAAGAAAAAATCGTACAGCCCTTGCTGACCACTGTGCTTAACTCTTGGTACCTACCTACATAATTATAAAACTGGTATGCGATGTCGCCGTCACACAGTCGAGTTTACTTCAAATCTGATTTAGAAATATTATCCAAACCACTTACATTGTCGCACAATGGCCGAATCTCCGTCGTCCCTATTAACCCCAATCCCATTACCGCTTTGTGTGAATTTGACCTATATTAAATATTAATTTACCATTTTTCCCTCTCAACGTAATTATAATTACATAACGTCCTCCCAACGGTCCATCTAATGTGGACTTCGTCCAGCAACCAGCGCCCATCACTGGGGAGGATGATATTCTGTTGCAAAATATAATCTTTCCTGTGCCAGTTATTTGTATTTTTCCCGCACAGTACATCTACACAGCGCGTCTCCTTTTTATCCGTTAACTAATTTCAAAAGAGTCGTCTCAAATTTGATGTCCCTTCATAATTACTTTATGTTAATTACACTACACACATACCCCACAGATGAGGAGTGAAACCGCGCTGTAAATCCCTATGTAAATTACCTTGTCCGTCACGTTTACTTTCCTCTCCTGGGGATATCCTTGGACATTATGCAAAAAAAGAAAAAGAAAAAGGAAAAATTCACTTTGTACGCGTAACACTGGATAACAAACTAAACATTTCGCTCTCTGTCAGAGAGAAGTAAAAAAATTAAAAAATAAAAACCGTGGTCACGTCCAAAGTTCGCATGATAATTAGTTGGGGAGGAGAAACAGGATCCTGTTCCTGTGTTGTCTCCTTAAAGGTTTCATTAAAACTTTGTGCGGCACTTTCTTGTGGGAGTACTTTGTCTAGTATGTGCGTGCCACAGATCTGCGAGTGGAACTTTTGTCCACTTGAGGCTGCAGCGCTCAGTAAAAGCGAAAAAAAAAAAAAAAAACCATGACGATGTCGGCGATGATGATGGTGTCCTAGATACGTGGTTTGTTTTTGTTTTCTATTCCTTCGCTCCACATCGCTCAGTCGAACTTCCGTCAAACTCAAGTAAATGGGGATGCTTGCGAAATGTTATGTTTCGCTTTAGTGTGGGCTGTGGGGTGTATGTGTATGTGGGTTCGTGCCTCTTTAGCTAGTGATCTGATCCTTGAATTATTTTTATACTCTGTCTCCCCGTTGCGCTGTTGGTTTAATTTAGTTTCTAACGGAAACATTGCCCGCAGTGAAGTGTACACAAAGTTGTTAACACAAACTTTGTGAATTATACTGTTGGTGTTTTTTTCTTCTTTTCTTTTATTCTAGCTATGAATTCATTAAGGAAATTGTACTAAAATGTTATTAGGAGTTGCGGTAGATGGATTCATACTGGTCCCTAGGTAGGTACTCCACTCAGTGCTGGCTGTGGGATAAAGAATTTCCCCAAGTTTGTTAATTAATTAGTTGGGGAGAAGCTTGATCCTTCATCAGAACTCCTACGAATTGTTTCATTTACAGATGTTTGTATGGATAATGTGAAGACGCCACTCCAATTATCACCTGAAATATAAAGCGTCGCAATTTACTTTTTGAAATAGTGCATTAGGTTTGTATACTGGCTGTTTTTTGCTTCGGGTGGTGTACTAACTAGTTAATGGGCAATAACACGCATTGTTTTTTTTTTTTTTTCGAGCAAAGCAAAGTAAAGTTGGTTTTTCAGCACGCACTTACAAAAAGTACTGCGAGTCCTCGAAGTGTCCAGTCGAGCGTAGTTGTTTAAATTGCGTGGTGAAAATCTTACTTCACTTTGTTTGCTGAGATCGAAGTTCAAAAAAACAAGCCTATTGTTGATTTTTCTTCTGCTTATTCCGGATATATACAAGGAATTTTGAAATACCTATATAGTATCGGCTATCTAAGACTTCGGTCAGGGTTCCAGTTGAAGAATTTGAAAAGGTCGAACAGAAAAGGGTTACTAGGACAAAAATATTCCATTCCGTATATATGCGATGGGAGTCTTAAAAGGTTACTTAAGAGCAGCCTGGAATTTTAAAGTTTCCGGACGAAACTTTTGACAAAAGCCTCGTAGCGGTCTCTAGTACAATGCTGCCATCGATCGTAGCTCCTTTCATAATAAATGCTGCCCGAAAGAAGACATGACAGCGTGATCAGATCAGTAATGCCATGGTCTTAATGACTGTAGTCCCAGCGAGGAAAATAACTTCGCGACAGTACGGCAGCTGGTCGTCTGAAAAATAAATAAGAAAAATATAACATTTTCGGATCGCGGCCGCGCTTTATTCAAATTGTTACCCAATTTCTAATAACAATACAAAAGACTTAAGAATAGGCATCTATCAAAAAACAGAAAATCTGTTCAATAAGTTTTGGACTCATTTTTTAAAACAAAACTATACTCAGTGAGTTGGTAGGTACCTACCAAGCTGAGATCACAATTCTGTTTTCTGGTGATGGGAACATGACGTTATTGACATTCCTAGTAAAGTGCTTTCAGCTCCATTTCAGCGGTAAGAAACTAAGAGGACGTTGACAGCGACCAAACTTAAAAAAAATACCAATTTATCACAAATGTAACTGTGGATTGTTTTATTGGACATTCTTAGACTTTATTTGGGCTGAACTTACTTTGCTAAGATTGGTCTTCAAAAGAACTGGCTTCAATAAAAACTGGGCTTTTCGGATCTCCAAATGTGCAATTGTCTATCACATTTACAAGTTTAGTTTGCATTCAAAAAAATTTTACCAATATTCCATCAGTTTAACACTCCAAAAGGTCTAATCCTTCTCAAGGCACTTGATTTAGATAATCTTAAGAAAAAGCCTACCCGTACCCACATGTTAATAACTTTTCCAATGTTTTTGGTGATTTGTGTCTGAGCTAAATGTAGTATCTCTTCAACACTTTTCTTTTGACCTTTAAATGAGCTTATAACGAAAATCGTCAACCTTTGAAAAACTCGACCAGAATTGATATTCAAATGACTAAGAAAATGTATGCCTTATCTGAAAATCTCTTCAACGCGAACTCACTTAAAAGAATGTATATAGCTAAAAATTAAAAGGTCCACACACTTGGCGCGTAGCAATCTCAAACAAAAAGTAAAGTCATTCCCTGTCTAGACAGTCAGAACAACGACACGTATATATGTTGATGTTCCCAGAAGCCATTCCCCAAAAGGATATCGGGTTGCAGATATAAAGCTACCATTTCAAACAGAAACATAAAAAAACAAATGCTTTCTTGAGCATTGCCTTCAACTTGCCATCCAAATAAAATCAAATAGAATCATCAATACGATTAGAAGGACATTCATGCACGTATTTCAGGTTCCAAGGGGTATCTGCTGCTGTATTTCATCATTCGTCGCCCACCCCAAAAGTTCCTTTCCTCTCTTCGTACCAAATTAATTACTTTATCACAATCTAAAGACTCAAGTAGAAAAATAAAACGTTCTAACTTTTCTGCGAAAGATAAAAATCCTTCAACTTACGAGTAAGTGCAGAAATACTTAAAGAAATTAATCCATCAGGACTTGACAAAAGTAAAAGTCTCTTAAGAGACGAGTCGAGCAGTTAATGTGACTTAAAAAAAAAAAAAGTTCACAAACAAAAACCAAAGAAATGGAAACAAAACAAACTTATTGTGATAGCCAAGGACTCAACTAAGAAATTCTGGTTCAAAAAATGACAGACATTGTGCAATTTGTCTTGCGTTCATTTTGTGTGATTGTCCAAACTAAAAACAGAATAAAAACGACGACTCGTTCGTCGGCCAACCACAAAGGAGTAGAACTTTGTTTTAAACTTTAACTAGGTTTGGAAAAATGACCTCCTTCTGAAGGATGAAGTAGAGTTTGTTGTTTTATCAGTAACTGATGCATCGCTGCCATATATTAAGTAAGGGTGAGGGTTTACTTTTTTTTTATATCATAACGTGATCAAAAACAAGTCCTTCAACGTAGTTTCCAGCAAATTGTTGGAAGGAGTTTTAAAAAAAAAATAAAAAAGGAGATATGGAGTAGGATTAATCTCAGTGAAATGTTGATGTCGTTTGAGAGGACACTGAAACTGGATTTTGTCGGAATAATAGATAATGGATCCAAAGAAATATTGATGTCGAAAGAGATTTTGAGCTAATGCCGAACCGGAAGGGTGGTGGGTCACATTGCACGACATTGGTGGCCAATTCAAGTCACCCATAGCCTCAAATCGTTCATGCAGAATGTACAACGCGGCGTCTTCTGATGTGTTACATACTGAGCCGCTTCCTGCTGAAACTACATGTTATATACCTCCGTATGTATCAAATCGGTTAGCATCGCTCTGTAGCGCTCGGGGTTGATAGTGATGGCCTTACTAATATAATATTTATAAAAAGTCAATGACGAAATCGGCCCAAAATTCGCAACAAACCCGTATTTTTCTGTGGTGCTTTGCCGCCTGATGAACTACGTGTAGGTTGACGTCGTCCAAATATATGACAATTTTGCCTGCTAACATAGCTTTTGATCCGAACAATCGTCTCGTCGCTACAGATGGTTTTCCGGTCAATCTTCCAAACTCACCGAAGTCCACTTAGCGAACAAACCTACTTGTCTATGTTGTCGTTACCCTTGAGCTCCTGGATCAGTTGGAGCTTGTACGGGTGTAAGCCCAAGTGCAGACGAAAAATTCGTCAAGTTAAAGATTGCGAAATTCAGACTTCTTGTGCAAATCGTAAAATTGACTCTGTCGGGCTCTTCTCCACACTTTTAGGGAATAGAGACCGCTGCAATGTTTTCGATCGATCGGTAGGTATGGCGTCCCTTTGACCTACGGTTGTTGCTGATTGTTTATACCGAACCGGTTTACTCGAAATTGGCCACCAATTGTTGTCCAGACTCCAGATCTCCTGGCTCGATTGGCTTTACAATCTTTTGTCATGGAGCTTGAGTTTCACTTGCATTTAAAACTCACATTCATTTTAGTGCGCCATAATACAAATAAAAAATAATCACTAGGTACCCCGGAGCATTCCATGCATCGTCCTTTTCCATTACTAACTACATACAAGTAATTTAGTAATTTAAACTGCCCGAACAAAGTTGAAACTCAACGGATAAGCGGCTTAGAAGAAAGTAAGTGCCCCCATGTTCGTACCTTAATTTCAATCAACTTGTGCTTGCGTACAACCGTTAGGTCGACAAAAAAGTAGTCCGCCTTTTAATAAAAACACATCTCAACTTTGCAGTAAATGTAAACCAAAATGTCACTCCCTCATCACAGCATGTTTCACTAGAAGAAGGTACATCCGATACTTGACATCCACCCTAGTCTCAGAGATTATTTCGTCCTTGATCATACCTCCGGCATAATCCTATTATATAAAGTAATTTGGGTTTTTAGATTCATTTTGTGACTTAAGGATTTTTTTTTCTTAAAACACAGGCCTGTCCGTCCGTATTTCCTGAGTGCACGTAACGCTAATGTCTGCTTTATTACGGTTGGTTTTTTTTTATCCTATCCATCAGATCGTCATCCTGTGAGGATTTTTAAAATTCCATGTCACAAAATATATTTCTATACCTACTATTTAAAAAAAAAAAACCGACAAAGCGAATGGCATTACGCTTTTAAGAAGGATAACATCAGTTGTGATGGTCTAGGGCCTCCACACAGGGAGTAGGCAAGAGCCAGATGACTGCGTATAAGAAAAACCACAGTGCAAGACAAGACGCCCGTACATTTATACACTTGTATGTATATATCTTTGAATGTTTATCCTTTCCCCTTCGAAGCGCACAGCGATGATGAAAGGCAACGTTGGCTATATAAGATCTAAAATATCCTTAAGCTTTACAGACAATCACAGCTCTCCCTTCGTATACACTATGTCGTCGTCTGCGTTTATTAGTTGTTGTACCTACTTTCCTGCTTAGGGGATGTCTTCTTATATGAAGGTCCCTTCTTCACTACGGTATGTGAATATGGGTGGTGGCTGGGTTTTATGGTGGGTGGTCTTGGGCGTTGTTTCTGAAAGCCCAGACACCGCCAGGATGACTGGCGTCGGATAATTTCTTTTTCGCAACGAGATCGCTTTTCAATTTTTTCATATATAAGGGAGAATGGGGACCGACCAACATAGACTCTATATAATAGTTCGCTTCAGGGTCGACTAAGATGAATGTTTGTGAAGATTGTCTGCACAAATATAGGGGTGAGTGTGGATTATGCCCAGCCACCCCGGCAAGATAATGTCGCGCAATTTCTTAATGACTTTAATGAATGAGCGGCGAAAGGAGCACAAATGATATGACAAGGGCACTCGTCACATGGTAAGTCTGCCTTGACTAGCCAAGCGGCATTCATTGAAAATTTTCGCAGCTTTTTGCACATCTATTGGGTGGTATTTGGCGTATACCGTAACAGAACAAAACTACACCAAAAGTCGTTTGACTAAAAGCAAACCTACAGCTGTGTAATATACCATTCGCAGCAAAAACGAAAACGACAAACAATGGGAAAAAGTGTTTCTACGCTCAGTGCATTTGGATGTGAAGTAAATGACTTGTAAGGACAACGCGATGTTAAACAGAGCATAAAAATAAGGATTTCGAATGCGCACGAGGAAGGATAGGTGAATTGCAGCGCACCTTGGCCCTAATCGGATGTTGTAACAGGAGGTTAGGTACTTGCTGCCGGCGCAGTGATATCATTCGGGGAGCAGAACGCACTGTTCTTTTTTTATATCTGAGTATTTGGGCTAATGCATTCTGTGTTAGAATTTACTTTAAAAGAAACAAAAGGAGGTGACCCGGTTTGTTGTCTGTTCTCTCAATCATGGGGCTAGGATTTCCGACCTGATAGCCATGAACAATATCCCTTCGTGCTTGAGAGTGTAACCCTAGCACTGGGAGCTGAGATAAAATTGTTAAGCAGGTTAAGTTGGTTCTGCAATAAGTTAAATGAAAATCAGGAGGATCCCGCAAACTACCGGGGAATTTCATTTCGCAATGCAACACTTCACTTCACATCCATACCTTATATGAAAGGCTCAACAACTGGGTGCAAGGGGAAAAGAGGCTAAGCGAAGTTTCAAAGCGGATTCCGTAAAATTCATCCGGCCATCGTCAATATTTTTGTTCTTCAGTTCAGATTTCAAGGCTGCCTTCGATACCATCAACAGAAAATCACTATTCTAAAGGGTTTTTCAATAAGAGCGCTACAAAAGTTTTTTTTCAATAAAACAAAAACGGTTTGGATATCATTGAAATTCTTTATGCCTGTGAAAATACGTTCGATGCCATTATGTGTGGAACTAGATTTCTTTTGCATGGCCACCACGGGCACGCTTGCAGAAGTCCAGACGCTGAACCCAATTTTCGACGGTTTTCAAGCATAAATCGGCCGATACTGCTGCAATTTCACGTTCGATATTCGTAAAAAGTTCATCAATCGTCGCTGGCTTGTTGGCATAGGCCATAGACTTGACGTAGCCCCAGGAAATAGTCTAACGGCGGCGTCAAATCGCACGACCGAGGCGGCCAAGCGACTGGACCATTTTGTGAGATAACACGTTCTCCAAACTTGGTTTCCAATAAATTGATTGTGACATTCGCTGTGTGGCTTGTGGCGCCGTCCTGTTGGAACCACGTGTCCTCCAAGTCCATATCATCCATTGGGGCCAAAAATATTAGGTTATCATTGAACGGTAGCGATTCCCATTCACAGTAACGTGCCGGTCTTGATCATTACGGAAGAAGTACGGCTCAATGACGCCGCCGGCCCATACATGCCCAATGATGACTCATGGAATACGTGTGGATTGCTGCCTGACCAATACGGCATATTTTGTTTATTGACGAAGCCATTCAGCCAGAAATGAGCCTCATCGCTGAAGAACGTAGCGCTCTTAACGTTGAGGCAACTGACTCCGAATTTCGGTAGTAAATTTTAATAATTTCGACTCGTTTTTGGCTCGTATATCCATCTTTCCATCATGAAAAGAAAAACCTTACTGAAGAGAAATGTCAAAAGAGCGCCAAGAAATTCGGCGTCGTTTGCTGTCCCTGTCGCTCTACTTTTGTAGCGTCCCTGTTGAAAAACCCTTTACTTTACAAAACGAAGATATAACTACCTATCTGAATGGTCTAGATTGGATGGTCTTATACGAATATTGTAAGGAAGCGCTGTTATATAGCTCAAGAATCATTAAAGTTTTTAATCTTGTATATAAAAACAAAAAATCTTTGAGGTGCTTGAATCATAATTTTTGTTTTAACTAAACTAAAAGTCATAAGAATCTAACACCCGTATTAATAGTAAACCCGCAAATACCCTCCAACTCGTATGTTACCTAGCAACTAGCTTAATAAATAACATATTAGTTAAATAATCTTATTAATAAATGAAAATAACTCATATTAACCAGCTGGTTTTCTCTAAAATAGCTACATAGAGCTGGCATCACCTAACCAAATTGTACTGAAAACTGCTGAAAACTATTACATATTAGCTGTCATCACGGCTGGCTACTAAATTTCATTTGTGACAAATGAAAAAGAAAAAAAAAAAAAAACAGAAAATAAAGGAAAATTTGTATTTATAATTTTCAATGTTTTATTTGTAAACATTGTCATAGGGTTTTTTCTTTTTTTCTACACTGTTTTTCGAGTTGGTTCCGTAATTTTTAAAAAATAAATTTAATTATATGTCATTTTGACGATAACGAAGTTTTTTGAGAGTTATTGGCCGCGTTCCACTGCCCGCTAGATGAGCAGCGGCATGTCAAACTCCATATAAAAAAAATTGACATTTTACCATTTGCGCTAGTCGTCTAGCACTTTTTGTGAAATATCCCTTTCAGGGAAATTTCTCAATCTAGCGCAAAACTACCCGCTGCTTTGAGAGAAAAAAAACAAAAAAACAGCTGTCAATGGAAATCGTTCAAACCATAGACAAACCATACTGAGACCCCCAACTGGCAATCCTCTTGCCGCTGGCCCCCTCGATTTTTTTTCAAATTCGCCATTTTGTTTTCCTATCGGTGTTATTTGAATTTAGAATCCGTGTGAGCAACAAAAAAAAAAGCGAACCAAAAAAAATGTGGTGAGTTTTCTTTTGACAGAAGTCGATTGACAAATGTCAAAATATATAAACACAATTTTATTTTTCCTGCAACAAATTGAAAGAAATGTAAGTTTTCGCGTATTTTTAGTGTTTAAATTAATAAATAAATAAATTATATGTCTTATAGATTTGTCCAAGCTGCAGGAGAATACACGCCAACAAGAGTTTATGGCCAATTTCATGGAATACGAATCACAAACTGAACAGGCGAACGTTGAACAAAAGCGTACCTATCGATAACAAAAAGCGTAGGAAGACCGTGATTGTAAGTTGATTTTAATTTACATGAACCTGACGACGAATTGATAACCATTTTGTATCCACTTCTAGAAAGATACCAAGCAACAGCAGCATCGTGTCCAATCGGCAACGTGACCAGGAGGACAATCTCAAAATGTAAGTACATATATAGTAAAAGTTGTGCAAATTGATTTCTGAACCTTTAACACTAGGCAAGAGGAAAGTTTCGCACGCCAGGAGGCAATGAGCCGGCAAACTATCGAACTACTCGAGCACGAGATGTGAACCAAAGCCAAGGTAGACTGGGAGAATCATGACATCAACCTTAAACAGATTCGTCTAAATTATTGTCGCAGCAGCAACGTGACCAGGAGGACAACCTCAAAATGTAAGTACATATATAGTAAAAGTTGTGCAAATTGATTTCTGAACCTTTAACACTAGGCAAGAGGAAAGTTTCGCACGCCAAGATTTGTTAAATAAGAAGCCCTAATTACCTGCGGAATCCCGACAGTAAAATAAAATATTTGTTAGTCAAAAACTAGAATTATTCTCGCCGCAACAACTCTCACCAAATTGAAATTAGAGCAAAGGATCGATATAAGGTTTGATATCTTACGCAATTCCCTAAAGACTAATACTTAATTTAGCTTGATTATATTTTATTTGCAGGAATTACATATTGAACTATCTTACCATCTGCCCTAATTTACAAAACTTCTTCGTGCAAGCACTTGCCACACTCTTGGCAAAAATAACAACATACGGATGGTTCAACACATACAAGAACGATAAAATATTTCAAAATATTCTCGAAGATGTAAAGAAGTTTCTCCAGGTTTGTTTATAGATTGTCAAATTGGCTTTCGTTTGAATGTCTTTATGCTTTCAGCAAGGCTCGGCTGAGTACATGTACAGTAGGTGTGCAAATTCTATGGCAATTGGTGTGTGAAATGAACTCGTTGAAGAGGCAGATGTGAATTTGTGTTTCTCGAAGAATCGCAAAATCGACACATCCTTTCGCGACCAACAGTTGTACGACATTTTTCTGTTGTCTTGTTCGCTGCTAGTAAAGCAAGAGACAATAGCAAGAAATTGAATTAGATGGATGAATCACATCAAGTGTATGTTGATTGGAAATGATAGTTATAAGCAGTTCGACTATTAAATTTCTTGTTGTTTATTTCAGTCTTATATCACATATTTATTGGCAGCTCCACCGATTAGTCTTCGGACGATATGAACAGTGTCCAAGTAAGTAGCGAATCATTTACTCTTTGTAATTTTAAATAAAAAAAATATTTGCAATTACAGATTCCTACTTCATGGCAACCGGCATTTCTTGATTCGAATACATTGAACTTGTTCTTTGATCTCTATCAGATTCTGCCTGGACTGGAAATGTTAGTTGTAAACAGTTGTACCAGGAAATCAGAATCCAAAAAATTGGAACAAAAGAGTAAGCAGCCACAGCAAAGAGACACTGAGTTATTGTAAATGATTTCAAAATTAACATATCTTTAAAGAAATGGTGTTTATTTATTTGGGTTGCAGGCAAATACTGTCTTGTATACTACTAACAATCAATAAATCCTGCAGCAAATTTGCGAAGCGACTATATGTGTGTTTTCTTCGACTTTTTAATTTATTCTAAAGCGTTCCTTGCTGCAAAACTTAGAAGTAGAGAGTTATTCTTGCTACCAAATGGAAAAACAGCCCCGAACAACAATCCACAACAAAGCAGCCGTTCATATACACCTCCAAATGCTCGGTGGCAAAGGAGGATTTAAATCCATGCTTCGTGCAATCGGTGACCAAATCGAAAGACTACAAACCATGAAGCTTGTCGTGACCTCAGTGGCAAGAGATAACGATATTAACGGAAAGAAATGACTTAAGGCTTACACATACGGCAAACTGGATGAACCCAATGAAGAGCCATCGACATCCAAAAAGGAAAGACCATCCATTTCATCTATATAGAATTAACAAATCTTTATTTACTATAAATAAACGTATAATACACAAGTTAGGTTAGTTAAACCGAATAAAATGATCCTATGTCCAAATCTGGTAATCATTGTGTCGTAAATTGAGATGAGACCCATGCCAGGCGAAATTTAGTTTAGTGAGTATAAGCTCCTCCGAGTTAAATCGTATTCTGGAAATAGACATTTTTTTTACTGCATATTCAAAACCACAGGTGCATAACACTTACTTGATTGAGTACCAGATTCCCGTTGAATGGTCAATGATCTTTCCCTTCTCCATTTGTCTCGATTTTCCACCTCTTGCTGGAACTGTATGATGC
Organism: Cheilosia vernalis; assembly: GCA_949126925.1. Taxonomy (NCBI): domain Eukaryota; kingdom Metazoa; phylum Arthropoda; class Insecta; order Diptera; family Syrphidae; genus Cheilosia; species Cheilosia vernalis. Next base: position 48,914,446 of record OX421360.1, read on the forward strand.
ACTCTAGGAAGGCAACCATCAATATCTAAATTGCAGCATTTTATTGTGAAATATCATTGCGTTGCTCCAAGTTGTTGTCTGTGTGGTTCACAGCAAAAGAATCTTGTGCTGCACATCATTCGAGACGTGTTGCAACATTTTCACATAAAATACTTGTTGTTCTCTAGGGCACGTACGGCAGCAGTAAGTTCGGCGACCTCCTTCCACAGGTCAACATTTTGATTCTGAAATGTGAGCGTTCTTTTGTTTTAATGAGGAATTATGTTCTATATCTATATACCAAGCTTACATGTAACTAAAACACTTGGCAGCTTCCTCATAATTGTTGGATTCTTTATCCAGTTAATACGCTTCAAACTTTGTAGAACAGGATTTATTCTCTACGGAGCTTTGTACCTGGACATCAAAGTTGTTGGGAAATAGTTTTTGCGCTTATAATACGTTCCTTTGCCACACAAGGATCGGTGGAACGTGCTTTCTGGACTTGAGCTATGATGTAGTTTTCTCCAGTACTTAAATCCATTGCACAAACTTTTATTAAATCCACGAAATCGAAAACTATGAAAACAAATAATTAAAATGTCAAGTCAAATGGAAATGAGCTTGACAAGAGTGGTGAATCTGTTGTGTCAGTGTCAGTGTCAGTTTCAACCGTGGTGGGCTGTGACAATCGTGACTGTGTTCAGACGCACAGCTTTTTTTTTAAAAAGAATTGCAACCCAAATTTGGTGAATAAGTATATTCTTATCTCAGTACATTTTCATCAATTTTCATATTAGTTGTTTTATAACATTCCGTAGGTATTTCTATTCAACAAAAATACTAATTAACGTTTATTGTTCCATTATAATACCAAAAGATACGACCTATAAATATATTAATGTAGGCTTTGAAATACGAGACATGTAAAAATAAAACAAATACAAATACGTATACTCTATTTTAAATTATATATAAAATAACGGAGAAACTCATAATTTATACTTAATAACAGCAACGATATTAATGTTGGTATTTATAAATTATAACTAAACTTCAGAAGTATACTAAGCGACATTATGTGTTAAGCATATTCTACTCGATTTATGTTAACTGCCTCACGAATGTTCGCTAAAAATGTTTTTATTTGTTTATTATTCTTCAGAACTGTTCATCTTTCTTTTATGTCAAATAAATATAGAATTATTTTTGAAAATTGGTCACTGTCCACACAAAATTTTGTTGTAATAATTATTTTCAAATTTAACGGATAAAGTTCTGTGAACGCGCCCAGCAGCTTTGCCCACACCGGAAGCCAGATTTTAAGCAGCGGAAGTTGTTACGTTTTTTTGAGGGTGTGTTGGTGAGCCGGATTTTTTGAAGTTTCTTGACATTAGTCAATACGAATTCCTATGTATCAATACTAGCGCAAAAATTTGTCACAAGCCCATGGTAATATAGCTTGTAGGCAAGTAACGGAAAATCGGCCGGAGTTGGGGGTCTCAGTATTGTCTCTGGTTCAAACGTCTAATAAATAATAACAAAAATACGAAGCCGAGCTGCAATTGTGATGAAATTGGTAATAAGGTAAGTAAAATAGCAGTTCCGATATTATTATGGTTTCTATAACATGTACCATTTCTTTTTAAATGCAGTTTGGAAATAATTATGCGACACAAAATTATTTATGAAGGCAAGTCATATGTTTTTGATGCCAACAAGTCAAATGTCATTTTGCCGCTGCCGCTGCCGCTGCCCGAGCGTTCCTTCATCAGGGATATTTTGTGCTAGAAGACTAGCGGGCAGAGGAACGCGGCCATTGACTCGCTAAAGCCTGAACTACATCCAAACAAAAGTGGGAAAAAGTACAAAAAAAAAATGAAAAGCTTGAAATTCATTGAAAACACACGCGTATTTAGATGACATCTATGAACAAAATCTAAACTAAGGAAGCTCAAAGCTTTTTGTGTTTACATTTCAAATTTCCAGAGCAATTATAAACAAATTAAGGCTGGGAGCGCACGTGCGATTTTTTGTCGCACCGATAGAAAAATCGTATTCGCAAAAATAATGTCAATGCACACATATGCGACCAAATAATCGCTGCGGTTATTTAGTTGCATAGGTATGTGTGCTTTCATGTATAACACAATGGGTCTCATATTTTTGCGAATGCAACAACGACAACGATTTCTTAATCGCAACGATTTAAATCGCAAGTGTGTGTATATTGCTTGAAGTTAATATGGGTTATTTATTTTGGCGGCAATCGCGTCCCTCTAAAAATGGAACAAATAGCGGGTTAATAAACCCTGCGATTTGTAGATGTTGAGTGCGAGCATTCACATTGAAATGTGTGTGTTACATTTTTTGCGACTAAGCAGTCGTGCGATTTAAATCGCATGTGCGCTCCTAGCCTTAGCCGAGTGAAATGAAAAAAGAGCTTTTCCCTTTGAAACTGACAGGAATTATATGATTGAAACGTGATCTACCGGCAAATCGCTAGGGGTCGCTTAAGAAGTCATTTAGGTCAATTATCTGCGAATTCATCTCATCGAATATGTATAATTTGAAAGCCATGTTTGATTTCGAAAAAAATGAATAATTAATTGCGACATTGGCTTGAAAGATAGGAATCTAGTTTAGTCTAGGTTTAGATCTTTAAAACAAAAGACCACAGCGGCGACTCCGTAGGATATTTTCTGGCCATCTGTGGAGTTTCATATACCAATCTGTTCTAAAAGTTGGGCCTTTATTTCCATTGATCCAGTGGATCCCAAATAAAGTATTCTTAAAAGTCAACCTATTGCTTTGTGTGCCAAAGTGCCAAAATTCTAAAGATCTGTCCTATCCTCTGCCATTTTAGGTGGTGACACTTTTGCCACAGTGCAAAATGCCAACAATTTTAAGAAGCACTGTTATTATTTTTTACAAACTGTCCACCTTATATATTATTCCTCTTATAAGCATTCATAAACAGTAATTCTTCTAACGCCACAACTTTTCTTCTCTTTACAGCTGGTGGGCGGTGAATTTGATATGGAATTAAATTTTGTGATACAAGATGCACAAAATATCAAACACATGCTAGAACTATTGGACCATTGTCCGCCCAATCTTCAGGTAAGTCATATGCAAATCAATGCCCTTCCCAATTAAATATTGATGAACATTGAACATGAAGTCGTGGTGCATACATTACTTGAATTTACCTTCAAAACTGTGTGTAGAATATTCTCATTCTCCACCTCACACTTCATTGAAATTCAAATTGCCCGTAAGAAATCAAGAACGTGTCTGTGTGGGGGGTTTAAGCACTGCAATTAGGGAAACCTTCCTCTTTATCGGCCACTTCAATTGTTACGAACATTGTCTTCAGTATCGATCTGCTATTGCTTCACAGATTCATTAAACAAGCAGGAAAATCCTCAGCAATTTATAAAGTAAACAAAAAATACATTTCAACATTTTACCATTTACAGGATGAAGTGCAAAAAATATATCTGAATGCGAAACTTTCTCGGGCAACATTTTGGAAATTTTATTTGGATTAAAGTTTTCGCCTTAAGCCATCTGAAACTCCACTCAAAGTTAGGTAAGCCCATCATCGTCTGTGTCATTATTAACTTTACAAGAGAGATTTGTATATATTTCGTGTCTTATTTGACAAGAACTTGTGCTTTCGGTGGCTTGACGAAACAGATATACATACGGAATAATGATACAGTGTACAGAATGATGTGAGAACGGTTTATTCGAACATAGTTGTAGATTTGTTTTCTGAGCGATGTGCCTGTCATGGCGTCGTCCTCCGTGAAAATTGAGTTGAATGCTTGAGAAAAGTTTCGATTGTGTTGTGGTATTGTTGGAAAATGCCTCCATATTGGTGTGAGGGAAAATGTTGTTTTAGTTGGTTCATACAGGAAGACTTTCTAATGGAGAGAACTTGGCAAAAGTTGATACAAGGAAATACCGTTTTCTGTACGCACCGAGCAGTCCAACTGTTCAGGCCATTGCCCTTGCGTTTGAGAGGTCGTGGGTTTAACTACTTGGGAGGTATCATCTAATGGGGAAACGTTCCACACTAAAAAGCCAAGTCCCACCTAGAGGGACACAGAACGCAGTTCTTTGCAGATCTGCTTTGCCAGGAAATCACAGTTTTTATTGATGAAAATACAGACCATCGTAAACAGCCTAAAAGTACTTGTTTAGCTTTCTTTTTGAATGTTTTGTTTCGAAAAGTCCAAGTAACACCTTGCGGCTTAAAACCTTGATCAACAGCTATTTTAAGCCAAAATAAAATCCATGCTTTAAATAGTGTGAAACCAAGAAAAATGACGAGAATAATCTGTGATACATTCTACAGTTTTGTAAGCCTCAAACTATGTCCAACCAAACCAGGGATTGTTTGACTAAACGAGTCAAAAGTTGTTGGACGTCGAGATAAGACAGCATGTAAAGGGCTTGATTCCTTACACCGATTACCAACATCAGATCCTCGAATTGTCCATTAGAAGGCCAAGAACAAGGTGATGAACACTATTAGAAAAAAAATCAGCTACCCAAATCTAACCAAAGTTTGGCCTCCATAACGAGGAAGATGAGAAAGATGAAACTGACGTCTTACCGTCAATGCTCCGTACGCAATGGATTAAAGTATATGATGATCCAAATCAAATGAAGTCAATTCTAAAACTGCAGACTAACACCTATAAATAGCAAGCCGGCTGCTTTTAAAGACTGAGATATAAAACTTGAGGTGAAACTTAGAACCAGGAATTAAACAAATACAAAAACTTAAACCAACTCTTGGGAACATATTTCTCCCACAGGGAACTTTCCATCTAACAAAAAAAAAAAAGAAACTCCCTTTAACTTCAAGTGGTACTTCTGCGGAGAAATAGTTCATCCTGAAAATTTCGCCTTCAACAGATGAAAGATTCCTAAGAAAATTCTCCTTTGAAGGATTTCATGTAGTTGCACGTTCGGCGAATATTTGTTGATTCTTTTCCGTTTACCAAAGTTGTGCTTGTGTGTCGTTTTTTTTCCTATATAAATACCCTTTGTTGGTATGTCAATAATTAGTAAGAGTTGCAACTTTGAACAAAGTTTGTTTGAAGCCTAGAAGTCTGGAGCTGCGTATGCGGTGTGTGGGAAGAAAACTTGTTTGATTACTTTTTCAAGGGGGCTGTGCTATACGAAATTAAACGCATAAGGATATTATGATGATGATTCGTTGCACTTAGTTGTGAGGGTGTATTTGCCAAGAAACGTGTGAGGAGTGGCAAAAAGTCAGACAGATTATCTACCCATCTTTGGTAACGGTTTGAAGGCACACGTTTGTGACAATAATATGGTCTCAAAATGATTGTCTTTATACGTCAATCGAAGTCGCAGACAAAGGCTTTCAACATTCTTTAAGGAACTGACAAGGGTACAGTGTGAAAATTGTTTCATAAGGTAGTTATTCCAATTGAGTCATCTGAAATCTTAGATTGTTTATAAATAGCACAAAATAAAAAACAAATTTCTAAGTTTGGGAAAATGACACCAAACAACTAGTAGATTTTCTTCAGGCTCACTGCAAGCTACACCCATTCCATATAAGTGACATAAACACTTATATGGAACTAGCTGTGCCCGCAACTTCGTACGCGGCGTGAGACTGTGTAAATTCCCAAAAACAGGCATGACAATGAAAAGAATAACCTATGTCCTTCTCAGAATCTTAACTAACATTTCAAAAAAAGTTTCATCGGAATCTGTGCAGTAGTTTTCACGCCAACCGCGAACATATGAAAACGGCTACAGTTTTATTATATGTATAGATATAGATAGGTGTAGCTCAAGACACAGAAAAACTATGAGATGAAGGACTTTACAGAACCTCCAGAGAAATTCACACTTCATTTCCATTCATAAAAGCAATTCTTCATAGGCTTGTTACGACCTTAATGTATTTCTATGTTATAAATACAATTTTTATTTTTGAGCGAAACAACGAGAAAACCCACAATTTAAGAAGAAAAAAAAAAAAAATAAATCAATAAATAAAATAAGAAAGGCTAGAAAACGTTATTTAAACATTTAGGAAATAGATAATTTAACAAATCAATAATTTAACGAATAAATTCACAAGCAAATAAATTAACTGATAAATAAATTGACAAATAACTAAATTAACAAATAAAAAAATTAACAAGTAAATAAATCATCAAATAAATAAATTTACAAAATACATAAATAAATTAACAAATAACTAAATTAACAAATAACAAAAAAATAACAATAATTAAATAAATCATCAAATAAATAAATTTACAAAATAAATAAATAAAGAAATAACTAAATTAACAAACAAATAAATTATCAAATAAATAAATTAACAAATAAAATTAAATGACAGGTATACAGCTCAACAATAAAAAAAAAAAATATATTTACAAAAGGAAATAAACTTGTATACAAGCACAAAAGGAGAAAACCAAAAAATATATATACATGTATGAAAAAAGCTCCAAATTAATACCCAAACAAATTTTTGAATATCTTTTGCGTAAACAAATTTTTTGTTGATTTAGTGCACCACTCCTTTGTCCTTTGACATATAAAATGGATTGGAATGGGTCAAAATTCTGGAAGCACTCACTTTTTACCATTTGTGGTTTGCTGAGTTTTGTAAAGCAGAGATGTAGAGATACGTTTTTTTTCAATCTGTATTTTTTTTTATGTAGAACTCCCCTTTTATGAATTTTTATTTTTTTATTAAATTTCGCATTTTTTTAAATTTGCTTTCAATAAACCCCTTTTGTTTTTTTTTTTGTATTGGTAGGTACCTAATTCAATTTTTTTTTTTTTTGTTTTTTAATCTTTTAATCCTATAGGCTTTTCACCAAATGATTCTAAAATGTGAGTTGTGACACTTGTTCGGTCAGCCATTTTGCTGAATTTTCTAAATATTGCAAAAGGTCTGTTTGTTTCAACTACCCAACGAGGAAGTCGTTTTCGTGGTGTTTTCGTGGAAAACGAGTTTAAACGATTATAAACTAAAATATGTATGTATATGTATGGGAAAACTTCTGTTTTGTAGAAGTTTTCGCGAAGACCCGGTTTTGGGCTCGGTGTGAAAAGCCTCGTGAAAAGCCTATGAATTTTAAAATGCTTCATTTTATTTGTTTTATAAATTGAAAATTGTTTTTCAACATCTATTATTTTTTATTTTATGTTGTTTATATTTGTTAGTTCGTAAAAATATAAATAAGCTAAATTTGTATCCTTTTAAATTGAAAACCATAATTTTTTAAACCAGAACGGAATTTTTGTGTGAGAAGACAGTATTTTCCAAAGGAGAATTTTGAGAACAGCATTTCGACCCATACAAAATCTTAAAACAATCATTTTTAAATGTAGGTATCCACATCGAACATCTGTGATCTTCAAGTTGTTTTATATCAGGCACTTGAAGTCCCATTACGTAGCATATTCTGCTTCATTGTCTCTCCACCACAATGTAAGTATCATCCGTGACGAGGAAGTATTCACGCTGAACTCACTTGGTAATGCACCTAAACCTAAATCACCGCAAATTCTCATTCAGTTGCGATACCATAAATCGGTTTTTCCCTCTTATGAGAAGCGATTTTCCACAACAGAAACACCTTTTCACCTTTGCTGTTACATCACGTAAACATGTTAAATGCTTTACGACTTCCCAACTACGGCAGCCGTTCCCAAACAACACACCACACTTCATTAACGATTCCGATCAGGATTGCAAAAGCGATTTCAGCGACTCCTTATGTAGAGAGCGGTTGTATACCACTTGCTGCGCACCGCCGATACGAAGACTGCGGAGCATCCGAATTTTATTCGCATTCTCTTTTAAATGGCTGCAAGGATCACTTACTTTGTTTGATGGCCATACGGATTCACAACATTCACCACAGCGCAGTGCTATATATAAACTGCGTCCAAGCTGACTGCCGCCGCCCATTTCGCACATAAATATTTAAATATCACCGCATATTTACATAAAATTCATGAAGAAGAACACACCCTTCAACGCTTCGGTACAGTATGCAAGAAGCAAGGACTCTTCTTGTCCATTATCCCTTATCAACGGGAGTTATATGTAGCCGAGTCGAATTGGAATTTACTCCTTTTCTGTTTACACTTGGGATGGTTGGCAATAAAATAAAAATCACAGGATACGCACTACAAATTACTTGAACCACAATAGATTCCGACATCTTTTGGTACACAACAAAAAAGAAAACGGACGAAAAAGGGAGCTTGTACCAACCATAACCGGGTTATTGTATAAGTAAACTAATTGTGAATTGTTGGTGATTATATATTCCTTGCACACATATCCTCGCTGATCACGAATATGGGGGAAGTAACACCGGCTCATGATGTGTACGAGGTGGTATACAGTCACATCCATTCGAAGGATAATGGAATACATTTGCTTAATAACTGATGTGAGTTAAGAAGGATATGACGGCGTCATGGAATCACTTGACCCTGTTTTCCGTATACCTACGAGGTACGGCCGCATTTCAACTCTTGTGTTTCGCTTTGGGTGAAAGGATAACTTTTGTCGATGGAGTTATTTTCTAACGAAATCGATCATCCGAGAGACAAGTCGTATGATGAAGTAGGTATATGAAATAAGTAGGAACATTGTGGCAGATTGTTTAAAGCCTTTGCTAGGAGTAGGTACTACGTGTGCATTTACGCAGACGAGCAATTTTATTGCGGCACGTGTGGCTCCGGCAAAGCATGTAAATATTTAAGCACATCAGCTTGTATTTATTTTTACAACTCCTCCCAGTTTGCTATACTGCAGATAGGACGGTTCAAAAACAGTACTCAATAGTCGGCTCTCCTCATTCGAAGGAAGTCCTTTGGCAGGTTTGTATTTGCTTTAAAGCCTGAAATACACGCAGTATTTATTGCGCATTAAAGGGGTCAGTGACAGATGGAATTTTTATGCAGAAAAAAAAAAAAAAAAAAAACAGAATATCCGCATCATGTCCTGATCATAATGGAATTGCAGAGTAGTCCGCACTCTCGAAGCCAAACTAATCAAACCGCGGAAATGAAAGGGATAGAAAGCGATGAATGAGCTCATGAATTAGTGCTGACACCAACGCAGTGACAGTGTGTGATGAACCACTTTTGATTGCAGTTAAAATGGATTTACAGAGTCACAAGCCGCAAAACCGGCACTCTAATTCATCACACGGTTGCACTTGGGAATTCGATTAACCCTACGAGGCAGGCTGCTTTTCGCCAGGCGCAATTTTCAATGGAAAATAATATAAGGACGAAAAAAACAGACAACAGAAAACCATTTGCATAAATTGCTTTCTAATTTCCATTCAAATTGCCAAGGTGTATAGAGCTCCACAGGAAACCACTCAATTTTATTGGTGATGCATAAACACATATACGGAACCGTTGTCACTGTCTTGTAGCATGTCAGTAGTTGTCACTGAATAGCAATTCAGAGATCATCATCACCTCACTCATACCTCTGTTGTTTGGGGCTCCTCGTGCTTGTCATTGCCTCCTTTGAATTATCATTTTAAGTGGAAATACCAATTTTCCTCGACAAATTTGCTCATTTTTATTATTCACCGTTTTGATGTAGGTATACACAGCGTGCCTTGTTTATCCTGTTGTTCATGTGTGAATGGCTATGTTCCCGAGTGGATGTGTATAACCATAAAGTGGCAACGAAAATAACAAGCTCTGCGTCTGCAGTGAGAATCGTATCTCATTTCATGTTTGTTGATTCGGTGCATTTTGCTATTGTTCATGAAAACGCATTGTACTGTCAGGCTAATGGATCAAGGAGCTCTAATCAAGGCTTTTGTGTTGTTTGCTATTGTTTTTTTAGAAGTCATTCAAATTGGGGATGCTTTGGCCTGAGTGTGTTAAAGTATGGCAGCTGCAGGTTGACTAACATTGAACTCATGGGAAATGATGATCAAATTGTGTGTGCACCTTAAACGGGTCGTCATTTGAATGGGTATTGCATACAAGTACAACGCTCGTCAAAAGTAAAATCAAAAGGTGAATGCACAATGCACTTTAGCATGCCTTAAAGTACATCAGGGCGTTTTTTTTTTTGCCTCCATCTTGGTTTTGATGGAAGTTGTCAGTTGGCTTTATTATGAAGCAGCTAAAGATAAGTTTTCCAGCTCATTGTAGACGACCACCATTTTTGGAAAAGTAAATCCTTTTGAGTAAAATCGGCTGACTTATTTTACCTACGTAGAACGTGTGCACATCTGCTTGGCGAGTGTTTGGTTCTACTTCAGGGGCACACGGTAGCAGAGGAAGGTATCGCTTTAGGATGAGTGCAAAAACCACAAATCAGTTCACAACGAGGGTAAAGTTAAAACTCTGTAAAAGCTGAATTGTCGCCTCGGACTGATATTGAGTAGTAGACCGGTATTCACGCGTGACTCTTAAGCTTCGAAAACCTATTCATCACAGGTTAATAGTGTTTATTTATTATTTACTTAATCAGGTTAGACTGTTAGAGCTGTAAGATCATCACAAGAGATTAAGCTTCATAGTTGGGCCATCGCCATTCCTACAAAAATATATCTACCCTGCTCGCGTCGTAACTTTTTCGCATTCGAGCCTAAAGCAGAGTCTACTCCTCTGGTCTACCCTCTGATAATAGATGCCGAAGGTTTAGAGCTCTAAAATTAGTTCATGATTAAATTTTCATAGGTGTCACAAATACTTGAATGAAAGCGCCTTAGATAAGTAAGATCTACTACAATTTGTTGATCATTATAAACGGATAAAAACAACAAACAACACCACATGCGTTACTTTCCTAAAACCCCACCTCGCTCTCACAGTCTGCCGCAGTAATTCGTACAACAAACCTAGAAGACTTGACTGCCCCTAATCAAATCGAAAAATTTCGTTAAAACTTCGAAGCTACGTAACTGGATAAGTGCCCAAAGCTTGTCATATCGTTTATCGAGTTAGTGTGGAATTTTATTCCACGAAACCGCATCCTCTGGCAAACAATCTTTTCTCATTAGTTTCCTCGCATTAACGAGCAAATTAATCCGGATTGTCATAGCCCTGACACTGATTGAATTTCCCCATTAACCGTTAGCCCCCGTTACTGGCGTATAAATAAATATCTCATCCAATAAAATGATCAAATAATTATCCAATTTAAGTGAGTGGTGTCAAAGGAGTCATGAGTCATTGCCAGGCAACCAACGGCCACTGTCGTTGAGACGCAACAAAAACAAAACAACAAAAAAAATTCCTGGAATATCATATTCCTCCCATGGGGCGGTGGCGAAGGATGTATAAGAAAAACAAGCGGTAAATCCTATAAAGAAACTTCTTCCCGCCCAGAATCCATGCGAAAGACTTTCTCGAGTCTACATTGTAAAAGTAGATATCATCTTACAAGGACCGGCGACCAAATCGAATTTATTGCTAGACAAGAAAAAAATATCATGCTGCACGAAGAAGTTCTCTCTTCCCTATATACACACTCGAATACGATTCATATATCATGGGTGTATGTGAGAAAGAAGGCGAGATAACTTTTCGACCGAAAATAATGTCCCTAAGCCGGGCTAAGTCAAGGGTCTCTTTACCAAATATGATAAAGAAGTCGGTCTGTGTACTATTACGGCAATGGTGATTCATGACACTTCATTTCTTGTTTCACCGCCAGACGAGGGTGTAGGACTGTGTTGGTCCTCTGGGTATGGTTGACCGCGTTAGGGTGCGATGTCAAATGGGTGAATGCACAGTAATCCCAATAGGCAAATGAGAATCGGAGCGTGACTGACTTTAGAGTCTGTCCTTGTGCCCACCTGAGTGGACTTTAATATGTTTAATGCCAGGTCAGAGAGCATATTATGAACAGCCACTTCTACACAAAAGAGTCCTTAAAATGCCCCATAAACAGAAAAAAAAATCCACTCCACCCATCACCTAGTTATCTCTATTTGAGATTTATTATCCGTGATTGTGTATTCCACTTGGTAATTAATTTCATAAAATCCTGAAATTGATACTAAGCCATAATGCACTCGAAAAGTATCCACATACCTACCATACATATTTCATCATAGCTGCCATAACAACATAGATGTTATGGTCCTACCTAGTCCATTAAAATTTATCTTGTTTTAATTAAGTGCTTCACCTAGCAGCCAGCAGCCCCCCTCATATATGATAGCGCCATCACGAGCAGATGAGCCGAGTGCTTGTGTATTAGATCATAAACTGTATTACATCAATAAGTATGCTTTATTATAGGTATACCCTTCAGTTGGTTGATGGCATCTGTATGTTATGTATTTTAGGAGGTGTCAAACAGATTTACTTAGAAGTTTGTTCAACTGGAAACGTGCTAACTAAGCCGCATTGAATTTGTAATCCAGACTAAGGAGTTTGCTTAATTTTATTGGCGAGTAAAGTAAGTAAGCAAAACTTTAAATCCTCCATGAATTGGTAAAGAGAAAGGACTAGCAAGTAAAGCCACGGGACAAAATTTACATGACCAGGGCTGCGAAGAATTCTACTTTTGAAAATCGTTGACTGGCAAATTGTTATACAGTGTTACTCGTATCTGGGAAGATTTAACATTGAAACCACCACAACAAGGAAAAAACAAGCAGTTCGATTGTTTCTTCAACAAAACTGTGTCTTCTCCTAACAGAACACCAATCCGCTATGAAATGACAGTACAACTGTACAAACTCAATCCACTAATCTTTTTTACCTATCCGATGTGTACAATTGTACATGCAGGACCTGAACTAATTTAAACGTATTTTAAAAACAAGTGGATGAGGTTTACCTGGCTGTTCAGTAGGGTCGTCAGGTAGATCTCACACTTGGTAAACATTTGGATGTGTTCATACTATTGCTAGACCACGACATATGTAGATCCTTACGATCGCACAATCCCTATATCGGGGATAGAGTTTGAATCTATCTAAAAATATTGATACTAGTCTCGCTTTAAGTTGAAAACCCTACCTTTTATAGGAATGTAAAAGTTTATTATTATATAAATACTAGTTTCACAATCTTTCTTTTAAAATAAATATTCAAAAAAATATAAAAAATTATGATTGAAAAACCGCTTAAAAATTTAACCCATTCTTAAAAGACACTTCTTTTGCGGGTAAGATTTTTATGAAAATTGCTAAACATAAATAGCTTAACATGGCAACAAGTGCGTTTTGTGACATTTTTTCTACAAAAAAAAATTTAAATAGACTAAATCAATTTACTGTCCTATTTCTTAAAAATAAGTTTATCTTCTGTTTAGTTTGTAGTGTATGTACCTTTTTATTTTTCAACTATTTTGTTTACCGCTTTTAAAATGTCATTGAAATTTTTGTAAAGTGTCTTAAAAGAAACTCCCCACTTGAAAAAGTATAGGAAACTACAAACTAAACGTAGAATAGAATATTTTTTGGAGTGGCCCTTAATAAAAAATATAAAATAGAAACATTGACCAAGTAACAATGGTATTATTGACCACAAATTACTGAATTTATTTAACCTCGCGTTTGGTGTTGTTCCTGTTTAGTAATTCCATATTGTTCTAGGTAGTATAGATCCTTTTAGCGAAGATCACAAATGCCAATTCAGGTGTTATAATAAGAGAATTTCCTGGAACATATATTAGCGCCTCAACTTTATTAAACTATGGTGTATGGTGTTTTCAAATGGCAATACTTCTTTAAGCTACAACCGATGTACTCCATCCCGATACGACAACCTCATTGACAAATAAAAAGAAGGAAGAATATGTGACAGCCAAAAAACTTTAAGAAAAATAAAGCATCAGGCTTTATATAAGTTTTTATAAATAAGGGTAAAATTCAAAGAGCAAAAATATTGCATAATTTAAATTAAATGCTAGCAAACGTATTCGAAAAGATAAGGTAGGTACTAGACAGAATGCACTTCTCAAAGATATATTCTTATTTATCATTTTGTCACTTATACTAATACATTAAGATATAATTATAGTTTTAATAGCAATGTCTGATTTTTTTCCAGTTCAGAAATAGGTATAACAAAAAAAAATTTCGAAAACTTGTCTTCAACAAGCTTTAAATAAATTAAAACAATTTCTTAAAAAAACAACAACAAAACAATTGTGTTTTTAAAATTTAGCCATTTTTAGGAACTTACTTCCATGGAGGTAAACCCAAAGTGATCTGTATTCTCATCAATACGCTTTCCAACCATCGCATCGGCACATTTTGGACAAAAACTCGTGACAATTCTCAGAAGAGCAAAAGCAAAGTCTTATAGGTAGTCTCAGATAATTCTTGTAAGTACTCTCAGACGACAGAAAACCCTGTAACTTGGAAATAGAAAATTTTAATTTGATAAAAGGTAGCGTCTTCTTGGCAGAGAGACAGAATTTGATGAGATAGTAACTGGTGAATTTTGAGAAAATTATTCAAAAAGCAGTTTGTGAGAGACTTTAAGCGAGATCAGCATTCTAGGGATACTACATAATAATTCGAAGATCTGCTGTTCTGAATATTTTTAAAACAAAAGTAGCCTAAAACCTGCCCTTATTTATTTTCACATTTGAGAAATAAGAGCTTTTATAAGTCGGTGGAATAGTTCATAAGTTTTTTTATGGACGTAGAATTTCGCCATTCAGTTTTATATAAATATATAGATCAGTTTCTAAAGGTCGACTAAAAGCCAAGTCAAAAGCGGTCACCAGAACATGACGAATAGTATACTTACTGATTTTTTAAAGCAATCGTCAAGTTGGAAAGAAAATTTTACATTAAAAACCACTGCAACAATGTTTTCCGTCTTATAATTTTGCGAGGGTTTGGGGTCGAAATTCTGGCGAGGCCAAAATTATTTTTTTTAAATTCTGTTTTACAAAATTCTGCAAATAATAAAAAAAAATGTTTGCAAAATGTTAAAAAGCGCGCATTTTTTGCTTTTTTTTATGATAAACATTCTAGCTACTTTGGTGTAAAAGAAGTTTTTTTTATTGGTTTTAAGTTCGTTCTCTTGGTTTAGACAAATATTCTGTTAGTATAGGTACCCTTGTGAGTGAACGTGTGCTTCTAGACTCAAAATGAATATATCTGCAATTAAATCCAATAAAGGAAAATATAAGTTATGTGTGGATGAATGTATGTATTCTTGTGGAAAATTAAGTAAAAATTATAAACAATTGGGCATGTGCAAACCGAATAAAAAATAAGTGTACCTAAAGCACGAATAGTGAAAAATATTTGTTTTTTTTTAAATTCGTAAATCGGAAAAAAAAAAGAATTTGCAGAATTTATTTGTTTAAAATATTGTATTGCCAGAATTTTGCAAGCAGAATTTCGACCCGTTCCCATTTTGCGTAGGACACGATCGAAGAAATGTTCGTCATACCTACTCGTATATCACTGTTTTCAGAAATCGATTATGGCGCTACCCGGCTCAGTGCTCAGAGATTGTTACAAAAAGAAAAAGAAAAAATTCAAACAACTTCTACAAAATTATATTACAAGCATCCGCATTCAGCCGTTCGGACTCGGCATAAAGTTGTAGGTCACTTACATTCGTCTTACAAATAAAAAATAAAAACTCACGCGATCAAATTATTGTGACAAGCTGTACTTAGGGTCCTATATAGTAGCACCAGCCATGTAACTCATTTTCAGTAGACAAGTTGCTCCGCTTTTTCGGTAAATCAAAATGCATGCATAACGCAGTTAGTTGCGCTTCTGTCAGAAGCCAGTCCTTCGCTCAAAGGCGTAACGCTCTATTGGAAATTTCAACTAAATGACTTGGTTTCCTATTCAAAATAAATCACCATCGTACCTGACTAGCTCACTGATGTGCAGCCATTGAACTATACTTTTGGTTGTAGTGTAGGTTCAGTCGAAATTCCATTTCCGATACCTCTCTTAATTTAATTCAACAAATCACACAAGTAACTAATTTCACCATAAAGCATTGATAACTCCGTGGGGTGATTACAAAAACAAATGAGAGGCTCCTGACAATGACACAGCGATAAATCCAATTTTTCCGATCATTATTCCGACATTACCCTTGAATCAGCGTATATCTGCGCGTAGGCCGATAGTAGCTTTGTCATACTCCCATACTGACAGGTTATTTCGTTTTCTTTTTGCGCAAAGGACTGGGCAAACAAAGGGTCTATTTTTTTCATTCATTTGCAGTTGTTAGCCCATATTTGTCATGGCAACAATAACATCATCATCGCTGTGGCTGTGTACACAAGATTGAGGATAAATGACAAATCGACAGAGCAAATAACAAAGAACTCTCACTCACCCTTTTGCATGCGTGGGTCTTGTGTAAGGAATATTTGGGTTTTTTTTTTATCAATTTTTTCTTTGTTTGGGATATTTTCTGTATGTCTGTCATTATGTTTGCACTTGTACCTATGAGCAGGAGTTATGTGGCGTCGGTCCATTGTCATGGGATTTAATCCAGGGACAACGGGGTTGACCGGTCGGTATATCGACCATTAGGGGGCGGGATGTGTTTATTTGGTGCAGAGATTACTGTGATTGAGGACGGTATTTTGGGAGAGATGTATAGATTTTATGGCAGAAATTAGTTTCCAGGGCGACTTACTTCCAAATAGATATGTAGCTCCTCGATTTCGACACATAATGGAAAGCGGTAGTTGAACTCGAAGTAGGGCATGTGAGAAATTGGTTCAGGTTTCTGTTCAGAGCAGATCAATTGCCAACTTTTAATGGATTGACGGATGTGAATATCAATAGTACCTAAGTAAACTGCCTGTCAAATTCTGACGCAGAGTAACCCCCGTTGTCCTATTTATCCGTCGACTTTACAACTTTTCGATTACTTTCACTGGCACTCTCTAAAATTAGAATCCATCTCCAATCAAATATCTGTCACTTTCATGCTCCGAAAAAAAATTCCCACCTTCGGCCAACTTTTTCTATATGTGCGAGTAGGTAGGTACCTCTACCTATTCATTTATGGGTACAGGTCTCCCATAAAACTTTGTAACAAACAACACGTCACTGCATTGAATTCTTCGCAGAGAAATTATCATACACCCAGAGACGCATACAAAACATACCATAAAATCGGAACAAGTGTGTGAGCGACAACCTACGACGACTCTAATCCAGCCCAACAAAGGACACAGATAGAGAGAGAGAAAAAAGAACGTATGGTGAGAACTCCCCACAGCCAAAGTTGACAATCTGACATTAGTTATGCCAGATGGTGTACAACACCTCTCTGTCATAATAATTTGCATACATTTCACCTGTGAGTAGGTGTACAATGCCAACTTGAAAAATAAAGTAAACGTGTAGGTAGAGTCTCGGTGCTGCATCTGCTGGCATTTTGAATATCTAAACCTCAATCCGTCGTCGTGTCGCCCCCAAATGAAAGGCATCTCGTGCATACTGCTTTCCTTTTCCATATTACCTATGCTATTGCTGGCTGTTCTGCCGTTTCAACGAGAGCAGCGCAAATTCGCTTCACGAAAAATGTCTTGACATGGTTTTTATTATTTTTTGCCAACTACCTGGCATGCTGTTGTCATTTCGACGTTGTCGTGATGCCCTTGCAAGGATATTACCTATATACACGAGTTTTAACGGAGCGCAATTTGAATATTGCATAGGGCTTAGGGCAAAAGCGGATGGCGGACGGAGCGCTCCCGCTCATTTGTTATCCTTGCATGAAGGTGCGACTGGTTGGGAAATTGCCAACGGGAATAGAATCAATTTTTTTTTTTTTTTTGTTATGCTGGCAGAATTTTTCAAATTGAACTACTTTTTTACCGGTACCCGCCGGTTTGGTGGAAGGAATTTGAAAGCGAGTTCGTGTGGCAAAATCGACCAATAGTGAACTATTTTTCGACTTTCATTTGTATGGGTGGACATGCAGCTCATGTCTTTCTTCGAAAATACGTATAAGTATGATATACCTAAGTATTGGTTTCGTTTTGAGAAAAAATTGTTTTTCTTTTATGCTTGTATCCTTGTACTAATTATTAATTTATTAAATACACTTCTGGTGTTATCTTCTATCCATCTATTCACAATTCCTTCGGGGTGAAACTCGTTGATGTTACAACTCGATAACCCTTGGGACGATTTTCAGGTTTAGGATGATAGAAAGTTACGAAAAATCGCCGTGAGGTCCTAGTTTGACATCCAATGATTCTTCCTATTAAATTTGTATCCATTTGGACTTTTCTATGTCAAAAATTAATTTGCAAACTACGTATGTGCGGTGTTATTTTGTTTTCAAAAAGTAAATTGAGAAAATCGAGAATTTCAGAATTTTAGTGTATTAAACGTTTGTCAACAGTGCTGGTTTGTTTTTGATTTTGTGCAGCGCTTCTACAGTTTCATCGCTTCTATACTGTTGACTTAAGGTAAAAATGAAATGTAAAATGTTTAAAGGCGGTCTTATCCAAAATATAATACCGTTTTCGTGCAAAAGACAAAAGTTCCATATTTTACTATGGTAGCACAACGAACCACCTATAGCACATTGTGACTAAAATTTGTTAACGAAATGTTGATTGAGCGATAGGTAATTAAAAGTTTTTCGTTCGCCGAAATTCAGGAAGCTCATGAGCAGTGCTACCAGTTTGTGAAGAATTCCAATTTTTGTGGTGGACTTTAATCAAAAATCTGATGTAATGGAAAAGGGGAATCTTCCGTCTTCTATAGAACGAAATGGACGGAAAATGAAAAAAAAAATTAAGTGTCGATATTTAACTCAAATATTCCATTTTAAATGGAACCATGATTGTGCTGAAGAAGTTACTCAATTGAATAATTTTTATTTTTATTGGGCCTTAGCAATAAACATTTTTAGTTTCGACTCTTAATTTAAGTAGTTTACAGTGGCTATATTTTCCATACAAATTTCGCAATTGTGAGCTTCCGTAAATTTAAAGTCGAGACTAAAAATGTTTATTGCTAAGGCCCAATATACACGCGCTCGTTCTAACATCATTTCAGTTTTTGTATTGAAAATTGTCTGAAAAAAATTGTCAGAAGCAGTCAGATTACTCAATATTTTGATTGTAGAGAATTCATGAGGAATGCCACGAAGAATGGGGAAAAAAGGGAAACTTAAGGTATGTGATGGGGAATTTCACTTAAAGCGTCTGTCAACACTGGCTCAGAAGAACATCAGGTTCACTCCGAACAGTAGCGCCACCTATAATAAAAAGCATGACGCACAGTTACGAATGAAGATGAGTGGTGAAACTTTGATCAATGTATCAATTTTATAAATTAAACAATTTATCAGTCTGGATTTATTGTAAAAACATTTCACATATATGTACGTTTTTTTCCCAAAATTATTCCTCAATGCCTCAAAGCATCGGAACTAGGCCTATAAGAGGCATAATTGTGCTGAAGTTGGTATCACTGGACCAGATCAACAGGGAGCAAACAAAATCATTCAATGATTTTTTAAAAAACATTCGACCAGTATACAAAAACTGTTTCCGTATGACTACGTTCGGAATAAAAATCATTTAAGAAATTGGTTTCATGACGACTTGCAAAAACAATCACTGTTCTAACAATGGCACGGGATTCTACACTGAATAATTCGGATTAGCAGATTCAAGGATTTACTTGGGTGAATTCTTGCCAGTGAATAAAGACGCACTACAAAATCTGCATTTTTGCTTTATTTCGTCGGAGGATGATCAAGTCGATAGAGTATAGGGGCAAACACGATTAACAAAAAAGCTATTCAAAATTATTTATTTAAAGCCAAAAACACTGGCGCAAAATTAGGAGAGATAAGTAAATACTAATTAGAGATAAGTAAATATTAATTCTCTAGAAAATTATAAACGCTTTGTAACCTGCCTACAACTAGTACCAACCTTAGAGCGGGCCCGAAGCAAATTCTTGTCAAACAGACCCAAAAATGTACAGTTTGAGAAACTAAACACAGTTTGGGGAACTATCCTTAAGCAATTTTGAACAAAAGCAAAAGAGAAAAAAAAAACCCAAAAATTAAAAATACAGGAGGCAAGTAGGCAATCTACATAATCAAAATCTTAAAAAGGATTTTCTCGGGTTTTATTTTGTTTTTCTTAGAAACCCAACATATTGAAACATTTCGATATCTTAAAAAAAATATATTTCTTGTAAAATTTGCAAAATTTGCAAAAAATTGTAAATTAAAATTTTTCAATAGGAATGACAGATAGGAGAGGATTGATAGTCTATTCTAGAGATAAAATGTGCTTTCAGTGGTTTTAAACTTAATACGAGGTTATACCTATAAAGTGGGAATTTTGTCGACTATAATTATAAAAAATACTAATACGGACATTGTCACGTACTAAAATAATCATAAATTTGGCTTCATCCGACTATAATTTTGCGCCACTTTGATTACCTTGTTTAAAATGGCAATGGAGAAAATGAGCTCCGACGATCGCAGATTTGTTTTCAAACCTGATAATAAAACCGCACTTTGAAACAAATAGTCCGCATAGAAAAACCGTACTGTCTCTTCCAATACAATAGAAATTATTTAAAACTAGCTGGCCCGGCGAACTTCATTCCGCAAAAATTCGTTAATGTAGTTAATGAAATTATTAATTCCGAGCTTTCGCTTCCGGTCAATTTAAATTCTTTATTCAAAAATGGTATTTAAATAAATACAATTATTGCAACAACCGCAGCTATTTACTTTTCGACCAACCTACCGTTTTTTCACTGAAGGGCTTTATGGTACATAACATTTTTCGTTCCATTCACTGGTGCGTATACACGTGCAAAGCGAGAGGTTTGCCGACACGTGAGCACGCCACATACAACTGACCATGTGAGAAACATGGGACGCTATGCTGATGACGATTGTGTTGTTGTCTATCTCGGTCTCCAATATGAACGCCTGAATGATATTCTTTCCCAAAGTTCCGACATATTCTGTCGATTGTTAATATTCCGATCTGACTGTTCGTCCTGATTTTCTGCGGCGTGAAACGTTTGACCTTTTCACTGGCGGCATTATCAAATTTGTCTTGGAATCGCCGAATCCCACACAAACTTTCATCCCCTATATCATCCTGTCAAAGTTTTGTTTTCGAGACATAAAGTAGCCTATGGCCTTCCTTGGGTCCAATCGAAACCATCAAGCTCAAAATCTTTAAAAACTAACCATCCTGTCTCGAGCTATGTGCGTAAAAACTCAAAACGCTCAACAACTCCTGTGTTGCCTATCATCATCATCATCTCAAACATTTCAACTTACTCACTCATAGTAAACATAAGCAAACTTATTAGGTGTATTTAAAAAAAAGAAATTTCTAAATTGTTTGCAACAACAATTTGCTTGCAAAATAACTAAAATAATTGACAACAACAATTGGTTTAAAATTAAAAATATTTTTTTTTTTGTATATGAAGTATCACTACTCGATTTCCACCCCGTTTATTTTTTTTCAAAGTGCATTTCCCTATACAAACTTTCATAACCTTTTTCATCCCCTCAAAGTTTTGTTTTCGCGACAAAAAGTAGCCTATAACCTTCCTTGGTCCAAAACGAAACCGTCAAGCCCAAAATCGTTGAAATCCAACAATCCTTTATCGAGTTATGCGCGCACACACGGACTTCATTGCCTTTTATTTAAATTTTTTTTATTTCTTTGGATGTTCCGGGCCTACGCTAAACAATTTTAAATCGAAATGCGGAAATGCGAAATGGCAACCGTGGCCACATTCGCCGTACCTACTACTCAATTCATATTTATATACCTACTCCAGTTCAATTTAAAAAAGAGAGCAACACAAAACACAAAGGTTGCATAAAAAACAGAAAGAAAAAAAAAGTTTATTTAAAAACCAAAAAACCCGACTGACTAACTGTAAAGAATAAAACTAAAAAAATATTAACCAGAAACTCACACTATATACATACCTACAATACATATTCCAAAGAAAGAAGAAAAAAAAAATTGTTTGATAAACGTGTACCTATGTGCCCGCACTCCACTGGTGGGCTGTTGATTGCAATGATCTACGCATATCTGTGAAATATGTAAGTCTCAAATAATTACATTTTTGCTTATTACTTCCGTTACACGAATCAGAGAATAATGAATGATACATCAATCTCTTCACCGGGAAATGTACTACGTTTTATTCAAAATCGCCTCCAAAAAGTAGGCATGGCAATGACATAGCATATTCGAAGTTTTCAGGAACATTGAAAAAAAATGTTCACCAAAGTATCTTCAGTTATTTTCATGTCAACTTCTGACAACCCCCCTACAGTTGCAATATAAATGTACTATTATACATAACTTCAAGTTAGGCAAAATTTTTACCACAGATTGTGCAACCAATTCTTTTGTCCAGCTTCCTGCAAATGCTTATATTGAAGCAAAACTTTTTAGCTTTCCTATCCCCCACCCCAATTTAGTGTTGATCCGCCGTAGAAGATGAACTATATTCAATTTCCCCATTATTTATATCAAAAGCCACCACCAACAATGGCATACAGAGGGAGACAGGGACAGAGATTGTAAAGTTATTTTTCTTATCAACAATCGATAGTAATAAATTACGAAAATTCCACTGCAGTTTCCTGCACTTAATAACTGCCAAAGTATTGGTATAACATTCTCCGTCGTATTCCATTTGCCTTTCCTGTGGGTTTTGCTTCATCAGGAACCGATACCAAACCACTCTTGTGCTTTTTACTTTTAAAGAATTTTAATATCCCTTTCAGTGTATATCGGTATTTGCCAACACTCGGCACAACAAAACTAAGGAAATTTTCCTTTGATTAAAAATCGCATAAATAATCCTTGAAAGGAGGACTGCTTTATTTCGTATCGGTTCCGATACGGCAGGTTTATGATTTATTCAAGATGCGACCATCCTGGAAATGCACTTAAACCAGAGCACACCATCCGCTTCTGAGATGCAAATGTGATAAGTAAGCGAACGGATGAAGAAGAGTAATGCGGAAATATCGATAATAACATGGATACACCGAGTGATTCCATTATTTTACAAGTTTGTCTCTTTTCTAGTTTCCTTGGCACAGGATTGGCATCGCAAATATCCTTCTCTAAGAAATGCGGTAAAGTCGGATATTCTATTCTCTCGGTTGGGGGGCTCAGCAGAATGGCATTGGAAATGCATTACTGATGGGAGAAGCGGCCCACATTATTTTTTTTTTTTTATTAAAAAGGGACTAAACTCTGAGATGTAAATGGAATAGATAAATTCCGAAGGAAAGGCAGTGGATAAAGATTATCAGTATAGCAATTCGATTTCTTGTAGGTCAGGCACTTTGAGAAATGTTTGTGCGACGAAAGCATATTTGTGGAGTTGGTTTCACCCTTCCAAGCGAGGATGAGGACGCGTTTCATTGGCAGGAGCCATAAAATGTACCAAACTAAGTTTGCCAATATTAAAGAACCAAACCCTGTCGTCGAAATATCTAGAACACTACTCACTTACCCGCTCTCGAGTGCCATCGTTTTAAATGCAAACAGTTTTAAAATGCCCCTACAAATAGAAATCCTTTCACTTAACCCTGCACTCGTGTAGCATTTAGGTACCTCCACTTACGCTGACACAATTCGACAAACTGGGTGTAATTACTGAGCCCTAAATTAATTTAAACTTCTTCAAGTGTGCTACAGTGCTCTCGCCACTCAACACTGTGAAAAGACCAGCCTTAACTCAAATGTAAAATCAAACATAAAACCCCCTCAGTCTTTCAAATTTTGAATTCAAGTCGCACCAACCGTAAACAGCAAGTGGGAAAAGTACACAAACGGGGGTAAAAAAAAAGTATCCTCTTCACCTATTACCCTAAATTAGCAGTCCTTTCATCCACCCACCAAAGGGAGTACTCCTCCTCAACGACTCACTGTCAAAAGATTCAGGTGTCGGGCCATGCTCTCTGCAGAGCTCAAAACGATAAACATACGAAAAAGTTGACCGAGACACAAACATCGCCCAAAACAGGGGGTGGGCAGGCAGTAGAGAGAAAAAAAAATTGATTTAAATTCTATTTAGGAAAAAAGGACTCTTGTAGGCACTTGTACAGTCATGTACAGCTGAACCACTGGGGTGTAAGGGCAAGTGATATGCTGTTTCTCTGACGTGGTGCGTCAGTGTGGGAGATTTTTCTAAATTAAAAAAAACAGAATGTACTGAAAAGGAAAACGAAAAAGAAGATGCGAAACAGTGTTGCTTACTGACCTAGTAATCTAGTAGTTTGTTCGGGGGAGTGGGTCTATTTTGTGTGACTAGCTTCTTCGTTGTGACTTGTAAGTGCGATTGCACATGAAGGACGTACACTCTACATATTCACTGTGAGTGGAGCCAAGGAGTGTGCAGTACAGCACTTACTCGACGTATGCAATTTGTGTAAAACTGTATAAGAAATGTGGAAATAGGGTGCAGACTGCAGAGTGTGGTTCCACCATGCGTTGAGAAAGAAGTTACAGTCGTGCCCCATTAAGGAGCAGATTCCGTATCCTTTTTTACTTTGACTCTGTTTTGCAGGTTGCCAGTTTAATTGCAGGGCTGGATTTGAAGAGGCTATATAGCTCGTTGGATGTAAGTCACGTACTTTTTCAAGCGAGCGAATGGAGCAGTAATGGTGTTGATGCTGCGGAGAGTTATGAAGACATAATTAGAAGGATGTTGAATGGGAAAGGCATGCATTTGAGGCGTTTTTCCTGATGTGCTGGGAGACATTGGGACGTACGTAAGGCAGCCATTGTGAGGGGAATGAGAGCATTGAGAACATTTCGAGGGGCTTTGTACGTTTGCAATATCTGTAAAGTTGGTAAAGTTTGGATAGGAAGCCAAAGTGCCCTGTAAAAGTCTGAACTGAAGCCTGTAGAACAGAAACTGTGTCCTGAGGTGCTTAAAAGTTCTCTTCTGTAGAGTGTTTAATGAAGATGGAGTGCGACCCAGATCCCACCGTCATCCAGAATAATCCATTCAATGTTTTCAATTGTAGGCAGCATTTTGCTGGCTTCAAAAAAAGTGGAGTCTCGAGATTGGTACTCTACTTGAGAAAACTGATAGAGCTAAGTGGCACCGTCCTTTTTGTATTGTATTTGGTCGGAGGACAGTATACCTCATGGATATGAGTCATAGCAGTTTCAGCTGCAAAAACGCCTTTGACAAAGGATACAAGACTTAGCCTGATGCAACATTTTAAGGCCGAACGTGTGTCTAAGACCAGAAAAGTCTCGCACATCGACCTGATATTCATATAGGTACTGCCGCAGACCTCTGAAAAGAACCTGAATTTTGGAAATAATTCCTAATAGGCTTATAGATTTTATGTCTACCTAGGTAGCAAACCCTAAAGATGGAATACTTTTTTAAAAAATGCGTCATTGGTGTCAAACATCGAAAGTAAATTGCCTACTTAGGTACACGCAAGATAAAGCCAGCTGCGAGGTTTATAGAGTTTAGTGCAAACTTTTGATCGCCATGAAGCTTTCTGGGTGCGAGGTCATTGCCTAATGCGAATGATCTAGCCCCAATCAATTCATTCAGATCCACACAAATTCTTACGTAAACTTTCGATGGGCTGTTTTCCTTCATGTATAATATGAACAATTCATTCTTGAAATTTTTTTTTTCTTAACGAAAATTTGTTTTAATTTTATTTTTAAACAATTTATGTTTTAGGTACAGAAATTTTTGATTTTGTTCCCCTTTTTTCGTTAAAAATGTGATAAAATTGGTGCTTTTCCCCGGCACCAAGAAACAATGCCGCAATGAAAAATGGGCCAAATATACATTTTTTAAAAAGCCCTAAAAAATTATGTAGGTAGTAAGCAGCAACAACGTTTGATAGTCTGGTTGGGATGATTTTTCCTTATTTGGGTCCTCTTGTCCATGATAATTTGGGGTGAAAATTCATGTTTGTTTGTGAAATTATACCTCAATGTATATTATTAGGGTCTTTTTTAAAATGAATGAAACAAATAATTTGCAATAGTAATGTTATGACAAACGGTCCCAAATTCATTGTACAGACCGCCAAATTACAACAAATTAAAAGTTAAAAATTCCCGCGATTTTTTATTTTCTCAAATTTTCTAGATTTAAAAGTTATTTGAAAGCCTGAGCTGACTCTGTTTTTTTTTTTTTCAATTGTCTAAAGCTTAAAGTTAGCTAAGGTTCTTAAATAACTTTTAATTTGCTTTAACATTTTTTTAAGAATTTCCAAAAACGAAATGAGGACATCGGGCGTTCTGCGTAAAAAAATAAGTAAAGATTTACCTATTCAAAATATTCGACATATATTACGAGAAGTTGTTTGAAACATTTTAAAAGCTGCATCCATTTAAATCCGGCGCTGACCTTCAGGAATGTTTAGTTTGATAAGGTCGATCGTTTTAAATGAAGAAAATATACGAAATGCATAATTTTCTTGCTCTATACACATGCCGTAAAAAATGGGCGTGGATTGGCTTCGTCTCGCGACACTCCAAAACTGTTCCAAATGGACTCCAAGTGAAAAGTTTACAATAATTTCAATTATATTGCTTGCCATGCAATATTTTAATTTTTTATGCTCAAAAATTGGGCCCATTCTGCATTTATTTGGGGCAATATTGCATAAATTTAATGGCGTCATTTGAAAATATGAAATATTACCCCATTGTTCTTTTCATTTTTCTTTGGGCCATTATTTCATGGAGCCATTTTCCCCTCAATCTGTGATCATTGGTTAATTTCAGACAATCATCTGAGTGGTGCCCTGGCCCCTGCCGCCAATCTCAAGAGGAGATTCTTAGTAAATTGTTTCTCAGCGAGTTCAGTGATATTATAGTATATCATCATCATTTCGGACATTTTTAGTTCTACAGACTATACATAGGTGCAAGGAGTTTTCTAGTCCAAGTCAGTAGGTACGTCCAATTTTAAACACCAGCCGAAGTAGTTTCTAGTCCTGAGTCTCCACATTTCATTGACACAGCATCTAATTCGACTGATAATTATAAGACAATATAATCCCTTTGCCGGCGAACATCAGAAAATGACGCAGATACCCAAAGGAAAATACATTTTTCATCGTCACTTATACTTGGCATAAGACCCAGAAACGAATTTCCTCTCTCTAATCCCCCCGTGTTGTTAAATCCTCCCTAACAAATCCCCCGCACGCAATATACGACACGGCGATTAACATGTTTATCATGAAAATCAATGCGATAAGTCTATTAACCATTCAAAGTGGGATAAGCAAATTTGTTCAAAGGAAACCAAACGAAATACAAAACAAAATATTTTCCATTTTCCGCATCTCAAAACAATATTTACATCATTAAAACGTCTGAGCGCATATACTTCCGAACGTGAAAAAATAAACAAAAAACAACAAATCAATCATTTTCATCATTTTTAATAATTTTTCTTGTTACATTTTCAATATTGCTGTTATTCTCTCATTGCAGGCCGAAATCTGGAGTGTGTTCATTGCGATCCTGCGGAAGAGCGTACGAAATCTTCAAGCATGCACGGATGTTGGCTTAATCGAGCACGTTCTCGTAAGGCTCCAGCGTTCCGAAACAGTTGTCGCAGGTATGTTATTTTCGTTTTCCGTTTTTTTTTTTTTTCTCTCTTTTTTTCTTTTTCGTTGTTGTATCCTGGCACAGGATATAAATTGAACAAATGTGTTATTCGCTTCCGATTTTCAACATCCTCTATATCCGCGTGCACAGCAGCACATATGGAATATAAAAATGATTTATTCTGGCAGTGAAATTTGTGGGGGCGGTAGCGCTGTTATATAGACGTCTGTTTCCAATCTCCGACGTCGACGATGTCTCAATGAATGATATATCGTAAAAGGACGTGATGTCGCGCGCCGGTGTGCTGCTCGCATATGGTTTTTTTTATATGGTATGGGTATGGGTATGTGTATGTGCTGTGCTCTGCATCTTATCCTTGCTGAGTTGAGGATGAGTTATAGGAAATTACCTAAATTTGTCAACCATATGGATGAGGGAGTGTTTTTGTCAGCACTTTTTATTTGCTGCTGTGTATAGTTAACTGCGGAAAGTTCTACCCTTTCCTGAGTAATATCCTTGCTCGGGATTAGTGAATGTAATTAGAGGATATTTCAGTTCAAATTAGTCTCTTGAAAGATATTATATAAGTCAATCATATATTATTTGAGTTGGGAAACCAAATCGATGATGCGATCTTAATAATGAGTTTATGAAGACCAAGGCTATCGGACTTGGCGATCTTTTTGAAACAGAGAACATAGAACTGTCTACAAGGTTAAATTTCACGGTTTCCCCTGCCCTTCTTGCGATGCCGGCCACATGAAATCAAAACTTCTTCCTCAAATTGGGCCAACGATGAACACCGCCAGCAGTCATGCCCAACACAAATCAAATCCCGAAGTGTAAGCCATTTTCAAATTATCAAGGTCCGGCCCGGCCTGTAGCTCTTCAATATGGGCAAACAAAAAATTGTTCAATTTCATATCGCTATTCCCTGCGCAAAGGATTCCACTGATTTGGTGATGGCGTATAGCTCTCAATTTTTAAAGCAACCTATTTTAAGATAGGGCTGCGTATGCCAGCTTGCCATACTCTTATGCACTCAGAAACCTCAAAAAATCGAGCAGTGATTTTGAGAGAATTTTATTTCTTGAAAGTAGAAGTCCCAAAGCCTTTCGGTTCTCAAGTAAAAGATACTCCGAATGTGACACAAAAATGAGTCTTCCTGGGGCATCTACATTCATCGTCCTTGAAACTTAGTTCCAATTAATGTTTCGGTAGGGTGCTATACTAATGAGAGTGAAAAGTGGGAACCTTTACTATTTTTAACATGAATCAGCGTTACAACAACAGCTCAGGCACTCTCCAATTTGATCGAAATCGTATATAGTAATAGTTTTTTAAGGCTCTATCTTGCTAGCTAGTTGTCAGGATTTTTTTTTCATTGCGCCACCTCTCGCGAATAGTTCAGACAAACATCCGAGAGTATATCTGTCTAGAAAGAGCTTCTCAACTAGACGTTTGGACTCGGCATAAAATTGTAGATCCCTTCCATTTGTTCCAAAAAATGTATAAACACAAAGTGAAGGGTTGTGAGAAGCTAGGCCTAGGGTCCAAAATTGTGTCAAATATTTTTAAAATTTTTTTTTTTCTAGCTTTTTAGCATCTGTCTTTTTAATATCGGACTGAAAAGACGAATTTGTGTCCTTGCACGCCATTTTGCGCCAAAAAATGAAAATGGAAAAAGGCCCTAAAATCTCCATACAAAGTTGTGATGGTTTTTCCTAGGAAAAAACGCCGAGAAATTTGGCTTTTTTTCCATAAATGTTTTTGGCATTTTTTTTTTCCAAAAAAAACACCAGAAAAGTTTTTGGTCCTTTTTCCAAATTGATAAGGAAAACACACAAAAAAAATGTTTTTTTTGAAAAAATCAAAATCAATTTGCATTCTTTGGCTTTCTTTTATTGTTGTTTTGAGGTAAAATTTCAAGATAATTGATGTAGCACGTGGGATCACGCGTAATCAGTATACCTACATATAAGTAAGTGGGTTTTTGCTTAGTTGCGTTTAAGTGCAATCTTTAAACAAGATAATAAAATGGACGGCGCAAAGCAGCGCGTTTCCTCACGCATCCTTATTTTTATTTCAAAAGAACTATGGCTTAATAAGTCCACAACAAGTCCACATTAAGCCAGAAATAATGCCTTTTTGGTCCTATTTCCAAATCAAATTTAGAAATTATACCAAAATATTAAACTTTTTCTGTCGTAATTTCAATTTCTATTTTTTTGGCTATTTTTTCCAAAAATGTGGCTCAATTTCCTGGCATTCTGGCGAATTTTCATTTGAAGATTTTGGCGTTTCTGCCAACATTATTACCCACCAATTATGTGCGAAATTTCAGGGAGCCTTTTGGTGCCAACTATTTTAATCTCGACCTCCTTCGAGTTTTTGTCGTTACTCAGATATTCGCGTCGCTTCTTGTGTACCTCGTAACGTTCGTTGAAGCTGGGGGCACAATAGACCACTAAGTCGCAGAGCACTACCCTTCTCTATTAATATTGTTACTATTAACGTTCTTTACGCTCTGCTTGTATCTTCTTCTCAAATAATTTATCGACATCTTTTAGCTGCCTGAATGCACATTTTCATCGCTAATTCTGCATGTCTGTCCATCCATTCCAATGAAAACAACTTAAAGTATGCAACAAATTCGTCTTGTGTTACAAAATAAATGTGATTTCACATCAGCCAGTGACAGAGGTAAAGCGTAAAATGAACTCCATTGAAAAAAATAAAACTCAAACTTCTACCACCCTTTAAATCAATTTTCTTGAAATCCCTTCCAATCATATAGCGACTATCCCCTGCAACACGAGCTAAGTCTTGTGACAATTAGATGTAATCCCGTTCACTTCCTTCTTTGCCGGCGAAAATGTCAACCCGTTGCTGAGTTGAACTTTTAGACACATCCTTCCATAAATCTCTCTGACAACTAAAAACTATTTTAAAGGTTCATTGGATTTTTTTTTCTTTTTTCTTTTATATTTTGCTAACGTGCGCTCTCTCTCGAAGGTCTACCTGATAATAATACTTGGAAAAAAATGGAATAAAAGTTCTCTAGGAACTTTTTGTTGATGTAACTAAATCCACTCCCACCATACTCTCTCTCATAGAAGTTGAAACTTTTATATAATTTTCACTGCTAAAGGCGAAGGACTTTAGGGGCTGGCAGACAAAATATCTCAAACCCTGACGACGAATATCTATCTTCCTTTGCCCCGTTTCAAATGTATTTTCATTACTGAAGTTTCCATTCTGACTGTCAGAGTTGGTTCAGCAAAACACCCAACGTATTAGATTCCAAGTCACGTCTATACAGTAGTTGAGGTCTACAAAGACAGAAAAAAAGAAAAAACATACCTACGTTTCGCAAACATATGAGGACAAAACTTTATCCTTTCCTATCACGAACGCATTCGAATATATATGCAGAGAGGGTACGGGTTTTATGGCATCCTCTATATGGGAGTGAGGAACGAGACCATCACATCACCATGCGATGAATGTAATCTCCTGTTAACTGAAGTGAATATTTAAAGAACTTTGTTTTTTTTTTTTAACGAACATTAATATGGACTGGGATTATATAGACTAGGATGAGCATGAGGTGTGCAAAAATGCAGAAGGATGATATTGCTATTGGTGCAGAACGCATGTCCTTACTCTCAAGTGGATCTTGTGTGTCAACCGTTTTTTACTGTAGGTGAATTGCTTACCCAAAATCTACATAGAAGTAGCACTTATACCTATCGGCATTTGTTAAATTACTTAGCTCGAAAGGTTGAACCTTAAGCTGAATAGTGACCTATAATGACTCCAGATACGATGTTGAATCAATTAATTACTTGAGTAACTAACCAGGAAGACTCAATTTTGTGTCACATTCGGAGTATCTGTTACTTGAGGACTGAAAGCCTTTAGGGCTTCTGCTTTCAAGATATAAAATTCTCTGAAAATCACTGCTCCATCTTTTGAGGTTTCTGAGTGCATAAGGACGGCTAGCCGGCATACGCAGCCATTAACATCAGGAGTTGTAAAAAGACCTATCTTAAAATGTGTCCAATCCCCACACTAGGTTGCTTTAAAAATGGAAAGCCATTCCATTACCTAAGCAGTGGAATTCTTTGGCAGGCAGTTATAGTAGTTCAATCAATTGCAATATAAAATTGCCCAATTTTTTGTTTGCCCATATTGAAGGGAAGCAGTCCGGGCCGGACTTTGACAATTTGAATATGGCTAACACTTTGGAATTTGGTTGTGTTCGTCGTGAGTGCTGGCGGTGTTTACCGGTAGCAAACTTTGAAGACCGTAATAATTATTAGATCACTATAATGGCGATAAGAGCTGCACAAAGTGGTCCAGGCGTGATTCCATCTGGGGTGGTATGTTGAGCACTCCTTCGAGTTGGTTAATTGTAACCAACTTTGGTCCAATAATAGTACTAGAAAGGGATACATTTCTTTACATTTCTTTTCTTTCTTTAGAGAGCTACTTCCGGACCTACCAATTTTTTGTATCTGACTAACTTCAATAAAAATATTATTGAAAGGGCTTGAAAAATCTACAAATCAAGGTTAAGGTTTCAAATACACTCCTCAAATAATGAACTGCAGGTGCATAAGTTTCAAATTTAGCCAAAAGGCTTGTGGAGATCTTTCAAATTATTCTCAATACAGATTAGACTTTATATTTAAAGATTTTTTTCAACTTTTCAAAAGGTTCTTCGCCAATGAAAATGTAACCTCTTGGCTACGCAGAGACACGTAGTCTGGAGGTCGTAACTGAGATTTGTATAAATACAAAGAGAAACCCGGACTTTGCTAAGGCTTGATAAACTAATTAAATAAAGGGGGAATGGGGAGTTCTTGCTGCCTAATATGCCGAACGTTGTTCCATTTATTGCAGGCCTGTCTCGAGGTATCGGTTGATTTTTTTTAAAAAGAAAGGAATGGAACCCGAAATCGTCTTTACCGTAGTTAACAGTAGGTACCTACATTAACTCGGAAGTTTTATGACACACACCCAAAATTGTCTCACTATATGGCGTGCGGGAGAGAGCCCGATGTAAGTGTTTCCTGGAATGAAGCGGACACCCACCCCTATGGTTAGGCAAACACACGTAAGCCAACCACCGTTGGTGACTAGTCACCTTGTATATTTTCGGAACTTGGTACGAATATCGACGATTAGAACGATTTTACCAATGAGTTGGTAATGTTATCCCAAAAGAGGAAATAACGTGTACGACTAGCCGAACGTAGTGTAGAGCGTTTCCCACAAACTGAGTACGCCAACATTTTAACCTGACCTGCATAAGCTCAAATATATCAAATTTGATGAAACCGTTTTCGAACAAATTAAAACTTAGGTTGACTTTGCAAAACAAAAAAAAAAAACGGCCCTGAGACTTCAAATCCGAAGTTTGAACCAAATTATGGCAGAAGTTTAGGCTGTAGGCCTCTCGGGAGCATACGGACAGACAGACGGACAAAGCTTTGAGTTCCCTATCTGAATTGATTTATGTATCGAGTTCGAAATCCTATACGAATACAATATCGTGTTCTTACTACGTAATCGAGAAAGTTAAAAATAGTAGAAGTCGCAATAGGCTTCAACCGAAAAAAAAGCATAAGCGAAACTTGCGTTTTTCACACCTGAGACCTATCGGAAATCTTTTTCTAGCCTACGATACTAATCGTCCGCTGGCATTCTAAGTCGGCTACAAATGTCCATGAGGAAGGTACGTGTTTAATTTACCACAAGCTCTCATTGAACACCGTCACGTTAAGTCATCGGTTGTTCTACTTTTGCTTATGACACGCCTTTGGGGGAGGTGATGGCGAATACCATGTGCATCGAAAACAGATTTCTCAATTCGATGGTCAATTGAAGAGCACTTATTTTCACGACCTTCATGGAGCTATTATTAGATGTACTAGAGCCTTAGCAAACCATCCTCGAACAGCTGGCAGAAGCTTTTATAAAAGACGGCGCCAAAATGTTTGCAGGACTTTTATAATACCTTTAAACCCCATTTTTTCTAATAAACCTTGACGAATAACCACTGTTTATACTTTTCAGACCTGCTTATAGAAATGCTTGGCGTCCTGGCGAGCTACAGTATAACAGTAAAAGAGTTGAAACTACTCTTCGGAACGATGAAAGCTGTAAACGGCAAATGGGTATGTACCACAACTGAATTTCCTTTCCCCTTTACACTTCTCGATCAAATATTTATACTTTCTCCATTTACAGCCGCGACATTCAGCGAAACTGTTAAATGTCCTTCGTCAAATGCCTCATCGCAACGGTCCAGATGTATTCTTTAGCTTTCCCGGCCGAAAAGGATCTGTAAGTAGAGCGCAACTAAATTAAAAAAAAAACAACTCTTTTTTACATATTAAACTCGCAGACTATTTTGTGTGCCTTCTTCTTCATTGTCCTTGTTCGAACAAAAATGTATAAGAGAAGAAAAAACAACTGGACAATAATATTTTTCCTTAATTTGCCCATTTCAATGAAACGTACAAATGATCCATTTTTTATGTGCTTACCATAAATCCCGTAAAGTCGACATACCTAAGTAAAAAAAATAAAACACACTCACACGCTTTTCGCTTGTTGGCATTCAGAACATTCAAGCAAGCTTTTGCATAAAGTTTTTATTGCACATTTTTTGCCACAGCACCCTCTTCTTCGATTCATAAAAATGTACATCGAAGGTCGTCCCTCTCTCTCTCTGGTGGAATGCAATCGCAGCTATCCATTCAACGTACGAAGAGCATATCTCGATTGGTAAACATGTTTCAATCCGTTTGGGGTAGGGCTCATGTTGGTACCGCTGTGGACCGATAAAATGGCACAACAACAACGCGACTAGAGACTTTTTAACTGAAATGTGAAATAAAAATGCAAATATTCGAAACTTTAGTGCCGCAGAAGCATGCTGGGCAGCAGCTAAAAAAGGCCACCTAAAAAAAAAACTCCCTGGGAAATTGTTATGTTGATATTGGATGTTAGCTTGGGGTCCATTGGTGGTAGGGGATATAGTTTAATGTGAATTCGCGCTGCGTTATTGCATTGCTAAGGGCTGTGTTTATGTCGAAATGGGTAATCTAAAACTATCTTTGCAAAATGGAAGTCGGTGATTTATGTGCAAATTGTGCGGGCTTTAAAGACTATCACAGGGTATTCGTTGAGGACATTGGGGAATGTCGGATCGATACTAAAGTGGGTGGACTTTGGGGTGAACTAAAATTCAAGCATGAAAATATCAATTTTGTTCTTTTTTTCCCTTTGAATACTGTTTGGGTTTTAAGAGTCGTTAAGGGGGACGGTACTCGTAGGGTTTATATGAAAAAGAACGAAAGTAATGGTTGGATGAGCAATGAGCAGCCCAAGCCGCACAGGAGCAAAAGTCATTACAGTAAGAGGCTTCACTTTTTTTTGTGTATTCCAAAAACCGATTCATATGAAATACGGACCTATTGGTGGATATTAGTGGATGATGTGTTGTCCCTTGAAAGTTAATATTTAGCGCAACAGATCCGTCTGCGTGAATTTTTGTTCTTCAAATGAATGCATCCTGTTGTTGAATCCATTTGAAACATACTCGTAGCTCTCCGGGTCTTCTCGTAAAAAAACACCAACTTTTGTTAAGCGGGACCGTATTTATTCCATGGACCTCTTGTCACTGTAGCGACTTAAGGTTAGCTTATAACTAATTAGTTATAATGATGGATACACTTATGCCTGGTATATGAAAGCGGGCCAACTGAACCATCTAGTTCCGTAAGTGCTAAACTCACACTGGATGGAAGATGGAAGAACGTTGCCTAAAAAGATGGTTCCAATGTGTATAAAAGTGAAAGACGAAGTCTAGTTCCTTATACAGCAGGACTTTGCGTTTCCCGGAAAATAAAGAATAAAATGGGATAGGAAGAAGACCAGCGTAAATGCAACTGTCAAAATTACAGAATATTGACCGGACCACTTTGAAAAAACTCTCACTAAGTGTGAATTATATACACCAATGCAAATATGTGTACACAATACTGCTGCATGTGTTTTTTGTACTTGTAAACTTGCCCCATAGTTTACAAGTTACAAATTTTTGGTTCAGCAAGCTTTTTGAAACCTTGGCTATCATTCACAGAACACAGAGTGCAGTACTCATTGGACTAATGCACCGATTTGATGAAGGCAGCCCTGGAGGCTTGCTTCCTTTAAAGAAGAACTGCTTGCTGTTGCAGTTTTCGGTGGTCAAGAAATAACCCTTTCTTAAGGCAGCTCAAAATAACTTCCGAACCTTCGAAGCACAATAGTTTATTAATATTGTGAACTTATGGCTCTTTAATAACAACCCTCTAGGCCGTTCCCAAAGGTTTTTTGTCAAATTTTGTTCAGGCTTATAAAAGACCAGGTTTCAGTGCCCCTAGTATAACTTATATCAATTCTTTGGGCGTTTTTTTCAGGCCCTTCAAAGTTGTGAGCTTCTGTCCGAAAAGCTCTTAAGCTCTCAAGCAATGCATATCGGCCACCTACTATCTGACAGAAGACAACATTCCCCTTCTTTGGCATTTAACTTAACGACGACGTCAGTATCTCTCAAAAACGAAATCAACAATAACACCAATAATCCCACACTTCGTTCCATGTCCATATCCATCTTCTAGTTATCCTTCAAATACCCATTACTAAATTATTCATAATCCAATTTCCAGTAGCATTAAAAATTCATTGAACTAATACGTGCAACTAATTTGCACCAACCAAAAACAACAACAGCCAGATTCTCCTGTTGTGCGTCTACGAATCCAATTAAAAGTTCGCACTTTCAAAAATATCAATTAGATCTGTGCTGCCATTGAAAGTGAGCTGCTGCTACTTAAAAATTCCAATCAAACGTCAAGTTTCTGGTCCCAAACTCCATTTCGTGTATATCCTTCACTCCTCAGGAGAACACTTCAAATACAATCGCGTTTCGTTTTAATTACCTGGGAAAAATCTACAAGGCGGGTATTGCACCTACCCTTCTCTGCTGGTTTGCAGAATCGATTTGTTGAACTCTAATTAACTTTTCGGTCTAAGTTCCTGACCACCCTATCAATTATTTCTGTGCCACCTACTCTGTCGTTTTGGTAAATCACACGGATGTTGGATTTTTCTCTGTTTGCACGCCCCCACCCGCAAAAGAAATTATACAACAAGAATACTTGATACATTGAATAAACAAAAATAACTCGGGATAAGATTAGTAGGCAGTGCCACCCCCTTTAACCTCTATCCTTGCCCGTACTTAAAGCAATAAAGCTAATTATTTACTACTAGTCCACAGCACTCTGATGTCTGTTTCGACTTATGTCCTTGTGCGTGTGTGACAGGAGAGGGAGACTATAGATTTCTGTCGCTACATTGTATAACAAAACGAAATTAAATGGCGAATAATTTATCAACATCCTTGCAAAAGGTTTAATTAATGACCCCCTCTGAACGAAATCAGGCTAAATGGAAGAGGAAGTGTTTAATGAAAGATGGTAGCGAATGGAATTGTGGAGGACATTCGTTATTCGCTGCAATAGGACAACGTCTTCTTTGTTGGGGTATATTTTTTTTATTTCTAAGACGTCGCTTGTCGCATGGCATGCACTTTGTTACAATTAAGTACCTACATTTGCTTTTAACTGTGTTTACTTGTACGATGGCAAAAGTTCTCTTCTTGTATCTGTGATTAAATCCAATGGATACTTTTTGACACTGACGTTCGGGTTTGAGGGAGGAGAACACAAGAAAAAATAATTTGACATTATTTGTAATGCTGTCTGTTTGTACACTTAATTTTTCACCGGCGCGGCGGGTTGCTTGCTGTCATTCGGTGTATAGGACCCTGTGAATTAAGTTAGTGGCAGTGTGTCAAATTTGTACTCACTGTAGGGACGACATTACGGCGCAGGGATATACCTGCTAAGTGAAAAAATGTGTCAAAGACAGAACTCTCAACATATTAATGGTGTTGTGAATGAAAATATTTCAAGTTAATGGTGTGTGAATTAGGGTGGTTGAAATGTTTTCGGGTCGCTTTCTCGTGCCATCGCATGTATGACGGAAAATTATAAATGATGTGCCATTGGAGTAGGAGTAGGTATGGCGTATGACGATTAACGGACAAAGGCATTAGAGCATCGCGGGGGATTAACCTTTCAGTAATATGATCTGGTACAGAGGGGGTCTAAAGGACCCCGAATGAGAGTCAAAACATCTTTAAAACCAGACTTTAAATTTACATAAATTTGTTGATAGTATTACATGGGAAATATTGAGTTGTTTCAAACTAATAATACACGACGCGAACTCGCCAAGCGCCCTTCCAGTTGAGATACGTAAAGCGAACTTAACTGACTACGTCTGACTCACTTGACGAGCTGCCTAACCTAAACTATTATACCTTTGAGCAAGAGGGGTTTCCTTCGTCAATGTGTCATACTTATAGTATAGTATTACACTTGGGTTAACAATAGTAACAAGTTGAAAATAATCGGTTAAATTAGACCAAAAATTATGGACCTTAGACCTAGTGTCTTAGACCTATTTGATTGTGTGAGTCCACCTTTTAGGGAAGCGAATGGAAGCTGAAAAGATTGAAATTTAGGAGCCACTAAGAACTCATGAACGAAACCCTCGAAACTTCAGTCATAGGTTACTCCTAAATTACCGTAGACCTGGGGTCAGATTCTGTAACTCGTACACGTCGTCGATCGCACTAATGATTCACTCTAAGTTACAGAAGTAAATCGTTCGTGCACAAGAAAACGGTCCAACTTTTCGCTTTACAGAATGTAACCCTGATTACGCCATGGGAACTGGTTCGTCATGAAAACGAAAGACACACAGTTTAAGAAGATTGACCGAAAGTGAGTCTAATAATGAGTCGAATGACAGGATAGCGCGTAGAGCCAGGATGCGTTGATTTTAATCAATAGACCAACTCTGGACATATAGAAGGCAGCCTTTAACTCAAGGCTCTGGTGTCAATGTTCTGTTCATGCTTGGAATTTGCACATTTCGGGCAGTATGTCTAACATAACTTAAGTATTGTTGGTTTTTCGGTTCGGTTAAAGGATTATTCGCGTAAGAATGAGGTCTGTTCCTTTACTTTAAAATTTTACGAATGTTTACTAATTCTTACGAATATTTACTCAATGCTGTTCCTTAACTTAAGAAATTCGTTAAAGAGAGCGTCGTCGTGAGAGCAAGAATCTTTCGAACTTTTACTCAAAGAATTGGAAAGGCTGTCAGTCACCTTACAACACACAGAAAAAAAATTGTATTGCCAACAATTTTCGTTGGTTAAAATGAACCCAAATATCAAAATTTTCGATTTAAGAATTATATTGTTGGCAATATTCTTAGAAAATAGTTATGGCAAGCATATTATTCTTAATCTGAATATTTGATTCTTGAAAACTTAAAAACGAGCTCTTCTTATAAGAAATAATTGTTAAAGCAAGGACTTTTTGCTTTTAATTTTTTAAAAATCTCAAAACTCTTCGCTCAACAACTTTTTTTTAAATTTGGCAAAAATGCATGCATTTGTTTTGATTTGTTGCGTATTAAAATGGTATCAACAGGCGGTAAAATAAAATTGAATGTTCTCCTCAAGATTCTTTTCAAAATTGGCGACGAAATTCTTCCTCGCTGTAGCAAGGCGCAATCTCCACCATGTAATTCTTAATGCGGTGTCGCTTTTTCCTCTTCTCGAATGCTTGTAGTTCAATCTGTCAAACTCTTCCACATACTCGAACTCATCAAGAAGAAGTTCGACCAATTTCATATCACTTTCATCGCTACTTAGATGATGTAACTAATTTTCTTAGTAATTAGCAAATTCCTCGAGTTTCTCTTTGAGGGAGAACTAATCCCCACCACTTCCACTTGGACAGTCATTTCCACTTTTACTACAAAAGTAAAGGAACAGACCTATGGTCTTTACGTAGCCCCATAGAAAAAATCGAACGGTATCAAATCGCATGATCTTGGTGGCAAATTGACGTCGCCAAAACGTGAAATTACGCCACCCGGAAATTTCTCACGCAATAAAGTCATAATTGATCGTATTGTGTAACTTGTTGCCCCATCTTGTTGAAACCACATACCGTCCAAGCCATAATATTCTTTAATCGCCGTCAACAAAAAAAAACTTTTTTGATTCTTGATTCGACCATGTCGCTCCGAATTCGAAAAATCGATAAATTCGAAATTCGGATCATCAGCAAAACTTGCACTTGCAGCAGCAATATTTACGACTGAGCGTGCCACAGCCCTTACCACATCATTAATGCTTCCACTCTCTTCAAATTTCTTCACAATTTTACCGCCTTTACGAACTGCCTGCGTAGTCGCTCGATTATGACGACCATAATTATCGCGTAATGCGCGAAAAGTGCGCGAATCACCTCTTTATTACGACCACTAATATTATGACACTTCAAATGACAGCTAAGTTTGACAGGTGTCAATAGCAACTTCAAATACCAAAATGAATGACCCTGTATAAGCCTTGTGGGGGTTGAACCAGCTGAACACCTATTTCATGGAGTGGTTTGATTTTCAATCAGAAAATGATGTTATGGTAACATAATACTCACACGAGCCTAACTTTTTTCCTTTGCAGCTATAAGAATCTCATCAATCGACATACTCAATAATTCATATATACCTAAGCATTATGTCGTGTTATTCCCCTGTATAGCTCAACAATAGCACAATCTGCAGGAAGCCGCTTTTATATATCCAATTTTATCGAACAACAAATAATAATACGTCTGCCTTTCAAGAGTTTACTAACGAACTCCTTTATGTGCGGTATTATTTTTTTCCACATCAAATTACTTGTTTATTTTCGGCCACAAGTCGACATCACATCGTCATATCCTGTTCTTATTATGGATTCCGACCCAGAATTGAGTTATACTGTGTTGAATGCCACAATTCACATTGCATGACCTACAAAACGGGCGTCATCCGCACAGCTTTTCTCGCTTTACTAGCCGAAATAATTCGGTTTCTGTTTGTTTTCGTTTTTCCAAACAATAATGGAGGAACATAATATTATTATGTATGAACAATGTGCACATCATTAAGTTTGTAAATTAAAATAAAATACATTTCGGACGGTTGAAAGGGACCGGCTTAAGGAACACAAAAATATATGTGCTTTCCACTTGGATGGTGAATTTGCTCATAAATCAGACTGGTCCTTTTTAGGCCGAACAATAATTGATTTATATTCTTCTATAATCACCAGTCATGTGTTGCCTGACCGCACACATATTAAGTGGAAACACAAAATCGATTGTAATTAATTCAAAGAAAAAGGCGATTGTCGAGGATATGAGACACTATACTCGTATATAAATGATGAGCGATAATTGTTTGCATTTATTCGTTCGTACGTTGAATAAGAGATCGATCTAGATAAGAAGGCGCTATGCTAAAAATCACGTTTAATGTCTGTCCAGCTCTAGATTTTAGGAACTCACAATGGAAAAATTTTCCATATAAAATAACCTACTGTGTCCTACAAAACATGGAAGATTGAAGATGAAAAATTTTTACAACTATAGCTATTCGTCGGTACTAATAATCATTTTTAGTGTCCAGGCTAAATTTTTCGAGCTCACAATGGCGAAAATTTCCATACAAAATTGCATATTGTGACCTACGAAATATTTAGTGTGAAGGTTAAAAATGATTATTGGTAAGGCTTAATGTCTTTGGAAAACCAGCAGCTAAATAAATTTCAGTTGAACCAAATTTGCTTGACGGATATGAGAAACCTCTAAAATACCAACAAGTTTGTGTTCTTATATGTGAAGACTTATACAGGAAACAAACTCTAATAAGGTGTTTCCTTCTGCGTTTCTTATAAGCAAAGTGTTTTTATACGAGTGTTTCCTATATCCGTCGTGGACTGTACCTATCTCTTCTTTTTTCCTTTTATTCAAAATTTTGAAATGTTGTCCTCTCCCAAAACTTACACCATTCCGTTTCTGTTTATTTTTCAGGCAATGGTCCTGCCACCCCTAGCCAAATGGCCATACGAAAATGGTTTCACATTTACGACGTGGTTCCGTTTAGATCCGATCAATTCTGTGAATATAGAACGTGAGAAACCCTACCTCTATTGGTAAGTGATCCCCCCTTTTCCAACTAAGTCACAACTATATCATTATAAATTATTATTTTCTTGTACTTGCAGTTTTAAAACATCGAAAGGGGTTGGATATACAGCGCATTTTGTTGGTAATTGCCTAGTCCTGACATCAATGAAAGTCAAAGGAAAAGGCTTCCAGCATTGTGTAAAATATGAATTCCAACCAAGAAAGGTACGTACAGTTGTTGTGCCTTTTATTCTAACGTCCGTTAGCAATTACATTGTTCAGAAGAAGCATTAAAGAAAAAAAAACCTCTTCCTTTCAATATTTTTTTTTGTTGTCATTTTCAGTGGTATATGATTGCCATTGTGTATATATACAATCGTTGGACTAAAAGCGAAATAAAGTGCCTAGTTAATGGACAATTAGCGTCTAGTACGGAAATGGCGTGGTTCGTTTCAACAAATGACGTAAGTTGTTGTTTACAAAAAATTTTAACGAGCGAATTGTTAGAACTGAAAAAAAACTACCCTTCTCTTTATAGCCGTTCGATAAATGCTACATTGGGGCGACGCCAGAACTCGATGAGGAGCGAGTTTTTTGCGGACAAATGTCGGCCATTTATCTATTCAGTGA
This sequence comes from Cheilosia vernalis, assembly GCA_949126925.1. Lineage (NCBI taxonomy): Eukaryota > Metazoa > Arthropoda > Insecta > Diptera > Syrphidae > Cheilosia > Cheilosia vernalis. The sequence goes on from OX421360.1 coordinate 48,956,848, forward strand.
AGCTTTGACAACGCAACAGATTTGTGCGATGCATCGTTTAGGTCCTGGATACAAGGTAAAATGACTTGAATTCGATTTTTTTTTTCCAATTTTAGACGTTCTATTCTCATTCTGTAGGATTTGTTTTATTTATCGTTTTATTTGGTTTTATTTTTAAATAAATATAATTTTATTTTTAAATAATTTAAGTCACTTTTGAATTTGTTTTCAATTCGTTTTCTCGAGTTGGTCCTTTTAGTATGCAGTACTGAAGTGAAATAGGTTTTTCTTTTGTGAATTGCGGAGATCCTTATTATCGTTATTATTATAGTGGGTTGAAAATCTATGTTGTCTATAGTTATTTTTTTAATCCCGGAGGTTCTCAAACAAGGTTCTAGCATTTCTAAACAGGTTTGCTGTAGGTCTTTTCATGCGTCGCGTCGGTCGAATCACAGCATCCGAGAATAGGAACCCGCAACTGAACTAAGAGGATTTAACATGAAATACAACAACAAATCCCGTTTCGTAGTAATCAATTACGAATGCCGTCATTCGGCCTCTGTGTTTCCACCTAAAGCCAATATTTTCAAAATTATTTTAACGCCTCTGGAAAGGTTTTTAAAGAATGGTCCATTCAGGGATCATGAATAAATAACTGAGCACTTGTGAAGGTTCCGCAAAAAAGCCGTATTTCCTCAGTCGCTGAGACTCTCAAACTGTCCACAATTCAAAACTTTTTTCACGCTTTGAATTTCACTAGTATTTTAAAACAATTCGCTCCGCCAGTCTGACACTTCTCAAATTCAAAAAGCCTTATTCCAAGGCCCAAAACATTAATTTGAGTGATAAAGGGTCGGTTGCGCTTTTTTTGACAGACATTTTCTATACTGTAGGGTAAACGTGTCAACAGTGGATCATTTTTTACTTCTTGCGCCGTAGAGCTCGCATTTATAGTAGTAGAGCTATTAATTTTTTTCCACAGCTTTTTCAATGTTTTATCCTCATTTTAATCATAAGAACCCGAAGTTTTATTTATGCTGAGATAATAAAAAAAATATATTTAAAATTCCCTTCGCATGTGATCTACTGTGTACAGTGGGTGTACACAGTGAATCAGTGCATGGTACACAATGAAACAGGGATATTTAAAATCAATTTATTCAGTAAAAACACAAGTTTTTTTCATAACATATGTATCAAAATAAAAACTCTTCAAATATAATATAAAAATAAATAAAAAAAACTTAACAGTTGCTAAAAATTATTGCTATAAGCTTCTATCGAACATCCGTATTTGAAAAATTAACATGGAATGCAAAATTTTGAAGCATCGAAGGATTTACTGTGTAACACTTCCGACTGATTCACTGTGTACACTGCTCTCATTTCACAAAAACATGTTAATAATTTATAAAATATTTCACCAAAGTAATCAAATCGAAAAGAATTGGCAAGGATATAAAAGCAAAAGTACAAATAATATACTCAAAAGAAGTTACAATACACACTTTTTAAATAAGATAAAAAATAAAACAGAAAAAAAAATGACTTACCTATGCAGAAAACACAAATACACGAGTATAGCCATCTTCGACATCGCAATCGCGCAGACTGATAGTCTGTTGCGAGGGGATGTGAAAATGTGTTCTTTTCTCTTTTTCAGATTTATTTTAAAATAAAAAGAGACGTTATGAGAGCAAGTTATTCACTGTGTACTCTGATTCACTGTTGACACCTTTACCCTACATCGCTTCTTAAAATCCTTGCAAATGCAGTACCAAATCGTTAGCAAACCATCAACAAACTTAAAATATTTTTTTTTTAAATTGAAGTCCAAACTCCTTAAATGCGGAGAAGACGATTTTCGCTTCAGTATTTTAGAGCAATTCCTAAACTATATATATATTTTTTAAAACTGTAAATTTAAACAAAACATTAGTCTTATATGAAATTAATTTTTATTGTTTATTTTCTTTATCTCTCTTTTCACGCTGCACCATAAATCATCTGTGTCTTTGTCGCAAATACACACTCAACTGGCAAATACAAATTTAAAAAATCATATCAAATTATTTCCATCTTATTCAATTTGTTTATATATTTTGTTAATTTTTTTTTTAAATCATATCATCACCTTTTCTTTACTCTGTACAAAAAAAAAAAAAAAAAACATACACATGTAAAATTCTCAACTACAAACAGTCACAATTTCGTTTCGACAACGAATGCTATCTGAATCTGCCGGACAATCATAAACGGGTGAGTGTACTAACCACATCTGCGGATGATGGTTCGAATGACGATCCCTCAGCTGAAGTCGATTTGTCGGTGGCTGTTGCTGAAGCGTACGCAATGGTGGGTGCTCGTATGCAAGCTGCAGCTCGTGCAACAGCAGCTGCACATATGCTAACCAATTCTTCGACAACATCGCAATCGGCAACACCATCAGCATTAGCACCAAATGCTGGCAATACAAAAATTGAAACTGAATCCTTAGCAACGTCCACGTCCTTGGGAAGCTCTAGTTCTTCTACGGGTAGATATTTTTTTTTTTTTTTGATTTTGCTATCAAATGAATGCAATTTATTTTCTGTTGTCGCTTTTAAATATTAATTTGTATTTTTATTTTTGTTTTTGTTTAATTTTTATTATTTATGAATAAAATTTTGAAAAATTCACACAAGCGATGGCAAAATTACGCAAGCTGTCTGTGACAGATGGATCTGGACTGTTGGCTGGTGGAGCAACGACACCACTCGGTGAGACCGAGGAGATTAATCAATTGAAAACTGTAAGCATGTGTTTCCTTTAGATTTTTGTTTTCATAATTTTTTTGTTTTAATTTTAGTACATTTTTTATTTTCAGTTTGACTTTAGTTTGAGTAGTTATTTGTGTTTGTCCCTTTGTTTGTCATATCGCTTGAGTGGCGTCCTCTAAATTGCAATCCATCACAGCATTAAATCCTTTTCTGATACACAATTTCCTGGTGCGATTCTGTTATCTATATCTCCAGCAAAATTTCACACTTACCCATCCGATGAACCATATATTCTCGAACTAATTGCTTCAATCAAACTTCTGCGGATGGGGTGAAACGTGAAACTTTGAGAAAATGAGAAGACGAAACTGCGAAACCCATCGATCTGGAAATGATCAATTAGCACTTAAAAATGCAATGGATTGAAAAATTTCATGCTCCAGCAAGTGCAATCATTAATTTTTCCAACTTTCATACTACATCGGGTATATCGTATATACCATCAACAACATCATCATCATCAACGCCACCGAAAGCAAACAAATTGAGTGATGAAAGCCCCGCCATCGAATTGACTGAAGGTCCCTTTCAAGTGACTGAATGGTAAAGTCATATTTTCAACTCTATTCAACAGGGTTAGCGGGGTTCGGAGGAATAAGCCGAAGGAATAAGCTTATGGTGCTAAAGCATAAGTGCTTTGAAATTTAGTACGAAGTTTGGGTAGGAATAGAAGCACATAGAGAAATAGGAACGCATGATCCAATGGCACTTATGTGGGTATTCACATACGATGGAGTTTTCAAGTTTGTTTCCGGGTTGCAGGCCATATGAAATGAGGTTTTTTAAGGAGACTATTAACCCGAATAAGTATAAGTACTGCGCTCATGCGTTGCTGCGTTGTTGTTTTAGATGGAACCGAAATATTGAGATCAGAAAAATATTTATTTATTTATGTCAATTTGAGACACAGCTCTTTAAGCTCTTAGACAACTTAAAACTAAATTATTATAATAATATATACTTAAAACTAGGGTTGATACAGAGCTTCGATTCCGAATCCGATATGTCGGAACCTCCGGTTTAAATTACACCTCCGAGTCCGGCTTCGGTTCCGATATAATCACATCGGAGGTTTTTCGTTCGGAATCGGTGACGACCGATAAACATGAACGACAAAGAATAATCGAGTTGCGACATGTTACACTTACAATACAATACGGCTGTCTTTTCACTCTTTTATTTACTTTAAATGAGTAGGCGAGATTTGCATTGAAGTTAATTTGTGTCTGCGTGCGACCTCCGCCTCCGACTCCGATTCAACTCCGACTCCGCGGAGGTCGGTATGAGGCTTCCGACTCCGACTCCGGTAAAACCACCTCCGTAACATCCCTACTTAAAACTATTATTATAATATATCCAGCACTTTCGCATTTTATTTGAAGTAAACATCTTTAAGTGACATGCGCTGAAGCATAGCTGACCTCAAAATGAGAGCTTCGAATTTAATAAACAAATTTTATTTGGAGTCTAAAAATCATCCGACAACAAGCCATAAGCAAGTCAATTAATCCCGCATAGCCAATACATTTTTTTGCCATCCCATCCATTCGGTAGAGTGACACACCAACGGTCCACCATAGACGGAAAGTTTGTGAACGCTCTACCTACCTCGCTTCATAACCAAAAGTGTATGCAAATGTTACTGGGTTATTTGGTGGCAACGGGGAACTAAAAAGTTAAAGCAATTACAAAGGTTTTTAGAAGGGACCCAAAAGTTGCCAGAGTTTTCCCCAAAGTATAATTCGTACTTTAATTCACAAAGGGTAGCGCAAAAAGGGAAACAGTTCTGTGCTTTGTTTTTGCTAAATTCATGGAAGGAAATTCACCAACTGAAATTCACCTTTCACATTAAATTACTTAAATTAATTGAAACATTAAATTCGGTTTTCAAAAACCACCATAATCGGTAGATAATAATAAAAATAACAAAGCAGCCCCCCGCCAGGGTGCAAAACAATTTAAGATCAACAAAATAACCAAAAGACCACCAAGCGTTTGTGTAATCAATTTTCAACCACTGAACCAATATAGACCGCCATTTCTTAAAAAAATACAAAAAATATCCTCAAACATCTCATTTGCATTTCATAGTCCACTTTATTCGGTTTTTTTTATTTTTATTTTGATTTGTTTACTTGTTTGCGTTCTTTATTTGTTCATTGCCTACGCTTGACATTATTTAGTTAACAAATTGTGTGTCATTACCTATTTTTTTGTTTATTAAATTTTTATTTAATTGCATTCAAAGCTGAAGGCAACAAATTTCCATGGAGTTTCTTTCTTTCTTTCCGACAAAAAAATATTCAATTCCCACCCTGTTCTATGTATGTGCGCGTCTGTTTGCTGTTCTTCTATAGCCGTTTTTAATCCAGAAACAAACAACCCACCCATGTGTGTGTTTTCTTGTTGCATCTCCACTCCATACATTCATTCTGCTAGAGCTTGAACTTAGTTACAAGAGAAAAAAAAACAAGCAACACTTAGGTACGTTACCTTCACACTCAACAACGTTTACGTAACATAAACCATGGTGTTAGCTTTCATTTGGTATAGGCTTTTCACATTCAACGAAACATGACTAGTAGTTTGTAAGTGCAAATAAAAATAGCAAACAAATAAATAACACACCCATTGCTATCCTGTGTCTATCGCTCGTGTGCGGTAGGGCAATGAAAGCGGAATTTTCTTCACCACCACAACCACGTTTTGTTCCTTCTAGTGCGCAAATGATAGGCAACAAAAATAAATTACATAGCAATCTCCCCAAGCAAATATAGACTAAATCAATGCAAATAATTCATTTATATCCTTACAGGTCCTCTACGATGGCAAACTATCAACTGCCATCGTCTTCATGTACAACCCAGTCGCCACCGATGGTCAACTGTGTCTGCAATCATCCCCAAAGGGAAATGTTTCATATTTTGTACATACACCGCATGCTCTTATGTTGCAGGTAAGATATTGGATATGATTGCAAAAAATACTGTTGAAAAAAATCTCCTTTTAACTGCAAGTGCTGTGTACTAAGCTTTGAGAGGGAAGGCAAACAATATTATTCCCTAGGATATTTATTGATACATGAACTGAACATTGAACACTCCTAACTGCAGTGTAACATGAACTTGATAAAATTTACGACACTGTTAGCTTCGGTTCTAATGTGTTTTTCTCTTCGTGTTTTTTTTTTTTTTTTCGAATGTCCTTTATGCTTGATCGCGTGCACTTATATCCACCCCATACTTGGAGCAGGATGTTAAGGCTGTTGTAACACACTCGATACACTGTACGTTGAATTCCATTGGGGGCATTCAAGTTTTGTTTCCATTATTCTCACAACTGGATATGGCACATGAAGGAATCAGCGATGTGAAGCGTGATCCAACGTTATGGTGAGTGCATTGAAAAAAATAAAATTTTCAAGGATCAATGATGGTCTACATAAAATGATTCTTTTTGATTTTTTTTTTTTGTTGTTCCATATTGCAGTTCGAAACTGTTGGGTTTTATATGCGAACTAGTGGAAACATCACAGACTGTTCAACAGCATATGATACAAAATCGGGGCTTCCTGGTTATTTCATTTATGCTACAGCGATCTTCAAGGGAGCATCTGACACTAGAGGTGTTGGGTTCGTTTTTGAATTTGACAAAGTATCTGGTGACGTGTTTGTCGGCAAACAGCGATTTGCTCCTTAAGCAGGTGAGTTAAATGAATGAGATGTCATTTCGGTGATTAGGTGCGTTATATTTGATTGTTGGTCAATGGGAAATGGGATGCCGCAGGTGGGGGTTTAGCTACTTGACAATTTTATTTTATGTTTTTTTTTTACGGATCAAATTAGTGTCTGATATGTGTCAAAGTTAATGACAAAAAATAACTTATAGGTTATAAGAACTTGTTGTGAAGATGGAACCGTTCACACAACTGACATTTCCGAGCGCCTACATATTGCGCCTTCTAGTGTCTTCTGCGTGTAGGCTAAATGTATGCTAAAGGTGAAGAGAAAAAATGTATGACAACTTTAAGATGATCTATTGCTTCATACAAACTAATTTAGATTAAAAGCCTCCCCCGGCACAGATTTGTAGCAAGGAATTCCATATTTTGAGTATTCCATCAAGAAAAGACTTCTTACAGCTGATTATTACCACAGGTTTCTAGCAGGTTTAATACAACATTAATTTCAATTTCAATTTATTTGCAATAGTAATCTTAGCAGAGAAAGGATACACATTTTTATTAAGATTCCTGCTTTGGGCGCCAGTTTATCCTACTAAGTCTCTAATTTTGTATAAAACCGTTGTATCCAATTTTTATCGATTAGATGAATATCAATTCACAAATTTTGCTGTTTTGTTATCCTGCCCCTGGCATTTATTAGACGAAATGGGATCTTACTCCTAATTGGCGCTAGAGTGCAGTGATCTATTGGACCACGGTGGTTCGACAAAATTGGGGTTAAATTCATGATTAGAGAGAAAAGTCTGTCCAAGAATTGTATTTATGGTTTGTTTTAAATACCTATAACTCATAACTAAGTACGTTTGTTTGGTTCTTCTATTGACAAGTTATTTTCTCATTGACCAACAATCAAATTTAATGGTACGTTAACAATAAAATTTCACATATTATTGGAGGGAAGTTCTATAATATTCCAACTTAAGCATGTTTAAATAAAATATACGTTATGGTTTACTGTACCTACATAATGTAATATTAAATTTAATTTAATTATATAAAATGCATGACAGCTATACGTTATCGTGTATGTATTTGTACAAGATTTTGCATATTTTATTCGAATGCTGTATATTTATTTAATTATGTATTCTGTATTGTTTATCGTTTTAGTATATAAGTCAAGATAATGTTACCTGTATACAAATATTTTATTTTGTGTATTATTTTGTTCTATATTCGCAGTTAAACTTGGGCTTCAGCTTAAATTATAAACGAGTAATGTTCAACTTATTTTATTTACTTTGTTTTAGAAAGTTTACATTTTTTCAAATGGTTTATTTTTATTTAGTGTGGGTGTGATAGGAATTATTTCTGTCTTTCGTTTTGACGTTCTATTTTTTATAGGAAATAATTTCAAATATTGAAATTAGAGGATTAGCAGTTGTCCCGCAGTGATTGTTATAGTTGCGTACGAACTTACAGATGCGAAATAGAATTGCAGAAAATTAATAATAGCACATGTCATCCATCACTCTCTAATTGTCTGTGTGTAAATTAAATAAGATAGTATCCGCTTTGAATAGTAATTTGAATGCGGAGTCAAAACGTTAGTTTTTCACTATAACTCAACCAAATCTGGTCCATCATTCAATTGTTGGCACTAGACCAATGTAAATGTTGTGAATATTTATAATAATTGTGGTCAATGAATATAGAATTTCTATAATAGATTGACCACAGCGCCACCTATCGGATCTTCACAAAGCTATATAAACTGCTGCCTTGACCATGCAAATATACTTTGTAAATAATCTCTTAATAGGTCATGCCGTTTAGAAGTTACGCGCTCGCAAACCGACGCAAAAATGATTGCATTATTATGTATAAATTGGTACAACGAATAATTTTGTACATACATATTTTTTTAGTTTTAAAAATCAATTGACTAAAAGTCACATTTTCGTCTCTCTCTCTAAAGAAATAATCTGTCTCTTTATTCTTCGTTTAGTTTTATTGTTCTAAAGTGCTGGCGGTTGTTGGATTTGACAGCGACAAGCAAAACACTAATTTTTCAGTTTCTTCATACACGTTTTTGAAAATAAAGATAAGATACGGTGTTTTTTCATCAACGTCGGTCAGCAACAACTTGAGTGCAGCCCATGATATACAAGAGCCGCGATAATGAATTTTCATTTTAAATAGTCTCCATTTCATACAAAGGCCTTCCATAAATCAAAACAGTTGCTCTTACAACATGACAAGGGAAGATATCAGAAATTTTGTTGTTCACTGATGGAAGCTTCGATATCACTTAAACAAAATTGTGTTCTTCTTACCGACGAAATGTCTTCTCTATGTCGAAGACGACGAAACTGCAGATCATTGCATTTCACTTAAGCGACCTCGGCTTCCAGAAGAACAGAAAAACATAACCACCAGAGAGATCCTCAAATTCATAAAGAGTGAGTCAATTACTTTGGAGCTGATTATATGTATTTTCTAAGAGCAACAAAAAATCTCCTAAGGATCATAACCTAAATAATAATAATAATTTTTGGCGCAACAGGTCCGTAGGGACCATAGGCCTAGCTTCTCGCAACCATTCGTTTTGTGTGAGTTTTCATTTTTGGAACGAATGGAAGGGATCTACAATTTTATGCCGATTCCAAACGGCTAATTGAGAAGCTCTTTCATGACAGTTGTACTCTCGGATGTTTGTCAGACGTTCGAGAGAGGCGGCGCAGTGCAAAAAACCCTGAGTTGGAATTTGGGATCATAACCTACTACATTCCTATTTAGGGACGGTCTGTTCAAAGCTGGTTAAATCCTTGGTAAGGTTACCATATATTTAGGTTAACCAATGGTTATAAATCAGTGATAAGCAATGAGTGTTTGTTGAGTATTTTTTCGCTTCAGTCACCAAACCATAGCTTTGTAACAAGTCGTTCCATTTTCCAGTTTATTTGTCAATTGACCGAATCCATTGTTAATTTTTTTTCTGTGTTTCCTGTCCTTTGGTTTTTGAAAAGTTATTGGTTTAGGTAGATTTTTAGTTATCTTAGTTAATAAAAAAAAAGGAATGTCAAAATCGAACAATACTGGAAAACTTTGTTTTTGTGAGGCAATATGCAATTTTTTTAAAACCAAATGTGAAATAAAGCCAAAATCAATAACAAATAAAATTTTGTAAAATACTTCCTCTAATGCGTGTGCATTTTATGAGATCTGTCATCGACTACATGTTGAAAAAATCCCTTTTCATCCATAATTTTGTTAGAAACCTGTACCCTCACCTTCAATTGATCAATTGACAGGCGAATAATTTATTCTATATAACGGGTGATTTTTTAAGAGGTTTAGAACTTTAAAAAAAAAAAAAAAAACACAAAAAATTCGAAAAAATGAATGAAATATTTATTTGAATCGATAGTTTGAACCTTGCAATTTAATGTTTAAAGATAATTTCATGCAAATGTTGACCGCGGCTGCGTCTCAGGTAGCCCATCCGCTGAGTCCAATTTTGGCATACTCTTTCACACATATCGGCCGGTATCTCACGAATGAATGCATGGATGTTGGCTTCCAGTGCGTCAATCGAAGCGGGCTTGTCCCTATACACATTAGCCTTGACATACCCCCACAAAAAATAATCTAATGGTGTCAAATCGCACGATCTAGGCGGCCAATTGACCGGCCCGAAACGTGAAATTAACTGTTCATCAAACTCGCCTCGCAATTGCGCCATTGTTTCGCGTGCTGTGTGGCATGTGGCACCGTCTTGTTGAAAACACATATCATGCAAGTCAAGAACTTCAATTTCGGGCAAAAAAAAGTTTGTTATCATCGCTCGGTTGTGCTGTAACAAAGGCCTAACTGCTGGGAACGGCGCCGAATCGACATTTCGCGGTCTTCTGTCACACTAGCTGATACGGCCGCAATATTTTCTTCACTACGCACAGTACGTAAACGTGTTGGTGGTTTAATGTCCAACAAAGTAAATTTGGTGCGAAATTTGGTCACAATCTTCCGAATAGACTGCTCAGAAGGTCGAGAATGCCGATCATAAAATGGAAGCAGCGCGCGATGAACATTTCGAACCGAGCACGAATTTTGATAGTAAAATTCAATAATTTGCAAGCGTTGTTCATTTGTAAGACGATCCATGGTTAAATTGCAAACCAAACTGAAGCTGTTTGACAGTGACACAAGGTACTAAACACACGTCAGCTGTCAAAACCAGTGTTGCCAAAACCAAACCAGCTAAAAAATCACCCGTTATTATGTCAGTTGCAAACATCAACGAATCCGATGTGAGAGATTTTATTGGTTTACTTCATCTTGCATTATATAATCGTTCATTATATTATTTGTATTTTTTTTTTTTTTGTTTGTCAAATATTGTACAAACATTTTTGCGTATCAGATACGTCAAAATGAATACCTACCTATACGTATAAAAAATATTGAACAAACAAAATTACAATATCGGCTGGTTATCGAATTCTCTGGTTAACTAACCAAACCACTGATTCTCTGGTTAATATTTTGCTGAACAAACACATTCGCTGGTTACCAGCTGGGATAACCAATGATTAAAATCAACCAAGATTAAAAAACCCAACCTTAGTCGATCACTTTTGCTCCTTAAAAAACGAACTGAATAACTTAAAAGTAAAAAATCGTACATGATGCCAATGGCAAAATCCTTTGCGAATGTTAGACGAATTTTTTTAAGGAAAAGCGTGTTTTATTTGACGAAATTTTCTTAAATTTGCCGTGGAATGGTTTCGTTTATGTTTTTGTTTATATACAAATTTAGAAGTAATGTTGTTGCATCATGTGTTTCTTTTTTCTTCGGTGTGTGTTTTTGTTTATACCTGATTTCTTTCCAACTACAAGTAGATATATTGGATTTAATTTTAATTCTAAATGTAAACAAATGTAATAATTATCTATCTATATTTTTCTTCTTCTCCTTATATTAAACTAAAAATAAAATAAAAATTTCGTCAATTAAAAAAGTTCTACCAGGTGAATAAATTTTACCCGTTTTGGCTGTGTCAATGTAATTTTTTGTTTTGTTTTTGTTTTGAAAGACAACTCAATCTAGACCGTGTGCGTTACAAAATGTGTGCTTACATTTTATTTAATTTTTTTGTAAGTATTTAATATTTTACGGGCTGATCTCATGATTGCAAAAAGAAAAAAAAGAAAAGTTGTCTTGTACGACTTGCTATGAAAATGTTGGTAACCATTTTTGAAGCAGAGTTCAAACTGCTACGAGACTAAGAACGGACTTCAATTTTTCACTGGATATCTGAAGTTAAAAAAAGCTTCTACGTTACTAAGTTTACTAACAGTCCCATTCATGTAATATATGGCATGTTCTTTCGAAACTCATTAGATTGAATTGTCACCTTGGCCGACACGGCCTTAAAACTTATATAAAGGCCCATTGTGATAATATAACGTTTGTTTTATTGGACATCTATCTAACATCTACCAAAGAGCCAAAGGAACCAGTGCTTAGTTGGCAATTGCTCAATTAGATTATTGATTAAGTAATTGTTTCTAGTTCGCCTGAAATTATGCAAGATTTTTCAATAAGGGTATAAAAAACGCACAAGAGAAGATTATAATGCCATTCCAAACTTTATTATGCAGTATACAGTAAGGTTTTACTCGTTTTCAGGATTGGGTATTGATTTCATCTCCTACCGCCTTCCCTGCTGATTATTCTCTCTACAAACCTAACATGCTGTGTTCTAAACAAACACATTCCCAATTCACGTAGTAAACACAAGTCCAAAGCCTGCTTTTAAAACATTGTGAAAACTTTCTTAAAATTCAATTAATTTTAAGAGCACACCCTCCAGCTATCGTATAACCACTTGCAATAATCCCTTCCATTAGCAGTATGAGGTCAGTCCCTAAATTTTAGTGCGTGGTGTGCGTGTGTGTGCTTTAAACCGCTTAAAACCATTAACCGCCATCATCAAAACTTTGGGTTGGATCAATTTAAATAAAATCGATCATCCCTGGTGTACACACATGCCAAAAGAAAATGTTCATCAATTTATTGAATTTTCATTTGCTATTCATTTTGGGTATCATATATATTTATTTTTTATTTTTTATTTAAATGACGCCCAATCGCTTCCATATGCGAATGTTAATTGGAATCGCATTACAGTAATCCTCAAAGCGTATTATAATGGGTCGTATGAATAAAAACTAGCATTTGCTTTGAGCAAAAGGTTGTAGCAAAGTAAAAGCCCTTAGCAAATACTTTGAATCGGTATGAATAAAAATATACTTTGCTAAAGTAAAGTCGAAAATTCGAACATAGCATTTACTTCGCTGTACGTGTACTTGCCTTGCAGTTCCTGTCAAACCTGACCAGTAAATTTGAATTTTTGAATTTTTCTTAAGATTCTAACTACTTTTGTGGAAATTGAAATTACAAAAAATAAATACAGAAATATAAATGCAATTTTTATCTTCAATTTCACCTGAAAATATGATTTTTGTTTGCCGAATAGCTTGTTGATGCTTCCGTTCTACTTTAGGTGCCGGGAATCGTATCCGATATTGTTGGAAATATTTTTTATTTGTTAACAAACTAGACAAATAGTTGCAAATAGTCGACCTAGATCTCCGCTATAATATACCTACCTTACAAATGATTCTGCCTAAATATTTTCATCTGAAAGAAATATTAGCTTCGCTTGAGACGAAACAACGGCTGCTTTTTCCGTATGTATTTCGTTGGTTTTCCTGTACAAACAGAATTCAACTTAACTATTAACAATATTTAGATTGTTTTATGTTGAAAAATGAGCATACAAAATATTTAGCAAAAGGTCTGAGTCAACAAAATAGCAGACTCAGGATTTGCATAGCATTTGCTTTGTCTGACAAGTTTTATTCATACCGATCTGAGTAAAAGGTCAGTGCCGCCGCCTTTCGAACATGTCAAAAGTTGGAACTAACTCAAATTGGTTTTTATTCATACGAAACGTAGCAAATGCTTCGATTTTGACATTTCTCTTGAGTAAAAGCAATTGCTACGTTTTATTCATACGACCCAATGAGTATACGCATTACAACGTCCCAGTGCGCTCATTGACGGAATTGTATCTTTTTTACGGTCCGATCGTTTAATTTAATTTTTCTTTCACTTAATTGCTAGCCCCCTCCGCATCATCATCACAACTATCGTCATCAGTGGCAACATTACCACTTCAAAGACTGACGTAGGTACTGATGCCATGATGCCATTCTCGTGATGATGATGGCGCTTTTGGTCTCTGTGATAATTATTATTGTTGTTGTAACGAGATGATGCTGGTGATAATTATGTCTGCTATTATGTGTAACATTGCAGCTAATTACCGAAATTGGAGCTGAAGAATTGGAATCCCAAGCTGACACTGACAGTTGACTGGGAGCAATTCATTTTATCTCATACAATCGTCAATCATTAATTCTTATGGATAATGATGAATGAATGGTCTTTTTCAGCCCCGGATAGCAATGACGCACAGAGTGTTCCCTGTGATGATTCACAATTAAAATATTTACCCAGGAAATTCGCTATTGAAATGTGCGTCTGTCATTTTATTAGTCAGGAAGAAGGACCCCTGGGTGTGGTATGGTGGGCGAATCTTGCTTGCAGATGAGCTCGCATTTTAAAAGTTGAAGGGTGGGTCGATGCGGAAAATTGTTTGTTTAGCGGAAATGTTTTATAGTCAAAGCTCTTGAACGCACTTGCGATTTTTATCAATTCCATCAAAATACTATACGGTATCGACTTGGGGAGCGTATAGCAAATGAAGTGTCGGTTGACGTTTTACGAGTATTTGGCGACAAAAGAAATTCTTTGCTAGCCAGCCGACTAAAATTGGAATAGAATCCTTTGATATTTATGTCTAGCCCATCTAGTTTTGATAGCCTTTCAGAAACGTTTCAGACCTTTGCTCGTTTTATTTCTTGCAAGATACACGTATCAAAAAAGATTATTTGGAAATAAAACATGATCCAAACACCGTTTTGCATGACTCTTTATGAGCATTCTATGATGAGCATTTTATGACATTTGCACCCAATTGGGAAAGACTTTCATGCTTTCTTGTATGGATGTGCAGTTGCTGTTGGTGGTGGAATTTGAATAGACACAAACAAATTTGCACCATAACTTTATATCTCAAGCATGTTCCAGACATGTTTTAAAATCATTTTGCGACTTGCCATTTTTACTCCTATTGACAAAAATGTAAGAGGTTTGAATTAAAAGCCCACCAAGAAAAGAGATAAAATGCAAAGACTGTTACTATAAATGAGGCCAGTGAAACAAAATACACGTACTTTGCCAAACGTGTTTGCGTCGTGTTTGGGACTACATATTTAGTTTTTTTTTTTTTTCAGATTATTCTGCTTGCTTGATATGCGGGATTAAATGACCAACCACCAGAATTACCATACTATTATCGCTCGACCCAATTTTGATCATGTAAACTGCTTCATCCGTTTCGTTCCTTTTCGTAAGGATGTGCTTAGATTATGTCCTACATAGTGTTCCCCAAACCCAAAATTGGGACTGTAGTTGAATCAGTTCGCTTCTGACTTGAGCTGTCTGTATGATTGCCGAAAACCGGGTTTTCGCGAAAACTCTCGAAAACTTCTACGAAAACAGAAATTTTCGCATACATATTTCAGTTTTCAAAACGAGTTGCGTTTTCCACGAAAACAACTTCCAATCGTTGGGTTGTTGAAACAAACACACCTTTTCCAATATTCAGCAAATTCAGCAAAGTGGCTGACCGAACAAATGTCACAACTCACAACCAATTTCCACAATTAATTGATGGGCTAATATTATTTTGAAACGCACTAAATTCATTTTGTTTGTTTGTTAATGCGATCGAAATTTGTAACCAAAAAAGTTTGCACCGAAGTTTAACGACAAGTGTCTCACAGCTGGTTGAAATGTCAAACTAAAACTAGTAGAAAACTAGGGCCTCAAGTAGATACCACTGCTCGGAGCAGTGCTGCCAAATAGTGCATAAACTTGAAGTGCGCACTATATAAAGAAAAATAGTTTATAGTATTTTTGTTAACTGAAAATAATACTATATGAGCAAAACTTTCTCACTCCAGATTTTAACTAAAAAAATAGTTAATTAAAAAGGAATTAGCAAATCAAACTAACATAAAATAAGATATAAATAAAATTGTTGTGTTTTCACTTATTTTTTTATGAGATTAGTGCTGAATTAAAATGTAAAAATTCTTCCACGAATGAATACGGTCTACCTTTTATTTATTTCTCTTTCTATTTTAATTTACTCCTAGATCATCTATAAGTGTCATGCATTTTAAAATTATAGATACCTACATAATATTATTATTTTTAAGAATTGCCATGTTATTGAAAGACATGCTATACCTACATGTTGCATTTTTTTATTATATATGAAAAGTTTTTGTGTGAAATTTTGTTAATGCATTCCATTTTGTTGTTCGAATGTTCTTAAGAAAAAAAAAATTGTTATGTCCGCTTGCTGCATGCCAAAAAATAAATACTTTTCATTCTTATGAAAAACAAAATAAAAAAAATACAAAATCGGCTTGTGGCAGGACAGAGGTGTTACAAAACTAATGGATAGCTCTTCTGTTTCTCATTTCTTACGTGGCAGCTGCTCGATCATGTGCTCTTCAATCCATCGCTATGGATCTATACACCAGCGAATGTACAAGCACGTCTCTACTCGTATTTAGCTACAGAATTTCTCAGCGATACACAAATCTATAGCAACGTACGACGAGTGAGTACTGTTTTACAAACAGTGCACACATTGAAATATTATTACTGGGTTGTGAATCCTCGCGCTAAGAGTGGTATCATTCCAAAGGGTTTGGGTAAGTACCAACAACGCCGACTTCAATTGTATCAATAGATATAAAACATTTAAATATACGTGTACAGATGGACCACGACCAGCACAAAAGGATATTCTAGCGATACGTGCGTATATTCTTTTGTTTTTAAAACAGTTGATTATGATCGGCAATGGTGTTAAGGAAGATGAATTACAAAGTATATTGAACTACTTGACGACCATGCATGAGGTAAGTTTCAGCTGACCAAACGAAAGCATACACGCCCATGAAAAACGGACATAACTAACTGAAATTCTCATATAATCTGTATAATAAAGGATGAAAATCTCCACGATGTCCTACAAATGTTAATATCTTTAATGTCCGAGCATCCAAGCTCAATGGTACCTGCTTTTGATGTTAAACATGGTGTTAGATCTATATTTAAATTATTGGCTGCCGAAAGTCAATTGATTAGACTACAAGCGTTAAAATTATTAGGATTCTTTTTATCGCGTAGCACACACAAGTATGTATCGATTATGTATGTTTATACGTTATCGGATGATCAAGCAAGTTTGTGGTGGTTTTTGTTGATGAAAATTTTTGAAATATTTTAAGGATAAAGAAACAAGGGGGCACAGTGATCTTTTGCCCTTTTGTTTAGTAAAACTTTTTGTTGATGTGGTGGTATGTTTTGAAGTAAGTTGTAGACCGCAGGCGACTTGCACAACGATGTGCCAATAAATTGGGGTAAAAAGGGATATCGAATAATATAAATTATTTAGACGCGTGTTTAATTTTTTAGCCAAATATAAGAATTTTATTGTTTTTTTGTAGCTTAAGTCATCCCCATTAGGGGGCACTTCCAATATCAAACTTGTTCATTTTAACTACGAACTAAGGCCCTAGCT
Source organism: Cheilosia vernalis (assembly GCA_949126925.1). Lineage (NCBI taxonomy): Eukaryota > Metazoa > Arthropoda > Insecta > Diptera > Syrphidae > Cheilosia > Cheilosia vernalis. Next base: position 48,974,127 of record OX421360.1, read on the forward strand.
ATAGACATATGTTAAACGAAACCGTACAAATTTTTGTTTGCTTTTTTTCTGCAGTCAATCCTAATGGTTGAACTCAATCTTGATCTGAAAATGTTGCTTATGAATTATAAAATTAGTTCATCATAAAAAAATAAACAAATAATCTTAAAATTTTCTAGAGAAACAATTTATTAATTTTTCCGTACAAACAAAATTCTCCGATCCACTCAGTCAATTTCACAACAAAAAACGAGATCATTCCACTAAAATAATTCATTTCTTTACTGTTCTATCAGTCAGGAATTTTTTTTTTCTGATGGAATCCAATCAGTGGTGGTTGATTTGTTGTAATTGTTTTCGTAGGGAAACATTTTTCTGACAGAATCGCAATGACCGCTTAAACGAAAAAAGTATATCATTTTCATACTGTTCCCACTTTTTCTGTTGCATTTTACGTATGGTTATAACTAGGAGGGCCTAAGCCAGTTGGTGGAACTATTCCATTTTTAGTGTTATTATTAAAATTTCATATACCTATCCAAAGAACCTTGGTGCTGAATTGAGTTATTCATGAACGAGCACAGTACTTATATCGACCCTAGAGTTCTTTCGCGGGTCTGGTTTTACCGCCTTAGGTTTATAAAATTTTAGCGAAAAATCTTAAGGTACACATCATTACTGGTTTCGACATACCACCAGCTAAAATAAAAAAAAAAAACAAAAAACGTAAACAGCTTAGCTCTCTGCTTCTGAACAACGGATAATTATAAAGCATGCCTTATGAAAAACCCAAAGTTAGTTTTATGGAGTAGGCTTTAAATCTATTCTTGTCAAACACCTTACTAATGGAAAAAGAGCTACAGTTTTATCATTTTAAGGCTTTATAAACGTAACTCTGTCATTTAAGAATATATAATGAATTGTCACGCATGCAATTTCAATTTTACCAACCGACAATGGAAATAATTTTCATAGAAAACTTAACGTTGCCGTGGTGCATTGGTAATGTACTCACTTATTGGATGAAAACGCGCGTCTTAAAATGAATTTTAATACCGTAAAAAGGTTTCTGCGAATAATATAGTTAAAACGTTCGTCTGACTTTAGTTGACGTTGACGAATAAAGTCTGGGACTTATTAGCTAAAGGAGGCATGGGAGTAATGCATGCATCACTTACCTACCTTACGCCAATGGCAAAACACTTTACAACGATATAATTATTTTCATTTTCATTGGCATAGTCAAATCGTAATGAATTCAATCTAGATTAGCATTTTTCAATGCTAGTAAATATAATGAAAGTATAGTGCATTATTAGGGTTACAGAGTTGATTGATTAAGGTAACACAAATTATCGGAAATATGGAGAAAGTTTTCACAGCTTTTGCGTTTTCTTAATGGTTACCCACTTATAGAATACATGTCTTAAAATTCATTATGCCCTAACCGCCCTTAGAATCAGTGGAAAGACTTTCTCTTTCGAGGGAATGGTTAACCTTGAAAATATATCCGACGGCAACCATTTGTAAAAATTATGCTTCATCAATTATTGAAAATTCGTTGTTTTATTGCTACTCCGTAACATATTAGCATTAAATAAATCAATGCCAATGAAATTGAAATTAATGATGGCAATGCAATTTGCCCTTTGATTTTCTTTAATGCGAAAGAGAAAGTAATACCAGTGCTAAAACGAATAAGTATCTATGCTTGTCTATTTCTTGTACAAAAAATTCTACCATCGTTTTTTCCTACCCTTGTACATATCTAACTATACAAAAAAGTAAAGACAAATTGAGTTAATTGTGCGAATTTAAAATAAGCTTAGCAAGCAAGCTAATAGTGCAAGAGTGCTGTGCATCAACCATTAAGTGGCTATGAATATTAAATAAATGAAGATCGAAAATTACTTTTACTAAGGAAAAACTCAATGTCCATTCTCTATGCGTCGCAAAAAGAGATATTTTTTCGTTTAAGAAGTTGCCTGATATCAACACAAGAAAATTCTCACATTGGGCGCCACTTTGTAATTTTAGTTAGAAACTCCTGCACCAAACTATATAATTTAAACATTTAAAGACCACCTCAAATACGATCACAAGCACGTATTGTGATGCCGTCGAATTGAATTACTTCCATTTGAAAGTACCTACCTAACCCATCTACCCCATAGCTGGGCGCCATTCTTTTTAAAATGTCCGTCATGTGCTGATGTTGATTGTTGATGGAGTATCGGATTTCATATCACTCGATAATCAATATTTTTTAAAGACTAAAAGCAAAACTGGGAAAATCCTTGAAGAATATTATTTGGCTACTATTTGAGTATTAGATTTATGCAAGTCAGCTGCTTGGGCGTTAATGGTTTAAATTCAGTTTTGACTCTGATAAAATAAAGTGAATCTAGGAAAATCGATATCTCGAAGTGAAGGGATGTACAAGAGCCTTGCGATGGGCGGATTTTTTTTTTAATTTTAGTAATTTAGGACATGCGTTCGACACTTTGATAGTTTTTAATTCAACAACCGAATGACATGCCACCAACAATTTTGTTCATAAAAATTTAAACTGTTTGAAACTCATTTAAAATTTCAATTTTACAAAGCTTCTCATTAATTCCAAAAAATATTCTCATTGTAAATAAAAAAAAAAAAACACACACACCAACATACCTACCGTCAAACAAACAAGTTACACTTTTTACAATTTAAAAGGCAAAATAATGAGCTCTTTGTGATACTGAAATTAATTTCTACTTTATCCTGAATGAAAAGCCCCACGAACTTTCTCGGTCATGTACGATCACAAACTTGTCGTACGTTATGAAATTGAAAAATTTTTTCCATTTCCTTCATAAACAATATATATTTATGTACGTTTTTCCCTTTTGTTCTTCTTTTACGTTGCATTTTACAGACGAAAGTACGATGTTATGTCACCGCACAATTTATATACGCTATTAGCCGAACGCTTATTACTTTATGAGGAATCATTGTCCCTACCAACATATAATGTCCTTTATGAAATTATGACCGAACATATATCACAGCAAATCCTCTATACAAGGCATCCAGAGCCGGAGAGCCATTATCGACTGGAGAATCCAAGTAAGTTTAAAACGATTTTTTGTTTTCTTTTCTATTTTCCTCCTTTAGCACTTTTGCAGTTGTTTGTTAGATACCCCAAACCCATGAAAGGACATTTTTTTGTTTGGTACTATTATGACTTATATTCTTGTCTTTTTTTTTTTTTTTTTTTTTGTGGCTTTACTGTTGGCTTGCAGTAAATATGAGTAGCTACCCACCGGTGGACGGAGAGAGTAAATTGAGAAAAATTGCTATCGCAGCTAAAAGGGGTTTTATTATTTTCTTTTTATTATCGATTTTGCAATTTAAGTTTAGGTGACCTGTGTTGGTGAGCTTTTAAAAAAAAGTTGGGTTGTTAATATGTTGAGGTAGACCCTTCCCTAAGGCAATAAATTAGATGGCTTAGATTGTTGGTGTGTTGTTGATCAACAATGCTGGCTTGATGTGGTCACGATTTCACAGAATTGGTGCACCAATCTTACGCCGAGTCCTTTGGTAACTTTCTTTTGAAGTATCATCCAGTTGGGCGGCAGCACTCAGTTCAATGGCCTTTCATTATCAATTTGCAACCGCTTAATTTGATCGCCGACGAGATCATGTAGAACTTGTTGTCAAAAAATGTCCTTTCAATCGTTTAATAAAAGAAAAATTCCCTTTCAGACATTCACACACAATTTGTCTTCTCTTTTCATCCGCACAGTGATCCTGAAAGTGGTCGCAACACTGATACGTCAATCGAAGCAAACAGAGTCCCTCATCGAAGTGAAGAAGCTCTTCCTGTCCGATATGACGCTGTTGTGCAACAGCAATCGTGAGAATCGTCGCACTGTCCTTCAAATGTCAGTGTGGCAAGAGTGGCTCATCGCAATGGCGTACATCCATCCCAAAAACAGTGAAGAGCAGAAGATCTCGGACATGGTGTACTCGCTGTTCCGGATGCTATTGCATCATGCAATCAAACATGAATACGGTGGTTGGCGGGTGTGGGTAGACACACTCGCCATTGTCCACTCCAAGGTGTCCTATGAGGAATTCAAACTGCAGTTCGCCCAGATGTATGAGCACTATGAACGCCAGAGGACCGACAATATAACCGATCCTGCTCTAAGGCAGGCGCGACCCATCAGCACAATCAGTGGATGGGATCGTGAGGAGCACCAACAGCAGCAGCAACAGCAACATCAAGCAATTAGTACAGATGTCATTGCCACGCCCACCGATGTGGAAGAAATCGAGAAGCCATCGACACCAGTTGCTGTCGCAATCGAACCTATGGTCAATGAAAGCGAACAGGTGACCGTGGAAGAGATACATCTCGAGAATCTGAAGTGTGCCTGCGAAGAGGAAGAGGAAGAAAAGTCGGCGGAGGGCACAAGCCCAGTGATAGATCAGAATGCCAATGAGGAGAAAGAGAAACCAGTGCAGTCGTCGACAATTTCCAATATCACCGATGTTTATAACGCCCAGCTGAAGGGGGAAATGATTTTCAATGGAAACGTCAACGATGAGGAGGACAATGAGAAGACAGCAGACGCGCTATCAGCCACCACTGGCGGACAGGAAGCCCTGAAGCAGGTACTTGACCTGGACACAGACGACCTGGACGAGGTTAATCTAGCATCTGGCGAACAAAAGCTGGACGAGGAGAAGATCGTCACAGAGGTTCTGGGCAATTCGGAGAAACTACTTAATCACTGCAAGGAAGTGTCCGATGAAATTCTTCTACAAAACGCAGAAGAAGCTGCCTCATCGGTAATAAAGGACGAAGAAATCGAGCTAGCAGTTAACGAGGTTGTACAGGGTGTGCTCAACATAGAGAAGAAACAGCAAATCTCCACAACTACCCCAACCACCGATGAAGAGGCCGACAAAGTAAGTCTTCTGAATTCGAAAAACCTTAGCAATAACAATAATGAATCCGAGTCCACGGTGGCAGACGACACAACCACAATCATCGCATTTGCCAGCACCACAACAACAGACACACCTACAACCCTAGAGGATGCCATTGATAATCAAAAGACTGATTTATCGTTATCAAGTGCAATACTTATCACAAATGTTAACAACAACAATGAAGCCGATGTTACCCAAAGTAGTAGCACCACCACGGACACCAATACCACCATCACTAGTACCAGTGACAGCACCAGCAGCAGTTATAGCAGCGAAGAGAGCAGCAGCAGTATTACGGGACCAGCGCCCAGCACAACCGATTTGAGTGCGAGTCCTGCCAAGTCAGCGAAGCCCGTGGACGTTCAAGTTGAGGAACTGGTCGTGGAAATTGTCAATGAAGCCATAGACAACTGTCTGAAGGAGGACGTCACTGCCAGCACCACTACCACTGGCGAGAAGAACAATAACGAAGTGAAAGATGAGAAGACAACAACGGAAGTGCAAGACCAGATAGAGGAAGTCGTCGATGAAGTTGTGCACTCCGCCGTCGAGCGAGCCAATTCACTTTCGGTCGAAAGTGAGAGCGAAACAGTAGTGAAGGATATCGTGGCGGAAATCACTGATGATGCAGTGGCACAGTCAACACCACCTGCATCGCCAAAGGTGAACGGTGAAAAGACTCCATCGGTGGAGGGTAGTCCAACGGCGACGAAAATTGTTGCCGAACTGCCAGCAGAAGCCGAAACAGAACCAGCACTACCGACAACGCCAACAGAGGTCCTCGAAGTGGAACTAGTGGACGAGGATATAAAGGTGACGGTGACAGGAATGACGACCACAGTAACTGCCTCTACCCAATCGTCGCCCATCAAACAATCGGACGAACTCACAGCCAACGAGGAACAAGAGCAGTTGGAATTGGAAGAGGAAGCCGCTAGTATAGTCGACGAAGTCCCAGAGGAAATCACGGAAGCTATGGATAGCACGAAACCAAACAATGTGGTTATTAGTTCAGTTTCAGAGGTGGACTCACAAACGCAAACATCACCGACGGCACAAGATAGTCGCAGTAGTGTGGTTGGCATCAGTGATGAACAGCAGCAACAACGGCTGCACCAGCAACAAGACGAACGTGAACAACCGCAGGGACAGCCACACAGGCGGTCACAGCACAGTACGAGCACACAAGTGGAGAACAATCATTTCGGTGAGTTGCGGTGTTTTTTTTTTTTTATTGTCTATCCTTTTCACTTTAATTTAGCAGGAGCTATTGTTTCCTAAGCGTTATAATAAATCATAGAAATCATCGCAAAGTTGAATGCGATTCGTAAAGGGTTTTTTTTGGGGAGGAATTAAGAACGACATAAAATAAAATTCTTCACGTCTCTCTAAATTTACCCGTGTCCATTTTTAAGTTATGTAGAATGGCAAAAGTGATGTCCAGGGGCAGAAGATATGGATTGTTTGTTTTCGCACATGCAAATGTGTTGAATGTGCGCTAAGACTAGCATGTGCGTTAACTTTTCCTTATGCCGTGTGCACATTTTTTCGTCTACGATGGAGAGATTAGCTACCCTAACACACTTTTTAATGTGTCTTAAACTTTAATACCTATACTCAAATTTGACATATTTTGGAGTTCCCGAAAATATTATGAATAGTAGCGTTCTATTGTTCGCAGCTATGAGCCGCAACCTAGTCAGAGAGCAACATATGAAGAGTAGCTATAAGTTTCTGTTTAGCGCACATTTCGTACTTCATTTAGTTGACCCGTGTGCGCTTAGATCTAGGTTTCAAGATCGTACGCCGGTTTATGATCTATTGGTTTGGGAATAAGTGTCATTCTTGATGCATAAGCTCAAAAATCTCAAAAATGTGTGTCCTCTTAATGTGAGAATATAAATATTTTCTTTGCCAGAGACATTATGAATCGTTCAACTGATTCCGTAATCAAAATAACTATAAGGCTTTTTAGGTTTCGCGCACATACGATGCGTCTGCGTTGTGCGTTGCTATTCGTCATAAAAATAAAACGCACACAAGTGACTGGTGATGGCAAGTTCAACCTTAATTTAGTTGTTTTTCGTATCGGACGTTACTGAAGCGCACATGTGGGCGTTAATACTTGCCAAGCAAATATACTTGTTTGAGCCAAAGAAAAATGAGTTACGTATTGTACAGTACTCCCCGGATAAAAGCACATGTTCATGGTTATAAAATTATAGTGCTTATAGCCGGGTTTTCAAATATATGCCTTTTAAGCTGGGGCCTTTGTAATGCATACGATGGCGTTGTTGCATCCCAACACTGACTAATTTGTTTGCCACTAAAAGGGTTTTGCTATTAAAAGGGTTGCTTATATCCGGGGAGTACTGTTTAGCTAGCGCACACTTATGTGCGATACAGTTCCTCGTCTAATGTTTGATGTGCGTTTTAGAAATTATAAGAGGACGGAACATCTGTGAGACTAGAAGTTAACGGAATTTTCCAAGTTTTCCACTAATTATTTTCTATTTTTTCATTCGAAAATCATTCCAAAACATTTGCAATAAGAATTTTCAATATTTTCCATACAAAAAATTTATTTTCACTTTTCCAGAAGGCTTTCCCAAAATGTTCTTAGTTAAGAACCTTCTTCTGACAAATACGAACAATAGAAAACAAATTTGATACAAATCAGCCAATCAATTGTTGAATTACTATACATTTTTGACACCATTTGTCATTTTGAGTATGGCTGAAAATATGAAAAAACAAAAAAAAAAAATCAAATGCGACTCTTACCGATTTCGTCTGTCCACAATGCGAGTTCGTAGAAAAAGAACCTTTAAGTGATCACTCACTGACACCTGTCAATGTGTATGTGTGTATGCGCTACAACGTGTATTTACCGTGTGTATGAAGTCAGCATAGGCGCCTACGTATTTTGTTTTTTTTTTTTTTTTTTTCTTTTTATGGACAAAATCACATGTAGACATAAAAAGTCATAACTCACGAACGCGTACGAAAAACCCTAAAAATTTAATCGATTTCGGTTTTACCGTTCGTGAGTTATGTAGAAAGTCACAACACACTTGCAACAATTTTTTATTTACATTTAAATAGGCGCTCAATGCAAACTTTGCAAAGCAATGAGAATCTCAACAATACGACTTCCAAATTCGATGGCACAAGAACAGAACTCATTATGAAAGTGAAGAATTTGTTAAGATAAATGTTACACAGACCGGGAATTGGATATGTTGTCTAATAGACTGGACCACACCTCTTCTTAAACTAAGGCAATAACAAATTACAAAGAAAACTGCTTTGACTTGAACTACACAATACGAACGCATCGCAGTCTTGAGGACGGTAGCTTCCATTCCTACCCGTATTCACCGTATACTTCCGTTTAACCATTAAATTATTTTTTGAGACAAAGCGCACTGCATACCTATGCCACCCCCGAAAATAGCCCCATTCAATCAGCATAAAATCACTGCACCACCATAACATCAGAGGGTGTAATTAAATCGTGCAGCGAACAGTGACTCAACTTTTATAGCCGAACATTAAAACGATATAAATGCGCACGGAAACGACGCTAGCATTCTGTTCCGAACACTGAGTCATATACGTCGTATTTCAGCTTCCTTTTCTCTCTTCCACAAATACAAACATATGTTTGTGATGAACAACATGTACACGCGTTATCAGCGAATTCTGTCAGCAAGAGTCCAAACCAAGCTGAATATCATTCCAAGCCAACTCTGTTGCTAAGCCACCTAATAACGCTATTATTTGAAGAAAGAAAGAAAGAGGTGCATCAATCATATGTGGCTGCATTGGTTGTTTGTGATTATACAGTTTTATACAAATTAAATTGTTTTACTTTACTTATTAGAATAAGTTTAGCTCGTAAGATTTTTTAGCAGACATTCAGTCTGGTGTTGGACGTTGCCCTGAATTAAATAAAAATTACAAAATATTTGAAAAGTGTTTTTTTTTTTTTTGTGTGGATCAGGACTTGTAACTGGCGCAGTCGTTAAAAGCCACGAATAGTTTTTTCCCCTTCTCGTTGTTCCATTGAGACTATATTAAAGTATTAAAGTGCAAAGAAAGAAGAATTAAACTGCGTGAATTAAAGACAATAAATACTGATAGAACACAAACATTCAAGGAAGAATCAATAACATTTTATCAACGATTAACATTCTCATCAAGTTCCAGGCTTCCAGGTATGGCGAATGCACCATCTATTTTAGATACCGTTAATGGTTTGCCAGAATTTTCTGCATCGTCGGATGAACTAGGTCTTTTTATTAAATACGTAGATTTTATATATAATTTTGTGTGAACATTTTGATAAGGTGTCTAGGACTTTATTACATTTTAAAATAAGGCAAAAAATTAAAGGAAATGCGAATCTAATTTTAATAAATAATAATAATCCAATCTCTTGGACCGAAGTAAAAAATATTTTAAAAGAAAATTGCTCTATAACGTTTTGAAAGTTTTGAATCCATAATAAATAAAATTAAAATGTGGAAATTCGAAGATTCTGTAGAAAATTTGTTTGACGGTTCTTTGAATTTACTTACCAAACTAAATATAAAATCAGGTTTCAATGAAGATATTCCAAACTGGTTTAATAGTCAAGAAAATGAAAAAAATTGTTCTTAAACTCTTCATCAATAAACTACCAAATGAACCAAAATTGATTCTTCAGGCAAGAAATCCATCAGGTTTAAGAGAAGCCAGGGCAATTCTCGTAGATAGGGACAATTTTCATAGGACAAATTTCAATAAAAATCAAAACAAAACTACAATCAAAATCCTGGACAAAGCACATGTAACTGTAGAAATGTTGGTAATTTTCAGAACACAGGTTTATGCAATTTGCGTTATACAAACCCCCAACAATTCCATCATACGAGATTTCAAAATACAGCCATTGCTAATTTCCCCAAAACAATGGGTAACCGCAATTCGTATAACTCAGGGCAATTAAGTAATAATATTCGTACTTCTAACAAACTTGAGGCCACGTGCTCCTAGATTAGGCTCCTCTCAAACAAATCAACGTGCAATGGAAGTTGATCATTTTCAAGCACAAAATGTGCCTGATGCCATTACTAACCAAAATATACAAAATTCGGACTGTTATAGGTATCAAAATTTTCCGTCGGGTACCTTCGATCACTTCCCTGTATAATAGTTAGAATCACGTCACGTCCTATAAAATTATTAATAGATTCCGGTGCAGGTACCTCATTAATTCAAAGGGGTTTATTTCACGAGTCCTTCAAATCGGATCTTGAAAAACTCATAAATCTCAAGTCAATCAATTCAAGTGTTATTGTTACTTCATAAGTAGCTATTCCCTTGTTTAAAGAATTTAACAGAAAAGCTACTATTGAAATGCTTGAAACGAATTTGGGTGGAAACTTTGATGGTATTCTTGGCTGCAATGTTTTAAAGCCCTTGCAAGCAAAGATTGATCTGGAAAAATTTGAAGTTACCACAAAAGAAGCTACCTTGCCTTTAATATTTGACAATACCAGTACTCCATCCCAATTAACGGAAACTGAAATTCTTAAAAACGTAGTTGATATTGAATTTGGAAAAAAAAACAAATATGGCTACCATTATAGACAGACTTAAATTAGAAAATCTAAGCAAAGAGGAAATGAATTAATTGATTGCGACTTTAACAAAATATAAACAAGTTTTTTATATCGACGGCGATAACCTTTCTTCCGTCGTTAAGTATAGCCATAGAATTCCCACTAAAAATGATATTCCTATATTTTCCAAGGCTTATAGGTATCCTGAGGCACTTAAAAATGAGGTTAGCGAACAGATTTCGAGTATGCTTAGTTCGGGTATTATAATAAACTAGCTGACCCCGCGAACTTCGTTTCGCCCAAATTCGTTAATGTTATTAAAGTAATAGTTTCGAGCATGCACATGCTATGTTATGTAGGCGCTTAAATACCAATGGCAAGCCGTTCTGAATAAGCGGAATCCACTGAGGTTTGCAAAGTGCTCTATTTGGACAATGTCCATTATAATTTTAAGTATGCATCTTCAGAAATAGCGCTTGATTTTATTTTTGAATGGGTGGTGCCACAAATCGTTTTCCTATACCGCTTATGTTTTGCAAAGTATCACCTATAGTGTGGTATCCTATATTTCAGCCCCACCTATCGGGTCCAGAACTCAAGTAGAAATTGATGGTTATAGTGTAAGCGCAGTTCCTATACATTTCAGACATATTTCCGTAACAGTAACAGTGTGTATAATGTATTTGGGAAAGACTTGTAACCGAAATGTTATCGAATTTTCGTGAGCTGTTAAATTGGTTTTCATGTGTTTGTAAGTTGGTTCGCACGAAACAGAAAATGTGAAATAAAAATACTGATACCATTTTCAAACCTTCCCATGAATCATGTTTGTAATTATGATATCATGCAGGTCTGGATTGGTTTCAGGATCTGGAAACTCGGCACATATGATTTCGACTAACCAAATGAAAATGTGCGCATGAGGCAAGCCTCTTTTTTGCCATTCAATCGAATACATCCAACATCGAGTATAACCAAAGGCACGATGCAACAATATAGTCCATCAGCGACCGACAAAACATTTGTATCTTTAACAGCCATGAAGAAAACTAACCGCACCTGTCAACTTGGTTGGTAAATGGTAAGCCTTTTCCCTTCTCTCTCTACACCGGTACCGAAGGTGTTATGGTACCTTTGAGCTGCGCTCATACTATAACCCTATTCACTAATGAGCAGAATACCACAATTGTTACACGCTCATTTTTCGTAACAACCCCATATACGTGCAAACTCAAAACGTTCCACAACTCCTGTTGCCTGTCAGCGTTGTCCACGCCATCTTAATCACCCCTACATTTCAACGTACTCACACATACTTATGCAAGAATCCTGAAAATACATGTCAAACTAAAATGATGGATTCAAAAACCACGAATTAAAAAACGTATCTACTCCATTTCAAAAAGTTACTTAATGTAACATAGTAAACATAAACAAACTTATTGGTTATGTTTAAAAAAAAATGTCAAAATTGTTGACAACAACAATTTGCTTGGAAAATAATTCATATAATTGGGGACGTTCGGATACCTAGTTTATGTAAAACGTCAACTAGATTGGTCGTGACTATGAATCCGAACGCGTTGACTAAGCAAGTTGAATTGTTTTTGTGGTTTTTGTATTCTCGCGGCCAGCGTTACCTTTGTTTGAATTTGCGCTTTTTTATTTGGAAAAGCCCCTTCATAAATTTTTAATAAATTGCTATTTTCAAAAAAATTACATTTAAAATGTAACACGGCTGACAATCACTACACTATTATAGTGTTATGCGAACTAATGGTTGTTAAATATCATGTGAAAATTCTAAATTACCAGAGTGGCCTTAGAAATCACACCTTTTTCTCTCTTCGCGCCTTTTTTCGACTCCTCAGAATTCTGCAACGGCCACTCTGTTTATTTTAAATTTGACTCTTCGAAATGTCAACTGAGTACGCAGGCAGGATTTTCTTGACTAGATTGGTCGGCTTCCCCTCCATAAACGTCAACTGCAAAAACTATACACGTGAACACTCTGGGCCAATAAAAACTGAGACGCATCTAGTCAGACAGCTGTCAGACTTACTAAACTACGAATCCGAACGTCCCCATTGACAACAACAATTGCTTTGAAAATTTAAAATATTTTTTTTTGTATTTGAAGTGTCACTACTCCATTTCTATCCAGTTTATTTTTTTTTTTTTCAAAGTGCTTCTCCCCATGAAAAACGAAATGTGTGCCTACAACGCCACCTATTGAGAATTTTCCGACTTTTCTTTTTTCATAAACCATTCCTGATTGAAGACGAATAAAACACAACAAAAATTATTGAAATCGGTTAAGCCCTTCGTGAGTTATAAAGTCACAACGCACTTTCAACAATTTTATATATATAGAGAAGATTCAACCAGTCCTTACAATGCCCCCATTTGGATTGTCCCTAAAATGGCGGATAATGCAGGACAGCAAAAATGGCGCATTGTAATTGACTACAGGAAATTGAATGACGTTACCACAGAAGATAAGTTTCCTATTCCTATTATAGAAGATATCCTGTCAAAGCTAGGAAATGCTCAGTACTTTTCAGTTCTAGACCTTGCAAAAGGATTTCACCAAATTCCAATTTGTAGAGAGGATAGCCATAAAACCGCATTTTCAACGTCAAGTGGACATTAAGAGTTTACTCGCATGCCATTTGGATTAAAAAATGCACCAACATCATTTCAAAGGATGATGAATGAGGTCCTATCCGATTTTATTAATAAAATATGAGCGGTATGTCTAGGTATATGTATGATATACCAATTTTTTCCACCTCTCTTCAAGGACATATTGAATCTCTGAACAAAATATTTAACAGATTAAATGAGTATAACTTGAAGGTTCAAATAGACAAGTGTAGTTCCTTAAAGCGTAATACAAAGTATCGTCAGCGAAAACAAAGCGATCCCAAGATTTTATATTTACGACTGTCGAGATTTTATTCTCGAATGATAAAGAATACGCCCCAGACTAATCTTGCCGTCAGAAACAATCAAAAGGCCATAAATCCTAGGGACACACACACAGTCAAAAACAACCCACTTTTACTAGGTTTTAATTACTCATTAATATTCTTCCTTCTTTGTAACAGACAATAATAAAAGGACGAAATCTGGTTCAACACGCCCCATGTTCAGTCCGGGACCAACACGTCCACCATTCCGTATACCTGAATTCAAATGGTCGTACATCCATCAGCGTCTGCTGTCCGATGTCCTCTTCTCACTGGAGACAGACATTCAGGTGTGGCGAAGCCATTCAACCAAGAGTGTCCTGGACTTTGTTAATTCCAGTGAAAATGCGATTTTCGTTGTTAACACTGTCCATCTCATCTCTCAATTAGCCGATAATCTTATAATTGCCTGTGGAGGCCTTTTACCATTGTTGGCCAGTGCCACGTCACCAAATGTGAGTATATACCTACTGTCTATTCTGTTGTATATTTCATTAAATCTTGTTCTCGTCCTTCCGTTGCTGTGCTTTCTGTCATGCAGTCCGAATTGGATGTTCTGGAGCCGACACAAGGCATGCCCCTCGAGGTGGCTGTGTCCTTTCTGCAGCGTTTGGTCAGCATGGCTGATGTGTTAATATTCGCCACTTCATTGAATTTCGGTGAGCTGGAGGCGGAGAAGAACATGTCAAGTGGTGGTATTCTGAGGCAGTGCCTGCGTCTGGTGTGTACATGTGCTGTACGCAATTGCCTCGAATGCAAGGAACGAACGAGATACAATGCCGGTGGAATAGCAAGAGATGTGCCAGGTGCAGCACACTTACAAGCACTTATTCGAGGTGCACAAGCATCACCTAAGGTGAGTTGTGTCTAATGATGTATTTGGGTTGGCATGTTGGCGAGTCACTTTCTATTTTAAATGTGCAAACGTGTTTTTTGAAGACGAGAGTTGCTATAATAAGAATACCGTGTTTGCTTCTTTGCAGAATATCGTTGAGTCGATAACAGGTCAATTATCTCCGGTCAAGGATCCAGAGAAGCTCTTGCAAGATATGGACGTTAATCGCCTGAGAGCAGTGATATACCGGGATGTGGTAAGTTTCTTAACATAATTTTGTTTCGTTATTTTGAGCGTTAAAATAGGGTCATATATTGTGAGAAAGGATTTTCCCAAATGTGATGGGCATGGGAAGATCTTCTCCACAATAATTTCAGATAAAATATATCCCATCTCTTAGTCGCTGTATTTTGTTATCCAACTGTAAAACAGAAGTCAATTTCGTGCAGTAGCCTGACCTTGCAGTTTTAAGAAATTTTAAATTTTAGGACTACCTTACGCGTGCTTGGGTAGCTTTGTAAATTTAAAGCCCATTATAATTTACTCCGCGAAAGCTGTCCGATAGAGCAATGTTTTCCCACTTCATATCCCCACTGTTTATATCTACTTGCTCTCCCAGCTTACACCTCCGTCTTAGTAAATCAACTCTTTTTACAGGAGGAAACAAAGCAAGCGCAATTCCTGTCGCTCGCCATCGTTTACTTCATTTCGGTCCTTATGGTCTCCAAGTACAGAGATATCCTCGAACCTCCTGCAGAACCACAAATAACCCGTCAATCACCCATAATGCAACGAGGAGCTGCTGCCGGTAAGTTTAAACCCATTTTTTTCTTCTTCTACACAAATTTTTAATTACTTATTTTAATTTAACAAACTGAAAAAAAAACACACTCTACAAAAAAAAAAAAAACAATAGATCCAAACTAGACACGAAACTATATAAGGAAAATAAAAACCCATTTTAGTTGGTTTTTTTTTTTACCACAATCTGTTGTTAAGTAAGGTTTAATTTATTTATTAAGATCAAAGACATTTTAGTTTATATTTTACTTTAGTACTTTTTTTTTGTTTACCAAATAAAACCTCCCGTATCGCTAATGAGAGTATTTTTCCCATTTTTTTCTTTTATTTATTTTCACGCTGCTTTGTTCGGATCTATAAATTAAAAAAAAAATACTAATTCGTTTATTAAAAATTAACAAAACATTTTTTGTTTCTAATTAAAAAAAAAAAACATTAAAACCATTACAACAATCCAACTGTCAACCATTTTTTTGTATATTTTGTAAATATATATGATAAAAAAAATAAACATGTAAATATTTGTGCGCGCGATGTATGTCACGTTTTGTTGTGTTTTTAATTTTGTTCTTTCTCACAAAACGCACAAAATTTTACACCACCATTTTGTATTATATTTTTGAAATCATTCCTGACCACCACCTTTAAATGCACCTCGATTTTTCATTCTTTGCATCGTTTGCTCCCGTATTCATGTGTACGCGCGTGTTTCATCACCGCTAGAACCAACAGCTCGGCCATTATTTCCGCAATGGTCGCACCATGTGTATCCGCAGTTTTTACCCGGCTCGCAACAGCAGCAGCAACAACAACAACAGCAGCCTCCTAGTAATGCACCCCAAATGCAACAACAGCACAACAATCATCAACATTACTATCAGCAGCAACAAATCGCAGGTGGATGTGCGGCAGCCCCGCCACCACCTATTGCAGGCCATCACAATCACCAGCACTACCATCCCTCGGCGTACGGTGGTGGGATTGTTGATAGCTCATCACCACCCGCCGGCGGAGGTGGTGGTTCATCGTCCTTGTCCTCATCGTCACAGCCAGCCTCATCGTCATCATTGTCGAGTGTTGCATCGCAACCGCAACACCAACATCATGCCCACCATCATAACATGAAACCACAACAACAACAACAACAGCAACAACAGTCATCGCAACATTTCATGATGAATGGTTCGTCAACGAAAATGGCCATGATGAACAACAGTAGCGGCCATCACATGCACAACAATCACAGTTCGAATAACTATTCGAATGACATTTCGAATACAAATAACTACTACCTCCGCGGAGGGATGGTTAACGGTGTTGGAGGCGACGGTCATCATCTGCACAACGGTGTAGGTGGTCCACCTTCGTCGGGTGTTATGAACACGATGAGAAATCGCAACGGAATGGGTGGTGGCGGACAGATGAACTATAAGACAACAAATGGGATAAATAATAATTATCGCTATCGCCATAATACAGGTAGAGAGGATGGATGCAGACATCAACTTTTTGGGGCGATTTTCAGTTTTGTTTGATCGAATTATGTATCTGTGATGTGTTGCGAGTGTTTTGTAGAAGTTATTCGTTTAATTTATTTTTTTCTGCTTTATCACGATGCACGCTGTGGCTGGAAACAAGGTCAAATGTCATTTGAAGCACCACACACAAACCACAAAACATATTATACACCACAAGTTAATTTTCTTTCTTTTTTTTTCGAGTTTTATTTAATTTTTTTCTATTAAATTATTAAATATACTCGTATTTGTAATTCAGGAAAGTTGCCCTTCGACATCCTCTTTTGAGGGTAGGTGTGTACAGAATTAGTGTCAATATTCATCTAGGATAATTATAATTATCTATGCATGGAAATTTTGATGCTGGAAATGTATACGTGATGGGATATAGAATTTGACACTGTGGATCCGGAGGATTAATTAGTGTATGCACCTATGTACGAAAAGCACACGTCGTGCTTGTAGAGGTTTTTTGATAAGGGAACACTCCTGTTTTGGAGACCTTGTTTACTGTGCTGGATAGACCATATTATGGCAGGTATTAATTGCTAGAAATTGATTTGAAAGGAGCTATCGCTTACTATTGGTCTTTTGTATGGAATATTCAGGTGCGTTTCTACCTTCGTTCGGAAGGTAGTTGGATAGTACTTAGGCGTATACAATGGAACTTCTTAATTGGGGCACTTGCTAGGGTGCATCCCTTTCAAATTAAGCAATTTCAAAGTGGTGCAAGGTTTTGTAGGGTGACTGACAGAGGCATATTTCTTAGTGTTAAAGTTAAAATCAAAGATGATGAAGAGGATATGTCACAAAATGGTTTTGATCCAATTTGGAGTAAAACTGATAAAAGAGTAGGTTTTTGGGATCACGTTTGGTCGAAATTTAAATAAAACTAGGAATTTGCAATAAAGCGGTCGGCCATTCGTTGGGTCCACTTTTAAAATTGAAGAGCTTTCAAAAACCTCGAAAAGCAAAACTTTGGTCGAAATTTTAAAATTCAGAAAAGAGTCATCAGAAATCGATGGGTTTCGACATCTAACTATTTTCCGAATCTGCAACTAGGTCCAAATTGTTGGGAATCAAAATTTAGTACGAGTTCTCGATCTATTTCGTTCACTGTTTGGCGGATTAGGTTGCAGTTAAATTTAGTCCAAATTTTGGGATGGACCTTTACGTCTACGAACGGCCGAAGTCAACGATTTGGAAGTTTTAGTGCTGCCGTCTTTTGGTTTTTTTTTATTTATAAATCGTTAAACAACGAGAGCTATTCATACCATCGATTTAAGTTGATTTTGGATACAAAGCGAAGCAAATTCCGTTACGTATTGCTGAGTGCCCTACCCTCTGCTAGGAAATACCCTCTCCCTCTGTACTTTGTTTTTTTGTTTACATTCCAGCAGATGGAGCGGGTTTTTCTTTAAAAAGTTAACTTCTAAAAAAACATTAAACAAGTTTGATGTCAATGTCACCCTACCACTGTAGTTACCTTTCAATACTTCCAAACATCACATCAATTTAGCGAAACGTATTTTCCATTTGGCCTAATACCCTAAAAAATGACTGGTTAAAGTAAAAATTATATACAGTTAACCAACCGAGGCACGCCGTCAAAAAGGCTCTATTAATTTTGTGAAATAAATGAACCCTGTCACCGACACTGCCGCTCTGTCAATGCTCAAGCTAAATACCACAAAATGGTTAATTAAGTTGTATGCGACACAGAATAATAAAAAGGACGACATCGACTCAACTCGAGAGTAAATACTAGCATTCGCATTCACATCTGAATTTTTTACGAATTGACCTATAAATTGGATCTTTTCAACGTGGCGCAGAGTTTCCTGAATATTTAATTATAGTTATTTATTCTGTTGATTAAGCAGTGTTGCGAGAAGTGACATTATTTTTTTGTGGAATTCTTTTTCCATTAATTCGTGCAAAGAGATTGAGGGTGAATTTTCAGTCAAAATGAAAGTGTGTTCAGTGCAAATAAAATGTTGATCCAAAGCATACAAAATTGTACGGTAGTTTTTTATGCTCTCGCCTGATGCAAATAAATAAATTAAAGTCAGATATTTATTTTCCTTCTGTACACCACAAGTCCACACTCCACAGTAGCTTTTAAACTGTCACACAAAAAGTAGTGTATGCATCAATTTTGTATTGAATTCATTTCTAAATTTCGTACATTGGAAAGAAAATCTGCGACTTCTCAAAGTCACATATAAAAAAATGGTGTAAAAAATGTATTGTACCTTCATCAATTGAGAACGGCTAGGCCGATTTGGATAAACATTTTTTACTGTTGTCCATAATTGTCAGGAGAAGGTTTTTACGGGAGAACATTTTTGGAAAAGTCGGGAAATTGTAAAAATCGAAAATCAATTTTTTGTATGCAAAATGTTGAAAATTGTTCCGGAATGGCTTTTCGAATAGAAAATTCTTAGTGGGAAATTCCGGAAAAAAGCGAATTTATTTTTTCAACGGAATTTTGCATTTTATGGCTGATTTGATGTGGAAAATTCGTTGTGAAGATTGAAAATTGTTTAGTTTTAACGCCTAGCAAAGCAGGCTGGGGTCCGCTAGTCTTTTTATATATTGTATGTATTGAGAACTTATAACAATCAAAAATAAATCGGCCAGAAAACAACTTATTGTGGTCATCAAAATTTCAAAAACGATATGGTCCAAATGATCATTATCTTATGTGATCTGCTCCCAGTCTTTCAGTTGATACAGTTGATAATTCCCTTTTGCAGTTATTTGTCGATACTGTGTCTTGGGCTACAAGACATTATCGTTTAAAAGAAGACTTCCCCAAAATAATTCAAATAAAAATTTAGGTATTCCTAACCAGCTAGTATATAATACTACCTACTCCTGGCAGTGATAAAAAGACTTTATTAACACCAAATGGACATTTCCACTCTAATTCTTTGCATCAATCCTATCTTTATTTGATTTTCTTTAAATTTACCTACACTATCTCTTTGTACGTAGTGACACTTCTTTTAAATACGTATTCTGGTGCCCTTGGTGTTAGTTAATTTTTGTTTCTTTTTTTAGTTTTCCTTATAAGACTAAATAAAAATCAACTTTTCTTCGTAGTTTGAAAAAATATAAGTTTTATAAATAATAGTAAAAATTTCCTCTAAAACTAAGCTTATTTTATGTTGCCTTGCTTTGTTGCACACACAATTATTTTTCGTTTCCTTCAATTTTCGTTCCCGCTGTCATTGTTAGTTGTTTTGGTTTTAATGTTTTTTTTTTTTTTTTTCTAATATATACTCAATCAAACAAACAAACACTAATGATGTGTTTCTAAATAGAATTCAAAGAGAAGACAAGAATATAATATGTACACATGAAAATTCAATTAATACAAATGTCAGCTTACTCCACATATACACAATTTATTTTTTTTTTGGTTCAATCTTAGTTTATTGAAAAAAATGGTTCAAAGCTTCTTTGTTTGTTGTTTTACTTTAATAAAAAAAAATATATATATATATTGTATACACTATTACACACTTTAAATAATGAAAGGAAAGGCAGATACTTCCAGCGAATATTATTTGATTTTATTTTCTGTTTAATTGCAAGCATTTTTTACTCCAATTAGTGTTTCGAAAGGATTAAAAAAAAATCGAAAAAAACATCCTTTTGTTTCGATTTGCTTAACTTTTTTTTTAAACAAAAACATTTCGATGAACATGTATAAAATGTATTTACATCCTTTTTTGTTTGTATCTCAATTCGCTCCTCCCCTTTTAGGTTCACGAACGATTCAGGATGGTGACTATGAAATCATTGTTGTGGACGAGAATAATCCTTCAGTGTTGGCCGATAATGATTCCCATTCAAGTGGGCCTCCTTCAATTAAGGTGAGTGAACTTGTTGTTGTATTTGTCTGGTTTTATTATCTCCATCATTGTTTGGAAAATTTCAAAATACAAAAAAAAACATGTACAGGAGTAAACCAAAATGGGAATGAATTAAATGTGGGAATTTATTTAAAATAATTGAAATTTCTTGCATGACATAAAACAAGAGTGAGGTTCAGGATAATTTAATTATTTTGTTCTTTCTTTTCCTATTTACTAAACGAACTAATTTATTTAACTGAATATAAAAACAAAAAACTAATAAATTGCATGTTAGAGTAATATGGGTATAACAACGACGGGTGGTAAGATCCTTCAACTGCAGCCACTGTCGCCACCGAAACCAATGTTGCCACGAAAACTATCAAAGGTAAACGAAATAAGAATTGTACAGATTAATTTAATATTATCAATTTTTTTGTTTTGTTTTTTTTTTTTTCTTTTGTTTAATTTTTGTGAAAACTAGCTTTTTAAAAATCAATTTTTCCTGTCTCAGTTTTGTGTTCTCTTTTTCACTCTTTATATTAGTTTTAGATAAAAACAAATCACTACTAAAAAAATGTGATCGTCGCTTTTAGTTAGTTGAAATTTGTGTTTTACTTAAGTTTATTTAGTCCACTATTAACGCACACATTGTTGTTGTATTGCGAGGGTCAAAGTTGTAACCTAAATTTTTTCTTGAAAAGTATTATTATACTTCTGGATTAAGAAACATTCTCTCCTTGGCGCGGCGATAAAATTTTGAGCACACTTGGCACACCTGTCTTGTGGACATTATTCTTATACCACGTACCTCACCAATTGAAACAAATCACTGTTACAATAATTGACAGTATGAATGTTTAGAAACAACATTTTTAAAAACAGACAGATTTGTTCAAACTTTTAAGGGTTCTGCAATATGATAGTCTAGACTCTAGACAAACGGGTTTTTTTTGACAATTCTACGTGATGGATTGTATACAGTTTCGAAAATAATTAATCTTCAGAATTGTTCCTATTTTGTAAAAATTTCTAGCTGACGAATTTGACGAATTTTTGGTCTGTAAATTATCGTTAATAATTTTTGGAAAACTCTTAAAAATTCATTCACTGTATTATTTAAAAGTCTGACAATGCGGCACATTTTCGTCAATTTTACAAAAGCTTTAAAGAAAGTTCGCTACTGCCGAAAAGTCGAACGAAATTTGTATGACGTATGACTAAGGGGTTGGCGGCAATTTGCATTCCAAACTTTAACATTAAGTTATATGAACAAGGCGCAGGCCTCGGAAATTATGAGTAAGTTCTCGTTATCTGAGAGTTTAAATTGATTATGTATCTCATCTGGGTTTATTGAACCATATTTCTAATAAGTTGGCATGTAACTCTGAGATTGTGAAGAAACTAAGAACTTCTTCCAATATGACGGGTATGTTTTGGTCGGGCTCGAACTTTCACCTTTACTGAGGTCATAGGCAAACATGGTAACCGAATGCATCATTTAAATTGCACATCCTTCATATGGACTTTGGTTAGACTATCAAGCGCATTGGCGTAGGTACCATTTTTTTTTTGCTGGCTTAAAGTGTTAAACGCTTTAGGTAAGTTAGCCAATAACCATTTTTGAGCTCACTTTACTTTACGACAGATTGATTCGTCACACGACATCCTACAAAATCGCCAGCATTTTGCAAAATGTTTGGTACATAATCGTAACCGAAAGTGCTTCAAGGCCCAAGATACAGGGTTCATAAAATTTGAAGACTTACTCGTATGTGTTTAAAGCGTGTTTTTTTGTATATTGGTCGCCACGCCTCCTAACTCCAAACTCTTTAAATCAGGCGTTCGCAAATTTTTTCGAAAACCTTTGAACATATTGAACATTCTTGTCACTTCAGCCACAACTTCTGGTTTTTTTTCTAGTCCCACTGCACTGCACGCAAGAATTATTCAACTTAAAGCCTTTGTAACTTCCAAACTCAAAAAGAGTGGATTTTTTAAACATTTTCCTTATTTAGGTACATGAGTAACTACTCCTTTGGATTATAATTTGTATTGTGTATTATATATTAAATAGAAGATGAAGATTAAATTTGAATTGTCGAGTATTCTTATATACCTATATCCTTTAAATCTACCGCATTTTTGGAAACCTACGTGATAATACTGGTGCCGTAAATATTTTGGCAAATGTTCAATTCCATTTATTTTTGTCATTCAGTTAACATATATTTAAGGCTCACGACAACCAAAGCCTTCTACAAATTCCAGTACTGAATGGGAGGTCTCGCAAATATTTTCAAAACAATTCGATACAAATTGTATGTTGCTTCAAAAATACGTATTTCAATCGTAGATATTGTGAAGATTTTCAAATTTCCTGAGGAAGTTTATTATCTACCTATTTGCAGGAAAATATTACACATACCTAAACTATAACATTTTCATTTGCAACTCCAACTATCCATGCAATAAGTTGCTGTCAAATGGATATGTAGGTAGGTACCAATATAAATCTCCTCAATCCGCATCGTCAGGAGACATAGATCCATATGAGTGAAAGGAACTTTGCATTTTTTAGGTAACAGATTTCTGCAAATAACGAGAAATAGTTGTTTCAACAAGTTTTCTTTGACTGCTAACCTACAAGCCTAACTCAAATACCTAACTACATACAACCCCCATGGAAACGGAGTATAATTGGAAGGTGAGCGCTTCACCTACCCATGTGAATGGCGTAACTATTCTGTGTTCGAGGGTACACCATGTTTTGAATTAAATAAAACAAAAAAGAAATTTCGGCTCATATAACATCAGCCAATAACTCAGTTCGATTGGGTTTTAGCATTTTGGTTACGGATATGGCATGAGTTTCGAATTTTGAGTGGAGATGGATCAAGATGGATGGAAACAGTTTGAAAAATAATTCATTTTGTCTCTTGGATTGAATATAATATCTGATGAATACCATCATGAGGTATTCTTTTAGGCATTTTGTACACACTTCTTTAATAGGTAATGCACGTTTTTGACTACGGAAGGTACGACACAATCGCTTAGATGATTTTGAAGAGAAGAACCGTTTTATAAATAGTCTTTTTTTAGGGATTTATCTGGCAATTTTAGGTGGAAAAAATTTCAGATTCTCGAGTCGTTTATTTAGGAATTAAAGAATAAAATCTCAAACTTCGGTTTATTTTAGTCTAAAGCACTATATCCACGAAGTCACTTAGGAAAGTGATATAAGCTTTCTACTCTTTATGGTCTATTATGGTCAAATTGGCCGGAAATACTGCAACCCATAGGTATCATCTTAACTTAACATTTGTAAAGCTTTACAATTTAATATCGGTACTAAGTACCTGCTTGAATAACATTTTACAACCAGCTTCGAAGCTTCTAATATAAATATTTTCCGTATGAAAACAGTGCGTCAAAGACCCACTTATATGGGCAACTTAAGAAAAAAAAAACATCAGGCACTCCGGGAGTGCCGACAGAAGTTATTACTTGAACAATTACGTGTGTATTTTTGGAATCGTCAGGAGATATTTTATTGTGCAGGAAATACTTAAAACTGTTTTGGGAGTAAAAACAGCGAAAAAAAACATCGACAACAGCGCCACCTATCGGGTCCTATCTTTCTAGCTGCATACAACCATGCACACATACAAAGTTTCATTGAGATTGGTTGAGTTTCGCAGAAAAGCGACAACAGCGCCACCTATCGGGTGTCGGTTTCTCGGTGACGATGACGCGGTGTCGTTTTAAAGGTAACGCGAATTCATCAATTTCTTCACATCTATAAATGCTCAACGCGCCTAAAGAAGTAATAACTTCAAAAATCGACAATCAGTTAGTTGTAAAAATAGGCGCACTTTATACTGATCTCTAGCTGCTAATCGAATAGGAAAATGCTGTGCCATTAAACACTTAAAAGAGAGGAAGCTCAATTGAAAAAGAGAGAGTTGATGCATGAAATCTCGGTTCTGTAGGCTAGACCAATATCCCTCCCTCACACAGTGTACAACTCATCCATGACCATACATTGCATCTTTTGAACTTCAGGACGTATTTTCCAACATAGCGTTCGGTAGGCGGTTCAAGGCATCTCATTTTCGGACATCACCCTACACAATTTTGTCCTTTATGGCCTCAGCTATGAGTTGTAAGTGTCAAATGACCCTAGATGACTGTTTCGCTCAAGTTTCCAACAGTTTGGATGCAAATTCATATATTGACTGATAAATCCATTTCCTATGCCTACATTGTTCCAACTTGCCGCAATATTTATTTGGCCTCAAAATATTATTCATATACACAACAGGCAACTGCGGACAAATTTCCCCGCCAAACTTTTATTACTCAGCTTCCTATATTTGTTTCGAACTCAAAATCCGGTCGCATTGCGATCCTTCAGTCCACCAACGAGCATATCTAAATTGATCAACAAATTGTTGAAATAATACTCCCACATCCGCATATGCATTCATTTACCTATATGCGAACCGCAGTCAGAACTTCATCCATTGACATCTTGTCGTCATTTTTATTTCAACTTTTTTATTCGTCTAATGAAAATGGAAAACACCTACCATAGCCACCCGACTGCGATTGACATTCTGTTGATGGAAAATTCTAAAAAAAGGAAACTGGACTGAAGTTCCCCTCCCCATCCCAGACCCAGAGCATACAGCAAATGTTGATTTTGCCGGTTCGAGTATTTAACGATTTCCAACTCGAAAAAATCCTACTATTTGTCATAGTGGCTTCGCCGTTGCATATAACAGAAACATTTTGTATTTTGGTTTCCATTTAACAAATATTAGTCAAATAGGAAAATCCAAAAAAAAGGAAATGTGTTTGTTTGGTTTTTTGTTTCTAACTAATCAGCTGGGAAGTCCAACGCAAACAACGCCTCTCTCTTGTGTTAACCCCAAATTGAAAATCATCGTCCAAATAAGCCCGTCGGGGGGCCAATTAAATCCCATAAAATCAAGCCCGAAAATTAAACCGAAAATCGCCTGCTTTCATTATTTTTAATTATCACCATATCCAAACGGACGGAACCCAAGCCGCACATAAATCGGAGAATAAGTACGTCTCGAGAGAGTAATTTCGCCTTGCAGTTTTGGTGTGTGTACTAATTTACGACACGAACCCAACAAAAGTATTATCGCTGTGAATGAACCTCGAGCCGCATGGATTATAAATTCGATTCGAGGGTGGGATTCTTTCGTGTTTCCGATTCGGTGGGAGGAAAGTCCTTGCGATTGTAGGATCCTTTCTCCATCTTATGCTCTGTACCTATGCGTCATTGAATGTGTGCGTTAGTTTTGTGGAATGTTTTCGTTTGATTTTGATTTGACTTTTGCTTTTTGTTTGACTTGACGGCCAAAACGCTCATGCACTGAATAGCTTCACCACATCCTTTGTGTCGGTGATAGATAGAAACAAAAAAAAAAAAACCTATACTCACTCACAGTACCACTATGAGAAGGTAATTGCCATACTAGTTAAGTAACTCGCACCAACACACAATTTCAGAGGGCCATATGGACTTCAGTGAAAAAAGTAATTTTTCCGTGTGTATCTCTCTGAATCGCTCTCATCACTGCGTGCTGCTCGTGTTTTGTTTGATTGTCCACACACATTTACACCTGAGGATATTTAGCAAGCACTGTTGAGTGTTGATATTGCATTTCTGACCAGTTGCCTTTTGATTTGTTTGATTTTTTAGAGCGTCGACTCGGATGCGGCATCTCTGAATATGAACTCGACGGAGAACGAGGTGCAGGAGGTGGAGTCGTCCAGCGAGATCATGGTCGACGACAACAAGCCCAGCAACTCGAATGACGAGAGTTGGACCGATGTCAATTTGAATGAGGACGCCAACGATAAGATGCGCGACATGGAGGGCAACATTCATCACTTGGTGCCCAGTGGGGAGCGTGGCGATAAGCCCGACTCGGAGATTTCTGTTGTACGCGTGCCACAGGACAACTTTGGCGGTGGATCGTCGTCGTCGGGACAGCGATCGCGGCCGGAGGAGCTGGCTATTAAGCCGCCACTGGTGGGCCAGTTGCCAATGACGACACCATCCCGCGAAGCTAGCTTAACCCAAAAACTGGAGGTCGCCCTTGGACCCGTGTGTCCGCTGCTTCGGGAAATCATGGTCGACTTTGCCCCATTCCTCTCGAAGACACTGGTTGGCTCGCATGGGCAGGAGCTGCTAATGGAAGGCAAAGGGCTCACCACCTTCAAGAACAGTCACTCGGTTGTGGAACTCGTGATGCTGCTGTGCTCACAGGAGTGGCAGAACAGCCTGCAGAAGCACGCAGGCCTGGCCTTTATTGAGCTAATCAACGAGGGTCGCCTCCTTTCGCACGCCATGAAAGACCACATTGTGCGGGTCGCAAACGAAGCCGAGTTCATACTGAATCGCATGCGTGCCGATGACGTGCTCAAACACGCCGATTTCGAGTCGCAATGTGCACAGACGCTGCTGGAGCGCAGGGAAGAGGAACGCATGTGTGACCATTTAATCACTGCCGCACGACGGAGGGACAATGTAATCGCAAGCAGACTGCTGGAGAAAGTCCGCAACATCATGTGCAACCGGCACGGAGCCTGGGGCGAGTCGAGTGGCAGTGTCGTCAAGCAGACGTTCTGGAAACTCGACGCATGGGAGGATGACGCTCGCCGACGAAAGCGCATGGTTCAGAACCCCCGAGGATCTAGTCACCCGCAGGCGACATTGAAGGCCGCCATAGAAAACGGCGGCCCCGAGGATGCGATTATGCAAACTCGCGACGAATTCCATACACAGATTGCTGTCACGCGATCCCACCAGTCATCACAACACTCCACGGACTTGCTAGATGACGCCGAGCTGCTGATCGAGGATCGCGAACTAGATTTGGATCTGACTGGACCGGTCAACATTAGTACCAAGGCGAAACTGATCGCCCCGGGACTGGTAGCACCAGGAACGGTATCAATCACCAGCACCGAGATGTTTTTCGAGGTCGACGAGGATCACCCCGATTTCCAGAAGATCGAACCGGAAGTCCTCAAGTATTGCGATCACTTGCACGGCAAGTGGTACTTCTCCGAAGTGCGGGCGATCTTCTCGCGCAGGTATCTCCTGCAGAATGTCGCACTGGAAATCTTCCTAGCCAGTCGGACGTCGATCTTGTTCGCTTTCCCCGACCAGCACACGGTGAAGAAAGTCATCAAGGCTTTGCCTCGAGTTGGAGTGGGCATCAAGTATGGAATTCCACAAACGAGGCGCGCGTCGATGATGTCGCCGCGACAGCTGATGCGCAACTCCAACATGACACAGAAGTGGCAGCGTCGTGAGATCTCCAACTTTGAATACCTGATGTTCCTGAACACAATAGCTGGGCGGACATATAACGACCTCAATCAGTATCCGATATTCCCATGGGTGCTCACCAACTACGATTCCAAGGACCTCGACCTCAGCCAGCCTTCGAACTACAGAGATCTGTCGAAGCCAATTGGTGCACTGAACCCCAGTCGCCGCGCGTACTTCGAGGAGCGCTACGAGAGTTGGGAAAACGATACAATTCCTCCATTTCACTATGGCACCCACTATTCCACGTCTAGCTTCACTCTGAATTGGCTGGTGCGTGTGGAGCCTTTCACCACGATGTTCTTAGCCCTACAGGGCGGTAAATTTGACTACCCCGATCGGCTGTTCTCCTCGGTTTCGCTGTCATGGAAGAACGCCCAACGCGATACCTCTGATGTGAAGGAGTTGATCCCGGAATGGTATTTCCTGCCCGAAATGTTCTATAACTCTTCAAGCTATAGGCTCGGCCACCGGGAAGATGGCTCGCTGGTCTCCGATGTAGAGCTGCCACCATGGGCGAAGACCCCCGAGGAGTTTGTTCGCATCAATAGGATGGCACTGGAATCAGAGTTCGTTTCGTGTCAACTGCATCAGTGGATCGATTTGATCTTCGGCTATAAACAGCGCGGTCCCGAAGCGGTTCGGGCTACAAATGTCTTCTACTACCTCACATATGAAGGCAGCGTAGAGCTGGAGGCGATCGCGGACCCAGTCATGCGCGAGGCGGTCGAGAATCAGATTCGCAACTTTGGCCAAACGCCGAGTCAACTACTGATGGAACCACATCCTCCACGTAGCTCCGCCATGCACCTGTCACCGATGATGTTCAGTGCCATGCCCGACGATGTATGCATGTCAATGAAATTCCATTTGAACTCGCCGATCATACACATCTCGGCGAATACGTATCCGCAGTTGTCGTTGCCGTCCGTGGTGACGGTGACTGCGGGCCACCAGTTTGCTGTGAACCGATGGAACTGCAACTACACCGCATCCGTCCAGAGTCCGAGCTATGCGGAATCCACGCAATCGCCGGGCTCCAATCTACCGCTCACCATGGATCCGGTGTTATGTAAGTTTCAAATGCTACGATCTTCCAGATCAGTTGATACGATTTTGTCTATCTCTCTCTCTCTTTATGTCTCTCTCCCCAGCAGCTACACAAAACACGGGACACAACAATCCAATGAATCGGCGCCATTTGGGCGACAACTTCAGTCAGATGTTGAAGATTCGATCGAACTGCTTTGTGACGACTGTGGACAGTCGGTTTCTGATCGCCTGCGGCTTCTGGGACAATAGTTTTAGGGTTTTCTCCACCGAAGCTGGTAAGTTGCTCCTCGAGTTACCTCTGGTCCTTTTGGGTTACATATTGGTCCTTGCTCTAGCTAAAATCGTTCAAATCGTCTTTGGCCACTTTGGCGTCGTAACCTGCCTTTCACGATCGGAGTGCAATATCACCTCGGACTGTTATATCGCATCTGGATCGGCAGATTGTACTGTGCTGTTGTGGCACTGGAACGCAAGAACACAGAGTATCGTGGGCGAGGGTGACGTTCCGACTCCAAGGGCTACGTTGACAGGCCACGAACAGGCTGTCACATCGGTTGTGATCAGTGCTGAATTGGGATTGGTAGTTTCTGGATCGATAAGTGAGTTGGAAATTTTCGTTTGGGTTGTGCCCAAGCTAAGTGGTGTCTGCTTTCAGATGGTCCCGTTCTGATTCACACTACATTTGGTGACCTTCTGCGATCATTGGATCCCCCCTCGGACTTCTATTCGCCTGAGCTGATTGCGATGTCCCGTGAAGGCTTCATTGTCGTCAACTATGATAAGGGCAATGTGGCTGCGTTCACGATCAATGGCAAGATGCTGCGGCACGAGTCGCACAATGACAATTTGCAGGTAAGTTGTACACGTTTCTATCTTAGTCGGTCTTTGTTTGACTTTTTTACGAACGTAATTAAAAATTTACTCACTTTTTGCGTTTTGCTTTTTTCATTCGCAGTGCATGCTTTTGTCGCGTGATGGTGAATATCTGATGACTGCCGGTGATCGTGGTATCGTTGAGGTCTGGAGGACTTTCAATTTGGCCCCACTGTACGCATTCCCAGCCTGTAATGCTGGCATCCGATCGTTGGCGCTTACGCACGATCAGAAGTAAGTATTGATCGACACTGTTTTGAAATTTTCTCCACACAGACTTCCAATAAAAAAACTCAAAATTTGGTGAAGTCCGTAGGTTACATTTTTACAAGCAGAAGAAATGGCTTGTCCCCACTTCTAAGATATTAAAATGAGTGTGTGACCTGAAAACTGAGCTTTTTTAGAGCTATGGCAGAGAGAATTTTGCTTGACCCAGTCGTGTACCTGCCTGGAACGACGAATAATATTTTCCCTGTATTTTACTTACACCTAAATGCAACATCCTTTTTAATCTCCTTTCAGATATCTCCTTGCGGGTCTTTCCACAGGATCAATAATCGTATTCCACATCGATTTCAATCGGTGGCACCATGAATATCAACAGCGTTACTAATGTATGTATGGAATATTTCACAGATGTTCAAGGTAACACTAAACTAAATAAAATGTACTTACCAATTCAAAAACTTGACAAGAAAAAGAAAACTGAAACTTGAAACTACCTACGAATATATTATACGAAGAAAAAAAATAACACAAGCAAAAGAAAACCAAACAAAACTCTCAAACATCTACAACATAATACATCTCCATAGTGAAGCCAAAATTATTATTCTTATCACCGAAGTACTTAATGCAAAACTCTAGTATAACTAACATACCTTAGAAATTGTAGAACGTAGATATGGACTATTTTTTTCGTTTAACTTATGTACTTGTAATGTATTTATTTTTTAACAAATACATCATTTTTTGCAATTGCTGTAACAATTGTCTTTTTTTACATTTTCCTTTGTTGTTTTTCAAATGAAAAAAAAGCAAACAGCGGCCAAAATACTTAATTAGCAAAAACCGAAACATAGGAGGAAAACTAAAAAAAAAACGAAACAAAAGTATTTTACGTAGAAGTAAATAAATTAAAAATATTGACTTATAATTAATAAATGAATAATAACAGAAACTAAGAAATTTAGTAGAAAAGAAAAAATAAAGTAATGCAAATTAACATAAGTTCGTTCGTTTGATAGGAAAGAGATTTTCATTTTTTAAATAAATAAATAAATAGACGCTTGGTTCATGATGAAAATTAATTAAAAAAATAAAATAAATGGAAAAGTGAATAACTTAGTGCTCTCGCTTAAGATTATAAATATTGCTGCAGTGCGTTGTTAGATTTCATTAAGGAAACAGCAAAATAAAGTAAACAAAAAAATTAACTTAGAAAATATTTTTCATATAAAGAGGGAAATTTTAAATATTAATGCGAGTAAAAAAAGAAAAGTGGAAACCATGTCTTTGGAGGATAAACCAAAAACCGTGTACTTATGATGTAAATATTGTGCTAAAAAGAAAAATGTACTTATTTTTTCTTCTTAATAAAATTAATTTGTTGCGGAATTAATGAGTGTTAAACAAAATATGAAGGATATTTTTGTTTTGTAAATTATGTTATTTATACATAGGTTTTTATGTGTTGATATTTTTTTTCTATCTGAGATATGGAATGGTGTTACTTGGAATTTTGGAGATGTGGGATAATAAATTGGCCTGATTTAATGGTTCGTACGATAGAATCTTGAACTTTCAAATGTGTTGCTCGTTTGTCCTGTGGATCTACTAAATCAAATATTATATTTTAAATGCGGTTTTATCATATGAAGACTGCTACGAAACCTTCAGGATAAATAAACAGAAACTTTTCATAGCAATGAAGTAAATATTTTTTCATGTTTTGGGCCTTGAATCGTTCAAACAGTGGGTGTCCCAGAAGCTGAAAGGCTGAAATAGCTCACGAAATGTTATCAAAGATGTATTTCTAATTTTTTTTTTGAAAACTTAACAATGTGGTTAAATATTGTTGAAAACAGTAGATCACATTTTTTAATAGCCAAATATCTGCAACTTAATAGAAACCTCGAAAAAGATTTTACCAAATTTTAGTGTTTTATATCGATCGTAAAGAAACTGTAATACTTACTAGTAAAATCCTGGGAAAGTTATACAGCTCCACCTGGTGGTAAAATTTCGATACGCACATTCATATCACACGTTCATTATAAATATTAAGCTTTAACGTGAAAACACCAGTATAAACAATTAATTTTGATCAGTGCCAAGCCACAATGCATGAGCCTCATGTTTGCTGCATACTTTTAAGCAACAGGTCTACTCTTTGTACTTACCCCACCCCAAGTGACCATTCCAAATATACAGTACTCGTACTTACTGTGAAATCAATTTCCCGCCCTCGTCTTCGTCCAGCATCAATCTTACGTCCCTCTATATATATATATAATTTTTATTACCCTTCAGCTACTTAACGTCTTTTCGCTGCGCGGTCTCAGACTACTTGCTGCTGCATTTTATATTCCATCCATTAATTTTTTTCTCTTTTTGTCAAAGTCTACTATAACCGGAAAAATTAGCGTAAAATATTATTTAGCAATTTTTTTCTGTTAGGCTCTACAACAATCATGAAATAAAAGAACAGGAAACCCTACTTGCAAGAAAAAACAATATATATATATGCATATAAGTATATTAAATAAAAAAAAAAGTGAAAGTAAAAAAAAAACACTATTTTTGTGAAAATGTTAACATTCCGCCATCCAATATTTTTAAATTTAATATAAAAAAAAAGTAAATTATTTAATTAACGCTTAGCTAATAATAAAATATATAAAATATAAGTTTAAAACACGAAAAAAAATTAACATTATTATAAAAAATAAAGAAAAATGGCGCATGTTTATTAAAAAAAAAAAAATAAACGTATTTTAAAAATACGTTCTCGCTATTCTGTCCAATCCATTATAAAAAAAAGAACAAACAAAAACAAAAGACAACTTTGTAGTGTTTGAAACTTTAAAGTAAACATACAAATTTATATATACAACCTAAAAACACTTGTAAATAACTAATCAAAAGACGATAGTGTGTGACTTCGTTATGTTATTTCCTTGATTTGTATTTCCTTTGTTTTCATTAAATTTACTTTTTAAGTAAAATAAATGTTTGATGGTGATGGGTTAAATTAAATATATATAATTTCCTTTGTCATTCGTTCTTTCTGTTTTGCATTTTATAATGTAAATATAGATTAAAGCAATTTCAAATACAAAAAGCCAAATAAGAAAAAGAATTAAAAAATGAAAAAAAAAACAAAAAATATTTTCGAAAGTATAGTCATAATCTATTATCATAAATAAATTTAGCAAATAGCTAACAAGCAGACACTACTTTCTTTTGCAGTCGTAAAATAAAAAGCAAAAAAATGGGAAAAAAAATTAAGAAACTAAAAAAAAAAAACAAATTTTTGTATGCATTATTAATATTTATATAGAAAATGGAAATAAATTCAAATATGATCATGATGTCCTGAAACAAAATGAAAATTTTTTTAGAACTAAATCCTAAATTTATTGCATTTGCACGAAAAAAAAAAAAAAAACACACAAGAAAAGAAAAACGATAAACACACACACATACACTAACACTGAGAATATTAAATCCAGGAAAGAAAAGGGAAAACCTAAACATTAAACACAACTTAACTAAATACGCCTGGCTAAATTAATGAAATAAATAAAATGTATTCTTATTGATGCAATTATAATAATTATTATATTTTGTCAATAATGTTAAATATGAAAAAAAGGAAAATCATGATGAAACTAAAATTATATGGAGATAACTTAAATTTAAACACACAAAAGAAAGTAATTATTATAAATATTGATATGGTGAATAATGAAATATTATTATGTTCAATAAAAGAAAAATGATTTAAAAAAAATTAACTTTTGTTTTTATTGATATGTTTATTGTTTATACTTGGAATTAGAAAACTCTGAACGTCTAACAAGTAAGTACCTGAATGTGCTGGGAGTCTACCTAAAAATTGAACGTAGCAAAAGTTTTTGACTTTAGAGATTTTAAAAAGTGTGTTTATTACTTCACCACCAAATTTCGACCGGTTAATATACACGTATATAAACACTTCGCTTCAATTGAATAAGCTCAAACATTTTCTAAGCTAAGTTGTCCATTTTTTCGAAACCTTGTGTCTTAATATTATATCATTTGATGGTGCTGTTTGCTTATGATGTTGAGAAAGTAAATCAGAATGAATAACTTTAAAAGTGCATACCGTTACTTTTTCTCTGGCTCTCTTGCAGAGCATTCAATATGGACAAACCCAGTCTTATTTTCACTGTTTATGAGTAGGAATTCTGTGAAAGATTGACACATTAGATCAACAGTTGTTGTAGTGCTTTAATTGAATTTTATTTGATTAATTGTACATATTTCAAAGAAAAATAGGTAGATCAAAATTTCTAACTAGTGTTGAAAGAGCTAAAATCTATTGACTAATATTTATAGCTGACCAAATTAGATGAAGTTTTGGGGTGGTCTCATCTTATTTGAGAAGCAAAGATTCACGAAAAGAGGTCAAAAAAAGGCAACAGCAGTTGATCGAAGATCAGTTTTAAGATGTGCTTCCAATTCTTCCAATTCTGGGGCAAAAAAATGTGCAGAAACCCGGTGTTGTTGTGGTTCACCAGTGCGAAGGGTTATGCCTGTATCACAATCACGCTTTGGAGCTTCGCGTTGACAAACGCATTCAGTTCAGCCATAGGAAAACAATGAAACCTACCACAAACCTGCGTTGCGTCTGAACTTCAAAATGACATTCGTATAACATGCACGTAATGTTTTGTAACGTTGGCGTAAAGCGACGAAAGTCAAAGCGAATGTTGAAAAAAGCTTGAATTGTCAAACTATTTCTCTATTGTTATTGCTGGTGGCTTTGTGTGTTTTGGTCGGGAGTTTTTATTTATTGAGTTTTTAAGGTAAGTAAATCGAAATGATTTTTATAAAATAAGTAATACAGAATTCATTCGTTCAGATGTCTTTCGAAGAATCCCTTATCACCTGATAAGAGAGCGGGAGTTAATTTACAACACTAAATGGAAGCAGTACAAAAATGTTAACAAACGATTTGAAGCCTGGGAGGAAATAAGCCGGTTGCTGGAGAGATCAGGTAATTTAACACATACTAAAGTTCAAGTTCTATTACTATTTTAATCTATATATTTCTAACTGATGATTGCAAACAGCATTGGAAAAGTTTGAGGGACAGGTTTGTCAGGGAAAAAGGTCTAAGGATCTCCCATCCGGCAGTGGAGCAAGAAAGAAATGGGAGTACTATTCATGCTTGGAGTTCCTCATCTACCTCGATATATTTTAAGTAACCGCGATACTCAATTTTTATGCCTTGTAATAAAACAGATGTGCCGGGATTCGTTTTTAATTTAATTTAATTCAAATTGTATTACAGTTGTTGATAGGTAAACAAACGATTTACAAACAGCTGTGACAAAAAAAAAAACATTTGCAACAGCTGAGTTCAGTGGAACGTCAAAGCGCTCGTAAAGCTTTATTACGTAAGGTGAAGCAACGCAGGTTTCAAAGCGTGATTGTGATACAGGCATTATCATTTATCAATAGTGCCAAACATCTAAAACGGATGGAAATTCAAAAGAAACCATCACTTAACGAGAAAAGGAAGTGCATGAATTCTCTAGAAAAAATTCTGGAAAAATGAACGGCGTCGCGTAGTTTTTTTCGGATGAGAAGATGGTCTTGATGGGGTTAATCATTTCTTCCACTATGTGAGGAAAGAAATCGATTTTTAGCGCGGCATCATAGTCGAGAAGGTGGTGTTATGGTATGGCACTGTTGAGCTTGAGTTCCAAACCTTAAAAATGACTGCATTAAGTTATAAAGGAATTTTGGAAAGAAATTTCCTAAAATTTTTAGACATTTTCGGACCCATAAACTGGACTTTTGAGCAGGATAACGCCCTCATCCACACGGTGCTCATAGTATAAGAGTCTTCAGCAAATCAAAAACTGAGGACACAATAGTTTTGAAAACATCAATTTGACTCTAAGCTTACATTTTGGTCAAAATCGTGATGGCCGTTTTCCGGTAAACTGAAAAAAACTAAATTTAAAAAAAATATTTTTTCCAAAAATCTATTGTACGATTATAGAGAAAAACTGAGTTTGCTATTAAGTTATACATGACCACGTTACCTTAGAAATTAATTTTTGTTACAATCGTTTAGACCGTTTTCGAGATACATAAGTAGGTACCTACCTAGTCGAAATTTCAAAAGTACCGTTGTTCGAATTTGTAGCCAAAAACTGGGTACGCAGTCATGGTAACCTCACCTACATAAGCTTACATTACAATTTTGGATGAAATCGTTGGAGCCGTTTACGATCAAATCAAACTGGTACGAAAATTGTATAGGTATGGACTGTACCTACCATTAATATTGAGGTTACCTTGCAAAGAACGCCCCCGAACTATAAGCCCACGAACTCCAAATCCGAAGTTTGAGCGAAATCCGGGCAGCCGTTTAGGCTCTAGGCCTGTGGAAGGACGGACAAACCGGACAGAATTTTGCGACCCACTTTTTTGAGTTCCTCTGTCATCGTAATGTCAGTATTGATTCACATCTCGAATTCGAATTTTGATACGAAAACAATATCTTTCTCTCACTACGTCATCGAGAAAGCATAAAAACAGCGGTATTTTGAGCTTTTCTTTCTAATTTATTTTCTCAACATCATAAGCAAACAGTTAACATTAAATGATATTATTCCGGCACAAGGTTTTTCTAATAAAATTAGAGTTAATAAAGTATTTTGGTATAATTGTTCCTAAAATTTAAATTTTTTTCGATGAAGGGAGACGGACGTTTTCAACTTCAAATCCCGATAGCAAATTTTTTCCCACCACTAAAAACATATTTCAAATCACCGCCTTTAAATAGATACCTATCTACCTCCTTTTTTTGCAGTCTATACAGATTGCCCCACACCTTGGAGATTCTATTTAAAGTACCTACTACCTTGGCACATAACCCAAAAATAGCGGCCGCTTATACAACAAAGACTCAACAGTATAGACTACATCAATGTCGTGGAATAAGAATAAACCCCACGGTCGCATTTTATTTACCACACAACCCCAACTACACGAACACGACTACCTACCAACATTATAATATGAAAAGGTGAACAAAGGCAAAGCTTCTCAAAAGCTGACGCAGTTGTTATTCTAGGATAAACTGGCTTCCCCTTCAGCACTCGCACCTTCTGTGGGTAATTGAGTTCGTGAATAGCTTCCATACTGTGGGTTGGGACCACAAGCATCTTCCAAATGACATAGTGTTACTGCTGCTGCACATAACACGATATCATTGTCAAGCTGCACAGATAGAAGTGCAGTGTAGGAGCGGTTGCACAAAATAAAACAAAACACTCCCTATAATAACAACAGACGACTGAGGTGAGAACTGGAGTGTTTCAATGACTAATCTCTTTGTCAGGTATAAGAGGGGTTCGCATTTATGTATGTATATAAGACAGGAGGCTGCAAGAAATGTTGTATATGCGGCTTAGTAGTGGGCCCTACATGCAATATAGGATAAACGACCAACGACAAAGTTTTTCGATCAACGAGTAACATGGAACTCATGGGTACTCCAACCTTAAAATATACAAAATCAAATATACAGTTGCAAGTTTACAATTTAAGTTCGGCGTTATACAAATAATCCAGACAAATACTCGTACGTCAAAAGCCTACTCCTTAACCAGGATTGAATTGCATCGCATAAGCAACTTGAATGGTAACTTTTCTCAATTTTCTTGGTTTGGCAATAATAGCCACTAGTAAGCAGGGAATTGGACGTAGTTTCACCTCGAGGCGTCTTGATGAACTCCTACCTAAAGTAGAATTGAGCAAAATCTTAAAATTAATTACACGAAATTTCTTTCCGATACGAAAGGCATGCCATCTCTTGAAACAAACGAAAATATTCATATTTTGATTGCTGGAATAGGAAGATCCAATCCGAACATCCGTCGTTTGTTCTTTTCAAAAACATAGGTACTGAAATTTTTTGTTTTTTCTTCTTTTCAAATATATAAACAACAATTATATCTTTGTGTCTTATTTTTGTGAAGCAGTTCTTGAGGCATGTTGTTATTCCATTCCATGAGAGATGAAATTTTCGCTTTTTTGTCGAAACAACTTTGTTCCAAATGAAACATTATACTTCGCTTGCATTGTCAAAGATACACGAGTATTGTCTTTTGAGTACAATGGAATATTTTTCAAGGATTTCTAATGAATTTCTGCACATAAAGAGGATAATAAGGAGTGACAATTTGAAGTGCTTTCTCATCACAGATTTTATTGAGCCTTGTTCTATTTAAATTGTCTTTCAATTATGATGAAAAGGAATGGACTGCAGGCTTTATCGTGCAAATAAATACTTTATTAATTTTTAATTACCTACAAATATTGCAATGAAATCATAATGCTACGATAAGGGCATTCTGTTTTACTTATGTAAACGGCTTTTATTGGCATTCGTTATCTTTTTTATTAAGTTCTTCTTTGGCCCTACAGCTATCGATATTCCGGCAACTAACTATATTTGTTTGGAATTTTGGAAAGTGTGGAGTCTTATTTGCGTAAGCTGGCATACTAAAGTTGCGTTCTGGTACCTATACGTTTTTTTTATCCAACGGTAAGGTCCCTCGTACTTCCTTATATCAGCTCACAATAAAAGTTATTTAACCTAACAATAATTGTGACTTTTCCAAAAGAGAAATATTGTGAAAAGTATGTTAAATAAAAACTCCGCCTTGTTACGCAAGTAGCATGCCGGTCCCAAGCCCGGGTAAAGGAGGATGGTTTGAGGTAACGGCTTGCCTATCCTCAGTAAAAATCAAACTGTTAGTGTATTCTAACCCACAGGAGCCAGTGGTTAAAACTCAAAACATGATATGAATGGAGAAACAAGTAAAGAGAATAAACCCTCAAGTCTGTGGGTCTGTTTGCGCGCGGTCTCCAAATGAAGCCGGTGCTGCTACCAGCAATGGAAGCGGTACTGGTGGAAGGAAACTGGACGCTGTGAGCACACCCGCAGACTTGAGATTTGAACGAAACAGCAACTCTTGCGGCTCTATATCCGATTCGCTCGGTAATTTGAGCATGGGACAGGCTGCTGCTCACTGCACTGCCACT
Source organism: Cheilosia vernalis (assembly GCA_949126925.1). NCBI lineage: Eukaryota > Metazoa > Arthropoda > Insecta > Diptera > Syrphidae > Cheilosia > Cheilosia vernalis. The sequence goes on from OX421360.1 coordinate 49,013,326, forward strand.
GACGGTCTGACTCGGGATACCTCCATGGTTGAACGGGCTCCTGAAGAGGCGGGCCCTCGGATTGGGCGCTGCCTCCTCTTCTGCCGAACCGAAAAGCAAGAAGAAGCGACCCAAGCTCGTACCTACAGGCGTGAGCTCCGGAGGCTCTCCAATCGTTGGAGCTGGCCGTGCACTTGTAACGAATGATGCAGGTGCTGAAACCAACTCAGGTTGCAGTACCAGCGGACAGAACACTGCAAAGCCCATCTTTTGGAGCTTGTTGCGGCAACAAATGCTTGCATCCAGGTTGAGGGCTGTGCGTTCAAGGACGGAACCTTCATGGTGAAGACCTCCTCACAGCAAACCTCTGAATGGGTCAGCAGTATGGTGCCGAAAATCCCTCCCCTTGGGACCACAATTTTTGAGGTCTACAAGCCACCCAAGCTTACGCGTGCTGTCTGCTGGATCCCTGGGAAACTGGGCAAATCGGCGGACGTGCTAAGGCGTTTGCATACCCAGAATCCTGGTCTCGACACAAAAGCCTGGATTGTCCGTTCTCACAGGCCGAGCAAAAACCGTCACGATGAAGATGGTAGTTCTCTGGTTGTGAGCATAGACATGGCTTCTGCCGAGACCATTAAGTCTAGGTACGACATGCGACCCTATCTGCATCTTGGTAGGATTCATTTCCATTTCAATGCCAAATAGTGCAAATAGTGGTCGTAACCCAGAGTTTACATCAATTTTGTTTACTCAGATAAACCTACAGCACTGCAAGGCAGCTACTGCTCTTTGAAAGTCAAGACGTCGTCAAGACCAGACGTGTTTCTTAAAGTGTCGTGGGGTGCGAAGCTTTAATTTTTCTCTACCTTTGTTCCAAAGTTAAATAACTTTCTTTTTTAAAATGAATTGCCCGGTTTGCAATGACAAGATAGATCGCAACGACGCAACAAAAATTCAGTGCGGTGATTGTAAAAGTCTGTTCCACGGTTCGTGCGCTAACATTCAACCGGCAGATTTAGATTATCTCACAACCAATAATCTTGCTCATCGCTGCGACAAGTGTTCTGTTTTGCGTCGCAAATCACTTCAACAACCACTACCTTCAACATCTGTTTCACAACAAAAGCAGCAAAAATCTACATCATCAAAGACAGCATCAGTTCCAGTAAAGTGTACCTCACTTTCTTCGCAACGTGAAAAAGTGCCTCCTAAAATAACAACAACACCTAAATTGCCGGCTGCCCATGCAACAACAACACCTAAAACACCGGCCGCCCATGCAAATATTGCATCACTTTCGTCTCAACGCGTAGCAGAATCTTCACCTGGCACAGTGGACGTCAGTATGTCAACGGTTCTCTCTACTTTGACCGAAAGTTCACTAACATTGCAACTGCTTTACACTGAAATTCTCGACTTGAAGAAAATTAACAGTGATTTTCTCAGCACAATACAGCAGCTGAAAGAAGAAAACCAAACGTTGCGTATGAAGGTGGCGAGTTTGGAGGGCAGGGTAAACTGGAGAGAGCAGAAGCAACTGGAGAATGTTGTTGAAATCGTTGGTGTTCCTAGCCTAAATAGTGCAAATGCAAGAGAGAGATTAAATGTGATCTTTGAAAAAGCTTTGAATATATCTGTTTCGACTGATGACATACAGAAATGTTATGTTAAGCAAGCTACCAATGTTAAACATACGAGCACAACTACAACATCAAATGAGCACGGTGGTATTCTCTGTGTGCATTTCTCTTCACTCAATGCCAAGAGTGCAATATCCAAAATGAAGTATTTTGTTTTGTCTGTGTATACAGACTTCATTCATCATCACCTACATGTTTTTTAGATGAATTTTCAATCTTTTTGGCAAATGAACGATCTGGAAATCTTATCATATTAGGTGACTTTAACCTAGATATTTTAGTTTCTAACTCGGTTTCTGATTCGTATCAAACACTCATGGCTGAACACGGATTATTTTCCTTCATTGAAGAACCTACCAGGCCATCTGCTGGCACCTGCCTCGACCATGTTTTTGCTCGCCTTGAGAATTTTGCTGTTGATCAGCTTGCTGGAATCAACATGGATCTTAATATAACTGATCATTGTATGACAGGAATCTTTTTTGAAAACATTAAACGTAGTAGGTCATATGATTCTTCACCAACCCCTTATAATAAAATAAATTTTCTTGTATTAAACAATAAGCTTCTATATGAAAGTTGGGATAGTGTTTATGTGGCACAAAATGCTTCTACAGCTTATGAAATTTTTCTTAATGTTTTAAAAATTTACATTATTTCTTCTACCTTTACCTTATCACGTAAAAAATCAGAATATCGTCTCAAACCCTGGATAACTCGCTCCCTTATCAAAAAAATAAATACTAAACACAAATTAAGAAAAAAATGTTGGAAACATCCAATGAATAATAGCTTAAAAAGTCGCTTCAGAAATTTATGTAAAAAAGTGAATAAGGAAGTGATTAATGCGCGGGATATGTATTATCGTTCAAAATTACTAAAGACAAATGGAAATCTTAAGAAGGAGTGGCAAGTTGTTAACAGTATTATTAGCAGAAAAGTTACTACTAACACTAATCCTATCGTAATGAATATCGGAGGTACTGACATTTCGAATCCTTTAGAAATAGCCAACGAGTTTAGCAATTACTTCGCCTCCATTGGAGAATCCTCTTTTTCTGATAGTTCGCATACTTCATGTAATTGTTGTACTAAGTCTGTTACTACGTGTAATAGCTTCGGAAACAGCTTCGCTTTTGAGCCTATCACAGGATTTGAATTGCTAAAAACTATTAATTCTCTGCCTAACTCTAATTCGTGTGGTAGTGATGAGATCTCGAATTTGGTTCTAAAGAATATTGGTCTCAATTTAGTAGATATTTTGTCTTACCTCTTTAACTTCAGCATTATGTCTGGAACTTTTCCCACTGATCTGAAATGCGCCATAGTAATTCCTCTACTTAAAAAGGGTAACAAATCAGACCCATCCAATTATAGACCAATTTCGTTATTGTCTTCTATTTCCAAAGTATTTGAAAAAGTAGTTAAAACGAGAATCTTAGCCTATCTCAATAATTTAAATTTTTTTAGTCCCCTACAGTTTGGTTTTCGGACTGGTCATTCCACTGAGGATGCTCTACTGGACTTCTGCTCTATATTATATAAGGGTTTAGATGACAAACTTTTCTGCGCTGGCCTATTTGTCGACATTACCAAGGCGTTTGACATGGTTGATCATGTAATTCTCCTAGATAAATTATATAAGGCCGGATTCAGAGGATTCATTTACAATTGGTTTGAGTCATATCTTAAAGATAGAATACAGCGAGTTAAAGTTGGTAGCAGTTTAAGCAGTCCTAAAACGAATAACCTGGGAGTACCCCAAGGCTCTGTACTTGGTCCAATTTTATTCCTAATATATATAAATTCCTTATTTTCACTTCCATTTTTGGGTAAAACTAAAGCCTTTGCCGATGACCTTGGTATTGCTTATTGTTCAGTCAGTCCGTTAGATTTAATATCTAACATAAACCATGACGCATTTTTACTAAGAAGCTGGTTTGCAGAAAATAGGCTTATTGTTAGTAGCAAAACTAAACTGATGTATTTCAGTCTAACTGAACAGAGGATTCCCGACTCAGAAATAGTTTTTCACTCCCATGATTGTGCTAGTCATAAGCTGTCGAACAACATCTGCAGTTCCCAAAATGATCCATCTTTCAATAGTAAGGCAGATTGCAGTCCTAACTGCTTCAAAATTGAAAGCGTTGATAGTTTTAAGTACCTTGGTGTTACTATTGACCAAAATTTGAACTGGTCCACGCACATTTCTCTTTTGAAAAAGTATCTTCTTTCCACTACTCGCTGTTTTTATCGTCTAAGAAAGTACTGCTCTTCTGACACTATGAAAATGGTCTATTATGGCTTATTCCATTCAAGATTGCAATATGGTCTCTGCAGTTGGGGTGGCGCTTATTTTAATAAGCTTCAGCAAATAACAGTTATTCAAAAATCTGTTATACGTAAAGTTTGTAGTTCTCGTCGTTCAGCTCACACTATGGACCTGTTCAGGTCGTTAAATATTCTTCCTTTGCGACATTTATATTTTTTCAAAGTTCTTAAGGTATTTTTTATGAGAGGCGGGTACCTGGAAAGTCCGATTTCTGACTTTCGCTGCTTACGAAGCTACTCGAACTTCGTTGTGAATTTGCCTTCGTTTCGCACTACAAGCTACAGAAACTTCTACTCCATTGCTTCTCGCAAACTTTTTAACTCCTTACCGTTTGAAATTCGGTCCATAAGAAATTCCCGCACGTTTACAAAACTAACGAAAATTTGGCTCTTTGGATTCAACCATGATGAAATCAAAACGCTTTTACGCTATACTGCATAGTAATAAAAATATATTATAATTATACAGAAAGGAATTGCTTATTTGCTAATTTTGATTAAGTAGCGGTAGTAGATACTGTTTGAATTTATCCTCTTTTATATATTTTTATTGTTTTTCCTTTTTGTCACTTGTTACAGATTGCTTTTTCTTTCTTTCTTAAATTGCTATAATTCTCTTATCTTAACTTCAACCTTTTACTTTTTATCCACCTTTGTACACCCCACAAAGTTAAATATATCAAATGTGACATCATCTCTATTTTTCTCAAATAAAGATGTCACTAACTATTCTGTATGTACTATGTAGCTATATTTAAAAATTTGCTTTGTTTTTTGTAATTATTCATACTTTGTACATATTTGAATAAAGAACTAAATGAAATGAAATGAAAAAAATGAAAATTTTAAGTAGGAGGCTTGCTGCCCGTAGAACAAAAAACAAAAAACGGTAGGCTAAACACAGTGAATCTTGTTTGGGTCCCAGGTCACACTGGCATCCATGGAAATGAGATCGCTGATGAGCTTGCCAGGCTGGGATCAGAAGAAGCTCTCTCAGGACCTGAGCCGGCGTTGGGTCTGTCCGCATCTGCAATTAGGTCATCCATTGATACTTGGGTTTCTCGTGAACACGAGCGTCGGTGGCGTGACTGTGCGGGGTGTAGACAGGCCAAACGACTGCGTCCGGACATCTGTAAAAGGTCTGCGTCTTTCCTTCTGTCTCTCAGGAGAATTGACTGCAGACTGCTTGTGGGTGTCCTTTCGGGCCACCAAGCTTTTGCCAAACATTTGAATGTGTTGGGCTTGAGCGATACCACTATCTGTACTGCGTGTGGAGAGGACGACGATACAGCGGAACACTTCCTCTGTAATTGTCCTGCCTTTGCTCGCAACAGATGGCGGATCTTTGGGGCTGATGTGGTGAGTGCCGAACATCTAAGCTCTTCCATCACTGAAGCTCCTTCTAATCTTTCTTCGAAAGACGGGAAAACTAAGTACAGTAATGTAAGGTGTCCGTTTTGGCAGTACAATGGACCAGTAGTTGTGTCTGAGTGCTCCATCGGATAGTAACAACCTCCGACAAAAAAAAAAAAAAAATGTTAAATAAAAAAAATATACGGATATCCAATATATCGTCGAAGAAATTACGATAATGGCGGACAATCATTACATAATGTATTATATTAAAAATATTAACAACATTGACAATCGTGGGGTGGTGCCATATTCGCCTCTACTGAGCAAAACATTCCAAGATCATATTAATGTTAAGTTTTGTAGTTCAGTGAAAAGCATCAAATATATTTGCAAGTATGTGAATAAAGGCAGTGATATGGCGGTATTTGGAGTTGAAAATACCAATGTGACTGCTCCTCCAGTAAACAACGACGATGAAATAACGCGTACCAAATTGGAAGGCGTGTCTTTGGTTATTCATTTGGTCGTCCATCTTGAAAACGGTCAGCGCGTATATTTAACGACCGCTATAAATTCACCAAAAACTACACCCACCGAATTTTTAGAGTCGTGCGGATGCTTTTGGTGCCTTTGCACGGACATTACTCTACTCAGAAGTACTACACTATTTCACATGGGCTCAAACAAAAAAACGGACAATGTAGACCTGCATTTACTGTTTAGCAAGACTTAAAAGTTACGATACTTTTGAGCCCGATATGTGGCGATGTTGTCGATCTCCGAAACAACTCAACCAGTTTCAATGAAATTTTGTGTATGGAGTATGGGTATGGTTGGTTCCAGTTTAAAAGATGCATAGGATAGTTTTGGAACCTAAAGGTGGCACTTTACAAAATATTAGAAGGATAGGAAAACAGGTTGTGGCACCTCCCATTAAAAATAAAAATAAAATTCAAACGCTATTTATAAAGTTGTATAATTAAAATTGTCAAAATAAAGCAATTTGCGACATTGGGTCGGGACTTAGGAAAGGCACGAGCAAATCCGGATGGGTACAGCTATATAAATAAAAGAGACTACGTCCATTTGAGCACTTAAAGCCCTGGAACGGATTGTTAGATTTTTACGATTTTGGTCTTAGTGGATTCGTAAGGAATATGCTGCTTTTTGTCCTAAAAAAATTAAGGAATTAGATTGGGAATAGAACTACACTTTGAAACTTATATACTGAATATAAAAACGTTTAGTGTCACCAGACCAATAAAACAAATATTATTTAAAATGTTAATTTTTTTTAATTCTTTGTATGTTCCGGGTGAAATTGGAAGTCCGACAGTTTGCAACGAAACGCGTTTGATTAGATTGTGAGGAATCTAAAAAAATGTCATGCAAGCAAAATATTTTGTCGGAAAAATTCAAAGCAAACATTGTCATTCTGCAAAAGTGAGATTTCCGAAAAGTCTTTCTTTCTCTCAACGGTGTTTATAATTTTCGCCGTTTAAGTAATCGTACTCTCTCCAAAATGGAAACGGTCCCCAAAATTGGAGTAATCCTCAAATGTAACCCTCGCTTAAATCTCTATCAACACGCCAACACGGAAAAAGTACAAAATGAGACACAATACCCCACCGGAAGAGATTTAGCATCCATTGTTCACTGACTGTTAAATTAAATATGTCATACAATATCCTGGAGGCGAATTGTTGGTGCCTATACGTACAAGTACATGTCTCTTACCATACCTATATCTAAGTGGGAGGAACCATCCATACGGATGACTGATTCCGTCAAACTATGATAATCGAGTCACGAAGGCACACAAGATAAAAGCTGCTCAAATGTTAAGGGGAATTTGTGAATTTTTGCTGTGTGCCCTGAGGCGCGTCAAACTAAAATAGACCAAAATTCAACCCACGGAGTATGAAATAGCGAAACAGAAAACCATCAGGTGAGATGGTTAGGGTGGTGACTTAATAATTATTATGAACTTTGGGGAGGGATGGTGTTTAAACTTGAAGCATGAAGAAAAATAGATCTAAATGACTGTATCATTGACAATCGTCTTATAACTACGAGGTAATCAATTTTGCAATAATTGATACCTACACCTTGACAAATATTTTGTGTTCTTCATTTTTGTTTGACAATTTCGATGAAAATATTTTGTGCAAATCGGTGCAAAAATTATAATCCATATATAGAAAAGTACTTGAGATTTTTTTACTTAACGTAAACACCTCATATGATGGTTATATAAGTATTTCACGGTGGGTTAACCCACTCAGTGGCCTTGAGAAAGACGTTTGACAAACGAAATGCGGCTGGTACAAGTGACAAACCATAAGTTCAAGATCATTCAGTCCCTTCATGAGGGCGAGTTCTATCTAACACATCTGGGTTTTAATGAAAATAACCACCAGTTGCCACGATTTGTAACCACAGCCAGCACAATCTCCGCTATGAAATTAACTCAAACTAAATACTTGGCATCGTAGAATATTTGTAGAGTATATTCCAAGTGAACCAATCTTTAAAGTGAATGCGTTTAACACTATCGTAGAAAACGATCGAAGTAAAACTGCCCCTAAAATCTTTGACATTTCAAATACGCAGCTAATTCATTGCATCCTATTGTTTGCTGTTGCGGTTTCGTTGGGATTTTCTCGAATTCTTTTAAGTTCAAAATGTCAAAATGAAAATTTTGCATTAAAAACTCACGTCGAATCCGAAAGTTCCATTACGTCATTCTTAATATCTTTCTTTCCACATTGTTGGATATACCTACTCTATTCTCATATTATAAGCCCATCCTGAACAGGGGCCGCATCCCCGTAATCACCAGTTTATAGTTACTGGGTTGCTCTTTCGCAACCCTTATAGGCTTTTCACACCAAGCTCAAAACGCATTCACACCGACCACCAACTAGTTTTCGTTTGACGTTTCCATCAGCTGTGAGACACTAGTCGTTAAACTTCGGTGCAAACTTTTGTGGTTACAAATTTTGGTCGCATTAATTAACAAACAAAATGAATTGAGTGTATAAAATAATATTAGCCCATCAATTGACTGTGGAAAATTATTTTAATTTGTAGGTTCTGACATTTGTTCGGTCAGCCATTTTACAGAATTTGCTGAACATTGCAAAAGGTGTGTTTGTTTCAACAATCCAACGATTGGAAGTCGTTTTCGTAGTGTTTTCATGTCAAACGAGTGCAAACGAATTGTTTTGAAGACTGAAATATGTATGGGAAAACTTCTGTTTTCGTAGACGTTTATAGCTACTTCTGTTTTCGTAGAAGTTTTCGGGAGTTTTCTGTGTGAAAAGCCTATTAGGTCACTACTAGGTAGATTTATAACGAAATTTGATTTCTTGCAAAATTCAAGGCGTATATAGGGCCAAATGGTCGTCCGGAACCAATGGTCACTGTGAACCAGATTGACAAAATTGCCTCCTGCGCTCATTTTGCACTGTGTATAATGTGGTGAATTACACGACAAAGGCATTACTCAAATTATGGCAGTGCCCCAACTAGGTACTAAAAACACCATTGTATGGAATGCCAGGTCGATCTCTTCCTACAACTCTCCGTCTCCTCACCAATCAGGTTTCGAAGTGATCAGTTTTTTCCAGCTGTATAAACAGCGGCGTTTTCGCTGCGCAATGCCACTTACTTTTGACAAGCGCAATCTACATATGCCGTCATCAATATTCGCTGTTCATTCACCCCATCAAATACGTCGTATACATACCTAGTGAACATCCTTCGAGTATACTTGCTTATTTTATTTATATTTACTTTGGTTTGAATTTATATTCTATCTGCATGACAGCGGATCTTTCCGATTTGCACCAACATCACTGCATAAAATACTGTGCAACAAAATACAAGTGCTGAGGGTAAATATGGGGGAACGTTTTTTTTTTCCTCTAACTCAGCTAAATCCAATTAAAATTTATTCCACGTCACTTTGTGAAAAAGTGCGCTTTTCATTCATTCATCGGATTAAAAGGACACGACACACGAGTGCTCTATACTCATATATGCGCCTGCATAAAGCTCGTCCTTTAGTCAGAAACATTTTGTATCATGTCATGTAGTTTCACTTTAGCATATAAATCAGGCAATGCAGTCAGTGACTCTCCGACCCAGGACATTGGTTCGTTTTAGTGATTGTATACACATACCTTCTATATAATACTCGTAGTTGCTGAGTTAACCATGACCACCTTTGGATGGCATTATGCCTCCGTAAGTTACTAGTTTCTACCATAAATCAGAACGTTGGAATTAATCGTGGTGGCACAGCCATGCGAAGTAATTAACCGGAGAGATGATGACGAATGCTTCTGCCTCAGTTGCACACGATGATGTTGGCTATGAATTATTTGCACCTAACATCGTATGGGGTAATGTATCACAAGCGTTAATTTGTCAAAGGTTCCTCCGCAAGATAGAATCCTCCCCATTCTCTGACTTTTCCAACCTGTGGGAATTTCGTCCACCAGATCAGTCAAATCTTCTTTGAGTCCGGGGACAGTATTTAAAAAGGAAAAAAATCGTGCAGCAAAGAACTACCCCGAGCTTATGCACAAGTGCGCCCAATGACTTCATCGAAACTTCCAATCGGATCAATGGCTTTATACCGAAGACCATTATTCCCACATCAGTGGCTAAGGGTTAAGCGGTGCACATCTCCATCAACAGCAGTGCAAAGTCAAAAGTTATTTTTCAAGGAAGAGGTAAATTTGCATAGACACGCTCGGGAATAAAAAAGCTTTCCCTTACATTCCTCTCCTGCGTGAATAAATGGAGCTATGGTATGCCAGATGGTGGATAAGATGCTGAAAGGATCAAAGGGTTGATTGTGATTATTATAAGATGACTGAGCATATGTGCTGCAAGGGGATTTTAAAAGAGTCATTTGGTGGTTATCATGTGAGGGATACAGTCTGAATAAGTAACGAATTTTTTTTTTCAAGCAGCTCGCATATCCTCCAGATTTGTCTGCATTTTGCAGATTTTCAACCTATCTTCAGACTGTTAACAGCCAAAAGTCTAAAGAAATATGCGCTTCAGATTTTGTCGGCATTCGCAATAATACATTTTGTTCTTTTTAAAAATTTGTTCTTTTTAAAATTTATTTCAACATATTTTGCACACTTCGCTGTATTCTATCATTTTCGTATTCAGCCCTTTCCATTTTAACTTTCTCCATTATGTAGTAAGAGAAAGATATTGTTTCCGTATTTCGAACTCGAGATATTTGTCAATTCTGATATTATGATGATAGAGGAACTCAAAAAAGTGGGTCGTAAAATTCTGTCCTTCCACAGGCCTATAGCCTAAACGGATTACGTTCACACCTCGGATTTGGAGTTTTTGGGCTTACAGTTCGGGAGCGTTTTTTTAGTAGTTTATAACTTAGTAGTTTTAGTTTTTTTTCAGTTTACCGGAAAACGGAAATAACGATTTTGACCAAAATGCAAACTTAGACTCAAATTGATGTTTTCAAAGCTATTGTGTCCTCAATTTTCGATTTGCTGAAGACTCTGAATTCTGAAAGTCAGTCAGACTCGCACTAAAAGAGAAAGGTTAGTTCGACCCAGTCGTGCACATTATTTTGTTATTGTTACGTAAAAAATCTGATTTCTTTTTTTCATAAATGTAGACTTGTTCGAACAATTTTGCTACTCTTGTATTTTGTCGAGCACCACAACGGAGTATAAACTAGTGCGCTTGGTGAACTCAGATTTTTAACCTATATGCAGACTTTTAAGAACCAAAAGTCTCCAGAAGTGAGACATAGGTACTTGGTTTACAGAAGCCTTTTTTCTGTCGATAGAAAGGTAGTTTTCAAATTCAAATCATCTACATTTTCGAGTGACACTTCAGAATTATTATAACGCTTGTGATAAAACCACTCCCGTCGAAAGTTCAACTGATGCAATCAGTGCTCATAGCTCCCTTAAAGTAAATTTTGCTACAAAAATAAGACCTCCTGCCACTCACTCTGAAATTCTGATCGCATATCTGTTCAATGTTTCAAGCCAGCATGAACTGAATAAAATAATTTGCGTCCTTCCCTATGTGCGTATAATAAAATCGAAATAAAAAAAAATCTTAACCGAATTATTGTACAGTAAAATCCGGGAATTGTTCGCAAAAAAAAAATGTAATAAAACGTAGCATGTGCCAATGGAAAATTTTATTCTATTACACGCCAAACAATTGGGCCTGTTCATGAATGGGAAATGAATTGTGCCTTCTTTTTGTATTCATGAAATGGACTCAAACATGTTTTACTTATATCCTGTTCTCATGCTCGGGCGACCGACACAAATACTTTTATCCCTGGTTCTGTGTGCTTGCGTGCCTCTGGCGTGTACGCTTTTGGAGAAAATTCTCGAAAAAAAAATTTTTAATTATTGCAATTTGTTGTATCGTAAGTAAGTATTGCAAACAATTGAACTGATAACTAGTGTTGCGGATGGGCATTCTTTGTCGGCCGTATATAAATGTAGTTTGTTGGCAATTAACTGTTGAGGCGTAGTACGTTTAAGGGGATGCAGGGCTACCATCATTCTCCCCTTATGAGGGTTAATTACCATCGTTGCCAATCTCTGCTTATGAGGGTTAATTACCATCGTCATTACCGTAGTGGCAATTGTCATTGTCTTCACCACGGATTGCAAGCTTATATCGAACGGTTGATGGAGCTCAGTTAGCAGATTGTGGTGGATCGCAAGGCGTAAAATGCTCAGTGAAATTTAGTACATTGCAAAGTCTGTTCCATGGTCGCTTTTCGAACCGACACAATCGGCCTTACTAATAATCAATCACTAATGTCGACAACTAGTTAGATGTCAGCTTTAGTAAAAATGTACAGCTTTTGTGAAATGGTACCAATAAACAATTAAACCTCCACATTTACTAGTCCTACAACTTTCTTGGAATCTATTACATTTGTTGTCATTGCAGAATTCAAATTTCATAATTTGTTTTCGTGAAAAACAAGGTCAATGGTCTCTTTCACAAGGAGGACTTTATTCTAAAAGAAGGAATACATAAATTGCAATTAAATTTGCCCAACACATATCTTTCCAATGCTCTTTGAGACTTATTATAAGCAAAAAACAAAACACAAAATAGGAAATGCACAAAATATCCGCTGATCTGTCAAATATCATATGCAAATCAGTAATGCCCTATCGTTCGATCGGACACAATTTTCAGTACTTTTATGGTACGCTTTCCATTGTTTTCTAATACTACCTCGCGATTTCTTTATGAATGCATTTGTGTCGTAATAAAATCCCTTTCAAATTATTCAATAAACAAAGCACAGTTTATTTGAATGGTTTCATTTATTCGTAGGCTGACGATGCAAATCAAAACTTTTTTAGTGGTCTAAACACCACAATTGCCTCGTTAGCAAGTGAATATTTTTGAAAATAGAAATAATAGCTGGCTCATTCATTTCAGAATAAATTACATACAGCCGCACGTAGGAAGCGTGTAAGAACTTATCGCTTCCGGGTTTGAAAACAAATACAATTTAACCCGCAAATTGTATGGCTTCCTATTACTTAATTCGGGAAACTCAGAAACCGACAAAAGTTGAAATTCGAACTGAAAAATATAAAACGCAATTTTTATGCACACATATTTTCGTACTACCTGTTACAATAGGCCTGTTTTTTTGAGCTTCGTTCTCAGCAAAGCAAAGTAAAGTAGGAATATGTGCACTAAAACGATTCCCAGCAGCTTTCTGAACAGTAGGTTTTATCAAAAAAGGTGGCAGTGTGGGCCTGTTCAGTAGGTAGCATGATACAACATGATTGGGCACATCACAAGAAGTAACTTTTTTCAGTCAAAGAAATACAATTTTTTTGCATAAAATTTTCCAATGGATATTGATCCTTCCTCATATTTTGGGGTTTAAAAAATATAAAAATATATATCTCAATTATTAATACACTAATATCTTACGATTACAAGTTTAAAAATGTATATTTTTCTAAAACAATATTTGCAGCTTACATAAAAAATAATTTATTGCATATTTTAATAAAAGCCCTTATATTTATTTGTTATTTTGAAAATTAGTTCACTTATGCATTTCTTTATGAATTTCCACCAATCACAACCAACGAATAGTATGTACTGTAAATAGAGAAACTTTGTGAACAGATTCATATTATACAAGGAGGGCAACAAAAATCTTCTCCCCCTGGTGTTCAGAAGTATACATTTACTCCCAAGTGAATCTTGCTGGGGATGAATACCTAGTGTTACTCCTCCAGAAGTTAATAAACTTTTTATTTTGCATGTATTTTGCTGAATGCTGATAATTCTACTTTTATAACTATATTTTCCGCGAAGTGAACCTTTTCACACCAGCCATTGTCTCATTAGAGATCCTCATTCTCGGTAAACAAACTCCTTTTGCAAAGAGTTTTAATAGGGTTTGAATGCAAAAAAATATCTACCTGATTCGCCTGAGGTACTGAGAATTGTTGAAATATTGTATGAGCCGTCCAAACTTAGGTAAGAAGATATTTTATTCTGTTTGCGACGACTGTCAAAAAAGTCTTGGAAATATCCCAAACTTATATTAAATAAATTTCGTTGCTCGAAAACTATTTATAAAGGAAAACCAATCAAAAAGCAAGAACTAGCGGTTAAACAAGATAAAACGAAAAAAAATATATGCTTCACGTGTTTAGAAATAAAACAAAAATGCAATATTTTTCAATATTTTTCATACATTTGTACAAAATTGTGTTTGTTAGACTTAAAAACCATTTGCATTGCTGTATTACAACGAATAAAATTAGAAAACATTCACAATTTACTAAAATTAATTAAATTGTAAACGCTAAGGCTGAACAAGATCGTATTAAATTCTCTCCTATTACGAAATTTAATACCGTGATTTTGGATGGTTGGGCAACACTTGTCTTCAAAATGACATAAGGGAGGATCTATTTAGCTAATGCCCGAGATAAACATGGCTTTCTCAACACTAACATTCAACCCTACAGTTAGCGATAGTCTGGCAACTATATTTGTTTATTGGTAAAGGGATTTTGGAAAGTGTGGAGTCTTTTCGTAAAGTGCCAGACTAAAGTTGATTATTGGTAAGGCCGAATGAAAACTTGGTTAGACGATAGATCTCAAGGACCGATTTTATTAGTTTTTCAGTTCTTAAGTTCTTCCGGTCCGGTTGATTGACAGTGCCGCCGTTTCAATATTTCGATGGCGAGTAGCATTTTTCTGGGGAGTACAAGGATGTACACATGGGCGGATCCAGGATTTATTTCTGGGAGGGGCACAAAGGCCAGATAGGTGATGAGTGTACCCCATAGTATTGCATTTGAATTTGTCTTTGGGATTCATTCTTTATCAATGGCATACAAAAATAACAAAGAATAAAAAACACTTTTTATAATGGTTTAATAATGAAAAATTATGTGGTTAATAATGACAGTTTTTTTAAATGTTTTCTGCTGAAGAAATCCAGAACTTCTTCAGGGTTCATCTATGAAGCAATGTCTTGATGGATAGGTCTCTACGTCTCTACGAGTCTGAATTATGTCAGAATTTTAAGTCAGAAGTCTTGTCCGCCATATTTGCATTGCTTTGGTTGGGCAAATTGTGTTACGACATTTCCTTTCACAAGATGCCATCAACGAAGAAACAAGTGAAGGTGGCTCTTGCTTTGAAAGCATTAATCGACCTAGAAAAATTGGAAAACCAGATGTTAGCCGAAAACAAAAGAAAGCACAGATCAAATCTTTCGGCAGTGCTGGTTGTCATAGGAAATGTGCACAATAATTTACAAAGGGTTCTAATGTTTGGCAGAGCCGTTTCTTTTTTATAAGCTTCTGCTGGTGAATATTTTCTTTCATCTTTTACCAAATTTGTAACTCTCCCTTCAAAACTGAGATAGTAACTTTTGCAGCTGAGCTCTAGGAAACCTAGACGACATTTCATTTAATAAATAATCTAGAAAAGGTATATACACTTTCACGCTTGTGTTTCTAGGTAGCATATGCAGACAGATTTTGGTAATTTTTCGTCTTGATTTCCATGGAAAATTGATTTTTATTTTCGCACATAGGCACACTTCGCCTGTTTTGATTATGGAATGAGCAAGCAGTAATAATGCCCATGCCCTTGTGCCCCCCCCCCCCCCCCTGGATCCGCCCTTGGATGTACAGAACACATCTATATATTTTGGTCAAAATCGTTAGAGCGGTTTTTGTAAGATTATGCAGACAAAACAGTACCAAATATTGAAATGTTAATTTTAAAAAATACAATTGCGTAACTATTTAGCTGAAAACCTATTATAAGTTATTGTTCGCGATGCTAGCATTCGTTTTTCAGGTTTTATCGAAATCGAAGATGGGGTTTTCGAAATATGAGCAGTTTTTTTTAAATAAGCGTTTTCGGTGCTTCGAATTAAAAATTAAGGAGCAAATAATTTTGAAAACATCAATTCGACCCTAAGTTGGCATTTTGGTCAAAATCGTTACTACCAACTAAACAAAACTAAATTTTTTAAAAATTACTATTTTAAAAAATCCATTGCACAATTGTATATAGAGAAAAACTGAGTTTGCTATTAAGTTGTAAATAACCACATTACCTTAGAAATTCATTTTTGTTACAGTCGTATGAACCGTTTTCGAGATAGCTATGTATAAATTTCAAAAGTACCGTTGTTCGAATTTTTAGCCAAAAACTGGGTATGCGGTCATTGTAACCTCACCAACATAAGCTCACCAACATTTTCAATAAATCTGCATTGCATATTATTTAGTATATCTTCACGAGGACCAAACAATGAAAAATAAATAAATTAAGAGGACACTATTTGCCAAAACAATATTTCCAGCTCTCAATCCGAATCATTGTAGATTTATATTTACTCCAGTTTGACATGTGTCATATGTCATGGCAGAGACGCCAACAACACTGCACACTAAATCTCGCAATTGCATAACACGAAAACTCATTTTATATTCCAAACATCAACACATCATTCACCTCCACCAGCAGCTCCGAGTCTCCGACCCACAGAGCACTGACTAGAACTAGAACATCAGTGCCTTGATTTTGTGCGGTTTTTTCCGCAATGGCGGTGTCGGAAAGGGTTCACGTATAGGCGGATTCTATAAATGTGTGAGTGATGTCGCGAACTGACAACTTCCAATATTTCCCTGTTCTTATATCGCTTTGTTCCTGCAAATTCCAGGCGAGCTTTCCCACACGCGACCTTTTTAGGTAGCGAGAAGGATGTCGGATGAGAAGAAACGACAACAGCGTGACCGTTGTGCGACAATTTGGTACCTTTTTCGAGGACACTAATACAATTTTTTGTTCCTTTGTTCCTTTTTATTATTTGTAAAATACACATTTTTGGACTATTCGCATGAGAGCCAATGGCGAACGAACTGCGAACAAGCGAATTTTTTTACACTTCAATTACTTCAATCATTGTTTAATGTTAAATTCGATAGAATTTTTTCATTCGTGGGTTTGTGGATCCGCGAATGTCTTATGTAGGATTGTGAATAAAGTGTGACAGTTCGCCGCAAGAATTTTCAATTGCTGTAATAATTGTTAATTGAGCTATTTAAATCGATTGAGAGTCCGATTTTTTTTAGATTAGACTTAAGATTAATTTAATTTAAGGCTTTGGTGGTAAATAGTATAAAAATCAATTTTCAATTCATAAATACAATTAAATTCATTTGTTCGCAATTCGCGCTCATGTGAATAGTACTTAAAAAAGTTTTCAAAAACTGTGATTTCAAAATGAATACGTTAAAAAAATAACGCGTAAATAGTGTAAATACTACAAAATACTAAATTTATGTAACAGCGTCAGAAAAAGGCACACTTTTCTTTCATTGCCCCTTTTATATGGACTTTTTAAAACTAAATTGAAGGAGATTTCAAAAGTAGATATTGATATAATTTATAAACAAAATTCAATTAATTTTTTATATGTTTATAAATAAAAATCAAAGCTAGAAGGTTTTCATTTTAAAATTTGTCATTTGAAAACGAATTGCATCTAAAGTAGGTACTGTCTAGCTTACCCGCAGAACAACCTTAAAGACATCTAATTCTAATGTTATTTGGTTGTTTTGGGTTTATTTATAAAACAAACGTTGTGAGAGAGTGATCTTTTTACAGTCTATATTGTATTGTGAAACTAAAACTAAAATTTATAACCTTTCTCTAACAGTCCGGGAGATTGTTGCGAAATTCTGAAAAGTAACAAATAAAAAAAAGAAAAGTGTCATTTCTAAAGCTATATTGCAATTTAAGAATTTTCGCACAATATTTAACAATAATTGTTGGCTCTCCTAACACTATAATCGTGTTCTGATACACAGCAGCGTTATATTTTATAGAAATTCATTTGGAAATCACTGCGTTTCTAAAATTTCCAAAGTGAATTTTCATACTAAAAAAAGGGAAAAAGTAGCAACAAATAGTATGAGGGTCCTCGAAAAAGTGCCAAATTATTGCACTACGGTCTCGTTGGTCACAGCGCGCGGCTCACTCACACACTCAAATCCGATTCGGAACGTTCCCTAGCGACATCGCCTCAAAAACCGCACAAAATCAAGGCACAGATGTCAGAGGCTATAAGCTAAATCCATTTTCAGACTTTAAAAAAAAAAAACAAGTGTTGAAAAGAAATTCGCATTCGCGACATTTCAAAAATCCCACTCAAATGTGTGCACGTCACATAAAGTATCAGACTTTCTGCTCTTGTTCGAGAAAGTTTTTCATTTTACGCCCTTGTTGCGGAGTTTTGTTATGGTTTTTTTAAATCCTGCGCTTTGTATTTATTATTATATATGCTGCACACCCATTCCCTTTGAACATTAATTCGAAATCCTCCCGCATTGCGAAATGTATTCCCCGGTGGTTATCCTGCAGAGTTCGGATTTGAATATCTAAGTGCGAGTACAAGAATATTCGCAAAGCTCTTCATTGGAGACAGTAGGTCCTTGTTTGACTTTTCGAGTAAACTGCGCTGTGTCGTATTACACCAAAATCCAGCTGTGGAAAGGTGTTTCCCTTGATTTATCCCAGCCACGCTCTGATCGGAATGATGTAGTTACACTGAAGTGTAAAAGTTATCCTCAACTACAGGTGATTGGAAGTTATTCTCTGACTGGGAGACGAACAGGGTGACAGTTTGTTTGAAAAAGTTTTTCGATGGTTTCCACTTCCACTTCATTTTCACTGACGGTCGGTGGTAATATTTTTTCTGTTCTGTTCAATGGAAATTTTGTGTTCACTTTTAATGGTTTTAAAGTGAAAAGGAGAACAGGAAAAAAAGTACTTATGAAGCACCCGAGTCGGGACGTGGAATTTCTGACGGAAACAAAGTTGTGCATTAATTTCACTTTTAATCCCTTCATTGAGTTCCGTAGCGAGGAAAGACCACCAATAAACCTACTGCAAAAGTTTTTTCAATACCCTTCCTTTTGTGACGTCCTCATTATGGTAATATAAGCAGTTTTTTGTAAGCTTATTGGGTTCGCCCGAATTCGTGGCTTAATAAAGTTTTCGCTATACGTCCGCGGGTGGGAAATCAGGCGATTGCAAAATTATTCTATCTCCCCGTTAAGGCGATGTTTTAATTTTTTGTTTGCTTAATACACGCTTAATATAACATCACTGGCCCAAAGTGTAATAAAATAATTAATCAATATTTATATAAAAATAACTTGCTAAATGTGTGTGTGACAGCCTACCGACTGCCACGCACATCCGATTTTGATTCAGTTTTTTTTTGTTGGTTAATAGACCATGCAAAGAAGGTTTACATAGTACTAGCGACCCGTGACCGCTTCGCTGGTACATATAATGGTATAAAATGTATGAAAGTGCGTTGTGACTTTATAACTCACGAACGGTTCAACCGATTTGAATGATTGTTGTTGTGTTTTGTTCGCCTTCAATCAGGGATGGTTTAGGAAAAAAGAAAAGTCGGAAAATTCTCAATAGGTGGCGTTGTAGGCATACATTTCGTTTTTTATGGGGAAATGCACTTTGAAAAAAATATAAACTGGATAGAAATCGAGTAGTTTCAAATACAGAAAAAAAATTAATTTAAAATTTTAAAAGCTATTGTTGTGGTCAATTATTTTAAATATATTCCAAGCAAATTGTTGTTGTCAAAAACACAGTACATTAAGTAACTTTTTGAAATGGAGTAGACACTTTGATTTGTTTGATGGTGTTTGAATCCATTATTTTTGTTTGTCAAGTATTTTCAGGATCCTTACATTAGTTCAAACTTCAAATGAAAGCAGAAATACACAATGGGTCTATGATCGTGATCGAAGACGTGTGTTTATTGATGACGAAAAAAGTGTGCAGTTGGGCATGATATCACCTAATCGTCCAATACACGATGCATTTGATCGCAGCATGAGTTGCCCTAGCATTGGCTTCGTCTGGAATAACAGCAACCTTGTTAGAAGTTACTACCGAACTGCACATTCAGCATTGATATTTCCATTGAACATACAAATCAACCAGACACCATCTTGAAAAATAGACAAAAAAAATGCGAAGATTTTAAAATGATACAAATTGTTCATATATGGGTCGAATGCACGATGGCCCACAAAAGGTCAGTGGTGGCGGTGGATACAGGACGTTGAAAGGTCTTTGTGATAATCAAAACATTACGGGAATAGCCATGGTTGTATTATCCGGTGATTTTCGAGAGGCTCTTTCAGTTATTCCCACGATCAACAGCAAATGTTGAATGTGAGCTTGGAAACATAAAATTTGTGGCGGCATGTCATGACACTTTGATTGACGAGATCAAACAGCTGTGTTTTCGAAGCAATTGTTGGACATTGATAATGGAAAGATTGCAGTTGATATCTCGACGAGACTTATCACATTGCCCACTAATTTTTGCCACATGACCGATTCTAAGGACGAGCTGATTAGACTTGTTTTTCCGGGTATACCGCAGAACTTCAAAAACAATAGTTGGCTGAGCGAATGAGCCATATTGGCGGCGAAAAACATGTCCATGTCCATGATATTAACTCCACTATTAAAAATTACATTACAGTTGTTTTCCTTCAAATCGGATGGCACAGTTATCAACCGGGATAAAGTAGTCAACTATCCGGCAGAATTTTTTAATTCGTTGAAATTGTCCGGATTTACCACCTTACAATTTGCAATTAAAAATAAGCTCGGTTGTGAAAAAGCTTATGAACAACGTCGTCGAGGCGACGATTATCAAGGGGAAGTATAGAGGAGAGGATGTTGTGATTCCACGCATCGCGATGATTACAAAGGACTTACCATTCGAATTCAAACGACTGCAAATTTTTACTACAAAGCTTTGCATTGAATGTTAATATCATCTATTTTACAGGAAAATAAAAGACATTGAATTAATTTGAATTACATACCTACTAACAAAATTTATTTAGTCGCCAAACTAAGTTGAAATCCAAAAAAAAAGAAGATTGAAATAGATCAAGGTTAGGTGGTAGGTACGAAGTTCACCAGGTCAGCTAGTAACTAATAAAAAGCTATATTCTCCAATAAATTTGTTGAATATCATCAGCTTTTATTACATTTGTGGAAAATGAACTGGATTAGTCTGTCAGTCTTGCAACTTTAGCACTTAGTTGCTTGTTTTGGTGCTCTCCCTTTTTAACGATAATCGGCTCAAAAGATACGGAAAGAGTGTAATCTTTGCTTCTCACAGCCATACGTTTTGTGAGAGTTTTTAATTTTTGGAACGAATGGAGGGGATCTACAATTTTATGTCGAGTTTAAACGGCTAATTGAAAAGCTCTTTCAAGACAGTTATACTCTCGGTTGGTTTGTCAGACGTTCATGAAAGGTGGTGCAGTGGAAAAAAAAATCTAAGCTGGAATTTGGGATTTTTTCGGGGTTTAGTAGTCCAACACATTAACCACTAAGCCACTGCGCCGCAAAATTAAGTAGGTATTCTTAATAAGATCCCGCACTTAGTTTTTTTTTTCAAAGGAAATTTAATAAATCCCAACTTCTAATCATAGGCACCTAAAACCGGTGCCCCTAATCTATTCCAGTCAAAAATAAAAAAGATGAGCTAACCAAAAACAGAAACTCCTGCTACGCTTGTTTTATAACCCAAAAATCATGTAGGTATAAAGAGCAAGAGCTTATAAAAGTACATTAGGCATTAATAGCTAAAATACTGAGAGCTTGAAGTTAAACCAAACATACATTTTTATTTAATATTAATATTGCCATATCAGATGAATAAGCCAAAAGTTAATCTTATTTAAGATTTAAAGACTTTTGCCCTCCTATACCTAAGAAAATAACAAACCAAACGTTTGTGGAACGAGACAGTTTCGTGCGACCCCGTCGTACATTTTCATACCTGTATTAAAGCCACTAAACCGATTAAATTGTTCATCCTATGAGAAGCTTCTTAAGACTCACTTCAATACCGGCAGCTCTTAAACGAACGATATAAATCAATTCGAAATTAAAGCTTCAATTGTCAGCTGTCGCAACGACTTAACCTTTTCACTGCCTCAGTGTCATTGTTTGCTCTATATCAACGTCTGTATATCCACATAATCCGTCCGTCAATCACAAGCACTCCATTGAAAATGATTCCTTGCAAATGAACGTATACTATATCACCTCTGTCGTGAGTCGTGACACTGTGATACCAAAAGAAGGCTCAACAACAACAACAACAACATAAACATCCTTCCGTCTGAATTGGCATGTACACATACCTACTCGTATATATGATTCCGATGCATGAAGTTGCCATATACACATTAAGTCCTTCGTCTCCCGACCGCAATCACAGATGGTGCTCCGCCACCACAAAATATCCATACATATTTGAATGCTACACAGCGCTTCGTCCCGTCACCATTCTGTCACCAACAGAATACACCACTTTAAATCCTTGCTATCAATCCTGTCACTCGCCCCACCATCCCATGCTGTGCACAATATGCCATATACCTATACATAAGCGCGGGATTTAACTGCCGCCACCAGACAGGTGGCAACAAAAATCGAAACGAAATCCCTGGTGAACCTTAAACTCACACAACAAGGGTTGATAATATATTCAAGCCAAAGTCAGGTGGAGGAGTCGATTTTGTTTCAAATACTAAAAGAATTAAGCACTTTGCCAGAATCCAGAAGACCTGCAATGTCACGTGAAAGGGTTTCTCACCCGAAAAGCTTTAAAGCGATTAGGGCGGTCCCAAGCTCCTCGGTATAGAAATTACTTCCGATTGATATAACCCGAAATTGTCTACAATCTTCATGCTCACAGTTCGTCTGTATGTGTAGGCCGCAAAATGTTGGGCCGGCAAAACAATGTCTTTTTCGCTTTCGTGGTGGTTTAAATTTATTTTGGATGCGAATCCTCCTTTTGACACACGAAAATGTAATTAATTAAAAGTCGAGTTGTACAAATTACTAAATTTAGATACTTTATTTAAATTCATTACTTTTGGCGTCCATCCGCCATTACAATTCAACCGGCTCTAACTTTTTTGTTATTTATGTCACTTATATATTATATTTTTACATTGCATGATATGGGCTTTGATTCTTACGCCCCCTATATTTTGATCTTCGAATTAGTACATGTTTTTGTTCATTATTTCTATCTACCTACTCTTTCTTCCGGATACGGCTTTTTACTTTTTACTGTCTCCCCTGCCATCTACACTTCGAAATTGTAACCGCTACATCACCCTCCTCCTAGCGCAGCGATTCATTGATTTCGTAACAGAAAAAAAAAAAAAAAAAAAAACTGACCGAAGTTGATGTATTTACTTCGCTCATATGTTCTTCGTTAGTTTGATTTTGTAAACCCGGCAACTCAAAGATGTAAACCATCTGTCACTGTCAGAAGCCAATCAATTGTCATAATATGGTTTGACTCTATCTATTGCTACTGACAAACAGCGATGCCAGATTACAAGATATATCTTTTTTTTCAAGATTTTTGAGCTCCAAAATATGTACAAGACTTTTTAACTCAAATTCATCAAATTTCAAGATTTTTAGATTTTTCAAATCGATAATTTTTTTAAATCTAATAAATTAAAACAATTTTTCTATTGAAGAAAATGCTTCCTATTAATTCCATTATTATGTAAGTATAATGTGATTTGAACAGAGTATACATGCACAACTTCGGTTTTACTTACGTTGCCATCAACTCTAAAATAAGGAAATTATACATAAAGCTAATTGTCGAATTGCGGCTTGCTGGCAGCAACAGAAACAATCAATATAGACTTGTTTACGTTCTGTCTGACAGCCATTTTTCTGTCGCTAAATTCTGTTGCTGAAAAAAAAAATGTTGTTCCTAATTCTGTTTCTGTTGCAAATGTATAGGATTATGTTTCTGTTTCAGTTTCTGTTCTTTGTCACTTGGTGCCTTAAGTGATTAATTGACATTTACGAACGATACTCGACTAAACTAGACAAAATTTTATGAAATAACGGATGTAGTATGATGTAGTATGTTTTTGGAAAAATGTTTTAGGAGTAAGAACAGAGGATGGAACGTTCGCATGTCCAATCTGAAAAGTGTTTATTTTCAATATTTTATACCTTCCACATTCGTCTGCAAATATCGAGAGAATTTTTCCAGCTGTAAGTTTAAATAAAACTAAAATTCGCAATCGTTTGAATACTGAAACAGTTGAAATTTAAATATTAACAAAGGATTTGTTGCGCTTTAATGAAGTGAATTGCTATGATCTTGATGTCAGTAATTAAGTTCTAAGTCTTTTTAATTCAAATATGTATAATTATATACATTCCAACATTTTAAAAAGCAAAAACAATAAGTTATGAGAAATAATTTATTATTTTTATTATTTATTAATAAGTTAAATGAATTTACAATATTAATATAAATTTACAGCACTATAGCTACAGAGGCTTTCTGCTAGAAATAAATTGTTTATAGATATTTATGTGATACCTACTGGGTACAATATTTACGATAAAATAAATATCATTTTTATTTAAAGCATTTCAACTTTTTCTGTTTTTTGAAAAAATCTTGAAAAAAAGATATTTGATCTCGGAAAAACAAGATATTTAGATTTTTCATCTGGCAACACTGCTGACAAAGACTTTCCAGCTTTTTCTATTATAAATTGTTTTCGCAATCGCCTTATGACTTTAAATGGACCGTCGTAAGGCGAATCCAATCCAGATTTAACCCGGTCGTTTCTTACCAGGACCTGCCTGCAAGTGTGTAACGTGTTTGGAATGTGTACCGATTTATGTGTCTTTCTCGTTTGCAGTACCGCAGTTGGAATTTTTTTGAAGAAATCTCTTAGTTGTTCGACGAAAATGTCTTCACTTGATTCGCATGTGGGTGATGGGGAAAAATCCCATGGGACTCTGAGATTTTCTCCGTAAAGGAGTTCCGATGGAGTGAAGTTAAAGTCATCTTTTTTTGTGGTTCTAATTCCTAGCAATATTAAGGGGAGTGTTTGTGACCAATTGACTTTGTCTCCGGATGCCCGTATAGCGGTTTTAAGTTGTCGATGGAACCTTTCCACCATCCCATTTGCCTGTGGGTGGTAGGCAGTTGTGCGAATGCGTGTCGTGCCTAACAGATTGGTCAGCTCTCTAAATAGTTTCGATTCGAACTGTGAACCTTGATCTGATGTTATTGTGCTTGGCACCCCAAATCTCGATACGTGTTCGTGAACGTATGTTTTTGCAATTGTTTCTGCACATATGTCTTGCATTGGATAAGCTTCTGGCCATCTAGAGAACCTATCTACAATGGTCAACAAGTACTTATAATCTTTCGACGGGGGAAGCGGACCGACTATATCTATGTGTATATGTTGGAATCTACCGGCGGGCACTTTAATTTGTTCTGTTGGCGATTTTATGTGTCTTTGGACTTTTTCCTTCTGGCACGCTTTGCAAGTTCTTGTCCATAGACTGATATCGGCATTCATCTTGGGCCAAAAATATAGTTTGCAAATTTTTTTTCGTGTAGCCCGCGTTCCGGTATGCGTGAGACAGTGTATGGATTGGAAGACTGTTTTCCGTTTGTCTTGAGGAATGTATGGTCTGTTGCTGCCTGTGGACGTTTCACACCACAAGGAGACTTCGTATGCAGGAATTTTTATGTATTCCAGTTTTATGTTGGAGTTCTTAGGTGGGTTTTGAATGAGTCCCACTAGTTCTCCACATGCATCTTGTGCCTTTGCCAATGCTTCCATTCCCGGGAGGAGCAAGTCAATTGTAGCAGAATCTGGGCGCGAGAGGGCATCGGCCACCACGTTGAGTGAACCTTTGATATATTTGATATCGTTTGTGAACTGGGCAATAAAGTCCAGATGCCGCTCCTGTCTCGGGCTGCGTTTCGTCTTAGTTGTGAGGGCTGTTGTGAGTGGTTTGTGGTCTGTATACACACAAAACTCTTGCCCCTCGACGAAGTTTCGAAAATGCTGAATGGCTAAATAGATAGCCAGTAACTCTCGGTCGAAGGCAGAGTATCTTGCCTGTGTGGGTGATAACTTTTTGCTGAAAAATGCTATGGGTTCCCAGTTTTCTTCCCTAAACTGTTGCAATACCGCCCCTATGTCCGTGTTGGACGCATCAGTCGCGATGCTGAGCTGTGCGTTTTCTCGTGGATGGCTGAGTAGCGTGGCGTTAGCAAGTTGCTGTTTTGCTTTCGTAAAAGCGTCTTGGCAAATCGGCGGCCACGTGAAATCTTTGGTTTTGGAATTGGCTTTTAATAGGTTTGTTAGATGATTATAGACTGGGACAAACGTTCCTGCCAGGTTTGGTATGAAACGGTGATAATAATTCATCATGCCTAAAAATCGTTGCACGTTTTTGACCGATTTTGGTTCGGGGAAGTTCTCGATTATTTTAACCCGATCTCGTGATGGTTGAATCCCATTTTCCGAGATGTGGCATCCCAAGAACTGAAGTTCTGCAACACCGAATGAGCACTTTGAAGCCTTGATGCGCAAACCGTAATCACATAGACGCTGAAACAATTGTCTGAGGTGATGCTCATGTTCATTGTCCGTTTTGCTTGCGACAAGAATGTCGTCCACGTAAACGAAAAGGAAGTCCAAGCCCCTTGTGACTTGATGCATGAACCGCTGGAAGGTTTGGGCCGCGTTGCGTAATCCAAAGGGCATTCGCGTGAACTCGAAGAGCCCAAATGGTGTTGTGACGGCCGTTTTATGGACATCCTCCGGTGCAACAGGGATGTGGTGGTACGCTCGTACCAAATCTATTTTTGAAAAAACTTTGCAACCGTGGAGAATGCCGCTGAAATCGTGTATGTGAGGCAGAGGGTACCTGTCTGGAGTTGTTATAGCGTTCAACATCCTGTAGTCGCCACACGGCCTCCAATCATTGGCTTCTCGTTTGGGAGCCATGTGCAAGGGGGAGGCGCATGGTGATGAAGATGGTGTGCAAATGCCAATCTGTGACATATAGTCAAACTCGTTTCTTGCGATTTTTAATTTACCGGCGTTTAGCCGCCTAGGTCGTGAATATGGCAGCGGGCCTTTTGTTAGGATGTGATGTCTGACCGCATGAGTCACCGGGAAGTTGAAGTCTGGTGCGTTTAATAAAGAGGGAAAATCTATGAGAAGCGTGTTGTATCTCTGTTCCACGGCGAAAAAACGAGGACTTGCGATATCTAGTTGACACAGTGTTCCTTTGACCTTTGAGTTGGTAAGTGGGTCGATTAATTTAGCATTTTTAATGTCGATTATCAACCCAGTCTGGCGTAGAAAGTCGGCACCAATGATTGGCTTGGTAACAGACGCGATTAGAAAGGTGTGGTTAAAAACGCGCCTGAATCCGAGGGTTGTCCTCAGATATTTGGTTCCGAAAGTTTTTATAGCGGAGCCATTTGCGGCCGAGATGAATTGGTCGGGTTTAGTGTTTTTGGATTTGAATTGTGACGCTGGTAAGGCTGAGACATCGGAGCCGGAATCGATTAGAAAGGTTATATTTGAAATGGGATCTTTTATGAAAAGACGGCCTGGTATGTTAGATATTCTACTGTCATTTGCCGCCATAATGGCAGTAGAAGTTAGTTTGGGTGTTTGAAGTCACAAGGTTTATTGCATTTTTGTGCGTTTTTTCCGAATTTGGAATGAAACCAGCACATTTTATCATGTCTTGAACTTGATCTATTTCGTTTTGTATAATTACTAGAAGACTGCGTTTTGGTGTTGTTGCGAGAGCGACTATTTTGAAAGCTCATATTTGAGAGCATTGATTTAATTTCTAAAATCTCCGCTCGAAGGTCATGGTTTATGTTTGTGAGCTCACTAATAGTTTTGCTGGGTTGGGACGAGATAGAGTAGGTGGAGGTCGTCTGTTGCTGATATACTTCGAAAATATCATCTGCAACTTGGAGCAACTCCTCGGTTTTTGATTTGGGGCTAGCTTTGACTGAGACTTGCACGAGTGTTGGAAGACGCCTTTTCCACAATTCTATGATTAAATTCTCTGTTACAAGGGTGGATTGCCCTGCCAACGTCTTCAGCCTTCGGTAAAAGTCCGAAGGTTTGCTATCACCCATTTCTTCTCCTGACAAAAGTGCCTCTATCCTTTTTCCTTCGCTCATCGAGTGACGTTCAATGAGAGCTTTTTTTAAATCGGTGTAAGGGGTGAGAGATTCTCTCATAAGGATATCATAGACACTTGCAGCCACGTCCTGCGGCAGAGCTTGAACGACATAGTGAAATCTGGATTGCTCGACCGAAATATTTCTGATGGCAAACTGCGATTCTACTTGAATGAACCAGATGGCTGGCATCTTTGTCCAGAATTCTGGTAATTTTATCGCGACGGCATTAACGGTATCTAATCTTTGATTAATGTTTTCATTTTCCATGTTCAATGGATTTCTCGCTCTGAGAGGGTTTTGTTGCGGCTGATCTACCGCTACTACTTCTGGTTCATCGACCATGTTTCAAGCTATCTAATGTTTATAATATGAAATGTGGGGTTTGTTATAAGAAGAAGAGAAAAAAAAATTACTATTCTGCCTGTTCGGAAGAGAAAGAGGTTTACACTTTTTAGAAAGGAAACAAATTTGTGTCCATTGCAAATATGTGACTCGCGGTTTTCGAAAACGAACTATTTTTTTTTTATATAGTTAGAGAATAAGATGGTTTAGCACGTAGCTTTAGAAAGAAACGCATGTGTGCCGAAAATAGCGAAAAGAATTCTTAGTCGTACGTTTATATAATGCAAATTTATGTGATAGGGCATAACTTATATGTTAGAATAGGTATGTTAGGCATAACCATACATGTATTATATAAATTGTTTAATATAAAGCACCTGTGGTGTCTCAAATATAATATAGATATAAATATATGTATGTACGTACGCTACGCTGCTGAGGTTCTGAGGTGCTGCTGGATGTGGTGCTGATGAACGTGGTGCTGATGAACGTGGTGTTGATGAACGTGGTGCTGATGGACGTGGTGCTGATTTATGTGGTGCTGGTGAACGTGGTGCTGATGAACGTGGTGCTGATGGATGTGGTGCTGATGATGAACCGGATGGATGTAGTGATGTTGGTTTGGTGGTGGATGTGCTGGGTGCGCTGGAATGGTGCTCGTTGTGGTTTGATGGCGTCTGCTTTTTTTGCGCACGGTGTGTTGGGAGTCGACGTGGTTGTGTGCCGTTGAGGTTATGTCGTATATTTGGTGGTAGTTCTGCCTTTGGTGCGTTTTGCGTATGTGCGTGCACTTCACTTATGGTGGCGCGTGGTTTTCGTGCGCTTCACTTGTGATGGCGCGTGGTTTAACGTGCGCTTCACTTATGATGGCGCGTGGTTTAACGTGCGCTTCACTTATGATGTCGCGTGGTTTTTGCGTGCGGGGTCACCAATTTCGCTTTCGTGGTGGTTTAAATTTATTTTGGATGCGAATCCTCCTTTTGACACACGAAAATGTAATTAATTAAAAGTCGAGTTGTACAAATTACTAAATTTAGATACTTTATTTAAATTCATTACTTTTGGCGTCCATCCGCCATTACAATTCAACCGGCTCTAACTTTTTTGTTATTTATGTCACTTATATATTATATTTTTACATTGCATGATATGGGCTTTGATTCTTACGCCCCCTATATTTTGATCTTCGAATTAGTACATGTTTTTGTTCATTATTTCTATCTACCTACTCTTTCTTCCGGATACGGCTTTTTACTTTTTACTGTCTCCCCTGCCATCTACACTTCGAAATTGTAACCGCTACATCTTCATTGGCAGTCGCCTGTCAAACCATGCACGAGTGACTACCTCGTGTCTATTCGAAGATAATTTTGCCAAAATTAAGATATCATGGGGATATGCTCCGAGAACAACCCCTTTTTTTTCTGCGGCAAACAATACTGTCAATCCGTCTCGAGCAAGCCTTCCAGATATTTACGAGGAAGCAGTTTTCAGCTGTGGTTGAAGGGTAGTGCTGGTGCTGCTTCTTCGAGTGGATTAATCCGATTAAATGAGAAAAAATATTTTCTCTTCCTTGCTTATTCACGAGTTCATTTGATTTATGACAATGTTGGCTAAACGAATTTTTCGTCGAAAGACGGATTAAATGGGATCACATGAGCAACTCGAAACTTTGACTAATCTTCGAGTTATACGATTTAGCCATGCCACCATGAAGTCCGCATAAGCTACTGGATTTAGTCCAACTATGTATACTAAGATTGGTCGCTGGTAAGCCCAATACATCCATGTTTCATATTGGCATCTCATTGAGTGATTTTGTCAACACATCATCATTCATCAGCCTATAAGAAGCTTATAAATACGTTTCCCTTTTATTTGCCCACCGTTAATATCGGGTAGCAGTTTGACATATAACTCGACAGCCAACCCCATAAGCGGGACAAACAATTTTATCTCTGTTTTGGTGTGGCAGGTGAAATGGTGGTTCGTCGGTATTCAAGCTAAATAGGTGCATACCTAGCTTAGCTATGGTTTCGTTCATTTCCAGTGATCCATTGCGAATTCAATCTTCAACCTTTGGCAATGTGTAATCATAAATAATCTGGGTATCCATCCAGTTTAAAAGGACCGTTGAATTAGTCCTACATGGTATTTGCGGTTCGCATTGCCATATACAAGCAGATGGTGACCATGACAATCGCGTTTGCTGTGCTGACTGATTTCCTAGCAAATATCATTTCGTTACCAAAATAACCGCTTAAATCCGAACCAGGTAAATACAAACAAGGTCCAGTGCGACATATATTTTGGGTTGGGCTTTCGCCCGCAGCCAAGTGGTTGAGCAGTTTGACATAGGTACAACCAAGCGGATGCATTCATTGCAGGCGCGGGATTCGGGATAAGTCAATTGGCGTTCATTATGTATTATTTGTGTATAAGCTTTCATTTGAGATGTAGGGGAAATTAAATTGAAAACTTTTTAGTTACACGGGGGTTAAGGAAGGTAACAATCGATGGTTGGAAAGGAGCGGATGCGTTTAGGGACACTCTGTCCCTTTTTCAATTGAAAGTGATAAAATCAAATGGATTGCAGATTCGTGTGTTTGAGACTCGGTAAAGTGGGATGTCTTATCCAGCCCTGACCCGAAAATGAGTACATTTCAACATCGATTTCCTTACTTGAACTCAGTGTTAACTGAGTTTACATACCAATCTCTTGAAGGAAGTTCCATACAGTATTTATTGGCAAATCCCACAACAAACCACAAACATAGAAAACCAGCAGTCACCGTTCATTTACTAAGCCAACTTTTTGGACCCCTTTTTGACCAAAATGTACTTTTTCTGACTTAACTTTATCTTATTCAAAAAATTCTCTATCATTGATAAACTTAATAGTAGGAAGACAACACCTTCCTTTAGGGTTTCCATTCCAATGTTTTTCTTAATTCAGATCCTGGGCTATAGACCCAATTCTACCTTGATCCGCACGTTTGCCCAAATTTGAAAATTTGTATTCACTATGGACTCGCTTTTTAAAGAAGATTTGATTATGAGTTATCGTTCTCCTGACAAAACTTCTCCTACAGTATTCGATTCCAACGAACTCTTTAAATTAGTTTGAGAAGTACCTACCAAATTCTGTCGGCGGTTTTATATATCACTATATCAGCTTTAGATAAAAATCAACTTACCTTCCTTATCCCCAAGAAAAGTGCTCCTCGTCGCAGTGATGCCAGATTGAGGGGAATAGCACCAATTTTGGAGAAAGGGAAAAACGAGAGACCGGCTTAAAAAATATCGAGAATCTCTGTGAAACTAAAGTTCCAAGCACAATTAAAACACATTTTCATTACAAACAAAGTCAAAGTTTACTCAGAATGAAATGTTCACATTAAATATGAAAGTAAACAGGAAACAGCCCACCGAACGTCTACATAAGAATTTTTGTTTATTCGAATATTTTGTTTATTTTCACGTTTTGATATTATGTCCAATCGAAAAGGAAATCATTGACATTTGTATGTTATACGCTTCTTTTAAGTTTGTTCAAATAAGAACTGCTTACATTTTTTAATTACTTCATTATTGATAATAAAGCAAATTTCACCTGAGGGGAGGTGGTATAAAAGGGATTATTTTCTAATATTGGAGAACACTAATGTTTTTGCTCATAAAAAAGGATAAAACAGGGCCCCATTGTAAAAAAAAAACAAGTTATCAAGTTTTCCACTTATCAAATTATTTATTTTGGCAAAGTGTTTCTGTTCCACAATATTCTTTGCAAATCTCACTTTGCACTACCAAATTTTTGCAGTCTTTTGCGCTCTAGATAATTTTTCAAAGTCTTTGCCATGTATGTATGTATCGATGAAATTGAAGCCAATATTTATAGTTTGAATATTTTTGTTCCTGAAAATCCCCTGATTTCATTCTGTTTCCCTTTATTCCACGTAAGGCTTGCTAGACATCGAAAATCCTACAAAAGGGGATAAATCCCACGATATTAGAACACTACTGACTGGCTTAGATCATTGAGTATCCACCCTTTTGGAAATATAACCAGTGATTGATAGCACGTTCAAAAATAAAAATTCTAACACCGCTCCAAAAATTCCCTACCGACGTAAGATTTCACCTACCTACAAATTCGACTGCCTATATAAAATATTTCGAAATAATAATGTACATGTTTTCAAATGCTAATTTATATATTAAAAAATTGTATTTAGGAACGTAAAACAATAAATTAGTTTATTTATAGAAAGTAATAAAATTGAAAAGCAAAATAAATTGTTATATACATTATATATTTATTGAATTAAATAAGTTTATTTAAATAATTCAAATAGCTTGTCCAAATTTTCTTCAAAATTTAATGTTAATATGAAAAAAAAGTCAAGGTGGAAATAGTGAATTCAGGATTTTTAATTTTATTAAACAATAGTTTAATAAAATTAAAAATAATAAAAATTAAACTATTGTTTAATAAAATTAAAAATCCGCGTCAAGCTTAATTTGCAAAGAATTTTGTACTAAAAGCACTCTTGGTTCTGCACATAGAGCTCACAATAATTGCACTTTATTCCCCACTGGCCTTTGCTGCCTACTGCCCAGCATTTGACCCGTACACACTAGATGAAAACTTCAACTTCTTCATTTCCAGGAGCAAGACTGCTACTTTTACCCAATATTTAATATCACTCTATCTATCTATCTCATAACAACCATCCTTTCACTTAGGACTTAACATCATCGTCACTTCGGAGAAGCAACAATTTCTTTCCTTAATCCCTGCTTGCATACAGTATTTAGTGTCACCAAACATGCAAGTGCACATCTTCCGCTCCGACGACCGAGCTTTGCTTAATAGATCCATTACTTTAGCAAATGTTCCCTTTCTTCATCCGCTTTTTGCGTTGGTCTTGTATAACTTTTACAATCTGCAAATTGAAATGATACAAACTGCTGACAGAGGAAGGAAATAGCACATTCTCCTCATCACGTATATGAAGTGCTTTAGCCCACAGCACTCAGAGCAGAGCACTCGTTTCGCCCATCAGAGTAAGAGAACATACACAATCATACATTTGCACACCCGAAATTTGAGTGCGAATATTGTCGGCATGACAATCGGTTCCACTGCACAAGTCCTTTTGTGAGTGAAAAAAAGGGATATATACACAGAAAGACCACTAATTGAAAAAAAAAAAAAACGAAACCTCGCTATCATAAGTCCCGAAAATTAATTTCAACTTTCCCACTAGAAATAAAGAATATATTATGTGTATGAATGGAGAAGCACTGTTCCATATCTCAATAAAAGCTATAGGTATTTGCTTTAGTGTAATTTGCATTTCGGGTGACCCATGCCACTGTTGAACAAAATCTTACTAATGTACTGATTTCAGAACTCTTTGGCTTTCCCGAGTACGCAAGTACCTACCACTTGTAAACTTTGAGTACTTAGTTAGGTGCTATTTCAATTACGGCCAAATTACTTATTTCAAAAATTAAAACCAAATCCATAAAATTCATCGGTTTCTTAAGTTTGTCAGCCTTGAGTACGATTAAATTTAAACTGCATTTCGGTGACCATTTTTAATATTTTAACTCGGGCTAAGACACAACTTCTTAGTATTGACATTTCTTCGTGAAATATGTAGAATATAAAAAGTAATAAGAAGCTGAAAAAATTGATATCTTTTGTGAAGTGGATGAAATTTTGATGGCTTCGTCGTCAAAAAGATGGTTAACCTGAAGGCTAGATGCATAATTAATACAATAGAAACTGAAAATGATTCTTCCAGGAGTTATTCCGTATGTCACTAATTTATTTAACACCATTTTGACAACTGAAGAATTTCCTTACGGTTGGAAATTGGCTAAAATTTAGCCAAGTGCAATGAGTTTAGACCAATTTCTATTTTACCATTCCTTTCAAAAGATTTCGAACGGATCTTAAAAACAGATGAGCAATTTTCTTAAGGCGTATAATTTGTTAACTTTAAAACAAAGTGGTTTCCGTGAAAAGCATAGCCGTGTTACTGCTCTGTTGAATGTCATAGAAGATCTTCGGCAAGCACTCGACGAGGACAAAGTAAACTTCGCCTTAAGCTGTAAAACTTATAGTATCCTGTCTTACTAACAGAATGCAAGCTGTAAAACTAGGTGATAGCCTATCAGACTTACTTGCAACTTGTTATGGTGTTCCACAGGGTTCAATACTCGGCCCTTAATGTTTTCCTTGTATGTAAATGAAATTCCATCTATCGTCAAAAACTGTCCGACTCATTATGTATGCTGATGATGTACAAATGTACCACAGCTGTAATCTTGGGTCTCGTCGAAAATGGTGTTTGTTGCGGAATCAGGATCTTGAGAAAGTAGCTTACTGGGCTCAACTTAATGGTCTTGGTATTAACCCATTAAAATCTAAGTGCTTGGTTGGTTATATCCAAAAACAAGCTTGGCTTATCTTATTTCCCTCGAATTATCTTAAATAATGCATATATTGAATATGTCGAGTCGGCTAGGAACCTCGGAGTTGTTTCTAACCGTAGCCTCACATGGGACCAGCACATAACCGTTACTGTAGGTTAGGCATATGGAGTACTACGCACTCTTTGGGTCTCCCCAATTATACCATTTTAAAAACGCGTGCGATGCTCGTAAAGTCCTTAATTTTGCCGACCTTGGCCTACGGCTGTGACATGTTTAGTAGTTGCAGTTATTTTGTGTGCAAAAGAAAGTTCAATGTCGTTTTTAATAGCACTATTCGTGCTATTAAAAATTATATTTTTGGACTCCGTAGATACGATAGAGTGACGATTTTTTCTAATCGTCTTCTCAATATGCCGCTTGAGAGCTACTTTAAACTGCGAACTTTGACATTGCTTTTTAATATACCTACTACTTACCTACCAGCCGTCATGCCTTTATGAAAGATTTACGTGGGCTTAATCGGTAAGGTCTAGCCAATTAATTAATGGAATGTGCACCGCCTTCCAACAATGTGGCAGAGGAAGTAACAGCCAACACAATTTAAGTTCATGACCGAAATGTTGCTAAAATCAACAACCTTCATCAGCGAATTGTACACGTTCTTCTGTTCGGCATTCAACAGCGGCGCATTTGTTCGGACTTTTCCGGCCAGCTCATCTCGATAACAGTCTTGCTCCCGTTGAAATTCGCGATTGAATGCATCGTGCAACGTACGATTTGGCGCTGGCATTCCCAATGTCGACAGCAGACTGCCGCATATGAGCACGCACATGCCACAATTTTTCGAAATTTTCGAAGCGTTACCTACACCAAATTTCGGAATTTCGTTCAAAATCCAAATCATATACTAAAATGCAAAATTTCGTCAAATTTTCCACCAATATTCTTCTATTTTAACAAAAACAACAATTGCACAAAAAACTCCATATACACAAAATCAATTTTGGTTTTTCTAATTTCCCTGCTTTTCCGGATACGTTTTCCAATATTTTCTTTCGTAAAGACCTTCTCTTTATAATTATGAACCACTGAATAACAATTTGAGCCAAATCGGTCGAGCCGTTCTCAATTGATGAATTACCATACATTTTTTACACCATTTTTATATATATAGATTATATCTTAAAATCTCAATAATAAATAAAATAAAAAAAATTAAAAAAAATGAAACTTAGCACACAGCAAATGCCACCAATTTCCAAGTGGCAAAACGAAAAAATAAATAAATGTGATTTTATGTGAAATTTGACATCACGACGCGTCGGTTAAAATCAATTTAAGCTCCGCACTTACACACATCTTCATGCAGAGGGCTTAATGAATGTTTTTACACTAGGAGTGAATAATATGGCCGTTCGATTCAATACAATTTAGCTTGAATGTAGGTAATATTTATGTTCTAGCATTTCCGTACTATTTCTTCTCAGTTTAAGTACAATTGAGAAGAGTTGGTTTGCATCACTGACCCATGCAGTAATCGGACACATCCCGAGGACCAAACGGAGTCCCGCCTTCGACATACAACCAGATCAAAAGTTCCAGCCAAGTATTGTTCAAAATTCTGTCCCATAATCCTCTTTTTAAAAAAGGATTATTTTCGTTTTTAACGAGCCATTGTGTGTGCACATCCAAACCATATTGAAAAAGGTTTGCCGTTCGGAATACCTACCTTTGTTATAAAATTTTCTTCCTTTCTTCTCCTTCGCACTAATTTATTTCGTTGAATCGTTTTCGGAACGGCATTCAAGGGGATGGGGAGGAAGCTTCCGAAGGTACTCGTACTATTTCCATCCAGTGTAGTGGCTAATTGTCAGATGAATAATGAAATGGAAATTCCAGGAATTACTTTCGTTGTCAAGTTTGCTATACTAGCGTATGGTGGCTATCGTTGTTGGAAAATAATTCCCTGGGTTTTCATTTGGTTTTAGTGAAAATATTTTCAAAAAACTATTTTCATGAACGTTGAATTTACAAAGAACCATATCTACTGTTCTTTTTTAAGGTTCCGTACCCAAAGGGAAAAAACGTAACCTTATTAGTTTCGCTCGGATGTCTCTCCGTCTGTCTGTCTGTCTGTCTGTCTGTCTGTCTGTCTGTCTGTCTGTCTGTCTGTCCGAACCCACTAAGCCAATTTTGTTACCAGGTCTATCTCAAGAACCGATTGACATAGGAGGCTAAAATTTACACACAACATCCGGTATAACCTCTAGTTAAACGACAAATACCAATGGAAGGAATACATCGATTGGTTTTGGATTAATTAGTAATCTGATGAAAAAAATATTTTCATTCGCCCAAAAAACGGCTTATTTATTGATTCACAAAAAAATACATAAATTCCTTTTTTGTAGATCATGTTCTTATCTATATATGTGCTGAATACTGTTTTGCCGAAAAGTTAATAGTTTACAAGATATTTTCAAAAAAGATAATTTTACCATGTAAAATACGTTGCTCTCATTTGAAAGCGTTTGATTTATATAAATGCAAATAAGTATGGCAATGTTGGTAATTTTGTTTTGCTTCTCGCATGTGATTGTCCACTTTTTACATAAGCATGACATATTTCCATGTGAAAGCGGATCAGCACTATCCACTCCAAATGCACACAAAAGGAGAGGGTAGTTGCGATCGCGCAGGATGAACAAGCACGGGCACACCACAGCTCAGTAGTGAGTGGTATTTTGAATAGTGCGGTCGCGGTGCTGAAGTTTCGTAATGTGCGCAAACTCAAATAAATAAAGCCAACAGGAGCCGGAGGTGAAACGAGGCGGTGAGTGTCAGACATTCACTGAATTGCCCTTGCAATTCAAGTATATATATTTTTATATTATTATTATTATTAAGTGAATTATTTTAGGATAGTTATGTGTTAGTGTGCCAGCTGAGTGTTTTCTATTGTTTGTTTTAGTTGTGGCGCGTCAATTTTTCATTGTACTGGTGGTGGTATTCCCCGTACATCTGCTCTCGGTGGGAGCGTATTTGTGTATTGTATTCCTGCGGAATACAAACTACCCCTCTTTGCATTCGTGATTTTTCTTATTTCTAGTGTGTGTGGTTGGTTTTCTTCCGCATACCTGCGTAAGGCGAGAATGTGTCTGGGGTGGTTTTCTTATACACATCTCTCGTTGATGCGTTGCTAGGCTTTGCCTTCATAACGTTATGAGGCATTTGTTTTCTCTGTGTTGTTGGGGAAGATGTGTTTGGGGTGATTTATTCCCGCACACTCCCTTTGATGTCTCGCTCTTGTGGTGCGTAACGCGTAAGTATGGTATTCTGCTGCGCATTTTATAGATACGTGCTTGCGCTGGTGTTCGGCCGCACATTTCTCTTAAATTGGAAGTTGAGTTATGGTTTACTTTCTCACTCCAATCCTGAGGGGAACATAGGGATGGTATTCTCCCATGTTCTCTTAATTGTCCTCCTTGCATTGTGATGGTTTTCTCCTTCGCAGGGATGAGTCTCGCTCTTATGGTGCGTAAGTATGGTATGCTGCTTCGCATTTTGTAGATATCTACGTGCTTGCTCTGGTGTTCGGCTGCACCTTTCTTTTAAATTGGAAGTGAGTCATGGTGTGCTCTCTCACTCCAATCGTAAGGAGAATATAGTGATGGTGTTCTCCTGTATTCTCTTAATGAATACTCTTTGTTGCGATGGTGTGCTCCTTCAGAGAGGTATGGAATTATCTTAGCTTGGTGGGAGCTAGATGCGGTAGATGGTATTCTCTTCCGCAAGTGCTTCTTCGAAGTGTATCTGTGAAGGTGTTCTCCAGATTATATTTCTTTGTTTAGCGTCTCTGAAGCTAATAATTAGCAAGGCGTTTGGATGGTTTTCTGCTCCGCCTTTGCCTTTTCGGAATGTGAGTGTGATTTTGTTCTCCATCACAGTTCTTTATGATTGAAGTCGAGCTATGGTGTTCTTTCTCGCTTCAATGCATGATCAACAACTCTCTCTGCTTGTGATGGTATTCTCCGTCAGAGAGGGATGTACCTCAGTCTGGTGATTAGCCAAGGGTGAAAATCCCGCTGAGGTTATATTCAGAGATCGCTACATCGTATTTTAATTACGTACTGTATTCAGTACACTAGGATAAAGGCTCAGCTGGGGTTTTAAATGTATGGTTATTTATTAGGGCCAGGTAGATTATGTTACGTATCATGTGAATTATTTATTTATTGTAATGGTAATTCATGTGTTCTTTTCTTACGTTCTTTATTTACAGGTATCAGTTCGATCACGCCCCACGACACGCTGAGAATCCATTCAGGACATCCGTCCTTAATATTTTGTTAAAAATAAAAATTACGCTTCGTTTTAATCGAAGTCCTGTTTTTTTTTTGTGTTAATTTAATTCTATTTCTTACACATTTATGTTCTAATCTACTACGCAGTTGTGCACAATTGACCCCATCAAAGACACCAGGGCTGTCGCTTCATAATTTCGTTGGGGAGTATAATACATTTTTTGGGGAGTACAGAACAAAATAAAAGTAATATATTTTTAGTCAATAGTTTTTCAATTGGGACAGGTCGCATACAGAATGGAAAATTGGCGTGGGTTGGGTACTAGGTAATAATTAGAAGATGAGATTCATGTGCGAGTAATTTTTGAGAGTAAAAATATTAAGTAATTAAATTAACTTAAATTGTGATGAATTCATGAAGAGGGGAAAGATTGAATGATATAGATTTCAAATAATATCTGATGTGTTGGACTTTAGCCAAATACGGAACCTTCGGTGCGCGAGTGACACTCGCACTTGGCCGGTTTTTTCTTTTTTTTTGTTGTCAAAAACTCGCTTTTATGCTTTGCGGATTATAAGGAATTTTTTTAAGGCAAGGGACACAGTGGATTAGGGTTGCACTGCAATATCACAGTAAAAACTGTATCTGGAAATAAGAGAATCAGTATCTGTGCTGGGTTAGTTAATCTTTTAAGAGGACTTCAGTTTTGGAATTATGAGTATGAGTATAGGTACCTACCAATGATAAAACACACCTTGCAGGATGTAATGCCGGAAAATTCGTATTGGTTGTACATATATCAACATAACTATCACAATATGTGCTGTTGGGAGGTAATGTTTTGCATTGAGGTAGTCCTTTACTGAATTAGCTTAGCCGATACGATATTTAAATCTCCTTGGTGAAAGTAAAATATTTAGACCACGGTACAGATTTATGATAATCCCAACATCAGCAACGAGCAATTTGGAAGCAGCATACGAAACCATTTCAAATTTGACAAGTAGAGTAGTCTACGTTGGGGATATTTCATTCCAAGTTATGTTTAACACAACTATAAAGGATGCTTCCACTTCTTATGACTCGATCTAAATAATTGAGACATACCGCAGCTGAAAGGTAGCAAACTGAAGAGGTACTAACATGTTTATCTAAAAAGATGAAGAAAAGCTGCCAGAACAGGTCAATA
Source organism: Cheilosia vernalis (assembly GCA_949126925.1). Lineage (NCBI taxonomy): Eukaryota > Metazoa > Arthropoda > Insecta > Diptera > Syrphidae > Cheilosia > Cheilosia vernalis. The sequence goes on from OX421360.1 coordinate 49,053,614, forward strand.
TGGTACCCTAACTTGTTCCCAGACCACTTCAATGCGATTCCATTGAAAATTCCTTCTTTATCTATATCATTGAAATTTTCTGCTCGGGCTTCATCTTCTCCATCAGATATGATATTGCTCAGTAATTTGATCGCCGAAGTGACATCCCCTACAGTGGGACAGGGACTATTGTTCTTTTTTTTAAAACGACGGATTTGTCATTCTCAGTGCCGTGCCATCAGTTCCATCTCAGAAATGTGGTCCCTCCGACTGCGATAGATCTTGTTCTAACCGGCTTATGCTTGTCGATTAAAAAGATTTAACCATATTTACTCTTTTTGCCAAAAAGGGTTGTACCTTATCCCAATTTGTGACAGCAACTATACACCAAGTCACCTATATTTAAAAAAAATTCATTCGCAACCGCTGGATTATGGGAAATTCCTCTCCGGTCCGTTGTCAGTTCAATATTCGCACGTTCCCGATGTGTTTCCAAAAATTTCAAATTTCAACCACTCTTCACAAAAAATGTTGAACTAGAACACTAAGGGAAAAAAATAATTTCCTACTGCTGTATTCGACCCAAATAAGTGTGCTTACCGCACTCTTTCCATTCTCCATAACGGCGTTATTTATTTACATGCACCAACAAACATAATTGTCCCAAATGTGTCCTAGAAAATATTGCTCACATTGTGTTGTTAAATTGCCTGCGGTTTTATAACTCAATTCGGTTGGATTCGTTGGCATATATCATGTATCACCCTAGTTCCATTAATCATACCCTTCTATTTTTGGCCATCATAGCTATCTCCAAGACCGATATAATTATTCCGTCCAAGATAACCGAGGTCCGGCTTCTACCATTTATCATCTAAGCACACAGATTGCCAAACAACTGATGCAAAAATCCGCGGAAATAAGTTTCTGACTTAAATTCTCTGCTCTACATACACCAAAGGGACAGGATCACTTTCAATTGCAATCATACGGTAAATTATACATTAACAACATGCCTTTGAGTGGTATCTCGAACGGTGCTGGCTTGTGAGTGCACATATAGCACATCCGTACCATTGCCATTGCGGTCTGTGTGAATGTCCTTTCTTGCTTTGAGCCAAGCACACAAGTAAACATGTATTACGGTGGCATCTGCTCGGCTTTTACCACAGGACATCAGAGTTGATTTAATGATTTAGAAGCTGAATTTGCGGTTCAATTAAGGAGTCTTTAAGGGGTGGGGACGGCATACCAAATTCATTCGGTCATCTGGGATTTATGTCAAACTAATTGAGGTCAACGATAAGCGGAAACGAAGCGGAGCCCCTTTGCATTGGCAAAGCCTGTGGTGGATTTAGTGTGTGTAGGTATTTGTGTTTGTGGTTGGCTTTTCGGATCAATGCTCGAATTAAGAATGCATTCGCTTGGTCACAGCTTGCGAACTCAATCCCCGATATCGACAGGAAGGTTATAATAAAAAACATTAAACGGTAGCGATTGCGATTGCAATTTGAGTGCCAACATAGGATGGGAGGGCGGGCTAGTTAGTTTGCCTAATTGCCCTGCGATATGTGAAAAAATTCCTTTACCTACATTCTGTGTATAAATATAAACGATTCTCGTTTGTGTATGACGTTGAAATTGAAATCAATCTCTACCTCTCGTCTAGGTACTTGGATTACAGACCCAGCCGACTCAACACCAAATTTGGTAAATGTACCTATCAGTTGATAATAAAAGTTGATTGAAATCGCAGATTTCTTGTCTTCCGGTTACAACTTCAACTCGTCTTTGGATTTCGTCGTCGATTCTACAAGAGATGACATCCAACCCTATAAGAGAGTTGCATGTTCTAAGTGAATGTTGGCCTTAATGACAAACAGAACAAACAAATTTGTCTCGATTTGTTTTTTTGACATAGAGAACATTGAAACGATGACCTTGACGTTGGTTTGAATTGGTCAACAACTTCCAATGAACGATAGCGTGTTTCCAGAAAACTAGAAACTAGATTCCGTAAATTTTAAAAGTTCTTTACTCATTCCTAGGTTCACTTCCCACATATGTGTTGTGTAGTGCGGGTAGTTTTTGTAAAAACTATTGAACTACTACTGAATCCCACTGATCCACTGGAACTCCTAAGTTGGCTAAAAAATTAAGAGCCTCAGTTGATTTATTGAGTAAGCATTTAATGGCATTTGAACTTTCGGCGTGAATCAATGGTTGTTCGAAGAACATTTTTAGTTGTCTATTAACTAAAATACGTTTGTGGTCATAACGTGATAGACCATGCCTGCTTATAATTGCCGTCATCGATGGTTAAATGTTACAACAATCGCTCAGCCTCACGCGTTACACTTGATTATAGATAGTGCAACTTTTATATCTCGGAGAACGCAGGAATAGTATGCACCAATGAGACGAAAAGGTCATGAAATGATCGTCACCTATCGTAAGCACTAGAAAGTAGAAGGATTGACGCAATTGAGTCTAATCTCGTTGAAGTTTGAATTCGATTCGAGAGTCGGATTTCTATCTGTTCTTCTGATTGCCCTTTAGATTCAGTGGCTTCACTTCCATTTCTATTTAAACCTTCTTTATTTTCATCTAACACTTCTTCATGTGGATACCCAGGGAAACATAAGTTATCTAACCTGGTTATATAATTCCTTGTTTTAGTATCATCACTCAATTTACCGATGACAAAATCTTTCTCAACCTGAGCACGCACTTTCTGTCCTATGCACTAACTCCAAAAAAATGGCAAAAAAAAACCAGGTAGTGTGTAAATATGGGCTTAATTTGAAGCAAATCGTACTCACTCGATTAATTTTGTTTAATATTCTCGAAATGATTCTCCAATGCCGTCAATCTTCTTAGACTTTTAACATATAACAGTCCACAAGAACAAGACTCCAACGGAACGATGATTCAGCACAATAACGGCAAAACAACAAAAAAAAAAAATATGTAAGCGGAACTATCCACAAGAACCAAGACTCCAACGGAATAATGAAAACGGCAAAAAAATCCATAAGAACAATATTCCCACGGCAAATCTCCGACATCTCAGAACTCCACAGCACAGTTCTTTCCAACAGCCAAAGCACAGCAAGATGACTCCAAATGGTCACTAGTATGTTTTAATGAACTGTATTTCAAATGTTCAGCTCGATGGGACCAAAGTGTCACGTTGAAAATAAATAACTCGAGATCTAATCGCTATTATTTACATTTTCGCCGCTTCCGTCTCAATACTCACGAGACGGACACAGTCACCCCACTTAAATCCTACGTCAAAAAGTAAAGTTCCCGATCAATCTTGATAGTTTTGGCGTTCAGACTATAACCACATTTACACCATCACGCAAGCGCATTTTTGCAATAAAACCAAAAAGAGAGATCCGTTTATCGGGGTAAGTTAGAATGACGTATAACAATCGGTTCTTAAATTATTTCGTCACAGGTACGAGGGAAAAATATATTAAGCTCTGTTAGAGAATATATTCGCGATTAGGTCGTCTACCTATTTCTATCCAGCACATGTACCACTTACCCTTAGGTATCACTCTTACTCCGATATAAAGATTTTTGTTTTCTTTTATTGATGAATTTGCTTCTTTTTTTTTCCTTCTTTTTAGTTTATCCATCCATCTCTCGGAGTGGCATTTCTTAAAAAAAAATAAACATCATCAGATCTTGTCTTCCATCTTCTGTATTGGTACCCCCCGTGTCTGACACATTTGAAGCGTGAATATTATTTCAAAATTTAATTTTACATCATATCCATCCACCAGAGTGGAAAATTCAAATTTAACTTTTCTTCGTTCGGCTTCCACAGTCACCGTCCCATATATTACAACAATCGTCAGCATCTAAAAGGACATGATGGCGGAGAAATAGGGAAGACATCCGATTTAGACATCCAGAGGGGGGCGCTAAAGCAAGATGAAAAATTGCCAAGAAATATAATGCAGGCGCCATGAATTCTCACAGGTAAATTGAAAAATGATGGAATATCCGGGTCAGCCAAGTGCGAAATTTACGAAATCGTAGTTCAACCGTTATAAGGACACTGATTACTTTTCCATTTTGCAAGATTTAAGTACTTTTTACTTGATTGACGGTTGTTTTGCTGATGTGCGTGTGCGCGTAAATTATGCGAAAGGACTTTATTTCACAGACGGGGAAAGACAGAGGACGAGTGTATCCTATAATTGCTGGAATTGAAAACTGTATTTCGATAGGCGGAAGAGGAGTTAATGCTTTTACAAGGGAGAAAGCAATTTGATTCATCCAAGTTTGATGGCGTTTCCCAACGGATATCCTATGCGGTCTATGGAATTTGAACAATTTTTAGGTCAGAATAGATATCCTCTTGGTGAAAGTGAGTATAGATAAGATTAGATTAGAATAGACTATATTTATACACAAACTGTTGGTTGTTTTAACTTTTGTTTGACACGTCTTTTATGACCTATATTTTAAAAACCGTCGGTCAGAGAGTGAAATGCTGTTCTAACTTTTGGCGTTGATTTGGCTGCGATAAACTAGTCGAACGTTTTTTTAATTATTCATTTTGAGCGCGGTGGACGCCTACCGAATGGCAATCATCAACTCTTAGTTGATGGGGCCTATTCACAGATGGTCTGCTAAACGAGAAGGAGCCAGAAGAATAATTGCGAGGCTCACCGCCTCAGCTAATACACCCCGAATAGATTGAGTTTCTGCGTTATGATGGAGCGAAAATCTCTACACCAGTATTTAGCACAACAACCAGCAGAACTGGCCTCTGACGATGATACATTGTTATTTAGATCTACGAAAGAAGTATATCAACAGATCGAAAAAGAAAGAAAAATAAATGTAAGTATACGATAAAAATTATCTTAATGCCAACAATGCGGGTTCCTTAAATCTAGATCTAGGTAATGCAATATCAAGTTGATCGTAAACAAGATTAAATAATTTACAACTAAACGTAACAGGCTCATTGGCCCGTATAAAGTGGAGTGATGAACTTCAAATAACAATATTTTTGGCTGAACCTAAAAACCCTTTGGGCGCATAAATACAAATTAGGGAATGAAAGTTATTACAGTCAATAGAAGAGCGGTACGGTAAGAATAGTGAACGTTGTCATTTAGAAAGAAACGACGTAGAGCATAGCGCAAAAAGATTTTTTAACTTTTTAACTTTTTCTAAAAAAAAAAACGGGTTCCAAACAACAATACAATATTCCAGACATTGACGAACGACGAACCATGCTTATTTAATTGACTTGCGAGTATAAGGGTCCTTGAAATCAGATGAGTTTCATTTCAAAAATCCTAGAGCCGAGCTAGCTTTTGACATTAATTTATTAACATGGGGATCAAAGGTGAGTTTGCTATCGAAGACAAAACCGAAAACTTCAAATTGCACTGCAACAATATCTAATTATTGGTCTCCAAAACGATAAGCGGGAATTAGCGTATTATGTGTTCTGTTATTGTCCATATTAAGATGCAGATCGTTTAGTTTACACCATTCAAAAAAATAATCCAAATCTCTCTGCAACAGAAGTCACTAAGTCAGTCACTGAATTAGATATAGTCGCAAAAAAATGTTATATCATCCGCATTCTCGGCCAATAATTAATAGAAATGAGAAAAAGTATTGGCCCAAGAAGACTTCCTTCTGGGACACAAGAAACAGCGTTAATTTCAACAGAAACTAATTATTGTTCTACAGAAAAAACTTATTTCCTACCAAACAGATATGACTTAAACCATGAAAGTAATGGGGCGAAAAATACGTAACACTAAAGCTTTTTTAGAAGGATATGCAAGTTAATTCTACTAAAGGCATTCACGAAATCAATGTTAACTATAAACTTGTGATTCTCAATGGAACTTAAGCAATTAATTTGTAAATTGAACCAGGTTAGAGCAAGTCGAACGACCCTTCCAAAATCCATGCTGAGAATCACTTATAAAGCTACTTAAGATGAATACCATCCGTTCTTTCACTATACGCGGTCCAAAAGTTTAGGTAACTGGTCTATAATTCGAAATTTGGTCTTTTATACCACTCTTATAATTGCATTGGAAAAATGTCAACATAAGGACAACAACGCATAAAAGTATCAAACCATTGGAAGAAGACCCTGCATAGGGATATAGCTAGGGAGCTGTAAGACGTCTACTATTACATGCGCTTATTATTTTGTATTAAATCTTTATTTATTAAAATGTCTCTTGGTCACCCTGTGATCTTGTTTGCCAATGTTCGAATATATAATGAATTATGTATGTACATTTAGTTAATAGTTGTAATATAATTTTAAAGTAAACTACCTATCGACTTTGTTTTTTGAAACCACAGGCTCTTATGTATGATCTGTTTGTTATCTATTTGGCGAAAGTGAGCCAGTCTGAATAAAGCTATCGTTGAAACAAGACGTGTTTGAATCGGTCTATAGTATTTTGCCAATGGTCAATTTGTATGGTTTTTTTTTTGTCACTCAAATCAAATTCAAAGATAGATTAAAGAGCTATAAAAGAGCCTAGAATTATTATAGAAAAGCCAAGCCAAGATCGAACGTATAACCAGCGAAGTGCAAGAAGAATAAAAGTGCTTCCTTGGATATAAAGTGCAAGAGGAGAACCCACACCCACTTGACTTTGTTATAAAAATACTTAAGAACGCCGTCTATAGCGGATAGTCGAATTGCATTGTCCCGTATTACAATCTAGGTTATATTGGCTCAACCTATACTATGCGGGATTATGTTAGATTACAACGACACCTTTTATTTTATCTTTCAATCGTATAGGCTTTTCACACAGAGCCGAAAACCGGGTTTTCCCGAAAGCTCTCGAAAACTCCTACGAAAACAGAAGTTTTCCCATACATATTTCAGTTTTCAAAATGAGTCGTTTAAACGATTTCCAATCGTTGGGTTGTTGAAACAAACACACCTTTTGCAATATTCAGCAAAATGACTGACCGAACGAATGTCACAACTCACAACATAGAATTATTTTGAAATGCACTAAATTCATTTTGTTTGTTAATTAATGCGATCGAAATTTGTAACCAACGACTAGTGTCGAACAGCTGATTGAAACGTCAAACAAAAACTAGTTGGTTGTCGGTGTGAACAGCGTTGCCAAGTCAGTGCTTTCAGCGTGAATCTAGTGCCCAAAATTTCATTTCAGTGCCGAAAAAGTAGACTCAGCGCTTGGGCGTTTTTTCAGTGCTTAAAAAAATATTTTAGTGTTTTTTTTTAACGCTGCCGCTGCACGCCGCCTTTTTGTCTACTTTTGCACAGGGTCAATTTTAAAAAAACAAATTTAATGTAAGTAATGTGCCTATTTTTTTTTTAAGTTTTATTGATTTCTTTTATTTGACAGTGCACTCGCCATATGACTGAATATGAATATGATTTTGTTGTTGTTGTTTTTTTACTTCTATTTTTTTATGAACTTTCGGGCTGTTTAAAAAAAAAAACAGCTTTGGTTTTAAAAAACGGTGATCAAACGCAAAAATGACTTGGCAACACTGGGTGTGAGTGCATAGACGAGTTTTCGAGGAAAACACGGTTTTCGGCTTGGTGTGAAAAGCCTATTAGAAACACGAAATGTTTGCTCTTTTAAGCCCGAGTTGTACAAATTCGCCAGATTCCAGTTTTCTCAATTAGGCAAAGGGGTGGATTTCTGTGTCCCCATGGTCACGTAGTACCTTTCTAGATTCTAGGGTTCCGACTGCGTTATCAACACTCTCTCGCTCTCTCAATCAAATCAATCAGAGCAAGTATTTACATGTAGGTGTATAAAATTTCCTTTCTATTGCCCTTACCCAAGACCAAATTTTTCTGTTACCCAAGTACACATCCCCCGAGCAATATCTCATCAGCGCAAGAAATACCTTCTTCGTCCCATCTCATCACGTTTCAAGTTAGTCCAAATATGTGCGCATTATCTTCACGAAAACAAAATGTTACTCCAAGATAATTCCTTCATCCTATTTACAACTTACACAACTTCTCCATATCTCCCTAAACCAACAGCATAGCGCTGCCCACACCATAAACTTATATAAGCCCCAACTTCAAAGCTTCATTAAACGAGCACCGCTTTACGAAAATGCTCATGCTTATCATAATTCTCCACACATCCCATAATAATCCTTACGTGTACGAATTTTTATATATACATCCTTGGGTTCTGCCTTGCTCTGGCCTGATGAAGCACTCAAGTGTCCTTAAAACAAAGCATAAATGCCAAAGTTAGGTGAAAGTTATTTTTTTATTCCTCCCATTCGTTTGTTCTTCTTTCCGCTTTCTGTTTTCACAACATACTATTATTTTTCTGGGTATATAGATACGTATATGCTCTTTCAAACAACTAAAGTTATTTGTCAAATATTGAAATCCTTAGGATCTACCTCACGAGTAGTGGCGCAGGAAATTTATCAATGGGATGGTGAGCACGAGCAACCCTTTTTCAATGGCACGTGATACAAGTGTAGGTATGGTTACAGCGGCGGCGGCGTCGGCGACAGATGAATCGACATTCGACGGTTGACATTGTTAATTAAGACGCTCCTCGATAAGTGCAAACGTTTTGTATAGCTCCGCTGGCAGACGTACTCCCATACATATGTTAGTAATATTATGTAGCCTGACAGTTAGAGATAGATATCTTCTCTGTGCGATGAATGAAGGGTGGGATCTATAGGAAATGTCTTACATTGTATCCACTAATTGGGAGAAACTTCGTTAACCGCTTATTTGTCTGCTACTATGCGCAGGCATTTTAATTGGCATCATCGAATTGGATGTGGCAGTAGGTACGACGAATAAGTGCTCGCATAGAGAACTGTGTATGTACAAGTACCTGAGAATTTCAAAGTTGTGGCAAGTGTCTGTAATTTTGAATAGATCGAACGAGCATGTCATTGCATGAAGCTGGGGTTGCTATAAAACTTAGACTGCGGTTGATTTTAATGAACCAGCGCGCAAGTGGAGGGTTGGAATTAGCTTGCAAAAGTTCTGAAAGCAATTTGATCTTAAATTTTGTTTTTGAATAAGCCGATTTCGCTATATTATTTGTCATTGAATCGCTTGAAAAAGTAGTTTTGAAGCGCCCAAGGATATACACCATTATCAGCATTTGAAGGAGGTTATGCATCAGTGATTGACTGGAGGTACCTATTCTTCTTTCGATTACTGCTGGGATGCCGGTTTTAGTTGGAATAGAAGGGCCGATATGTTCAAAGGCTTTTGTCACCTTCTAGTTATAGCTTTCTTGTAGCTCTCTGTCCCGGTTCGTCTATGTTCGGCTTTCCTTTTTGTTATAAGCACATATTTCCTGTGGCTTAGATTAAATTGTTATTTTTTGCCCATTTACTGGAATGCTTTTGGGGTGCTTTTCGATGACTTTTTGACTCGCTTTAGACGATCTTTCTCAACATTTTATTGGTTTATTTACATGTTTTTCGACGTTTTATTGACGCGGCGTGATTTTTTAGCCGTGACTCTCATTACACATTTCGAACGAGTTTCTCATCGTCTCTTTGGACGAGGTTTTATTGCTTTGTTGATGTTTTTTTTCTACGCACTTCCAATAAATTTTGAGCAATTCTGTGACATTTTTATTCTCGTTTTTGAACACCATTATTTAAACACATTTTTAAAACACTGTTTTTGACGGGTTTTTGATGCACTTTTCGACCCATTTTTTGAGGAGCTTTTTGACGGGTTTGTCGATGTGGTTATGATGCGCCTTCGACGTGCTTATGAACTGGTGTTTGCAATATTTTTGAAGGGTTTTTTGCGGGTTTCTTGGCAAGTTTTATTTGACGCTATTGTCGATACTTTTAAGATACTTTTCGACGTACTTTAACTACATACATTTTGAGCACATTTGTGAAGCGTTTTTCGACATTTTTCTGACGTGTTTTTTATACACTTCTTGAGTAGTTTTTTATGCGATATGAAGGGTTTTCCGAATTTTTAGGGTTTTTGGGCAAGTTGCTCGACAGCGTCTTCCCTCTGTAAAGAGACGAAGACAAAGCTTTCCCTCGTCTGCTGCCAGTCATACGGGTTGGTTTCCCAATCAACTTCCGAGGTACCTACCTAATATGCATCCATCACTAAAGTCGTCAAAAGATGAAAGAAGTCGTTCGCAGTAAGAACATTTTAATTCGCATATGACAGCCATACAACTTACGAGGAAAACCACAAGAGACCTGGGGCCGCATTACCTTATCCGTGAGCGAGCCATACGTCACTCAATTTTATGGTTTTGTACATGCGAAACAATAACAAATTCAGTCACGTATTACTCGATCACGGATGCGATAATAATTCAACCCCTGATTCAACAGTTTTCATATCATGAAGCAATTATAAGCTCGAATCGCTTTTCAACTTTCCGATCACATCAGCTCACTATTTTGCTTTTCAACATTCATATCATGAGGCTAATATATGTTCGATTCCCTTCAAAAACCGAGTTCATATGTAGGTATTCAAAATGGATTTTCAACAGTGAACCTGATTGGCAGAAACCACTCTAAGCCGACTGTGCTATTGACAAATTATGCTATCACTCACAAATAGGTACTTCAATCAGCTTCGGAAATAAATAGTCCATTTGAAACAACGCTCACGTTACCATTCAAAGCTGACTTCTCCGAGTACGTAATCCTTCCGTTAAAGCTTGCTTCTATGCATTCGAAAAGTCAACTCAAACGATTCTCTTTACATATGCAATTTACGCAGATGCATTTTGCCAGCCATCACAACATTTTTTACAAATTGAAACAGTCCAAGAACATCTTTTAGAACGTTCGCTCCCCAGCCCTCAATATACATTTGCCATTACGCCATGAATTTAACTCAACTTCCCACATGCAGTAGTAGGTACCCTTAACTGGTTGACATTTGCCTCGGTTGAACCCCCTATTCCCAGTACATAAAGGTCACGTCGACTGCATCTACCACACTACGGCCGTCTTGTGAAATTTCAATGAGTAAGAACTTACTCACAATTTCGAAATTTGTCTCGACACCTTTCACCGTTTCACCCCAAGGACGACCAGACTCTGTCCCCAGTTGCTCGTGCAGCTCCAAATGAATATTGTTTTTGACATATTCTGGGAATTTTCGGCTAGCTCTTGAGTTGTATTCCTGTGTAGAAATGATGGCATGGAAACTGAGAATATTTTCCAATTAATTTCATAGACTCCCATTTCGAAAAACGTCAAATTATACTGATACCCCCATGGCGCCGCCGAAATAATTCCACATTTACCTCGAACGATGTGGTTATTGACTCGACAACACAAGGTAGGCGGTCCTCGAGAAGGGAAGAGAAGGGAAACAAAAAATCCAAATTATATCTCTAATCCCCAATTAATAGCCAGAATGAACAGAATGAGACCAACAAAACGAAACAAAAAAATGGAGAAGGGCATAAAGCAAGGACAACCCACTTGGATTCCAAGACGTTATATTTTTCATGGCCGTTCCGGGAATCCCTGCGGACCATTTTACTAAATTAGAAGCTCACAAATCACTATAACACAATCTACACAATTCCTCCGAGACGGTTCTTGGCATTGCAGTGATTTTTTCGACGTTTGTGTGTGTGTCTGTGTGTGTTTTTATGGGATTTATAGCATCTGCCGCCCTAAGAAGATGTTGAGCAAAATTGAACATGACAGTGTACACTGTACAGCTCCTTAAGAGGGAACTAAAATAAATAAAAGTGGACGTCGGCACAAGGCAACCAAGCATCGCTCGAGTGGACAGTGACACAGCTTACAAGAATGTAAATTATTAAATAGGAAATATATCGCATAAAAAGAAATAGTGCGGCTGGCACAAATTATCCTTGTACAGTCTGCCACGTTCGGTTTGTGCGATGGGAAGAAATTAATATGTGTCGCTTTGGTAAGCTCTCTACGGCTATTCTTATGCAGGTCCCAGATTTAAGCAGTCTCGAAAAAAACAAGGATGCAGAAAGGGAGGTTTTGACTTTCTGATTTAAAAAGGTCTATACGTTTATTATACTAGTAATACTTTTGTTATATTCAGTTTTGTCAAAATGACAGGTTGATCCTTGACCACTGTGAGAATGGTGTCTTTCAACTAACTTGGTGCGATTAGATTCAACTGGATCTTGGATGACTTTGTTAGATTGCTCTTGATATCTATGTAGGATAGGTGTACCCGGCCAGTCATAAGTATCCGGCTTCTTTGCGTCAAATAGTTCATAATATGTAAATTAATCGTTATTTTTACGGCCCAAAGATTGGGGCTATCATTTTTGACCTATTTATGGTGCTGGTCAAATTTAACAGCGGTGTACATCACTAAACCGCCAATAAAAATGCGCAGTCTATGTAGTTCATCGAGTAAGTGAAAAGTACGTTTTAGAGTCCGCGAGTGTTAGTGAAGGTTTCAAACGGAAAACGTGGGTTTCAGTGTTTTTTTTTTAATGTTTATCAACTCGTTTATTGTTTTTCTGTTAGGTACCTGAGTTCTTATTATTTTACTTAATATTATTTCAGTTTTCTTTAACAAGTCTTAAAAATTTACCTGAACTAGTCTGATTTTTTATTTATTTAGGTACCTATTTTTAAAAAAAGTGTAACTGAATTGGTATTATTATTTTACTAAATACCCAAATTTTATTTTTGTTGACAAGTCTACAAAATGTAATTTACCAAAACTAGTGTAGGTACAATATAAATATGATACCAAAATAAAAGTGTATTTTTATTTAATAATGGATTTAAAGCGAGTTTAAATGTTTAATTTAATTTGTAATTACAATTTTTACAAGTAAAAATAAGGGGCCGACTACTGAATTTTGCTGGCGGGGTATCTACTGGTAAAATTTAACTTCTTTCAAAAAATGTATTTTAATTTTAGGTGCAAGAGCCCAATTATATTCAACTTTTTTTTATCAAACAAAAATTGCCCATCAAAGACAAATACAAAACAAAACTTGGTGAAATGGCCAGGTGAATTAGTTATCACGGATCAAAGTAAGAAAAAGTGTTGGGTGGCCGGGTACTGGTACATCTACCCTATTTAGGGAAGGTTTCTTTGAAGCTAACTTAGTTTTGTAATTAGATTTTCAGCCAATTGTTTGACTGATAATCGTTTAGCCAAGGCAACCGAAACTGATAGCCTTAGGTTATGAGGATCGGTCAAATCATTTGCTAAGTATTTTAACAAATTTTGGACAAAATCGAAAGTAAATAATCTACTTGACGTTCTTCATTATAGAATGTTATATCAACTTGTTAAAATATTCCTGCAAAATTCCCATTCTATAATTCTAATATACCTACTTGTTTGCACCTTATGACTTATGTTCGGGTTGAGGTTTTTCCACACGAGAACTCGGGAAAATTCGATTTTATTTTTTACTTTTGTTCGGGAAATTCCCAGTTCAATAAGAAATTAAATTATCAGGCGAAAACGAGGCTTAAATAAAAGTCTTTTCGGCGTGACGGTATGGTAACAAAATGAATCCAGACTTTGTTCTATTCCTTTTATAATACATCAAATCTTATACCAACTTACGTTATACAATTCAAATTATATTTTAAAAATATGGTGAACCTTCTTAATAAGGCGCGAAATTCAAATTTTAATTTTTACTTAGTACAATAATCGAGTGCAATGAACATTGGAACATTAGAGTTGTGAATTTATTAAGAATATCGATTAATTTTATTTTACAATCTATGACCGAACAACAAAAATGTTTTATAAAGAAAAACTTCTTAAACTTAATCTGTCAAAACTGTCAACCAACCACATGTTAAATTGAATTAACCTAACCTGTGTGTTGTTGAATCTTTTACGTTCTTCAATAAAAAAATACGGCATCGGTCTTTTTCCTGGGAATCGTCAAGTTTCATCAACACAATTCTATCAATTCCAATAAATCTCCAACCCAAGTCCCCTCTTCCCCTCACATTCAGCTGCTACCATGCGAAAAATCTTTGCCTTTGCTTCCACACCTTGCTTTTCAACTGTATTGAATACATGTTGCCACCAGCATGTGCAAATAAGAATAAAATCCATTTAAAACGAAAAAAAAAAAAACGGAAATTTAATTCAATTTATTCAAAAATCTAGTTTACACTCTGCCACCCATCGACGACAGTCATAAATGCATGAAATCATTCACTAATTGCAATATCCACTGCAACATCCCCTGGCAGCAACGTTGTTATAGCAACCGCTGCTGATGCTGCTGCTGCGGCTGCTGTGGAGCGTTTCCTCTCGTGTGCATAAGGCAACATATCAATTTTTCTCCGGTCCATTAACTACATCGCCGCAACGGAGTGCAATCACAATCCGGTGACCGAAAATTATATTCAACCGGAACATACATATACTGGAGAATATGTGCGCCTGGTTTTGGTACCGATCCGTTTATGGGTTCCTGCTGCATGCACAGTTACGACAAAATCAGCCAGAGGCGGAATCAGCAGGATGATATAAGATATATTTACCGTGTGTGTGGGAAAACGATATCAGCACCATAAGCATACATACGGCACTCAAGCAACATGTGTGACAGTATCGCTGGTGAAATTGATGCTGACCGTTCCTTGCCCTACCAGGATATTGCAGACGTATCTGTTTGACTTTCCATGCCGGTGATATTGGTTTATTTGATAAAAACGAAAACCTCCTCGAGGAGTTGATCTAAAAGAACCGATGGAGGTTTGTAGATATTGAGCACAGTGGTTGCCAAAAATGACTGTCTATAGACTTTACAAGTTCTTCTGGAATATCCCGTAGTCGTAAAAAATTGTATCAACCTAATGTGTAGAAAAGCAAACGCACCCTTTTGTGGTTCAAACTTCAAAGTTCAAGTCGGCTTTTCAACCAGTTGCCATTTTCTTTTTCATTTTGGATTAAAACGTACAATCCTTTTCGAGCATTGTGCTTAGGTGACTTGAAAACGAAAACAATTTCGAAGGCAAAACGAATTGCGTTTTGTATGTTCCCTTTTATGTCTATTTCTTAAATTTCCGTTTCGGCCAAAGTCAGACAGTGCAGAGAAAGAAGAAATCGAAATGAGTTTAGAACTAAGACTTCGTTTTAGCACGATTTCTTTCGTTTTTGCGCGATATCTTTCGTTTTTTTTTTTTGAAATGCGACAGTGGTTTTCGTTTTTTTTTTACAGAATCTCATCCTTCATGGTCTTTCGAATTTTTGAATCGTCGTAATTCGGTAAATAACTCATTTATGAATATTGACTTCGACTTGGCACAGTGGCTGGACAAACTCTGTTTGGCTCCTATGTTAAATGAGCGAGTGGTTTTTGTCTAAACTAACTGGGAGAGAAATTATTGCACACTTTTTCAAATCGGCTGCAGTTATATATATTTTATTTCATACAGGGGGGAGGCATATAAATTCCATTATTTTGAAAACTGATTAAGCTATATTTAACAAAATTGAATGAGCTTTAACATCAATAAAAGAAAAATTAATTCCATAGGTACACTGAAAAAAAAGTTATTTGAGTTTCTTATTGTAGCAATATTTATCAGCCACCCTGTACATCGTATACCTTACTCGAAATACATTTGTTGTATACATACAAATTTTAACTACACTACACTGCGTCCTCGCCACATGCCTAATATTTTCCAGTCTCGATCACCTCCTAAAAGCAAGTCACCCGAACGATTCCTTTATCCTATTCTCAGAAAGACAAAAATATTTCTGAATTACCTTTCAAACACTACTGTGCCAGGCGCACAGATTCTTCGAATATTTTGTGCAGAAAATGCTAAACCGACACGGACCAGGACTTCGGCTGGACAGCGTGCGTTTTCAGGTGGAAAATACTCTTCAAAGAAATTGAATCAACACCGTTTGCCATTTGAAGAGCAATTCATGCATGCAATGAATAATTTCCGCTCTTATGAGTTTTACTTCGATCATCATGATTGTGTTAGCGATGGCTTCCCCCACCGGATATACCTCTACCATCGAGCACACCTATCCCTTGGTGGGGGGCCATGCACGTGCACAGTGCACGCTGCACAGAGTGACTCTGGCTTCGCGAGTGCTATATCCGGGCCAGCATTTCCCCGTTGATATTTATCCTCCTCTACAGCACTTCCGAATGGTTGGCTGCCAAATCAGCCCATATACCATTATGTTCATACGACCAGACCAACGGCTGCTATACGCGAGATAGTATTTTATCGGTAAAAGGATTTAACATAACCGCCCCAATCAATTATATGATGAGAGTTCAATTGGATCGTTCTCCTACGTGAAGGTATAGAGGGCGCGAGTTAAGTATCCATAGCAAGACATATTGAGAAAAAAGATAACATTATTTGTATTCAATGATATCTTTAGTCTCTAGTACAGTCTTGCACACAACGCTACAATGATAACATATGTAAAAGAGATAATATCGTTTGTATACAATGTTGGAATATTATCTCTTCTTCATTATCAAGCAAGACGATTGTACGCTTGGGTCTCCTTGTAGATAGATAAGAAAAGTATATAAATACGACTGTATGATGAATTTATCAACAGTCTTATTGTAACTACATAGTAGCCTTAAGCTCCTTTTAGAATTAGTAAAAAGTATTTCAATAATAAAGGACATAGTTCCAAATAAATATTGTTTAATTTTAAAAGTAAGAAACAAGTGTTTTAATTGGCGATCCTGCCAGGAGGTTAAATATACTTTTTAACTTCAATCGAGCGGACCTCGGGAACAAGTAGTGAAATCTAGTATAAACAGAACACTCGCGTTACCGGTTACAAGAATTACCTAGCATAGCAGGTACAAATATAGCTTCTTCGTACGAAGCAGCAAAGCAATTCAGTGAAAGTGTATATGTGGAGAAAAAAAACACACAAATTCGACGACAACAGACACGAGTTCAAAATGGAACAACTCGCAGTATTAATGGCAAGATTAGAAGCTTTAGAAACCAGGAGCAACACAGTAACACAAACCCTAGAGCACACACGCACAGAGAATGCAAGGTTAGCAGCAATAATAACTAACCAAAATCAAATAAACACTAATTTAGAAACAAAACTAAATGAAGTAAAATCTGGATTAGGCATAGTACCAAACATACCTGTGCTAGAGGAAATAAGAACCACATATACAGATGGTAGTGAAATACAGTTAGACGCATTTAAAAGCCTACCTATTTTCAACGGCGATCAATCAAATTATCGGTCGTGGCGCGAAGAAGCATCCAGATTAATGGACAGCATTAAAAACTTCAAAACACACAGTAAGTACGCAGCAGCATTGACTATAGTGAAAAGTAAAATACAGGGTGCAGCCGCGAATGTGTTAACCAATTATAACACAATTTTTAATTTTGAGGCGATACGTAACAGATTAGATTATACGTACTCTAATCAAGAACCTCTATACGTGCTACAAGACATGATGAAAGCCATCACGCAAAAAAGAAGCACACTGTCTGAATACCACGACGAGATAAATAAAAATCTCAATTTAATAATATCAAAAATCACTATGTCAGGTGATCCGCCGAATATAATCGACAGACTAATTAAAAATGCTAACGACGACGCAGTTCGTATATTCATTGATGGTATGAGTGACAACTTTACAAGAGGATCATTATATTCAGCTACAATAAATGATCTAGAACACGCATTCGCAATTGCTCGCAGAATAGAACATGATAATGTGCACAGGCATTTACATCTCACTCAAGATAAGCACCACAAAAATATGCCACATGAACGCAGAAACGAAAGAAGACCAAATTATTCGAGCCAAACAACGAATTATCAACCCCAGAAGCAATACGATAATATGCAGCAACACAATCAAGGACCACAGCCGATGGAGATAAACTCGAGACAAATTGTACATGCACAGCGACAAAATTGGAATCAATACAAACCCGATGTATATAATCCACCAGCGAAACGTGAACACAGCGGGAGTTTCAACACACACAACAGACCGCAACGATCTTATCAGCAGAACTTCAAGCAGCAGAGAGTAAATAACTCCCGACAACAACGCAGAGACGATGTCAGCAGTACATATGCAGAAGCAGATGAAACGGAATGTATGGTAAATAATAACATAAGAATAGATCATTTAAACTAGTAGACGGGTTGCCCTGCTTAAATTTAACTAGTACTATTTCTAAGGAAATTTATAAAATTCTTATTGATACTGGTGCAACCCATAATTACATTAATAGAAAATGCGATTCTAGCGAAAAAATTAAAATTAAACCTATAAAAATAAAAACAATGCATGGTTATTCTATGGTAGATACAAAGAAAGTAGTTAGGATATTAAAGAAAAATATAACATTTTTTGAATTAGAGGATATTCAGTCTTTTGATATGATATTAGGATATGAAGGACTTAAAGTTCTAAACGCGGAAATAAATTTCAGTAATATGACTCTAACTACCATAAGCAGTGTCGAATCTATTCAGAAAATTAATTACATAATTGGGGAAAATAATATTTATAAAGCAGACATAGATAGACTGATGAAGATTAATAACAGCATAGGACCGTTACCCTTTACAGATACTATAGAAGCAAGCATTAGGACGACCAATGATAATCCGGTTTATGTTAAACAATATCCATATCCCATAGCAGATAACGAATTCGTAAACAAAGAAATACAGAAACTCTTACATGACGATATAATAGAAAAAAGCCATAGTCCTTATAACAGTCCCATATGGACAGTACCTAAAAAAGGTTTGGACGAAAAAGGAAAACCAAAACGGCGCATGGTTGTTGATTTCCAAAAACTTAACGTTCACACTGTAACAGACAGATACCCCATTCCGGATGTCAACATGACAATTCAAAATTTAGGTAAAGCCAAGTACTTTACAACATTAGATTTGGAGTCAGGTTTCCACCAAATTAAAATCAAAACAGATGATAAAGAAAAAACAGCTTTTGCTATAAATGGCGCAAAATATCATTTTAAACGAATGCCTTTCGGGCTCAAAAATGCACCAAGCATATTTCAGAGATGCGTGGACGACATTTTGAGAGACTTTGTAGGTAAATTCGTACACGTTTACATTGATGACGTATTGATATATTCTTCATCTGAGGAAGAACATATACAGCACATAAGTCAAGTATTCGACGTACTCAATAAAGCCACATTAAAAATATCTGATGAGAAAAGTAAGTTTTTTCAAGAAGAAGTAGAATACTTAGGTCACATAATCAGACATGGTAGAATCACTACGAACCCTGAGAAAATAGCAGCTATAGAAAATTTTCCAGTCCCACAAACGGTAAAGGATTTGAGAGGATTTTTAGGTCTTACAGGTTACTATCGTAAGTTTATAAAAGGATACGCAAGCATAGCCAAGCCCCTGACATTATATTTACGAGGAGATAACGGTAAAGTAAACAAAAAACAAAGTAAAAATATTAAGTTAAATCTGAATGATTCAGCATTAGAAGCGATTAGAATTTTAAAAAATTATTTGAAAGAACAAGTCGAACTTTTTCAACCGGATTATAGTAAACCATTCGAGCTTACTACTGATGCATCCAACATAGCTATTGGAGCCGTACTAAGTCAGAATAAGCAACCTATACACTTCTTGTCAAGAACACTGAGTAAGACAGAAGAGAACTATAGCACAAACGAGAAAGAGCTATTAGCGATCATATGGTCCTTACAAAAACTCAGAAACTACATATATGGTATAGCAGACTTAACCATATATACCGATCACCTGAGCCTTATATATTCTGTATCAGAAAAAAATCCCAACACAAAGCTGAAACGTTGGAAGGGAATCATTGAAGACTTTGGAGCAAAATTAGTTTATAAACCAGGAAACCTAAATCTTGTAGCTGACGCATTATCACGTCAACGCATAAATACTTCTACCATAGAAACAGCACATTCAGCTGAAAGTTCTTCTAATGATATAATAAAAACTGTGAATCAGCCTTTTAATGCATACACTGCACAGTTCGAACTTATTGAAGATATAACAAATAATATCGAAACACAAATCTATTTTAGTAACAAAATAAGACTCATAATAAAGTTTAAGGACAAAGACTCTTTACTAAGGCAGATGAAAGAAGTTATACAACCCCAAAAGATTGTAGCTTTGCATACGAAATTTGAAAACATATACAAATATGGTGAAAACATAAAAAAAGAATTCCCACTAGTAAGATTTATATTCACACCAAGAAAACTTCAAGACGTGACAAATTTGGAGGAACAACTAAAACTTGTAAGGGTAACTCACGAAAGAGCACACCGAGGGTTACGTAACAATATACAAGAAATCTCAGAGAAATATTACTGGCCCGATCTAAATAAACAAGCAAAGAGTTTCAACAGAAAATGCATAGCATGTCTATTTGGAAAATATGAAAGAAAACCTATCAGAGAACCTCTGAATAATTCAGAAATACCAACACATGTGGGAACACACATTCATATGGACATATACTTCAACGACAAGTATACTTTCCTTGTAACAGTAGATAAGTATTCTAAATATACAATCCTTCGGGAAATCGAAACTCGAAACAGACTGTACGACGTTATGGAAGAGGTCTTATCTAATTATTTCCCAAAATGTGAACGACTCATGACAGATAACGAGAAGGGATTCAAAACAGAAATGGTGAACCAAATGTGTTTGAAATACAACATAACTAAAGTAGAAACTCCAGTATACAGATCGACAGCGAACGGTCAGGTAGAACGTGTAAACGGTACAATAACTGAACTGTCTAGAATATTCACAATTCAGAATAAAACAAGACTTATCGAAGAAATATTTAGAACAGTGCGTGAATTAAATAATTCTATACACTCAGTTACCGGTTTGAAACCTAGAGACATTTTCTTTAATCAAAATAAATATAGCAATAGTGAAATTATAATAAATAAACTAAACTCAGCATCCAAAAAAGTGATCGAACGTCTAAATAAAGGAACTCGACACAGAGAGTATAAAAAAGGAGATAAGATAATGGTAAGAATCACAGGTCTTAGAAAGAAATCTAACGCCAGATACATAACAAGAATAGTAGAAGAAGATAAAGGAGACACTGTAATCTCTAAAGAAGGAATAAAAATTCACAAGGATAACATAAAGAATTATCATTTTTCAGATGACGAAAATATTAATATTCCTAACATTACTAGGAATTGTACAGAGTCAAGAAGGGCAAGGAAACGTTCAAATAACTGAGTTACTAAACAAGAAGTTTATACTTACGCAAACAGATGACGTGTATTTATTCAAAGAACAAACTTATTTGTTACATGCCACCAACCTGACTTCGATATTTCAACCTTACGTAAATATCGTAACTAGTAAATATCAACCTACACAAGAAGAAAAAATTTGGTTAAGTAAAATTAAGAATTTAGCAGACCAATTACAAGAACATACTAGGCATACTAGATCAATTAACTTTTTAGGAACAGCTTTCAAATATGTGTTTGGTAATCCTGACCATTATGACTTAGTTAACATAGAAACGAGTATAAATAATCTCATAGAAAACAATAATAAACAAAAAACTATAAATTCTAGATTTGAACAAATTTTGCAACAATTCGAAGGTCAGAGCCTTAAAGAACATTTAGTAATAGAACAAGTGTACGAACAATTATTATTATTGACCAGAACAATTAATGCAGCAAAAAATAATGAATATTTATCAGAAAGCCTAGACTTAGATGACATTAAAAATATTATTCAACATGAAATAATTCAAGTACCCATAATAAATATACTTGAGTACTCTAAAATATTATTAGCTAGAACTGATGAATTCTTCATCACAATATATAAATATCCAGTTCTAATTAAATCATGTAAATTGTATAAAGTAACACCTTTAAATTCAAAACATGGAAAAATCATTACAGATAAAACAATTGCCTTATGTAACCAAACTTATTTAAGAACAAGAAATTGTCAAAATCATCTAAGTAAAAACATTTGTGAAATTAACTTTGAAGAAGAAAATTGTCTTATTCCACTTTTAAAGAATATAACTTCAAAATGCAACATTAAACAAGAATACGATTACGACTTAGAAATTGAATCCGGTGTTATGTTATTAAGCGGTAAGCATAAGTTAAATAATCAAACAATTAATGGTATAAACTTAGTTACTTATGAAAATACTATAAATCTAGACGATAAAATATACAAAAACATGCATAAGCAAATTAAAGAAGTTATATTAAGAAATCATAATTCAGAGTCTTACATCGACCAAATAATTAAAGAAGATACAATGTACAAATTCGATAACATAGATACTTTAAAAAAACTAATTATTCCTTTTGAAGAAAAACCGATATTATCAACTATATACACAATTGTAACACTGATTGTTATTCTAGCATTTACGTACGTAATGATAAAAACTATACAATGTATAACAGATCGTCAAAAACAAAAAAAGATTGACGCATATAACAAAACTTATGAAAGAGAAATGTTAAAAATAGCGTCGAAAAATCGGGACGATTTCGTTTAACAAGGGGGGGAGTTAAGTATCCATAGCAAGACATATTGAGAAAAAAGATAACATTATTTGTATTCAATGATATCTTTAGTCTCTAGTACAGTCTTGCACACAACGCTACAATGATAACATATGTAAAAGAGATAATATCGTTTGTATACAATGTTGGAATATTATCTCTTCTTCATTATCAAGCAAGACGATTGTACGCTTGGGTCTCCTTGTAGATAGATAAGAAAAGTATATAAATACGACTGTATGATGAATTTATCAACAGTCTTATTGTAACTACATAGTAGCCTTAAGCTCCTTTTAGAATTAGTAAAAAGTATTTCAATAATAAAGGACATAGTTCCAAATAAATATTGTTTAATTTTAAAAGTAAGAAACAAGTGTTTTAATTCGCGCTAAAAGCACTCACCATAGAGACCAGGATATTGTCTAACAGCATTCACATCTCAATTCATTTCATTGTATAGCCATAACGGTCCGTTATTGAAATCCTCCTGCTCACACTGTAAGAGCAAGATTCACAGCTACACAAACGCGGATCTGTTGAGGTCCTCTTCATTGTATTAAGCGTCCATTAGGCATGCGGCAGAGCGCTTTCACTATACCTACTCGGACCAGGAAGCACGAAAATCATTATCCTGCCAGTTGTCGTCGCCCAGGAAGCAATAAAAGTACCATCCCAACGTACGTGCAGTGGCGAAAAAAAAATTGCTGCATCTGCAGAAAGAGAACAAAAAAAAAAAAAAACGAAACACCACTCAGGACATTCTGTATGTAATCAGGGAATAAATAGTAATAACAATAATTGCGCGCAATAATCATATCCATTTGGCTTTATGACTCACACAAATGGATGGAGGCGATGGGCCTCGGACTCGCTCGGACCAGTGCCAGTGTCAAATCAACATAGTTGTTGTCTATACCACCACAGACAGGACGTTCCATCTGAGGGGAGCATCGCCCCAAGCTGAACGTTATCGAAGAACGTTGTTGGTTTTGCTTGTCGTTCGTTTTTTGTTCTTTTATTTTATTTTCAATTCATTTTTCTCTCCTTCCCTGGTATATCCTTAAAACGTGTCTGGGAATGTTGTTGACGAAATGCACATTTCTGTGTAGATGTCCTCCCACTTCAGATCGCAAAAGAGCACGTCCACCCTCTTTAGATGTTTAAGGACCTAGCTTTACTTCGATTGTTTACATCGTTACATGGTGGCAGTAGCAGTGCCAATATCGAAGTACCGTCGCCGCAGGACAGTGTAGGGTGGGCAACAGCAAGCACATCACCTGGCCAAAACGTTTAGTTGGTGGCTGAGTATGGCGGACAGGTAATGTTGTGTAAAATTTCCATTAAATAAAAAAAGTTCCTACACAGCGAACGTCAGGGTATGCATCAGAGTCAGACATCGCAGACTTTTCTCGGTGGAAGGATTCTGATGGCCAGATATGTCGAATATGCTTCCGGGTGAGTTTTTATTACTTTTATGAGCATGGGACTACTTTAATCGATGGTGTTTAGCTGTAATGGTCGGTGGAACCTTTTCTGGTTATCTACATCTCGACTGGGTCGTGCTGGAGTGGATTTGGTTGGGCCTCTCCTCCTCGAGACTTACCAAACCTGTGGTAATAGGCTTATGGGGGAACATTGAACTCTTGGGTGTTGATTGCCAAATATGATAAAGCGACGCGACGAAGTGGCCAATAAAAATAGAATCGCTGTTGGGCAGTGTTGTTTTAGTTGTTTTCATATCCTGTTGCTGTATTGTCTGGGGAATAGCTGAAAAAAAAAATCGACGTAGAAATTTTTGTGGGTCGCGACTTTTACATGTTAAATTCAGTATTTTTTTTTTTCAAATATTTAAATCAACCTTAGTGGGCTGGGTCCTCATTTCTTCGCAGTAGGCTTCAGATCTCACGGTATACAAATCTGGATACACTTACACTGTGTGCAGGATGCCGTAGAAGATCCTTGAGGGTATCTTTCTAAAATGTATTTAAAATTTGATTTTCAAGGTTGCCTTGCCAAGACATCGCCTTTGGTAAACATGCGATTTTCACCGAAATCGTCTTGATGTCCTTGAAGCCCGCACTTTGATATTCCAAAATTTACTTCAAATGATGAAAGTTTTGTTGTTTTAAGGAACGTTTAAGAAAGGGGTCCTTAAAAATTTTGATTTCTGCCGAAATGTCCTTGATATCCTTAAAAAGGACATTTTACCAAAGCTCTCATTTACATGTATTGTATACACCTTAACTTAACGTCCTTGAAGCCCCAGAAAGGACATTAGGTCCTAGTTATGAATTTTAGAAAGAACTTACCAATTCGCGCTCATCGATTTTGCGAATTGTAATTTTTCCTTCGGCCTCTGTGCCAGTCTCCATCAAAGCGGCCACTGCAAAACATCTCCGACTTATTAATATTTCCATAAAACACCCCTACACCCCCGCAATGGTACGAGTACAGTTGAATAGCAGCATCCAATTGTGTAAAACTTCGCACCTCGATAATTGAATTCGCTTTTCCATCATCCTCGTGCAGAGTTTAGATAGCATCGCTCTCTCTCCCTGGATGAATGCGCGTCCCGCAAATGTGAACCGCGTCACACTTCCCAATTTCCGATTCTATTTGCATAATTTTCAACACACCAACTGGAAATTACAGCGCCAACAGATAATTGATCTAAAATTTGAATTTTGTCCGCATTCAAAGTTCACATAGATTTGATTGGTTGTGTTCCTCCTCCGGCGGCGGCGGCAGCGACGGCTCTACTTTGGTGATGCACAATCCAGTACCGACATCAATTATAGCTCTTAGACATTTAAATTACCAGCCAAAAGTTTCGATTGGATTTCTTGTTCTGGCCTATCTCTTCCAATCGGGCTGCGATGTGTGTGTGTCTGCGCTGGAGCTGAATGTGACTTTGATTACGAAAATTCAAAATTTGCTTTTAATTAAATTTTGCCCAGTGGAGGGTGATGTATCGATTTTTGAATATGAGTCAATAGAATGCTCCGCTGGTGAAGTCAACTGTACATGAATCGATATTCGCGATTGAAATCCTATCCATCAGGAGCACGGCCATTGGCCATAATGCGATTTCGTGCATGCCGAGGGAGACGTCGCAACTTGTTGGTCATCAAGTAGGTCCTAAGCGGAAAACCAATATTTGCGTCCCACTTTGGAGTTGGCTCTTTCAATCTGTCATGCCTTTTCGAAATCGAATGCAAACACTTCAGTTCTGATGAAATTAAAGTGCCACGCCATCCTTCCTCTTTTCCTGTTTTAATTCGAAGCTTTCACGGAATACCCACCACATTGCCGGCAATCTGCAATTTGGGTGCGTGTTGCGGTATAGGCAGTAGCCACCCGGGTGTAACCGAAGTGAAAGCTGATGCAATTCTTTTTGCCACATGTTCAACTGGGAGTGTTGGGAATAACGCCCATTCTCATGATGCCGGCCGTCGGTACTCGTACTTGTATTGCATTTGTGTTTCTTCCATCCTCTCTGCGGCGGCTGGGAACATCACCAGAGTTTATAATTGATGGGTGACCTGGAAGACCCTATGGTATTCACCGTCCATACCAGAATTGAGTAGGAGTTGTGCTGCTGCTGCTACAGTAGGACGTGCGTCATGTGCGGGATTGCTGAGAATGCAGAAAAAAAACCCCATTCAGCCATGGACAATATATGACAACGACATGTGCGGAGGATGATGATGCGACAGCACATACTACGACCGATGACGTATCTATTATCCGTGGACGTTTTCGGCGTCGTCATCGTCATAGTGCGGTGGCTAACCAGTGGTTTCGTTCCATCGTTGCTGTTAACGATGAGAAATAGCCAGTGTCCGTGTTACCTTTTTGACAGCGACACAGGATTTCATTAGTATTTGTGTTCGGTATGATAGATGACCACAGAATGTGACATTCGACAAGCAGCAGCCATAGGCATCATCGCATCTAGCTGGTGGCACTGCGGTCAAAATGAAATGATCCTGAAGGATGACTTCAAATGTAGACAGTGCGATGTGGTGGATAAACTTTTGGTTGAGTCATTTTCGCTTCAATGAGAGATGCCAATAAATTTGACCATATCATTCCTGACCTGACACTCAATGTTGTTATCCATATACTTTCGATTCGCGAGTCATGTGGGATCCGTTTATTTAACGAAACATTTCTGGGAGAACACTGAAGGCATTCACAATTGTAGGGGACATGCAAATCAACCTCGTTTATCTATGGGCAAAGTCAAATGGGGGATGTTTTGCTTATAGGAATGTTAAGCTGCGTAGATTTTGTGTCAGACTTATATAAAAAGGATGAGAACCTACCAAAAGCCTATAGTGTCTCACAGCTGATTGAAATGTCAAACGAAAACTAGTTGGTGGTCGGTGTGAATGCATCGACGACTTTTCAGGGAAAACACGGTTTTCGGCTTGGTGTGAAAAGGCTATAAGTTTGCCACGCTGCGACGATCATACCGTCGGGCGTAGAATTGTATAGTGAATGGGCTAATAAATATTTAGTGTGAAGGTTAAAAATGATTATTAGCAAGGCAAATAGAGTGGATTAAAACTGTCTATGGACTCTAGGATCGTTGCGACATGGAAGTGGTCTTAATTGATCACAAATCCACTTGCACAGCTTGTCATACATAGAAACGACTTTATCACCATCAGTTACAACTAATGAACAGCAACCACTGTAGCCTGTACCAACCATACTCATACGGCTGCAGCAACGGAAACTATAAAAGAAAATACATTGGTTTGTATATAGCGGTGCCTGCAATGCGATGCGACCGAAAACCATATAGAGCTTACACATGTGAAGCCTTCCAACCACAGTGTTGTCAGTTGTTACGTTCAAATCAATCATCAATGCGGCGTCGATATAATAACACAAGTGTCTGAATATTTTTTAATCATACCACATCTACAACCACTGCAACCAAAAATTCTCCCACAGTTTTATATTCTAGTGTTGAAAAGCGATTTCCTCAATATAGTCACTGGGGGTCGGAGCGGATCTGAAGTCAGAGTGCAGTAGCGGGGGGCTTATGTTCTGTTCCCGGAAAAATTTGAATGACTTCGTTATGTTTTTTCCACTTCACTATAGCTCTTTTAAACGTTTGACAACTATTCGAGAGTATACTAACATTTCAGTTTCCATAAGTTTCAATAGAGGATTACTTTTAGTTTCCAAAAGAATGCTCTTAAGCTTCGGTTAGGTACGAAAGGCGATCACTTATCGATAGCCTTTTGTCGTTTAAGTCTCTAAAAAGATTTCCATTAAGTATTTAATGACTCAATAATAAAAGCTTTATAGAAAAGTATCTGTAAAGTTTCGGATAGTACTTCCAATAACATGATTGGAAGTAGGTTATACAAGTTTTATTAAGAGAAAAAAAAATGTCACAGATTTTTTATTTCCATTTTCTTTACCTCTTCCTCTTAACATGAAACAAGGGATAAATCGGTCGAATTAATTAAATTAGAAAAGTCATTGATTTGTAAACTCACACACGGGATTTGAACTGATAAGTTAATTTTACCACCTTACACTTAATTTCACATAATTTAATTAATTTGGTCGATTTGCGTTTCAGTTGGTTTTCACGGAGAACATAAAATATATTTAAATGACTTCTGGAACTGTTTTTCTTTTAATATATCATTTATAAGACTTCGCTAGTGTAATTATAGAAGCCAAAAACAAGTCTTCCATAAAATTTCTATTAATGTTAATTGGAAGTTTTATATATTTAATAGAAGCGAAATAGAAGCTACAATTTCTTCTTCTTTCTATAACTGCGCTTATGAAGTTATGACTCCAATGATTCTATAAAGCTTCATCTTATTTTTCTGAAAGGCTTAAATGAAGTTGCTCTATAAGTCAACACTTTTGTAAGGAGTCTGCTTCTTCTAAAAGCTCTACAGAAGCTCTAAGAAAGCTTTCGCCTGCCGAACCTTAAACAATTGTGCCTTAAGGAATTGCAATGCTAGTTGGGATAACTGTTCTGGTAAGGCCTCATAATTAAGCCGTTCGGGCTCGGCATATTATTGCAAAGGTTCAACATAGGTATTTTTGTTGAAATTTTACAATAGAATTTTGTCAACAATACCTGGTATTTTATTTTCAGTGTGGGTATTTAATTATGAATTAAAAACAAATTTTGAGTGTAATTTTTGAGATTATTGTCTTTTTCTAATCTTAATTATTTATTTAGGTAAAACTATACAATACGCCCCACTTTCAAGAAATCATCAATAAAAGACAACAAATAAGAGAAAATCACAAATCTTTTATTGCATACAAATCAAATACTCTCTTTTCTTGGCTTTGGCATTTGAAATTTTTATAAATTTGTTTAGTTACAATTTTTTCAATTTAAAAAAAAAAAAAAAATTAGTGGGGCGTTTTTTAAATTGGTTGTTGGGTAAAAAGCCCCAATTTA
This sequence comes from Cheilosia vernalis, assembly GCA_949126925.1. NCBI lineage: Eukaryota > Metazoa > Arthropoda > Insecta > Diptera > Syrphidae > Cheilosia > Cheilosia vernalis. The sequence continues at coordinate 49,082,640 of OX421360.1, forward strand.
TTGACAAGACATTGTTCGTCTTTTCTCTTTTCGACAAAATTCATGTAACCAGCCCTGACTCAATGTACCTTTACACTGGATCCAATCTTCTAAAGAAGCGGTCTTGTAATAATTTTCAGTACTCTCCGTACACCTTTTACAATCTTCATCTGAAATTTCGTCTTTGGTTGTGTTTTTCAGACCATGATGCCCGCAGTGTAGTCCTTTTGTAATTTCACGGCATTTCTATTAAAAATAAGTATTGAAAGAAGTTCTAATGACGATGTTTATTAAAATATTGGGGGAGGCGTTTTTGACTTACTCCACAAGGTCATTTTGTAAATTTCGCAGTGCAAAACGCCCCACTAAAATTATGGATATCCTATCCCTTTCTTAGAGATAAGCAAAACTGTTCTGAAACTATAATTTAACTTACTTTATAAGTATATAAGAAACTTTGGTGCAACATTTTTTGTTTATAATGAAATAAAATTTATAGTTTGACCGCAATAATGTTGGGGCGCCAAAAATTGTTTTCACAAAATATTACATTATATAATATTTTATTATAAAGTATATAATATTTCGTAAAGTGACAACAAAAACACAACCGCCAACTACCGCAATTCATCAGTGAATGAAACTGGTTCGAACAAGCTTAGTGTGAGTCATATAATCACGTCTATCACAGAATCCGTCGTATATCGTATTCGGAATTTTGTTACGAACTCTGAAAGAACTATCATAAGATCCGTCGTAGAGGAATATCGAAATTCATAGCAAGCAATTTCCCCTACGATGAAATTCGTAGCAAACATTTTCCTCTACGACGGATTTTATGATACTTCTTGCGTTTTGTCAAGTGGGGCGTTTTGTATAGTTTTACCCTACTAAAAAGTGCCTGCATATATAATCTGGTATCTACTAAAATATTTTCTCAATAAGTATTTTTTTAACAAACAAAAATTGTGTTGCAAAATTTGAAGTTTAAAATCGATAGTATCTGTATTTCAGATGAGCTTGTAGTTATTTTCAATCTGATTTAAATTTTGCCATATTACTAAATTGGACAACAGAAAATCCGTTTTATTTCATTTGAAGACAATTTAAAAAAAAAAGGAAAAAAAAGACAGAAAACCTGCAACCTCCAGTAATCAAAGTCGAGTCGCAAATTCTGTTCTTTTGAATGCAGCCAATATTATTTCATTCCCTTCAGCAGTTACTCCTGTCAAATAATGAAGGGATTTTGCCATTTTCGCAGTTTTGGTTGAATGATGGTGCAGACCCCTCTTTAACCATTTCGGATACCAATATAGGGAAATGCAAATGTTTAATTAATTTTCTCCCGATGTTTGTATCAAGCTATACCCGTGGAATATAGAAGTTTGTCTCTAAAAAAATCAACCTTCCACTACACTACTCAGATCTTCGGTACTACATCCGACGCTGTTCGTTCTTCCAAAAATCAACCCAATCCTTAATGCAGACGTAGCAAAGTTTTATCCATTTCCTTTGAGCATAAAGAGGACACCATTATTTGGACGATGACTATACCCATTGCGTGGGTAGTACGTAGGTGGCTACTCTGAAAATCGGAGCAACTTATCTCGATACTATGATGCACCACACCCACCAACAGCTGGATATGGATATCCCTGATCTGTGTGTTATCATCATTTTCCATATCAAATATCTCTTTCTTCCGTCAGACACGAATCTGACTCCTTGGTTAACGTTCAGATGGCACCAACCGAATTTATTTCCTTTCCCTTTATTTTGACTTCGGTGTTCGGTCTTCGGCAGAAGTCCTTGTTTAACTTTGCAGAGAGATAGAAAGAGTGAGAAAGGGGGAAAAAACGCAACCAACTTCGGGGAAAAATAGGAACTAAATGAGTTTTGTGTTTGGTGAATGGAATTAATGTGCACAGTCGAGTAGATTTCCCATTCTCATGAGCATAATTATTAAACAAGTTCTTAAAGTTTTCTCTTCTTTTTATTTATTTTTTTTTTCCCCGTTGATTGTTTTGGCCCATCCTTGGGGGGGCTTCTTAATTAAATGCGCAAGCACGAGGATACGGGTCTTGCAGTTGGCTGCTCTCCATTCTATTTGCTGGATTAAGCATTTATGATTGGTGCATGAGAGGAGTGCTATTGCAGTGAATAAGAGATTGGCTCGTTATTTCCTATTTATAGGTATACCTATGTGAAATGTGATCCTGGGAATACATATCCCTCGTACCGAAATAATACAGTGACCTTTTGCAAAGACGATATACGAATGGCATCAATAATATGGCTCCCAGAGGGTAGTTCCAATGGATTTGTTGTTTGGCATGCAGAGCAACCTCGTGTGGGCCAATGTCAATAGGATGGATCCAAATGAATCTTGATGGTCCAAATGCTGTCTGCATACATCAGGCTGGGGATTTAATTTACTAAAAGGCGCACATGACGTGTGGCAAAGGAAAAATTGTTTCTTCCTCCAGAATACGTAAATACCATGTAATGGGTTTTTGTTTGGCAAACACTGTGGGGGGCAGAATGTTTTATTCTGTTCAACTTTGACTATGGGAAATATTTTGGCTCTTCGGATCGGATGCAGTGAGTGGCTCCACTGGCCGTATATATATTTGCTGCTTAATTCGCATTCAGTTGTTGTAGGCTATTGGACTTCTAATTGAGGTGTCTTTTCTGTTGGGCTTGGTGTTTCAAAAATGCTGTCGAATAAGTTTACCCGCATGCACCTCATGAACGAAATCGATACAGATGACCAAATTTAAGTTTCCCCATCAATTTGGAATTCCCCCGTCATACCTACACTCAAATTGATAGCTATAATGACTCGCTTGAACGCGTGGGCCGAACCTCACAATTGAATTCATTTTGAAATGTCAATTTGTACAAATTCTATTGTAACGCGCAGTAAATGGCGAAATGGAATTCGAAATCCATAAAATTGAAAACCTAAATTACCACGCCATTGAATTGGGTACGCTTCTAATTTGTCACAAACGACCACGATTCCGCTCGTGCAATAATCTTATTAATGGCGCCCGTATATTATAATTTCTGTACATAGCTACAATTGTTGTACGCTGTTGGTGTAGGTTTATGAATGTATTTGTCATAGCAATGGCGTCCATTAAATTCGTTAATTGAATCAGGAATTTCGCTTTACTAAGCGGATATACAAGAGGGAAGAGGGAAGAGGCGCATAGCTACCTACACCAGTGCCCTTGGTCCAGAGATGGGGTGAATTATGAAATTTATATAATGGAAAATCCTATTTCACTCACACCACAAAACGCTTCGCATTTTATTGGAATCGATACGAAAACTGGTTTCGGTGAGTTTGAGTTATAATTGGATATTTATTGCATGTCGCGCTAATAATTCAAAGCCTGTGCTCGACGCATGATTAAAACGCAATGTATGATAACTGATAAGTAGCTGGTGCTTAAAAAAGCATTTGCACAATTTATGAGACCTAACCGTTCTCTATGTTGGCTTATAATTTGAGAAATATAACATTTTGCCAGGTATCATAGAGCAAAGAATGCGCTGGTCAATTAGGTAAATGCAAAGGTCCATTATGTGGATGAGACGATAAGATTTCGAACTGTAATTTACACTTGGCATGGTTGCAAAGACCTCATACTTCAAGAAGTAAAGTTCTACGCTCCTCCTGCATTCTCATCAGATTCCTTTCTCCGACTTCTCTGCGACCTCAAGTCTCCACAGCCTCAAGTCAGTTTTATTCACATGACTCGACTGTGAAAACTTTCTCCTATCGTGAATACCACAAAAGTTTCCGAACGCACTAATGAATGTGTTGCGCAATTCTCTCATCCAATCGCTTCCCTCGCAAACATTAATAGCAATCAACTGAACTGCGGACACTAAAGTCAATACCCCTAAGTGATTGAGCGCGTTTTCTGCCCGTCCGTCTTGTTGCCTCCTCCGACTTCTCGATGCCGCTATGGAGACAAAGCAACAATTATCGCTTTATTTCCGTTGGATAATAATTCCATCAGCGCTATTCGTTTATAGAGATCCACTAAACGACTCGGAGGACATCCTCCGGCGGGGACGACATAAAGAAAACGAAAGATTTAAGAAATCAATTTGAGACTTTTGCTTCCAGAGCCAGAAGTTGCCATACATCGAAACTTCTCGATATATCGTTCCCAAAAGTGAACTCACACTCGAAGTTTAAAGCTCCCCAGGGAATCGAATATTGAACAATACAACGCCTGCACATTATCGATATGTATACCATCAAGGACGATGAATGTGTGTGACATAAGTTGACATAAGGACGAACACATTTGGACTCGTCGCACACAGACAATCAATTCGGGCAGGAAAAATTGCCCCCAATTCAAGTGCACATAACCTGCCATCAATATCCTGTTCCCGAGATAACAATAAATTACACCCAGGGGTTGGGTTGGCTGCGGATTTGTGCTATAAGGCTAGCAGGCCCATGTGTGGGTGTTTGTCGAATTAAAATATATTTTATTGAGGCGCAACAAACGACCAGGGAACATTAAATGGGAGAGGAACTTGAGTTTGAAATTAATGGCAACAGAGGCGTGACTGGCTAGGCTACACAAAGTTCAAGTTTAAGGATATCGTCAAGGAGATCTTCGCACAAAAAAAAAATCAAACAACAATGGAAGACTCACCCATACTTATCGGCATGAAGTTCTATGTGCAATAATGTGTTTATGGAGGAGCACAACTCACCACTTAATGTGTGTCAGGAACGGAAGATACTTGTACCGAGTATACCTACCTATACTACGCACACAAAGTACAGATTGTAGTCTCATTTTCTTTTTAATGCTTTTTGATGATCTACGAAAGGCACTCTCAGTAAAAATGTCGTCGAGAGATGATGGAGCGCGACTTGATTGAGTTGAAAGATTAGCGTTTTTTTGTTTTGTTTTATGGTCTTTTTTCATTCCAACCATCAGAAGGTCAAAGCAATTGCTGTTATAAAACATCGTTGATGAGTTGATTCAACATTTAACACTAATAGTCTTTTCACACCAAGCGAAAACACACGAAAACTTCATCGAAAACAGAAGTTTTCCCATACATATTTCAGTTTTCAAAACGACAGTTGTCATTGGTCCAATATCTAAATTGTCATCATCACTGTAGTTCGCAGTGGGATCATATTGGAATGCCAAGCGATTGTATGATGCCAATGATCTTCGTGTGCTCACCCGTTGCCTCAATCGGGCATTTTCTCTTATTATATTTTGTCTTTCTTCGCTTAAGTTCTGTGAATACACTTGTCTTGTTCTTGTGCGGCGGCCGATGTTCGCACGTCGTCCTCTAGGCATTTTGGACTATGTACAGACTGGTGAATTTAACCGCAAATATACGATCCACATTATTTTCACAGTTCAACTTACCACCTTAAGGACCAATGCCTGCTGTTGAAATTGAATAAAAATTTGCACAATACGCGTGATTGATTTGATGGTTTCCAATTGAACTATTAGGAAACGAATAACCTTAACCTCAATTTCACAATTTCACAGTGAGCACAACACCGGTTTTAAGTTAGCGTTTGAAAGAACGTGCGCATAATAAATGTCACATAAAATTAACTGAGCGGATTGCAATGAGTAGCTGCCAAACAATGAATCACGCATCGGCGCCATCTACTTAAAATGAAACGTACTTATTTTCGTGAGGGATATTCACACACCACGGACTGGCGCCATCTCCTCCATCACCATGCAAAACCATATTAGTTTGTAGTACATGCTATGTATCCGAGATGGGGCTGTGTGTGAAAAATGATTTTCCCTGTTTTCCTGCTTTTCTGTTGACATTTTTCCTGAATTTTGTTTGCTATAAGCCTAACGGAGCCCGAGACCTTTCCAACGAAACCGGGGCAATCGGTTCGTGCGTTCTGGAGTTAAAGCGTCAGGAAGGAAAACCTGACTTATTTTTATATAATAGATTACAACAACTACGCTTCAATTGACACTTCGAGGATTCACACGTCACACTAGGTATTCATTGCCAGCACGAGCCACTTGGAAGTAAATAGTCACTTCTGAAGGCGCAGGGACATAAGTCCCGAAGACATAAGTCCCGAATTCATTTTTCGGGACTTATGTCCCACTTAAGTAGGTCATAAGTCCCGAATAGATTTCGGGACTTAATATAATAATATAGCTATTAGGAATACTAATAAAAAATACAATAACTTCCATTTTATTTAAGCTGCAATATTGTTTGAAACAAATTTGCCTTATTAATACCTCTGTAATAATATTGCTAGGCACTACTAATAATCATTTTCAACAAAATTTCGGAATTGTGAGTTCGAAAAATTTAGCTTGGCACTAAAAATGATTATTAGTACCTACCGCGGGATGTGTTTATCTTTTAGATCAATTTCTTGTACAGATAAACTACCTCAGATTTTATATTCTAGGCTCTTTTTAAACCCAACAATATGAGGGATGATGAATATCCTTTTAATAAAAAAAAGGGGTTTTCTTTGGCTGGAAAGAAGGAACTTAAATGCTCATCCAATTCTCACCATAATGATCTACATAGGTACGTCTTTAAGTCGTATCTATCACAAGAAATGTTTTAAGCTTACCTCAAACTTTTATTTAAGGTTTCTTTTTTGTGACACTTAAAAAAATAGCACTTTTCGTTGCCCGATTTCGTTTTTTAAATCTATACTGCGGATTCTTAGGTTATTCACCCTCTCTACTTCCTTGCTCAGTTATACGTCCCATTGCAGTCCAACAACTTACCCAATAATTCACAATAGAAACAGCGGGGATTTAAAAAAAACTCCGCACAGCATAAATTGCGCAAAATTCAATTTACGTCCACAAGTCCTTTCCCAAACAAATCATACAAATATGCAGCAAAAGTTTGCCGTTTAATTGACAAAAAAAAAAAAACAAAAAAAAGTCCGTTTAACATTTTAATTTACAACTCTTGCTCTGCACGGCTGTAGGTACTCCTCCTTGTGTCAGAGAGTAAACCAAACCAATTTATTTCTGTTACCACCGAAATCCTCCTATGAACACTGAACACACACCGACTTTGGTATACGAACGCACGAGCTGCAATTTTTACCGCCTTCGCCAGCATCAGGATCCAGCACCCAGCACCAAACAGCATGGATCCAAGAGTGTATGACAAAGTTTCCGCAGCTAAGTATCTCGCTTGGAAATATTTAAATTTATATCCGCACTTGCGTTGCGTGCGGCTATAGAGGAGTGTCAGATCCGCCGGGGTGAACACACACACACACTCTACAAGAGTGTGTACATGAGCAATTCCATTTACCATATCGAAAGGCATTCAAGTTAAAAACGGAGGAATTAAATTACGGAACAAGTTGTGCGGCACGAAGCAACAACCGCACCGACACCCATGGTTCCTTCTCTCCGAATTTAGAGAAAAAAAAAATATTACCTATCCAAGAAAACCCTCAAGAAGCTCCTTCTTGACTTTTTGGCCAAAGTTTGAGTTCTGTCTGTGTACCGTGAAACAAAGGGGATTTGCAACCGGGCCAGCAACTAATGCGAGCAACCATCAGCATCATCTTCACGGAAGCGGAAGTGAATAATTTATCTTTACCGGGGTACGGTGCACGGTGCGGTCGTAAACTTGAAACAGTTTAGTGGTTTCAAATCCGTGTAGTGCTTGATTTCAGATACGGATTTGGAAGGTATAGGTTTGCTGGCTTCGACGTTTCGTTGCTGGCGAGAGATGGAATTTACAATGCAGGTATAGGTGGTTGGCACGGCTACACTGAAAATCTTGAAAACTTAAGGAGAGCTGCACTGGTACACGGATGGGTTGACTCTTGGCTGCCTACCTCAAGGTAGGGTTTCCTCTCGAAAGACTCGAGCTTCTAATTAGGAAAATTCAACTCAATTGGATAAATGTGTTGAAAGGCTTCTTGAACTAACCGAAGTCTTTGGAATTGTGTCTTCCTGTCCCAACAAATATCAAAATTGTTGCCCCCCAATATAGGGTGGCGCATGGCTTGAATAATTTATAATTTGGGCTTTCTTTCTGACAGCTTTCTGACAAACTTAAGTGTTTACTTTCTGACTTAAATAACTTTTCGAGTGTGCAGTTACTCTTGACGATTCAAATGGTTATTTCGCCCCAGTTTTAGGGGTTTTTTTGGTCGATGGGGGGAAATCTGGGCGGAGAAATTGTTTAGGAGGAAATCTGGGGCTTTGTAATATTGTATTTTACCTACATTTCGCTATAATATTCTTTTATAAAAACAACAATTTCATCAAAGTTCGGTAAGGGCTGCGTAAATTCTTACAAGATATTTTCAAAATCTTTGCATTCGCAAAACCAAACTTACACGTTCGAGCTTCAAACTTTGGGGGTTTTATTGGAAAAAGTAGCCAAATCTGGGGTTTTTCATAGGAAGCGTATTTTGAGAAGTTATAGTAATGTGCCAGCCCAAATAACCACCTTCAGCTTCAACTCAACAGCTAACGACACTTGGATTTTTTTCTGCACACCCACAAAATGTTTAAATCTCCAAAATTACTTATCCAGTCCGACACCAGTTAAATGCCTTATCCCTACTCCTTTATCTCAAAAGGTATAATCCTAGAATAATTGGCAGTGGCCAGCACATGCTTTCGACCATCTTACGGTCGCACAGACAAAACTAATCCCTTAATTTAAAACAAAACCCCACGAAAATTAAATCACTCCATTGTCCGAGTTAATACCACGTTAACAAATCGCCTCAAAGCCTTTGTCAGAGAAGTTGGCTCCATATATTATACCTCTCCTGGATCAGCACTGACAATTATTTTCAAATTTCCAAAACAAGAACACCGTCATCGTTCCATTATTAAAATTAAATTCTAACAGCGACAAAAGAGAAATAAAGAAAAAAAAACTCCTTCAAAGTATAAATCCGAAAAGGATCATGTCCCTTCCGCTCATACGCCCAGTCGAAGTTAATACACCACGAGAGTTTAGTCCAGTCTTTGCCCGTTTGCCGTTGTTTGTTGGACAGGGACACTCTCCCAGGGATGGTTATGTTAATATTCTCAACTAAACTTTGCCCAAGCACTTAAATGGGACTTTTAAAAGAATTATTTGCGTCACACAATTTCAGAGAGGGAAGAGGGTTTTTTTTTCACTTTTGGAGGACTTTTTTTTTAATGTATCTGACATTACGACGGCTGTATTCCCGATGGTGAAAAATAATCCAGATTTTACACATCGGGTCTGGATAAAATCTGCCAGCGCTGTGGGGACCGAGGAGTGTATAAATATTTAGCAAAGCATAGGCCATAGTCCGTGAAGCCGTGTGTGCATATAGTACTGAGATTTTCGGATGAACATTTGCTGCAGGTATACCAACATACGTTTGTGTAAGCTGGGGTATTGCAAGTATACCCACGTGACCCCATCGGTCTCTGGCATGGTTAACATAGGTGAAATCGGATTTACCCATTTAGCCCGAGGAGTGTGTGTATATTTGCATACAGCTGAACATACCGGACGACTGTGGGTATATGTGTGGGCAGTTTAATGTCAGTGAATTTTTACATTTTGGCGAATAGGGTGGATGTTACGAGTTGAAAATAAATCTAAAAGTGTGGCGGCTCGTTGCGGATCATACGGCCCTATGGAGACGGGAGGGTGTAAGTAGAATATAAAAATAATTTGAGAGATATTCGAGTTAAACCTCTATCGGGTAGGTACCTTTTCGTAGCTGTGCCAGTATCCATTTTGGTCAGAGTTTTTTTTTTATTTTTTTCAATGTTATTGCTAGGGCTAAGTTCTGTGGGTGTTTTGTTTACATCTGGGTCTTAACCCATAGTTATGTACCAAGACCTCCATTCTTTCGACAGCTAATGCTTGACATTGACACAGTTGGCTTCCTCCAGGTACAGTTTAGACATCATCCGATATAAGGTCCACCTTACTTAAAGTTTTCAGAATAATTCCAAATTTAGCTAAAAGTTTTGTTGGTATACTGCACGATCTGTGACTGAGTGCGGTTTGAGAAATTTCACAATCGAACAAAATTCCAACAAACTTTTTATCGGTCTGGCGGCTGGTTATGATGGCACTAATATAGAGAAATAAGTTGTGCTGAACCATGCCCTTTGGCGGTGGAAAAATCTGGCAGCAGAATTAAGGTCGACAACAACTTAAGCGATACGCTTGTATAAAATCAGTTAAGACAAGGCGAAGTAAACTTTAAAAAAAAGTTTCTTATCGAATACAAAATTACAACGTTTAAACAGCGCCCGGAGCTCATGGCAGCTAGGTGTAACTTCTGAACTTAAAGTTGTAGCTGTATGTGAAATTCGATGATTCGTCAGTAAACAAGTTTTGGTTTTACTAGGTTTGATTTGGATTCAATGCCTGTTTGCTTAGGGCAAAATAAATTGGTTCCAGTCAGCGTTGCACTAGATCTACTGCATTTTTTTGAAATTTAAATGTAGGTACCTCCTATACTGGATTCTTTTAGTACACTTGTATGATTGTAAGTTAATGTCAAAATGTGTCCCTTCTAGCAGAAAACATAACCAAAAAATTAGAATGAATTAATGATTCTTTTTTCTGTTTTGTTTAGTTACACGTTTTTACTAGTTTTGTATTGCTTACGCTATTTTTAACTTTCCCCATTACGTAGTAAGAGAAAAATATTGTTTTCGTAAAAAATGTTTAACTTGAGATGTTAATCAATTCTGTCATTACGATGATAGAGGAACTCAAAAAAGTGGGTCGCAATATCAAAAAAATCATGTAATAAATTGAAAATATTTGAAAAATATTTTTCCTGTAGGTGTTGCATGCGCCTGTACACTGAAAAAAAAGACGTCGTCATATTGACGAATGGCGTTCATAAACATGCTATTCATTGATATGACGTACTTTTTATAAATATGATGAATAAATTCATGAAAACTTTTCGACAATTGATGAACCGTTTTTCAATATGAAGGTAGTGCATTCATCAATTTTTTTGGCAGAGTTCTGATAAGAATTTGGCGTATTTTTTTATGAGCTACGTTCATCATTTCATCAAAACATTTCATCAATATGACGAAAACACTTCTTTCGATGAATTCAGTTATTTGTTCACCCAGTTGATGATTTAATCGTCTCGTTGATGTATGGAATCATCGTATTCAAGTACGATTGCCAAATTTTTAATTTTCATCATATTGATAAAGGCGCTCATCGTATTGATGACGGCTTTCATCATACTGATGACCGCGTTCATCAAAAAAACAGACTTTAGTTTATATTAACGAAAGTGTTGATGTTGATGGTGAAGCGTTCTTCTAATAGATGAACTGAATTCGTTACACGAAGTTGGTACGCCATTTATACTCAAACACGACATATGACATTAATCAAGCGTAAAGAATCTACACAGGGTGGCAAACAAAATATTGTGAATGGTTTAACGATGAACAATGAATATCTCAAAAAAGAGTAAAAATTTTGAAGAGTGATTTAGAAATTTAATCGTATAGATAGTTATATGTTTATTTTTTAATTAATGTTCCCACAAAAGTATTCATTTCTATCTTAAACATTGTGTTGAAAATTGTTTGCCGTTGAATAAACATTTTAATTAGCTTTTACTACGGGCGACTGATAATGAAGTGTGAAAAATTCAATAAAAACAGTGGAAATTTAAAAAGGCAATCCCGATTTTCCCATTATATAAAATGTTATAATATGTATATATTTAAAGTATTTATTATGTAATCTGTAGAATGAAAGTTGTATTATTCGAAAAGTTGGTAGGTACTGTCTTTTAGATGTGCACACACAAAGGTGTTGACTTACAACTTTCGTTTAAATGATGTTATGTAAACGAACGTTTTTCGACATAAATTTTTTGCTCTTAAAACTTATTTTCAAAATTGCGTATTTTTTCCATATCTAGACGCTTTTTAATTTGTAAAAAAGACATAAATATTGAAAAGTGTTGTAGGTGTTTTTAGTATATATACTTATAAAAGGTAGGTAGGAAGGGTAGCATTAAATAAATGGAAATAGAGCTAGATTTGTCATGATTTTTTTTCACCGATTTTCCTTTGGTTGCAAGTATTGCCAATGAACTACAATGCTATGTTTACCTTATTATGCCTCTTTTAAGAAAGTACGTATAGGCGCATATTTGAATATTTTCAAAATCAATTTAAGATTATTTTTGAACCATTTTTTTAAGGTACATGCACCTCTATGCTTGAAATTATAAAATTCAAGAGAATGGATCAATTGAATATTGATTATGATTAAATAACAAAAAAACGCAAAACACTTTTCAAACACAAATGTATATTTACATGCACCCTGTGCCCATACCTCAAGAAATGCATATGGCAGGCAAATGGCCGCTTTCTGACTCTAATTGGGATCCATTGTCAGAAAAAAAAAAAAATCCTGGAAAAATAAAAGTAACTAGCTCCGAAATAAAATTAAATATTATAAATCCTCAATATTGTTTGAGCGCGTGAGTTTTTGCCACTACAACTTATTGACATTCGTGGTAAAAGTGATTGTCGTTGGAATATTTTCCTTTCGGATACGAAGAAGTTCAGTTATTAAAATCACATAATATTGCCTCCATTACCATTTCCATGACATTATGTTCGTTTAGGTATTTTACCATTCTCAGTAAAGAAGAAAGGTTATGTGTTTACGTTTTATTTGGTATAAGTATTTCTATTTCACATTTTCTTTTTCATGTGCACCAACTTACAAACACACAAAAACAAAAGTGATAACACAAAAACTGAGCATCATATTGATGAACAAAATTGTCAATATGATGGACCCATTCACCACATTAATGAAATTGGACGGCAATTTCGGTTCATCACATTGATGAATTTTTCATAACATTGGTGAACAAAGTTGATTAATGATGAACACATTTTATAATTTTCAAATTTCATCATATTGATGAAATCGGTTTCATCATAGCATCGAAAAATTTCACTAGACTAAAATTGATGATTTTTTCATTATATTGATGAATTTTTTCATTGCTATGATGTACCTTTTTTTCAGTGTAATAATGACGCGGTATTAAAAATTGCCCCCATATTTTTAACCGTGTATAGGTACCTATGAAAATTCACCTTTGGATCAAATTTCATAATTGAATTTTTTCCGTATTCTGGACTCCAATTATAAGTATACACTGTTCCAGGCCTAGTACCAACCATTTCGTTTACGCAGTGAACATAAACAAAAAATCACGGACAGAATACACTCAGCGCCCTTTAAAAATTAAAATTTCGGAAAACATTTAACATACTGTATCTCAACATGAATGAGAGCTCCAATTCGCTTGTTCAATGCAACCCTTAGCAAGTAGTGTAGTAGATTTGCTATAATAAACTTCTTTTTTTTTTATCAGCACGAAAGGATCTCAATATTCGCCATCATCATCAAATTCCCTTCCGTCCGCTCATTCATTTACAAACATCTGGGCAAACATCACCCACCAAAGTTCAAACATCACCTCACACAACGGCAGCAAATTCGCATGCAAGTCACTAGCAAGCCATCGTCATTATAAGAGGTAGACATTAGCTCCTATTTTATTGAATACCAACTATCCGTCTGCTGCCGCCTATCTTACGATCAAATAAACGAGCACCTAATTGACATCAACAGCATTCTGATTGAAGTGCCACCCAAACCCACCCCCGGAAATATAGCGTGCGCTCCCACCGTCCCGCCCATATTATATTAATTCCTTTCACGTTCGGCTTCCAGGATGCCCTACTCACATTGCGCCTACGCAACAATAACAAGAGAATATAACATCACATCGTTTCCATCGCCAAACAGAAAAGAATAAAAACAACATATTTTGAAATATGAAGGGAGCCGTATACACACACGTCCTTGTGCATCATAAATACCTACCCATCCCGCCACCCGCGCATATGGACAAAATTAATTGTTGCTCTGCTAATTCGTATGCCAGCACATGTCGAGCCTTCCAATTAATTACCAACTCCATAGCGACCTGGTTGAGATTGTTGATCACGCACCTTTATCCCGCCGCCGCTCAACTCTAATTGACTGGGTGGGTAAGAAAAAAGTGAGCCACCCCCTTAGCACGCCCAATTTAATAGCCTTGAAGGAGGAAGGAGTCTCGGGAGAGAGCCTGAGTTGAGATTAAGTATGCTCTCACTCCTATGTCGTCATCGTTATCCTCGTGGCTATCCCTTTGTTTTGCGCAATTGGAGGTGAAAAGAAAACCAAGCAGCACCTTGTGGCGGCACATAATTTCGTTATGCTTATGCCATTGCACCAGAGAGCACCGTCCCCTTTGATGAGCTGATCCATCACAGAAAGAGAGTTCCTCGAAGAAGGTGAATGTAATTTGTAGTCCTTTTCTTTGTGGTAAAACCAAATAAAAAAAAAACTCCCAACGAGTGAAATTTGAAAGGATCTGACTCGGAAGCACCCGCACCTTGTGACAAGGCAACAGGATGTGGTGTCAGTGGCACTCAAGCAACCGCTCCAGCCACAAGGGGCAATAAATTGTTTTCTGTGCGCCATCATTAATTTTCCCCTCATTTACTCTGCACTCTGCTTTGTTCCTTCAAGTGAATCCTTTTCAGCACCGAGTGGTGTCCCAATGACGAGGAAAAGAGGACGAATTGGCCTGATGACGACAACGACGACGACAACAACAACAAAGTACGAGTGGGTATATGCGGATGCGGGTTGCATTTCCTTGTTTTGTTTTTGAGATTCTCCCAGCACTGTGCAGTGCCGGGGTAGAGGCCATGTCATCCTACTCCGCATGACTAAGACAGGTTGCTCCTAATAATACCGGGGTATTAAAATGACAAATTGCATTTAGGCGGATAATTTCTCTTGTTTTGTCGTCCTTTTTGGAGACGTTTCTCTTTCTCTTTTTTGTCGAGTCTTCCTTTCCCGCTGCTCGTGCTGCAGGCGCCCACACACACCTTCCGCAGGACACATTTCTGCGGATGGGATTAGACAGAATTGTTCTATATTCCTTGGTAGTAACATTACATAGGACCAAGTGGGATGGCTGAGGTGTTTACGGAAGCGTGTGTAGTCGATTTTCCACCGCGCAAAATTGCTGATAGCTTATTGATGGTAGTTTGTTTTTCTTTCTCTTTTTTTTTTGCGACCAACTCCTGCTTCGCGCTGGTGGCGGTATGGTGGATGGCTTCTATCACGTCGACGAGATGCTGTGGTGCTAATGAAAATAGTGGCAAAATATGTTGCAAAATGCTGATGCTAATGCTGTTGATGATGATAATGATGATGGTGTTGATGATGATGGTGTAAATGGTTTTTCTTCACCCCCGGGCAATTGAAATTGGAGGTGGTGCGCGGCCTCGGATGGTGTTTAAGCAATTGTTTGGCTTTTATGGGCACTTGTATACATAAGAGTGATAATTTATTTAACGGCATTAGTGTCGGTTGGAGTGATATAAATGGGATGGCTAGGTGCGGTATTAACGTGTTGTTTTTTTTTATGAGCTCTTTGTGTTTGGCAACTTTGATTGATGGAGCTGTTTGCATATTTGCATGGACGGAAGGCTTTTCAATTTGTGAGTTATATGCACTACAGAAGTCTGTTTCTAAGTTATAGAAAATTAAACCTACATAGATGTGATTCTGACACCCAAGTGGCGATAACGAGGACGAGTTCTTCGGTCGGAGCTTTTATAAATACGCAGAACGAACCCCTTAAGCACACACAATAAAAACTATTACAAATACCTACATAATTCATTACAGATCAACTACACAATCACACATCTAGTTGCACAGAACGCCCACCTTAGGGACAGTGTTGCCAGAATTTAAAAATGGAAAATGCAAAAATGACTGCAAAAAAAAAATGCTAGAATGTATGAAGCAAAAAAAAATACTAGACAAAACAATACAAAACAGCTTATAAAAAAAAATAATAATAAGTTGTCTTTTACATCTCAATGCCTGTGGAATTCCGTGAATGAAAATAACTGAGAAAATAATAACAGTTAAAAAACGTGTATTTAAAACAACAAATTTTATTTTATTATTAAAGTATCAGTCTTCAGAACAAACACAACACAAAGATATCAATAGTACCTACCAATTTTTGAAATATATATCTATGGTACCTATACCATACTCAAAATAAAAGTCTTTCTTCTACTTCTTTGGTATTTTCTTGTTCTTCATAATCTTCAATGGAATCATCATCAGATTCTTTCGATGTACTATTTTCATTAAATGGTTAACCAAATAAACAATAAACTTTTCAACAAGTTATATCACTGCACACAAAATGACGAAAAACAACCTCTTCAAAACAAAACACAGATCATATTTAATATGGAAATAATACTTCCAAAAAACACTAGCTTTCAGTTCGATTAACGTCTTCCATATCAGTATTAGAGCATGTATCTATACCTCTCTGTACACGATAGACTGGATTCATCACACTCACACATTCCCGCTCACGTTTCACATTCCATGCTGACATCCTGAAACTTCGTTGCAGTACATATCAGCTTAAGGAACACCAATGACCAAAATTCCAGTAAAAAATAGAGCAAAAATCGAAAAATACCAAAAAAATGCTTAAAAAAGCATTTGGCATTAAGTTGGTGTAAAAAATGTTTTCTAGTTTTCGAAAATGATAGATCTAGCATTAAAAATGCCAGAATGGCATCACTGCTTAGGGATTGCAGAATAGAAGCTCTCACTACCTGAGCGTTACGAGGTATAAACTGATGGCCTTCAGTTCATGGTCTTGTTATACTTGCAGGGTATCTGAACATTTTAGGGACCATGCAATAATTGATATTGCCCAACGGGGCTACATTAAATCGATGTCGGATTTTGCATCCGTTCGAAAATAGGGCCTTGAGGTCAAGCGCACACTCCTCATTGTTCCGATTTCATGGAGGTTGACCTATAAAGAAAGGAAAACTTCAGAACCAAGCTTGTCAAAAAAAAAAACATTCTCGCTCTATAACGACTCCCACAGTCCGACTGGACCGCTTTTAAATAATGGAATAAGCTGGATTATGAAGACGGTTTCTTCGTCTGTAGAGGTGAACCTGACTTTCAGCTGTAATTACCACTATATTCAGCTGTAATTACCACTATAGTAGCCGAATGAATGAATATACCAATCTCATGCACCGATAAGACTTCCGAATCCGGAAGCTTTGGCGGTTGATTAACCGAGTATTTTTGGAGGTTAGCCTCAACACACAAGTACTTACTACTCATTCCTTGCAGACCTGCCTCGCCTTTCCGTCAGCCACAGCTCTCAGTTTCTGGGACTCAATTTATCGTTATGGCCCGTCCTTCTTGAGGACTCAGGACAAAAAAAAACCGTCTTATGTATGCTTTCTGATGTTGAAAAACGAAGCATTGCCTCTCAAGCGATTAGACCTTCCACAACCGGCTATTTTGAGAGTGCAAAATGATGCATAACTACGCGAGTATTTTAACTTATGTTTTAAAAAGACGGGATTGCAGCCATGGTACTAAAAGACTGTGCCAGAGAACTTGCACCTGCTCTATGTAAAGCCTTCAACAAGTCGCACTCCCAGAAGACGTTTTCTTGTTGCTAAAAGCCGATTCATGTTTCGTTTGAGGTATGCTGCTCGCGGTTAATGGCTATGGTAGATTTTCCTGTGAATTATCAAAAACCCTCACTATGATGAAGAAAATGGGAGAGTCTCTAGGGAAAGGTTTTCCAAATGCACAGGGAAATTATCATAGCTTTTCAAAACCACTCGTTTTTGTGAATTTTTAATTTTGCCTCTACAGTTATGTAATCTGAACGTCTGAATTAAGAAACATAAGCTTTGGATGTTTGTCATACTCTCGCACAGTTTACCTGTAACCGTAATAAGTGTCTTCCATCTCACACCCATTCGTTTTCTTGTAAGATCTATTTTTGGAGACAAAGCTTAGTATAATTGAAAAATATTTTCGTCTAGACGGTCACGGTTTGTAACGTTTATTTGAGGAATTTTTCACCCAAACTGTCACCAACTTCAAAGCATTCAACTGAACGGATTTCATAAGCTATCAAAAAATAATGTTCGAAGGAAAGCTTCCCTTTCAAAAGTTCCATGATGAGAAATCGTTTTTGTTCCTATTTTTAACTTACCTCTATATGATACAAGATACGAGTAGGTATACAGTATACAAACTGTACAAACAATTTGCAGAATTAATGCAGACCAAAGTCGTTATGGAATTGAAACTGTGTCCGTTCAAGTGATCTACCCAAACCCGTCAGCTACGTGCCTTTTCAAACTATGTTCAATTAAATTTCTCCAGAGTGGTCAGCTGCAGACTACAGTCACTGATGGAGCTCTTCTCTGTATCTTTTGACTATTTAATTGATGATAGCAAACCGCAGCCAGGAGAAGAGAGAACATTCAAATTATATGGAAACCACTACTTTGAGTCTATTAAGCTCAATTAAACCATCAGCAAGGTGTTCCTGATATCCTACCTATTATGGGTACATATGGATAGAGAAAGAGTTCCTTTCTTCTTGTGAATCCTTAAAGTCCTTTTTTGTGCCAGTGCGACGTGTATGTTCTATTTCTTTCGCTACCGTTGGTGGCTAAATTCAAATTCAAACACTGCCAGCGCAGAACAAATTAGATTTAGTTCAAAGTAGATGTATATCCGTATTGGCATTGGAGTTCATACAATTCCTTGGCGAATGATGTGCAGGACTGCAGGGCATGCAGCTCATATGTATACGTTTACGTGTGTGAACGGAAGTTAAAGTGAGAAATGACTTTAATAATAATTTAACTTCATCGGTGCGGAACATAGGAGTATTATGGTGCACACCTTTTCGTATATGTGGTTTTAGCTTATGCAAATCCTTGAAGGTTATTTTCACACGAGCTCACCTCAAAGATATTTGTGAACTCAACTATTCAGTGTTGGGAAGTCGAAATGCATTTAGGTATGCATTACTAATTGTACCGAAAATTAGGGCGACAGTCACGCTCGTTCTGATGAGAATAATTACTTTTGATGTAATCAAACCGAATGATAGTGGGTTCCGTATCAATTGAATTCGGTTGTGTATGTTAGTGACACAAAGCTGCACGAAATGCCTATAGCTGGAAATGGAGAAGTGTGCTGAGTTTACCCACATGTAACTCGTAGTCAATATTTAATTTCGGATTGATGATTCAGACGAGCCCAATAATTAATACATCTTTTGGTATGCTGAATCAGAACTAACCACTTTTTATTCACTTTAAGTTCGCGGAAGAAGATTTCATTCGGAGGCAAGAGCATCTGAGAATCTCTAGTGATACATATTTCATTTATGGGTCGATGGAAGGTTCTGCTATAAATTGCTAAGAACATTCGTGGAAGAATTAAATGCGAGCATCTGGGGGAAGGTTTTTCGAAAGTTTCACGCACTAAGCAATTTTTAGAAGATATGTGCGGTGGCACATTATTCCTCTTCTCTCTACTTTCAAGTAAAACGTTCGCTATAAATTCATCTAAGGGAACGGGTTTTTTAATTGTACAGAAACAAAAAATGTGAACTGGTTGATAGTTTTCCTTGAAAATGATTATGAAAACAGTTTCGGAACTTAACCTACTTTCTGCATCTGTATATTAAGGAAGTGTCGATAATGATGAGGAAAGTTGTTGTGAGGTGCTACCCCAATAAAGGCGATCTTTTACTATTATTATAGTGTCCATTCGTAGTCGAAAGGTAATGACCATTTTGCTGTCGTGCCTTTTCAAACTGTGTTCAATTAAATTTCGCCTTAGTGGTCAGCAGACTACAGTCTCGGCACATGCCTCTGATCTACATTACAAGCTTCGCCTTGAACAGGTGCACGGAAGGGTTTGCTTCTTTGACTGTTCGAATTTGTTAAATACCATTTGTAGAATATGTTGAATAAAGCATGCACACTCAGAAAGCTACAGAGCTACGATAGCCCTACATAGCTGTCACAGCCTCTCAAAAGTCAAAAGATTTGTAGTACCCCAGAGCTGTCATAATCTCATAGCGAGCTTGTGAACCCAAATGAGACGCTGAGAAAGCCTAGTAAAAGTATTCCAATGCCCCCATAAACCTTGGCGGATGTTTTAGCCTTTTTGAAGCATTGTAAGCCATTCATACTTAGCCTGAGTTAATAAAAATTTGGATAGCTCAAAGCTATCTCTTGAAACCTGGCTAATAACTGCATAATATATTCGTCTTTATCTGTTGAAGGGGCAATATGAAAAATACGTAAATTAACCTTAGTATAGCAACAAGGGTGATACAGTACCCCAACGAAAAAGCTCTCCATTTCACACATTCCCGGAATGCCATCGCTCTCTTCTTTTCTCTATTCTCTAATTGACAGCTGAGCTTTCAGTTCTGGGTCACAAATTGCTGCTTTAGGTCGTACTTTTTGTTTTACAGGCATGTCTGGGGTGACATGTCTCCCATGTATATGGTCCACATTTATAAAAAGCTGCAGAGAATCTTGTCAACCCCGATTTCACTTGACAATTGACGAACAGTTGGTAGCGTTTCGTGGGAATTGCACTTTTCGCTATATATATATATAGCTTCAAAGCCCAATAAAAAGCCGTAAAATTAAAGAAGCGGTTAAAATGTGCCTTTTGTCCAAGAAACCGTTACAGAAAAGTTAATACAGCTCGCGGAAATTGCGTTTGCATACTCTGTTTTGAATTCAAAAAAATAATAAATAAAAAAATAAATACTTGAAAAGATTTTCAAGCTCTTACCTGGTGAAATCAATAACAAGTCTGAACAGCACGATATCTTTGAGAGGATTGCTTAGAGCTTAGACCAACACAGAGCTGTCAAAGCCGCATGTCAGTTGTTATACCTAGAACGACTCAGTTGTATACACTTATGCTACGAGCCCGGACAACCTTACCCTGAGCAGAACTGTACATAAAAGAGCTATCATAGCCGTGTGACAAGGCTTGTACCATAGCGACTAGTTAACGCAGCTGATAAAAGGTTGCTGTAAACAAGCATAGCAGGCTTAGCGAATAACAGGACATGGTTCTACGGTGTTCACACACGACCCTAATTAAGTTCGTTAACAACCGCAGTGGCTTAGTGTGTTGGACTACTAAGCGAGGGGTCCCAGGTTCGAATCCTGCAAAAACCCAAATTCCAACTCAGGGTTTTCTCGCTGCGCCACCTCTCGAGAGTAAAACTGTCTTGAAAGAGCTTCTCAAACGGCCGTTTGGAATCGGCATAAAATTGTAGATCCCTTCCATTTTTTTCCAAAAATTAAAAAAATTCACACAAAACGAATGGTTGCGAGAAGCTAGGCCCAGGGTCCCTACATCAGACCTGTTGCGCCAACTATTATTATTATTATTAACAACCGCGTCTTCAAGAGCTATGGTAACTCTTTGTTGGCTTCAATAGCCTCGACTTGGGAATGACATCCAAGATGTGGGTAAACCTGCCAAGCTATGGGCGTACAAAACAAATTTTCGGCTTTGTTACCCATAATATTTTTAAAAATAGATTTCTCGCACTTGGTAATCACATTCAATACTAAAACTTAAGAGTGTAAAGTTTTATTTAATAATTTTCAACAATATCACCGAAAGTTGGTACAGGTAGATATACCTAACCCAATCAATTCCAAAATTGCACAGCCTTCTGTATAATTGGAAAATTGTTCAGCCATTTGCATTTTCAATTTGAATAGTCAAAGTTGCTCCTGCAATAGGTCATGCAAATCCCAAGAAAAGCCGCACTTCAAGTCCCAAAATTCTGTTAAATGCGATTTTCTCGAAACATCCTCCGCATTTAAGGTATGCAAATAGCACACGGAAAACTTTTCCCTTCTCTATCTATTTGCATTCACTTAGAAACTCTCTGCTAAATGATAATAAAACTGAGATTTACTATACAGAACCTACACTCTATAGCTATACACACACGAAGATTTCTCTTTCGGCAGTCCTCTTTTTCTTGCATGGAACTATTCCGAATCCAAACGATCCACCTAATTGAGATACAATTTTCCACTTCCAATTCAATTCGAATCCCTTTCGGGAATCCTTCAGAAGAAGAAGAGATATATCAACAGTATAATTAGAAAGGGTGGAAAGTTAGGTAGGTAGAAATGAAATGTTCCCGAAAAAAAATTTGTCGCCCTTGTCAGCTGGTCAAAAGTCCTATGAAAACAGCGACAAACAAAAAAACAAACACTCCCAGACGCCCAAAAATACCTTTTCTTTTGCCATTATTTGTAAAATGTCAAAACAATAAAATGGTGCGGCCCTTCCTCTTAGCCGAACATCAGAGTGGCCTAAGTCTGCACCGCATTGTAAATTAAAAGCGAAAATAATAATCTCCATCCCCTTAGCGCTGGGGCTTCCTGTCTTGGACGTTTTCCATTAGCACTTCATATTCCGTAATAAAGTGCAAAACAACTCATTTCGGCCATACCACCACCGATGATTGCGAAGGGGTGAAAAGTGTGTTGGTTACAGGAATCCCCTCCTCTGGCAGTTGAGCCACCTCATTCAAGTGAGACTTTTAGTGAATCTCCCACCAAAAGTAACACCACATGCGAAGTCCTTTAAATATTGCTTAGACTGACATTAGCCGCAGACGAGCGCATTTTCCCGACCAATGTTCCCCTTTAAATGAAAGACATCCGCAGTAGCGCCATCTGGGGGAAAACTACGGCAAAACCCCCAATGCGCATGAGATTCTCCATTGTTCACCACACCGAGGTGGAATGACGCTCTTGTTTGTGGTTATTTGCAGATAAATCTTGGGCTGTGCGTTTTCTTGTGATTTGAATGAGGAGGGAAAAACAACAGCAATATGGGTCACCACCGCATACACACGCGAACGCCCAACGCCCAACATAGATACCGAGCTTTGTGTGGTCTACGAAACTCTCTTTGGCATTCGCTCCAGTAACTGGGATAATTGAATGGTGTTCCATATACCCAGTTCTGGATGCATGATTGATTTTATTACAGGACCTCAGCGAACTGCCGCACACTAAATCTAAAAGTCCGCCATCGCTGCCGACAACTACAAAGACGGAGCATAATCATGATGATGAAACAGAGTTTGCTGTCCAAAAAAAGCTACAGAGTGTTGTTGATTTCAAGGTTGAGGGGGCTTTTCCGGCACCTGCCCGCCTGATAGACAGGGGCCCTAAACAATACATTATTTTCGGGAGTAACTTGAGCACCTCGAGCGTTCGGCTTATACGCAATCTTACTTTGTTTAATAAAAACAAGAGCTTAGAGAGAAACTGTCTGTCATGTAACTTACATAGCTATATACGAGTTTTTATCAGTTTTGAGTCTAAATTTTAGCATTGGATATATTTCCCGTACAAATTTCGCAATTGTCGTTTGTCGAGACTTAATTTTGTTATTAGTACGACGCAAGGACTTTGGGACCAACTGGTGTTGTCATGATAACTCTCTGTGACAGAAACATAATTCCAATTAAAAAGGAGCAGCTTTCCAATATTTACAAGAATTTTAGTTTCATTGTAGCATATAGATTTCGTAAAAATGCCAAAATGTGTGTTTGTTTGTAATTTTGTGACTCTTAGAATGACGCGCATATTGATCGTCCTTATACCTACCTTAATCGATACACAAATTCCCTTGCATACCTACGTTTCGAGGGTGTTTCCCTAATTCCCGTAGGTACTTTTCCTGAGGGATTTCACCAAGCAAGACAATTTGAGACCACTGAACGCATAATTATTATCTATGTATAATAAATTGTGTGAAAAATGTAGAGTAGTTCATCAATTGAGAACGGCTTGGCCGATTTCGCTCCAGTTGTTCTTCTGTTGTTCGTAATTGATAGGGGAAGTTTTTTTACGAAAGAAAATTTTGAGCAAAACCCTCTGGAAAAATCGAGAAATTGGAAAAATCGAAAATAAATTTTTCGTATGGAAAATGTTGAAAATTTTCTCTGCATTTGTTCCGGAATGACTTTTCAAATGGAAAAAATGGAAAACTCGTAGTGGAAATCTCGAAAAAACGTGGAAAAGTAGATTTTTTTTCCGAAAAAATTTTGCATTATATCGCATGGTTTGATGTAAGCGTAAGGGTGGAAAATTTGTTGTGCAGCTTGGAAAATTTCGTCCCTTAACATACATCAAAGCTGCTCGACTCAACGAAGCAAAATATTTAGTTAAAAAAAAAATTATTTTACGCCTAGCAAAGCAGACTGGGGTCCACTTATAATTCTCAAAACAAAACCCGGATATATATACGAATCTTCCACGTAATACTTGTGCGCATCTTAAACGTCACAAATTTGTATGTACATGTACAGTTGGTGAACTTCAAACTCCAACACCACTATACTGGTTTTAGAGTCTGCCACTGGAAATGAAACTTAAGAAATTAAATTCGTGGTTTATTTCGCACTGAATATTTGATTACTCCTAAAGGATCTATTTCGGTTTTATTGGAGCTCTTCAAAAAAGAAAGTCATCCATCTGCCGGATTTGTGTTGTGAAATGCATTGAACGAATGAACAAATTAAATCATTAAAAAGGCTTACATAAATACAACGGCTACAGTGAATAAATATAAATAGGTACTCGTAAAACAAGTAGGTTTTAATAGTCTTCAACACCCTTCACGGCAGTCGGTTCTCATTTCGGAAATCATGAAAACCCTATTCCTAAGGAACGTCCTATATTCAGGGTTGTCTCAAAGTATATATCCCCATCATCATCGGTGTTTTTATGGTAAAAGAGCGATCGCTCTCTGTGTTCGTTAGTGCTACCGGAAAAGTTCCCAAGTATACCTATTATATTATTACTAGCTGGTGCCCGCAACTTCGTACGCGGCGTGAGACTGTGTAATTTCCAATAAAAGAGATAATAATAGTTAAGTTTCAATACATGAGATAGTTATATTTTTTATGATAACTTTTTTACAAACTTCTTGAAATACAATATTTGAGGTTCTGTTGCCTAGAGCATACACGTATGCATGTTTACTTTCGCTGACTCGGGAAGGAGACACCTACCTATAATCGACCGTGCGAGAAACAGTCGTTGGTGAGGTCTACACCCGCTGTGCACAACGTCACAGGCCTGAGTCAAACAACCGATACCAACAAATTCGGCATAATTAATTTCCAAAAATCCACTTCTGATTTAATTTACTCACGGGGTATATGTGTTTCTTTGTAACGATGGGGTCCGACATTTTTCATCCGTTTTCTGTGATCTAACTCGTCTCATATTTCTAGATCTTGTTGAGCTTCGAGAAAGATTTGCCCGTTTTCTCGACGGCATATTTGTTTAAAATTAACAGTCTAACTAAAACAAAGCGGTGAACATTAGCCGTGTTTATTTGAGCTTCTACGCTATACTTGACACTTCGAGACTCGCAATAGTTGTTGTAATTGCGTGCTGAAAATCCCACTTTACTTTGCTTTGCTGTGATCGAAGCTAAAAAAAAAACAGGCCTATTGTCAATGTGAAACAATAAATCAAACAAATCTATTTAGGTACCTAAAACACTAATTTAAGAAAATTAAATTCAACAGTGTAAGTACCTACTAAAGTTCCACTTCCTAACTGTAGGTTTCAACGTAGGTAATATCAAAACAGCCACTAAAACAAAAGCCTTAACGGAAATTTGTATCCACAGTCCACACTAACAAAAAATCAAACAACATAATTCATATAATATCGTCTTTACTTCTTGAATTCTTCAATTCTTTACTGTAGGTATCGCCGTAGATAAACCATTAAACCAAAAACCTTAAACTCAATTTCCATATACACCACCATAATGTACGTTCATCAGCGCACGTCATCAGCCACCTGCGCATTTCCTCAGAAACATATTGTCGCTGTTGATTACATACACATTCACATTCACGTCGCATACTTCTCTATCTCTTTCGTTTCACTTAATTCGAAGAGAAAACACCACGCAGTTTTTTTTTCATATGAACGTGCTTGTGCGATGTGCGCCACCCAACCACCCCAAAGCAGAACGACGATCAAGAACCGCGGCTGCTGATAAAGTTCGATTTGAGAAAATAAATTTATTTTTTTCGTGTTAGATTTTAGGTTGTAGCTCAGCTTCTAGAGGACGTAGAAAGCTGATTGATGGCTTGAAATAACTATGAAAGTGTTGGCTCTCCTAAGTATTTTATTTTGTTAGCATTGATTACGAATTGTTTGAGTAATAGCGAGTTAAAAGCAGTAAAGTAAGGAAAAAAAAACACATTTTGGTCAAAAACGCTCCCAAAAATAGACTTGTCAATGAAAGGAATAGCCTATGACCTTCTCAGAATCTTAACTAACATTTGAAAAAAAGTTTCATCAAAATCTGTGCAGTAGTTCCTGAGATTAGCGCGTTCAAACGAAAAAAACTCTTCAGCTTTATAATATTAATAGAAGATTGTTTGTTTTCCTTTAGACTACAATGATTTTTTTTTAACCTTCCTCAAGAAAGCCCAGCTTGAGTCCTGTAAGCTATAAACAGACATAACTGGTCTATTCCGGACATAATTTTTTACTATACCACATATATTTTGTGGTCATATATGGAAAGGGACCTACAATTTCATGGCGAATGAGAACAACTGAATTGAGAGGCTTTTGCACGGCAGTTATACAATCGGAAGTTTGTCAGACGATCGATTTTGTTTTCTAACTATCTATTACTTTTATCTATTTGGTTCTTTTAATAGGTACTAAAAGTTGTTTTTCGCTCCTCGTTTGCTCTTGTTTCGGCTGTCACTCGTGGCGAACCTTAAGTTTTGGAGGCTTGTGGATGCTCTCAAAATTATTTATTTATTACAAATTGTTACATTTCATTATATAAATTTATGCCTACCCAGATCGAAGACAACATTTTTTCAATTGTAGGTATACTATTCTTGACTGAGTACGGGACTAGGTACCTACCTATACAAAAAGTTAAAAATTTTATTGACTGGCATGCAATATCAAATAGAAGTTTTGTAGGTTAGGAGCTAACGAGAGATTATGTTTCATCATTAAATTTGGTTAATATTGAACTTGGCTATCGCCAGTAGAGAACCCACATGCAAAAAAGGCTTTCAGCTCCAAACTTTTTGAGATTATCGCTAAAAGAAATCTCTCGGCCATCGGCCTACCTGTTACTGAGTGGCAAAAGTTCCGCGAGTCTGTTGCAAATACCTATTCGAACCTGAACCCCTCGCTTAGTAGTCCAACACACTAACCACTAAGCCACTGCGCCTACTCTCAAAGGGGTTAGCTATTTGAAAAAAAGATTTTCAGAACCTGGGCAACAAATGTCAGAATGTTTTCGAAGTTTAGACTCAATACAACATTTTATCAGTCTGCGGCCACAAATGACTTAAATTACTTTGGCAGTACCTACACCTTATATAAGCGAAATGTTTAAAGGACTAACACATAAGTAGGTACTAACTTGAGCAAATATTAGGTGGTTCACATGTACAGGTTCTTAACATGTTATATGTTAGATGATAAAGCACAAATAATAAGTGGATCTGGATACCGCCTATTCCAAACTGATAAACTTGGATTTTGGTCTAACTATAGATCCTCTACTTTCAGCAATCCATGCGACAAGCGCGGATGTGCCTATGTTTGTTGGTTCCCCTGCCCGAATATTTATATTTTATTTTGAGAAATTTTTCTGGTTTCGGGACTTGAAATTCAAAGACAGACCTACTCATCGCATTCGTTTTTCCTGCATTTTTAAGTAGGTTGCTCGTATAACCTGACTGCCCAACGCGTATCCCTGCTCTGTTTATATGAGAAGTTGTATGGTTGGTGCAATTTTTGGTACTGTATAATTGTTTCGCCAAATCGCCTCACACCCAAACGCGCACTCAATAGAGTTACATAACATGCATCGATGCCGCTTCCATTAACTCTAACATGGCGATAACCAATTTCCAAGTTACAACCCAGCAGCAGCTGTCGACACTACTACAGTAACAGGTGGTGTCTTCCTCCAGTTCAATCTAAGTTGTGTGTAGTCCTATAACCCACACTACAGCCACAAGTTATCGGTTCGCAGACCATGAACGCATCCTCACATCTCCACCACCTACTTCAAGTTAATTCCAAAATAGACAAATTTAATTCAATTTCACGTTCAAATTATTGATAAACTCACTGCTGGCTTTATTAAATCACAAATTTTGTTTAAAGCCGATCTCTTAACTGAAGAAGCCTTCTCCCTAACCCTGTAGTACCGTATTTCCCCAAGGATGGTAACGACCAACCATGATGTCATACCTTTTGTTTTATCCTGCCGTTATTTGTGGAACGTGATTTCATCAAAACTCCTTTGGAAACAGCGAATTTTTCTGTCACACTTCAATTATATTCCATTCCAATGGCGTTCAGATTCAGATATGTCGTTGTCCAAAGATGAAAATTGATTATTTCATTTCTCTTCAGCTCTGTTGTAGATTGTACCTGTACCATGGCCGTGTTCAAAAAATTGTGAGCACTCCATCTCTCCTAAAAATGTTCACAGCGTGGACTTTCCTCGACTATCGCCGGTCGGTGCTATTCAGGGTTTTTTTTTTTTTTTATTCGACAAGGATAATGATTCACTTATCGCGATCCATTAAACTGTAAAACGAGGATTTACGAGCGATTGAAAAAAAGAGAAAATATTTCTACCGGTGCAGACTATACAAGGACTTTCGTTTGAGTCTGAATGTTCCTCTGGATGGCCATCGTTTTGGGCGCCTGTTAAGGTTTTGCCTGTTCAGTGAACGGAAAAAGATGGACTCAATTCGCAACTAATTCGAAAGTATAAAAATGAGTTTGTGCATGGCGAAATAGCACGAAAGTTGAAAGTCTCACCAGTCGACGACCATGAGGGCGAATATTACGTTTTTCTCCAATCGATGGAAGTGGTTTCTCTTTCTGGTGTGCGAGGAATGTCAGCGACACGTGTCACGTGTGTCGCAAAAGGAATTCTCAGAATATAGCAGATGTGGAATTGTGGATTGGAATGCTGAATAATAATAAATGTGACATTTTGATTCAATTACTGAAACGCAGTTGGATACGAAGATTGATAACTTTTTCTTGCTTTGCTTGAGAGGGTCGGAATTGGGAAAGAATTGAAGGCCTCTATCGAGTGTAAACATAGGCAACGGGCAGATGCGAAAAGGTGGGTGGTTGGGAAATGTTAGAAAACTGTTAGTCATGGTTGAACTGCCATTACGCATTGTTGTGTTTTGATGTTTCGCGGTGGAAAACAACTCATATTTTAACCACAAGTTTGGTCAATCCTTGCATTTTTAACATTTTTATTCTTTATATTCTTTGTTTAACTTACATTTTAGACAAAAACGATTAAATCTACTTTAAAAGTAACATTCACCTTATTCTAGCTCACTGGCACTCAGCGAGGGATCTAAATTTATCAATATACTTAAAATTATTGCTTTTCGGACTAAAATCTATCTAGGTATATCTACGATTTGTTTTGTTTTTTCAATGAAGATGTGTTGCTTGACCCTAGGAGAATTATAAACGGTGATAAAACAAGTTTTTTCTTATGCCCGAAAACAGGAAAAGTCACATCTCCAAAGTGTCACTGGAACGTTTACCAAATCCAAATGGCCAAAGAAAAGGATACTATCACAGTGTTAGCTATATGATGCCTGCTAGCGGGGAGTTTCAGCCGCCTTTAGTAATGTTTCCATATATATTCGACTAACTGCCAATATTGTTAGAAGCATTCCAAAGGATTGGTTTTTAGGAAGAACCGAATCAGGATGGATGTGGAGCGAGACCTTTTACGAATATATTGCTAACTGCGTCGAGAAATGGATTGAAGAAAACAAATTTCCAAAACCTGTACTGCTGCTTGTAGACGGGTATAAGTCTCATTTATAGATGCAACTAAGCCAACTGCTCCATTCAAAAGATATTATTCTGTATTCTCTGCCACCAAACACGACCCATATCCTTCAACCAGCTGATGTCAGGGTGCTTAAGCCACTGAAACAAGAGTGGAAGCAGACGGTACGAGACATGTCTAACATAGGATAGTGTATAGAGAACCAATATTTAGCAACCGATTGCTCTTCATTTAGTATTTATTTTCGTACATATTTTACATTTTTATAGTGTGACAGAGTTTTCAATGTTTTATATTTTTTCATAGTCAAGTATCGCACAGTGCCGATACTACAGATAGGTGTTGACTTGTAAGGACTTCTGTACGCTTCTTAAAATTGTGCTTACGAGAAACCAAAATTTTCCGACTACCATATGAAACGGATTTCGAAAATGTGGACTTTATCCATTTGATCCAAATGCTGTAGACTATGGAAAGTGCGTTCATGAAATATTTGAAAAAGTGTCTACAAAATCTTGTGAAGCAATTGAACTTCTGCCTATTGAACAAGACCGGTATGCAATAACTTTATCGGTAATAGAAGAAATTAGAAACGAATTGGAAATAAATGGGATCAATGTTGACATAATTCTGAAAATCTTAGAAAGTTAAAAAAGGGAAAAGGAAAAAAATTCATCGAATGCGACAAATGAAAGAGCGGTTTCTAAGCGACACAGAAAAAACAAAACATTGGTTGTGACACTTGTCCTCGTTGGTATCACCTAAAGTGTAGCTTAATCAGCTTTTTAGAATACATTGATGCTACTATGAAATTTATATGTGATAATTATTGTCTAGATTTAGAAGATGCTTAAGTGGGTACCTACCTAATCTTATTATGTATAAGTGTTATTATTCATTCGTAATATGTGCATATTTAAAAATGTTTAAGGTAAGGTCGGGAGGTTTTGACACATTAACGAAAATTTGGGGATATCTAAAAATCTAAATACAATCTAACATTTTCAAAATTTATATAAGTTACAAGATAATTTTAGCAATATAAAAGCTTTAGTGATTTATCGATATAAATAGATACTGTTAACAGAGTTGTAAAGGTTTTTTCCAGAACTTTACAAAGTGTCAATTCCCCTTACCATGAAGGAGGTATATTTTGAACTGAATTGGGCATTAATTTGTCAATAATCCTGTTTTTTTTTTTTTTTTTTTTAGTTTGAATATTTAAGTGGTACATTTAGTAAACATTTTTTGGATTTTTGGGGCAGCACTGCTTATCGACTCTGTTTTGTTTTGAATTCGCGGTATACTATAATAATCATTTTTAGTGTCCAGGCTAAATTTTTCCAAATCACAATGGCGAAATTTTCCATACAAAAATGCATATTGTGACCTAGAAAATATTTAGTGTGATTATTAGTAAATCGTTAATGGCATTCTCAACACTTGTTTCATCGATGTTGCGGTGAGGATTTTTGTTCTTGTAAATATTTGGCATTTTTTGCATTCTAAAAAATAGTAAGAAGTTGTTTTACTATAAAATTTATATTTTGACTCATAAATTGGGATTTGACACTCTGTCAATTCCTCCTTCAGCACAAATGTCAAATCCTTCTTTTTGATAACTTTTGGGTCTAACACAAAAAAAAAAGCTTTTGTTTATTAGTGATTTTGAAATGAATGAATGTGCACTGCATTGCACTTTCAATGTCAAAAGCTACATAATTTAAATATAACAGTTGGATTGCTTACCATAAAAGTAAGATGAAATAGGCACAAAAATAAAAATGTTGTCCTCTTCGCTTATCTCCTAGACCACAGTGATTGTTTATTTATCACCCAAACAAATCGTTCTAGTTTCGTGCTCTTTTTAAAGTTCCGTACCCAAAGGGAAAAAACGTAACCTTATTAGTTTCGCTCGGATGTCTCTCCGTCTGTCTGTCCGAACCCACTAAGCCAATTTTGTTACCAGGTCTATCTCAAGAACCGATTGACATAGGAGGCTAAAATTTACACACAACATCCGGTATAACCTCTAGTTAAACGACAAATACCAATGGAAGGAATACATCGATTGGTTTTGGATTTATTAGTAATCTGGTCAAAAAAATATTTTCATTAGCCCAAAAAAAGGTTTATTTCTTGATGCACAAAAAAATACATAAATTCCTTTTTTGTAGATCATGTTCTTATCTATATATGTACTGAATACTGTTTTGCCGAAAAGTTAATAGTTTACAAGATATTTTCAAAAAAGGTAATTTTACCATGTAAAATACGTTGCTCTCATAAGTTTTAATCTCTATTACGCAGTTGTGCACAATTGACCCCATCAAAGACAGAAGAGAGTCACAGGGTTCCCGCTTGCTAATTTCGTTGGGGAGTATAATACATTTTTTTGGGGAGTACAGAACAAAATAAAAGTAATATATTTTTAATCAATAGTTTTTAAATGGGACAGGTCGCATACAGAAAGGAAAATTGGCGTGGGTTGGGTACTAGGTAATAATTAGAAAATGAGATTCATGTGCGAGTAATTTTTGAGAGTAAAAATATTAAGTTGTTAAATTAAACTAAATTGTGATGAATTCATGAAGAGGGGAAAGATTGAATGATATAGATTTCAAATAATATCTGATGTGTTGGACTTAAGCCAAATACGGAACCTTTGGTGCGCGAGTGACACTCGCACTTGGCCGGTTTTTTTTTTGTTTATACTTCTACCTTTGTTGTATTATAAATTTAAAACTGAATTTTTAATGTTTTACTATATAATATTATATTAATGGATTTTGACAATTGAACCAAAATTATGTAAATGTACCTACTTACTCCTACATGTGATAACAAAATAAAAATTGTTTTTTATTGAACAATTGCTAAATCTATTAAAAACGAAAATGTTAAATTTATTTGGATGGATACTGATGCAAAAATTTGACTTTTTCGAAAAAAAAAATATTTTAATTTCAGATACATGAATCTAATTACCTACATTCAGCTATTTTATTTTCAAACATGAAATTAAAAAAAAAAAACTTGTTGAAGTTGCCAGGTAAACTAGTTATCATGCATCAAAGTAGGAAAAAGAGTTATGTGGCCGGGTACTGGTACACTCACCCTATATCAATGATTTATTTTTTTTTTTTTTTTTTTTCAATTTTCAATAAACTTTAGATAACTTAAATTCTATATTATTTGTTGTTAATTCTGGCATTCTGAGCCATTCATGGTCGAACTATAAGCAATACCGAGGGCATTTTAAAACTCATCCAGTCCTTCGTGCAGTCCTTCACGTATTTTTGTTCCGTATACTGTACAACCAAAACCACCCCTATCTATGGTCTTGGTCTGGTTAGTTCGGCCCAAAAATGTTCGACGAAGAAAAAGGTAAAATTATTTATTTATAATGACTGGTATCCCTTTCGCCCGTATACGATATCCGGCTGGATGTCGGCGATGATAAAGAAGCTTTTAAAATTGCCACACCATGAAAGTGGCATCATTGCAAATCATTTGAATACCCTCTTCTGGCATACGAACCGCCGAGCAATCGCTAGCCCAGAATTGGCCCATTCTATCCAAACCCAGGAGCCGTTTGTTGTTGATTATCCTGGTGAGGCCCAGCAGCAAACTTTCAATGGGAATCAATAATGTTGACTCTGATTGAAAGATAAATGGAAGAGAATATTCAATTGGACCGGTGTGCCATTCATCTTTCGTCCTCGTCCACTATACCTCGGGATGGGATAGATAAATTAAATGATTGTGCGGTTATTAGAACATTGGGTGCTGCGGATATCTACTTTTGATGGTGGTCCCGGTCAATGTAAATAAATTGGGAGAGCTACAGAAGCATACAGGAGTACTGGCGAAGGATTAGACCATAATTAATTTGCTTGTTTTGGAGTCGATTGATGTTGATTTTTTTTTTTTTTTTTCGAAACGAAAATGGATGTTTAATTGTGGATAATGGAATTTCTTTTGAAAGGTCCGTTGTTTGCGGTCTAAAGTGAATTTGATTAAGGGGTAGCCTATATATTTGCGATCAAATTTGAGTCTGTTTGGCGTAGTAGTCCTGTTTTTTTTTTGCGTTTCGAAATGAATGGAATGAGGGGGAGGAGAGTGGAAAACCATTAGAAATATAAACCGAAAGGGTTGAGTGCCCTCTTGTTCGTTATTCATGTAATTATTCTAAAATATCCTTCCTTGCACCTAAGGTAGGAGTGGATCTACTTCACTTAAGTAAATGATGTGGTTGGCAAAAGCGCCGAGATGGGAAAATATTTGCACTCCGCATGTAGCGGTTTCCAGCGCTGTGGCTTTGGTATTATGCTGAGGGTTTTCTTTTGTTTCCCGACCGGAGGTGAATTAATTTTATGTGTTTTTAATATTTTAGGAAAACTGGTGTAAGTTTTTTTTCTGTTTCGTCATTTTTTGTTTAATTTTAGCTAAGTGCTTGGCAAACATCCATGTGATGGTGGTGGATGTCTTGGGTGCATGTATTGCGTTAAATGTTTGCACAAGTCTAGTTGATTAACATAAAAATTAACGGAACATGTGAGAATCGCCTTTGGATGCGTCGGAAGAGGGTGAGAAAATGGGTCCTTGTCAATGTCACAAAGGTCACCGTCGAATATGTGAAGTAAACCGCTAGGGTTACCACAATATTGCTGTTGCAAAATCGAATTGTCTTTCGCGCCTCTTCAATCTCCTCCGGGGGTTTTAGACCAGCGTCCAACTCGATGAATTTGGCCTCGATTTTGAAAATATACTCTCGATTCCAAAGGTGTAGAAGAGCGTTGTATGCGTTGAAACACATTTGCATGGATGTGAGGAAATCATTGATTTGGATAGCTTCCGGCCAAGCCATACTCGTAGCTCAATATGTAGGGAGAACGGCAGAACCAGTATTGATTTGAGCAGGAGAGGGTAAATGGTTCAAGGGACTTTATGTTTATCTGGCAGCATGATGACAAAAATACGGAAGCAATAAAATAGGCATTTAGAGGTTTTGTGCCGTTGTTGGTTCTTGGCTTTGTGGAAAATTTGCCAGATTGATCTCTAGACTGTGGAGACGTCCTGATTTTGTGTCAGAGCCGCTGCTAGGATATTGGTGCTGGAAGAAAATATGTTACATATTTTATGCAATCTCCAGCAGTATGATATAAACTTACACTTGTCTTACACAAATAAAGCTGTTGGAATTGTTCCGCTTGGAGGACACTATGCGAAGGGCGTATATTCCTATCCGCTTCTCATCGGAATTGTAACGCTTCCTCTTTGAATAGTTAACAACTGGTATACCTATATGTGCTGTCAATAATAAATCAAGGGTAGCCCCCATTGCTCCTGATTCTCCTTAAATAATAAAATCACCATTCTCTATAAAATGTGTTTTAAAATTCCCACTACATATTGTGAATACAGGCTCAAACTCCCATTTGACGTGACCGAAGGTACTTATATCTGTCTGATTCTTTATTATTATTCCAAATGGTTGCTGTATACAAGATATATGTTAACTCAAATCTGTTGAACATACTACCCAAATTAGAGTGGGTTTATTTTTATTTATTTTATTTTTATTGTAGTCACGCTCGCTCTGCTTTATTGAGGTTGTTTTCATAATTATTTCTTAATCTTTTGTAATTTCTCCTTCTTCATTATGTCCTGTCATTACAAATTTGATGTGATCTCGTATTTCTTCAATCTTTGTCTCTTCAACTGTGGTGTAAAGCATTTATTTGTGATTCTATTTATCACAGTTCTTTCATACATAAAACAATTAATAACACTCAATATTTAGGAATCAAATAATATGTCCGACAAAATCTACGATTGTACTGAGATTATTTTTTGCACTTCTTCTTATTGCCTGGTTAAATGTAAATTTATTTTTTTAATAGTATCACAAGCTCGGAGCAATGCAAAGGAATGTGCTCGCATGGGACTCCTTCTTAACAGACGACATTGCATGCGCATGCATATCTCGATATTAGATTTTATTCTTATAAGCAGTAAATATGAAGTAATCGGCCCTAGCGAGGTATCCGTCGGAACGGAACATTCTCCGCAACGCATACTCTGTCGGAACAGGAAATCGCATTCGAGGTATCCGTTCTCGGAAAAAATAATTGAAATGCGATGACGCATTGATGTCACATCCTTGTATTGTTTGGTGCTTGGTTTTTCGCTAGATTTTGCACTGGAAACACAAATCTAGGCAATAAATACAAACAAATGCGTTGCTATATTGTTTATTATTTATTTATTTATCACTTTACTGCAAATCGTGAATAAATTCCGCGACTCATTCTACTCGGAGGATATCGTAGACAAATTCCGCAACCAATTTCTCTCGGAGGATATCGGAGCCTAGGTCTCAAAAATTTAACAAGAAAATGCACTTCAACGTAATTCGCCGATATGCGTTGCAAAATGCCGGAACAATTCTCCGAATCGTATAAAATCGGAGAATTTTCCGTTCCGACGGATACCTCGCTAGGGCTGAATGCCTTTTTCTCCCACCAACTACAAAATCAATCATTCTATCTTAAAAAATGGTAGAATTACGTCCTAGTTTCGAAATTATTTTCCTTATATAAAAAATTCTGTAAAAGTTTAAAGTTAATTTAAATTGCATAGTTTCAAATTCATAATTTGAAATAATTCAAATATATTCGTATACTTTGGTGTACAAAACTCATTTCTTAAAACAAGAAATATTTGTACGTTTAACAAATATGATATTTGTTAAAAATTATAATTATTTTCTTGATTCATTAAATGCAAATAAAATAAACTTAAATGAAGTATAATTTGATAATTCTTAAACTGTCGCTATTCTTTATGTTGAAAATAAATTTCTTTCCGTGTTGGCTAAAGACGACGCTAACTAGTGGAGCCTATTTGCCAAGGCCCAGTTCCACCCTTACTGTGCCACCCAATCAACTATATTCACTGCAAATCTTACCTATGGCCAAATGCAAGTCCAATCGATTAAAGTTTAAATTCAGCTGTTTCATTTATTTTAATTTTATTGTGTTTTATATATTTGGTGTTTTTTATATGGCTTCAAATACCGACTGCTTTACATTTTTGCCTGTCAAAATCACGTGTTCATTGTACACGACCTCTAAAATTGAACATATGCTACCATCAGCCAAAAAATCCAAATGCCATTTTCTAGTCAATAAAGGCAGGGCGCTGTCACTCAGCACTCGAACCATATAATTAAACATTTTCACATTTTCCAGCACAGGTGCGAAATTCGTCTTCAGTCAATTGCTTTCAATTAAAAATTCAGCTCTCCTTCCCTATAAAAGCAAGCGTGTAGTCTCTTCCTGTCACAATTCGACTCGTAAACGTGGTTAAGATGGCTACAAAGTCAAAATCACCCCCCGACGAACAGTTCTTTACGAGGCCAAGAACCAACGACGGTACTAGAACCCTGTTCAAGTGTTTTTTCCTTTCGGGCATTATAATGCCCAGCAAATTCAAGGCAGCCTATGTCTGTTTTTCTGTCATAGTTAACATCTTAGTCGGGTTGCTGCCGCTCTCCTTCACCCTGAGCTATTTTGTTGGTTCGGAAAAACTGCAGATAAATAATTACCTAACTTCGATGCAGATTTGCATCAATGCATACGGTGGCGTTAGTCGGTTCTGTTTCATATTTTTCAATCGGCATAAAATATTCAAAATCGAAGCCATTTTCAATAAGCTTGACGCTCGTATGAAATACCCGGAGGAGTTGCAAGAGGCTCGCGATACTATTCGGTTTGGAAATAGTATTGTGGCCTTATTCTTGACGGTTTACTACACGTATTCGACGGTAACAACTCTGGGGGGACTCTATGCGGGACGGCCTGCCTATGGGGTGTACATTCCATTTCTGAACTGGCGCGAATCACCGCAGAAGTTCTACGCTCACAGTCTGTTTGAGAACTTTTGGATAAACGCAGCGCTCATGCATCAAGTGTCCAATGATGTCTACCCGGTTGTCTATTTGGGGATATTTAATGGATATATGAAAATCCTGATTATGAGAGTTCTGCGAATCGGTACGGATCCGTTGTGTTCACCTGAGGATAACAAGAAGGAGCTGATTCGTTGTGTTCTCGATCATAAGGATATTCTTGAGTGAGTTTCTTATGGAATATGTTTACGTATCTACTAATTATTGGCGTGCATTTTCTAGACTGATTCAAACTATAGAGCCGGTCATATCGATGACCTCTTTCATTCAGTTCCTGACATCATCGTCGGCAATGGGTACCACACTTATCAACATCGCAATTTGCAACGATAATTACACATTATTCGGATCGCTAGCGCATATGTGCTGCCTGGTAATCGAGATATTCTGGATCTGCTACTATGTCAATGTTTTGATGGATACGGGTCTTCGCTTGCCAGAAGCCATTTTCCACATGAACTGGGTGGATCAGGATCAGGAATTTCGTCGAATGTGCATTTTCTACATGCAGCAGGCTCAGCAAGAGATTAGTCTATATGCTGGGAAGTTATTCCCAATATCGCTGGACACCTTTGTATCGGTGAGCTTGTTACAAAAGAAGAGTGGCGATTTTTTAGCAGTCGGATAGGACAAGGCTTTAGAATTAAAAGTGCTCCTTAAGCTTTCTGTCTGGTGGTTCTAAAATTAGCCAACTAAAACTACTTACATTTTGATATAAATTTTTGTTTCGATTCTAGATTATGAAGTTCTCGTTTTCGGTGTACACCTTGTTGACTACCATGGACTTTGCACATTGATTCAATTATTTTCTACAGATGGACTGCTTGTTCAACAGCAGCGGCACAAATGCACAGTGTTCGGGATAGTCCCATTATTTAGCAATTCTACATTTGACTCGACTTTTACTAAGTATTTCTATGTTTTGTGAGTTGTATTTTAAATAAATAAAAATCTGACGTTACTTGTTCAAGCCTTAGCTTCTCACGTCTATTCCATTTGTGTGGGCTTTTATTTCTGGGGTGAACGAAAGGGGAAAACAATTCTATGCCGTATCAAAACGGCTATATTGAGAAACTCAAATTCGAGCTCTAATGTGTCTAAGCCAGTAATCTCAGATTGGGGGGGAGAGTCGGAAATTCTGTCGATTTTTGCTAACAAAAGGAAAAATAAAATTTTATTTTAATAAAGTCTTGGAAAGACTACACTATTTTTAAATAAAACAAAAACACGAGACAAACTGTCTACTTCCACTTTGGCTGGAATTTTGGACATAAAAAAATTATTTAAGAAAAAGGATTATTATGACTTTTTGGTAGAAAAAGGATCCTTACGACTTCACAATAGTGCAATGTACAAACCTTAAGGTAGGTACCGATATATATATTTTTAAATATAATTCCTTTTATTTTTTGGTTTGCTTATTCTAAGATATTTAAATAAAAAATAAAATGTTAAAATAAAGATTAAATAAGGGTTTTTGTTTTTTGGGGGAAAAAAGGTTTTTTTATTTTTGAAAAAGGGAAAAAAATATTGTTTTGTGCTCAGCTGAAAAAAGGGGATTTTTTTTCTTTAATCTGGGATCCCTGGTCTAAGCTAAAAAAGAAACACGAACTTTTTTATAGCAGTTCAGTTTCTAAACTCTCTGACTGAGCAAGCTGAGTAAAAGGCTGGTTACACATTTTGTATACACTTAAGCTTAGTATCCGGCTCGCGCAAAATTTTAGCGTTCCTAGTCTCCACTCCGTTTCTCCACAGCAACGATTAATGGAAGCTAAATTCTTAAATGAGATATAGATGGGACAAAAACAATTATTATTTGAAATTCAAACTTCATCGCAATACTTAAATGTCCGCAAAACAATGCATACAGGAAAAATTTAACAAGAGGTTATTTTTGCTGCAGCAGCTGAAACAATTTCTATAGTAGCAAGTAGAAGACAAAAATTTCCTTCGTGTCGCGTAAATCCATTTTTTTTTAAACAAAAGGACGATTTGCAAAGCACCTTAGATTATTTGAAGCTAAAAGAAATGAATTTCCGATTTACATTAATGCAGTATTTTTAATTTTTGGATTTGGAAGCCAATCCAAAAATTTATGAGGAGAACTTCCAAATGTGTCCTTAATCTTTTCAAAATCTGTTTACCCGAAAAACATTCGAGGCCAAATGAAAGCCAAATATCGCTATTCTGATAGAAGTCCTGTTTTTAAAGCTTCGGAGCAAAGTAAAGTAGGATTTTTAGCACACAATTACAACCACTTCGCTCTACTTGGCACTTCGCGACTCGCAATAGTTATTGTAATTGCGTGCTGAAAATCATTCTTTACTTTGCTTTGCTGAGATCGAAGTTTAAAAAAACACACCAAGAGTATGTAAAATAAATATCTCGCAAAACAACATATCTGTTTTGGATTTGCGTTTGCTTTTATTTTTCACGCAAATATTCTCTGTTTTCCTCCACAAAATTCATAGCAAACTCACAACCAACTTTTTTCTCCGTTTCTTGTGTCAAAATGTATCTTCGATTTAATGTACCGGACTTTTATTTCGGTAGCTTAATGAGTAGAGACTTTTCATCGGCCCATCTATATTAAGTAATGAATTTAGCGTGCGAACAGAATACTGTTTTGCTAAACTGCACCGCAAAATTTGATCTTTTGTAGACATTTTAATGCATTCCAGGCTTACAGTCACATTTGACAGGAACAAAAAAACAAACGTTCAGAGCACGGTCAGTACCTAGACCTACCCAAAAACGAACCACCAGACACGCTGACAAACTTCAAAATTGAAATCACTTCAATTGAGTTCGTACTGAAAGTTGTATACATTTATGCATAAATGCATGCGATTCACTTCTGCAACCTAGACCAGCGTTTCCCAAAGTGTGCTCCGCGGAGCACTTGGTGCTCCGCGAACGATATCCAAGTGCTCCACGGAAAAAAAAAATAACAAATAACAAAATTCCATAACACTAGTGAGTAGTTAATTTTGTGCTTTTGAACTTGTCAGAAATATTTCCGCTAACAGAGAAACGTCTTCCCAGTACAAATTTAGTTCAATTAGCGTTAGCGGCAATGGCGTGTTTTAAATGCGTCCAATAGATACGGTTTTTGTTCGGTCGGTATTCAATTATTGCACTTGCTACACATACATAGCTGCGAAAAATAGCATAAGTGCAAAGAAGTGCTCCGCGAGGAATTTTTCACCTAAAAAGTGCTCCGCGACTAAAAAAGATTGGGAACC
Source organism: Cheilosia vernalis (assembly GCA_949126925.1). NCBI lineage: Eukaryota > Metazoa > Arthropoda > Insecta > Diptera > Syrphidae > Cheilosia > Cheilosia vernalis. Next base: position 49,123,770 of record OX421360.1, read on the forward strand.
GCTGACCTAGACAAACCATTGGTGCGCATGAAGTCGTTTCAAAGTTTTCCTCCACAATCTGATATCTGTCCACAGGTCTGACTGTTATACATATTATTACAAACGTCCAAAATAAAAATAATTCTCTTTAACAGTGGATCTGTTCACTGCTAACTATTAGCATTAAATGTTAGAGAATTCGACTTTAATCGTCGGCAGCACCAATGTCGCAAATGAGAACGCATTCCTCGTACAACTCTCAGTTTATTTTCTGCAACAACCGCAACCGTTTTTCGAACACACGAAAGCGCTAGGTAAGTCTCCAAGCTTTCATCCAATACACCAACCAGTTTGATGACAAATTAATCAATTAAGGCCGATTCACCAGGAAATTATCAAGTTTTCCATTATTATTTGCTACTATTTTATTTATATAAAAAAATAATTACATAAATCAAATTTATATTAATAATTATATTGATATAATTATTTTATCTTTTTTTATTTTTATTGAACGTGCCCATTTTTTTTGCACTTTGGTCCATGCAAAAATTAAGATTTCAACCCCTGAACCGACAGATATATCCAATTTTACACTGATTAATTTTGGTCGTACGACTTTAAACACAGTTAAACAATCTAACCTCGTCCGAGTTAGTCTAAAATGATGCAAGCGTTTGACTAAGTGCTAGTTAGTTATCTCGGTTTCGCTCTTTTATCTCATTTTGGGTAGATATCTATTGAATAGTGTCCATCTAGATCAAATAACCGGGTTTCCTAGTGACATTGCGATTTTTGTTTGATGTGAGGCAGCGATTTGAAAGTTTGTTCATTTTGTCAATTGGATTTTTTTCTTATAATATGTTGTTGTTGTGATATCTAAATTTCCACTTGCCACTTAACATACTTGCATTGAAGACTTTTCTTTTAATCATGTGTCCATCCAAGCAGAGAAATAAATAATAAGCTGAGATGAGGCGGTACTTAAAATCCACCCATCAAATACTACTAGCTCCAAACGCTGGTATATTAATTTTGAACTATCTATCAAAGTTGAAGGTTAGAAATGTGTAGGTTACAATAAAACCCTCCGAAGGAAAGGAGCCCTTATTATATTAGTAAGTGAACTTCCTCCATTAGAAATAATTCTCACACCTACCACCAATAAAACAAAATAATTTTACTATCGTCAAAGCATAGATGCATATGGCAGCTTTACCTCAACCCCAGAACGTGTAACCACTTTGGCTTGTTTATAATCATCCGCTAGCTTTTCCACCTATTCTCAGCTGGCACATCCACAAAGGATAACGCTTAACTTTTGCCCTAAAGCAAACAACTACTCTGCTAAGCGGAAAACTTCGCTTGGAACAGAGACTATCACCCGGGATAATAAAACAATTACATTAGCGTGAAACTTTTGTGCGCTCCAGTCATCTGCGGCAAATGCGCGAGGTGTAAGTCTTGTTTCTTGTATCCTTGTTCAATACTATACCGTTTCGTTGGGAAAAGTTTTAATATTTCCATGCATATACCTAGAGCTGCATATGTTAGCATAGTAACCCCAGAGTGTGGGAGAGAAATAATATCTAGCGCATCGAGTCCCAATGGAAGTGGCAGAAAGTCGTTTTGCACTTATTGGACAAAATTATTGACGAACATTTTCCCATTCTATCCATGAAAGTGCTTTCGAATTACCAAATAAGTTTCGCAATCTAGTCCCGCGAAACGTTATGCCATTTCCTGATCGAAGTTTGTCCAGGCTGATATATTATTTATCTCATTTAGGCGAGAGTGTGTTGTGAAAGTGTGCGCCCGCAGAAAAATGGGTTTTTGGCAAACTCATGGCTTGCAATAGCACCGGATCCAATTGGTTAGAAGCTCGGTACCTATGTTGATTGGGGTAAACTTTTTATTTTGTCGCAAAACTTGCTCTGAATAATTAAGAACTCTGGCTTGAGGCCGTTAAGCGTATGCTCCTCGTTGCACACATTTATTTTAATGCATTCCTGTTAGGGAGTATCTACCTTTGATGTTAAATATTGAAGTTAATACGAATGGGTACAGCTCGAGGACACTTTGGTATTCCTTCGAGCTGTAGTGATGCAGAAGTCGTTCCTTTTGTCTCGCCTCTTTCATTCTGGTGACGATAAGGTAAATCATTTACAAAATTCTACGGAGAGGATCAAAAAAGCCTTCCGGAAAAAAACGAATGAAAAACGCACTTAAAAAAATGCGTCAAGCTCAAATCGAAAAACTCGCTAAAAAGCCACCAAAAAAACTAGTCAATAACTGCTTAAAAACCGTAAATCAAAGGAAGCCGAAAACTCGTTGAAAAACGAATCGAAGATAAGACAAAACATGAGTCGAAACAAAAAAGCTACAAAAATATGTCAAAATTGAATCGAAGACCGATTTGAAAAACGTGTATAGGAGGTACAAGCATACAAAATCAAGCCGAAAAATTCGTCGAAGAAACCTATCGAAACAGGTGGAAAAAAAGCTTCAGAAACGCATTAAAAAACGAGTAAAAAGGCGACAAAAATACATCGAACACCGGGTGAAGGGTTAAAAACCCGTCAAAAAAATTTAAAAAATACGTAAAGATAATGAACGCCAAAAAATCACATCAAAAACGAGTTAAGGAACACGTTCATAAAGCTACCAAAAAGACGTCGAAATCTCATTTAAGAGCGAATCGAAAAACGTGTTTAAAAAGAGGTCAAGGAGTAGTGGAGGAAAAACATACCTATACAACAAATATGAGTGTCAAAAACTTTTTAAGAAATGAGTCAAATACATGTGTCAAAATATTAAATAACTTAAAAAAAAAAAAAAACAGCTAAAAACAATTCCAAAAATGCATCGAAAATCATATAAAGTCGAAGGGAAGTCCGTTTCCAGCCGAGGTTCTTTCTTCCTTATCGTAAAGAGTTGGCTGCTCCCTTAATGCATGTGCTTAGACTTAGTCAAACACCCGAACAGCAACTTATTGCATCAGATAAACCAATGACGAGCGCAATGCTTCCCCATAGTTAGACCATAGATAAAGCCTTCTTCCTTATAAACGACATTTTCTTTTTTGTTATGCCACACCAAACCATTATAAATCAGGACATTTCGACAACATCGAAGAGGTTTCATCACCCTCTTCGCATGTACTCTCTGCAAAAATTACTATCAGTTCCGGCCCCCCTGTAGAAGATAATAATTATATTCGTCCTTCAATTATTTGACTGTCACATTCAGTTGGGTCTAATGACCTCGAAATTTCACGTTTCGCTGGACTATACATCAACATTCATGAATCCATTTACATTTTTGAGACCATTTGTCATTTTAGCGAAGACAAAAGTTGTAGGTACTACTGTCCCCTGATGTTTGCAGCCCCCGACCACCATTGAAGTTCAACTTTGTAAATACCCTGGTTTCTGTGTCACACCCATAACAGTGACAGTGTAGGCAAATGTAAATCGACTTAAATCTTCCGGCATGTCCTTGCTCGAAGCTGAGGTAATTTTTCAAACAAGGGCGCACTCCCTTAAACCCCCTGGTGGCTGATTAATTTCTCTCATTTATCTCCAACGAAAAAGGTCTTCATTTTTACCATAGAAGTAGGACTAACACCGCGAATGTAAACCGACAGCCAATTGAACTAGGCGCAGGGGTTCTGCTTGAATACTTGACGTCACGCTGTAACCTATACAATAGGTACTGACTGCTTTCCCTGTGCATATCCATGCCGAACACCAAAGATTCCCGCGTAAAGCACAAAACAGTAGGTTAGGTACACCGCAAAGTACGTGGGTGGGTATTTAAAATTCGAACATTTAATTACACATCCACAGTCTCTCAATTGGCCATTCGTTTTATACGACTCGTGCACAATCCTATTTCGGTGTTTAGCTATAGCGAAAGGCTTAAGTTGCACTTGTATGTCGTCGTCGCGGAAGGGAGGTTATTGGTGCAATCATTTTCAAGGTCTTTAGGGATGAGGGTGTATGTAGCTTGATGTGTTATGCCTTGGTTACGCAAGGATATTCAAGGGAACACTAAAACAGTGGGAAAGTACGTAGAACCGCTCCAGACTTTTGTTTTGATGACTCACGGGGGAGTTGGACGTCAAAAGTCTGTAAAAGCTTGGAGCCTGGAAAGTGTATGGAATATAAAGCTTTCGTGTGAAAGAGAGTAGCGTCTAGCGTACTTTTTGGACAGGGGTTGTTGTACTCATTTATGCCAGATGACTCGATTATGAGTCAAATGTGCAAGTTTGCCAACTGGTAGAAATAAAATTTGGTCTGGTGAAGCTATAACTTCACCACACCTGACTGTTGGATAAATAAAATTAACTGTCATATTTTGTGGGGCATTGTTTGGGGAGCAAACGTTGAAATTATTCCAACTTTTTGAATTATTTTCATCTACAGAGCAAACTTAGTTAAAGGCGCAATGGTAGAAAATCGACGATAATATTTACAGCGAGAGAAAATCTATGTGTCTCACGAACAGTAAGTTCTGTTGAATAATTTTATAGGGCGTCTTGCGATGAGCAATAAGCTGACAACCAAAACGAGATATTAACAAGTCAGTCCATAACTTTCCCATTAAAAACAAACCTTACTAATCCAAGCAACAAAATATTGTACGCCTAAACTCTTACTTAGGTATCTGATACTTTAAAAAAGACTGACGAATCAGTTCAGCGAATTCATCAATCATACGGTCTCTTCATCCGTATCACGAGTCACGACGAATGGGAAACATTCCACTTTTGAGAGTCATTCCAGGAAGTAATTTTTGACCGAGTTAAGTGTGGTTACGCCGGGAATACGGGAATCGTCGACTGAGGCCAAAGGTGTACTTGTACCACTGGTTAAGCGCCAACACCATCTGCCGAAAGAAAATATCATCGTCCTAGACAATGAGGAACGATTTATTTATTTATTTTACTTATGCCTAGAATACAAGGCCCCATAGACGTATGAAAGATCTTATAGGTAGAAATTCAAAGGGAAAATATAACTTTCATAGAGTAAGGGCCGATTTTTCAATAGTCGAGCTTTGAGTTTTTCAATCATAAAATTAGAGCTATAGATAACTTTTCGAAGGTAAAGTGGTGTAAGTGAGACAGATTGATTGGCAATATTCCGTGTTAAAGCATAAAAGATAGTCATGTTCATGATAATGATAATTCCCAACAAACGGAAGAAATGTGCGAAGACGAAAGATCCATTCAAGCAGTAACCTCTAGGGAAATAGCCGAAGCAATAAAAGAAAAGATCAACCCGAAAAAAGCCCCGGATTTGATCTTATAACGGGTGAAATTCTGAAAAAACTGCCTAAAAAAGTTGTGAAAAAATAGCACAGATAATAAATGCGGCGTTCAGACTAAGCTTTGTCGCACGTATGTAGAAGGTAATGGAAGTTATTATGGTACCTAAGCCGGGCAAATTGCTCAGTGAAGTAACGTCATATCGGCCGATATCTTTTGCTGTCAATCCTGTCTAAGCTTTTCGAAAAAATACATCGAAAACGCCTCCATCCGATTCTTGAGAAAAAGACACTGATCCCAAACCATCAGTTTGGATTCAGAAATCCACAAAATAACTAATATAATAGAAAAAGCTTTAGAGGGAAAAACAAATATACTCTGCCATCTTCCTTGATGTAACACAGGCTTTTGATAAAGTATGGTATAAAGGGTTAGCGCGTAAGCTACAAAAACATCTTCCAAGGCAGTACTATGCAATACGAGAGTCGTAAATAATGTAGCGATTATTTAGAATTAAGTAAGGAGATTAGTACTCCGCATTGAAACACATCAAAGCTGGAGTACCGCAAGGTAGTGTGTTGGGACCCGTAGTGTTCCTCCTAAACACGAACGACCTACCACAAAATGACGAAACTACTATTGCCACCTTTACATAGACGATACTGCTGTACTTGCAGTAGGAAAAACCGTGCAGGAAGTTACAGAGAAACTGCAAAGGACAGTAAATGATATATCTAATTGGACCAAGAAATGGCAAATAAAATTAAATGAACTGAAGTCGGTTCATGTTCCAAATAAAAACGTACAACATGTACCTACCTATGTACATAAATAATTAAGGCCCGTTTTATTCACTCGAAGTTGAACACAACTTGGGGATTTTTATATGGAAAACTCCTCGAGTTGTGTTAAACTTCGAGTGAATAAAATGGGCCTAAGTAGTTTTGCATTCGAACTCAGCTAAGTACTTGGGCTTAACTTTGGACGCAAAGTTGCGTTGGAAAACTCATGTCAAGAAAAAACCTGACGAACTAAATATACGATATAATAAAATGTATTGGCTCATAGGGAAGTATTCATGCCTCTCAATTACAATGAACTGCTTCTCTACTAGCAAATATTAAAACCAAGCTGGACATATGGCCTCCAGTTATGGGTGTGCAAAAGTAAAGCCAGTCTTCAAAGCGTACAATGCTTCCAAATCAAAGTATTACGGAATGTTATTAATGCGCCATGGTATATACATACTGTTTACTGATCTACCTAGGGATCTTAAAATTTAAATGGTTCAGGAAAAGGTCCGGAAGGTCGCAAGAAGACATCAAGTTAGACCTCGCAACCAGCTAGTTTATGTAGAAGTAGTCCAACTACTTAATAATAACAATTTAGTTAGAAGATTACGTAGGGTAAAACCTTTTGAACTATGTTGTTACCTAGGTAAAAAGAAAGGAAATATATAAGAAGTATACATAAGTCTGCAATCCGGAGTGTACTCGATGTTCGCCAATGAAAAATCATCAGTTTGATGGCTGTTATTTGGTGGACAAGGGTCACAGTCCTTTACAGCTTTGAATGATCCTAAATTTTCAAGGCGCGTTGGCTTAAATTCTAGTTCGACAACAACCACTAAATCCCTATAAAAATGTCTATTGAACATGAACAAGTAGGTACCACTTTGCGTGAGCCGGCAGTTCCAACGGAAATTTTTATACCACACGTCCCGTCCAAGTCGTGATACACGACAACCTCCAAAAACTTAAAATACATAAATCTAATTTTATCTAGACCGCAAAGAACCTCAGTTCTTATCTCAAACCAGAAAATAGAGAATGGTCTCCATTAGTCTATTTGTCACTTTTTTACCAGTTATACGACACGACCGACGCGACGTAATGCAAATCACCTTCACCTTTTCGGGTCCCAAGATCGCACACGACATCATCCAAACGACATCATCCAATCAAAACATTCAGCTGCAGAGCTTCCCACAAATGAAACTAGTATCATCGTTGACCTTGACAGAAGATACCACCTAAGTTCCACCCCTAATGACCCCATCCAACATGAATCGAACTTATCGCAGAGATAAATTTCCCCTCTATCCATGACAGAGAATAGCAATAAAACAAGATCAGAAATGCGGAAGGCAAACACGCACGCAAAACGCACAAGAACAATAAGACACCTATATCTGAGAACATTAGGTGTATCGTGCATATTGTCCTCCTCCGTAAAGTGAACAAATTCTTCTCTCGCTTCTGCCGGTTGTCGCGTCGCACGAGACAACGTAGACGTACCTCAATCGCACGCACACAAGCGAAGTACTCTCCCGCGACGAGTTTACCAAGTGGTATCACCTCGCACCAAGAATAACAATACACAAGTCATCAGCCGGGCCAGCCCAAGACAAAGCAGAAGACGAAAAGACTGAAAAGGCGCACACAGAGTCAAGAAGCCAGGAAAAAACCAAGTAACCCAGTCGATCGCCACTTCAGTTAATCGAAGACACTCGAACTGTTAACCAAAAGTAAAATTAATTAAACTAAGCTTAACTATTTACGATACAAATCACAATCCGCCGACAGGGCTTGAGGTGCTAAGATCCGTGTTCAGTGTAAAAAAAAACAGCGAGTGTAAAAAGGGACTTAGAACGAACGTCTTTTGTATCAACGTAAAATCTGAGTGGTAAGGTCCTAAGCCGGGATTAAATTGAGAACAAAAAGTATGTATCTGCAGTTGGGACGTTTAGTCTTTAGTTGCACGGAGGACATTGAATTTTTGAAGTGCATACGGTAAAAGGGACCAAAGCCTGACCTAGGTTCGAAAGAGATGTGTGAAAATTATTCAAAGTGCTCTGTAGTGGAGACGTAGGATTTTTATGGCAATAAGTGTATTTTTCGCAAGATTATCCCTAAGACAGGCTTGGAAGTGTCAAAGTGTACAAGTTGTAAAGTCTGATTGCAAAGTGCTGATTTAAAGGAAAACGACATGTATCCGAGTCCATTACCATGCTAATCAAAAAATTGTCTATGACAGACTTAGAGGCTTAGGCTTAGACAAGGCTCCTAGCGCAAATTCCTTCCTTTAGGTTGCAAAGGGCTGTGGATACGGGAGAGTGGTGGACTTTGTGTCAATTCAATATGCGCCATGGTCAGAATTCTACACTCATCATGCCTTTCAAAGCTTACCACCTGTACCGAGAGCCTGGCTTGGGGATGCAAATGCCTGCACGCAGGAATATTCATCAAACTCTCCCGAGTATTAGCCCATCCAAGCCCAGCTAGTAGACACCCATTTATCTGTAAAATCAGTCTATGGAGTAATTGGGGCATTTGTTGCACATCTTTGTCGGACTTAAGGCAATGCACGTTTCATTTATTTACTCAAAAGATACAAAATTTTCTTTTATTTTCTGTTTTTACATACTTTTTTGTTTCTCCATTTTCAAAGGCATTCGCGCTGGACGCTATTCGGCCGGAATATTAATGAAATTTGTGTTTAATTTTTTTTTATTGTCATCGTAGTCCGTAGTGTGCATGCGAGTGAGAAACACTGTAGCCTTTGTATAATGAAAAAGAATTGAATTGAGTAATTATTTGTGATTGTCGCGCAGCGGTTTAAATTATTGTGTGCTCAACTCAGCAGCAAAAAATTGATATTGTTATACATTCTGGATTTTGCAGTGTGGTGACAGGACAGAAGGAAACTACAGAAAAAAAATTCTTCTCTCAAGAGGTGAGTGTGTAGTGTGTATTGTCAAATGTCGAATCGACTTTTCAATGAAATTTCCATTTCTCTTTCGAGACGGAAATTGAAATGCATTTTCCCTTTTGTTTTAATTTTCTTGTGTGGGTCTGGGTATAAGTCATTGCCGGCAGACACGTAAAAAAGTCAACGAAAGTTATTTGGCTGCTGTCAGTTTTTTAATTATATTTATTTCGAGGTGTTCACTTTTTTTTTTGTGGGTTTAATTTAGAACCATATTTAGGGTGACCAAAAATTTTAAATTTTATTTCATTCAGTTGCGAAAGCGAAACTTTTTTTTTAAGACAGCGCTTCGTGGCTTGTTCGTATTTTGTTTTGTGTGCGTGGTTGATGGTTTATTGACAAAGAAATTGTTGTTGATTTTTGTTTTATTTTATTTTATAATAAAATGAAGGCTTTGGTCAATTATTGAATTATGGAGGGTGTGTGTTCAATTGGAAGAATCAATTTGTTTACTGCTCCATAAACTCAAGAGATGTATGGCATTTTCAACGGAATATTGAAAGGGAAAACTTGACAAGCCCAGACCTAGTAACACGCTTCAAATTTGGAAGATGATTGGGACCGGGGGAACGTTGACACAGTTGTTGGCGGAACTTTTTGTATAATGTAAATGTATGTGTCCGTTGGGTTTTAATGGGTTGCAGATAGGTTCATTGTTCAGGTTCACTGTTCCCACAAATATTATCTACAGAAGAATATACCAACCATATTTTTGGAACTCATTCAAATAAAAATAATTAACATAATAAAAAAAAAGGATTTGGTAGGGGAAAAAACACCAATTTCGGGACCAAGACCTCAGATTCGATGTCGATCCTTTCCTGATTTCTCGTGAACGACTGTCAAACATCCGAGAGTGTTAATATCACGAAAGAGCTCCTTAATTAGCGGCTCGGAATCGGAACAAAAATTGTGGGTCCTTTTCATTCGCCGCCAAAAATAAAAAATCATACAAAACAAGAAAGAAGCTAGACTTCCAAGAAACCTGTTGAGCCAAAAAATGTTTACTCTTTGACAAAAATCGGAACTGCCACTGGCACAACCGGAAGAGCATATATTTTTAGTCGCTTATATCTGCCGGCTTTTAATGGAAAGTATGGGCGCAGGGACATAAGTCCCGAAGACATAAGTCCCGAATTAAATTTTCGGGATTTATGTCCCACTTAAGTAGGTCATAAGTCCCGAATAGAAAAGTTGTTAAAACTAATGTTTTTTTTTAATGAGTTAAACAAAATATATATACATATTTTGTTATTTTGGTTGTTGTTTTTGTGGTGTGACTCAATGCAGGCACACAAAGTACACTGATGCATGCCACGTAGAGGTTCATTTGTACTTGGTGTATACCTGCGTTGAGTCACACCACATTTTTCGTTCTTAAATTTTTTATTTAAGATTTTTGAAGGTGTCCTCTTTTTGCTGGGCTTGGATCTGGTCACCCTAACCTTGACCAATCCTACAAGATACCTTAAATATTTTTTTTTTTTATATAATATTCTTAAATTTTTTCCTGATTATAAAAGATTTTCTTCTAAATACCACGCCTTCCTTTACACCCTTTATAGTAATCCCAACACTATAGACGAATTTATTAAAAAAATAAAATAAAAATAAAAAATTCTATTGTTAATTTTTATGATAAATACAAAGCTGCCACAAGAGGGCCTTAAAACTTAGCTTCTCACAACCACAACGTTTGTGTGAGTCTTAACCCTTATGCCTTATGGAAGGAACCTAAATTTTTATGAAGATTCCAAATGGATGAATTTAAAGACTTTCTTCGAGCAGTTATATTCTTTGATGTTTCTTAAGTCTTTGCAAGAGATGGCGCAGTTAAAAAATGCCTTAAAATTAAATTTGTCTTTTTTCCGAAATTCGAGCCTGACAGTCCTCGCTGAGTAGTTCCGAGCACTAACCACTGATCCCAGCTTTATATACACATATGGGAACTCATCTTTGGAACTATAAAAATGAAAATGACAACAATACATTCGCCTTCACGTCTATAGCACTCTTCGAATGGAAGATGTGGTAAGAGTTGTTTGAGTGCTGTTATTGCAATATCCCCTAAAAATTCCATAATTGTCAAGTGAAAAACTCCTGCAACATATATAATGTTCAGCTCAAACAATAGTAATTAATTGTCTTGCGGAAATCTACGAAAAAGTTACGAAAGGACGAATTATGCATCAACCTAAGATATTCTCACCGTCATGTAGGAACTAGTTTTGATACTTGCTCCAATATTGGCATCCCCTTAAGAAGAATTCTTTCGGGGTTCGGAAAGCGCTCATAAACAGTCTCTCAACAAATAACTGATATTGAATTAAATCATTCAAATCCTGCACCAAATTAATCTGGTAAAAATATGGTTTGACATCAAAAGGTGGCGTAAACTTGTGCGCTGTATCGTCAAGATATCCGAAGTTTGACATATTCTGTTTATATCGATCCAAAAAGGAAAGTCCATAGCACGCTGTTATCGCTTTTGCGATAAACGTCGGTGGATCCCATTTATTTGAAGTTTTCTATTGATAATTTAAAAATATTACCTGACTAAAGTGCAATACAAATCTTACTCGAAACAGAAATCGCATACCTACCTCCGTTGGAATAATTATTGTTTAATCGTAAAATATTCTTACACGACAGAACGCACTCTCTAGTCAAATAAATTTGTTCTTTAATAACTACACTCCGTAGTTCGTATTTCGTACACCCCTACCTGTAATACTGGCAAGAAATAGTGTTGCCATTTGGAAAATCGCTAAAATATTTAAAATAAAGAGCCTTTTTTAAAAGCTGTATTTTTATCAACGGCTATGACCCGTATACCCCGGCTAAACAGACAAAATTAACAAAGCGATGCAAATATCATTTTCAAAACTAATTAAGATAATTTGCTTAAATGAAGAGTTCGTGCATTTATTTCGGCTAAAAACATTCTGCGCGTTGGAAACCGATTCACTCTTTGGCAGAACAATAAAGCTAATCAGCTTTGCAACTTGTGAACGTGAAACAAGTCGGCATCAATCACTTACTCATTATCGTAATTAATGATCGACACAAACATATTCGTACAGTTATTTCTAACACCACATTTTGTGGTTGCACCAGAATCTGTAAACCCTGTCGTGGGAATAAACTAATACCACCGCACTCGAAGGAAGATTTATACTTGCGTCTGAAGTAATTTATTTATCCTGTATATCGGCGAAAGTGAATTTCACAATAAATCACTAAAAAAACTTGACGGGTTTTGTGTTGAAGTTAGTAACACACTCAGTTCAATCGGAACCGCTATGAAGTTGAAACAAATTTAAGAAGTTTAAATTTAAAAAAACAAATCTGTAATTGTGAACTGAACTAATTAAAGTCCAATTCCGCAAAACAAAGTAAGCCAAGTATGTGCTAAGAATACAGTGGAAGTAGCTAAGTGTATAGGATTTAACCACTCGTAATAGTTGCCGGCAGCAAAGATGCACGCCGTCCTCTGGGATGCGTCTTCAAACTGGTTGCAGACGCAACTTTTTCTTGTTCATGAGTAATTATTGTTTGCCGAGCGAAAACAACTGTCAAGGTCGTCAATTATATGCGGACGTTGAAAGTACGACCAAAGGAAGGATGCGTTGCCTCACAAATATACGATATGTTTGGCAAGAAAGGAGACTAGACCAGTTACATACGTATGTTGAGATAGTTCCGTGGTGCAATTTGAAATACTAATTAGTGGTATTCTTTTCCAGCGAATCGCATCGGTGTTTCATTATTGCGGTCCGATGAATCATTAGTGTGGTGTGTTTAGTCAATCCACAACCAAAATATGTAAGGTATACCTGGCAATCTAAGTCTGACATTTTATTTACATTAATTTCGATTTATTTGAGCCCGAACAGATTAAAAGAGTCGCTATAAGAATAACGTAACTTCTGTCGAAATATAATGACTGTATCCTAAAAGACTCTTACGTTTCATTGTTTCTTTCTCAAACCTGTTTTGAGCTACCGGACATTGTAAAGTGGAACATCTTAACAATTGAGGACTTATATACGTCAGAAGAAGATTTATCTCAAGGTGACTAACTGCGCTTTACAGACATGTGCTTCACCCAAATAACTTTACAAGTAACGAGTGTCTTTTTTTTTAGAGACATAGAACTTTAAGTCGGCAACACTATTTTAACTGGCGGCCATTTTGTCAGCTGTCAAGTGATTGATTTGTAGTTTGAGGGCCATTTCAACATGAATCAAATTGTGCAAATTTGTTTTGAAAATCATGGTTCTGTTCGAAATGCCCCAATTTTCATAAATTTTGGTTAACGATGAAGCTCACTTTTGGTTCAATGAATACCTCAATAAAGCTACCGTATTTGGAGAGATGATAATCCTCAAGTGTATGTTGAGACACCGTTACATCCACAAAAACTGACTGTTTGGTGGTTTATGGGTAGGTTGAATAATTGGTAGGTACGTACTTTTTTTTTAAAACGTCATTGGTGACTGATCGCTATAGAGCCATGATTACTGACATTTTCATTCATCAATTGAACAACCATGATGTGCAGGAGCTGTAGTTGCAACAAGACGGCGCAACATGTCACACAGCTTGATTTATTGAGGGAAAGGTTTTAGCTCTAAAAAAATACCGTTTACCTAATTTGGGACCAGAACGTAAAGTGCCAAACATGGTGGCAACTCAACCTACTCTAACAAAAATAAAATGTTATTAAAATCGTTGAGAAAACTTGTCGGGCATAGAAGCAGTCAAAATATCTGATCCCCAAGAACTTCTGGTTAACATCTAAAAATCAGTATATTCAGCCGAGCCCATAGGGTTGTAAAAAAAATATGTTGCCTAATAGCTTTGTATATACTGGTACAACATTTTTATTAGATTTCTTGGCGCTACTATAGGAATGTATATACAAAGCTAATGGTTTCACAAAATATAAGAAAGGTATACAATTATCCCAAGAAAAATCCCATCGATCCTTGCGTTGTTACACCCTCGGTTTATAATTTTATTTATTCCAAAAACTTGCTCAAATCATTTTTTCAACAAAGTTTCCATTCGACTTTTGGATAGGTAGACTAAATCTCTTGTTTCATGCTGATTTCAATACCTTTTAAAACACAATATACATATTTGATAGAAAAATAAACGTTTTGCACAAAGCCATTATGCAAATTTTCAAGTTTACGCATTTGTACGACGAAACAATAGAAAGCTGGTCCTTCTTTAAGCTGCAATCTCAACAAAATCAATGACAAATTGAAAACGCTTAAGGTCCATCAAGTCACGATTTAAGCATTTATTTATTGGCTTCCCCGAAATCGATCAGGGGCGTAGCAACAAATCCCATTAGCTGAGCTACCAAAAGGTTAATAAATCAAACATCACACGCATCATGAAAAAAAAAAACTGACCAATGCCGATCATCGCTGCTACGCACTTCTTTTGGATAACATCAACAATCAACATGTCGACCAATTAAGATCGATGAAATGATGAATTCATTAAAATCACCCATGAAGTCTTTGTCAAAAATTTAAGCCCATGATTGGCTGATCTTATACGGGAGAAGTTTTGGCGTAATGGTTTTTCTGGTTTTCTGAAGGAAATAAATCAGCAGCCAAGACGAAACAAACAGCAAGATTCAAAAACAGTCGTGAAAGGCTCTTTTAAAGAAGCTCGCCATGTTTAATGGCTGTCAAATAGGATGCCGATTATATGTAGCTGGTGGTAGATAATATTTATTGGGAGTAGCTGAGTGTTGAATTGGGTGCAATTTGTCCAAATGGAACAAGCTGATACATAATTGGAGTGCGCATTTTGTTTGGTCATGGGACATTGTAGGTTAGAACCATGAGTCAAAGTTAGGTCTCACATCATAATGAAAATGCAGTAGTAGTTTGAGACCACTATTTTTATTGATTTACAAATGACCCCAAATTATGATCCTTACTGTGTTTTAAGACGTTTCTCGATAAGAATAATAATGTCATCTCCAAGCAAGCTTTTCAAGCTGAAGAAATTTGCAATCGTTCGTAGCTTTTCAAGTAGCTTACTTTTTGCGTCTGAGGTGAAATTTGACCTATAGCAAGAGACCGGAAACTTACATACGTCAAGTTGATTGACATCTATTGGCAATTTCACTCGCGTTACATTCGAAGGCACTTCGGCATAAAATCTTGGTATCATGTTTGATATGTTTTAGCTATCTCAAATTTCTCTTAAATTTTGTTCAGTGCCATTTATTTTGTATGAGGATAACAAAATTTGTCACAGGTTAGAAAGAAGCTTCCACTCGCGTGGAATTTTAACGCATACACCGTAGCAACGTTTAAGACTGAAAGCGTTTTTGAAAAAAAAGATAATTTCCAGCACCGTTTGCTTGATTTATAACAATTGATGCAAAGATTTTGACTGTCAATTATGACTTTTCGACCAATTCCGATACCCGTATATAGTGTTGGTTGCTAGTACAATTTTTCAAAGTCCAGATATTGAATAATCTGGCCATTCCATTTTGAGCACCAACAGTATCTCAGAATCACAAAATCTTTTGGTAGAAGCCGGCAAGCTCCTCAATCTTGTGTGCTTTATGCAGACCCGGGAACATGAAATGTTTTCGTTATCTGGAGCCTACAACAAAGAGCTACAAGTCGATTAGTATGTATATGGATGATGGTGGCTTTGAAATTGTTATGCAACTTGTGAGAAGATCTACATTTGACTTATAACTTACAAAACTTGTAGAAACTTCGATGTACCACAAGCAATTGCATAGGTGCGATCCACAGCACTATGTAAATATGTAGCTCGAAGCTGGTTTCCGACTTTTCCAGAAGAACGAGATCTGCAGGTAGAAGATATGGGGCTGAGCTTCTTAAGGGAATATAAGTCTTGACAGTTTATTGGGTTTTTCGTTCCTTTCTAAGTTTCTATGGCCCTGAACCCAGAGTTGGTTGATTTTAAAATCACGTCTACACCCGACAGGGTGTCCCTCTTCGAGTTTCGACGAGCCTCCTCGTATCCATGAACTTTTGGTTGAATCGGAAGCCTTATCATTGCGGGCTGTCTTTCAAAGAAGATGCCTTCCTTATGGTAGTCTGGAGATTCTCTAAGTTCATCCACAGTGATGATGTTCCGTTTTTGCTTAGTTGCAGAGCACTTCGGGCCTTGAGAGCCGCCTTTGAGCCAAGAGCTCTATACCATCAACACCAGCAACCATGAGTAGCTTTAAAAACCTTTTAAAACCTCAGCTCTAAAGTTCCAATACATTGAATTGGCTCGTGTATACCGCAAGTCATAAATAGGCTAATGGAAATAGTTAAGAACCACTTTCCGTGCCTTAACCACAACATGTTCGATTAAACCACTTTCAGTATCTTAACCACAAAATGGTCGATTAAAATGGTCTTTTGGTTTGGAAGATAGTGCAGAGATGCAATGCTGTCTATACTTAGTTTTTCAAATTTGTTGTGTATAAGTCAGGTCAATATAATGGTAGAATTTCTACCACTGAGCGAAGTCTTGTAAGAATGAATGCTTTTTGAGATCCGTCATTTCAGACAGAGCCTGTACGATCGTGGGGTTCTCCGACCGTCAACCTCGGGACCTCTAGTTATCCTTCGAGTAAGGGCTACGTAGATGCGAATGGTGCGAACGAGTGCGAAAACGAGCGAAAAATCAAAATAACGATATTTTCCTCAAAGGGTTTTCAATAAACAATGGAAAAGGTTTATTTCACGGAAGGTTCATATAGAGGATGAAATAACAGGTTTTCTTTCGCTTGAGAGAGACATTACGTTATGTTCAAATGTTTAAATTATGTGGCGAAGTGGCAAAATACAAAAAAATATGGTGATTGGTATAATTTAAGGCGCCAGATTCAAATATGCAATTTCAAATATAAATTAAGTGTTAGGATGATGAGCATGAAGATGAGGATGATGAAGATGATGATGACGACGAGAATGTTGATTACCCAACAGAGCCACTATCTGATATTACAACTCGTGTGATAATGGATTTGTCAAGCCAAGTGGTCCGGAACGGGACCAGCACCCAAAAGCTACCAATCGCTATTCATTGAGTTTCAATTGTTAGGAACATTCAAAGCCGAGTTTTACAGAAATACGTCCACATACCTACATCGAAAAAGACCATAAAACTCGACTTGAGTTTCGAACTTATTTCTAACTCTTGACAAACTGTCACCAGATATCTGCAATCCATCGAACCGGAAGACAGTTCTGCACGCAAGACGCATATATGTCACATAAATTTATTTCCATGATCTAAGAACAATCGCAAGGCCGCACCTTATCAATTTTGGGTGCATAAACAATTCCCAAAATATCCACTCGTATATCTCTAGCGTAGCAATCAATCAAATTCAAATCAGAAACAATACAACTAGTTTCAGCCATCAGTCAAGCATCATTTGCTAAACATTGAATTACCAAGGAGTAGGTAATACCACAAAATTAATTATACCGCCACAAACGTAGTTCCACTGCATTTGACTTATTAATCATTAAAATTAGTGTTGGAGATTTTTTCCGGTTCGGGTGCAAATTTTATCTGCATTCAATCTTAGTTCTTCGGTTTCGTTTTGACATTTGAATATTATGCTAATTGTGACGCTAGTATAAAATTGATGTTAAATTATATATCAGTTTTATGAGCTTCTACAGCGATTTAAATTGCAATTTAAATCGCGGTGGCGTAATTATTTATTTTGGCCGATTGGTGCGGTTCGGTGTGCGGGAATATTTACGGGCTTGTCGATAATCATTTTATTTCTCGAACAGGCATCTATTGACATGTTTGTTTTGCCGCTAAAATATAGGCGATTGGACAAAGGCGACTTTGAAAGTGGGTGGAGGCGGCCTGTCGTTTTAGAAAAATGAGATTTTGATGCAAAACCAAAATTATATCGATCGGCGGTCCACTGGTTTTGAGTTCAATCGATTTTTGGATGTTAGTCCCGCTACGAATCGAGCTACCAAACGGATTCTTGTTTCTCAAACTTATGCCGTCTTAAAACGTTGATCGATGCTTTGGTGGTGTGGTTGTAAAATTCAGCTCACGATCGAACTAGTTCATTCAACCTCACGATGCAATAAATAGACTAAAATGTGTCTCACTAATCTGGTATTTGTATTTTCCGAAATAATTGTCTCATTTAAAGCGGCAATTAATTTAAACATGGTTGGTGTGATGACGAAAAGAACTGTCATACGACATCAATTTAACTTTTACGAAAAACTCTGGAAATAAATTCAACTGACATCGAAGTCGTGAGATTGTAATGAAGCCACAAATTGGTTTCCGATGAGCTCAAGATCGGAATGACAATGAGTAGTACGCTGCGCACTGATTTCTTATTTTCGGGTGCTAAATAGTTAAAGTGTTACGAATTTTTTTTTTGTCACACGAATGTCCGTTAGAAAATGCTAATACTGCTGAGTGTGCGAAATGGCTGGAGTGTGAATTAGGGTTGCCAGGAATCGCGGAATGTTTTTCTTTCACGAGAATACACCGAAGCAAATATGATAAAAACTAGATTGCCAACTGAGAGCAGAAACGGTACATTTGCCTACAAGCTGCATGTCCGAAATAGGAACTCAAAGGAGCGCCATTGCTGCATATTTAAAAAATCCTCGGCAAGGACTTGATGTCAATTGGGAGGACATTTTTTATAAGAAACACTTTCCACGTGCCACACCTTAGAGTTTGTTTCGTGTATAAGTCTTCGCATATAAGAACACCTCGGATATAAGAAACATTTTTTTGGTATTTTAGAGGCTTCGTATATCTGTCGTGGACTGTACAAACAATTAACGTTCGATTGAATACGCATAATCTTAAATCGGATCAAATCGTAGAGTTTAATCATATACTCGTATTTTTACGAATTTTCTTTCCGGGAATGATACGTTTTTTTTTAAATATTAATAGCATTTGCATGTTTATTGTTCCTAAGTAACATCATTCAACGCTGTTCACTGTTCCTACACCACACAATTTCGAATCATATTTTGATTTTGTACAAATATTGTGCTAAGTAAACGAATTTGGAAACACCCACCAAGTGTAGGTAATAGAAATTTATGCAATGTCGGGAATGTTTTTTAAAATTCACTTTTGCCCTAGTGGAAACATCCGCCTAACTTGCATGTTATAAACCTATTTTTAAAAACAACCCCCTTCAGGGAAGTTGCATGAATTCTGCTATCAAAAACATTATCCATATTAAATTAAAAAAAAAAACAGAAATGTCAATGGATGAATATTTTTTTGGAGCCGACGATGGATAGAGAACAAGTAAAGCAATCTAAAAAAAAACCATACCCAACATTTACTCTTCTTAAATTTATTGTTATAAAATTACAAATTGTTAAAATGCCACCCGGCGGACATTAATAACACATATTCACAGACAGGAAAAAAATGAGTGCGCGAGAGAGGGCTGCCATTCAAAATTTCCGGGGAATATCGGGTAGGTGTAGGTGTATAGGTTGGAAGTTGACCGTTTAGTTTGGATAGTTTTTGGTATGAAGTTTAAACATTATAATTGCGGGTGAGTGAACAGAGAGAACGAAACATTGCGCCTTCGATAAATGCCCACCACTTCCAAGAAGACCCGAACCACTTTTAGTAACAAATCGATGCTGATATTTTTTGACTTTATGACATAAATTTAACAGCACAGCTTTTGGGATGAAGCAAAAAACTGATTGACATCTTAAAATGTTGATAAAGCTAGCTTAGGTCCTTAAAGGCATCAAGTGACAAAGAACAGAAACAGAATCCCATGTAATCTGCAACATAAACAGAATTAGGAACAGAACATTTCCTCCTTTTCTTTTGATTAAGAACATATTGGGAGTAAGGACGACTTAAAGACAGTTAAGTAATAAAAAAAGAAAATGTCGTCAATAACGACATACCCTATATAGCCTTCTCTGAGTATTAAGAAATATTTAAAAACAAAAAATCTTCATCGATATCTGTTTAGTAGTTTATACATAAAATGGTAGCCGACTAATTTAAACCTTGTCTGAATTTTTTATTACGTGTGTAGAAGAGTAAGATTGAATGTTTGGCCCCGGTGTCTCGGACAGCTATTTGAATGTGTGTATTGCATATGGGGGGTACACTCACAAGAACTGTCCCAATTGTCAATCCCACTTGATTTGTTAAAATAACATTCAATGACAATGTTATCAAACAACTCGTTTTCAGCTTCTATAGAAATATGTTTCGCACCCAAAACTCCCACCTATATAAATTAACAACTATCCACTTCCAAACCGGTATTTCGCTTGGCAAATATAAATATTTAAACATTCAATTAAATACTATTTGTGTTTAGATTAAACCACTCATAGAAGATCGGAGCCAAGTACAGATCGCACTCAAGTAACCCCATCGATGAGGTTCAATAAACTGTGATATAGAAAAGTATTTAACTATCTCGCATTAGAATAGGTAAATATTTAAATTTTATGTTTTTTTTTTTCGCTTATATCATGATGGGCAGTTTTTAAAACGACCATGTGGGGGATGTTGTCAAAGAACAAAGAAATATCACTCAAAAGAGTGACACCCAACAATAAAAATGTGATGGACGAAAAATATGATTTGATTACCAACTTGTTTGCGATGTTGCTATACCATACCCGTTAGATAATTAAGTTTATTGCTTTTCAATAATTTATGAATGAAAAAGAACATAATGTAGGCGCTGTTCTTTTTCATTCATAAATTTTTGAAAAGCGCGATATATCCAGGTCATTGAAAATATTATTTGATTTTAAGAACTGAAAAATTCCATATACATACTTAAATATAGAGAAGTATTTGCTTGGCAAAGCATATTTTAGTTGGACTTATTTCAACGTACGCATGATCTTGAAAGCCATTGTGATGATTTAGTGTTTCTATTTTTAAAGCGGAAGGGAATTTTAGAGTGTCGATGATATAAGCTCGTTGGACTCACTTAATCTTGCTGATGCTTATTTTGGTCCCAGTTTCCACCTTAAATAACTCTTGTTGGACTACTAAAGAAGCTGTTTGATCCCCACAAAACAAAAGGCAAAGTTGACATTTTTCTGCTACATAAATATAAAAAAAAAGTAACAGATTATATCAGTATAGGTACAGAAAAAGTCATAAATCTTTAAACATCATTCTTTTGGTGGAATAGTGGAATTCCATCATGCGACTGCTTTTAAATTAGACTGAAGTAGAAGTCGAAAAGACCAAAAAGACCGTTTATATTGTATTGTAAGTAATAGGCCCTGTACACTGCGACCAGTAGAGATCTATTGTGTTGGCCTTTATTATTTAACCCAGGGGGCTGTTGAGGCTCTTTATAAACCTCAGCACCCTTCTTGGTTCCATGTTTCCTATATCTGCCGGACTTAAAAACGCCCCTTGCGTGTGGAACATTCTGCTCTTAGCCACAGCGAGGCATTCGCAGAGTATGTGTTCCGTTGTCTCCTCCTCTTCTCCGCAGAGTCGACAGGAGTCATCGTCGGATAGTCCCATTTTTTTGAGATGGTATCTTAGTGGCCAGTGACCAGTAAGATAACCCGTTAGGATCCTTAGATCTTCTTTGCTTAGCTCAAGTTACTTTTTTGTTTTATACTACGAGCTGGGCTTATGAATCTTTTTGCCTGCCTCTGTCCTTTGGATTTTGCCCAGTGTTCGGCAAGGGGATCATCTTCCCATTTCCTGAATTTTGAGTGTACATAACTCAAAGGTAACCCGAAATAGGGCTCAGGACCAGTGAGCATGCGTGATGCGCCTCTTCTCGCTAGACAGTTCGCTCGTTCGTTTCCTTTGAATCCCTCATGGTCTGGTATCCACGCAACAGTGACTGTACTGTCCTTGGCCAGATCCTCGAGGAGGTTGAAACATTCCCAAACTAGCTTAGATCTGATCGAGTACGATCTCAGGGCTTTAAGAGCTGCCTGGCTGTCTGAGAGGATGAAGATGCGGGCACTTTTAGTGCGCCTTCGTTAGCATTCTCGGACACATACCTCTATGGCGTGTACCTCCACCTGAAAGATGTCTGGTGATTTTCCCAGTGCTATAGCTCGTTGGAACCTGGGCCCATCTTTGAGCCGTCGGTGTACCAAATTTGTGATCCCGATGGTATTACGAATTGGTTCATTCTACAGGTATTCCTGTCAGATATGATTATCTTGAATTTTCTGGAGAAGCGAAGCTTTTTAAGCATGGTGTCTGATACCTCGCTCACAGGATCATCTTGAAGCATTTGTAGTACCCGAAGGTGTCCTGTGAGGTTTCCTGCTTTAAGATTCGATATATCAGGGAGCTTTAGGGCATTAAGACCTGCTTCCTTCTTTACAGAAATATGTGCAGGCAACAGCATTGCCCCTATGGCTGCAGTTGGACAAGTTTTCATTGCCCCCGTTATACCAACATATTCTAGGTGATATATCTTGTTTAGTTTTTGTTGAGCCGTTGTTTGTCCGGTTTTTGGCCACCATGATATCGCTGCATAGGTGATCATTGGTTTGATGATCGTGTTGTATGACCAATAGATCATTTTTGGTTTTAAGCCCCAGGTTTTGCCATAAAGACGCTGGCACATATAAATTGCCTTTGACAGTTTAGTTTGACGGTCATTAAAAGCGTTTTTTATTAACTTAGCATGACAATCGGCTGAACATAATAACGTCTCGTCGTCTAATTGGAAGAGTCAGGTATTTCAACTTTCGTTTAGTGTCATGTACCTACTATAACCTATAAGTTACATCTTCTGACGCCTACGTTCTCTTCGATGCAACAAGTCTTTTAAAATTCAAGCTATCCAAGGAGCAGTTTAAAAGCCGACTTGTTGAACTTAGGCGACCAAATATCGCGTTTACCATCCACATTATCAACCGTCACCGCTACACTTTCCCTCTTCAATATGATATGAAGACATAAACCCCAACGCCTTCATCCTGATTAATGACCGAAAAATAATATTTTTTTTTTGTTGAAATTTGCCAAGCCACACAGTGATGCCACTGCAATTAAGTCACCACACCAATCACATAAATTTTATAAATGCCAACAAAACGATTTTTTTTCCATCCTCTGGTGCGCATTCCCTAAAGCTTCTGCAAGACCAAGTCATTAATGACTGATTTACAGAATGCGCCTCCTACTTGCTTATACTTTAGCTACAGGGTTATGCAACATTTTTGTATGAACCAGTTCGACACAAATTATGCGCAAAGTTCAATCAATTGAAAACAAAAATTCCAAGAGAAAAGACGCGACTCAATCAATTTTCTTAGCACATCAATGGAGGGCATATCACCCGCAGAGACTGTCAAAAGTCGAACAGCGCAGGTTACGAGTACAATATCAATAAAACTTAATTATACAATAAGGCAACTTGTGGCAGCAGCGGCCTAGCAAGGTCAACATGGATATATTTACACAAGAGGATCTTATGAGATAAATTTTGCAGATGATGGTTGCTACAGAGAAGAATCAATTTTAACATCACTTTTTAGAGTGCGTTGCCATTTTCTTGAGGTTCGAGTTCTAAGCTAATAACATCACGTTTCCAGAGGTGAATCACCTTTTCCGTACCTCCAGATGTCAATATGTATTGACAACGTAAACAATACCACAAAACCTCACACATGCTCTCTTACAGACACAATAGAACATCATTGACAGCATTGTGTCAAAATGTACTTCCCTATGTGGCTACAATACATCATCGGCATACATCATACATGCACTATCCTCAGAGCAGCTCATAGGATGATAAACGACTCTGTGTGCTATTAGACATCGTCGAAGAATACCGCATCACAGATTGAAATGGTTCAACACCCACTGAATACTAATTACCCACCATGGTCGTAACTCATAACGAAAGAGCTGTCGAACTTTTATGAGCGCACTAGGAAACATTAGAACTTGGTAAATTGTGATACAGCAGTTGCGAGAGCGCAGATTGACAACAAAAGAGATTCATAAATTTACCAATCAGTTGCAAAGTTCTACAAGTATACATAGTTCAGAAGTGTTATTGCGGTTTTCCCGTTTGATGGATTGTCATAAGGAAACGTATCTTTGGTTGAATTTTTTGTCATGTGTTTGGCGTGAATTGAGCGCCGATATAATTAACCAATTGATCTGTGTGGGTGTGGTGTTAAGATTGGACCATCGACCGCCTCCGGTTCGTCATTAATTTGGTCTGTAATTTGACATACATGTGTTTGGAAGTTGGATTATCCGCAATCAATTTGAAAAATCTTGAAATTTGTTCGCATTTCCGGAAGTTGCAAGATTAGTGGATAGCCTTTCAATTCGCCGCAGTAAAGAGGTAGCTAAATGCAAAGGCATTAGGAACAGTTATGTATATGTATAAATTTACTAGTGGCTAGTATCAAAGTTTTACGAGCACGACTTAAGGCAAGTTTTCATTAGCTTTTTGTTGATTTGTATTAAGACTTGAACCATACTGACTGAAACTTGAGTTGTGGGACATTCATCACATCCACTCGGAGACAAATTTGTATCCCAGTTGGTCAGTGTAGGACGCCTATTTATTATCATTACTGACGAGTCCGGCTATCACCCTGTATAATTAACTATTAAGAAAGAACCTTTAAGAATTATGATACCATTGATGCCAAAAACAAATTTCAACCACCTACTGTCAAAATAAAATAATTAAGTTATCTACACTCCACTTTGTAGCTTCCACCGTCAACCCATATGATCTTGCAGGCAGGTAAACAAACATTCCTTGCCATTCATCATCCATGAAAATGAAAACTCGCCCTGAAACTCTCACCTCAATCTTTTCAAATCCAAGTAAATCATTTAGCACACCCACGCATCCGGCCAAATCAGTCTAAGTATGATTAATGATACCGCCGGCTCGCACTTATGACACATACATTTAGTATAGCATGTGTTTGCCAAATAAATAATCCATAACCCAAATTCTTCGAAGTGAACATGATTTCCTACTTGACGCACGAAGACCTAGCACAACTCCCGCCTGTATTGGAATTCAATTTAAAATTTTGATCAGGCAATCGATTAAGGCTACGCTTGTTCGCTGTCTCTGTATACTAGTGAATATCGTTCGCCCCACCTTTGGTTGGATTGCGTGCGTGTTTTTTTTTTTTTTTTTTTTTTTTTGTCATGCGAAAACCCTACGCATACGCAATACTTGTATTCAATAAACCGAAGCGCACGTTTAAATAAATCGATCAGTGAACACCTTCGGATTGTCTCGATGCGAATCTTGTTTTTGTTTGCCTCCGCAGAATATCACGATCTTTGTCGCCGATATTATTTTGCGGATTTTGTAATTTTGCGTTGTCGAAGTGACATAATGAGGAGGGCTACAAAAAACAGAAAAGTTGTTTTTTCGTAGCTTTAAGTTATGAGTATGTTTTCAACTGAAGTGGAAACATGCTTGTCAGATTGCGTTTGGTTGAACTTGACACTAACCGATGCAGATGGTGTAGATTACGATCAACGTTATGGGTTTGAAGGGAGTGCTTTCAGTAATTGTTTTAAATTGCATAGCTGACCAATATCAGCAATAAACCTGCCCATCGTAACCAAGGTATTTTTAACCAATTTTCAATATGAAAGGTGTTTTTTTTTAGAGGCATAGAACTTTAAGTTGGCAGCACTATTTTAACTGGCGGCCATTTTGTCAGCTGTTAAGTGATTTATTTTAAGTTTGGTTTGGCATTTCAACGTGAAAAGACTGACACCTGAACAACGCTTCCAAATTGTGCAAAATTTATTTTGAAAATCATGGTTCTGTTCGAAATACGTCAATTTTCACAAATTTTTGTTTAGCGATGTAGCTCACTTTTGGTTGACTGGATACGTCAATAAACAAAACTGCCTATTTGGAGTGATGATAATCCTCAAGTGTATGTTGAGGCACCGTTACATCCACAAAAACTGACTGTTTGGTGTGCTTTATGGGTTGGAGGAATAATTGATCCGTTCCTTTAAAAACGATGCTGGCCAGAACGGTACAGTCAATTGGTGACCGCTATAGAAACATGATTACTGACTTTTTCGTTCATCAATTGAAGAACCATGACGTGCACGAGCTGTGGTTTCAACAAGAAAACACTTGGTAACCGCATAGTTTGACGTTGCGGACCCGTGAATTGGCCTCCAAGATCGTGCGATTTAACGCCGCTTGACTATTTTCTGTGGGAATATGTGAAGTCGCTAGTCTACGCCGGTAAGCCCGAAACGATTGACCACTTGGAGGGCAACATTCGCCTCGTTATTGCCGATATACGGCCACAAATGTATGAAAATGTCATCGACTAGATTAGACTACGTCCGAGCCAGCCGCGGCGGTCATATGCCAGAAATTATATTTAAATTATAATGCCAGAAGTTTATCTCTATCTTTCGAATAAAGAATTCAAAACCGAATTTAATGAAATTTTGACAAAATAAAGGGTGAATTTTCATACGACTATTTAACCCTAGAACTTAAACTTAACTGATGGGAGCTTATGCCGTACGACTAATTGCAAGTAAAGCAGCGAAAATGTGTGCAAATATTTTTACAATGCTCTCACAGAACAATGCCTTTGATTAGACATTTCATTTATATCCATACCTACTACTTTGAAATCTTAAAACAAAAACAAGAAATCATGCAAGAGTCTTGAAATTCGTTGATTTATAGGTATAGGTCCAGTGTTAGTAAGTCGTGGAAAATGTCCCTTCTCGTAAAACTCCGATGGTAAAAATGTATAACTCATACAAATTTTCAACCTCGGATCTTCAGACGTTTAGGTACTAGCTTTTTTTTTTCAGTTTTCTGTAAAATGGTTAAAAGCATCTTTTTGAAAATGGTTGTTTTTAAAATGGCGCATACCTAACGTTCCCATATTTATTTTGCTGGGATACAGGATAAAAAAGAAATTTTTGCATGATATTGCTATGCATTTTTAATTTTTATTTTTTATTTTTAAGTATAATGTTTACAATTCATTTTCAATGATATTAGAGTACTTTGTACTCGATTGAATTTTTTTGAGAACTTCTTGTTACGTTTTCAACCAATTAAAAAATTCGAGGCACAAAGAAAAAGTAAGTATGTAATGTTGGCATGGTGAAGGTGAATATGTTGATGCTCAGCAGCGAAGTTATTGGAATTTGCAAATCGGACATTGCAAGCAATTCTCAATTTTCAATAGGTATCTTGAATATAGAGAGGAAAGGTTTTCAATTTTGATTAATTGATTTTGCGTGCGCTGTACAGGATTAGTACAGGATTGATTTTTTGGCAGGATTTTGCATAGAGAAACAGGATAATCCTGCGAGATACAGGATAGATGGGAACGTTACGCATACCTACTATCGGTCCGACTTAGACCCATTCGCTCTGCAATAACCCGCTTAATATAAACTGTCAAATGCAATATTTTATGTAGTCCTCAAGCTAATAGTATCGTGACTATCATTCGCTTATTTTCAAAAATTAGCAAGTATTTAAAATAATTATAGTTCACCAGTTTTCAAACATTTAGATTTAAATTAACCTTTAGTATTGAAATCAAAGACTGTTAACATTACTATGACTATTTTTAGTGGTACTAGAAAATTTTCATGAAAGACAATTTAAATAAGCAATTTTTAATGGACACTTTTTTGTGGTAAATAATAGATGTTTTGATAAAATTGTTGCTAAAACTTATAGTTTGAATGTTTCTTATTAGAATCATAAAAATCCCACGATTTTGCGCTGTTTCCCTTTATTCCACGGAAGGTTTTTTAGACATCGAAAATCCCACAAAAAGGGATAAATCCCACGATATAACTATACACTCTGGTCGGTCCATTGTTAGGCATGGTGTAATCATTACTGCAACTCCCAAAGGCAGAGAGAGGTGTTACCCTACCTGAATGCAGACTTCCCATTTGTCCCAAAAATAATATAATAGTTGCCAGAACCAAGATCAAATTTAAAAAATTTCCACTTGCAAAAATATTCGTTTCAAAAAGATGTTCAATTAAAGTTTCTATGCCAACAAGTTTCCCAGACCTTTCGTTTATCGTATTTTAACATGAAAGCTCACTCAGAAAACTACAGAGCTGCGATAGCCCTACTAAATGCGCCACCTCTTTTTTATGTAGGCAAATCAACTGCTACCTTTGCGACTTCTATAACCAAAAGTAAGGAGTGATGCCATCATTTACATGGGGACAGAACATTAACAGAGCTGCGGTAACCAGCAAAAAATATTTGAAGACATCGAAGATAGCTTTCAGATCCGCATACAGAGCTGTTAAACCCTCCTCACAGAGCTAATACGCACGCATTGGACGCTGGCTGTCACAGTCTCTCAAGATATTTGTGATACCCATATACAGAGTTGTAAGAACCTCATGAACGGTTGTCGCAACCGCTCAAAAGAATTTTTGTAGCCATATTCGGAGGTGTCAGATCCTCACGAAGGTTGTCACAGCCTCTCAAAAGATTTGTGGTAGGTATACAGAGCTGTCAGAACCTCATACGGTGGTTGTGAACCCAAATGGGAAGCTGAGATAGCCTACCTAGTAAAAGTTTTCTAATACCGTGATATAGGAATTGCCTACTTTGGTGGGTGTTGTTGCCTCTTAGAAGCCTTATAAGCCCCTTATACTTAGCCTGACATCCTTAGAAATTTGCAAAGCTCACAGCATTGTAGCATTTACAGTTATCTAGGCAATACAAAAAATAAATATAAAAAATTAATCTAAGACATCTATATAAGATAGGGGTAAGCATGCCAAGTTATGTATGAGTGTAGGAAACAAATTTTCTGGTTTGGTACCCATATTTTTAAATTTGGTTTTCACCTATGGCGGGTGATCATAAAAAAAGTAATTCGCTTAGAGGGGGAACATAATTTTAAGCAAAGTCCTAGCATCTTAATTGAGGAACGTTTCCAAGACAGGTAGTACTCTCGGATGTCTGTCTTTCGTTCGCGTGAGGTAGCGCAATAGAAAAAGACTTGTAATGTAAATTATGTTTGTCCGGGGATCGATGCTAAGACCAGTTGTTTAGAAGTGCAGCACACTAATCACTGAGGCACTACGCTCACCGACAGTCACCACCGGGCAGCCAGCAAGTGAAAATAATAAAAATCAACACATTGTCAAATAAAAATTAAAATATTTTTGTTTTTACAAAAAAACCATGCGATTCCTTGTTTTACGATAACTCAATTCAAGTGCTCAGCCACTACCTCGCCCCTCCGTCCATTCCGATCCAACCAATTGAACTTGTATTTCGTTTGTCCAGTTCCAGTCCCTCCAATTTATTAAACAACAAAATAATAATCTAGTTTCCAACTAAATCACTTATGCCCTCTTATAAATATTCCAAATGCCAACGGAGGCAAACATTCCGAAAACAGCACAAGCTGTTTGTCACTCGCTTGTCGTTTGGATTGTTGTTGTTTATTATATCGCGTGCATTACTCGTATCTAGATCCAATTGAATGGACATGTTTTGGTTACTACTACTAAATTTTTTTTAGCTACTCTCTGGGTGTGATTTTACTCTACATGCCATTGCCCTCTTCAAATGCGTGTTATTTTGCCAGCCACCGGTTGTTCTGGATCCTGTTGAGTTCAAGGGGCTCGATTGGCCTAGACCTGTTCTTTTGTTTGCCGCTAATATCGTATTCTAAGATTTGTGATCGTCACACACGGAGATTAAAAACATGATTGATGTAAAAATATATGCGATTTGAGTTGTTGTTATTTGTGACTGCAATCGAGTAGGATTTAATTAATGAATTCTACCCATTCTCCTTCGCATCCCGATGGCCAATTGTTTTGTTGATTTTTTAAAGAGATAGTGGCTGGCGCATGGCTGCTTGTGAAGACGGACAGGTAATTTGTTATGGTTAACTAAGTTAGTCGTCATTTGAATCAAGGCCACCGTATATACGTATACGCCATTCGTTGCGCTTATTCTACCGCACTTTATTGTTGAGCTGCTCTACCTACGACTAACTCCGATGTGTACACAATAAAAATCCGAATTTGGTTAAAGGACATTGGCACTGTGGATTTTTTTTTTTTTCTCTTGATTGTACCAAGTATAATGCGATTTTAGATTTATTTTGAATTTGTCATGCCTCGATGAGTGCGATTGATAATTCATTGGAATAAGAATAATACGTGAAATTTGATTGCACACATTTCTAATAAAAAACTTTAAATTATCGTCGAGCTGCCAAAGAGTTCAGGGCAGTAATTAAATAATTTGGCTCTGAGGTCATTGGCGATATATTAGAGCTGTAATCTGATTCATGAGACTGACAGGTAGAGCTGACCTTGATCTGATGCAGCTTAGTAATGTAAACTTAGGTTAAATGAATTTATTAACGGGTCAAGTTCATGCCACCTGTCATCAATTGTATTTTCGGACACTATTGTAAAATTTATAAGGAGATATAGGTTTGCATTTTTGGGATATTAATTGTCATTCGTGAGTTCGAAAGAGTATAAAACAAAACAAATGCTAAATCTCCTTGGAATGGGACTTCTGAATTGAAACAGAAAACACACAGTGTCAAAGTTCCCATCCCACTCAAATGAGATCCTATTATAAAACTCACTAAATAAACGTTAGCACCGAAACTGTTGCACGGATTTGAACTAAAGGAAAGCGGCCGTTTTAGTGCGATGCAAATCGAGAGAATGAACTTGACTGCCAACTATTTATTTTATTTTGTTTAAGAGCTAGCAGATCCACATGAACTGAATAGTTTTGTGTGAGTTTCTATACACGAAAAAAATGGACCTACAATTTTATGCCAGTCCGTACGGCTGAATGAAGAAGCTTCTCCAGGAAAGCCATACGTTCATCTCAATGGACCTGCCTTTTTCCAGGAGTTGAATCTATAAGATCTCTCGGACACAAAAGTTAAGCGCACGTATCTCTACTTAAAATACTTTTATATGTCTGCGCCATTTATTTTCTGTATCACATTAGGTACCCTTGCGAACGAGCCACAAAAAGCTTAAGGTAACAATTAAAATTTAATATACATCTGAGGAGGTTTCATGTTAGGTAGGTATAGGTATACGCCAAACATATTGAACAGATTTTGGTTTTGTACAGCAACATTAAAGCACACTGTAGAGATGTAGAAAACAAAAAACACTCAATTAATATTCAGCACATAATTGTTCTCAAAATAGTTAAGTGTGGGTAAGTGAATTTCTAAAATTTAAATTAAACTCAACATCTTAACAAAAATTCAATGAATGACATGGGTATGATAAATAAGTATCATATATGCTGCAATGTTTCACATGATATCAAAGACCAAAATAACTCACGAATCGCCATTTAAACACGACGTATAGTTAAAAATTAAAATCAAGAACTAGCGAAACAATTTAATTCGAATTTGAAAACTGAAAAATATTCTGGGGAATATATTATAAAGTAGCAGAGTTCCCTCAAATCCTTCAATTCGGTGCGAAATTCCGACGTGCACTGTCCTAAACAAACAAAGTGCGATTCAAAAAGCATTGTGACCTTGATTTTTGATCAAGCTGAGCAAATCATTGACAACACGCACACACATTCATATACATCATTGTATATTGATCGCGAACCCCACCCCATGATAATCCATTCAAAATATTTGCAATTCCCCTCCCCGACCAATTACCAACACCCTCACGGATCATTCGCAAATGTAAAAATTTACAAATATCAGTGACGGCAATTATGTAACTCCCCGGTTTTTAATTGACCATTAGCAAAGTCACAAAATAAATTTTCTTTTACAAAATTTTGAATTGACACCTAAACAAACAAATGTTATTGCCTTATAGCAATTATCCTGGAAATAATGATCGCACAACAAGACAATACACAAACGCAATTGGCCAGTCCCTGAATAAGGCTATTCTTTGACAGCGAATATAACCGGTAATAACTGTTACACTTGTTATTGAATAACTCGGTTTCCAGTTTTTCAAGTGAAATAAAGTTACTCCAGTTGCTTGGTTGGATATTGGGCAAATAAAAACCTGTTTTTTATTACGAGTTGGCCATTAAGACGTAATTACGAGTAGAATACAGCCAGGCAGTTATAAGCATTCAAGGATGAATAAGGATAAGGATGCAGAACACTATTGACCCTGCGATGTCGTATGGACTGTTACTGATAGTGGGCCTTACTAAATATGGGAATATGGGAACAAAATTACAAACAGCATTACATCTCTGCACTGCCTTCCCAACAAAAACAAATGTTATGTTTAGGGCAATGAAAGTGGCAATTAACTAGTTTAAATGTCTAACAATTTTTTTTTATATTTTAATTAAAAAAATAAAAAACTGATTTATACGTAAATGTATAATTAAGACTTCAAAATATATATGCCTTAGCTTATGCACAGGGCTAAGCCAAGCCCAGTCATTAATGAACGAAATGATAGATTCAGAATTCAAAATGTTGTATTTTGAGTAGGTATTTAAATTTATATTGTCATGACTTGACATTACTATTAAATATATTATATTATATTTTTAAAAATAATTTTCCCTGACTTTCCCCGACCAGTTTTGAAGTTTTTCCTGACAAAATTTTGGAAATATACCAACAAAAAACAACGCATGTAAACAATAGTCCTTAAGATCAATAAGTTACGTGCGTAAAGTTTATTTTCTTTTTTGAAACAAAGCATAACCAATAAATGTATAGGTAATAGGCATGAAAGTAACTGTACGATGTAAATTCTTTTAAATATTTTGGGTAAACTTCTGGGTAGACTTTAGAGGGCGACATAAATAATTTTTTTTTTATACTTTAAGAATAATTCAGAGTGAATTTTGGTGCAGGGACATAATTCCACGAGACATTAATCCTCACATAAGTTCAAAATTTCGTTGTGGACTTATGTTATCATGAAGTTATGTCCTTTATTACATGTTTTCCCAGAGCTGCCATGCCGATGCCAGACTCTTAAGATTCCTCTACCCATTTTATTACTTAAGCGATTGAATTGAAACTGAATGCATTTACAAGAACAGATTTTCAAGTAAGGTACAGAATAGTTTTTTTTTTGAAAAAAGTATGAAGGTAATTTGAAATCCGTATTTTGTGACAAAACACCACAGTTGCTTCTTGAAAATAAGTTTTGTGTCCAAAATTGGAAATAAAAATGACCAACTGTAACTAAAAACTACCAAAATAATTGAAGCCCGAACAATCAATTCATAACATTTATTTCAACATGTTCTTCATGTAGGTACACAGATCGCATATTATTTTTTTAATTATTAACAATATTTGATTTCGTAAAAAAATTACCAAATGGAATAACAAATATAATTTATTTGTGCACTTTGCTCGATTTCTGGGTAGAGGCCTCTTAAGCATCCAGCGGCCCGATTTTAGTTTAGCCGATGGCTTATTGAGCTTGGACTATTTTCTGAATTTTAAATTTGTGCTATTTTTCATACTAAATAATCTCCCAAATAGTTTAAGATGGAAAGCAAAATATGTACTATTTTGGGCGATCTTTTATTTTCTCAAATTTCCCGAAGCTAAAAGTTGTCTGTCAAATAAATTAAATTTTTGCTGTAGAATTTTTTTTCTTTTTTTTCGTTGAAATAAACCTTCCATTTGTTAATGACAAATAATGTGTTAATAATGTGGATAAATTTCCGAAGCGTGTGGCTTGGACTTTTTTATGATAGCATATTCTTCTACATACTTACAAAATGTTGGAATTACGTCCCATCTTTAAAAAAATTTTATGGACTTATAGCCACCCTTGGAGGGACATAATTAAACAATCAAATTTGAACTTATATCCCACCAAAGTGGGACAGAAGACATTTCATTTGTGTCTCTCGGACTTATGTCCCTGTTTACTTACGCAGTTTTTTTCTTAGTTTTAAAAAAATTTGTCATAGGTATGTAAGCATTTAAGTTTTTGCACTCAACGTCAGACAATCAACGATCGTAAAATTACACATCCGATGATTCGCATTTCGTTCGCTTTGAGTTATTTTATGGAACAAGTTTTGCATCCACCGGTTGTTTCGTCTGAGAATCGCAGCCGATACATAGATCATGCGCTAAAATGACTGAAGCTGCGGTAAATACATATTACCGGGAAAAATCGCCGTCCACCTTCATTGATAATGATTGTTCATGTTTCTTGGTGACACATAAATTTCTTATTACTTCCAATTACAGACAAAGGGATAAGTTTTCTTCTGTCAGATATTACAACATTTTATTCCAAGTAAAATTCAAATCGCATTTAGTCGCACTCAATTCGAATACTTGAAGAGTGTAGATTGAGCATATATTAAATTTCGTATTTGTTGTCCTATGATTCATCGAAGAATTAAACATTTTTTTTTTTTGGTAAAGATATTTTGTACTTTATGTAGGTAGAGCTAGGCGCATCATTCAAGCATTCTTGTATTTTAGAGGGTGCGTAAAGACATGCAGACAGTACGCTGGGTAAATATAAATACTCGTATTATGTAAATATAACAAAGTTTGTCAAAAATTGAGTCCGATCTTTGTTCTCTTCTTAAAAATGATTAAACATTTTGCATAGTAAAATTCTATTTGCTCCTTCCAAATGCTGGTCCGCTCCAAATTCATATATAAATTATTGAGTTATTTTTAAAAAATATATATAATACTAGCTGACCCCGCGAACTTCGTTCCGCCCAAATTTGTTAATGTAATGAAAGTAATAATTTCGAGCATGCCCAATGCACATGCTATTTTATGTAGACGCTTAAATACCAATGGCAAGCCGTTCTGAATAAGCGGAATCCGCAGAGGTTTGCAAAGTGCTTTATTTGGACAATGTCCATTATAATTTTAATTATGTAACTTAAGAAATAGCACTTGATTTTATTTTTGAATGGGAGGTGCCACAAATCGTTTTCCTATACCGCTTATGTTTTGAAAAGTACCACCTATAGTGTGGTATCCTATCCTTCAGCGCCACCTATCGGGTCCAGAACCCAAGTAAAAGTTGATGGTTATAGTGTCCTACATTTCAGACGTATTTCCGTAACAGTATAACAGTCCGTGGTACTAATAATATTTTTAACGTCCAGACTACATTTTTCCAGCTCGTGTGAAGGTTAAAAATGATTATTAGTAAGTCCCAGTGTGTAATGTATTTGGGAATTACTTGTGACTGTTAAATTGGTTTTCATGTGTTTGTAAGTTGGTTCGCACGAAACAGAAAATGTGAAATAGAAATACTTATACCATTTTCAAATCTTCCCATGAATCATGTTTGTAATTATGACATCATGCAGGTATACATCGGTTTCGGGATCTGGAACCTCGGCATATATGATGTCATCATCTTGGTCTTGTTGCATTCTTTCGACTAACCAAATGAGAATGTAAGCATGAGGCAAGCCTCTTTTTTGCCATTCAATCGAATACATCCAACATCGAGTATAACCAAAGACACGATGCTTAACAATATAGTTCATCAGCGACCGACGAAATATTTGTAACTTTAACAGAAATGAAGAAAACTAACCGCACCTATCAACTTGGTTGGTAAATTGTAAGCCTTTTCCCTTCTCTCTCTACACCGGTACGGAAGGTGTTATGGTACCTTTGAGTTGCGTTCCCCATAACCCTATTCACTAATCAGCAGAATACCACAATTGTTACACGCTCATTTTTCGTAACAACCCCTAAGTGCAAACTCAAAACTATCCACAACTCCTGTTGCCTGTCATCATTGTCCACGTCATCTTAATCACCCCTACATTTCAACTTACTCACACATACTTATGCAAGGATCCTGAAAATACATGTCAAACAAAAATGATGGATTCAAAAACCATGAAATAAAAAAGTATCTACTCCATTGCAAAAAGTTACTTAATGTAGGTAACATAGTAAACATAAACAAACTTATATTGGTTATATTTAAAAAAAAAATGTCAAAATTGTTGACAACAACAATTTGCTTGGAAAATAATTAAAATAATTGACAACAACAATTGCTTTGAAAATCCCGCCCATATTTGCAGCAGCACTTAAAAAATGCACACCAAACCGACGTACCAAATTTTGTGCAAATACCGTTATCAGGAGCAGAAATAATTGATTTTTAATTTGTGGTTTGTATGGGAGGTACCACGCCCCATTGTCCAATTGGACCGAATTGTAAATCTAAACCACCCGGGGCGCAACCCAAACGCATACAAAAAAATTTATGCAAATCGGTCCAGCCGTTTAGGAGGAGTTCAGTGACAACACACGTACGCTAGAATTATATTATATAAGATTGTGTTCTTAAGTGGAATGTGTAAATATTCTCCGACTAAACTGGTCCGCCCCGAAATACCTTTCCTTTGTATTGTCTTCCAATTAGCATCCCACTAACTTTTTACGTCTTGGCTTAGAACATAGATTTGCGTATTGATTGGAATCACATAAATATTTATTTTAGGAAACCTAATGATTTGTGTTTGGGCGAGTGACACGTTTCTATTGCGGCGAAATGTAAAATTTTTTCTGCCTATCCTGGTCGATGAACTTTTATCTATTCTCTTCTTGTTTACAAACAATATGGACACGATCGATTTATTTTCGTCGTACATCGCCCTCCACTCATAGAATGACTAAATAGTTCAATCAGAAATTCGGTATTTTAATGAGGTCGTTGATAGAAAGGCAATTCGATTGAGAAAACTGGATTCAACAAAGATACAGCGAAATAAATGTCATTACTACGACTTGTTTCATAAGGGAGAATGTGTAAAAAAAAAAAGCCTTCCCCAAATCGGTTGCTCCATTTATTGCACATAAATGCCATTCCATTATCGATCAGATTCTTAAATTAAAAGGCAATCCATTGTACATGAGTTATCGCACTTTGCCACAAGGCGGAATGGCCTAAGGTTATAGGTCTGCCCCACTCCTAACCAGTTGTCCGCTCCTACTTTCCTTTTTCATTTTAGCGCGAGACCTTGACTCCTCAGAGAAGTTATGTAGTGTAGTTGTCGTTGGGATGATCTTGGCTCTTGACTCTTTTGAGCCTTGTTTGCTGGGCGATGAAGTAAGGCGAACTACAAGGCTGTCGAGTGAAATCTCCTTACGATGCGAGTGCACCAGTACCTGCTTTAGAACTCGGCTGAAAATCTAGATTGCATTATGCGTCGGAATTAGCATTTGTGAGAAGTGATTTATCGATGACAGTGAATTAAATCGACTCGCTGTCGAAGTCGATAAATTGTCTGCGTATAGCTGTTCGCAGCTTCATACCGGTTTGATATGCTGGATGATGCGTGAACTGCGAAACGGACGTATGAGTGGGAGGAGGTTGCAACTTATTTAAAAAGATTTGTATATCTGAACGCAGATTGGGTCGCTGATAATGGTAATCGAATACGGGTATAAAGTAAAGCGTAGGCACACCTAAAGAATTATCGCTGTCGGAATGAATTTGTGAAAGGATTTTGTTTGATCGCATTGAAAATGCTGAAGGATTATGCGAGGTCAAGTCTTTTTTTTTTTTGAGAGTGTTACTTGGAATAGTTGTCTTCAATTTCATATCGTCAGTGGTTTGAACCGAATCGTTTCGGATGACACTTTTATTTTGACAAACGATGTATGCAACAGTTGCAGAGGAGGCTTCCTTTTTTTTCATTTCAAGATACATGTCACCGGTAGGAATCAGTTTTGCACTGATCGTATAACTTGTTGGTCAAAAATCAATACTTTATAATTTTTCAAAAGCACAGCTTGCAAGGTATAGTAAGTAGGAAAATGGGTGCTCTTAGAACTTAGACCATCAGTTGGGTCTATTGTTTCTAACCTTCACCCCGATTTAGCCTAGGAGCGCACATGCGATTTTTTGTCGCACCGATAGAAAAATCGTAGTCGCAAAAAATAAATGCGATGCACGCACTTGTAACATTCTGTCGCACGATTATTTAGTCGCAAAAAATTTAACATACTGCTTTTAATGTGAATACACACATATGCGACCAAATAATCGCTACGGCAAAAAAAATCGTTCCTAAAAATGGAGCTTGCTGCGTTTTTGTAATCGCTGCGGTTATTTAGCTGCATATGTGTGCATTCATGTGTTCATGTTCATTCATGGTTGAGACAACGATTTTTCAATCGCGACGATTTAAATCGCAAGTGTGTAGGTATATATTGCTTGAAGTTGGTAAAGTAAGCAGTCGTGCGATTGAAATAGCATGTGCGCTCCTAGCCTTAAACTGTTTAAAATACCGATTGTAAAACTTGTCTTGAACGCGTAAAATATTATTTGTTCAGTTCCAAAATGGGGTATGAATTTCCAAAAAGCAATCAACTTTTTAATCAGCGAAACTCCAATGCCACTGATCCAACTTTATCTACCTACTCATTTTTATTAAATCTATGAGCCAAACAGAGTTGTGGCCACTTTAGGAAGCGAAGGACAAAATTGTGAAAAGCCAAAGTTTCATCAGTTAGTTACACCCAAGGTTTTGTCCTTTTGGGAAGTAAAACGTCATTACCGCTAGCTTTAATTATCAATTGCAGGATTACTTATTCCAACTTATGCTGCAATTAAACCTTTCTCGCTATCGAAAAGAAGGTGGGAAAAGTTTTATTTATAAAAATAATCAGACTTCGTATTTTTCCCACCCTTCATAAGGGCATCTCTACCTTATTAAAAAAAGAGCTTCACCCATGCATTTATCAAAACACTGAAAACCTCCCAATTAATAAAGGCAATCGCACCGCTTCAACACCAGTAATACATTTGACGCTCAAACAACCTTCAGTTCTCACCGATCTCGACGAATCGATAATTTACAGGATAATTGCCGTCTTAATTGGATGATTTTGTTCCGTAATTGCGGAGTAGCATGCTATTGAGATTCTCTGTAATTTGGTCCGCACTAACACTAAACGATGCATGATGCGTGAAATATTTTTTGCCACGCTGATTTTTTTCAGGAGCAGCAGCCATCGCATAAATGGATGTGTAGATATGTGTATTGGGCTTCCACTTTTGCACCAACCAATTGACTCATTGTCCATGACTCAACAAATGAATGTGTTTACAAAACAACCACACTTTTGGTTTGCGGTCTGCTTGAAAAACCGTAAATTAATGAATATTTTTATTAACCGCACTCGTTGATGATTGATTAAGTGCAGACTTTGATGACATTGTTGAAGGAACAATGCAAAATGTTGGGGGGTATATGTCAGAACTCTCTAAAGTCTATTATAACCCAATCAATAAATCTCCTGTCGACCAAACAGTACCTGTTGTTCTCTGTCATCAAGCCGCGGCCGCGGCCCGAGGAAATCATTTTTCCACTGATACCCATCCAACGACCGATTCGAATTACATCAGTTTTGCTACTATTTTCTGGAATTCATGATGAAAATAAGAACTACACGCACAAGCAATAATATTTCTCAGTCAATGGGTCAACGCAAATCTGAAACTTTTGGCACGCTTTTCATCGAATTTCCATTTATTCTACGTTTCTTGACCGAGAGCCCAAAAATACGCCAACTGAATTTTAATTCATCTCCGCTGGCAAGTCGGAATGTGAGCCAAGACAACTGAACAATATTTTCAATGAAATGCCAATGTGAAGGCAAATTCATTTGAAATTCTTTTAACAGGTGTCTTGATGGTGGCTTTTAAGTTTTAACGCAGGACAGGTCTGACAAAGAAGCATCGGTTGTCTGGATGATATCTGATGGCGCGGTGTGATACCTACATCTAATTTACATAAATAAAACATGGTACATATACACGCTTTCGAATTATATGGCACGAAAAAGGCGATGGGTATACAGGAGACCGCTCTAGGCGATAATGATGGTCATTTTGTATGAGTAATGGTTGGCGATATTATTTATTTATGGGCGATCTGAATATTGTCATCAAGTCTGTAATTATATGCGGCATCGTAACCATAGACTTAGTTATGTCAAGAAAATGCAAATCAAAAATCAGTTGGTGGAAAAATAATTCGAGAAGGAATATTTTGGCAGCTGGAAATGTTTCCATTTATTTAATTAAATCTGCAGAAATATAAAGTTAACTGTTAATATATTGAAATGACACCTTTAAGATTTTTTGTTTCTTAA
The DNA here is from genome assembly GCA_949126925.1 of Cheilosia vernalis. Classification (NCBI taxonomy): domain Eukaryota; kingdom Metazoa; phylum Arthropoda; class Insecta; order Diptera; family Syrphidae; genus Cheilosia; species Cheilosia vernalis. The sequence goes on from OX421360.1 coordinate 49,163,979, forward strand.
ATCTTTTATATAGGTAGGTATTTAAGAAGAAGCACTTCTTTCCTCCTCAATGTCCATAACAAGTTTTTAAACTTTTGTGTCAAATTTAATCATACTCCGTTGGAGAGTACAAGAGTATACTTCTCCTGCAAAAATATACAACCAAAACTTTTTCCCAATGAATGTTTCTTGGACTTGTTGGTTATACTAGACAGATAGCTGTCAAATCTTTCAAATGCGAATTCGCGTCACTTCCCTAGCCCTTTCTATTTATTCAACAAGGAAAGGGGGAGAGTGAGATTTAATCTATCTATCGATCGATTTATATAAAAATCAGTTGTATTGTGTTTGTGGCCAATGTTCCATGAAAGGTGACGTTAATAGAATGGTTTGTAAGTATATACGGTCTTTGTTGTTTTTTTGGTTCATGAGTTATAGGTGCGTGGCACCTCCCATACCAAAAATGCATTCAAAATATTATATTTCGAAAACCACCCAATCGATTGAGTTCAAAATTACACACAATCTTAAGTATTGGCAAAGGGTATTCCTGTGAAGATTGGTCAACATTAGACAAGGGGGTGTGACACATCCCATACAAAAATTATGTTTTCATAGCGTTTGAGAATATACAAAATTTTGCTTCGCGAATAATAAATTCCAATTTGGGAAATTAGTAGGATTTTTTTTTTTTGTCAAAATTTCTGCCTGATTTTTATGATTTCGTAAATTTTCTTTGCCCCAACCATTTCTTGTGCGATTTCATCATTTGTTTTTAATATTTCCAGTATTGCAAATATTATTAGCGACAACAACATATTGTTTCGAAATAACATTGAAAGAACACTCGACACTCATGGCATATAAAATTCTGCACTCTCCAAAAAAAAAAAAAAAAAAATGTGAGCGTTCCTTGGACAAGATATTTAAGCAACACATTTCTTAAGTAAAGCCGGGCGGGACCGGGAGCAACTAGTATTAATATAAAAATGGTGTAAAAATTGTATAGTAATTCATCAATTGAGAATGGCTAGGCCGATTTGGATCAACTTTTTTTCTGTTGTCCGTAATTGTCAGGAGAAGGTTTTTACGGAAGAATTTTTTTTGGAAAAGTCGGGAAATTGGTTGGTTGGAAATTGGAAATATCGAAAATTGAATTTTTGTATGGAAGATGTTGAAAATTTTGTGTGCAATTGTTCCGGAGTGGTTTTTCGTATGGAAAAAGAGAAAATTCTCGGGAAATTTAACGCGTAAAATTGGAATTTTTTTTCGACGAAATTTTTAATTTTGTCGCTGTGAATTTTGGAAAATTTCGTCCCTCAACATTTATCAAACCTCCTCGACTCAACGAAGCAAAATATGTTGGGTCCAGGGGTCCGCTAGTATTTTGTAAAGAAGCAACAATTCAAAAGCTGTTTAAAGGCCAAAAATTAACGATTTTTTCAGCACAATTTACAATGTCATACAATATCTTACGCGCACTTTAACTATCAGCAACAAAATATTTACCATCAGTTACCAAAGGCCTACTGATGTAACAAACTTGTCCCACACACTGTTATCCCAATAAAATAATAATATCTACTCCATAAATCTGAATCATAAATTAAGTCTATTATACCTACTGAATTTAGGATGACCAATCTCTGTTTGATAAGTTTATTGACTCTAACACTGGCAGATTGAGTCATCTAGCCGTCTCTGCCTATCTTTGCTTCGCATTGAGAATACAACACGTTGAGACCATCAATCGTCACTTCATTCAAGAAATAATATCACCTCGACTCAAGCGACCTTGCACTTCGCAGCCGCCATAACCCTGTTGTCTGCGGCCACCTCCATTCCCACTCAGGTGCATTGTTTACAGAACCGAGACCAGTTTCTTTCATCAATTTGTATCCACAAAACAAACTTCAACCTAAACAAGGGTTTTAATGATATCTTTCTTTCTGCTTCGATTTTTTTTTTCTCTGCAGATGAGCAATTTACTTGGACGACAAAGAAGACACACGATGACCGCTTCTGCAACAGTGGCGAGCAACCTGATGCTGTGGCCACTTCTGTTACAGGTAAGCTTATAGTACAATAAGGAAGACCCTGAATCGATAAATGAAGGTATCTCTTTTGTTAAAAACACAACAAAAAAAAATTCAAGATCTTCCCAAGCATGCTGCCATTGGTGGCCGGACATGGACGACTAATGGATCCTCCAGCACGAAACGCTATGTGGCGATTCGGTTATCCGAATCCCGTCAACTACAACGACAATGAGCTCTTTTGTGGCGGCTATGCAGTACAATGGGAACAAAACGCTGGCCAGTGCGGAGTGTGTGGCGATGCGTATCACGTGAAGTCACCGCGTCCCCATGAGGCTGGTGGCGAATTCGCCAAAGGAATCATTTCGCGGTATTATGCCGCTGGACAGGTGAGATAATTTTCGAACATAAGTTAATTCATCAGGTTGTTTATGTTCGGGAGTAAGTTTAGGTGCACCATGGTGAGGGAAAAGAGATGTTTGTTTATGTGACACATTCAATGTCGGAGGACTTTTGGGTGTGGAGTTGCTGACGTATGAGTGAATGATAACTTACTTCAGGTTGTGGCGAAAGAAATGGTGGCTCTTGGGATAAAGTCCTTTTCAAAACAACATTTATATAGATATGATTTCAGTAGTGCCGACTTCTTTGGCATCCGCCTTTATTTCTAAAAAGAAACCAAACTCGGAACAACCCACATTACACTGATTCCAAAATGACGGCTTCATAGGGGCTAAAAGACAAGCCGCTCATAACCACAGCACCCCTAAGAGAAAGAAAAACCGAATTAATTCACCTCAAATTGAGGCCATTTTACAAACCACTTACCCCACAGTTTTGTTTGAGTCCAAACTGACCACCTTGTACCTCAGAGAAGCCGGCATAACCAACCTTGAATTTGCGGTCAAATCGACTGTTAAGGATGCCGCCATTATGTTTGCCGCAAGCACGTACGTCTTACCTCTGTACGACCTACATGTCAACGGGTTATTAGAAATCCCACGAGACGTCTTGTGGACCTACCTCTTTATAACCAAAATTGCATCGCCCACCAAACCATACTGAAGGTCACCATACTTCAGGACATCAGTGTTCCTCAGCTCAACCAACGCCTTGTAAATTTTCAGATGGCTTTTGGCAGCAGCTCTTTCGTTTTGCACATTTACCTCCGTGAAGTCTGGATTCACTGGCAGCCACGTCTTATTGTTTGTCGAGAAACCTTCAACAGAAGAAGTTTAAATAAATCTTTCTTACGAAACAATGTCCATGTATACCTGCCGCTGTTGAGCCATCCCATTGGAATGGCGTCCTAGCTGGGTCTCTGGTAAACTTCTCGTAAATTTGTTCATTGGAGTTGCAAGCGGCAGGATCGCGACTGTCCGCCCATGAGATATTTCCGTCCAGCATGCCTATTTCTTCACCCTGAGCAAAGGTTCCATCAGAAGTGCCAATTCGAAAAGATTTGTACTCACCATATAAGTCACACTGACTCCGGGTAGAATCATTTGGATCATATTCATGGTGTCGATGCGTTCCTTACCATATCGACTGCCGACTCGTCTCTGGTCGTGGTTACCCATCTGAAAGGAGGTTCACTAAACTCGGTTTTTACCCTTGAGTTTCATAATAACTTACCACCCAATTTGGAGTCTTTCCGGGAGGCATTTTCTCAAACCACTGCTTAATGATGCTTTCATACTTCTGCGCATTGGAGCTCGAATTGCCTTGCAAAATGAACTGGAAGTTAAAAGGTATCTGGGCGCCTTCTGTTGTCTGATTGCCGTACATCTTCATGACGTAGTCCAACGGCGAGTAGGTTTCGATGAGCAGAACCCTTGTGTCGCCTCCGTGAATCCTCTTATAGTCGTCCAAAAGCGTACGCCACTGGTAGACCATATCCACTGTCTCCGGTTGATCTTGGGTGTATATGTGGCTGAGATAAGCAGACTCTTTTGGATCCGAAGTAAGATTACTGACAGGTTCGTCCGGATAGTTGCCATCTGCATCGGGTGCCACTTCAAAACACCATGGAACAGCGTCAATTCGGAAGCCAGCCACACCTCGATCAAGCCAATAGGTCAACACACGTTTCATCTGAGCCACAACATCCGGATTACGATAGTTCAAGTCCGGTTGCTTGGTAGCAAACTGATGCAGATAGAATTGTTGACGTTTCTCGTTCCATTCCCAAGCGCTGCCACGGAAGGCTTGAAGCTACAAAGAACCTACTCAAACGAAGTTCTCCAGCGATTCATGAAATACTCACCCAGTTATTGGGTGGAAGTCTGTTTGTGGAATTATGGGGATCCGGCTTGCCATTGTGCCAGACATAAAAGTCCTCGTAGCCCTTCTCGCGATTGACCGACTTGATGAACCAAATATTCTCATCACTTGAATGATTCGGCACAAAGTCCAAAATGACTTTGAGTCCTCTCTTTTTAGCCTCTGCGATAAGATTGTCGAAATCATTCAAGGTGCCGTACTCGTCTTGGATGTCAAAAAAGTCAGCAATATCATATCCGAAATCAGCCATCGGTGACTTGTAGATCGGAGAGAGCCATGTTGCCGTCACACCGATTTCCTTGAGATAGTCAAGCTTCGAGATGATACCGTTTAGATCGCCAATACCATCGCCGTTGGAGTCCTTGAACGATCGAGGGTAGATTTGATAGAACTGAGCGGTCTGCCACCAGTCTTTTTCGGGATTTGTTGGATTACTACTGGGTGCCCTACAGCCCAGGCAGGATGAACTCAAAAGGCTAATGCCTAAGAGTGATATAAATGCCAACGACTTCATTGTGTACAACGACTGGACACAATTTGAAACTACTCAACGCAACGGTGAGGCTTTTAAAAGGTTTTTTTTCGCGTTGCTGGGGTTGCGTGATAAATTCAGGGCTTAAGAGATAAGCAAACTACTTCACTTGCAGTCATGGCATTCCGAATGAGATTATATAAAAATTCAACGGTGAAGAAGGCTTTTGCGAGCACCTTATGAGTGGGTAAATAGTGTAGACAAGTTTCGATTCATAAGAGTACCTAGTTGGTAACACTAACGCCGAGCATACACAACTGTAGACTTGTCGAGTAGTAGATTTGTTTATTGATTTAAGAAGCTTAAGATATATAAGTTGTTTGTAAAGGCTATATAGGTAAACATTGATGGCGGTTACCGATTGTTATTTGAGGATCGATGTGACTCATCTCTAAATCTGAAACGACTTAAAGTCAGGTGCGAAAGTTGGTTGTTTCTAAAGTTTTAGTAGGTTTCCTAAAGATTGCTGGGAAAAGTCTTTAGCTTCGAAACTGGGGATTGGTGGAAAGATACACGAGTTAAGCTTTAGTTGGCTGTGAAGATAGCTTAAAATAGAAGAAGGCCTGAGAATTATTCAGAAGAAATTGTCACTAATAATAAACTTGGCTCGGATTGGCATAGGTACCTACTCCAAAATCCAAGTTAGGATAAGGTTTAAAGCTATAGGGTTATACTAGCTTGTGATGTAGTATACGCGTGCTAGGCTCCATGAAATAATTACTATGCTTGATATAGTCTTTCTGATATACTTAGGGCTGGAGGCTACAATTTTGATACTAAAAAGATGGACTTACTCCTCAAGGCGCTAAATACGAATAGTAATATTTAAGGAATGCATCTACGATAATTGACAAACGTCCAATAGATGTTCATACAACGATTGAAAGCGACTTGCGAACCCGGCTTAGGTACATTCGTCTATTGTCTTTGCATACTGTTCTTCCTTAATAGAAGAGCTCTTCAATAACAGCTTAACCTCATACTCAGTCAAAAACTCTTATTTTTGGATATGACTGATGGAGACATTTTTCGAAGATAACCAGGTTCTCGGCCCTAGAAGCGTCCGCTTGCTGTGAAGCTGAACTAATACGTATATTTTACTAGTCTTCTAAAGTTTTTAGTTACCTATTGCTATTTAGCATCAAATTTCGCATAATCAAAGCCATCTAATCAGTTTCAACGTGCTCCTGAACCGTGAAGAGTCTCGGGCTTAGAGAGACTAGTAATACACGCATACGCATCCGAGGTAAACGACTTGGCATTGATTAGTCTAATGAAGTCTTAAATCTTCTAGTAGCTAGGGGTTACGTATTTTAGGATCATCAAGAAGAATGATTACTTGTATTCAAAAACAATAATTAAAAAAATATTTCACTGGAGACATTTTTTTCAAGTCTTCGAGTAAAACATTATTATTAAAGCTAATCCCAGTATCCCCTACACCAGTCACATGATTTTACTACCTACTACATTATAATACGAACCGATTTTCAAAGAGCGCGCTATTTTATTTCCGCCTACAAGTATGCACGCTCTTTTGCAAAATTTTAGTTTGCTACGATGCGCTCCAACCAAACTCCCCTTTGATTGCTTGCATCTTTCTTCGCCAGGAAATTGAAGTCGAAGTCGAATTAACAGCCAACCATTATGGACGATTTGAAATGTTCCTCTGTCCCAACAACAATCCGCGTTACGAGGCCACCCAAGAGTGTTTCGATCGGTATCCACTGTTCATTTCCAGCACTCGAGAGCATCGGTTCTTCATTCCCACCGAAGCCAAGAAGAAGGATATCTTCCGGTATCGAGTACGGTTGCCGCCTTACGTCACATGCACGCAATGCGTGCTCCAATGGACCTACTACACCGGCAACATGTGGGGCACCTGTTCAAACGGTACCGAAGCAGTTGGCTGTGGACGAGCAGGTGAGTCTACAACACTTTACTTTAATCAACAGCGTTCCGATTTCCGCTTTGCCCTCATAGAAACCTTCCGAAATTGCGCGGACATTGCAATTGTATCGAATACCGGAGGTGGCGTTCCACCAGCATTCGTGAACAACAAGTCGCCATACCTACTCTACTACAGAGACTATCGTGCGCCACTCGATAACAATGTCTTCCCGTTGGTTGTGCGGTGAGTAACAAATAAATGCGGATAGTATTTTGTATTTTCAAAAACAATTATTGCAAATCATTTTTAAACATTTTGTAAATATTTGTACTTTATTTTAGCAATCGCCATTAGATAGATAAAATTAGAGCTTTTGTAGAAGCTTTCGCATAACCTGTAAAAAAAAAACACTGCTTATAACCTCACTATAGTTCATCTGAAAATATTTCCATCTTTGATCATAAAATTAAACAATACACTATTCCAATTCAATTAGTCATGTAAATTGGCAAAACTTATTATTTTACAGCATAAACTTTATAACTATTGCTTAAGCTGATGCTAAACTCTTTTATTTGAACTTATTTTTGTTAATCATTTTTACAGTTGTTGTATTTTATTATTGGTTTCGGTTAATTGGTTTACTTTTCATTTTGGGATTCAAATAAACTTGTTTTATTGTACAATACAAATGAATTGTGTTTCATTTAATGCGGCTTGGTGTTGGACACACGAATTTGATGGTTGTTATAGTAGTTGTTGTTGCCGGTGACGGATGATAATGGAGTCGCAGAAACGCTCTGTTCTTTAATATACGACGGTGGAGTAAGCTTGGTTATTTTTGAAGATAAAGAAAATACTTTTTACTCTTATAGGCTTTTCACACCAAGCCCAAAACCTGTTTTCCGCGAAAACACACGATAACTTCATCGAAGTTTTCACAGAAGTTTTCCCATATACATATTTCAGTTTTCAAAACACAACTCACAAATTAAAATCATTTTCCACAACTAATTGATGGGCTAATATTAGATATTTTTAAAATACACTAAATTCATTTTGTCTGTTAAGTAATTCGATAGAAATTTGTAACTATAAAAGTTTAAACTGCATTTACACCATCACGCACGCGCATTATTGCAACAAAACCGAAAAGAGAGATCCGTTTATCCGCAGTCAATGCTATTAAAGGCGTAAGAATGAGATCACAAATCAGACGCCTAAAGTGTCATGGATGTTCTACCCATAATTATAGATACGTAAAACGGAAATAGACACAGGTTCCGCTCACCAACATTTCTGAAATTGCTTGAAAACATTTCTAATTCTGATTTGAAACACGTGAAATGAGAGTGGTAATTAGTTTCAGTAAATTAAACCAACAATTCATCGATCAGTTACAGTTACACGAACAAAATAAATAATTATCCGTTCATCATTTCCGGAAGCCATATTGTTTTATAGGAACGCGGAATTTCTTTAACCATCCCTATAAAAATATGAACATGCGGAGCTTTCCTATAATTCCTATCACGTAAACAAGATGGCCGACCTAAATACGTGTCACGTTTTTTTGTGTGTTAGGTGATGCTGTCCCTTTCAGTCACACTGCTATTTAGAATTTAGCATCCCATTAATTTTCCGTGATAGGAATGTGTGACCGTGTAAATGCAGCATTACACCGAAGCTCAACGACTTGTGTCTCACAGCTTATTGAAACGTCAAACGAAAATGAGTTGGTGGTTTCGAGGAAAACGCGGTTTTGGGCTTGCTGTGAAAAGCCTATTAGGCCCTAGTTATAGGCTTTTTACACCGAGCCGAAAACTCTTGTTTTAGTAGGGACAACTTTTTCTGACAGAATTTTCACTATGACCGCATAAACAAAAAAAAAAAAAAAATTTTCACACTGTTCCAACTTTTTCGGTTGCATTTTGGGTATGGCTATAACTGGGGCCTTATTGCCTTATAGCCCATTTCGCAGTGTTCTTAGGGACTAATTGTATTTCCTTCACAAAAAAAGTGAAAGGGTTTTATGTCCGTTTTATAATATACTCGAACTTCGGAACACACTCATGTCGTTTTCCATTGGGCAAAAAGAAGCGTCCGGGAGAGTCCGGAATCGAAAAAATCACTTCTGAAACCGTTCCATTGGCACAAAAAATACTCTTCTGGTGATTCTGAGGAGAGAATTTCGCTTCTGGATTTGAAGTCAGAATCCACTCAAGAAGCACTCACACAAGTGTAGTTTGTGTATTTTATACAAGTCAACTGACGGCTGCCGTAGATTATTTTTTGGCATTTCACCAATACTCTTGTGGATTCAATCAGAAGCAGTTTTCTTGTTCCATTGGACTACAGAATGAGTGGATCCTCGAGTGAAACCAATGGAAAACGACATCACAGTCCGCTGTCGTTGTTCCTATTCACAATGGCCGCAATAACAAGCTTTATGCAACGCGATGCTTACACTGACTAATTTACTGCAGAAGTCTTCTGAAACGAATTGACTTGCTATAAAGAAAGACAACTAGTTGTTCCTATGCCATCTCTCTCACTCTCTATAAAGTGCATCATCAGAAATTTGAAAATAGGACTATTTTAATTGTGGTCATATTTTTATTGAATAGTTGCAACTCAATAATTTACAGGGTGGCAAACCTACCATGAAACAAAATGGGTCGTAAAATCGATCGTAACACATCAGATAATGCATATCGCTTCCGGATACAAGATGGCGCTGATAACCGTGAAAAGTAACGAGAGTTGCACAGCTCCAATAAAGACAGTTTTAAACAATCTGTTCTTGGGCGTAACGTGCGTGTCCTCCAGCAAAGGCTTTTTGCGCTGCCTTTGGGCTCTCTTCTTCTTTTGTGTCAATGAACCCTTAGACGAAATCTTTTCAAGTTCCGGTAGTTCTAGTTTTGTCAGAATCTCTGCAATATCTGGCTGATCTCCACCACCAGCCGTTAGCTGTAACATGTTGACCTTTTTTGGAATATAAACGTCACGACTGTCTTCAGTCTCTGAATAAATTTTGCACATCTTCGTAAGGAAATGATTAAAGAACATAGGGTCCTGTTCGATCAAGTTGAATTTAACGTTAGATTCCTTAGTGAATGGCTTCAGTCTTCGAAGTAACAACTCGGGGCTTCGACTTAGCTTGTCGAAATTAGTCCGCTGCAGTGTGAATTCATCCAGGTCGGGGATGAAGAACTCCTTCTCGTGTCTAAGTTCGTTGATGGTTCGAAGGCGAATCTGAAACTCTTCGGCTATGCCGATGACTGATTGGATAGCCTTGGATGTAACACGGAAAATAGGAATACCTATGCAGTGTCTGAAGAATATCGCCTGCCTGGTGTGCAGAACGATGTTTTGTTGTTTCTTTTCTCGTGCAGAGACCTTCCTTTCGGATTTCTTTAGGGTTTCCTCTAGCTTTAACCCCAAGTTGCGCAGAATTGCGATCTCCTTCTCAAGAGATGGGACATTCTTGAATATAACGTCTACTTGTTGTCTGGGTTTGGCGATAGAGTCGCTTCCGTTAGCCCTAGCTGAAATGCCCCTCACTGACTTCGGAGTAAGCATGGTGTCTTCCATTGGCTGTTCGGCGGTATCAACTTTAAAATTAGTAACTTCCACTTCTGTACTACGTTGACCTCGAATCTTTTTCAAGGCGATTTTAATCACACGTTCTTGCTGTGAGATTTCCTTTAGCTGACCCAACAGAATCTCCTTCAGCAGCTTGTAGTCGTCTCGTCGGAGTTGCTGATGCCGCTCGTCGGCCTTGACAATGTCCTTGAGCAAAGCTACCTCGGTCTGTCCCAAGAGGTTTGTCTTTGAACTCTCCTCTTGCAGTAGAAGTTCCTTAAAGTGACGAAGAAATCCTGGACTCTTCTTAGCACCAGACTCCAGCGATGTAACAGACGGCAATTCAAAGTCCTCGAATAGCTTAGGCGTATGGAAGTCATACTCCGAGAAGCTCTCGAAATCGGCGTATTGAGTACGAAAAAATGCGTCCTCATCGTTACATTCTAAGAAATTTTCCGACAACTCGTTTGGATTTATATTTTCAGCGTTGACAAGTGGGCTGTTCGTCTCCTCCTTTGGCGAAAGGTATTTGTTTCTCTTTTGGACACCGCGATTAGTTAAGAGCTTGGCTTGTTGGTGTTCCGAGTTAAATTTGGAATAGGCGTTTCCAACATCCCATTGACGCTTTTTGGTCATGGAGGCTGCGGTTGTTCTTGTCGAAGAGACTTTCTTTGCTCTTGGAGCTCCGTCCTCTTTGGACTTTTTATGTTGAGACTTTTGAAATAGCGGATGGAAGTCCAACTCAGGAACGAAATGGGCTTTTCGCTTTGGTTGGCTAAGCCGTTCCCAATTAGCCTCGTTCTTACGAGACGGATCTCGATCTAAATTGAAATGGAACTGAAATCTGATCGGGTCATTAGTTCTTCCAACTACATACCCTTGGTCTTTGTTTGCAAATGAGACATTGCTTTGGCGTTCTCCTCATCAGTAGGATTTTTAGCTTCCAGTTTGAATTTCGCTTGAACCGCTGGCATTTTTTTTTTTTGTTTATTTTGGAAAATTTTCTAAAACTACTATTTCCACAAATTTCAGAATTCCAAAGATGACTACAGTTTTGTCGAATAGAATTTGGAAAGTGCCTTGATGATTTCTTTTCTAATCTGATTTCAGCGATCAAGTTTGTTTGCCATCACGTGCGTTCCGTTCGCTACCTGGCATGAGTGGATGGTGTGAGGCGAATTGCCTGAGGTATCCCCCTAATTGTCCCGAGAGTGCCTGTCATTGTCCGTAAGTGTTATTTTATGTGGTTCTTTCTTAACGTGGTGTATAATGGTTTCTATTTTCGTTTTAGGCAAACCTGCGAAGCTATCGGAGAATTGGAAGGACGTGAGGGTGCTGATGTTTATTGTTTAGACAATTGTCTCAATTTTCGCTCAAGTTGTCCGACGGACAGATGTCGTTGCTATTAGAATAAAATTGTCGACAAAAACTTGCTAATTATAGAATGAAATTGGAAGGATTAAGCTGTGCTAAGAGGTTACTGCCATAACTGTTGTAAAAAGTTAGAAAACAAATGGGTTATAAGAAAATATACAAATTTTTTAAAACTGGTTTGTTTCTTTAATGACGATTTTTTTACACCGAGGTATCTCTTAAATATTGTCGATAGTTTTAGTCGCGTAAGTGTTTGCGAACTTCATTAGGTGAATTTAAACGAATATTGAAGCTTTTACAGCTCTATATAATAGCCGATTGTTTGAACACTTTTTGGCACAATAGGGCATAGAGTCAGTAGAAGAACAGAAAAATTGCATTTCGTCCTTTTCTGACTAGGTAAGTTCGGTATTATATCAAGTTCTCAAGTTATACCTACAATTTGATGCTATTTTTTCAAAGCCTACCATTTAGTGGTGATCTTGCCCCATACTCGTCGAAAATTGGAAAATATTTCGAATGCTTTTGAACAAAAATTAAATGTTGAAAAACTTGACAGATTTATTTCAGTTTATAAAATCAGAAACAGAAATTTTTCTGGTTCACATTTAAATAAAATTTTTTTTCTAGATATTTGATTCAGGGTAGCGCCAAAGTCTAAATGATTTTTGACACCCCTAATGTTTTATGGCTTTCGCAAGATCGGCCAATATCACAGCCGACTCTTGGCGAACGGTATCCCTAATGATGTCACCAAACTTCTGTTTTAAGGTCATCTTTATAGTGGGGTCTGGTGGGAGATTACTCTTCAGCTTGGTCGATAAATGGCTCGACCTAGCCTTGGGTAGAGGTGGGGGTGCTGGAACATTCTCGGAAAGTTTCTCAGCGTCGATATAATCCGGCATTCTTAAAAGTGACTCTGACGGTGGTGGGAGGAAATCATCTTCTTCCGAATACCGATAGGTTCTAATGTAGGCCTCAGGGGACTTAGATCGAGGCACAATATTGGTCTTGGAATTGAAACTTTCGAAAGAACCATCGATCGCTACCTGGAGTGTTGCTTTTGGCACTGTTCTGGTAGCAAGATTTGACAGCTTCTCTATGAAACTTCTGTAGCGTTCAATGAATTGTAGCCGTTGGTTAATAGCTGATTGTAGATCCGAGTACAAGTCGTTCTTAGACTGAAGAATCCCCTCAAACACCTTCAAAATATTTGGATTTGGTCTGTCAGTGGAAAGACAATGAGCGAGAAACTTTATGAAATCCTCTTTGGATTGGCTTCTTTGAAGTTTGCGTAGTCCTTGCTCGGTCATTGAAATAGAGTCCAGCACTAAGTACTTAGGCGCCGATGTAGACCTTCTTCCGACATATCCTTGCTCGTTCGAGGTATGTGAACGTTGAATCTTATCTTGATGAGGGTGAGAGTTACGATTCTTCAGCGATTCGCTGTTTCCATACTCTAACCGTCATTCAAGACGCGACTTCTCCCGTAACTGACGCTGTATTCGTTTATACTTTTGGTTATCCAGGAAGCTTAATAACGGCGTGGGTATATCTAGGTTCTGCCGACAATAATCGATTCCTAACTGACGTGCTTTGGTCAGTTGCCCTGCACGGATTTGTTCAGCGGAACTTTGTGGCGACTGATCTTCATTATTTGTCCCAATTGACTTTGAACTGGTCAACGATTTTCGTATGCGGCGTAAGAGCTTGCCGAGGCGAAGTTTTTTAATCTGAGCCTGTATGGGCTTTTCGTTAAAATTATGAACGTTCTCGTAGGCCTGTCGTAGACGATCTAAATGATCAGAGTCCTTGCGATGTATCTGTCTGAAATACGGTGTACGATGAATTCGATAACTACTGTCAGTTGGATGGCGAAATAGTAGATCCATTGAATTTAGATTGCACAAATGAAAATTTATGTTTTTAAAGGACTGGGGAAATTTCGTTTAGAAAAACTACTGACTAATTTGAAGTATAGACGTTTTTAGCTCAGGGGTATCTTTCTAGTGATTTTTATAAAATTTTCCATGTAGTTCAGTCCAGTGGGCTTTCTGTGCGACCCGGAAGAACTGGAGGCTTGTTTCCCTTCCCTTAGACAGCTCTATATCGCTGGTATTGCGTGAATGGCTGCGCCTTTAATGCCGTTCAGATTTCATTAGGAGCAGGAGCTTTCTTGTCGTATATGATTTTAATCAATCTGACTTAATCCGTATGTCCTCGTGCCTTTAGAAATTGAGATACCATTGAAGTTGGTCACATAAGTGGGCCATTGTAAAATGATGCCTCTCCACAGTGAAATGTCCCACCAAAAACATTACCGATTCGAAGGATTAAAATAAAGACGGACATTTCAATTTTTATTCAACATAAAAATATATATTTTTGTTTATTTTATTGTTCACTTTATACAAGAAAAGAGAATATAGTAATAAAGAAGACAAAAAAAGAAACAAATTAAATTTTTTACCTTTTTTTTTAATACGTGTATAAACAACTAAATTTATGATATATTTTGTTTGTTTTAATAATAAGTGTTAAGACTGTAATGATTTCGTTTTGTTCTATAATATTTACTTCCATATTTTAAGGAAAAAAAAAAAATAGCAAAGAGTAGAACAGGCAAACTTAAAAAACAAAAAAGTTTAATGTAAAACAATGCACTCTTTGCTGGCTCAAATAAAATGAGTTCTTCTTGTTTGTTTAATAATTAAATGCTAAATATACAAATACATATCAATTTTAAGCGACTATACGTGGGACGACGAGATTTATACTTGTACATGTTAATATAGTTTAAAACAAAAACAAATTGAACGAAAAAAAATTATGAGAAACAAAAGAAGAGAATCGAACTTGTACAGTTTTGTGTTTTTCAAAATGAAGATCAGCCCATTGTTGGGGATAAATCAAGTTGTATGTTAATAATTTAAGTTTAGTGCTTTTGACGAATTATAAAAAAAAAAAATTGTTTAGATAAATATACATGCAATGCAAGCTATCACAAGTAGGGTGTACGTAGTAGGCCTAAAGGATTATGTTGATATTGTTGGGTTGGCTACTATGTGCTTGTATGTGCTTTCCGCGGAGCATATTGCTACATATTGCTAAGATCAGTTAATTGCCACTTTAGAAACAAAGCAGCCAACTTCAGTCCAAAAGTTTCAAAACAAATTCCGTTGCAAAGGCTCTAGAAGAGGAACTTCTTCTTTTTCTTCTTGGATTTCTCCTTTTCTACACTTAATTCGGATTCGTCGGCGTCCTGCGGAGGAGTTGAGAGTTTAAATGGAATCGGGGACACTGGAGATGGGGTGAACTTACCTTATCTGCGTCAAGTTTCTTGCTTTTGCCAAGTTTCTTGGTTTCCTTTTGCTTTTTCTTTTCCTTTTTGGAGAGTTTGCTCAAGGTGTGTCGGTTCATCTCCTGCTCTCGGTTAGCCGAATGAAGTTCGAGCCTTTGTTTGATACTCTGAAAGGGAAAAATTGCGTTAAAATGTAGTCTTGTACATGACGTTGGATGAAAAAAATAATCCGTAGTAGTAAAACCATGTCGGGGCTCAGAAGCAAATCATAAGGTGTAAGGAGGTAGCAAGAAAAACGCTCTCATCAGCATATTAATGGTTTCCAAACAATTTCGGACTACGCAGTCTTTTACCACTCCTTAAACTACTGGCTGGGAAAAACAGAGGCTGCAATCACAACCATCCGCAGTTCGAGCCAGTTAAAAATCTAGATTCGGCGCACGCAGTCTTTACCACCAGGCGCCTCGCAGTTTGAAGAGTAAACCATCCAAGCCAGAAGCAAGTAGGTAGTAACGAAATAATTTCAACTTACCAAGTCCTCCTCGGCTTCCCTCAGTCTGTCCATCTCAAGACATTCGATAACTTCATTACGCAGCTGAACGACTTCCACCATTCGAGCGATAAGTGCCTCTTCGCGCGCTTTGTCCGTGTCGGTCTTATTCCTCTCCGGCTGCGCCATTAGAACACGAATCTCATATTCCAAGTCGGCTTGTTCTTGTTCCAAACGATGTTGACGACGTCTGAAAATGCATAAAGAAATTAAATTTAGTAACCAACACTGTGGAGCTTCTATCGCTGTTCAACTTACAGATACATCAATTCCGCTTGCCTTCGGAACAATTCGTTCTTCTCGTTGACCAACTCAAACAGCTGCAATATCAAATCCTCAACTTCCTTTGAATTTTGCGGATGCCCACCCGTCCCAGCGTTTCCATCGACCGCATCCAATTCGCCATTCTTGCCTTCGCATCGATCCCGAATCATCTTTTCCAAGATCACACCCTGTTTTTCAAGACCCTGTTGCTGGACTTCAATGATGTCCAACTCATGGCGTATCTCCTGCAGTGGCAACATTTGAAGAACTTTTCTCGGTGGTATTGGCAGCGCCGGCGCTGGTCCTTTACGACGCTTCCATTTGCCATGCGATGACTTATTGTAGAGTGGATCGGAATCTTCTGCGCCCGACGACACCTGACTCTGGCGATTGCGGTTCTGTGCCTCCTTGTTGTCTTTCATTTTTTCCAATTGGCGATCGTGAGACACTGGCTCTTCGTGTGTTGGTGACGCAATGGTTAGCGGAACAATTGTCCGTCTATAGACGACATTGTCGTCTTCGTTTTGTTTTATCAGATCCTCCGAGTCGGAGACCAAACTCAAGTCCAGTGGAACTAGCTTTCGCACTGAATTGACACTGTCCAGATACTCATCGGGTTCGTGATGTTTTTCGCCTGTTCGCGCCAAGCGATTACCCTCCAACAAAGCTTTCTCTTCGTCAGATAACTTGTCGAGATCACTCTGCAGAGGGTAACTAAGCGAGTTTTTTGGACCGGTATCGTTGTTGTTATCGATTTTCGCTGCCAAAACTATTGCTGGATCGAGAAGTCGTGCTGGCTTAGGCGGTGCTGGTGCTGGACGCTTTTTACGTCCCTGATGTGGGGTGGCTGAATTGCTGGAACAGGGTGACGACTTCTTACTGTCAATGGTCTCTGTTGAGGGGAATAGCTCCTTAACGGGCGGTGGTGGAGCTGGTGCTTTGCGAGATTTCCTCGAACGAATTGTTCCTGTTGACGAGGTTAGCGAGTTGTTGGATCCACGAACATCGGCGTTCCTCTGCAAACTGTAGGGTGTATTGCCAAGTGACGAATTGCTTCCATAGAAATCACCAGAGTTGTTGAGCGGCGATATATAGTGATTTGGTAGCTTCTGGCCGAGGCGAGGTGTTGGCTCTGGCGTCGGATTCTGCGAGAGCGATCTGAGTTTATGGGGAGGAATGTATTTGTATTTTAGCATTTTCGACACAAGCAGAAGATATTCATTTTTGCCCAGACACACAATACTATAGGTTGATGACCAGAGAGACGACCGTGCAACCGTTTGCTTTTTTGATACCGGAATGGGAAGTATAGCTGGACACTAATCAAGCGGAAACAATAAACTGTTCCAGGAAATTTAAATGAAAATCACGTTTTGCTTCCCTTCTTTGCCCTTGCATAGAGCACCGCCAACTTCACTGACTCACTGAATCCTATCGAGCGAATGTGGTCACAGAGCGAAGACAATTCAAACAAGAACACCGCAACAAACAATTATAATCCACAACCAAATTGGTTCTTCGAGAGAGAGACAACCGCGCACTGTCGAGCAATTATGACGACGATGATAGGCGGAAGAATTCAAGAGAAAAATAGACCTCAGCGCGACTCGGGAGCCGTTTCAGTACTGTGGTGTGGAGGAAGAATAGGCGCAGCCAGATCCACCTAAATGACACCAACAAAAGCCATTACCAGTTGAACAACAATGAACAGACACACAAAACGCTACCAGAGACACAATAACACAACGATCAAGACGAGGGCTTCTTCAACACGATAAGGTTGTGCTACTACAGTAGTTAGATGTGGTCTGGGCTGGATGAATGGGTTTTCCTAACTGTTTTGCATTTTTAATAGCCACTGCCGCACCGAACCACTTCCCATAGTGCTAGCTGGCGCTCTAAGTATGTGTGTGTATTGAGTGAAAAACTTGTGTGTTTGTCGTTGCAAAAGGTCTCCGAGGTCTATACTGCCTAGTTCTGCACTGACTAATTGGACGCATAAGATGCACTTTTGCATCTTGAGGGAAGTTTTCCACCAGATAGAGGTCAGTGATAGCTGTTTTCGATGTCGAAACCTACTTTGTTGACACACGTAAGTGATGTCGAGCTAATTCGAGAGGTGAATAGCATTTTATTGCCCTTAAGGCAAAAGGTGTCGTCTGCTTTCGATTGCATAATGCTAACGGCAACTTTGGTACAGTGTTGGTACAGTGTTGGCACATTGTTATGCCACTTAAGGCGCATGTTTGACCATATGCAAAAGCATCATATTTCAACTACCAGCGACATCTTGTTTAAATGTAGACATAAAATAGATTCAACTCCAGTCCAGTGTGAAATTATGTGGATAACAAATGCAAATGAGTGCAAGTAACAGACACTGAACTGGAACGCGATCGATTATATTATTGAATCTCGATTATATTGATCTTTATGCAACAGTTGTTTGGAGAGTTTTGCTCCTAGCTAATGATGCGCGGCAATTGGAGTGGGATTCATTTGGAATGATATAGCGCGGCTATTGCGTTGTCGAAATGAATATTTAGGGTTTATATTCGTAAATTATAATTAATTCTTGTAAGAGGTGGTACCGTCGTGCGGCTAAAAGGGCAGTACAGAGAAGTGTGAAAAGACTAGGAAGATTTGGATCTTGGGTTTGAGATGTGTGTCATAGTAATTGTGTCGTAAATATTGCGAAATATGTGTAACCGCAGAAGGTGGTACGGTGAACTCGGAAATGGTCCAAATTTCGGATGGGGCCTATGTAAGTTTAAAACGTTTATGCATCCTAATACATACTTTCTATAGGATAGAACAACGGGGATTCATTTGACTGGATAAGAATCTCTACCAGCTGCCCGAAAATGCTACACATTTACACTCAACTACAACAATAGTGAATCTTCCCATTTGTTGGCCGACAGACCTTGTAAATAGCTTAAAAAAAACCTTAGGAGGCCACAACACTATAGTGAGTAACGAGTAAAGTGAAAATTTCACATGCACTAATTGTTTAAGTTAGTGGTGATCTGGGTGACCCAAAGAAACCAAAAAAAAAAATGAGTACAAGGTAACAAAAGCAACAAATAACCACCTCAAGCGTTTGTCCATTACACAACTTCTGTGATTCATTTCATGGACCGTGAGTGCGGGAGAAAGGGTGTTCTAGGTGCTCAAACTCTACTCAAATTAAGATCAATTAGGGAATGCTATTAAAAGTAAAGAGCGCTCTTTATCAGCTCAAATGGATAAAGTTGGTCCGTAACTTAACAAGGATCGTCCACACCTCTAATTCTATTATTGTGTGCACAATGAGATCTCTTAGCCCACGATCACCAGCACTGTCCTCTGCTATTGTCAAATCATCATCGTCTCAAACGAAAAATAAAAGCAGATGAAATTGCAATGGACAGCTCACAGGGAATGAAATGAAAATTGATGCTGCTGCGTTGCCTATCAAGTGAAAACCATCATTTACTGCGCCCAAGGAGCATCTGCTGTGACTTCTCTTATTCACCGTTTATTTGAGATAAATTACAGTTGAATGGGAAAAGACTACGGGTTGACGGACTGATGGAGAGTCGAGTTAATTGAGTGTGGTATTCACTGTCAGTGTGTGGGCGCTCCACCAAGTAGGTGGCGAGATGAAAATTTCGAGTGATTCACACAAACGTGTGTTGTATATCCGCAGGAAGTCAAATTTTACATATGGAAATTCATACATATATGTGCAGATTATGATATAACCAGAGTAATTGGTATAAACAAAGCGAACAATCGATCAAGGTTTACGGTGAGAACCCGCGTTGGCACATCAACTCGTTAGGGTAGAACTAAAATCTAGCCGCGGGGTAGGTAGGCGTAAACAGATCTCCCACATTAGCTTATTGAAATTCAACACATTAATATGGTTAAAAATGATAAAAACTAAAGAGCCGCCATACAATTAAACTGATTTATTGAAATGGAAAACAGTGACACACACTGAAACACCGCCCGCACATTTGGGACAGTCTGTGCAGATTCGAGAATATTCTAAAGTGCCCAATTAATATACTGAATGTTACGGGGTATATTGAGAAACAACTTGTCAAGAGGCGCGTGTCTTACTATATTAGGGGCCGACGAATGATAGAGGAGAGCCATTTCAACGTGTGGATTCTGAATGGGCGTACTGGGAACAGCGCCACATAACCGAAACATGTTTCGTTGGTGCCTGTTATATAAATAAAAGAATAAGTCTGCTGTTGAGTAGTGTACTCGAACGTACCGCAAGTGAAGGTTGGTGAACTGAATAGCAAATGTGAGAAATAAAATTTTCTACACTAAATCCTTTCACAATATTCCTCAAAGAGAAAAATAATCGTACTTGGAACCAATACCTACTAGAGCGTTTGGAAATACTTTTATAATGATGCATCCTGTTTGACATTGAGATTGCGCAATACTAAATCTTAAGGCGTTATTGATGAATGCAGTATTTTCAACTTCCGCCTACGGTTAGACTTACATATTTATTAATTACTAGCTGAAACCCCCGGCTTCGCCCGTGCCTTGCCTTCGCCTGTTTCAGAACAGTTGATAGAAAAATAACATCTAAGAAATTTGCTATCTTGTAGGGGGCATGTTTTTCGAAAAAAAAGAGATATTTCCTACCACTGTATAAAATAATCTGTCTTCCTTCTTATTACCGTTACAGGTATTCGTTTCAAATTGTAAATCACTCTCATTCAGTCCCGTATACATTTCACACCCTATCTCTTTCAATCCCAAGCCCCCCACACACCACATTCCATCTAAATTTAAAATGCGATTTATGGATGAATAAAATGAAATGAAATATAAATTGACCAAAAGAGCAGGACAAAGACGGTGCAAAAGTGTCTACACCTTTCATACCTTTACCCGCTGTTGTGCGATTGAAAAGCGGCTACGCTACAATTGTATCAGTTGATTGATAGTTGATACAAGCCGTGTTTTATTATCAGCCATGATCTATAGCCGTGTTTTATTATCAGCCATGATCTATATAGATCATCGATTTACATGCACTTACAACAACAGCATATGATCCTGCTTCTCATCGAGATCATGAACCATGATCTGAAAATTATTTCTACTATTGCTCGCAGCGCTGTTTGGCGCTGTTTGTTTCTTTCTTGAATGTTGGTGTGCCTGTAAAAGATAGCCACACAGTCACGTTGCCAGACTAAAAAATTCAATACTCTTCATAGCACAAAAAATCAATAAGCATTTTTTTACATCCAATAAATTTCGCGCCCTTGGAGATTTTGCTTTTTAATTCTGTAAAGGTATGACAAGCCCAGCGAAATATTCCATAACTTTTTAAGTAAATGTTTAACAAAAAATGTTTATGAAATGTGTCGCTGTCGTAGTTCGTAAATAATTATTGTTTCACAAGTTTTCCGACAGAAAGGTGATAGTTGTTTTTTGTTTTTACATAAAGTACAAATCGGAATATCTAATGAAAAATGTAAGCTAGCAGGCTGCATAAATTTAAACTATTTTATAACTGCAACTGTTTTCGCCGAGTTTTTTGGAGATTCAGCGTGAAGTTCCGATTTTATTTTAACAATCAAACGTATTTTGTGTGTGTGCAGAGAGAGAATTATTGTATTATTATGAAAAGTATAATGCTTTGTCTAAGAATTATTCCAATCTAAGCGGACCAGATGTGTAAACTGCGGTTTTCATTATATTTCAAACTGATTGTAAACACTTTAAATAAGTTCTTAAAAAACTCTCACTTTCAAAAATTAAAAATTATTAGTTTGATTGATATGGCAACACCCCCGACAAGCAACTGAAATGTCGTTGTACAGAATGTTTGCAATATGGCTGGTGGCGTGGTCGTCTTTTGAAAGCAACTGTTGCCACAACTCGTCTATGATCCGTATTGTTTTATTTTCGTGATCTGATTCGGATCAGATCACGCTGATAATAAAACACGGCTTATATAGATCATCGATTTACATGCACTTACAACAACAGCATAATGATCCTGCTTCTCATCGAGATCATGAACCATGATCTGAAAATTATTTCTACTATTGCTCGCAGCGCTGTTTGGCGCTGTTTGTTTCTTTCTTGAATGTTGGTGTGCCTGTAAAAGATAGCCACACAGTCACGTTGCCAGACTAAAAAATTCAATACTCTTCATAGCACAAAAAATCAATAAGCATTTTTTTACATCCAATAAATTTCGCGCCCTTGGAGATTTTGCTTTTTAATTCTGTAAAGGTATGACAAGCCCAGCGAAATATTCCATAACTTTTTAAGTAAATGTTTAACAAAAAAATTTTATGAAATGTGTCGCTGTCGCAGTTCGTAAATAATTATTGTTTCACAAGTTTTCCGGCAGAAAGGTGATAGTTGTTTTTTGTTTTTACATAAAGTACAAATCATGTACAAATGTCCAGAAAATCTCGGAATATCTAATTAAAAATGTAAACTAGCAGGCTGTTTTATTACTGCAACTGTTTTCGCCGAGTTTTTTTTGGACAAATAGCTTTAAATTTACGTGAAGTGACGATTTTATTTTAACAATCAAACGTATTTTGTGTGTGTTCAGGGAGAGAACTATGGTATTATTATGAAAAGTATAATGCTTTGTCTAAGAATTATTCCAATCTAAACGGACCAGATGTGTAAACTGCGGTTTTCATTATATTTCGAACTGATTGTAAACACTTTAAATAAGTTCTTAAGAAACTCTCACCTTCAAAAATGAAAAATGATTAATTTGACTGATATGGCAACACCCCCGACAAGCAACTGAAATGTCGTTGTACAGAATGTTTGCAATATGGCTGGTAGCATGGTCGTCTTTTGAAAGCAACTGTTGCCACAACTCGTCTATGATCCGTATTGTTTTATTTTCGTGATCTGATTCGGATCAGATCACGCTGATAATAAAACACGGCTACAAATATTACAAATGTTCAGCGAATTGAAACCCAGAATTTGTTAACAAATGACGCATGTCATTATTTTAAAATTGAAAGTTTTCTTTTAGGAAAGAACTCACACATAATCCTAGTGATATTGATCACGGCGCAGTAATAAGCATAAATCCTGAGGTGGGACTAACTCTTATTATTGTTTTATCCTTTGAAAGTCTGAACTTCAATGTTTTCAAAAACAATGTGATGTATTTTTAATTATGGTCATATGTTATGTCACCAATAATGTTTTCGAAATATTGACTACTTTTAATTAAAGGCCAAGGAGGAAATATATTTGTTTTTCAAATCAAAAGCTTAGTAAATATGTAGTAAAAAGAATGTGGACATATTTAACTTAACTTCACCTACGAATTTCCATAACGGCAGTTACACTTCAGTCCTAAAAGTTACAATTTCATCATTTTACATCACTAATTGTGAATGCATAGTTTATGATTGCATTGCACATGCAAGTATATAGTTCTTACCCCTAGGTACATAGAATAAATCGTTTCCCTTCTTATTACCGTTACGGTACCAGGTGTGTACAGGTTTTATGAATGAATGAGAGACATAGGAACTGACCAAGAGAGCAAGACGAATATACTTTTTTTTGAAAAGCAAAACAGAGCCAAACAAACATTTCCTACATATTTGACACATCTTTTATGGCTTTTTTTTTCTTTCTTGGCAAACCAAACAAAATACTGCCTCTGTCTCTCTCTCCGTCGCATTAGTCTTATTTGACAGTGATATCAGATCGGCAATAAGTTAAAAGGGTCAAAGGGATTTTTCAAACCTCATGGTACAAAAAAATGGATTTTACTTTTTGTTAAATTTTTGTTCTTAAAATGCTTTAAGAATAAAAAAATTAGTCAACCTACGATCAAATTAAATATTTTCTTGATTAGAAAAAAGTCATTCAAAATAGGTATATGAATGCATTCATTTTCTTCTGCGGCAAAACCGAGATCGCAAGACAGTTTGCTGTTCGAACATTTCGAAATAAAGTTGTTTGCATACCAGCCATTTTCAAATACATATGTATTTATTTTTGTTAGCTTCCATATGGCATGTTTTTTTGAGCTTCGATCTCATCAAAGCAAAGTTAAGTAGGTTTTTCAGAACTCAATAACAACAACTACGCTATACTTGACACTTCGGGACTCGCAATAGTTGTTGCAATTGGGTGCTGCAAATCCTACTTTACTTTGCTTTGCTGAAATCGAATTTAAAAAAAAAACGCCTATTGTAACTTGTATTTGTTAATAATAAAAAAAGAGTAAATTTAATGAAATACTTTTTTTAAATTTAATATTTCATGGCATAAATGTGGGATTTTTTAAATTTTGGCGATTGACAGATTTTTTTTTTGGTATAACCGTGGGATAACCTGCTTCTAAAGTCTGTGATCACTGATTTGACATTTCTTTTTTTCCAGCAAACCAAACAAAATACTGCCTATGTCTGCCTCCCTCTGCGTCCCAAGAGTAAACTAATGTCAAAAGAGATGTCATTATATTGCGTGTATATGTTTGATTTGAGAATGAAGTGCATATCAACTCACCCAGGTGAAAATCGAAGAAATTATTTAAATTTTGCCTATTTATATAAAAACCTTTTAAGTTATCGTGTAAATAGATAGCCTAACTGGAACCTGCAGATGTCCTCTTTAAGGTGGTTTTTAGTATATTTAAATGCTCCCAGTTGTTTCGAACGCAAAGCGTTGCAAAGAAAAAAGCGAAACGAAACGAAAAAATAAATTACTCTTGTCTAATTTTTTCCGGAATTTGTGGAGATAAAGAGTTAAAAAAAGTGTAGATTGTAGGGTTAGGTATGCTCTATAGGCCTGTGAAAAGTACACCAAAATATATTCAGTAGTTTCTAACATTTTTGCATTTAAAGACAGGCAGTCAAATTCATTCTAAGTCGAACAGAACTACACCAATTTTAATTATAAGATTCCACTTATGGGTTGGACACAAGCTAATGAAAGGTAGAAAGATAGGGTAGAGGTTGGTGAACTTGTTATTTTTGTCGCGCTTTCTGCGCTTAGGCCACGTAAACCTCTTCCAAAATTAGAACTACTGACTACAGCTTTTTATCGATTTTAAGGCCGCATACGACAGCATTTATAGAAACGAGCTATATAGAGCCATGTCTAGTTTTGACATCCCTGCCAAACTCGTCCGAATATGCAGAATGACGATGGAGAATGCTCGCTGCTCCATAAAGGTCGGAAACAATCTCACCGAGACCTTTGATGTCAAAAAAGGATTTAGACAAGGTGACGCGCTGTCGTGTGACCTCTTCAACATCATTCTTGAGAAGATTGTGCGAAACTCACAAGCCAACACCAGAGGCACAATCTTCCAGAAGTCTGTGCAACTACTTGCATACGCTGACGACGTCGACATCATTGGCAGAACACAGCGAGCTGTCACTGGTGCGTTTGCAAGTATCAGTACAGAAGCGGCAAAAATGGGTTTAGCTGTGAATGAGGGCAAAACGAAATATATGCTGTCAACAAGAAGGGACACACAACACCGACGAATCGGACATAACGTCACGATAGACAGCTATAACTTTGAGGTAGTTCGGGACTTTGTCTACCTCGGCTCCGCTATTATTTCTGAAAATGATATCACCTCAGAAATCAAGCGAAGAATCACACTTGCCAACCGCTGTTACTTTGGCCTAAGAAGGCAATTGATTAGTAAGGCCTTGTCGAGAAATACTAAGGAGACTCTATATAAGACCCTTATCATCCCAGTCCTACTTTATGGTGCAGAAGCATGGACGCTATCAAAGGCGGATGAATATCTCCTTGGTCGTTTTGAACGCAAAATTCTTCGATTGATTTTCGGTCCCGTTTGCGTTGACGGGCTTTGGAGGAGGAGATTTAACAGCGAACTCTTCGAGCTGTACAGCGACATCGACCTGGTCAGAAAAGTACGCATCAGTCGACTAAGATGGCTAGGACATGTAGAGCGAATGGACACCAACGAAGAGTATTCGACTCCAACCCGGAGGGACAACGCAGTAGAGGAAGACCTCGCCTTAGTGGAAGGGGACCTCAACCAACTTGGAGTGCGCAACTGGAGGCAGTTAGCCAAAGATCGCGCTAACTGGAGAGGCGTATTGGTTGAGGCCCAGGTCCACCCCGGACTGTAGCGCCACCTAAGTAAGTAAGACTACAGCTGTTTGTTTATGCTGAAACGGCCAACTTAGCATACAAACCAAACTCTATCTGATCATCAACTCATTCACAGCTCCGCACGAAAACAACTTTAATGTACTTACACATTTGTCCTGGGCGCTGGTACTGGTACCTTCTTAGCCACATTGGTGCTGTTGCAGTTCTCGTCGCCGCCGTCTTCGGATTCGCTGCCGAAGGGATTCTTGGAAATCTTTGGTGGTGGTGGTCGTGGTGGCTTCACCTTCTTCTCCATTTCAACTTCGTCGTCGGAACTATCGAACGGGTTTAGACTGCGATCCTTGTCCTCCTTCTTGCTAGAAGTTGCCGGTGATGGTGTGCCAGTATTTAATGATCTCCTCGGTGCGGGTGTTACTGGCTTTGCTGGTGTCACTACAGGCAAGGGAGCAATATCATCATCATCCTCGTCATCACTCTTGAAGGGATTCAATTCTTCGGGATACAATTCGAGGTTGACTTTTGCCGGTGATGTGAATGGCACCACTTCCTCGGTCTTTTTGATCTGAGACTTTACTTCGGCTGGGTGTTCGACTTCCATTTTAGTTTGTTTTGGTTGCTCTTCGACTTTGTTTGGCTGCTTTGCTTCGACATCAACTACTTGGATGTCCACTGCAACTACTTTCTTGGGACTCGTTTGTAGAGTTTTTGCTGGTTCAGGCTTAGTGTCTTCATTCCGTTGCTCATGTATAGTTTCTTCAATTGACACATTTTCTGTTTCAGTTTCTTTTTCGATTTCTACTTCAGGTTCATAATTTTTAGGCACTTCTTCTGATTTCATCTCCAGTTCTGCTTTAGCTTCGACTACATGGGAGGATGCAGATGATACCGTTTCCACTAACATCTCTGCTTCTTCATCCTGCTGTAGTGCTGCCGCAGTAGGTTTGATGACATCAATTTCTTCTGACTTAATACTACTATTGTTAACGCTAGAGGAGTTCTCTGGGGTTTTATGCATTAGATTATCGTTAGTATTCTTATTATTTGCAATTACTTCGAATTGATGTAGACGAGCACGCACCACACTTAAGCGATTTGTTGTCTCTTCATCCTCATGTCCGGCCACCATCGTCGCTGCCATGTCACTGTTGCAATTGGTCTTAATGTCAAGTGTTATTGGTCGTTGTCGTAGAGGTGGCTTCTCCCTTAATGCTGGCGTCTCTTGCTTTTGTTCGACCACCTCCTGTTCTTGCACGTGGTGCTCTTTGACTAAATCTTCTGCTGGACCCGCAGCAGTAGTTTCTTCGGGCAACGACGTTGGTGGCGGCAATTCGGTTGAGTCCACAACTATTATCGCATTTGTTGTTCTCATCTGCTCATCATGTTCGGTATTATCTTTGGTAACAAAATTAGATTTAGATTTACTTAGATTAAGATCATCTGCTGTTTCGGCAATGGTCATTGATGTGGTGGATGAGGGTTCTTCTACTTGTGCATCATCATTGGCCTTCTTAATTTTGCTATCATCATCATGCTTGGTGTTGGCAGGCTGTATCTC
Source organism: Cheilosia vernalis (assembly GCA_949126925.1). Taxonomy (NCBI): domain Eukaryota; kingdom Metazoa; phylum Arthropoda; class Insecta; order Diptera; family Syrphidae; genus Cheilosia; species Cheilosia vernalis. Next base: position 49,191,451 of record OX421360.1, read on the forward strand.
CTCAACTGGCTTCAACGTGATCTGTGCTGTCGACGTAAATGGCTTCAATTGATCTCCAGTGCTTTCAGGTACCTTCTCTCGTTCCAAGGTCGACGTATTTGATTCTAATGGCCTAGGTGGAAGGGTGGTAGGGAGTTCAGGTGGTTTCTCTTCATCATCTTCCTCCTCGTCATCTTCAGAATCACTGCTGGTTGCGAGACTCTCAGACGTGTCCATTGGTGCTGAATTCCAACTCACGTCCTTTTTTTCATCATCACCACCACCGTCGGCTTCATCCAGAGTGGCATTCATAAAACTACTAAGAGCAGAATTCATTTTATACGGCGCCGAAGTTTCGCCACCGCTAATCTTCTTCAAGCTCTTAGACTTTTCCTCATCGCTGAGACTCTTCTGAAGAAGTTTACTGCTACTACTGGCTGAGGAGTCATCCTCCTTACTCTTTTCGAAGAATGCCAAACGATCTGCGATCGAACTGCGGACAGTTGTTTTAGGTCGAGCAGCGATCTCCGCATCGTATGACTCTGGTGGTGGATTTCTTAGCACAAGTTCCGTGTCGACCTCCAGGGTGGTCTCCTCGTCGGGACATGTCTCGCAGCAGTACTCGCCATCGACTTCGGTTTCATAGAAACTGCCCGGTGTTAGTTGGGAGCTACAGCGGGCACACTTTAGGCACGTACGATGATAGACTCTTTTGCCGATGGTCAAGCGTTCGGCCAGAAATACTGGAAGACTACATTTCTGGCATGGATCACGTTTGGGCACGCCAACAACATGAGCCATCTGCAAAGAGAGAGAGAAAAACACAAGAACTTTGTTAGAAATTGATCTGAAGTAGGTTGGGTTCGAAGTGTGGGTGCTAGGGTACGCGTACTAAGAGGATATTTGACTAAATTGCTAAGCTAAGTTCGTTTTTGATATTAGTACTCCTTGGATAAGTTAGGGGTTTCTTACTTGAAGGGTTTCACTTGAATTCCCTAAACAGTGCACTGCTCTCATTCGCTATTAACTTGGTAGCTTGATTACAAGGACAAGGCGTACATTGATCTACAGTCTGACGTAGACTTTGACAAAACCTATTTTACCTTGATATAGGTTTCAGATCGTGGCGGACATAATGAACGTCGGATATATTTTTAACAAGGTTTAACTTTTCGAGCTGAGGTAGGTGCTGGTAACCATCAATCGTATACCAAAGTCTTTGGTAGCGGTAGCTAAAGTCCTTTCCATGGGATTTTTGCAGTTGGAATTTTTTGTGGTAACATTTCCGATCGTAGAGCGTCGGAAGTTACAGATTTCAGTAGGCGAACTACAAACCGATCGGATTTGTCAGCAAATTTTGTCCGAAGTCGGTTGGTTTTAAGGTTGACAACTGACTCTGCCTCTAAAACAGAAATAAATATTTTAACCTAAGGGCTGTAGCTGGATTAAACACATTTCTAGATCTCGTATAACTTTCTTTACACATTCAATAACTGGCTGTGTGCTACTTATCAAAACTTCTTTGGGGATAGCTGTTCCTAATAAATTTGTTGATATCGGTTTACATACTGTATGAGTAATGGCTATAAGTTTCTTGTTGTTATTTTTCAGCATAGACAACTGTCTATGGTCTGGAAATGAGTTGAAGTTCACCAGCCACTTATCTGTCCCGATTAAATCCACTTTTTGCTACGTCAGCAAACAAATCAAACGTGTCTTCTTGCAAGCTTTAGTTTTTTTTAGACGTCTGTGTTCCTTTCCCAAACTACTTCGTGAACATCCGAGAAAGGCGCTCTCAACAATCGGTACTTCCCGTTGCCTAGTTAGATAACATCGAAATTCAGAGAGCGGTATATTCACTCGGACAAGGTACGTGAAAACAAGCACGTCAGTTAAAGTGGATCAACGGAAGTTGTTCTTATTCAAAATCTGTTGACAAAAACTATCACTATCAGAGATAGATAACTCGACGATTTGTTGTGTTGCCCTAACCTAGCTAAGTGGAGATAATTACACAACATTAATTAACCTGAACTAGGGTAGACTTCAATTACAAAGTTAATTGTATCAGATAGCGGGCCTTCCTTTTTTAAGCTTTAAAACACAAACATTAGACGTATATTTATGGAAGAATAAAAATGAATATGAGTCGCACAACGAATAAGCAATAAACGTATACTTAAAGCATAAAGCGATAAAAATACACAAAAGAAGAACTTATAATGAAGAAGCAAATATGTTTCGATTTGATGATTGATTCTTACCTGGCAATAAACAATAAGAAAGCTCCTATCGTGTTTCACTCCGTGAAATTTTGTTTTTCTTTAAATTTTCAAAACATAAGTACAGCGGAGTTTTTACGATCGATTGTATGATGTAAGCAGACTTTTTTTTTTTGTATAATAAGTGATGAATGCGTAGAGAATATTTTAACAAACAAAAAAATTATGCAAATTAAAAGTAAAAAATAAAATAAAAGGTGATGTGTATTTTTTGTTCGGTTATCCTTGTTCGCTAAGTAATTGTGATTATTTTTGTTTGTTCTTTTGAGAATTATTCGTTTTATGTTTAATTTTGTTCTTTGATTTTTTTTTTGTTTTTTAAAATGAGATTAACTTTTTTGTTTTGCTTGATTTTTTTTTTGTGTAAATTTTCTTAAGCTTGATTTTAGCAGAAAATTTCTGGCTTATATTGACCCATTATGTCCAAGCTTTTCTCATCCTGCGTAAAAAGAGAAAGAAAAAGAAATAAAAAATTTGTTGTTGTATTTTGGCGATCAACTAACGAGGGGATTGTTTTTTTTTTGTTTTAGTGAAATTACTTTAGTTTTGTTCGTTAGTGGAAAGTTAGTGCAGGTTGCGTTTACGTATACAGCTAATGTACAGAGAGGAGGTCTTTGTTAGTTACAAGGGGTGGGATGGATGAATGAAAGGGTGCGGATGATTTTTTGTTGTTAACTCTTATACATTAATACCATACACCAGTTGTTTTGTTAGCACATTTAATTCCCCCGTTAACCATTATATGTCCTTGTGCCGGGAAAATGTTCCAGGAAAAATAAATGTGCAAACACCTTGCAACACATTGAATAAAGTATTGATGCCGGACACCATAAAATCAGGAGTATGATTATTGTAGTACCACAAAAGAAGGTTTACAAAACGGTTTTCGCAAAATCCACTGAGAATCGCCCTTGACAATCGAACTAAAGGTTGAAATTAAGTTATCCTTTCCGAAAAGGTGTATGATGCACACCTAAGGCGACTCAACTGAACGACATCATAACATCTAAATCTTGGTGCTTTTTGTGACAGATCTTTCAACATTTTCAAATTTCTTTCAACCTGTGCTGTCACTTCTATAACGCTTTGGTTCATCATTGTTTTCCGTAAGTAGACCTTCACCAGAAGAACATTATTTTTTAGATAACTTCTTTAAAAATGAAACTAGTTGAAGAATTTTCTATTCAATTGCACTCACCAAAGTGAATTGTTTGGTATAACATAATCTAATCAGTTCTATTTTTTTTTTTTTTTTTTTTTTTTTTTTTTTTTTCAAATTTGATCGAAGCTCGCGTTGCAGTTATAGGTCAATGTTATCAGACAAATAGGCGGCTTTTATGCACCTGAGAAACGATTGAATGAAAACAAAATATTAAGAAAGAGGCTAGAAAGTTGGCCACCCTCATCTTGTGAATAAGGAAGCTCGACCTCTTTAAAACGCACAATCGGATGCAGCGAATTACGACCGCGAAGCATGCAGCTTTGTTTGGGAAAAGTATGCCGCCTTTTTCATTATGCCCACGACCCACGAGAACTATACAGATCATTGATTTCCACGATTTACAAAAATAGTACGTGATCCAACTGTCGTTGTAAACCACGAACACAAATGATCTATATAGATTAATAATAATAATTTTTGGCGCAACAGGTCCGTAGGGTCCCTAGGCCTAGCTTCTCACAACCATTCGTTTTGAGTGAGTTTTAATTTTTGGAACGAATGGAAGGGATCTACAATTTTATGCCGATTTCAAACGGCTAATTGAGAAGCTCTTTCATGACAGTTATACTCTCGGATGTTTGTCAGACGTTCGCGAGAGGTGGCGCAGTGAAAAAACCCTGAGTTGAAAATTGGGTTTTTGCGGGATTCGAACCTGAACCCCTCGCCTAATAGTCCAACACACTAACCACTAAGCCACTGCGCCTACTATGCGCGATCTTTATAGATTATGTCGGTAAAATAAAAAAAAAAACGTCTAGTAATAGGTTACCGCTTTCTGTTTTACTAGATTCGGATTGCAAGTTGTCGCTACTTCTAAAACTGCAGGACCCGCTGCACTTTTAAAATAGGGTAGCGTCTGATAGATGATTAGATTAGTTATTATCCTGTGACAACCTATATCAAAGAAATGGGAGCGAAAACACTCAACACAAAAAGTAGGAAAAATTTCGGAAGAGAAAGAAAAGTTGGAATACATCGTCTGGATATTCTTTTATAACTTTTATATAATAAGCTCTAATTTTAGGAATGTTCCTTCTTTAAAATCTGCTTATTAAGGTCCTAGTTATAGCCATACGTAAAACCCTTGTATATACATTCCTGTAGTAGCGTCAAGAAACCTAATAAAAATAGTTTACCAGTAACCCACAGAAGCTTTGGCGCGTCAATCGCTTAATAATGAAAACTGGTTTGTGCCCTTAATTGATTTAGACGGAGCTTTAAAGGGCCCAACCCATAGAATCCGTCGCGTCCGTCGCGTCGACGAATTGCCGTATTTGACGGAACGAACGTTTCATACGGTGGCAGGCAGAGTGTTTAAGTAATCTATACTTATTTGTCCCAAGAAACGTGGTAATTTATCCCTTTTCAACGTACCTACTCAAATTTCCTTTTAAATAATTATTTTGATAGGCATATTTTTGTGAAAAAATTAACTTTTTAAAGTAAAATTTATGTTGTGCAAATAATCATATCAATATCAAATCATTAACTTTTTGGTACTAGAAAATTTTGATATACAAAAATCTTGCTAAAAGGTGATTTGGAAAAGCTCTTTTTAATGAACGTTCATGTGGTGATTGTCATGGTGAAATCTAGATACTTATTTTGATGAAATTAGAAAAGAAAATATTTTTTCAATGTTTTATTTTTAGATTTTTCTTTTTCCCACAGATGGCTTTTCGGACAAAAATTCCCCATCAAAATTTCAAAGCATGTAAAAGTACGGTAGTCCGCAAGACAAGCAGAAGATCCCACCCTCCGACGAGCTAAGCACTGGCTTAAACAAGCATGCCTGCCTGTTGGCTTGGATGGGCCTTCAGGAAGTCGTAGACTGCTCTGTGCATCTTCGGAGATAAGATAAAAAGATAAAACTAGCCTCCGATCCAGGATCGAGAAGAGCAAAAACTTTGAACAGAAACGTCGATGAGGGGGTTTGCATAAACGACAGTTGAAATTATTCGTTTTAGTGTGAAATACGCGATGCTGTTGCTGATTTTGATGTGGTTTTTGAGCCTTAAGAATAGAATCCCTAATATCAGAAACTTATTCTAAAATTTGCTATTGCTTGGAAATGCGTCCAATTCTGAATGCACTTAACATTTTTAATATTTTAAATTTGTAAGAAATTCACACAATAAACACAAATCGAAACCGAACGACGAATAAATGAAGGAGCAAAAAACTCAACGAAAGCTTTTTTATAAGGAATAAAATTATCAAAGGCTCAAAGCACTCAGCAATTTAATTCTCGATTTGGTATGAGTATCGACACCTATTAGGATACTGGTACTACTGGATTGGCGCTACTACAGGAATGTATATTCAAAGGTAAAACGAAACGGTAAAAAAGTTTCTTTTGTTTTTTTAGAGCACTTAATCCTAATGGTTGAACTTAATCTTGATCTTGATGAATTATAAAGTTAGTTTATAAAAAAATTATAATCAAAAACTCTTTAAATTTTGTAGAAAAATTATTTTTTTAATTTTTCCATACGAAAAACTTTTCCGATCTACTTCTCACTCAATTCCACAATAAAAAAAAACAGATCATTCCACTGAAATATTTCATTTCCAATCCAATCAGTGGTGGTTAATTTGTTGCTATGTTTTCGTAGGGAACAATTTTTCTGACACAATTTTAAACAAAAATAAATCATTTTCATACAGTTCCAACTATTTCTGTTGCATTTGACTTATGGCTATAACTAGGGCCTAGTCTAAGTTCGTATACGGGCTTCGATCTCTTTTTTTTTTGTTTGCTTCACACATATTAAAAATAAATGTATCGTCTTTACGATCATAGTTATCGACTAAAACTTTTACATATTAGCAAAACTTCCGACTTGACATGAAAATGTTTGATGCAAACAATGGGGACGTTCGGATACCTAGTTTATGTAGGAGGTAGGACGTCAATTAGATTGTTTGGGACTATGAATCCGCCGAACACGTATGACTAAGCAAATTGAATTGTTTTTGTATTCGCGCGGTCAGCGTTACCTTTGTTTGATTTTGCCCTTTTTTATTTGAAAAATGCCTTTCATAAATCTTTAAAAAATTGTTATTTTCAAATAAGTACATTTAAAATGTAACACGGTTGCCTCACAACACTATTATAGTCTTATGCGAACTAATGGTCGTTAAATATCGTGTGAAAATTCTAAATTACCAGAGTGGCATTAGAAATAAGACATTTTTCTCTCAAAATTCTGCAACGGCCACTCTGTTTATTTTAAATTTGACTCTTCGAAATGTCAACTGAGTACGCAGGCAGGATTTTCTTAACTAGATTGGTCGGTCCATAAACGCCAACTGCAAAAACTATACACGTGAACACTCTGGGCCAATAAAAACTGAGACGCATCTAGTCAGACAGCTGTCAGACTTCCTAAACTACGAATCCGAACGTCCCCAATGTATATAGTTTTGTAAATCTCGGTTTGAATGGCTGAAATCGGTCACATGAGCAGCTGTTTCAGTTGACGTTTATAGAGGAGCTGATTTGAGGTATGTGGTTGAATATTTGAATTATGTATCTGTCCTTTTTAATAGATTACAAAAAAAGCGTTCCCTAACTTTTTCGTATGTGTCTCTCTCTGTGAGAGAATTTATCCCCACCACTTTTATTTTGACAGTCTTTTCCATTTTTGCTACAAAAGTAAAGGAACAGACCCAATGTAATGGGCATATCTCATATGTTGTAATGACCTTAATGCCACATACGACCAGGCTGATTTTGACAGATAAAATTGCCCAAATAGCATATACGAGTAATGTAATGGGACAATAAGCACGAATGCCAGCATAAAGCGCTATATGCCCATATGCACTTTATTGAAATTTCGTTATGGCATTGCTGGCATTTTTGATGGAACAAGAATTATTTTGCCGTCATCGGTGTTTGAGTAGTTGGTGGAGTTGTGATTTATTTTCATTTTATGGATTTCAATCTATCATTTGTGTAAATATGCGTCTTTTCTTTTTTAATTTGTTTAGGTTTAATTAATTAGAGCGAAGTGGCACGGCTGCGTGTAACGTTTAAAACAAATTTGGCGTCATCAAAAAGAAAGCGCTCTGGACAAGGAACTGATGAGTTGTAAATTGCGGGTTTCTCATCCCGTAACTCTTCCCTTTTCTTCACCCATTGCTTCACCCAAGCACAACGTGGTCTACGTGAAGCGGACATCAAATCAGTCGTCCCGCGATGTTCGATCTCGTCAATCAAGCACGCCGTCAAAACCAACAGCTCTCTTGATACACTTTTTACTACAATTAAATTATCACAAAATACCTATTTTTTACTACCGGGAAATTTCCAACTTTCACTTTTTGCTTTGTTTTTCTATACAGCATATAACATTTGGTAAGACATAACAGATGCCTTAAATGACCATCAATAATTAAAATATGACCATACTGGTAATTTTGGTCATAAAGTCTAATATACAGTTTTGATAATGCTGAAATTTTGGTCATTTGACAACTAATCTGGTCATTTGCCTGTTAGCATTCATATGCATAATTGGCTTAAAGTCTAATCTTAGCTTTAGTTGACAGTTCGCATATGTGACTGACGTAAAAAAAAGACGTTCCCGACTGTAGTATCGACATTATCTGTACTGTGCCCATGTTCTGTAACTCATGCGACAAATTTTTGCATCGAAAACATAGTAACATGTTTTTCAATTTGTATCGTTTTAGTGATAAATATATCGATGTGATAATTACAGAACATGGGCCCTGTATTATTATAAAAATGGGTAAGATCAATATGTCGAATACGAACAATAAAGACGTGTTCTATTGTGCACTTTAAACCGACCAATATAGTTATTGCATTCAGGTTACATCTTATCCACAACTAGATTTTTGAATGTGCCCAATGCGCTCTAAAACCCAGCATAAACTTTATCGCATCGGCATCGCAAATAAGCAGTGATGCGCAAATGAATTTACATGGTAATTTTGCATGACATACAAGTTAAAAGCCCTATTTTTGCCGAAGGTTCTCTCCATCGATTTTGCACATAACTCTATTACTTCATGACCTACACTCACAATTGAAACGTGAGACCTGCCAGGTTTGTCTGGTCGTCAATGATACATTAAGTTTTGACCATGAGTCTACCATCTGTACCATCACAGATCATAAAAACACTCAACAGCAAACCAGTACCTAATCTAAGTATCCAACCGGTTCTAACTGCTTTACATGCCTAGCCTCCAAGTACGAGTACTCGTATTTGTTACATCACTGTGTGCTCATCTCTTTGCAAAATTTTGCATATGCACAACTCATTGCAGACTCTGACATCAGCGGAATAATTTATTAAGACACCCGATTAAGTTGGAAAAGAAGATCCAAAGCCATATAACATATATACGTCAACTTTTGAGTGTGCATGAGTCAACCGCAAATTGAAGCTCAATCCAATCGTTGAGGTAACGCACACTCTCTATATAGGATTTGATTTATGTACGAGTTGTTAGCGATTTTTGTTTTTCACCTTTTTTTTCCTTTATGCAACCGGCAAGATAAGTTGGAAAGATTTCCATTTTGGGACACCAATTCCGAATCAATAGAAATGTCGATGAAAAGTGAGAGTCTACCATAGCCACGCTCACAAATTGGAAATAGGAAATTCGTTTCGAAGAATGGAACGATAACAATGTCACTATTATACAAAAGAGCTAATTTTTGCCATACAAAAATAAAAATAAAATAGAAAAACAAGATAACTTTCAAAAACGTGACTGTACTGTCACGAAGTTTCGATATGACACGTTCTTTTTTTCCACTTCCTAACAATTACATTATAACCATCGACTCTTAAAAAAGAGAGGAAGACCCAATTACTATGTTTAACTGAACTGGAATCAAAATAATAAAGGAGATTAAAAACGAATCAAATTATCTGCAAAACAAAATTAAAGCCAGCAGAGCCGAACGTCAGTAGTGATTAAGTCTGTAGAGCGCAAGCTTTCAAAGTGGTTCAGCGAAATGTCGAATTTATTATGCGACCTTGCCAACTTTTGTTTTCGCATCGCATGAGAAAAGTCGATGAGAAAGGTTGCAGAGTGGCTGCGATATGGCAAATGCTGTTGGCGATATTTTAAAGGTCATACGCTGAAGCTGTACAGTTACGGAATGGAGTCTAACGAGTTTCACAAAACCAAATTGACAGCAACATTGATAAAAATGGGTATAGGTATAAACTAAACAAGCAGCTGGTGGAAGTATGTTCGGTTGATTGATTGGATTTATGAAGAAGAATCGCTTTTCAAACCAAATAAAAAGTTTATTGATGAGATATGAATTTGGAAAGTGTGTTGTGATCTTTCGTTTCGAGCCGTCTCAACCTTGCTCACTGAAGGCGCGTGATATATGCAGATGGAATTCAGTTTATTTGAAACAATTTTAGCATCAACTTATACTTCCAACCAACGAAGTACTAATCCCCTGGGATAAGGTGCGATTACATTGAAGTTGTGCTGCAACCATAAGAGGAAGAGCACATTTCAAGCATTTCAAAGAACCGAAGCGGTCTTTAGTTTGACACTTTTACTTAAGCCCACATAATCCGCTTATGGTTTTTTTTTTTTGCCTTAACACCGGAACAACGCTTGCAAATTGGGGAGATTTATTTCCAATTCGACACAGTTAGAAAGCGCTTGGCATTGAGTTGTATAACGTTGACCATAGTCAGTCAAGTGAATGCCAGTTGATAAATTTAACACCTGTTGAAAAATACTTATTTTCTCAGAATGTTTTGACGAAGGCCGCTGTTCGTTGGACAACATCTAATCTGGTCCACTTAGGCCCATTTTATTCACTGGAAGTTGAACACAACTCGGGGAGTTTTCCATATAAAAATTTCCATATAAAAATCCCCAAGTTGTGTTCAACTTTCGAGTGAATAAAATGGGCCTTAACATCTTTTGTTGTAAATACTGTTGAAGGCGGATGTCAAGTTGATGTTGTATATACGGATTTTAGTAAAGCATTCGACTTAGTAAACCATGTACTTCGCGATGAGAAAGCTAAAGCCATTTGGATTTCATTCTGCTGTAAAGTAAAGTGAATTTCATCATTTTTTATTGGAAGGTTACCGAAAGTCTGCCTTGATAACAATTACTCAAGATTTGTATCCAGCACTACTGGAGTTCCTCAAGGTAGTCATCTTGGGCCGCTCCTTTTCATAATATTTACTGATGATATTGTTCGACAGCTGCAATTTTGCCACTGTTTAATGTATGCCGACGACCTCAAAATATTTTTAAAAATGAATTGCTTAAATGACTGCTTAAACGTGCAGACGGACCTGAACAATTTATCAAGTTGATGCGTCAATAATTGATTAAAGTTTTAAGTTCGAAAATGCTTTGCTATTTCGTTCAGAAGATCTCAAACGAAATATTTGCATACTTATTGTTTTGACCGCATGTCGTTAGGAAAAGTTGACAAAATTAAATATCGTGGTGCATTCCTTGATACGAAACTAACCTTTGTTACTCATGTCTAGTATATAGTCACTAAGGCCAATTCTCTTGTTGGGTTCATCAAAAGAAACGCGAAAGATTTTTCTGATCCTCACACATGTGTATCCATTTTTAATACAGCAGTCAGATCAATACTTGAATAATCAGATGTTGTTTGGTATCCAAACTACTCGTATTTATGACATTCGGTATTCGGACCGAAAGAGTGCAAAAGCGGTTTAGAAAATACATCTTCCTTAAAATGCGTTGGGATGTTCATGTTCAGCCCTCTTATAAAGCTAGATGTCAGGTTTAATGAAACTTAAAGTAATAGGCATGTTCCTTTACTTTTAAATCTTTCGAATTTTTTACTAATTGCCGTTCCCTAACTCGAAAAAATTGCAAAAGAGAGCGTCTTCAAGTGAGCAAGATATTAGACCTCCACAGAGAATCTTACGAATTTTTACTCAACAAATTTCTTGGTGTAAGAAGTGGTAAAGCTGTCAGTCACCTTACATTTAACAGCTGATGTGAAATTTGTTGCCCTATTTGGCATAAATGTGTGCATTTATTTTAATTTTTTGTGTATTAAAATGGTATCAACGGCGCAGGGTCATAAGTCCACAGGCCAAAAGTCCACAATGGACTTTTGACCCACTTAGGTGGGTTATAAGTCCACAAATCAATTGTGAGCCAAAAGTTCACACAAAATTCTTGTGAATTTTTGACTCACTGATTGTGGTCTTATGGCTCACGGATGAAGAAGGTGAAGAAGAGGACAACGAGCTTGAAATCGAAGCTAAAAATTCTAGTAATGACCTCATTTGCGGTGTTTGCCTCCAAAACCCACAAGACACACTTCTCCAGCATTGCAATCATTTTAAGATTGTGCTTTCAAACTATGAATTCTGTAGGGGGGGCAGCAACCCCCCTGCTTAGGTTTACTGATGGATTACGGGGTGGGTGCAAGGTTCTTCTTATTACTCAAATTTTGTTGGCGTTATTGCACTTTGTGGGAGTGAAATAAGACCAACTGTTGGAAGTTATCCTTATTACACTATTTAAGAGCGAAATAAGGTACATTTTTAGAAGTTGGTCTTATTTCACGGCATCTATCAAACATTCCCATACTTTTTGAGTTGTTAAAACAACTCTTTTTGTCATATGGATAATTGTGGACTTATGGCCTACTTCCATTTTAAAATTGTGAACCTATGGCCCAAATTATTGTGAACTTTTGGCTCATCTGGCTTATAACCCACATAGATGGGTCAAAAGTCCATTGTGGACTTTTGGCCTGTGGACTTATGACCCTGCGCCGGTATCCACAGGCGGCAAAATAATAGTTCTGTTCCCTTACTTTCTGGTTCAATTTTGGCAATTTTTCACATTTCTTTCATTGCGAAAGAATTCGCTCACCGAAATGAAATATAACAAAAAAGAAAAGGAACGCGTTGAACCACAAATTTGTAAATTGTGAATTTATTCTAGGCGGGAATATTCAAATTACAGTAGAACAAAGCACAAATTTATATTTAAGACCAAGAAATGTATGGCTTTTATTGCAGAAATTAAATACTTCAACTCATTTGCTTCTTACAACTATTTTAATGCTATACAAGCAAAAACTATAAATGAAAACAAATAAGAAGTCAGTTACAATTAGTATTTGAACAATTTGACAGCCTGTCAACTGTCAACAATAACCAACTAGCCCAAAGAAATTTCTTGGGCTAAAACGTGCAGGTTTTTTATGGAGGGGAAAATGTTTTGTTCTCTCTTTTTTGGCTTTCTTCTGCCCAACTGTTGCGTAAGGGAATGAAATTTTGACTAATATGTTCGAATGCATTATCGTAAGGGAACATACCTAATATTGTGATGTTGTCCTCAAGATTATTTTCGATTTCGATAGTGGCAACGAATCTTTCTTGCTGTAAAAAGAGACAATCTGCTCCATGTCATTTTTAATGACATTTAATCAGTACATACTCTTTCACATACTCGGATTCATCAAAAAGAAGCTCCGAATCACTTTCATAGCTAATTTTGTTAGTAAATTAGCAAATTCTTCGAGCTTATCAAATATTTCCACGACTTTTTGTACCCCTTCTTTTTTATTTTTGAATATTTTTGAATTGTGAATCTGCCATTTTTCATAGATTACTACAAAAGCGTTCCCTAACTTTTTCGTAAGTGTCTATTTCTGTGAGAGAATCTATCCCCACCACTGTCATTTTGACAGTCTTTTCCATTCTTTCTACAAAAGTAAAGGAACAAACCTATAACGTTTGCCAGAGACGTACTTTGTTCACATACAAAAAGTTGTACACTTTTGTCCATGTTTCCAATTAATTCTCCGGAGAGCGTTTTAAAGGGAAAATCAATTCTTTTACCAACTGGGGCATAGAAAATATTATGGTCGGAACGAGCCAATTATTAAGTGACAAAGTGCAATTTTCGAGTGGGTTCCAAAACCAATTGTAGTTTACAAATCAGTTTATAATATTTGTCCATTTTACATTCTCTAGACCTCTAAACAAACACAGATTTCAGTTAGCCCAACTCCACAAGATAAGACTGGGTAGAAACATGCTAAGTGTGGCTATGCAAAATGTACAATATCCAAAACAAAGTAGGTACCTACCCAAACTAAAAATGCTTTGGTTCGTGAAGAAATCTAAAAATTCTTATCACCAAAAAGCCTCATCTCACAAAGAAACACATTCCACTACAGCCAGCAATTTAATAATTCATTCGAACGACCTCCATTACATGTGCTGATTACTTTCAATATAATATACATAAACATTGTGTAGCTATGAATATTTCAGAAAACATGACGACCGACACAAAATCGTCGTGCTATCAGTTCGAGGTAGTGATTGTTCGGCAACGTAAACGGCTACCTACTCGCTATATTGACCGATAAGTCAATGAATGCCATTTAACAAAGGCTACAGATAGTCTCATTTTGTGTATGACTCATCTCGCATTAAACAGCACTTTGATTTTCAAGTGATTGTTCGGCAACGTAAACGGCTACCTACTCGCTATATTGACCGATAAGTCAATGAATGCCATTTAACAAAGGCTACAGATAGTCTCATTTTGTGTATGACTCATCTCGCATTAAACAGCACTTTGATTTCAAGTGTTTCACTTATGCAAAAAGTTCAAACCACAAATGACTAAATTACGTATGCATTTAAATCAGGAGAGCCTGACGACAAAGAAGGCTAAAAACAGATGCGTATACGCAGGTACTGGCGAATGCACTGTTGGTCGGGCGATCTATTTGAATAATCTCCACTTGTAGTTGCATTTCAGTTGGACTGGGTTGGAAGACATCCAGAAAGTACGAGTATTTTTGGGATATGGAACGACCTCGCAGGAAATGCGTCACCGAAGGGCACTCGAAAGAGGAAGTTTTGCATTCAACAGGGAATCACACAGAGTGAGTAAGCGAGAATGTATTTAAAAATGAAAGTGATATGGCTGGGGATATCATTCGTCACAGGCTTTCCCAATGGCAAGTGTATTCCTAGCATTTCTCAGTACTCTGTTTAATACAACAGACCAATGTCACTATAAAGAAAGCTCTCAGTTTGCTCATGTTCAATGAAGCGAAACCGCAAAGCGCTTCATAAAATCGATGCGTTTAATATTCGGTTCTCGTTTTGGGTTCGTTACGACAAATATTTGTGAATAGTACATCCATATGACCCCGACCTACTGCCAAAAGTTATAAAACGCAGCCGGTAAAATTAATAAAATAAAGTATGTTGATGCCACACCCGCGTTTCCAACAAAAAACAACCATATATGGTTAGAAGACCTTTTTCGCGTCATTAGATACTAATCTGCTTCGCCTTTCCACTCCCATGACAAGGTTACCAGACATTACCTTCCAGCAATCAAGTCTGCATAACCAAAGCCGCTTACATCATACTTCAAACACCCTCCAGTTGAGCCCACTCGAACACACCACAGCTAACTTCAATCCTCTCAACTTCACCTCAATATGTTTACGTCTATTGATTTTCAAATGTAACCACAGCTGACGGCTTGACAGTTATGACAAAGCGGCCATCATTAAACGGACCGGTACACGTTACTTTAAAAATAACAGAAAAACAAAAAGTTTCGATTTCTACTTGATCTAGAAATTGTGTCTCCCCCCAAACACCCTAAGGCATTTGGGAGCTCAAACACCAGCTATAATGCCCTACCCTCCCTCATCGTCACACATTGCTGATTCATGCTATGATGATGTGGTGCTTGGTTGGTTAGATTGCTTCGTGATTTGGTTTTATGCGCCAATTCGCAGCACAACGGCGGGGCGCGTACTCATGCGTTTCATCAGCTTCAATGAATTTGGTTGATCATTTTCAATCGCTGGCTATTTTGTGTTTTTTTCTCCTTTGTTCCATTTAACCGCTGAAAAGTGGAGAAGATTTAGTTTTTTGTCGGATTGGGTTGGGCTTAGCTATGACCCGATTTCGTTATATACGGCCCATATCCATCGACTTAACATCCGAAAATACATTTACTAATTGTATGAGTATTAGGTGTACTTAAAGTATTGACGATGTCCTGTCATGCAACCATGCGTGGAGACATTTTTAGCCGGCTTTTCGATTCATTATTGGAATTACAACCCCCCGGAGAAATATTTTATTACACAAAGTGTCGGCTTGATAAATATTACAGTCTGTCCGGCGGCTTTCCACCGCTCCCCGGTTCAATGCGAATTTAATTGGCGCAAATGTCTGAGCTGTGAGTTACCTTATTCTGCTTGGAAATTGATACCTATATTTTTTGTTGTGGGTTGTAAAAGTAGAGGCACATTCAGGTGTCGCTTGCTTATGAGAAGCAGGTCGGGGGTAGGCTTGAAGTGACTCCAGCGCTTACGAAAGCAAACACAAATGTTTATTTGCATTCGAATCAATTGCGCGGAATAGATGGATTTGTTATAGTTTCATCGGTGTAAATACATTTCGCTGTTATGAACAATTTAATTTAAAGCAATTGACAGAGTGTAAGGCGATGTGTACTTAATGTCGCGGTATAAATTTACTCGGTTGTGGGATGCAAACGAAGATCGCCTTAAGATGTTCGGAGTTTATGCAACACACTTGAGTCTGTCGGTGTAATGCAATTGAAATGGCGATGATTCGGTTTGATGAAGCTGATTGGTGGTTGTGTTGTCTATCAACAGTTGCCACTGGAGGACATGCAGGAGAGCCTAAGTGAATTAAAGTAGAGAGGAGCCTATTTATAGAAACGTACTCCTTGATAGCAAGAGGAACAACCCGATGTCAGAGGGTAGGTAGTATAGTGCAAATGAGCTACAATAAAAGAACCTTCGGAACTTTAGTACTAGTCTGCAATTCGTCTCAAAATCCAAAAGAGAGCTATTCGATAATTGGATCGCTGCACGAAAACTGATGCTAAGGCATCTGTGAACAAGGTGGTTCCTCATACCGTCACCGTACGCATGACGCCTGTATTGTCCGTTCTCACAGGCAGAACAAACGTTTTTTTTGTGAGAAGTATTTACAAATGATATAGGCAGCAGCCCGACTTTATGTGTTTCTAAGTTGAAAAGATGGAGATGGCAAATTATTTTGTTGATACATACAACTAACCACAGTCAGCCCGCATAACAGGAGTCTTTTCAGCATCTTCACCTGCTGCAGAACTAAAAATCTATTTCCATCTCAGCTAAACAGGTTATCCCCCAAAATTATCATAATTATTTCCATCGCAAAGTAGGTTCAGTATCTGTTAGTTGACTTTCTTTTTTCTTTCCTATTCTATTGACCCCGCTACGGGTAAAAGCATACCATTCAAGAGCATTCTTAACTTGAGCCCAGAGCCAGTTCCATGTGATTAAATGCAACCGTTGACCCCAATGTTATGGGTAAAGTCCAATGAAATCCGCCCAAGGAAAATTGACCAGACAAACAAAAACCGAGAGAAACATGAGAACGTGATATAAACAATTGAGTCAGCAGTTGAGGGCAACAAAAAATCCATTAGCACTGTTCTCAAAGAAATTCCTAAAATCCAATAGGAATGGAACTTCTAACTTCAAAACCGAGGAGGCAAACAATAACAACAAATAAAGAAATGTGCGCCAAAGGAATTGCATTGATTTTTTTCCCGAGTTTGACTTTGCGCGAGTTTATCAATTGCAAGGATGACGTGTTTCCTTTTAGCTGCCGAGTGGAATGAGTCAGACTTTTCAGAGTGGAGAAATCACAATAACGAAATAACATCGATAACTCAGAAGTCAGAACTCACCTTGTTTTCAGATGGAAATCCTTGAATTCTCTCCGAATAGAGATCACCAAGTTTGACACATTTTTCGCGGTCCCACTTAAATTACAAGTGGACGTTAGTTTTAATTAATTTTCCGCCATTCACACCGGGAAAAAACATCAAACGTGGACCGAGCTGCGAAAACTCTCAAAGATGAAGTACAAAAAAACACAGAAAACAACTACAACCGCTCCGGCGAACTGAACCGAATAAATTGTCCAATAAGAAATGTCACAACTGGGTATAGCACAAACGAATTCTTTGAATTAATTTAATCAAATGCTAATTACAAGCAAAAATTAGGTGAAGAAAATTACAATCCGCAAAGATTTTTCTGTCTTGATTCTCTTTCGTGCGAAGTCTGTATGGTTGAACAGAAAACAGAAACAAATAAAAAAAAATACGACGACAGAAAAACGCAGATTTTCAGCCGCAACAACGCGATTTGCGATGGAATCGTAAATGGCTACTGAAAGAGTAAATGAGACAAGCACAGGAGATGGAGTTGTTTGTAGATTTTTCTTTTGTTGCTGCGGTTGTGTAGGTTTTGTTTGTTTTTTTATTGTAGTGAATTTCGTTTTGAGTTGTGCAACTACTGTCAAAAGTGAGCTAAACAAAATGGCTGGCGGAAAGGCAATTCTACGAATGCTCGTTGGGTTTGGGTCTTTGGTTATGGTAAAAATCGAATCGGATGAAGTTGCAAACGAAACGGGACGGAATTCGAGTTCAAGTTTAGTTTCTACTGGAACCATGTTAGTTTGCGGGTTGGGTACTTTGATTGTTGGGTAAAAGTAGTTACATGGAAAATAGTTTACCACTGTCGACATAGGGTGCATTTATGGAGTGGGATTTCCCCTTTTCGGGCCTGATTCACCATTTTTAAAGATTTAGTTTTTGTTATTTATTTTTATCTCAGCCAAGTACATTTATCAATCTCAGTCTGAAATTATGCAAGCGTTTGATTAAGTGCTGGTTATTTATAAAGGTTTTGCATTTTTATCTCGATATGTGATGATTATCTCGTGAATTTTTAAATAAACTAAACTGAATCGTGTCCTAGGCCCGATTCTGGGTCAAATAACCGACTTTCCTGGTATAGGTATCCCCCTACTTCGATTCTTTTTGTTGACTTTATTTAATCTGTCAAGTTTTGGATGATGTCTAGGTAGCAAGCGCCGAAAGCAGCATTACTTTCCTGGGTGAGAGATAGGAGCCGTTTTTAAGTCCGTTTTTAAGTGTAAGCTTTTTTTATCTATTCTGCGTATTTTCCATTCGTATTTTTGGTGTTGTTTTCGGTTGGTTAGTTTCACTTAGTTACACACATTTGTGGAATTAACCAAAACGAAGGATAATGAGTTGCATATTAACAGCCACACGATTTTTGGCATACGATTGCAAGTAATTGTCAAAATAATACGGAACTGAGACAGGACTATTTATTGGTGCATCAAATTTTCATGGAGCGAGGTTGATCAAGTGCCCAATGGTATAAATTCTACCTGGAAATGATGGCGGAACACAGAATTGACAGAAAAGCTGAATTCTCGATCAAAATTCAGAAGTCATCTAAAAAGTCCATATTTATGAAGAGAGCAAGAAAGTGCTCAGATCAAGAGCAAGAATGGCAAAGGAAAAGTACTAGAGTAACCGAACGCAGTTGGAGCAGTGAGATGGAGATTGTCAGAAAATTGAATGAAATTAGGGGCAACTCATGATACAGCTGGCTGAGCTTCCTTTTCCGCCCGCCGACGTTGTGGCGGTGACAACCAGAGCTTTAAATAAATATTGCCGACCGATAGCATATAGGTCTGGAAAGTGTTTCACGTCAAACTGAGGAAAGAAAAACAAGCATAAGCAATCAACTATCGCCTCACCGCTCAATGTCCAACCGAAGTTTGCTAAAATAAAAAATGAGAGCACCAAATCGCATCCAGCTCCTCATTCCCCATGGCAATGATTCGTGAGCTTCAACGTAATAAACTCATATCCCATACTCGATGTAACCTTGCCAACTCATCCCCATGTAAACATCTGCCCTCACTGTATGCAACACCCACTGTGTCTACATGTACGTCCTGACACACTTTCCTCCATCCACTCGGTAGAAAATGTCACAACAAACTGTAAATGCCAGGCATTCGTTGCCCATTACGACATCCTTTGTCTTCGTAACTATTCCAACTTTTAGCGCAGCCTCAGTTTTCCCAGTGACACAGACTGCACAGTGCAAATGGAATAGAATTATAAAATTCATTCGCCTGACTATATCTATCCATATACGCTTAGGCCTAGCCTCCTTCTTATAGCGCACGGCACTGCCGTGTTATCTCGATTAGATACCCCGCGCACACGAAATATCTCAATCCTTGTACAAGCTCTCCATCTCCATCTCCACCGCACGTTCTAGGTTCCCTCTGTCTCTGTGGTGGCGCGCGTTGTTACACTATACAGTTAAACGACCTTGCATTCATAGATGCTAGATACATTGCTGGTAGTTGTTGTTTTGTAATTTACTCGTTCTCTCCATGTTTGGGCAGTTCCGCACAGAGATGCTGGCTGGTATTTGTGCGAACGAGCATACCCGCTTTTATATCTTCCTTTTCTAGAGGAGGTGTCGGGATCGATGGTGCACACGTCTGCATTTCTCGTATGTGGTGCGCTAATCCGATCGATCTCCCCCATTGTAGCATTTTATGGAGCACATGATTCACGCTTTGACTTCATTCACGCAATCAGGTGATTAGAATCGCGCCAAAAAAGAAGCAGATACAATTCTGTTTGGAGAGTTTCAGTGGCGATCATGTGGGCAGAGTTGTTCGGCGCAATGAGTTTCACTAAGTCACCAAAGAGAGGCTTAGTCTCAGCGATATTAACAGGATGATTGCATTTGGGTATTGCCTATTGCAGCGCATAATAAATTCCGTCCAACACCTGTGATTGGCGATCGTGATCGGTGCGCGGCGAAGATCACTGATCACCTCCGTATCGATAGGTGAGATAGGCTTGTGCGTGTGCGCTTAAAAGTGGAGCAGAACCAATGTATGCATGTGTGGCTGATGATAGTGATTGGCGCTGGGGTTTTAAGTGTGGAGCAGGAGGAGCTGGGGCAGGAGCACTTGAGTGTGTGCATATGTATATACCTGACACTGACACTGACGTTGATGGGAATTTGCAACAATGTCGTAAGTTGTTGGCGGCGGCAACAGCTTATGCACGCCAGCAAGTTTTGTTCATACGTGTGTGATACCTTTTTTGATTCCAGGAAGATACCTGAATTGATGGATGTAGAAAGCCGTGGAAGGGAGAAATGCCAGTTTGTTTAATTGCATGATGGTAGGCACATTATTGCTGGCCTTGTATGGAAAATTGAAATTGCTTTCGTTTTGTTTCGAAATGACACAGATTTCCGTTTCAAGGATGTGTAGAGAGCCGGAAGTTCTTGGGTGGATTATAGATTTGTACCAACAAGGAGAGTTGGGGATGTAGAAACATCTCGAATGGAGAACAGAAGTTGCAAGTTCTTTCCAATTTCAATCACCTATAGACAAATTCAACAGTCACTTGATGTGCTTATTGTTGTAGGCCCCATTTGTCCAAATGTTTGAACTGAGAAACTTCTAAAATAATGTGTTGAGGAACATATTAATATTCGCCGATTGTAGAAGAGTTTAAATCTCAATTGGCGGTTTCCGCAATAAAAAAAAAGCGCCATGAACAAGTTGGCACTTGTGACGTATCCCACTCAAATGGTATACAAGCATTAAACTCGCTTAAAGAGCGAGCGTATTTCAAAGTCCTTTGAAAAATGCATGCAAACGCATCCGATTTTAAATAGATTAAGCAAATGATTTCTCAGCTAATTACACAATATTATTCAGCCATCTACAAAACGGAAGTGAATCTGCTGCATTGACCATTCAAATAGTAAGTACACGCCTCGGTGTTCAATTGATCGATGAACATTCTGTTGAGGCTCAAAGAAGTCATCACTATTATTCTACTGTATAACATACCTGCTTACATTCAACTCGATTCAACTACAAAGAAAATTCAATTGTAATACAATTATACCAGTTGAATATGAGTTCAAGTTTGCCGCCAACAAAATAATGTGCTCCAAATAAAAGCTAACTTATAGCAATAGGTACTCGTAGTTGAAATAAACGTAGAAACTCTTGTTTCAACCATTGTACGAATAGGTAATCGGCTTCGCATATTTGTCCGCTACATATTTTTCACTTCATCGCATCGGCTGAGGAAATAGTGAACCTGGCAAGACCGCAACTTCTAATAAGCCACATCACCAAAACAACTGCAGATCTTCTTATCCGATAAAAGCGTCAGATATTCGATGACTTGACTTAAGTCGTTCAACTCATCCACGGCTACGATCAGTCAAGAGGACAACTTATCCATGTACATCGCATCGAATTAAAAAAAGGGATAGGGATATATTTTTTGTTGCAGATCTTCTTCTCTCTCAGTCTCTCTTTCAAAAAAGGTTACAGAACGGAATCAGAAGAATCCTATGACAGCGGCAGATATTCAATGACTTGACATATTCAACTCATCCACGCCAAGACGAGTCAAGATTTTTAGGACAACTTATCCATGGACATCGCATCAAACTAAAAAAGGGATAGAAATATGTTTTAGAGGAAGAAGTTTTGATCTTGATGATGTGCCACCTAATAATAGGTGCAGAAATGTTCGTTTGAGTACAAATCCAAAAGCCGACAGGAAGCCTTCAGTCCCCCCATTCAACAAGATAGCAGAACCCCAAGTAAGTCAGGTCAACGTATAGACCACATCGCGCGATCATTCACACGAAGCTAAATCGTAAACTTCAAATTCCACTCCGCTACAGACAGACCAACCATCCAGAGCCTGTCCCTCCACAATCTTCACCATTTCCCCCAATAACTACTCAATTAGTTATTGCAGTGCAGAGAGAAATGGTCAAGTTGTATCAGGATCAAGTGAAGATATCTTCCGCAATAAGGTGCGCACCGCACACAATTTCGCTTCTAACTTGAAAATATTTACAACATCTTGCTGGTCGTAAAAATTTCTTTTGTTAACAAGTTTAGATTTCTATCTACACCCGACAACCACTTCAACTATACGACGACGACAACGCCGTTCGAGGCCGCACCCCATAGTAGCCGCCGTGTTGTCTCTAATTTGGTAGAACCGAGCGCGCGATCCAACATTTCAGAAATGAGGTGCAAACTGCAACCAGGTCCAGCGTCCAGCTCTTTACATTTTCAGTTCTATGAGCTATTAATCGACAAGCAAATTACAATTTACATCCTCGCGAGATCTAATCGTATGGATATAATCTATATACCTACACACCCAACCGATAACTAATTAAATTTAATTATACATAAACAATGGGGACTAACAACGCCATCAGTACACACGAATACTTATGAGTGTATATGTGGAATAAATATAGAAGGCAAAATTGTTAAGACGATGCGTGCCTCCGTAGAAAGTATGTTTGACTTGGTGCACAAGAAATTAAACGTGCTAAACTGTACAACAAGTGGCGTGATGGTGTTTAGGTTATGTGTCCGCACTAATTACTACTAAATGTCCCGCCATGCACCGAAATGTGTTGGATGTTAGATGTATAAAATGGATAGGTGGTGATTTTGTGGTTAACAAAGTTAGGTTAGAGGTGCACTTACCTTGGCCGGGGGTCCTTGCGCTTTTGTGATTTGCGATTTCTCCGTCGCTACTGACGGACGTTTCAGTCTGTTGGGGGAATCTGTAAGAAATGCAGAACAGTAAAATGTGAGTACATAGTTGCTAAATTAATACACAACTTTTGAGGTAATATACAAACATATTGGGCCTTACTAATAATCATTTTTAACCTTTACACTAAATATTTCCTAGGTCACAATATGGAATTTTGTATGGAAATTTACGCCATGCTCGAAAAATTTAGCCTGGACACTAACAATGATTATTAGTACCGCAGATAATATACAAGATTCTTATTTTGGAGTTTTAAAAAAAATAGTGTCCTGGTCAGCCAATAGCGCTGCCATCAGTTAATGATTCAGTTATACTCACCAGACTGCATTTCTTAATGGTTTTGAAAACAACTGAATGTCATTTCAGTCAAGAAAATCACATTGCATATTTTAAGGGGATTTTTAAATCAAAAAAGTCTTGAACATTATCCGGAGTATTGGGAAAAAAGTGGATCGCCTGCTCTTTTTATGTCTTACGTGTTGAAACAAATAATTTCATTTTCCGGTCGATTTCGTATCGGTCAGTTTTAACCTCAAAAAATCACAAGTAAGCTTTGTAGCCTATACACGCTTCGAACAATAAGGTCTTGCCCTTCAAAGTCTGATGGTGTATAGTATAGAGCGCTGCAATCGTTAATAATTATCATTTAATTTTTTGATTTGAAGAGCCTTATACCGAGGATCTGACTGAAAAATTTGCCCGGCAACTGGCAAAAGGGCAAACAACTGATCGAATTGTGTGTCCAGTCAGCCTTATCTTTCAGAATTGATAGGCATAGGGCTTCGAAATACGACCCTCTACAAGCAGTTCTATTATACAGCAAAGAACCATTAACAGAACATGATCCAAGTAGTTACATGGAGAAGGAGATTCAACAACTAACTATCATCAGTACTGTCTAAAGGATCATTCACATGAGAGCGACCAACTACGTAAGAACGAACGAATAGTTACAAATTTTGACAGTCCATTCACATGTTACATTACCGCGAATCCAATGATAGTCGCCGTCATTTGTCTCTATGACATTTCAAGTTTGAGGTTAAGTTCAAACGAATATTTTATTCTCTAGTTTGTGGAACGCGAATTGAATGATGTGGATTGTGAATAAACTTTGACAATTCGCGCCAAGGGTATATTCGTTCGCTGCCAAAAGTTTGCAATTAAAAATTTCGTTATTTAAACTGTTCATTAACAAGTTTTCTTAATACATTTTGATGGGATAATTAATTACCCTCCTCTGGGAATAGTAAAATGTACAATTTTCTGTTCATAAATGCATCAAAAGTGGTTTGTTCGCATTTCAGCAATTTGTTCGCTCGCTCTCATGTCAATAGTCCTTAAGATCGCAGAAGAGACCTCAAGGACCTCCAATTTGTTAACAAAGTTGTTAAGACCGCGTTTACTAGAGACGCCAATTGGTTGAGGTCCAGCTTTATTTCTGACCATTTCCGTAAACACCAACTACTAACCAGTAGACTACATGGAAGTTCAAAAGTATTACCTTTTTTAAACGTATTCACAGACAGAAAAATTGGTAGTTTCCGAGAGCGGATTAAAAAAAAATTTGAACGCTACAGGAAGTGTATGGTTCATGTTTATTTCTCCCTGGTAAGACATTTTTTTTGAGACTGGGCCTTCCTAATAATTATTTCTAACCTTAGCACTAAATATTTTGTAGGTCACAATTTTTTACCCCATTTTGAGTTCGTAAAATCTTGCATGGACACTAAATTTGATTAATATTATCGCGCACTGTTTTTATCGCCATCATACTACTATCATTTCAGTGAGCGGCTTCTAAATTAAATCCTAATTCGAGACATACACCAAAATAATCAATTTGCGGATCTTTGCCATGAATGCTTGCATAACTGCAGGCTGATTCGAAGCAAGCAAGCTCCGCCGAACTTTTTTTATTTCATTATTTGCATATTATTTTGCATTTGTCTTGTTTGTGTTAGGGTTGGGTAAATACCTTCGTCCGCAATTGATCTTCGGTCCACCTTTTGTCGAAGAAGTAAAGAGAATGAATTATAAATAACTAGCTGATCCGGCGAACTTCGTTCCGCCCAAATTCGTTAGGTTATGTAATGAAAGTAATAATTTCCAGCATGCACAATGCACATGCTACTTTATGTAGACGCTTAAATACCTCTTTCGTTGGGACAAAATTGCAAAAATTCCGCGACAACGAAATCAATCCATTCGATGCGTCGACAGGAACATGACCATTACCAATACTTAGCAGTTGATTGAAGAACACTTCGGCAGATGGATCATTTAGCAAACATGCGATGTCATCAGCTGAAGTTTCTTCAAAGCATTGATCTCATCGGCAGCGGTCGATCGTGGTATCACTGGTAGCGTTTCCCGGAAATCGCTTGAGAGTAAAATCAATGCACCCCCAAAACGTCTTGCGTCATTATACAGATCTTTCATATTGCGATTCAGAGCTTCTAACGCACGCTTATGCGACATTGTGCATTCGTCCCAGATAATAATTTTGTTTGCTACCAAAACTTTGGCCATTGCTGAATGTTTCACTATGTTACATATTGGTTCTTCAACCGCTTGAATGTTTAATGGTAATTTCAATGCCGAATGAGCGGTTCGGTAACATTCCAGCAGCGTAGGCGCTATTCCAGAAGATACCATCGTTGCCAGTGATGGTCTCATTAGTCAAATTTCGTGGATAACGCTTGGAACACTTGCCGTCGACCATGCACGGAGATTGTATGTTAATGGCGCCACATGAATCATGTTTGTAATTATGACATCATGCAGGTCTGGATCGGTTTCGGGACCTGGAATCTCGGCACATATCTTTCGACTAACCAAATGAAGATGTGCGCCTCTTTTTTGCCATTCAATAAAATACATCCAACATTGAGTATAACCAAAGACACGATGCTTAACAAAATAGTCCATCAGCGACCGACGAAATATTTGTAACTTTAACAGCCAAGAAGAAAACTAACCGCACCTATCAACTTGGTTGGTAAGCCTTTTCGCTGCTCTCTCTACACCGGTACCGAAGGTGTTAGGTGTTATGGTAATGGTACCTTTGAGTTGCCCTCCCCAAAACCCTACTCACGAACAGCGTTGCCGTTGACTTTTGAAAAATGTATCAATTTTTTTAAAAAAATGTATCAAAAGTATCTAAATTCGAGACTCAAAAAATGTATCAAATGTATCACAAGAGAATATCGTTTTCTAAATCACTTTTCATGTTCCATTGGGACCAAAAATCAATACTTTGATGTATATTGATATTGATATTACTATAGATTCAAAATAAGTCTGAAAAAAAAATTAAAACATATAAAAAAGGGAGATTTTGCAGACTTATTTGAAAATTGAAAAATGTATCTAATTGAATATCTGAGTATCAAATTCTTTGCAAGGAAGCAAAAATGTATCTCTTTGATACAATTGTATCTTTGTGGCAACGCTGCTCACGAATGAGCAGAATGCGACGATTGTTACTCGCTCATTTTTCGTAACAACCCTTACGTGCAAACTCAAAACGCTCCACAACTCCTGTTGCCTGTCATTATTGTCCATGTCATCTCATTCACCCCTACAATTCAACTTACTCACACATACTTATGCAAAGATCCTGAAAATACATGTCAAACGAAAATGATGGATTCAATAACCATGAAATTAATCAAATCTACTCCATTTCAAAAACTTACTAAATGTAACATAGTAAACATAAATAAACGTATTAGGTAGGTTACATTTAAAAAAAAAATTTCAAAATTGTTGACAACAACAATTTGCTTGGAAAATGATTAAAATAATTGACAACAACAATTGCTTTGAAAATTTAAAATATTTTTTTTTTGTATTTGAAGTGTCACTACTCGATTTCTACCCATTTTACTTTTTTCCAAAGTGCTTTTCCCCATGAAAAACGAAGTTTGCGCCTACAACGCCACTGGTTGAGAATTTTCCGACTTTTCTTTTTTCATAAACCATCCCTGATTGAAGACGAATAAAACACAACAAAAATCATTGAAATCGGTTGAGCCGTTCGTGAGTTATAAAGTCACAACGCACTTGCAACAATTTTATATATATAGAGATTTAGGGATTAAGGCAGTTTAGAATCGAATCACTCAAAAAAATCAACAGAGATAGAGACGAATTTTCTTGAGTCCTGTTAGCTAGCTATTGCGCCAATATCTAGACCTAAATCTGCACAGTTTAATTCAATTCAAAATGTAAAATGGGTTAATCTCCGGAGGTAGGTACTAGAGCGATTTGGAAAAGTTTTTTCAATAATAGAAACACTTTTTCTTCGTAATAAAATTTTGTAAAGTTCACTCGTTTAACTTTGCACGAAATTCATAAACTTAAAACAATGCAAAACAGTTTGAAACCGTTTTTATGCAATTTTTAAATGATTATTTTAAGATATGATTAAAAAAAGAAAATTTTAAAAAGACAGCTCCAAAAGCGAAAAAAATGCAACAACGGTTAATTTCGATTGCAACTCTGCTTTGGGGCGGAAATTCATGCAATTGTCAGGTGAACATTTTCTAAAGCTGTAGGATGGGATCTTTGAAAAAAGGAAGCAAAGTCGCGGCGAAATATTTGCTTTTGAAATTTATTCCATTTTGTACCGTCAAGTTCGGTTAACTCATATTCCACCACAAAAGTTTACAATTCGTGGGATAAACTACAATAACTATTTGACTTAGTTAAACGTCTACTGCAGAGTGCAGATAAGTCCGCACTGTCTAAGACAATGGTAAACTTTGTTCCCAACAATTACGTCGACCATTTAGACTGCAACGGAAAGCCGCTCCCATCTGTGTGTGTCTCCCCATCAGCGACTCGCGTCAACATTGCCCACATACTTAAGACATCTCTCAAATGTGATTGCTATTCCGCTGACGGCGCATAGTTCCTCACCTCAATGGGTGGCATATGTACAACTCCACCCAGTTGCAAGCCCTGATACTCTGCCCCCAGCTCTCTTGGTCGTCACTCAAGACAGACAGCATGTCATAAGTGATTTGTTCTATTTATGTGAAATTAATCAGCTTAATTGAGGGGAAATTGCATTTTGATTGAGTGATGACTTTAATTGGCTCAAAAGAATGACGAAGATTCACACAAGTCAAGGCAGCAGCAGCAACAGCAGCAGGAGTAAGTATAGCAAATCCCATTCCGTATGCATTAGGCTGGACTAGACTGTGAATGATAATCGCTGTGGCGTTTGTTATGAGACGGATTTTATGTACATGTGTATGCAAACTGCAATTATATTTGAAAATAACATCCTCACGCAGTTTCCGTTTTCGAACACGCACGCACCTGCCAATTTAAATTTAATTTTTCAAACCAAATGGCATCTTCGTGTCGTCCTCGTTCTGTATGTACCTAGGCGCGCATGCGCTGCCTTGTCATAGTAATGGTCATAGCAATTAACTTTATTGCAACAACTCGCCGAGCCAAATGCGGCACAGTGCTGCTGGGATTTACTATAATCGACTTGAGATACAAATGTATCTATGAATGAATATGAATCTGCACACATATGGGGGCACTCAAATTAAGTCTTTTCACTGATTATTTATTTACTCAATGGCGATGGTTCAGAAGGAGGCACACACGTAGTAATGATTGTTGTTGTTGATGGTGTAATTGTAATGACTGTGAATGAAGCGAACGGACAGAGAGTCGCTTGCAGCAGGACAGGAAAATTGTCTGCAGGTGCATAGCTTTTGATATTTTAAATAATTACTGTGTCATTGATAATGTGCGGTCTGCGAAGGTCTTGTCACGGGAGCGAGGGGTAAATGTCATGTGGGTGACGGATTTGAGTTTGAAGACGAAATTGACAAGTTTTTCTAGTCCAAATAATGGCAGGGTAGATTTTTATTGTGGGTTTGATGTACAACATTTTTCTGAGTGACAGCCTGTGCGTTGTTTGTAATTCGGTGTTTATGCGTGACATTGCGTGCTTATTATAGTGGAATGGTAAGTGCCATTTAACTGAGTTGCATGTAAGCACTTTGCTCGCTTAGCAGAGGTCGGTGGCTACGAGTTGACATTGGAGATGTTTTGTAGCCCGCGCACAGCATTTTCCGTTACTGTAGAAAACGACTTAGATTAGAATGATTAAATATTTCTGTGCGCGTTCTGCCTTTGCTATACTGGCTTTAGTATAAAACTAATTTAAATCGTATAACCTGCTTTGAGTCCGAAGTGAAATCGGTCCTATAAATGCTGAAAAGTCTCAGCCCGCGATACTACCTAAAGTTGTGTTTGCCGCAAATCATTCCCAATTAGGAATTGCGGCGTAACATGAGTCAGAAATTGTTGGTCTTCAAGATAAACCAAAATCGGGCTAAATTGTTTACACTTTTGTAGAACTAAGTGGCAACGTCTCGGAGAAGTCATTCGATTGAATTTCTCTTCTCGAACAGTGGGTTGTAACTTCTAAGACCAAGAACAACAGTAGTAGAAGGAGCAGTGTCACAAAAGAAAAACAGTTAAAAAGCAGTCGAAATAGCTAGCTGCAGTCAGAGAAATTCGGAAGAAATATGATACTGCACTATGTAGGTTTTCAAGGTTTGAAGTAAATATAAGCAGTCGATTTATATATTTTTTTCAATAAAATAAATTGTATTTATTTTCAAAACCGGAAGGGATAAGTTCTTAACACGTTTCCTATGGGCGATTTTAATTTATTCTGAGCCAGCTATTTCTATTTTCAAAAATATTCACTTGCCAACGATGCAATTGTGATGTTTTCACCTGGTTTTGACCACCAATAAGTTTTGATTTACGAATAAATGAAAGTATTCAAATAAACTGTGTTCGGTTAATTGAATAATTTGAAAGGGATCTTATTACGACACACATGCACTCATAAAACAATCGTGAAGTAGTATTAAAAAAAAAATTGTGCGACTGTATCCAACAGTCCCGAAATATGTATGTGTAAACACCGTGCGTGCGGTATGTGTGTGGCTTGATACACGTCATTGAGAAAAGAGGGAATTGTAAAGATTAAATTTATCTTATTTCATTGCATATTGTAGAGGTGCTGGTCTACGACATTTTTGTTAGTTGTTCTCCAGCTGTGATTTCTGCGTGCCTGGTAATTCACGAAAGATTTGGCACTGAATTTCCTCGAGATGTCCGTCACAGGGAAGAAATGTGAGACCATCATATATGAAAAACAGGCTTTATTTCATATCAACAAAAAGCTGAAATTAATATGCCCCAGCTCATAAATGTATGCAATGATAAAATGTATGCAATGACAAAACACCGTGACGCATTTCCGTCCCGCAAGTTAAATGTGTGGAATTACTCCACCAGATTCCAACAACGCGCGCTTAGGTGTTTACACATCAAAAACAATTGAAGCGTACTATAAAAAGTACTGAATACTGTGTTCGATTGAACGATAGGGCATTACTAATTTGTGAATGATATTTGACAGATCAGCGGATTTTTGGTATTTTGTTTTTTGCTTATAATAACCCCCAGAAAGCCTTTGAAAGATGTCCGTTGGGCAAATTCAATTGCAATTTATGTATTCCTTTTTTTAGAATATAGTCCTCGTTGTGAATGAAACCATTGACATTTGAAATTGCAGACAATGACAACAAATGTAATAGATTATAAGAAAGTTTTCGGACTATAGTAGAAATGTAGAGGTCTAATTGTTAATTGGTACCGTTTCAAACAGTTGTCGAGGGACTACTGTATTATGATCCAACAAGGAAGAGCAATGGTAACCCCAACCTGATGCGTGTCTCTATCTAGTCTTGGTTAAAGGCGTTTTCTTTTATAGCACTTTCTGACTTCTTATGCGACAAGTCACGAACAAAACCAAACTCATCCGTCTAGTATTCTTCTACCAGTCAAATCCGAGTGCAAGACACTTTCACTATACCTACTGCCCGTTTGTGTGCTCAACTCTAAGCAGATAGGTACCTTTATAGTCACTTCTGGCATAGATTTCCATCATCAAATACCCATAAAAGCATCTTCACATCGACAAAAAAAACAAACCGAAGCGCCGTCTCTGCTTAACCCACGTGCGGATCTCTATACGAGTACGAGTACTCATCGCAGCCCCAACCTATCAAGAGGATTAAGCCAAAGTGCAGTGTAATCGATACGCATCTAAGACGGTCACAAAGATGATGATCATGGTGATGAGAGTGTTATTGCCAACATGAAACCCTAGATCCACCCGACGAGTGACGACGACAACGATGACGACGAAAGTCGGTCAGAAACATTAAAAACAAAAAAAAAAAAAAAATAGTCAGAAAAACACTCACACTAGAGCGACGCGAAAACGCAAACTTTCCAGCGCGATGATCTCCAGCTGATGCTGCCAAGATATGTCATTTATACCACCATTCAGCTAGGGCGGATCGATTTTAATGTCGCACTAATGGAGGTGCCCATTAAATGCGAATCAAAATGCATCGCAACTCCACAACTGACAAGTGACTGTGTCTGTGTCAAATTACCATCTGTGTGCCGCGATGAGAAAGTATCTTTCTCTGCTTCCTATATAGATATGTCCGCCGTTGCTGTTACCATATTGTAATTAGAAAACAAAACTTTTCCATCTCCATGTGGCAGATGTTTGGCTGGCATGGAAAGAAAGTTTCCGGGCGCACACCATGGTCACTGAGCCTAGGTGGAGTTTTGCACAAGTATACAAACATAACATGGCAAATCTTTCAATTGTTTGGTTTGACAAACAAAGTAAAAGTCTACGAGTACCGACTACAGCGATTGCCGCTGGTTAGATGTCTAATTATGGTCACATGTGAAATCAATTCGTCATAAGCCCAGCATGACCAACAATGGTCGGACACGGTTCAATTGGATGATGGGATCCATGAGTGGGGTACGACCAGAACTACTGTAGCTACGAGTATGAGCGAGGCTTTGTTTCGAGATTGAATTCGTGCGCGCACCTATTGTTCGCTAGTGTTACATATATCAGTTTTTAGTTTTAATTGAGCTAAACCGCTGGTTGTTTGGACGGCTGAGTCAGAGCGTGTTGAATAAAATTATGAGAATCGTTACGACCAGGTTTTATAGAAAGGGAATTTATTTGCATGGACGTTTCATAATCGAGTTATAATTACATATCAATCGCACTCGTATCGCTTATTTAAATTAGTTGTGGTCGATTGTTTTAACTTTATAATCACAACAGAGCCGGCATTAGTTGTTGGTCGGTCGCAGAGTCTCGTAACCGGCTTGCGGGTAGGTTGTGTAAATCATTGTGAAGGGGAGACTAGGATATTTATATACAAAGAACGATCAATGGAAATGGGTACACAAAAACGGTTTTTAATTGTTAGCCAATGAGTAAAGTTAGGCAACGACGTCGTTGATTGTGATCCGAATGAATACGCCAATCAAGGTACATTCTTCTCATGAGAATTGGTGCAAGAATAAGCTATCGAACAGTAGCACAAGTTTTTTTAAAACGCCCTTGTATTTATAAGCAAGCCGTTCAGGTGTAATTTGGCGTTTGAAAAGTGAGTTGGATTCGCATTGAAGTTGATAGTTCTTTTTCCACCCATACTTGGATCTTGTTTGATAACCAGAATCTTGAAATTCTGCGGATACCTTGAATTGCGAGCTATGGTATCGTTTTTGTAGGTTTTGGGAAGGTTTCTCTTAGTACCAAGTGCGATACACTGAATCTTCTATTCTGCAAAAGAAACAACCAAATTTCTATCGAAGAACTTATCGAAGTTGTTAAAAGGCCTTCGAAAATGGTAGTTCTCTCAATAAAACCGCTCGAATCGGGCACGAAATTGTAGTTTCTTACCATTGTTCGAAGCAGAAACAAACGGACGGTTGTAAGAAGATAGACCTGTCCATATTTCAAGCTGTGACGCCATACATAACATAATTTAATTACTGTACAGATGAGTATTTTTTTAAGGACTGGGAGAGTGATAACCAGATCGACAGCATAAGAACTCAAAAATACGAATATTCTCTTTGAGTATATTCAACTGCTCGTCATCTACTAGGATGAGACATGCCAGGATGTAGTTGTACCTAACTGACTAGTTGCTTAATGCTCATGTGTAGTTGCGTAAGTAGTACAGCAGTCATCCACTGGGCCACTGTGAGTAGCAGCCTGAGTAAGCATAATTGTAGTTTTAAGACCTGTACCCACAGCAATGTCGGTCAAAATCGCCTTCAGGCTAACAGAGGGAGAATTTGTATGCAATTCAGTACCCCGAAAGGCTATTCCTAGCCTTTGAATACAAAATTAGATTTACTACAAGAAGAATGGGTGGATGCATTCAGAACCGGAAGAGATAGCTGTTTATATGCGGGCTTCGGTTCAATGATGAATGTTGGTTTAAGCGCTGTTATATTCTTTGAAACTCTAAATATTAGCAGAGCGAAGAGAATAAAATATGATTGTAAAGAAGCTAAGGCTTCGCAGTAGCTCATCTAACTAACATAATTTTCCAAGACCTTGTTGGATGTTTCTGGCTCTATCTCCCGATTGGTTTGGACGGTTTTCAGTTTAAGGAGTTTAATCAAGGCGGCTAAAACTAATCACTGAAAATGTTTCGCCAAAGATGGGTTGTTTGAAAGGCTGTGTTGTTTAGCATTAAAGCTGAAACCAAAGTTGGTCAAAGTATATATATGTCTCTAATTTGAGCCGAAAAAAAAGTTGAACTAAATAGCGATCCCAGCAACATTTTCACTCTCGGTCACAAATCGGTCGCAGTATGGAGTGTGCACTGTACGTCGGTGTTTCTTTTTTGCTTATTTAACGCTCCTTTTGGGCAACACGGCACCCAATGTTGAAATAAGTTTAAAACATAACCCAACTTTGTTCAAGCGAAATTCGTTAAAATTACATAAGATGATTCAAAAAGACATTTGGATTTGGACCAGCCTTTACAGAACCTAATAGCTAGACGCGACACAGTTTTTTACTTCACGCGTATGCAAGTCCCGCAAGAACTGTGTCACATTTTTCGTTTAAGAATAGCATGGTCCTTATCCCATATATGTAATTTCGGGTCCTCTTCACGTTAGCCCGTTATTGATGAGACTTTTTTTCTTAATTTTCCTGGATCAATGCATATTTTGTGGTTATTGTCAGTCTACTGCCATTCACCTTTGTCTGCTGCGCATTTGTGTCTTCATTCAGCTTCAAGCACTTCCATCCTAGCCGAAGCGACGGTGGCACCATTCTACTTTGTCCAAAAAGAGCGCAGTTGTCCGAAAAAAAACTGAGAAAAACATCATAAGCCCGCACCAAACTATTATAACGTCAGGTAATGTTCAACACAAGTTTACGTGCTTGAAGCCAACATAAAACTCTCTTTTTAACTTTTGAATTACCATGTCTATGCTGCTCTTGACCACCAGTCGAGAAGTCGTAAAGTAAGCAACACGAAATAAAAAGAACCCGCTGAACTCTTCCTGACATCTGTGATCGCTAGATACGAGTATTTTACACAATTTCTCGGCAATCTTCTTGGGCTTGTATGTTTCCACTCCCAAAATTCACATGCCAACAAACAAAAAAAAAAAAAACACAAATGACAACTGAAGAGAATCTTATCAACGGGGCAACCTTAATCCATGAAAATAAATTGCCGCCCATTTATCTTTTTCGCTTGTGAAGTGTTGGTGGTGGTTTTTTTTTTCTTGTAATTTGTCATCTTAAATGAGTGTGGTTCTGCTTTGTATATGCACGTGTTCGGCAAAAAAAAATGTTTACAAATTGACGTTTTTTTGGTTTTGTGTAGGTAGGTATAAACTTTTTGTTTTTTTTTTATTACGAGAAGTAAGCTGTTTGTTGAACAAATTCGTGGAAAATAATCTTACCTTGTTTAATGAGCGGATTTGCTTAATTTAAATAAATTTGTTTGGGAATTGCAAATTAATTTGGAATTTGTTTTATTGTTAGTAGTCGAATTAGCAGCAGGCAACCCGATACAAGTCATTTGTTTTTGCCAATAGATCTATATATTTTTTTGACAGCTAAGAAGCTAAGAATAATTGCATTTTTGAGACAGCTTCAAGATTCAAGTTCTTGATATCATCGACACCGAGAGTTCTTTTGTTCAAGAACAATTAATACTAAAACTGAAGTTTAAGTATGGAGCTTGAAGATCTTCGGTTTAAACGAAACGGCAGGCGGGTATTAAACAATCGACTCTTGCGTAATTAACTCGGAAGTCGTGTCATCAGTTCCCTTGCTGATGTCAATTGGCAGTTTCGGGTAAGCGATTTGACCCATTGTGCCTTTTTTTTGGGCCGCCCTTAAAGATTGACTTTATGCGGACAACATAAAAACGTCTCAAGAACTTAAAACGAGCCATTCATAGATATAGCGCTTAAAAGAACGTCAACAAGGTCTTGAAGAAAGAGGTTGCCAAGATGTGCTACTGCGAAGCCCAGTCACAATTAAAAAGAATTTATGTTGCACTGCACGAACTATGTCAAGTGCCCTTGAAAGTCAGATACGAACTGCGATCTCACCTCAATACGTCTGACCCACTTGAAGAGCTGCATTTTGCAGTCCTATACTAAAAGTATAATACCTTTGAGAAGGAGGAATTTCCCTGTTCAATTATGCTGTACCTACTTTACAGGGCAACAAACATGAACGAATTTTAGGAACAAAAAATCAATGTAAGTCATACTTAGATGAACTATTGGTTGAAAACACTGCAATTCTATGATGGGACTCAAAAATGTAACTATCACCTCTCCCTCTTTTAGAATTCATACACAGGAACTTAGGCCTAGTTCTAACAACTATTGTAGCAGCTGGGCATAAGCAGACGCTTAAGGGAGAGCGGATCTAAATGTCGCTTTGCAAAATTTTGTCTTCTCACACCAAAATTCGGCTTTTCGAATTTTTTTTTATGTCTGCTTTTCACATTCTGCTAGTTCTGTTTTTTTTTTTTTTTTAACTAAAAAATATAAACAACAAAAGAGGAGTCTATTAAAAAACTTAAAATAAAAGTTGAAGAACTAAAATAAATTTTAAATAACAATAAAAAAAGATAATTTAAAAAACCAAAATACCCGACTGACTGTAATGACAAAAAACTAAAAAAAATATTAACCAGACACTATACCTAACTAATTGACAATCGGAGTCTACACCTACACAGCTTAACAAAAATCTGAGTACCCTCCCTCCGACTGCCAAATAGTTAGGTATAGTGTCTGGTTAATATTTTTTTTAGTTTTTTTCATTACAGTCAGTCGGGTATTTTGGTTTTTTAAATTAACTTTTTTAATATATATTTGTTTTGCCTATGACACTCCGGGGAAGAATACGAATCTAATGACACCTCAATCTTCAAAATCGGTTGAGCCGTTTGGGCTACAGGGCGTCCCGTAGGAACCTACATAGGATACGCGCGAAACACATAACCCTCCCTGCGTCCAGTCGGGTAAAGAGACAGTAAATCTCTTCAATTAAATATTGCAAACATTTTAAAATAAAACAAAAATGATGCCTATTGTTTTATATACCTATCCAATTTAATTTATAAATAGTAAAAGTCAAGAAAAAACAAATTGAAAAAAAAAGAAAATCTTTAACAAAATTCTGCCATCTGAAATTTTTTAAAAGGACTTGTTTTTTAACATTTTCGACACATTTTTTTATTGTTTGCAGAATTTTGTAAAAAGAATTTTGATAGAGTAATATTATCTATCCTTCATTTTGTGTGCGACTGATTAATGATTGATGCCCACAAGGAAAGATAATTTATGTACCAGAATATCTGGACAATGTGGAGCTTAAGAGACTCAATGGCCATTGATTCTTGGCAGATCTTTCATTAGTAGATGTCTGCTGTACCAAACTAAATTTGTTTACACAGCAATACAAATTTTGTTATACAACCTGAGATCAAAGTACTTGCTGCCATAGGCTGAAACCGGAGTTTGAAGGCACCTGTTTGGAAATACCTCTCTTTCCCAAATGCAGGTGACATTGTGTAAACTTCACTGCAAGAATTTACTCAATAGCATATACCCCAAAAGTTGTTGTTGTGGTCCCTTCTGTCTGTTGGGAATAATGTCACAGCGAGATTCAATCAATCATTCCGTCACCATAACTTGTTTCCTTTTTTACCGACTGAAAAAAAACTGCCAAACGATTTGTTGGCTGGCCAAACTCGCACGAAATTAATTTAACCACGCGTCATTCAGCCAAACGAACACATGAAACTGAAAAATTAAATATATATAGCATACCCTGCGGTGAACTGAGATATCTCGTAAAATTTGTTCACAGCATAGTTACGATCGGCTTCTAATAACCATACGCACTACCCATATGCTAACGAATTTTTATTACGTGCAAATGGCATCTTCTTCCGCCATAAAAGCAGCTCTGAAACCCAAGCCGAATAGTTCGCGTTATCCGCACAATAATACAAGCGACCAAAGTCTCAGATGCGTCCGCATACGACTGCATCAGCAGCTCAACAACAATAATCCTTAATGCACTTGTAAGTACTTATTATGCACCAAAGTGCATTTCTAAGAAATTGTCGCATTGCACTAAGAGTGCTGCTACACATATACGAGTTCATGTATGCTTGCTCAGAGAGTTCATTAGACTCGTATGTGCAACACTTTCAGAATTTAAATGAACAAACATCAGCAGCGGTCAACGATAAAGAGCGAACACAAAAATGTTTATCTATTCCCTGTTGGGGCAGATAGGTGTCTCTATATCTTTGGAGATTATTCCAGGCTTTGTCGTATGATACAGAGCCACGGTACAGAAATGGATTTCTTTATGCGAAGCATAGAACGTGTTCGTATAGATAATGGTATTTGTGGTAAGATACGTGAAACGATTTTTAACGGAGAAAATCTTGAGCAGATCTTTAACCGACCGCGATAACATGTGGAGAAAAAGATGTGAAAAAGAAACGCACTTTAGTGGAGCTTGAAGATAGATAAACTCATCAAAGAGCTTTTGAGTCGTCAGATCTACTACTAGACAAGCTCATGTGACTTTTTTTTTTAAATACGGACATAGATCAATTAACTTGCTCAGATAGATCATCTACAAACAAAATGTGGGCTTATATGGTCAGACGCATCGCAACACTGTTGGACGGTTAATGTAAATCGGTAATAGGCTTCTTACACTTAGCCGAAAACCGTGTTTTTCTCGAAAACTCTTCGACGCATTCATACCGACCACCATCTAGTTTTCGTTTGACGTTTCGATCAGCTGTGAGATACTAGTTGTTAAACTTCGGTGCAAACTATTTTGGTTACAAATTTCGATCGCATTAATTGACAAGCAAAATGAATTTTGTGCATTTCAAAATAATATTAGCCCATCAATTAAACGTGGAAAATTATTTTAAGTTGTGAGTTGTGGCATTTGTTCGGCCAACGATTTTGCAGAATTTGCTGAATATTGCAAAAGGTATATTTATTTCAACGATCGGAAGTCGTTTTCATGAAAAACGAGTGCAAACGACGCATTTTGAAAACCGAAATATGTATGGGAAAACTTTGTAAGAGTTTTCGAGTGTTTTCGGTTTGGTGTGTAAAGGCTATAAGCTACTCTATCAATGGTACTGATGCAAACACAAACCGATAGACACTTTCGTCAGAAATAGATCCACTTCTCTCTCTGTTTTTCCGAGCTGGTAAAATTTGCGTATCGCAGCGGATATTTCACATGACATAAAAAATACCATTTGTAATATCTAACGCGGTGTTGGGAAATAACTTTACCTCGAGTGGAAAGGCCCACATTCGGTGGGAAATAACTTCGCATAAAACTATTTTCAACTGAATTTATTTCCCTGCACCGTCTAAGTCGTATTTCGATATCCACTTGAGATTTTACAAGTTCACAATAGCAATATTTGAAACTATTTCCCACTCAAGGTGAAGTTATTTTCATGTGAAGGTATTGCCCGTGAAGTTATTTCCCTGCACATCGAAAGGCATCGTAGTCAACTGGACTTACTGATAATTCGCTTTACTAAATATCTTATCATAGGCGCAGTGGCTTAGTGGTTAGTGTGTTGGACTACTAAGCGAGGGGTTCAGGTTCGAATCCCGCAAAAACCCAATTTCCAACTCAGGGTTTTTTCGCTGCGCCACCTCTCGCGAACGTCTGACAAACATCCGAGAGTATAACTGTCATGAAAGAGCTTCTCAATTAGCCGTTTGGAATCGGCATAAAATTGTAGATCCCTTCCATTCGTTCCAAAAATGAAAACTCACACAAAACGAATGGTTGCGAGAAGCTAGGCCTAGGGTCCGTACGGACCTGTTGCGCCAAAAAAATATAATAATAATAATAATCTTATATAAAGATAGGAAGAGGCAAATAGTTAAGAACCAATTTCACTTTCTTAAACACACCATATTCGCTTAACATATTTTTTCTTGGGAATATTGTACAGAGATGTAGAACTGTCTGTTCAATTTGTTGTATACCTATAAGCCAGGTCACTATAATGGCAGAATTTCTACTACTGGGCAAACTCTAGTCATCTTTATTGCCCAGCTATTGTGACCTACACTTTACGGCAGAAGTTAAAGGTGAATACAAATAAATTTGAAAGGGCTGGCTCTTATCAATAAACCTGTCCTTTCGAGTTAATTTTTGGCTCACAATAGTAGGTAACATATGGAAAATATTATCATCGTGAATTCATAAACAACCAAGCAATTTTTAAAATAAATGATTGAAATTGCCGCCCATCGTGTGACCCACTCTACCTACTTCATTATGCGTTGTAAGAAAGTCATGACCAACTGTGAATATTTGCGGTGCGGCGGTGATTTTATAGGCGAAGAAATTCCGCATGGTTTCTGCACAGAGATGAGCAACAAAAATGTAAACAAAAAAATAGAATTTATGTCACATATCAAATATTCTAAATGAAAAATCCCCCCATCGTTAAAAATGAATACAGAAAACGAATGGTGCGAGCTTAAATCGTTAAACTTTTAATATTTTAATATTTGCATAAAAGTTGAAAATATGTTGTTTTTTTTTCACGTATATATTTCATGAAACCCCCTTAGGGGAACCATTTCAAGAAAAGCACCTACCGGCTGGGATTCGTAGATGAACTTGCCGGCGAACAAAATCTTCTTCTTAATCAATTCGGGCCGAAAGGAAGTGAATTAATTTATTTGTTGGTTCAACGTGTTTCCAGTAGGCATAAATCACATTTTTGTAATATACAGAGATACAAGCCAAATTGACATTGACAAAACGTTCAATAAGGTCAGCCAAAGGCCGTTCTACCGGTCTTTGCTACAAATTTTGCAAACTATTTCTCGCGTACCTATGCTTTTTATGACAGTCTATTTCCATGACGCCGTTTAGTTTGTTACTAGTTTCTAATTTACATAAGTCAAGAGTCAACCAGAAATGATTAACATCAACTATAATGTTTAACTAATTCTCGACGCTTGACATCCCATAATACACTTAAAGCGAAATTGGGGTTAAAACGTTGACTGCCATGCCACTATAAACAGTGTACGAGACTACAACCTAATTTAATGTCTTTAAACTTGTTTGCTGGTGTTGTTAACATTTTTTTTCCTATGTCTATATAGTTTATCTTCATTTAATTATCATGCCAAAACAACAACAAAAAACCAAATTAGCAACAACAAATGTCGGTATCAACACAATTTATGCAAAAAGGGTTAACGACTCTTAAATTGGAGAATAAAGTGACGTCTATGGGCTGACGAAATAGTTGATGGTGTGTGGGTTTATTTTTCTTTGACGTAAGTTGCTTGTAAAAATTATAAATTTATAAACCCAATTGCAGCCATTTAATTGGGTAAATCGCAACTTATTGTGCTGTCCGGTAAAATGGTATACATACTCACAGTGGCACAGATTGGTTGACAAACTTACCTGAAAGGATAAAGAGACATAAATGGATAAGTACATTTTATATAGGAAAATGGTGTCTGAATGATATTTATTTTTAAGTCAAATGTCGTTTCAAAATATATATATGAGGAAGTATCATAATCTCCCATTAA
Organism: Cheilosia vernalis; assembly: GCA_949126925.1. Taxonomy (NCBI): domain Eukaryota; kingdom Metazoa; phylum Arthropoda; class Insecta; order Diptera; family Syrphidae; genus Cheilosia; species Cheilosia vernalis. The sequence goes on from OX421360.1 coordinate 49,232,578, forward strand.
AGCCCCATACAAAAATGTCTCCAAAGATAAAATTAAGCAAGTCAATTAAGCCAAGCAGAACGCAGCTAAATTTGTTTCCCACTGTACGAAAACTTTATAATTACTATAGAATTTAAATAAGCGTATTAATGCACAATACATTTTGCCACAGATAAATTTTGACAGATCAGAGAAAATGTCGGTACAACAAAATTTCAAACGAAAGCCAATTAACAGTACCTATATGGAGAATGGTTCAACACAAAGAAATTCAATGGGATGTCAAAATTAAGCGAACATTAAGCGAAGTGGTTGTAGAGAAACATTGGAAAGACGCTTAATTTTAGCTTTCCTGGAACAGCATACTAAGCTTAAAATTTCAAGACAAATAGAAACAACAGTTAAGATTGATGTAGAGAAAAGTTCGAATTCTCTACTCGTATTTCGGGCATATTCAAGTTACTTTCCTAGAACTGTCAACTCAGCAACACAGACCAAAGACTGAGCTCACAAATAACACAAGGTTATGTAAACATGTGTCAATTAACCGGCTGAAAACAGTCCAGCAAGTTCAAATTGCTCTTCTTAAAAAGCCCCGCAGTCTCATGTACATACGTATTTTCACAGCTCATGCATGAGTCATGTCTCTATTAGCAAGTCAAGTCAAGCCAAGGATGCTTTGTATATGATTTTTTTTTTGGATAAACGTTATAATTTATGAAAATTCGACTGTGATCAATTTACTTTTAAAATTTGTCGAACTCTGTGTTTACAGTTGCAATTAGTGACACGTAAGTCGCAATAAAATTTTGATGACCATTGCCAAACCGTTTATAAATACTGACGGATTTGCTTGATTCTTCACAGAATAAAAACGTCTTTCATTGCATTATCGTCGTTGTGAAATCCGTCGAGTTACAAAAATGGCTGCTTTCAACAAGAAATCCGTATTTCTATTGCTCCTTGTCTGTGCAATGGCTATCACCATCGAAGCCGCTGTGGATCGTGTTCCGCCCTGCGACGAGGTCTGCAGTCGTATTGTAGAGGAAAGGAATTCGTGCTGCAGGGCCCACAAGTATGGAGGATACCAGAGCTGCAATAGCGGCATGTATTGTTATCGTTAATTTTTACTTTTTTATTTTTGAGAGGCCCGAAATAAATAAAGGCTATAAATGAAATCATTGCTCAAACCTATTGCGTTATAAAGTTATACAAGAGCTAGTTGTGCAAAGTTCAAAATCTTTGCCAAAGGTTGGTAAGTATCCAAAGATCAATAAATCCGGGGAGGATTTTAGTATTCTAGGTCCTTGGTAACATTTTCCTGCGTCCTTAGATTTCGTGCGGCACATCTTTAGTTGCATGTCTATCTGTTACCAGACCTTATTGCAAGGTTTTTGGCTAGTCGATTCGAAGATTATCCTGGCAAAAGAAAAGTGCACTAATTGAAAGTGGTGCGTTGCGAATGTTGTGCAGTGGACCGTAATAAATCCATTCGTCGGGCAGATTTATAAAGTAGGGAATTTTACAGATGGGTAAGCTAAATCATCTCCAGTATTGTGGAGTTCATTGTGTATGGGTTGTGAGTTTTGTTGGATAAAAGTTCAGGTCACCGAGTGATGAGCAAAGCACATTTTTTAATACATATCTGGGGCCGAATTACCGCAACCGAGAGGGAGACATAGTCGCTGAATTTTGGGTATTTTACCGGTGCAGGGAAATAAGTCCACTGGAACTAAGTCCACTGAGGGACTTAGTACCCACCAAGGGGGAAATAAAACCATTTTCGTGAAGTGGACTTAGTTCCCATATAAGGTGGGAAATAAATTCCGAAAACTCAGAGTGGTTTTATTTCCCTTTTAACGTCAAGTTGGTGTTATTGCGCTCTCAAACTATGAAATCTGTAAAGGGGGGCCATCCTGCCCCCCTGCAACCCCCCTGCTTGGATTTACTGTTGGATTACGGGGTGGGTGCAAGGTTGGTCTTATTACTCAATAAAAGATCGTGAGTGGTGAGTTTGTTGTCCAATTTAGTTTGGACGTAAGTTTCCCCTTCTTATTTTTGAGTGTGTACTAAGTTCCCATCAGAAAGTGGACATAGTTCCCACGATCCCACCCTACATGGGAACTTAGTCCACTTCACGAAAGTGGTTTTATTTCCCATTAGGTGGGAACCTAGTCCCTCGGTGGACTTAGTTCCCGTGGACTTATTTCCCTGCACCATTTTACCATCAAAACATTAACAAATTCAGTCACGTATTACCCTGAGTCCGTGAATATGGGATTTGTTGAGAGGTTGGCGAAAACACTGTATTCAAGGATTTTTCTTTCTCCCTGTCGCAGCCAATGTCAAATTGTGTCAAAGTTGCTTTCATTGTTGGGACGGCATGCATTGCTACTTCCCACAGTACTCACCTACCTACTTCGCTAACAATTTAGCTTTTTTGAGGGGTCTTTAATGAATAAAAACAGCTTGGCATTTATATCTTGTTTTTTGTTTGCAAACGTTTTTCTGTGAGATCGCTAAATTCAGGAAATATAAGGTTCATTGTACCACCTCTCTGGTGTTCATACCTACTCGCAACACTGAAAATTAACTGCTATTAGGGCCATTCATTTTCGGCGGGTGAAAATCGATACTAGTAGAACGTTGAATCAAACCAGAAGTGGGGACATACACCAAAGACCCAATTTTTAGCAATTTATCATAAATGATTGCATACCTGAAGGCTGATTAAAATAAAGCCATTCTGAATTGATTTTTAATTTTTCTTTTCTTCTCTACCGGATAGATATTAAATGAAACAAAAATAATGTCCAAGAAAACAGCCGAAGCGATTGATTCATAGATTAGTTTTCAATTGGATTGGACTAGTACCGAATGTAATTATTGGGACCCCATCATGTTGCGTCTTAAACTCAGCTTCATAAAAGATTAACTACAAATTGATATCAAGAGTGAGAAAGTGGTCGCCTTACGGTGTCGAACTAAAGAGCAATTTCAGGAACTTTTTAAAAAAAGTAATTTCCACCACATAAATAGTAAAACTTTAGTTCCACGGAGATGTTTAAGCAATATTCGAGAGTATAATAATCCGTATGCCGAACAAATAAAAGCCACATAAACTAATGGTGTCCAAAATTGATTCTAGGAAAATTTTAAAATTCGCGTTAAATAAACGTGTTTATCACAAAAAGCGATCAAAGTCGAATCAGACTGTCATTTGCCTATATATTCTTGTCATTCCATCTGGCGGACAGAAATTCCGAAAACAAGTAATTAACACTTAAATCTTTGGCTTGGCCTGCTGAGCCAATATCTAAGGAGCTGGTCTTGTATTCAACAAAATGTGTAAAATTTTAATCAAACCTGGAAAAACAGCGGTCAGACTTATTTTCCTCTTTGTGCCTGTCATCTTTAAACGGTTTTTATCAGAATGAAAATTACCTTAAAATTTGTAGATATTATTCGGAAGGTGTTACCCAAAACTATTTTTTGAAAAGTTGTGTTTTTTTTTTAGATTTTTGTTTGAATGCTTTAAAAAATTAATAGCCACTTAAAAAAAATCGCATTATCTTGAAAACGGGTACAACTTCATTAAGAACATAATTTCTGAACTGAAATTCCGATTTTCCTTATAACGGGTGATTTTTTAAGAGGCTTAGAACTTTTTTTAAAAACAAAACACAAAAAATTCGAAAAAATGAATGAACCTTGCAATTTAATGTTTAAAGATAATTTCATGCAAATGTTGACCGCGGCTGCGTCTCAGGTAGCCCATCCGCTGAGTCCAATTTTGGCATACTCTTTCACACATATCGGCCGGTATCTCACGAATGAATGCATGGATGTTGGCTTCCAGTGCGTCAATCGAAGCGGGCTTGTCCCTATACACAATAGCCTTGACATACCCCCACAAAATATAATCTAATGGTGTCAAATCGCACGATCTAGGCGGCCAATTGACCGACCCGAAACGTGAAATTAACTGTTCACCAAACTCGCCTCGCAATTGCGCCATTGTTTCGCGTGCTGTGTGGCATGTGGCACCGTCTTGTTGAAACCACATATCATGCAAGTCAAGAACTTCCATTTCGGGCAAAAAAAAGTATGTTATCATCGCTCGGTAGCATCATCTTTGAAGAAATATGGCCCAATAATGCCGCCGGCCCATAAACCGCACCAAACAGTGGCTTTTTCGGGATGCATTGGTAGCTGTTGCAATGCTTCTGGCTGATCTTCACTCCAAATGCGGCAATTTTGCTTATTTACGTACCCATTCAACCAAAAATGAGCCTCATCGCTGAACACAATTTTTCGATAAAAAAGCGAAAATGAACATTTCGAACCGAGCACGAATTTTGATAGTAAAATTCAATAATTTGCAAGCGTTGTTCATTTGTAAGACGATCCATGGTTAAATTGCAAACCAAACTGAAGCTGTTTGACAGTGACACAAGGTACTAAACACACGTCAGCTGTCAAAACCAGTGTTGCCAAAACCAAACCAGCTAAAAAATCACCCGTTATAAAGAGGAAGGCAGCATTGGTGCCGGCCACGAATAGGCCGCAGCCTTTGGAGGAGATTCCTATTACTTATAAGTTGAAAACATGAGATTAAAATTCGTACATTCCTCTCTGATCGCTGAAACTTTTACCTGAAAGATGTTTATAAAATTCGTAGGGCAACACGAGTCTTTTAGTTCGGGTTAGAACTAGATCTTTATTTTTAAATAAGCCCTGCCTGCTGTTACTTTTTAAGAATAGCCTGTACATTTATGGTTCGTAAATAAAATAATAATAATAATATTAATATTTTTAAATATCAATTACAATTCCGAGATTTTTCTGGGCACGCTAGACGTTTACCTTTCGCTGGACTTTTTATTTATTTTATTAGTAGTATTAACAAATTATTATGCATTATACATAAATGTAAGCACGTGTCTAAGACATCATTTTGACGTTTTGTTATTTTCCAAAGACCAGTCCAAATCAGCTAACTTTTCAGACGATTTTCCTCCAAACAATGGCCCTAGAATGCAAGCTGCGCAATGCTTACAAAAAGAGCATGGACATCCATTCAGAGTGCAATAAAATCTGATGAAGTCTTTCAGTGTCTTTTTTTTAGTGTAGTTCGTGAAATTGTAATGTAGGTTGTACTTTGCACTAATAATTTCCAAAGAGCATTACTTCGATTTCCACCTCACAGTGCACTTCATTATAATATCATAATTTCGAATATATTATGTTCCCAGCAACAAACCTGACAAATACCCTTTTTTGGATTTGCCGAAATTTCGGAACTTTCCACATGACCAATACCCGTGCTTAAGAAAAAAACAATTTATTCGCATTCTATTTAAGAAATTCTGCGGAAATAATTTCGAATCTGGTTTTTACTTGAATCGCCGGTGACCGATCACCACCGAAAACTAATTGAAGAGCCGTATAAATAGGGAGAGCAGACTCTTCCTTCAGCATTAAGTCAAACGCGTTCGTTGAGTCGTTATCGCTAAACAATAACAATGGCTGCTTTCAACAGGACAACAATTTTCCTTTTGTTCCTTGCATGTGCAATGGTCATCAGCACCGAAGCAGTCAACAATTGGGTTCATATTGCACCATGCGATCAGGTCTGCAATCGCAGCAACGCCGAAAAGGACGAGTGTTGCAAAGCTCACGGACAGGCATTCCATGCTAATTGTCATGGCGGAATGAATTGTTATCGCCGTTAGGGGACTTTGTATTTATATTGTTTTTCGATCCGACAATGTTTTTATTAAAGTGTAAATATAGATACATGTGAACATTTTTACTGTGTATTTTTTGTTTGTTGCTTTGTAAGGACTAAAATGTTTTGTATAATATTTGTCATCTAAATAAATTGCTATTGTGGCCATTTTAGTTCGTAGCTAAGTTTTTTCTTTTCGTCTTTCAAAAGCAAATAAAAAACATAAACAAACCGCTTTTGGCATTGCTAGTACTTATTTTCAATATTCACCTCAAATTTAATGAAGGTCGCAATAGATAATTCTATGTGGAAAGTTAAGAGTTCGTAAAATCGACTTTTACAAGTGTTATTGCTAGCAGGATTTCAATTCTGCTTTCTGGTGATTAATATTGAAACGCACTGGTGCCTCTCAGATCCCCGATCGTGCTCGCCAGTGGTGCACGTGCTTTTTGCAAGCTTAGCAGATAGTCATATAGGGCCTTACCAATAATCATTTTTAACCTTCACACTAAATATTTCCTAGATCACAATATGCAGTTTTGTATGGAAAATTTCGCCATTGTGAGCTCGAAAAATTTAGTCTGGACACTAAAAATGATTCTTAGTACCGCGGATAGTGTATAAGAATTCATTGAAGGATTAGGCATTGACAGATATGAAAAGAAACGATCTGTTTGAAGTGAACTTAGCGAATGAATATTTATTTCATATGTAACAAAAGATCGATTATTGGTAATTATTATAGTAAATATGTAATTCAGTTCAGTTATAACGTTAATTTCAACATGAATGTCAACTAAAAGGAATACACAACTACAGTGACTCAGATGAACTGCAGTTGGGGACTATTATGCAGTGACTAACAATATTGCGTTTAGAGAATGGTGATGATGATGAATAACCTTTAACAACAGCTCCAGCAGTAGTCTGTCTGTTGATTTAAAACCTATTGCGAAGCTGCTGAAAATGTCTTCTGCAATAAGACTGGTCACTCTTAATTTGTTTTAACCTATGCTAGACTACACTGTTTTTTAAAAGTACCCTGAGAAAATTTTCATTTTCGTTTTTAGAAATACGAAAATGTTTTTTTCGTTTCGTTTTCTATGTTTACGGTGGACCTCTACTTCAACCACTAGAAAAACCAAAAATACATAAAGGTATCGGTTTTCTGTCTTCTGTCAAATAGCGAGTGTATAACTTTTCTAAGAAAGCTTCGTAAATATGCCGTTTGGAGTCGGCTTAAAATCGTAGGTCCCTTTCATTCTCCCCAATGAAAACTCACACAAAATCAATGGTTGTAAGGAAGGAGCTAGATGGTCGGTCTTTTTTTATTATTTTTCTTGATCACTACAAGCGTTAAGCGTGACATTTTTAACCACTTTATCTTAGCAGCACTCAACAACGGATTTTTTTATCCGTTTGAAGATAGATTCTAAACTTTCTTTATTCAAAATATTTTGGATTTGAAGAAGTTGTCATGCAAAAAATTTTTACAGCAAATCAAAACCTCCATAAAAATCATGTAACGTACGCTCGGCTTCTAAAGTGATTCACCCATCTGTCGAAATATTGAAATAGACGTAGGTACAAATGGAAAATTTTAAAACCATATAAATAAATTATCAAATAACACGACTGACATCTAATTGTTTTTTTTTGGTCGGATTTTAAATCGAATTGTAAACAAACTGACCCTGAAATAAGTGCGACTAACAATTTTGTTGCCAAAACAAATAATCACATCTTGGTAAACAAATATTGAACTCAATAATGACGAGTGAACTTCTAGACGTAAACCTTATCGTGTTTCGCGATGGCACCGTAGTGGGGTTTAACGTCAAAACAAGATGATTATCATTCGGTCGGTATAAAAACCGAGGGATAAGACTTAGTCTACACAAATCATAACGTCTTCTCTACAAGAGCGCTTCGCTGAGTTTTATAACAGCATTGTATATAAATCTAATAGTACTCTCATCAGAGGAAATCGACACTAGCGCCTCTATAGAGCAAAGGCCCGATTACTTTATTTTCCTATCATTGACGGCAACCATAGTTTTGCACTTACCACAGACACCAATTACTGTCACTGAGAATAGAAAAAGGCAAGAGAGAACCAAACGAAGTAGTAAACACAATGAACCACCCCTATAAGCTACAAATGACAGGATTTGTTATTAGATCTAAAAAAAGAGAAGAACACAGAAGCACTTCTGTTCGCTTCGCATGAATGTACCTGCTGCGTATACTCGTATAGTTGTGTGTGTACGCATAAAGTGCAACACAATTTTCTGGATTGTGCGAACAAATAGATATGAGATAATTTGTGTATCATCTCATCTCGTTTGCATGTACAAATTATTTATTTTCTTCTTTCGATCTTTGTTTGTTGGTGATATTTTTTTGTTTTTTATGGATGTTTGTGTGTCACAGAGCTCGTTGCCTAAAAAATTCCTAACTTTAACAATTTTTGGGTTGTCTGATTATTAGGGTAATTGGGCGAAAATATAAATTTTTTGGATGTTTAAAGTAGGTATGCCAATAAAAGGATTTCCACGCCCTTTCCGCTGGAAACTAAGTTGTTCTTGCAATACTAAATATAAAGAGTGGGCATAGGCAAAAATTGATTTAAAAGCATTACGGAAGCAAAGTTACCACAAGTGTTTTGCCTTTTATTTTAAAGTAAAGCTATTAATTTACATTTAGAAGTTTCTTATAAGTTTCGCATAATTGAAAAATTGAATATGTTTTAAAGAGTAAAGTAACAATTAGAAAAGACACTGGTGTGCTTGTTTTCATTAAAATACAATTATTATTATTTTAAAGTGCATACGCCCTAAGTTTTAAATAAAAATGCCTGTTAGAGATGCCTACACTCATTGCCTCAGCGTAAAAAAAACGTTTTCCTTATCATTTTTTCAAGTTCCAAATGACCACCGAAAGGAAATTTGGTTAAAACATTCTCGGAACACACATTTTGAAAAAAAAAACTGCCTATTTTTGCGAGAAACATTTTTACCCAAAAGATATAATAACAAAGGGGACACGAAAATGCCTTACTAAAAATGCAAATCCAATGTCAGCTATAGCTGTGTGTAAATGTACTGACACTGTAATTGGTGACCCGTGCTTTGGGGTTATAAATTTTAGGGAAAGTGCAGGTATTTTAAAAGTTGCTACTGTGATAGAAGAAATTCAAAATGATTCACCTCCATTATTAGTAAATAAAACCTATTCACCAATTACATTTATAAGGGATTATAGTTTACCTCTAAATATTAATGATGGTAATGAGGCCTCTTCCTCGCAGTTTCCATCTCCCCATAGACAAACAAATAACAAAACATTAGAAGCAAATAGCATTAAGACGACTATATCTCGTTTTTTATTTGATACCCCAAAAAGATTAAAGGAAAATAGAGAATACAATTTGCAAAAGAATCCAAAAGCTCTGATGTAAGCACGTTTGTCAATATGAAACTATTTCACAAGCCTTAGGCACATTTTCACGACGAAGAAAAGGATATTTGCTTAAAATGTTTTTATAAATCTCCATCGCTTTGTACCCATATGCTAGATACGAAATTTTTTCAAATGCACTCCATGTTGTTCTTAACCGGAGGACAGTATGGTGCAATTTTATTAATCTTTTACTGAGAAACATAATTACACTTTACGTTTAAAGTTTTTCCTCAAAAATTATGAAAAACTGGAAGATTGCAGAAAAACTAGGTTTGTGCGCTTTATTTTTTCGGAATAGGTTAGGTAAACGTAGGCATATAGGTAGATCACAGATTAAGATCACGAAAATCTTCCGGATATCCTCGGATAATTATTAGCTTCCGATTGGGTTGAGCGTTGATAATGACCTATATGAGATTAAATGCAAAAATTATGTCCTGGTACTGGTGCATTATGTAGCTACAAAACCAGAAGAATAATAATCTAAGTACATTACATATCCACCTTTCAACAAACGGGCCTATGCAGCAAAACCCAAAGCAAAGAAACGTCGCTTATTTCAAAGAAATAATGAAATGTAGCAACGTTTCGGAAATGTACCAATCACCATTTCGGCGAAAAATATAGAAAAATGAAAGATATCTCATCTTGTCTTGCCAACCTACAGCTGCAGCCAACCATTAACCAACACAATCACGATCATATCTCATAAACCTCACGGGTGTGACGAACGATTCTGCTCCCAGTCACATACTCACATCACATATCACAGAGACACAGACCCACAAAGGAACCCAAAACAAGTAGGTAGGCACGCGTACGACACGACACACGAGGTACCACGACAAGAGTGTATGTGTGTTTTTTTGTCGTTCTCCGTCCTTTCGCTCACTCAAAACAATTCTTCTCTGAGAAAAGGTTATTCTTTTGCTAACCATGCGACCATACGCCCTCTACAGAGCAGAGGCCCAAATAAAAAAATTCGTCTGATGAGAGTACTATTAGATTTATATACAATGATAACAGGCAGTATTCAACAAGACTGCCAAGAAACAATTGGATTCATATTGCACCGTGTGATGAGATCTATGCGCAGTCGCAACAACCCCAAAAGGAGTAGTCCCGCAGAGCTCACGGTCGGGCATTCCGTGGTAGCTGTCATGGCGGCATGTATTGCTAACGCAACTGGCATTGTGCGCAAGTATTGATTACGTAAGGAACAGAGTAAAATAAAGGCTTTTGATTATTTTTGTTTTATAAGAATGGGGGCATCATAAATGTACGCACATGGATATTTTTTGAACAAAAAAAAAATAACAATAAAATGACATGCTCGAATGCTCGATTGGTAAATCCGATGTAGTCCAGATAACACATGAATGACTTGCCGATCGTAGTTTAAGAATCAATCGTAACAGAACTGTACGTCTCGGCTTAAGCTAATGTCAAACACTCACGCCATGTAGACAGATAGACACAAACTGACAGACCCATTTTCTCTCCGCTTATCAACAAATATGAAATCATCTGAATTATTTGTGTATAATCGCATATTAATTAAAAAATTCATTTTTCAAACATTATCAACCAGTCAGCGATGACTTCGGCTTCGGTCCTTACGTCACAATAATCACAACAATATCTACTTTGTATAAATACCGAAACATAAGGCGTGAATATTCACAGTGCTGTCACAGAGTGTTTCTTTGAGTCATAAATTAGAATCTTTACAGCCCTCTTCCACCTTAAATGGCTACCTTCAACAAGACCGCCGTCTACCTTTTCGTCCTTTTGTGCGCAATGATACTCACTATCGAAGCAGTAGTAGAAAGTGTGCGAAGCTGTGACGGGTTTTGCAAGCGCAGTGAAACCGAAAAGGCCGGGTGTTGTAGAAACCACGGTTATTCAGATTACGTTAGATGTTCTGGCGGAATGCGTTGTTATCGGCGTGGTTGGAACTGACCGGAATAAAATACAGGCGGCATCGCCTTATCAAATAAAATTTAGTTCATTACACATTCCTAATAAAATAAATGAAATTAAAAATATGTGAATATGTAAATATTGTACAGACTGTCGGCTCAAATAAAAATTATAGAAACACAAAGCTTCGGGGGATATACAAATAGACACTGTTCAACTTGCTTTATTTATTGCAATCACTTATTTCTCGGAAGTACCTATACGTGACAGAATTTTCTGTTACGACTTACTTTATAAAAACTGGATAAGCTACATCAAACCTCGACTGTTAAAAGTGCTGAATAAACAGATCGCAACTGGTGTCGTGATGACCGCAACTAATGTGTGGCGATGGACAAACGATAGACGCTCCGCTGCGATAAAAGATTAGAACTTCTACTGAGTGGCGGGTGAAGTATCGGATAGTTGACCAGTTTAAATGAACGCATCTCTCAGTAAAGAGATTCTAAAAATAATATTTACCACAACAGTTCCAATCTATTTGAGACTTTCTTGTTACTTATTGTAAAAGTATAAGTAATCTCGGCAGCGACTAAGCTCCGAGCTCAGAGAGAAATGTATTTAGTTGACACCTTTTTTAGTAAGATGTGTTGATGAAATTGCTTGCGCTCTGCACTCTCAGAAAGAGGGTAGGTACTTGGAGATCGTTGAAACAGATAACAGTCGAAAAATGCGCCAAGATGATCAGCTTACTGCACTTAATAAGAAATGCTTGCATACCTGCAGGCTGATTTTAAATAAGCTGCTCTGACTCAACTTTCTCCTTTGTTTGTCCATTAAACCACTAATGACTTTAGAGCCGCTCTACTTTGAAGGCTTTTTCAATTTAAGATTGATACCTAGGTATATTCTCAGGTTTTTGAAATTTTAAATCACACGAATCACACGTTTGCTTCATTAATAATTGCATAAATCGCCAACAAATCTTATTTCAAAAAGTGCCAGCATATTGAAGTAACTAATCATTCTTACTAACAGTGATATTAACATGTAGGTCACAATAGTTTATTTCTCAAGAAAAGTGCTGCTATTTTGAGTTTGTTAAATTTAAAATAAGACTCTAAAAATTACTTATAGTACTTGAAGTGATTTGGGGTTATGGTAAATGATAAAAAGCAAATTGCAAACAAATGTCGTAGTAATAAATATTTTAGTCTCGGCATTAAATTTACTGAAACTCACAATTGCGAAATTTGTATGAAAAATATAGCCACTGTAAACCACTAAAATTTAGAGGTCATTCGAAAATTTCTCATAGGTAAGGCCCTTTGTGTTATAAATATTTTGGTGTTAGAGTGGACCGAAAAATAAAGTGTACGACTGGGTCGAACGAAACTTTCTCGTTAATAGATAAAAGAAACCAAATCCACTTTTGGATATTTATCTCATATGGCAGTTATATCAAATAGAAATATAAGTTTTTAAAAGTTAAAACTCTCAGTAACAGGCAATTGTCGCAAGTTCTGGCTACAGGGTTACTACTGTACTATTTTATAAGGTGTTACACCTCACAAGATTTTTGAGTAAAGGACAAGCGTACCTAATAGAGGTTTCTGTTTTTGAGCTACTATAGGATATGCTTTTAATTTTTACTGGAATATGATTAAAGTTTTCAATGATTGGAAGTATTGCTCGTAATAGACCAAGATCTTTACATAGATATACCTATCTATACCTAGCTATGTAAGAATTCAGACATTTGTGAATTTGCATTAGGAGTTTCAAATTCAAAATCCCGATTCTCGTGGGTGGGGTGCAAATGAAGTTTGATTTTCTGATTGTTTAAGCCCCAAATGGCTCGCATTATTTTAAGATGTAAATTCAATATCTATTGTTGAAAAAAGAAGAAATGGGTTGTATTTGCTAAAAATAAGTTTTGCTTAGCTATGGGGCATTAAGCCCCATTTTATTCACTCGAAGTTGAACACAACTCAGGGAGTTTTCCATATAAAAATCCCCAAGTTGTGCTCAACTTCGAGTGAATAAAATGGGCCTAAGTCTACTACAAAAATATACCGTAGATATGTGAAAATACATAGATCGTGATTTCCGCAGTCATTTCTGAGAATTAATTAAAAAACTGCCATCTTCCAATTTTTGGAGGAAAACTAAATACGAGATCTTATTTAGAATACTTGTGTTATATTCAATGTGTATTTTGGTCAAAATCGTTAGAGCGGTTTCTGTAAGATTATGCATGGTTTTTTTGAGATATAAGCAGTTTTTAAAATTAGCGTTTTTGGCGATACCAATTGAAAATTGGGGACACATTAATTTTGAAAACATCAATTTGACTCTGAGCTTGTATTTTTGTCCAACTAGTTATTACCGTTTTCAGGTAAACTAAAAAAAAACTAAATTTTAAAAAAAGTATGACTATTTTTAAAAATCCATTGTACGACAACATAGAGAAAAATTGCGTTCGCTATTACATAAGTTATAAATGACCACATTACCTTATAAATTAATTTTTGTTACAATTGTACGTATGGACCGGACCGTTTTCAAGATATGTCGGTATTTCAAAAGTATCGTTGTTCGAATTTTTAGCCAAAATCTGGGTATGCAGTCATGGTAACCTCACCTACTTAAGCTTAAATATCAATTTTAGTTGAAATCGTTAGAGCCGTTTTCTATGAAATCAAATTGGTACGAAAATATTACATTGGAAGTACCATTAATGTTGAGGTTACCTTGCAAAACTGTAAGCCCAAAAACCGACCTTAAGGGTTAAGGTAGGGGAGCTCAACCAACTTCGAGCACATCCCATAATAATACAATTTTTTAATTGAGCTGGAAACCGCCCTAAATGAAAATGACTATTAGTTGAGACGAGGCCGACTCCGGAATGTATGGAATTACCTTCTCAAAAACAAATCAACATAGGTCCGCAAAAGACTTCCAAGCAAGCTGGGATGCTACAAAATTTAATCAAAATCGTTCAATTCATACAAGCAGACAATAAGACAACCAAGCGAAAATTGTAATTCTAGGCGATAAGAAAATCAAGCATTTATTTGTTTATCAACATATTGTTTATAAAATATTTTTAATAAGATCAAGTATTGGTTTTGCGTAAAAAATTATATTTTGGTATTTGAATAGAACGATGCATTCGACTGCGGTGGATAAGATCAAAAATATTGTTTGTCAATTCTGGCTGTCTGTAAGTGTTCATATAAGAAGTATTTAAAATACTATAATATTTGCTCCTTTCAGTGCGAAAATAAATGGTGTCCTAACATTACAATTTTAGAAGTATCTGAAAAAGATTTCAATGATAATCGGTAATACATTAAAGGACCTTAGCATTGAAATGATGTTTTTTGAATACCACTCGAAAATGTGTTTGCAAAAGTGTTTAGATTTGTTGTGAAGCTGACTATGGAATCCCGAAACCAAGACAAGGATTGGTCTTGAGATTTTAGTGTCAGCGTTCAGTGACTCAACATCCAATACTATGGAAAGTCTCATTGCGGATATTACATTCGAAAATCATGCTGTGGGTTGAATTAATAATTTAAAAATGTACCAAAGCCTTGAAAATTAGGTCAACAATTTTTCAACATAAAGGCAATATGTAGTATATTTTTTTTAATAAGACGAAATCATATAAAAAATGTAATTGAGATCAAAGGGTACTAAATCTTGCAAGTATCTTCGCAAACATGTTCGCTTGCATACTTTCATGGAATTTACAAATAAATTATTAATTTCGTTAGATATTAATATTATTAATAAGCAATTACAATATCTATACAAATTTTTTCATTACTAGCTGCAGCTAGCTGCGTAGTTTCCTCATTTCCCACTAACCTCTGACATCCAAAAGTAATACTATCCCCAGGCTTATATTCAATGCAGCCATGAATGCTTATAACATCTCCGTTATTTGATGGACCAGTTGACATTCAATAGCTATTGGTATGTTTTTAACTTATAAGCAGAATAATATCTAATTGCGTCTTAAAACACTTTACAGACAATAATTAATTTTATTGTCTAAAAATACCGATTTACATATGCTACCCATTCGCCTGCACCTGATTATTGTTATTTGCATCTTTATTAAAAAAATTGCCATTTTCAAATACACACGCCTATAATAAAGTGTATTAATTAATCATGTGTTACCGAGAACTGCATATGCACCTACAAACTAACAACAAAAGATTAAATTAGTTAAGCACTAGTTTTTGTTGCTACAATAATGCGAGAACACTCAATCAAATTGAAAGGGAGCTCGACCTTTTAATACTTGACTATTAGTATGCAGAGTATGCCAAGGTGGACTTTAAAAAGGCACACGAATGGGTCGCATAAACTATGTAGAAAAATAATTTTTTTTAATAAATTTTTAAAATTACTTTAAATTAGAACTGTTCAATGAAAAAACATGCGTGCACTCTTAATGACAAACGCTGTTTTACTAGAAATGAGCAAAAATTTCTCAGCTTAGGATGTAGATGTAGATGTGGACAGCTAAGAGTTATTAATTCAATACTATTCATATTGGGGAGTTTACTATTTACTTTGTTTGGCGTAAAACTTAAAAACATTGAGCATTGAGTTTATTAGCATTGAGTTTCTTCCAAAAACAAAAGGTAGAGTTACTATCGTTTAAACGTAAATTTTTGAAAACGGATATTTTCAGCGCCCTTCCAACTTCCCCAAACCTGAAAAATCTAATAGACGAATCGTTTTGAGACATCATCACAATTGCCGCAGTTGTAAATGAGAGAACACGTTCCTCGTGCACAACTAGGCAACTGTTGGTTAAGTATTGCACAGTGACCGATTGATTGCGATTCATTATTTTTTGTTCACTCTATAGCCTCAATATTTAAAGCCACGCTTGTTAAGGATGAGTAGAGAAACTTGTAATTGCCCAACAAGGAAACTGTGCAGCTATTGCACAAGTGACAGTACAGATTAGATACTAAAATGGTGGCGAATTTTGTTTTTTGTCCTCTATACTTACGAGTAGCTATTAGTCAGCGCCGCAATTGCCACTAAGAAAATCTTTCCGATAGGCGATAAGGCAACTAAGCAACTGTTTCTTTATTAAGGCACAGTGGACGATTAGTTGAAGGTATTTCTACATTTGTATCGAAGTTTTAGTTAATGTCACACTTAAAAATCACTTACACTTCTGCATTCGAAGTGAAGCAACTTTAGATGAAATGATGCAAATTGGGAAATCAGTTGCCTGAAACTTTTTGCCTTTTCTTCTATAGCCTTACTGTATGAGTTAGTTTACGCCGCACCTGCTAAGTGGGCGCAACAGCTGTTGATAAAGTAGCACGCATTAAGTTGCCAGTTGCCTGTAACTTATTGTTGGTCAATAAATAAAAACCGAGCAACGCATATTCTATGATTAGTCGACGGTAATTTCTTTTTTTGCACCTGATGAGCTCTCACCAATAAGAGGACCTTTTGTTTGAACAACAAGGGAACTGGGCAACTGTTGCTCAAGTACCTCAAATCAGAAAGGGAGTTGCAAACATTTTTTTAGTTATTTTCATTTATATTTGAACTAAATATTAAACCTCAAAACGCATTGCAAAATAGAAACAATATATTTCAGAAACCCAACAAACCGCTGCCCGTCAGTTGGTAGTAAATTTCAACGAAACCAATACTTGCCCCATATATGAAAATGAAAAAAAAAACATGTCTGACAGTCAACAGTTGTAAATAAAGATTACATTCTGCAACTGCATCTCATTCAATAAGTCTAATAATAATAAAATTACCCGAGATAATTTCGAACTGGTTTTTCCTATTAATCACTAGAACAAGATGATAGCCATACGCCGGTCTAGTATAAATACCGACTGATCAGGCCTGTTACTTCACAGACTAAACGATCTCCTCTATTAGAGTGTTTCATTCAGTTAAACTTTAAATTCTTACAATCGCTATAATGGCTGCTTTCAACAAAACAACCGTCTTCCTTTTGCTCCTTGTGTGTGCAATGGTTATCACCACCACCGAAGCTAGATTGGTCCGTGTTGGACCATGCGACCAGGTGTGCAGTCGTTCCAAACCCGAAAAGGACGAGTGTTGCAGAGCCCATGGACACAGGTCTCACAATAATTGTAATGGCGGAATGAAGTGTAATTCATAAACAGTAGGAAACACTGTTTTTTGGTTACCGGGTTTATTAACCAATATATGTACCAGAAATAAAAAGGTTTGAGCAAAAAATTGTTTCGTGTCTTAATTGTCGGCATATTTTTCATATAAGTATAGATATTCGAAACTTTAAAGTGTTTTGTGCTGTGTTAAAAATTAAGCTAAGTGTGTGACGAACAGGGATCAAGCGATGCTGAACCGCACAAACTCAGCCAACTTACGAAAGGGGAATCCATAACTGGATTACAAAAGAGTAATCCAGATTGAGCCAGTGTTTCGTGGGTGATTTTTCCACGATTCGGTTGACCTTTCAAAAGCAAGTGGATTGGAAAATAGACTGTCCTTTTGTCTTTAGAAAGTGGAATCAGATGGACGGCTGACTAGGTAATCGGGCCTGTCCACCGACTTCGGCTTATAGATGGTTGTCCGCGCTCACGATTAAAGTTCAAACAGAGCACACCTACTCAGGGCTTCCCCTCCCTCATACATAGTTCCCAGAGGTAGACGTCAAGATTCTTACAAGCAGTCAGTTGAACTTGCTGCATATTTCCCAGCGATTTCAGCCAATAGGTTTGAACTCTTCCGACCGGCCCAGTCAGCTTAGAACGGCGAACAGTGCATAACGCTCAATGGAGTTGATTCGGTTTCCCATCATTTTCTGACTGACTGACTGAATTGTCTCGTGGATGTTCGAAACTTTAATGTTATTAACGTTTCACTCTGTTGTCGGATATAAATTTGTAAGACCGTGATCCATTTATAAATTTTTAAGCCTCTTCTCTTTCACATAAAAAAAATGAGCTCATTCAGTGACGCTATTCATCTTTTAAGAGTTCTACACGCAAATTAATAAATCCTTTCCGTTGAGTTTTAAGCCATTGTTGGTAACAGATTGTGTTGCTTTGTCTGACGCCACCTTTCCAGCTACTTTGAAAGCCCATTATCACGATTATCGTTCTAATAAACAAAAGTTCGGCTATACTAAGCGTTCCCACAATTCGGCTTCATTTCCCTTTCCAAAACAAAAGTACTTTCTTTTCCACACTCACGTTTACTTTCAATTGCGGAGCGCGTTCGGCAATCCATCGGAAAGATGCAACGAAGACGTGCCTTCCGGAATGGATACGAAAACACAACCGAAATAAAATATGAAACCTCAGCAATAAAAGGTTCAAGGTACCTATACCTCTATGTGTACGGTATCCCATGATTATACCCTTCAAGCCCCTCTACACACCCACCACGTTATATGCCCACAGAGGCTATACGCTATCTGACAGTCGTGACAATTGAAATTCTCGGTACTTTCTCTGTGACAATGACGAGCACTGTTAGCTTGATGATGGGCCTGGTGGTTGCTGGTAGTTTGTGCGACGACGACGATAATGACGGTCGAGACCTTTCTTCTCTGCATAATACGTGTGCCCACATCCTCTCTTCAACGGGCTGGTGCAGTGCGCTCGCCCAAACACAAAAGAACACCGAAATCTGATTAGATCTTCGTCTGAGTAATTTTAATGAAATGGAAATTAATTGTTATTCCTTCGACGATGCGCCGATGGTGTACGGAGGAGGATCTGGGATGTGAAACTGCAACTGCAATGAAATGTCGTCGTCATGACAGCATGACCACCGTCGGAGAGGTTAAATGAGGGCGGCTTATAGGGAGGAACCAGCCAGCGCCATGTACACAACGATGTACGGATTGCGGTCTTTTGTCTTTTGGAATTGAATTAAACAAGTGCCGGTCGGGTTTGGTTTGGGAACAAAAGTAAAAAAAAAAATGGGAAAAGGGGAGTTTACCTATCCAGTTAATGTCTCGTTCCGCTCGTATTAGTTAGCATAAGGAAATTGGACATGTTTGTGCGCTTAAGCCAGTCAACTGTGGCGTGATGAGGAGGTCTTTGAACTTTAAGTGGGCCAGGGACTGTTGAACGAACACGAGGGTTATGAGGACAGGTATCTATCCTCATCATAGCAGCCGTGTCTCATAACTCATCTCCACACTGCAACAGTTCCTTGCCTCGAACTGCACCTTCCTATGTAAGACAACAGCAAACACTGTACAAAACCTCAATTATTATGCAACACCCCATCCCTGGCAATTTATTACTCAATGAGTTGACTTACCTAGCAACCAGCGGCAGTTAATTACCATTACCATGGTCTTCCACAATAGGAAGCGCATAGATGCGCTGCTGCCGCATCTATTACGAAACTGTTACTTTGGCACAATGTGCGCAGTGTGTGCGCATTACAAAAGCGAATGACCCATACAATGTTACGGAAGATATTTTAGGTCTCACCAGTGTCTGGCTAATGGACTTTTCCACGGTACCCCTGCCCGTGTATAACAATTAAAATTGTGTGCACCGAAGGAAAATCGAGCTACTATACCTCGAGAACGGGGCGGAGATCAGACAACAAGCGGCCGATTTTCTTTCAACTGATGTTGCTTAATTTTCAACATAATTAGGCGGTGTTGGTCTGTGTGTTCGCTATTGGGCGGTACTCTGGTGGCAGTAATGATGTGCGATCGGACAAGGCATGTGAAGCTAAATGGCCCTGAAGCATGGACCTTGTCAAGGGCCGATGAAAATACACCCATTCACCGTGAACGGAAAAAGAACTTATTCGTATATTATCTTTGATCCAGTTTGGATAGGCGAAGGTTCAATAAAACACGCTATGGGATGACCAGCGCTATAGACCCCGAAGATTCAATTTGATCAGGTAATAGCTGGAGAGATATGGACATCAATCTTCGACTATACTGCTGATGGGCTATGCAGTAGGCTACGGCCGTGCCTTAGGTGGAGCACGCATTAGGAAAGGTACCTCCCACAACAGAACGTGTACAAATGATGGAAGCCAGCAAAAGGGATACAGTTGACTGGACTGAGGCAGGGCTTTTTAGGTCAACTTCCCGACTGTTGCGCCATCAAGAGCCAGTAAGTTCGGGTGAAGTTAAATATTCAGGTTTGACAATAAGTTTCGGCTGCAGCTATTGTAGCAGGTTTAACAAAAGCGTTGCCTACTTTAGGGTTTTTCTCTGGCTGATAAAGAGCGACAAGCTTCTTGTCATCAACTGCGTGTGGGGGTTATATTTTTGACACACAACGAATGGACCCACAATTCAATTGTCTCGTCAAAGCTATCTCATGAGATATATACCTACTTTGGGCTTATAGCCTTATGCGAATCACTTTGACTACTTCGAGAACAAGATGTACTGTATGGGATATTAATTTAATTCATTTTTTTGAACAAGATTTCATTTCTGTGCAGACATCAAGGACTTCTAGCAATAGAAAAAATTTTGGACAAGAACTTGTGGTCAATGCAAGACACAGATAATTTAAGACCCAAAGCTTCTTTTTAATCATTGTTAACTCAAATCGAGCTCAACATGTTTAACTCAAGAAACTAAAAGCAGGTGTCCTCTACATAACCCCAAGTGGAGGCGGATGATTTAAGAGCCGGTGGCGTATTAAGATCGCAAGTCATAGAGGGTCGAAGTCCAAGAGCTTCAAGCCCCCTTATTGAAAAAAAAAAAATGCATCAGAAGCAGAACCATTTCCAAAACTGATTCGTACTAACGATCCAAAAACAGTTTGACCCACAGGCACCTTATACCCATCTATTATAAGAAACAATTGAAATTAATTGGCCATCGCATTTCATCACCATCACACGCACAATTTATCTCTCAACGAACAAAACAAGCAAAACCGTATACCTATACCTACAGTCTGGGCATCAGCAATCACATGCGAAATTCTCTCATGCATGTCGTGGCTAGTCGCCGGCGCGCCGCAACAACTTAAAGAGCCAAAAGTTAAGTAATTCAAAAGTCAGCGACTCAACTCAGCCGCTCCAATGGCAAGAAGATGCAAGAAATGATGCAAAACCCCATTAACATCGCGGTCAGACCGCATGGAAACCTTCGAGGTCAACAGCACCTTTGGGCAGCGAATAATCGCCAATATTCCCATCATTGAACCGGGGGCATTATGCAATTGGCATCGCCGTCACATGGGACGATTTATATCTTTCGATTGCACCGCTGCTGCTGCGCCGACTGGTTCCCAAGGTACTCCACGTCCACAGTCGTTGTCCGTCAGACCTTCCCTATATACACGAAACAAGTTTCGCAGACGCTTTAACTGACCACCAGCAGCACATGTGTGTGGCGCAGCAGCCAACACACATCGTGGCCGAACAATTGCGGAAAGTGAAAGTCCTTATATGCGCCATCCTGGCTACCATATTTACCAACTTGAAGCGTCCAATTACCCCAGCTGCAGCAGCAGCAGCAGCCAGCTCCTCGCATGCAATCGTTTGCTTTGCTTTATTTATTACGGTAATCTGTGAGTTTTATTTGCGCCAACAAAAGCAAAAAAAAAAAGCTTTTATCTGCGCAACTGGGTAACTGGTTCAATGTACTTCATTTCGCAGCGCTGCGGATCAGAGTGCAATCACTGCAGCAGCAGCACAGTGAATAATTATACACCGAAATCTGGCCGCGATCCAAAACACGCCGCACCGTCTAGCGATGGAACAAATCTATTTCACCGCTATTCACCTCTAGGGCGTTATCACCGGCGGAGTATCTAGAAATAATATTTCACTCTCTCATTTCTTGGCCAGTCGAATGAATGGGGCCAGCTGGTGGTCGCCCAAAGTGAACCTCTCTTTCGCAATAAATTCAATTAATTCGAGTTTGGTTGCTGTTTTTGAAAGGTTTCTAGCTCGGGCACCGGTGTGCCATTAAATCATGAAAACATGAATCTTTTACTTGGGCCCAACTGAAAGCGGTGGTGCTGCCTGCATGCATTTTGCCATAGGGAACCACTGAGGTGAAGTGCCGTGCTAACAGTTTGTTCGCATTTTTGATTTATAAACTTATTGGGTTGCTGTCAAAGTGCGGCCAAATGTATCAACTGGCACCACTTATACGCTTGGTATACGTGTGTGCGTTGACAGTTGACTGTGAGTGCATACGCCATACCTACCTCCCCGCCACGGGTAGCTGGCAAAATTCCAAAATGATAGTTCTGTCCGTTTAACTCAATGGCCTGCCAATGAAAATGTTAATTAATGAAATCAGTCGTTGAGTTGTAAAGTGGCAGTTTGACTTTCAAAATAAGGAATGGTCGACGAGTTGGAATGACATTTCGCGAAACGGTGGCATTAGTTGTATGTTTATGCAGAGTGGAGCGGACGGTGTTGGGTTGGATTTCATGGCTCGAGGAGGGAAAAGTCACAGGAATGAGGTCGTGATTGATAAGTTTTCCTATATGAAAATCACAATTTAATGGAGATCGCTTAACTGAGGTATTGGCCTACCCATCTTTTTGATCTCCAAACATGTAATGAAATTTTATCCACATCAAAAATCAAAGACTCCAATCCACACACCAATTTTGACTTTTGTTTTAGCAGCAACCATCAGTCCCCTTCTAACTGTGGATGAAGTCAAGAACACAATCGTATGTGGATGTGGATGAGTTGTATTGTACCTGAGCTGAATGACGTTTTAATACCTTGCAGGCAACTGGTTGTTTTTTGTAACTAATAATAATAATAATAGTTGGCGCAACAGGTCTGTAGGGACCCAGGGCCTAGCTTCTCGCAACCATTCGTTTTGTGTGAGTTTTTTTAATTTTTGGAACTAATGGAAGGGATCTACAATTTTATGCCGGTTCCAAACGGGCCGATTGAGAAGCTCTTTCATGACAGTTATACTCTCGGATGTTTGTCAGACGTTCGCGAGAGGTGGCGCAGTGAAAAAACCCTGAGTTGGAATTTGGGTTTTTGCGGGATTCGAACCTGGACCCCTGGCTTAGTAGTTTTTTTATAACTAAGTTATCAATTTAAGTTTTTTTATAACTAAGTTATCAGTTTAAGTGACTCCCAGAGGGCCAAAAGTTTTTGTTTAAGGAAGTAGTTAGGTACATTGAACATTGAAGGACAAAATGTGTACTCACAGACCAGGTGTGGAAAAAATCGCTCGATTTAAGTCATTTCGTCTGCAAATCAAATAAAGTCTACGTCCGTCAGCTTTTTACAAACAACCCTTGTATCTTTCACGCCAATCGGTTGTTGCGTTGAGATATGCCAGCAGGACACACAAACAAATTTACTTTAACGTGAATATGTACCAAGATATGGAAAAGGTAGACAAATCGATACCAACAGTTGGGAGTTGCGATACTACGACTGAGAGAATGTTAGGCAAGAACAGATATTCGTGGGATAGCTTTTTATATTGAGCAGAAATTATAACTTTTAGCAAATTTCGATTCAATGTCGAAAGTAAATGAATCAGTGGAAACTTGTCAAGGGTATGAAATTCGAAAAGAAATCGAGTTCGGTAATAATATCCAGACTGATCGAAGGAACTAATTGGATTTCTAATTAAAACGAACTGAAATTTCTACGCATTTGGTGACAAACAGTCCGCAAAATTCAAAAGCCGGTCGACCGAAAAAGGCGAAAAAGTCTGTTAAAAAACGTATAAGGATAAGCCTACCCAATTGATTTCGACAGTAGCGGCGATCAATGGGTTGCATATCTAAACTCTTGTTTTTTGAAGATTTTCATATTGGAAGTTAGTTCACGAAATAGGGCGCCCTTCTGATGTTGGCGCCACAGACGACATTCGGTGTTGTGACGCACTAAGGCCGGCACTGTGTTTGCCACACGTGTTCTACTTTATAATGTTCAACAATTGGGAGTGCCCGTGAGAGGAATATTCAAACCCAGAACCCTTCTGAAGATTTTGAAGCACAGAAAGATAGTACCTACTGTAAGGCCCATTTTATTCGCTCGAAGTTGAACACAACTTGGGAATTTTTATATGAAAAACTCTCCGAGTTGTGAGTGAATAAAATGGACCTAAGTATACCAAACACAATACTGCGACCACGCATTTCGGCCGATTTCCTGTTACTTTTGCCTACAAGCTATATTTTTACAGAGTGGTCTCGATTTGATGCATTGATACATAGAAATTCGTATAGACAAATGCCACGAAACTTCAAAAATTCCGGCTCACCAACATACTCTCAAAAAATATGAACCACTTCCGCTGGCTGTGGGCAAAGTTGCTGGCAGTGTTCATAGAATTTTATACGTTAAATTTGAAATTATTCGTTACGTGTGGATAGTATTTTTTTTTTTAAAGAATAAATGTACTTTTGCTTAAAACATTCATGAAAAATCAACTATTGGAATTTTAGTTTAACAAATTCTATCAAATTTTTCTTAAATTCCCTAATAACTGGCAATGCTTTTTTAAGGGCGCTGGTAAAGTACTATATAATTTAAAGCCCTCATTTCTAAGAGAATATAGTTGTATATCGCTAATAAAATTAACATATTTAAACAGATATTTTGGCATTAAATTATTTTAAATTTGTAATATGCACATTAACATATTTACGACGATCCGCTGCTTCACACTTAACCACATTAACATAAAATTAATCGGACTATTCTATGCACTTTAAAATCATTATCATTGCCTTATTTTGTAATAATTGCATTCTTTAAATTAGGCCTTCATTTTAAAGAAATAAAATATATGAACAATACTCGAAATAAGGTTTTACAATCACATTATATATTTTTATTGCTGTTAAGGTTGAAATGTCTCTACGAATTCTTCTCATAAAACCTATTTTCTTGCAGAGATAATTAATGTGGCTTTCAAACGTTAATTTGTAATCAATTAGGTATTATGCCTAATTATTTCATTTCATTAAACTCTTTCGATTATGTACTTCGTTTTCAAAATACAAATCCGATACAATATTCACACTTTTTTTAATAATTATACACTATGTTTTTTTTTAGCGTTTATCTTAAGCTTATTTTGACACGTCCAATAGTAAGCCCTGTCCAAGTCCTGTTGTATCTTGCGGTGACACTCATCAACATACATCAGTGCGTCACCCGCAAAAAGTACGAGGTGGCAAGCACTCACTGATTTGATCATATCATTTATATAAATTATGAACAAAAGTGCTCCGATCAACGACCCTTGTGGTACACCCAGTAGCAATTCTTTTGAACCTGACATTTTCCATTTAATTTCACAATTTGGGTTCGGTTAGATAGGTAAGATTGGAACCAGTTTAACTCATGACCAATGACCATGCCACCATATTTACTTAGTTTATCAACTGTCAACAAACTAAATTTAAGGTATTTTGCCAAGCTCCGACTAAATAATCTTTTCATTTTTGATTGAACAGGTTATGCGTCTTTAAAATTGCCTGTCCAAATAACCTTGGCGGACATTTTGTCTATCAAAATTTTGACAGTTCGTTGTGTGGTTAAGCAAACCCTGTATACCTGCCTGCCTATAGCTGTTACTTTTGCACATAAATTATTTTCTGTCACCCTGACCCAGGTACAAGGCTCGTTGCGAGGTAGCTTTCTGATAAACCTAGAATAAATACAGCGATTTTGTCATTACACTACCACTACCACGAAAGTTCGAATTTCTACTGAGAATCCCGACAGGTTATACCTACCTCTGCTGAGTCCTAAAACCCCTAACTGCGCTTATTTAGAGTCAGCTGAAAAAAGAGGAAAGATCTGCAAACATTTGCATACCCTTTAAATTTTTAAAATAGAATAATCGAACTTTTGGTTGATTTATTCAGCGCTCACATACATTAATACAAACCTTGCAATATTTTAAAAATTTCAGAAATTAAGATGGTTGGTAAATACCTCTACCACAGAGCCCAACTTTAATGATGAAGCCCTCTGATACATGACTCCCTAAATAGCGCATGTCAACAATAAACCTCTGGACTAGAACGCCGATTTCCTTCTACACTTCCGCAGTAATAAATTTACAAGCATTTAACCCAACCACCCAACTAGAAATGTTTCCATCTATTTAAATTGTTCACAAAATCGATGATTTCGAAAGCAGTACCGCACCCAATAACTTTTAGTGCCATCGTCGGCTCTAGACCAACGTGCCTACAACTTCCTGTTTTTCAAAAGCCCCCCTATTACCCAGTTACAGTTTGATAACCCCCCGAAGTAAAGCCCTTTAGGCGGAGTGCATTACAAAATCCGCACTCGTTCGCTCCATAAAATCCGAAAGAATCTCATTAGTTCCATGTGAAGTGCACCCAATTGGATGGTGGTGTGTGCTCGTTGCGGCGTAATACGAATTTTTACTACACAAGCGAGTCAATTTTTAACTATTTTGCAGTTTCCCTTTCGTTTCCGTTTCGTATTGTTTTTATTTTAATTTAGAATAAAACTTATTTCGTCTTTATGTAGGTACACACAACATAACAAACAATGCAATCAGATATGCACGCCACCTAGACAATGTGACGTCTCGTCGGTCGTTGTTTTTTTTTTTTTGTAGATTTCTACGTCGCGATTTCATTGGACGAGTTGTTGTCGTCGCGGTAATAGTATGGCGGCAACAATAAAACCCGGCATTTGAACGACGATATTGGTAGTACGGTGCTAGACGGTTTGTGGAAAATGGAAAAATAAACAGAAAAAAAAAAAATAAAATATCACGAAGACTGGAAACCGGTCGACTGCAAAATGTTCTTTTTGGCTCAGCCGGTTCAGAAGGGGGAGCACTCGTAATCTAAACATTAAGTTCCGCTTATGTATGAGGTTACGTTTGGTCATGGTGTTGTGGGCTCTAATATCGTAAACAATTTAAACGAATCACTTTTGGATGGATAAAGTCGTTTTGATTGTTTTTGTTTTTTGTACAAACTTTGGTAGGGTAACCTAATGACTGCACAAAGTCTTAAAATAAATTCAACGTCAGCGTAAAAATTTGAAAAACACAAAGTCATAATGGGTTTGCATATTTAACATGAAAAACTCACCTTGGGCAGCGAAAACTTGATAGAATTGTGACAGATAGGTGAGAATTGATAATCTGTCGGGTACTTCGTAGGCAGCCATATCGTCGGCATCTAACAGCGCTGGTATTCCCAAATGTCGTTCGGCTGTGCGGAATGCCAAATCGTTGTTGTAGTAGATGTCACTTTTGTTTAGCTTTTCAAATTCACTGAAAGTAAGAAAGTGATAATTTCATAAATTTAGTTGTACTCATTGGAATCGTTAATATTAAAGAGGTTGATAATTTTTTTTTTTTTTCTAAAAAATAATACAAATTTACAGGAAGGAAAGTGAAGATACCAAGCCCTTATGGCCACCGTCAATCTTCATTCTATGCTCAATTGGATAACCCCATAACTATTGATAATCTGACACAGACTTTAAGTCGCCATCAGCGGCAAGATGTCAGTTATGCATCCCTGATAGCAAGAATTTGACAATTTCTACTGTAGGAAAAAATATTAAGAACCCACCCAATGCGCAGCTTAAACTCCTAGACGTAGAGACTTCTAAGCATACAGGTGCGCTTTCAAAAATACGTCCTCTCACGCTTCAACTTATCAACTTTATATAGGTTATGTTTCATAAACACAACATTTTCAATTTTGCCCAAATTTTACAAAGTGTTTAGTCTTAAACATATCCATATTACGAATTTGAAGACTTTAGCTGTCATATAAAGGAGTATAAATATTTGTAATTAAATAAAATTTCACAGGCTTATATTTTCCAACCTCGACTAAATTTCGCCAAAATAATTTGAAAACACAAAATACATCCATGTGATAAATCTTGAAGCTAAAAATGTCATAATTGCGAATGAGTAGGGTTTTAAAAAACGTTTTGGTGTGGAATCGGGATTAGCCATGTCTCTTTCTACAACTTCGCCGAAATTCGGCAAAAATTTTGTTACATTCATACACATTGATTTACTAAATTTTGTCAAAATATCTTCTATAAGTGAAAAGATATAGGCGTTTAAGAAACCACACTCATTCATTAAAGAATATTGGAGACTTATCACCAAGTACGAGTAGGTATCATAATTTTATTTACATTTGATTTGGAGTTAAAGAGTTGAGAACTTTATTAATTCTAAAACAGAACTAAGCTTATACAAATAGTTCCCTCTGGCATTCTTAGTGATCATTTTGTAAAAGGTCGGCAAAACGTTCGACGCTTCAGAAAGAAACAAAAGATAAGTAAAAACAGAAAGACATTCGATACTGACCAATTATGCTGATATGCAAGTATTGGCAATGCCTCAGAAGGAAGCTGTATCACATGTTTATTACAGTGCAAATGCCATTGGTTATGTTATCGATTTTGCATTCGTTGTTTTCATCATAACTTACATAGGAAAAAAATTCCCAGTACCAACAAAATCCTCATTAGACTAACAGCAACAACTAAATATTAGGCATCCGTAAACGAACACCTTGGTTGGTAAATAACAAAAGATCCAACCGAGTTTTGAGTTGCAGTTGTTTCAAAAATGTTTATAGAGGTTGTCCTGTATTTTTTTTTTACGAACGTTTGGTCTAACACAGGAGTAGCGAGTAGCCCAACAAATACTCAAAAATCCAAACTTATTTAAACCGATAAAACAAACGCAATGTAAAAATAATATAGTTTCAAACAAACCTCCACGTCGGCACATTCAAGTTACATGTTTCTTTCATTATTTACCAACCGAAATCTTCTGCAAATCACATAATCATCGCTGCAAATTTCACGATGACATTCAAACATCCGTCCTAAATCTAAACATAAAAAACT
This sequence comes from Cheilosia vernalis, assembly GCA_949126925.1. NCBI lineage: Eukaryota > Metazoa > Arthropoda > Insecta > Diptera > Syrphidae > Cheilosia > Cheilosia vernalis. Next base: position 49,261,553 of record OX421360.1, read on the forward strand.
TCATCTAAAATAGCTATCATATGTCATATATAACGTCGCGGTAAGTAAACCATACTCGTATCATCAAATTTCGGGCGAAAAAAAGGTCAACAACTTGGTTACACTTTAGTGTCAAGAAATCAAACCGACAAAGAAGACTTACGTGGCAAGAATCGTGTCAAATTGACCGGTAAAGTACCTGCTCTTAGGAATAAAAAACAAAATGCAAATACAGACAACCCTACACACCACAATGTTGGGCAGATGCTTTAGGGTGCTTCGTAGCTTGTCCATTGCGATTTTCGCCATTCAGAGTGTAACGATCTCTAAGTGACACTAGAGTTAATGAACGTATATTATTTTTATTTTCATTTCCACCTTGACAGTCATCACAATAGGTGGCGTTGTTTTCTTGTCCAGCATCGAGTGGTGTTATCCTCTCAGGTGCGTTGGGTTGTGCTGTGAAATTTGAATAAGCTCGTCATGTATCGTGTATCCGAGTGTCAAGTGGAAAACCAATGAACTTGCTATTGAACTTGCGGCATTTTCATTGACCACTTTTTGTTGACGTTTCTTGTTTGATTTGCTTTTCTCTTATGGTTCGTCTTTATTTTTTTGTTTTTGTTTTTTTTTTTGTTTTGTGACAATGGTTAACGAGTTGGATTATTAATAAGTATTTTGATGGTGGTTTGGCATTAATTGCCATTCAACGGGACAGTTGTAAGCCAACCAGAGGGAATACCGTTTGTCATTCACGCAGTATGATTGATTACGGGAAGATGATTTGAAACAATGTGTGGGCTTGTGTACGGTAATTGTTGACGGTGCTATTTAAAATCAATTAGGGTTAGCTATTAGCCAAGTTGGTGAGAAATTTGCATACGTGCAGGTAGTGGATTTTGAGGTCGCAAACCATTTTAACTTAATGGTGTTCTAAGAAGCAACAACAAAGTAATGGGCGATACTTGTTAGACAAGGAAAGATGAACAGTGGGGCGCTTAACACGGAATAGGATAATATATTGTACAAGTCATTCACCCCTTAGAAGTTGATGGCTTTACTTGGTGATTAATTTACGATCGGATCGATAGATTTCTACACGTGGAAAGTATTTGCCTCCCTTTTTAAGTAGGGGGTCAACACACTATAGTTAGTAAATTTTATTTACAAGTTTCCATTCAAAATCAATATAAAAATGATCCAAGGTTTATTATGGTAATGGTGCTGGAGCACGGCCGATGCTAAATTATATAATTTAAATTGGTTTCTTACAACAGACAAATTAAGGTTATAAAATAATGATAAACGAAGAGAAAGTTACATTCTTTGTATGCCCAGAGATCGATTGGAATCATTTTATCTGTTAATGAACAGAAGATGCAACCTAATTTGTTTGTTTTAATTTGTTTGTGTACAACCGGCCCAATTCCATGAACGTATGCCCGTTTATAAATGCAACGGTTAGAGGGTTAGACCCTTGATCAGTTTGAGACTCGTCGCAAGACGATATATTCACTACGAACTACGTATTCTTATTCACGGAGGCGGTGATAGTGATTCAATCACAGAAGTCAGAACAGTTTTTCGGAGAACTTTCAAAATTTCTAGCCTGACCTGTTAAACTTGTCTTTAAAAGTCTGTCCATAAAAATGCCTATAAACTGCTTGGAAGGCATCAGTTGATCAGTGTTTGCAGTTTATTGAATACTGCCGGACCTCCAACATATAACGTCAGTTTTCGACCAATATTATTTTTTTTATTCATCAATTAGATATAAAAGTCAGCCAATTCTATGTACGCGATTAATACGATCATCAACGATCCATAAATTAAATGTCACCACCCCGATGGCACCTATAAAGGAATTTATCCGTCAATCGCAAGCCATAGATTTATTCTGTAAAATTACTTCTTCTCAATCCGCTGGCATTTCCAGTTTACAGCTTCTTCCAGTCCACCACCATGCTGCGGCCGAATATCAACATCCCATCCATTGCCATTATTTCCAAGGCAACCGTACGATAAAAATGTAGGCACCTTAAACACCCAGTAGTTATTACACTCGAAATTTTACCACTATTACGAAATCGTAATCGAAACTGAGGCCCCCATCTCAATAACCGGTGAGGTGATTACTTAGAGCCATTTTCCAGTAGAATATTACCAACATTTAGCTCAAAATGGCTAACATTTCGCCATGGCCGACGGCGGCCGCGGCGAGCCAGTGATCGATTGATCGATCTAATGAAATCATTATTTTACCATTGACTTTCAAAGTGTTGAAAGCGAACAACACGCAGTGGCAGTGGCTTCGTTGCGCGCCTGCGCGCTTGCCATTTCATGCAGCAAAACAATAAACAGCCGATAGTGCAGTCTTGCTCGTGGTTCCATTTATGTTGCAGAAAAGTTCAGTTGCTGTGAGGCAATCTCACGATATTCGTTAAATTCGATTACACAACTCAATTGTGTGCCAAAGTCGACATTTATACGATTTTTCGTTTCGTTTTTACATGCGCGCGCAGTCCCTGAGTTATTACTTCATTAATGCAAGTGCTATTCCATTTCTTTTCATTTGGTTTATGAGAGAAGTATAAATGAATGTCCATGCGGCTCAATTTAAATAAATTACTTAATTTAAGCGACGGATTTTTTTCCGTTGTTCTCCTACCCCTTTCCATGATGCAAAGTGTGCATAAATCTTTTTAATTACAATGAGGGTATGGCGATTGGTTTTTCTTTCCTTCTTCCAGGCGACCACGAATTAACCACATACAAAATTGTAGCGCATGAGTGTAGGACTTGAAGAAGTTTTTCCGCATGTTATGACGTTTGACCGTAACCATGCATCAATTGCGTTGTCAGTAGGGGAGGCTTAATATGTTCGTATACCTGGCTCGAAATATTAATAACTTGGACGGGAAGGACCCTCGCGAAAACTAATTTGTTACATTAGGAGGTGGTCGGATAATAACTAATGACGAAGTGGTCTTTGAGAGGTTATACATGGCTATTGATCGTATTTTTCACCCATCCCAAAGCAGAAAGCAGTTGTGCGTTAACGAGCTTGATGAAATGTGCAGGCTAATGGGATGGACCTTTGCTACCTCCTGGCTTGTGATTGAGGTGGCATTTCCTACTAATCCTTCGTTTAAGCGAAGTACTCCATAGTGTGCGTCTTTAGAGTTTTATTTGAAAAATATACCTATATGATGTTAACGACCGAAAATGAACAAGAAATAAAAAGCAAATCTATATATTCTTGAGTTTATGATCATCTTGCACGATTGTGTAACAAATTTGTATTCGCATTGTTAATATCTACGTACCAACAGTTCATGCAGCGGTAACAGCGAGTTGACATCTGCAAATGACATCTCATAACGGACAGTGATACCAGACTGTCTTATATTTGTATGCTTAGTTGGCGAGGGTAGGCACTCGCCTTTCATTTAAACCCCAAACTTGATTGATAGAAGTTTAAGGCCCAATGGGCCTAAAAATATCGGAGACTGAACTTGCTCATTAGTCCAACACACTAAGTACTGCACTTTCGTAAAGCTAACACGTTCTACTCTAGTTAAATAACATTTAAATAGGTGGCGCAATAGGTCGACGAATAGGCTTTTCGAAATGAATTATTTTTGAAGTACAAATACAACGGAACTGCTGCAATTTTAAGCAGTATCTAAACAATTTTCATTTGGCTACAATTGGCACAGTGAAATCAACCTCATTGGTGCTTTTTTTTTCCAGAATTTAAACATGAAACCTCTGATTGGTAGTTCACATAAAGCAATAAGACTTCTAGTTCGTTATTTGCAATGAAGGTTAAAAAATAGAATCTATAAACGAATATAATCGTAGTTGGGAGTTGGAACATCGAAATTATTTGCTCTAAGTTGAATTGGTTAAAAAAAAAACCCATAGTCCTTAAATGACATAATATACACTGGCAAAACCATACTATTAAATTTACACACCTTTACTACACATAGTTTATTATAGTTTGTGTCAACGGCAAAAGAAATCCGTGTTTGAAATAAAGATTGTAAAGTGCAAGCATATTTTCGGACTTTCTTTATGGAGTTATATTCTTTTAACTACTATACAATGTCAATTGGAGAGGCCAAGTTATTATTGGTAAGTACCTATTAAAATTTTCTCGTGAGATGCTGAATACAGGTTCCGAATTGATGCATCTGTGAGCTAGCAATTCGTTACGGAATTAAATGTATTTTATATGTAAATGTGTAAGGTCTTAGATCTGTTAATTCTGAGTTTTATTTTAACACTTCCCCAAAATGATTTATTTATTCAAATTCACTAAACATTCAAAATAATTCTTTCATTTATCTTAAAAGAAATATAAACTGATCATTTTAAAAATTTTACTTTTAATTAAGAAAAATTAAAATATTTAGGTACTTAAGATCAAGTATCATATTAAGCACAAGATATTAATATCCATTCATTAACTGATGCGCTTTTTGTCGACTAAGTCGAGTTTTAAGAAACGAAAAAATCGCCCACAAGTAAAATTTGTTTAATTTTCTTTACCCATCCGTGTATACAAACAAAATTTAAAAACGATATAGTCTGAGCTATCGGGAAATTCCCGCAAAAAACATTTGGAACTTCATGAAATACATACATCCTCTGTAGTGTATCTTAATAAGAGCTTGTTTCCCGCGGAATCTGAAAATTGCTTTCGACAGCCGTCAAACGATGTTTTGTTTTGGCATCCCCAACGATTTTAGTTCTTTTGTTTCATAGTCTTCGACCGAAGATTGCAAGGTTTAAGGTCAAACATTGAGAAAAGAGTGCACAGAAGTAGTGGTCGTCTTCTGACAACCCCGCCCACCACATCGGGGCGAAATGCAATTTTCGACTTAGGGCCACTTAAGTTTTTAAACTCCTGGGGCTGGCGATGGGCCCGCTATGGTGCCTGGTCTCTGTGACGATCTCATAACCCCACTCAACCTAACCTAACCTAACCTAAGTTTTTAAACATTTGACGACTTTCCCTTAACCCCGCCAAATACTTTTTTCTCTGGATTTCGTATGATATGGCAGTCGGTTATCGCTCCCTTAGGAGTGACAGCACTTTTTCGAGAGTCTGCCACAAATTTTTCCTATTTGGGCCGTTTTTTTTCAGTTATTTTTCAACAGCTGTTATGTCCAAATAAAAACGTTTAAAATGCAATGCAGTTGATACCAATCACACCACTATAACAGTGTTTAACCAGTCAGTGCTTGTATGCAGAATAGCTTTAGAGACGACAAATTCTGCAGAATTTCCTGAATATTGCAAAAGGTATCAACGAAGTCGGAAGTCGTTTTCGTGGAGTTTTCGTGGAAAATGAGCGCAAACGACTTTTTTTGAAAACTGAAATATGTATGGGAAAACTTCTGTTTTCGTAGAAGTTCTGGAGTGTTTTCGCTAAAAACCTGGTTTTCGGCTGGTGTTAAAAGGCTTTAACCATGCTTATTGTTTCCTCGCAACTCAGCTTAGCTGCTTTAAGAATTTGTACTCGATAGAATTCTAAACAGTGGCTTAGTGGTTAGTTTGTCTTCTTATTTTTCTCTGAACATATCTTTCAGTAGCTTGTATTAGAATAAAACCTTTCATTATTAAGCTCTCACTATATTATAAGACAATTTTATGTCTTAATGTGTAAGCATTCAATTAAATAAAATGAAATAAAATAAATAAATAAGCCGGAAGTTGTAGGTTTCATCCCCGGGAAAACACCCTAAGCTTTTCTGTTGCCGTTCGCTAGCGTCTGAAACCCCTATAAACTTCTTAGTCAGCCGGCTACGGGCCTATATTTTTTAATTATTTTCCAAGTCATAAACTATTCAAAATCCATTCAAGACCATGAGTACTTGTAAAGTTGAGCTACTCATGCAATTTCATGCTATTGACCCTCGTCAATTTCATCACAACATCTCGGGCCAAAGTTTATTGTCTCACCTCTTCTAACAATTCTTTAGCCATCCCTACCCGAATCGATTCCATCAATTATAACGCCTCGGGCATGATGTTGTCACTATTCTGAGCTAACAAATAATTGATGGCATCGAACGAAAGACATAACATGCCCGACAGTTGGCGCATTCTTTCCCAAAGTGGCAATTTCCCCGCCATTCATCTATATGAAACGTCAAATTACTTCCAATGTTTGGCTTTGTCAAAACGTTCCTCTCTTCTTTGTTAAACCTACCGTAAAACTCAAGTGGTACTACGAACAAGGTATAGCCGTCGAAAAAGTAGCACTCGACCAACTATCAGCTGAAACTGGTTCAGCAACAACAACAAACGAAACGAAACGAAACAAATGTGTGTCAAATGGCCGCTCACACTCGAGTAGTTACGGCGAATAAATTATTCATGTTAATAATAATTAGTTAAGTATGGTAAATTGAATTTCCCCTCTTTTAAGAGGAGCACGATGCAGAAGGTAGAATGTAGAAGTAGAACCCGTTCGATTGCACACACGGTTAGAGGCAGTTTTCCAATTGGCAAAACATGACCAATAAATTGAACCAAGTAGACCGCGGGTTTCTTGACTTTTGCTCCGTGATTGCTCTGCCACTGCGAGTATCTTGCGTGTAATACTGGTATAGTGTGTTAAACTTGTTGTCACTTTGATGCTATGTTATATATGATTCTATGTAGTGGTGGTGGTGGCGGTTCTGACCATATCTGGTCACTAGATCTAGAGCTGGTCTAATTGATTTTTGCGGTTGCACCCAATTGCAGGGCACATATACGTGTCTACAGCTACAGTGAATGGCAAGCTAATTCTAAATTATTACATAGAACGGTCCGACCTTGCAAGGCTGTTTGTTTTTTTTTCTTGTGAGTTTTGTTTATGGTTTAGGTTTAGCTAATGTGGCACTATAATGAGTCAATTTATTTTATTCATTAGGAGAGCTAAGCATTGGGCTATGCGGGCTTGGACAGAATTTAGAGCCTACGTGGGTTGAAGTGAAGGAAGTCTGTAAGAGGCTCAGTTTAGAATGTGTGTTTATACCTTATTTTGGTGTGGAAACTAGTTTTTTATGATAAAAACTATTTCCAATGCTTTTGGTAGAAGGAGATATGTCGCGAGGTTATTTTATTAGAGTAAATCATAAATCACTACTAAGTTGGTCAATTTCGTCGGCAAAATGTCAAATGCCGACGTTTGAGACTCAAAATAAACAACAGGTCCTAGGACTAGCTTGTCGCACAACAATTCGTTTTCGGTGGGCTTGGCGCAATCCTAAGATGTCAGTTTTGTCTTACTGGGGATCGAACATGAAACCAGCCAATCAACAGTCCAGCACACTAACCACTGATCCACTGCGGCCAAATGAGTCTTACTTCTCAAAACATTGTCACAAGAGGTAAGTATAGCTGAAGCCAAACTTCTGATGTAAAAGTCAAAACATATGTACGCGGTATTTATATTTGTCTGTTCGTTTTCTACAGGGTGCCACATAAATCAAGTTTGGTTGAATTATATTCAGGCTTTTTCCGCAAAATTCTTTCAAGAATTTTTTCTGAAACTCTGAACAGTGTAGTGTTGAAAATACTATAGAGCTGAAAGCATACTCTTAGTGGTAAATATTAAAAAATAAATAAATAGTTGACGCAGCTAATCACAATCATCCGTTTTGTGCGAGTTTTTTTTTTCTATTTTTGGGGCTAATGGAAGGGATCTTTCATAAGACCTTCGCGACTCGCGAGAGGTGGAGCAGTGGAAAAAAGCGGCCAACCCACAGCTTGAAGAGCAAATATTCAAGATCGCCATTTTCCCAATAAATTTATTATGATTGTCAGATGAAGCAAAACAACGCGAAGCACGATACTTCAGTAAATATTTTCAAGGCAAACACATATTTTTAAAAAATGAGACATTTCCTTTTGACTTGCCAGACGTACGAATTCATAAATTCCTATCTTTTTTCCATGGGATCATTCAAAAAGGGAGATTTCTTCAAGTAATTCCCAGTCTCTAGCAAGCTTTAAGTCGAATATTTTGGTCTTGAAAATATCAATAAAGGGGGTAAGTGTTGTAAAAACTAAAGTGGAGACGTTTTTACTTTAAAATCATTTTAAGAAAAACTACTTAAGGTGGCGCTACAGTTCGCGGTGGACCTGGGCCTCAATCAACAATCATCTTCAGCCAGCACGAGCTTTAGCGAGTTGGTTGTCTCCAGTCTCGCGCTCTAAGTTGTTCCACTTTCATTCACCACCTGCAGTCGGGGTCTTCCTTTATTGGGCCGTCCCTCAGGTGTGGATTCAATTATCTTTTAAGGTCATTTAAAATATCAAAGAAAATATTTATAAAAATATTCAAAATGTGTTCCATTTTGAAATCCTCTTAGTATTGGCGGCAAACCCTGCATCTTGACACACACGAACCTTCAATTAATTATTCTGTTAAGAAATGAGTAGCTCAACCGCGTTTTACTCGTATTTCCCACAAGGCCGAAACTAGGGGGAGGATTACAGGGATTTGATATGTACTTTGTTATGTTGAATATAGCTATTTTTTTTAAACTATTCTTAACTTTTGTTATAATTACTAGTTAATAAAAAAATGTAATTTGAAATTAAAAATTATTTTATTTTCCTCAATCGCTTCCAACCTTTAAAGTTAATTTTTAAAGATCAAATATTTTAGGTACGAAAAAATACGAAGGATTTTTAATATTTTTAAAGGGTACGTCGCATATCGATTGCTTCTTCATCTGCTGTAGTTGTATATCGATTTCAAAAAACCCTCACTTGTGCCAAACTAGTTTTCATTCTTCAAGCAGCTTTGTGGACAAAAAGCCTAAAATTTAAATTCCCGATTCCACCTCTCTCATAGGTTGGTGGACCCCCTTAACTAAAAATGTAAAGATGGATTCGGCTTTCAAGCTTAAATTGAACGCAAAAGCAACTTATCAGCTTTAGAACAAAGTCGGAGCAGCTAAAATCAATAACTACTATAAAGCAGTTCATTCCAAGGGACATTTTACAAATTGGCTCAGTTAGCAATAATCTTCTTACGACTATCTTCAGCAAGACATCATATGAAGCTAATCAACTTGTTAGCACTCTTCCTTCCCTTGTTCCAGTTTAACTTAGAATCTAGTTCATTTTGTATTGCAAGCAGAAAGAAAAAAAAAACTCATCACTTACATCAATTCAGGCCTAAAGTGATGGATCATTGCGCAGAATGCCAGACCGTCTCGCCACGATGTGGTCATATTATCGATCTTTACACCTGGATAGCCATCGGTCATTCGTCGGCACCATAGCTCCAAAGCTTTTGTTCCTCTTCTTTCACCCATATTTCCTTTACTCTGATATTCTTCTTCTGTTTTTTTTTTTTTTTTTTTTTCTCTCAAAGGCGGTTCTCACGTTCTCAAAGCAGATTTGCCGCAAGAAACTCAGCTAAAGTTGTTAAGTAGCAGCACACTATCTGTAAAAGAAGAAACAACAAAATTGATTAAAAAAAAAACTTGCATTGTACATTCGAAGAAGGCTAACCAACAAAATATTACAACATCGCAGTTTTGAAAAGAAGATTACACGCCAATTGATTCGATCGATGAGCGCTCACGTAAATTTGTGGCGTATTGCAACCAATTATGGTTATGGACCAAAGATGAGCCTGAGTGGGTACAAATATAGACAGCAACGAAATTAAGCTTCGCCTATACCTAGGATCGGCTTTGAATGACATTTGCAGAAGAAGAAGGTGAGTGGTGCTATATGCAAACTATAGAATGGCTTCTAGTGAGTCACTATATGATGTGGCCACGATATGAACCAGTTTTGAATTAAAAAAATACGATGCTGGAGACGACGACGACAACAGACCCTTTCATGGGTAGCTCGTACCTATGATATGCGATTCAGGTTCCATGCAAGTTGCAACAATAATTAATCAAAGTACTGTGGCTGGTAGACAAAAAACATCGTCAAGATATGACGCCATCGGGACTCGAGAACATGATTTCATGGCCACCCCACACCCAATGACAGAAATGCGTATATGTAGAGGTACACTGCAGGTTGAAAGTTTTCAGTCGTGTCGCAAAAATAGTTCGATAGATCAAACAGGATAGTAGGACACCCGATAAAAAAAACTCCACATATACCTAAGCATTTAAGCGCTTTTTTTAAGCTAAAGTAAAGATTTACGTATCGCACCTGCAAATCGAGTTTTTCGTTGTTGTACACCTGTTACCGGGTTTAAAAAGCGTTAAAGGAAAGAATAAAAACATGCCATGGGAGAAATCCAGCTGAAGCGTTAAATTTCGTTTTAATTTGGGTAGCAAATAGCTTAGCATGTGTCAGCCATCATAAGGCGAAGTTCAAATAAAGTTAATAAATAAAGTTCCATATTTTTATATGGAAAACTTCCCAAGTTATGTTCAACTTCAAGTGAATAAAATGGGCCTAGTCAATCATGTATGGTTTCAGCTGACAGAATAAAATCCGCATCTTAAGCGATCAGACATGTTCCACGCAAATACTCACATATGCCAAGAGACTCCATTGGTTTTCAAAAAAAAAAAATCGGAAAAACCTCCGGAAAAGTCGGGAAATCAAAAATTGATGAATCAAAAATTGATTTTTTGTATGGAAATTGGAAAATGTTGAAAATTGTTTGTGCAATTGATCCGGAATGGCTTTTCGATTGGAAAAATAGAAAATTCTTAGTGAAAAACTTGGAAAATTCCCGAAAAACGCGAAAGTTTGGAATTTTTCGACGAAATTTTGAACTTGATCGCATGATTTGATGTATAGGTGGACAATTCGTTGTGAAGCTTTCAAAAATTTCGCTCTAAACATTTATCGAAGATCCTCGACTCAGCGAAGCAAAATATGTACAAACATACTTTGAAAAATGTTTAATTGTAACGCCTAGCAAAGCAGGCTGGGGTCCGCTAGTAAGAAAAAAAAAATTCGCATGGCGTAGTTTAGTATTAAATATTCCGCCACTTCGACTATTTTGAGTAGTAAAATGGACCACAGAAGGTGAACAAATTACGTCACATGGACCATTTTGCCGTTTTATGCTGCCTTCTAAATATGATCTCGAAACTGACTCAAAAGTGTACCTATCTTCTACAAACGGGCGACACTTATCTCTCAGTCTCAGTATGGGAAAAACATTTTAAAATTATTGGTACGCTACCTGCAAGCAATTTCGGTTGCAAGTTTGCGTAGAGAAACAAGACCGCTTTGATAGAAAAAATACACTATTAAGGAAATAGATTTAAGGACTCGAACTCTCGACGTTGTCGAACGGCGTAACTCAATATGATATGATGAACAGGAGTAGGTAGGTATAGTAGGTTGTGGAATCGACAAGGGTCTACTAGTAGCGGTATTTGTAAGCAAATAAGGATTTTGACTCTAAGCTACTTAGCCCCCTTTTTGACTTAAATATACCCTGATTTTAGACATTCGAAAAAGACAAAAATATTCGTTCGTTTCATAACAGCATTTAAACCCCGAATTTCTGAAAAGATCTCACAAGGAAGTTTATTTTACGGTCTGAAATTCTCTGACGTTTTCTTTAACTGGCCGACGTGACGTTGTGTTCTAAGGGAGCTCCCGTCATCTAGTTCTCCACCCAGTTATGGTAATCCTTAAATCGTATTGCACATAGTAATGGGACCACGCATCTGTATAATTGGTTTAATAAAACTTATTTCACATCATCTACAGTGCGCTAATTTGACAACAGCCGACAGAAATTATCCACTCTACGTCCAAGATTGAGCACTCAATCTCCATCCACTTGCGTAGGGGGACACACTTCATAAAAAGTTCAATAATCGCTATACCCCCAGACAATGGTCTCACAATGGGGCAACTTAACTTAGCAGCCAACTCCGGTTCAATGGGTTTCCTATAAATTCAACTCAAAGGTAAACCTACATAGTTCCCACGCTGGAAACCTCAAAAACCACACGACCAATGTGGGCGAACAGCCGATCATCCCAGGTGCGAGTGCACTCAAGTCTTTATCGCACCGGTCGGTAAGTGTCATTGTTCTTGCAGAACCAACCTCCAGTGTTGTCCACCCCCAGTGGGTCTCCATCTCCATATACACACGGAAGAAATGTAAGCTTCTTCAAACTCGAATTCGGATTCTTAACTCGACTTGTTTTGCAGACTTTTCCGCTGTCGTCGAATGACATCATCAGAGTACACAAAACAAACTATAGACATCTCGCTGGAACCGGGAGAAAAAAAAAATTAACAACCTCCAGACAGAGTGCGCACTGCAGCTGGAATGGAGATGGAATGTTCCTCTTCTTCTCGGAACTGTGTGCCGGAAAGATTAGAATCTCATTAAAGAATGAAACATTCAAACTGTGTTCCTTGGAAATCAGAATCTCTGAGGCTTTTAGTTGCTGATGCACTTGTCAGGTGCCTGTCAACATCTTGACTTCCTACTCTAGATTTCCTTTTGGAAAAATCAGTACACATGATGTGTGTTGAAATATGCGCCCAGCATACAACTGGTCTGTGCTACCATACTTCGTGTGACCACAGGACGAAACCTAACCCTAGATAACCCTTTCAAGAACATGCAGCAAGACAATTTCTCCACATATCATCGACCATGTAACCAAGCCATCTCTTACTCATCGCACCTTGTACAAGGTAATCAGATCCTTTCTTCTCGCCATTCCGCCATCATCATCGCCGCAGCAGCAGCAGCATCACCACCACTCAGCAGTCAGCACACCACGAATGCCCAGATAACCTTGGTGTCGATGAGATATCTCCTTCGAACCAAAGAACAGTTTCTTCACTTTTTGTTTCATCGCATGTCTTCGCGCGCGGCCTGCTATAACTTAATGAAGAACACGATTCCGCGGCGATAAGTTAATAATTTTAATACCAAGACCATGATATTTGTAAGACTTCATTTTGCATTCTCATGTTCGATCCGTAGCAGAGGCGCTTCTGCTCCACCATCTGATTAGCCTCGCTCACACCTTTGTTCTCTGATGTGCACAGCTCTTCTCCATCCTTCAGGCCAGGGAAGAGGATACCTTACCTATGGCTCTGAACATCAAAACCCCATGTACGAGCACATACATCATTGGAAAAGAGTACACCCAAGTGTATATATTGGATGACTTGTAATTCATTTATTTTATCGGGAGGCTTTGTGACCTTTGTCTATGGAATGTGGCCATCACTTGGTCGCCTCAATCAACACCTACACGCGCTGCTGTGAGGAACAATCGTGTGTAGACGCCCGCTTGTTGACCTTAGCTTATCAGTGCCGGAAAAACTCGAAAGAATTTCTTCAAGCCAAAGTGTACTCTTGAGAAGCACATAGTCGGCGACCTGGGTAAACATACAATTTATCGAGACCAAGAGGTACCTACTCACAAAATCACAAGTCCAACAGCGGTCTCACTTGAGTTACCTTTGAACAAGCTTTGGCAGCGTGTTCTTGATCTTGGACGTCGTGTCTGAGTGGTGTGCGCACAACGATGAAAGAAGATGTAGAAGAATTAAAATGAACGACATCATCGGTCCATGGCCTGATAGTTAGCCTGTGAATATGCATGATCGTCATTGTCCCTGCATACGCGCAATGCGTGCGGACTGCACTAAGGAGATTAATATTTGCAGCGGCATGGTGCGTTTCTATGTGGTTAAATAGTTGTGAACAGTGGGTTGGGAAAGTTTTAGCACCAAGCTTGTTGAATGTGCGATAGCCACTAATGGGTTACTCAGAATGGTTAGGTAACCTAAGAGTGAGGAAGACGGATGCAATTAAGAAAAAAATGGAAATCTTTTGGATGTGATTCCCTAAGCGCACACATTTACAATGAAGCTTCAACCCAAAATTGATGTTTTTGAGAATTCAAAAATAGGCGCTTGTAAATTTAAACTAAAGTTTCGTCATTCTGTGGGGTGCGTTTAGTTATACCGCTCACCAAAATGATTTTTCATCAAATCGAAGAGAAAATGTTCTACTAGATAGAAAGCGCACACGAAGTTTGTTGATTGAACTTATTCCGCACACGCAATGTGCGCAAAAAAAAAATCGAATTTTCCTTAATCAATGAATACCTATTGCGAGTACATGCTGCTGATGCTTCTTTAAGACACACGGAAAGCAACGAGTAAACATTGTGCGCAACAGACCCAATTAAGCAACTCATTGCTGTACAAGATACAATTTGAATGTTGGCCACTTGTGGACATAGTCAACGAGCATTTGTTAGACTTATATATTAGGTAGTCAACTCTTATAGGTCCGGTATAAACTAAAAATTTGTAACTGTGTATTTTTAATTAAATTTCCACAACTATACCAATCTTATACTTGGTAAACACAAACAGCAAACAAACAAACGAGTATTTCAATTATGAAGCAAAAGCTAACCTCAGCCACCCAAAGCCGGATCCAAGTCCATCTGGGTGACTCACACAGGCCATGTTCGCAATTTGTCACTTACCCAGACGACACACATCGACTTTGAGCTCACAAAACATACTCGCACGTATCTATACACATTGGCGCAGCACAACCACTTGAAATAGAAGGTGCCACTGCAGCAAATGTCAACAGCACCGGCCACTCTCGCCCTGTGGGTAATAAGATACAGATGCACTACCTCACCATCGAATTGAATAGAAAGTCTGTAATTAGTTGGTCAAGTGTGGATAAGATCAACGATCGCTGATCACTGATCGCGGATCGCATTCGTTGTTGTTGGTCCACATGTGACCAGGCAGGCGCACCATGCGGACATCTATCTCTTCGAGCCGCGTGCGCTTCCAACGAAGAAAATTGATTTCATCTCGACGACGCGACAACGAAAACAACGACGACACATACTCGTACTCGTATCTCCCGAGATCGCATATAGAAGCAGAAACGAAATGTCTTTCCTGCGGCAGTTCCTTGGGATATATGAACAGATTCTCCCTGTTACAAGCTAGATTAAGAATCGTAGATCGCGTTCAGCGGGACCACTTTTACAGCCATAGTGGCCCTCGTCGTCATCTTGGCTGGAGCATCAGCATCTTTGTATCTAAGCAGTGGTTATGTATGATGCTCCTCTCCGTCGTTCATTAACTCAAGAATTTAGGGTTAATTACCAGATGATGCAGATGTACTGACCAGACCGTTGTTGCTTGCTGCCAACATTAACTTTTAAGTGATCATAAATTTGCGAATAAACCATTTTCATTGGTAGTGTGAGGTTAGGTATGGTTTGCTGCTACCACAGCTGCACAACTTTCTCTGTTGTCTGCTTGAGTGTGTGCGCTTACCGAGGTACATCTATCTGTGTTAGATACTTGGCCAACAATGAAACACTTGATTTAAGGTTGTACGTCAATGGTTTCAATATTCACTTCCACTTTACGTTTGCTGGCGTATAAATCATTGGCGTTTTATTGATTCGCCGAAATGGGTTCAATGGTTCTTGCACTTCTTGGGTGCGCGGGGGGGCTCTTGTGCATTCAAGCATGCGACGACAGGGAAGGTTTCACTTTTGCTATTATTCTACGAATGGAGTTATGTTTAATGCAAAATGATGGTGCATAGTCGCAGTTGCATATGCATATATATAAAGTGTATCTATGCACGGGAGCCAAGTTGTAATTACTGACTTCTGTCTCGATTTGTAGTTGTAGATTTATTTCATTAATAATAGCTGAAGGCAGAGAATTTTGCAAGACCGTGTGGAGGTGGAGCTTGCGTGACTAGATGTGAATAGAATTGTGCTTGTAAATTGTGTGAATTGTAATGGCGCAATTACCAGATAGGTATAGGTGTAGTTGGGAAGCGCAATAGATGTCATGGCGACTTAATGTGTTCAGGGTTAATGTTTTACTATGCACAGCAAATAATCTAGTGACTTAACATGGTTTATGATGTTTAGCAGGATAGGATAAGCAAGTGGAGAGATCCAAAAGCGACAAAAAATAATTGACAACATTTTAACCGCCATCTGTCAATCAATATTGTCATTGACGGATCTAAATTTAAGAAGCAACTCAAGTGCAATAAGTGACATAAGCTAGAACTCCAATACAGGCAGTTCTGCTCTATGTCAAAATGTAATTTGTCAACGAATAATTACTGTCCACGGACATTTTTGCATCATTCAAATTTTGGACCAAACATTTTTACTCAAATGCTTTCCCCTGTTTTGAGTCGATCTTTGACGTGTTTTGTGACAAGTTTTCTGTTTTGATTTCTGAATCTTTTGGGTAATTGTGAACTGTCAAAAATGTTGTAAATTACTCCATTTTTTTTATGAGTAAGGTACCAGAACCAGAAGGTTATTGCCGTTATTTTTCACATTGAATTGTTGCTTCTAAGAATTTCTTTCAAGATTTTTGACATACCTATGTACCTACTTTTTGAGCCGATTTGCTGCATTTTTCGACAGGTTTTTGAAAACAATAAATGGGATTAGCTGGAACGCGATTGCAACGTTTTTAACTTGATTTGCCACGCTTTAAGCTTCAAGGAATTTCGTACAAAATTTTTAACATCCCATACTAGTTGAGTCCCTATTTGATGCAATTTTTCAGCAGGTTGGGATTAACTGGGACCCTATAGGAATTTGTTTTCACAACATTTGCTACTCTTCGAGCTTCAAGGAATTAAGTACAAAATTTCTGACACGACATTGGTTGAGTCCCTATTTAATGCAATTTTTCTATAAGTTGGGATTAACTGGGACCCTATTGAATTTTCTTTAACTTGATTCGCGAAGCTTCAAGCTTCAAGGAATTTCGTACAACATTTTTGACATGACATATTTGTTGAGTATCTACTTGATGCAATTTTTCTGCAAGTTGGGATTAACTGGGACCCTATAGGATTTTTTTAAAATTGATTTGCGACTTTTCAAGCTTCAAGGAATTTAGTATAAAATGTTTGAAATGACATAATTGTTGAGTCCTTATATGAAGCATTTTTGACCAATTATTTTAACAGATTTTTAGGGAAATCTTCGAGATTAACTGAGACTCTATTGGGATATTTGAAACTTGTTTTGTAACGCTTCAAGGAATTTCGTAAGTAACACACTTGTTGAATCGCTTTTTGATGCATTCTCCGACAGGTTTTTGGACAGATTATTTAACAATCTTTTGGGAATAATTATGATGTATTAACATTTTTCCAAATTGCTCTGTGAATGGATTTTTGAACCGTTTTTCGAAACAATTGATGAGTCCATAGTTAGCTCGTATTTTGACTCAATACCTTAATGGACATAGCTATGCGGTGTTAGGAATGTTTTCTATGTCGAACCTTAAGTCTCCAAATTGATTTTTGTAACTTAGTTGAAGAAGTTTTCGATGCATTTTTATCAAAATTCTTACTCAGAGAAACCCTCTGACACGTGACACATTTCGAGACATGTTCAGAAGCAATTTATAGGGTGACAAAAGTCACCGTACATCTTCGAATTTCGTTTTGGGCCTATTTGAATGTAACTAATAGCGGGTTCAGCAGTTGATCGAAACTGTATATAGAACTCGGTTTTTCCTCTCTGTCTAAAAATGTCAAATCCTCTGTTCTCTGTTTAGAACAATATACTTCCAGGAGTAGAAAATTATTCCCAGTTCATGTATCCTCTTGATAAAATCCGGCTCGAAGCACCAAAAACTCAAAACGTCTTTCTTACAAAGTACCAGCGTTAGTTGTGATATTGGAGAAAACGTTGGAATATTTTCCTTTTTTCGGTTCCTTATAATTTTGTTTTAACTTTAGGATTCAAAACGTTCAGTAAAATTTGCGATTTGGAAGTGCAACCTTTGACATTTTCCGACTGTTTAGAAAATATTTTTGTCAAAAATACAGCCCGAACTCAATTTAATGTCCACCATCATGCATTGGGTAATCAAAAATGATTGCTTAGAGTGAGTTGGTATAAACAATATGTATAAATGGACATTTGAACGCTAACTTGTTCCGAATATTTAAGCAAAAGTCACTCTTTATGACTACATATACATTCAAGTGGCGTAGACTCAGATTAGCAAAACTACTTTTAATCAGTGTCTAATCTAGGACGTAGAAAAGTCAATCTATCTCTCGGTTACACATCTATGGAGGGAAAGTAAGCAGATTGATGCGGTTTTGAATGATTCAACTTGACTCGAATGACTCAAATTGACTTCAAACTTGAAATTTAGGAGAAATCAGAAAAAGTTGTCCGCATTTTATCTCAGTTTTGATTACTTCTCCTACTTCTTCTAGCACTTATGGTATTATTAGCCCACATCCCACAACCAGCCATGAGCCTCGCTCAAGACAATACCGCGGCAGCCTTTTACGCCTAATCTTTCAATCAGGCTATAAAGGGAGAACATTGCCTAACCCGCATTAAGAAATGCATCTACGAATTTCCCACCTATCACGAGTGCACTCAACATATAACCATATTCCGCAGCCATAAGAATGTAGAAACACTATCGTTTCGCAATATCTTCCACCAGATACACTTCCGACATAACCCTCTTTACAAACGGCCAGCCGATGCCGAACTTCTTAGCTGCTGCCCAATTTCACTGCACGCCGCGCCGTCTAAATTGAACTCATTCTTGACCACCATGTGTGTTAATGCACACACACTCGCCATGTGTACACACCATTGTTAGCACTGTTGTAATCCGAGATTAAACGCGCTCCAATATACAATTTCGTGAGCGCAACAACGTCCACGATGGCCGAAAGCCGAATGGTTTAAGACGAGCGCCGCACTATACGCCACAACACAACATGAACATAATT
Organism: Cheilosia vernalis; assembly: GCA_949126925.1. Lineage (NCBI taxonomy): Eukaryota > Metazoa > Arthropoda > Insecta > Diptera > Syrphidae > Cheilosia > Cheilosia vernalis. The sequence goes on from OX421360.1 coordinate 49,280,323, forward strand.
TGTTTGCGATAAATAAATTCTTCGAGCCCGGACCTCACTATCCTGCGGAACATGCGGAACGATCGAACCGCACCAAAGAGTGTATGGGACATTTAATACACTTTCGTACAAGCTCACTGCAAATCTACACCACGGAGGTAGACTAAGCGACATAAATTTGACCTTGTGGCGATAAATTATCGCCACTCTACCGACGACGACGACATGCTACAGAAAATCAGTGTTGGACTGCTTGTGTTAACTGGCGCTAAGCTACCTTTACTACTACTGTCACTGGCGATTTGTCACAGTGGGCTGGACACACAGCCTGTGACAGACGGACAGACAGACAGACTTTGGAAAAGCTTGAAGGTACTCTTACCGGTATTCAAATGCGTTTTGTTTTCGTTTGTTTTGGTGCGGTGCGGTAAAAGTGAAATTAGAAAGTTTAATTTCGTGTTAATTGTGTTACTTCCACGCACTTGTAGGCATGATGAATTGGACCGGTGCATTATGGCGTGTAAATGAGTGCACTGTGTAACCATTTTCCGATGCAGATGTTTGATTAATTGTGTGGAGCGATGGTTACACATAAATGGGTACACCGGGTATGTAATGTGCATCGCAATTATTGGAGAAAAGTCATTAACGTTCAAGTGGCTTCTAATAATGGAAGAAAAGAAAAAAAAAAAAAAAAAAATCCTGGTGTCCCACATCACTGCCATTTAGGGCCTTTCTCTTTTACATACAAATGTTGGTAATTAGTTTGTGAAAGGTTGACCTCGACTTTGTAGCGGACAAACTTGTACATTATGATTTACAATTTTTATTCGTTGGGCTGAACAATGCTGTGATTAGCTCGAGCTGATTCCCTGGAAACAATCATGCCCGCTAACAAAAAACAGCAAGAGATAACTCTTCTATGTGCGCTAATGGATTTATACGTAATCGCTTGTCCGCTGTGGAGCCACATACACGTAGTTGGCATGAGAATATTTCGATATTTCACAGGGTGAGAAACAGAAGTAATCGTTGATGACCCCATTTCCACTTTCATTTGCGCCTAGAGCGAGATCTTCCTCTACTGCGTTGTCCCTCCGGGTTGGAATCGAAGACTCTTCGGGCCGGAGCGTTGGTGTCCATTTCGCTCTAAATTTCCCAGCAATCTTAGGCGACTTATGCGCACTTTTCTGACCAGGTCGATGTCGAGCTACAGAGTTCGCTGTTAAATCTCCTCCTCCAAAGCCTGTCAACGCAAGCGGGACCAAAAATCACTGCAAGAAATCCGCGTTCGAAGGGACCAAGGAGATCTTCACCCGCCTTTGATAGAGTCCATGCTTCTGCACCTTAAAGCAGGACTTTGATGATGAGGGTTTTATAAAGAGTCTCTTTAGTATTTCTCGACAAGGCCTTACTAATCAATTGCCCTCTTAGGCCGAAGTAACAGCGGTTGGCAAGTGTGATTCTTCGCTTGATTCCTGAGGTGATGTCAGTTTGAGAATTAATAGCGGAGCCGAGGTAGACAAAGTCCTGAACTGCCTCAAACTAATAGCTGTCTATCGTCTCAGTATGTGCTGTCATAAGCGCCCTTAAAATCGATAAACAGGTGGTAGGTATCGACTTGGAGTTGTTAGGTTTTCTCCTGGATCTGCCGTAGTCCGAAAATTGGGTCGATTGTGGACATACCGGGCCTAAAACCTCGCTGATAGGGTCCAATCAATTCGTTGACATATGGTTCCAGGCGTTTCCACAGTACGGCAGATAGGATCTTATATGCGATGTTAAGGAGACTGATTCGGCTATAGTTGGCGCAGATTAGAAAGTCTCCTTTCTTATGGATCGGGCAAACAACGCTGAGGCTCCATTCATCAGGCATGTGGAGACTTCAGCTCAATAAGAGTTACTGCTCATATTTCGACAGCAAAAACAGTAAATGTCTCTCATAAGATATCATCATCAAGAGCATCAATTATAGGTTAGAAGTTAAGGACAATAAATCGGGTATAAAAATCTAAAAGAGAGTTGGAGACAACGCAGAACCTTGAGGTATACCAAAACTACCCACAAACGAATTTTACAAAAGCGCAGAAATTTCACAAAAGTCGCTCAGCGGATATTGTTAGAAGAAACCGTTTTGTTCAGTTGCCTTTTTGCTGGGCCGTAATAGAGTAAATGCAGTGATCATGTTTTGCATGGAAGCTGAAAGAGTTCGTTAAAAAGATCTTATTGTCAACATTTGTCGTCGGGAATATTTATTTTCACCAAAATAAAGTCGTGGTCGACTGCTGGTGATATGATGCCAACATTGAAATATTTTTTTATTAATTATACAGGAGTTCCGCAGGGCTCCACGTAAGGGTATATCCTAGACAATGCAAATTTATGTGAATGTACACAGCTGCACTTTAAATGAACGTGCGCTTTGTTGGCATCTCCGCTTGATATAGTCACGCACCGGTGAAGCTCGGTTAAATCTTCCTCAGTGATTTAATGAATCAAATGGAATAGAAGCCGATGATTCAATATTATGCTGAATTGCAATCAAATAGAATTGAATTGAAGTTCGAAGAGTAACTACATATTAATGGGTAGCTTGTAAATGACACCAGCTCTTAAAGCGGTTAGATCTTCTAGTTTTATTGTATAGAAGTGGTGCCTGTAGAAATTCATCCAGGTAGAATGATCCAGCTCATAGTTGGTGCATAAGATAATTTTTCCAGCAGTAAGGATCAATCTTGGACACGTATATAAAACGTTGCGCCTATAGCCTCCTTTAATGCACAGTCAAAAAAGCTATATTGCTGTCTTGCCGTACGGATCTCTTCCTATAGGTACAGCAAACACATGTCCGGTGTCTCCCAGGGCAGTGTACTAGGTCCATTATTGTACAATTTGCGAGCTTTCCGCGATTGGCTTTAAATGAGCCCAACATTTGGTTAAGGCAAAAGCTTTTTAAAAATCGATTGCATTATTATTAGTACTCAACAAATTGTTGCTATAGATCGGCCATTCTAAAATGGGGGTAGTAGATACCCCAACAATTGTCGTCGACATTTTTTCATCACACTCTTGGTCGAATATGCTTACCTTAAAATTAGTTAGTCTAGCTTCCCTGTAGGCAAATATCTGATTTAGGCTATGCTGTAGGTCCTCGAAAGGTTGAACTTCAAGTGCGTGTCTCTTTGATACATTGAAAAGAAAACATTAAAAAGCATATGCTTTAAGTTTCATGGCTTTACTAGCAGATACAACTTAATCAGTTCGTCTCCCATACAGCTCAACTATAGACAACTCATCTACGTTCACATGGCCAAAAGATTTACCAAACTATAACAATTCCAAGGAATTTAGATTTTAATATAAAAATGTTGATCCTGTACGCATGAGTTCGGTGAAGGTCATAAATCATTTATATAAGCAAAAATTGGAAAACTAGAAACTTGGGCCGCTACAGAAACTTTTCGTAGTCAATCATATATAATTATAGCAGGGTATTTCTTGCACTGCCAACTTATGGTATCTTGTGCTCTTCATCGCGTGAATGAAGCTTCGCAATTGACGCTGGAAAGAATATCCAGTAGCTCTTTTGATCAGTTCGACATTAAGTTGTTGGTATGAAGGTGGATCCCATTCGACTTTGCGCACCCTAGACTTTGGCGCCGGTGTGGCGGTTTCTTAACCATATACTTCATCATTTGTATAAAAATTTATATTATAGAAACATTCCTTTAAAGAAACGTCACTCTCATAGCCCATTGTACACACATCTCACATCCGTCTGTGTGTATACGTCTTCCCGAAAATTAATTCGAAAACTCAACTCCCTGACATTTTGGTCGTTGTTACCGCCCGGAAACCCGATCAGCATGTTAAACGGTTTCATTACAAATTTCCATATTTTTTGTCCTCCTCAAACGATAAAGATATACCTACTTAGTCAGGAAACCCTCATCATACACAACTCGCCCCCTATATGCTAATCCGTAATTCAATCTCAAGTTTACATATTCAAAGCATGTCATGCATTCGTAATGACATTTGTTCGTCTTATGGTTGCTTCTTCCATTTCGGATACCAACATCTGTATGTCCAAAATGGTCATTTTCATGTATAACTTCCACGTCGCAGTTGATGGTTGTATGGGCTTTCTACTTGTGAATAACAATGGGCGCTGTTTGTCAGCCGACTATACTCGTAGTCGGAGATGGTAATAAAAAAAAAAAACACACACACACAGCCACACGGAATTGTCAACTTGAACTTATACTTGAAAGCCCTCTTGCATCGAGCATCTACTTTAGATACGTCTCACATAAAGCAGCCAATGACCCGAACTTAGGTTAATTTCAAATTCAATATAATGAACCTGACCTGGTTCATACCGCCGCAAGAGAAAGAGAGACACATCAAAAAAGGCCTCCGACAGACGACATCAGTGAAAGCGGTCTTAATCCCTCAAGCTGCTGATGCATGCAAGTCATGAATGAAGGGGCCGTACCCGCGTATAGCGGCGGGACACAATTCCATTTAATTTATTTCAGTTTTAATTATGATTCGGGATTATGGGGTCGTAATGTGGATAATTGAACGAGTCACAGATACTTGATTCGGTTCGGTTTATTACTTCAACAGTTTTGCTGCAATTAATGCTGTTAAGTGGCTGAAAATTGAAAGAACTGTTGATTTTGTTGATTGAATGCATTCTGACGTGGGGCATTGATTGGGCGGAGATTCGTTACGGGTAAGGATTGTCAACACTTGAGTCGTGTCAAAATATCTCCAGAAATACTGCTTTGCAACAAGAACATAGGTAGGTACTTAACGCAACCAAGGTGAATAAACCTAGCGGGGTTGTACAACTATCTTGGTAAGCTACTAAGATTCGGCCGTTACCGAAGAGGAGTTTGAAACTATCTTGAATTTCTCCGGAACTTCAGACAGTTACGATTTTTAGTGTTAGGTAATTAAAAAGTTTCCACAAAAAATCGCAGCGTTAATCAATAGAGGAAAATCATTAATTCAACAAATAAATCGGTATATGAACGAAGAGTACACGGTGAAAAAAAGTCTTAATTTATGAATACATTTCGTTGATTTCGTTAATCAGTATACGATTCACCGAAATACACCGAGTTAGGCGGCTTAACATCCCAATACGTTGAATAAATCCTACCATCAACCTCACCACTTATATCTTCATACAAATTCACCTTAAGGCAGCTCTGGCTGTGCCGAAACTTTCAAAACGCCTGTAATTAAGAGCAAATTACTTCCATTAAGTACGGCACACTCATTCAAACATCATTCGTCCAAGCAAATCTCTTTACAACTCCCATTGGGTCCCCTTCACCACTTAAGACTACATCTTGAATTTGATTGATACTCCACTGATCCCATTTGATCCCCCCCGAAATGATAGAAAAGAAAAATAAACAAACCTCACTTCACCCACAAACCAAGTTCCGTTCAACTGCCGAAAATCGAAAGCGCAACCAATCGAGCCGCACACACCGCAATCGAGCACACTGGGTCATCGACTCTGATGGTTAATTGTCTTTTGATGCGGGTGTTGGTGGCCGTCGGGCAACATCGGCGAGAGTCACGATTGCATTTGAATCGAATTGAAGTCGATACAGTCAGATACACCCGGCGAGATTGTGGTTTCCTCTTCAAAAATTTATCGGAGAGCGTTCAAGGAGCCACACTATAAGCACTGTCCATATGGTAAACATTGGAGCCGATTTGTGGCACTCGCGTTGTACGCCCAAGGGCATTTCACGCTGACACTGTGTAGTTAGGAGTGACCAGTTCAATTTTCGATGATGCAATGTACGAACCCTTTTCGTATGTTTCATTACTTCAAGATGCTTTCGAACAAGAGGCATTGGTTCTTGCCAAGTATACAGCGGCGGCTACAGTCGCGTCTTTGATGATGATGCGGATCCCGCTCAGTCAACCGAAGACCGCATATACAAGTGTGTGCAGTGTGCAGAGCCGGCCGTGAATATACTGAATAAACACGTTCGCCAGAGGCGGTACAAAGGAAAACACCAAGACACAACATCGTCGTAGGTAATCGATAACATGTAATCGAGAAGGGGAGGCAAACATTTCGAGGGTGCTAAGGTCTAGGTTATACGATGGTGTATATAGGGGAACCGCAGCACACCAAAGATTGGCCCATCTGAATGAAGGATGAATCTTAATTTGAAGCAGAACAGATGCAACGACGAGAGGACGGGAATCACACGAAGTCATTCAATCGATCAAATAGTGCTGCCATTGACGCTTCGGGGTGTTCAATTGCATGATTGGTGAGTTTGCAAAATTTACTTTGAAAATGGACCGCTGTGGTGTCGAAAAGTGGCTGCCGTATAAAAGTTTTAATTAATTTTAATACAAAAATTTACTGAAGAGATATCGATGTAGAAATGTGATTTTGGTAGACAAAATGTTGGGTCACGGGAGAGATCAATCGGAAGTGGTTTGATCGGTGGGCAAAAGGCGTAAGACGCTAAATTTTCAGTTATATTTTTTAACATTTTAACAATTGCTTTTCTGGGTATTTATCACAATCTCGCACCGTCACAAAATAAATTGCCGGTACTAATAGTGTCCAGGCTAAATTTTAGGAACTCACAATGTCGAAATTTTGCATATGTAACTAACCACATGATATTTAGTGTGGAGATTAAAAATGATGTGCATTAAAACCTAGCCGAAGGGTACCATTATGTTGCATGATTTTTTGTCGTACGGATTTCCTTCTTAATTCAAAACCGATTTCTATGAAACAAGTACACAATGAAAGGTAACACTCCGTAGGGAAATTGCCGCACGGATTATTTAGCCAAAAGTTTTTCCTTTTGAATATTATTATTATTTGAAAGGAGTTCCTTTTGTTTAATTCATTGACGCTCACGGATTACTGAACAAAGTCGCCCTCCGATCGACGCCACTGTCATTGAATTTCGATAGACTTCCCTTCACTCGCCCAATGACTCACTCACTCACTCCTTCAATGACCCCCTGCAAGCGTATATGTCTTTGCAATCGGTTTTCTAGGAATAAAGGACAAAGCGGATGATTTTTAATGAATTGTTCCAGAACACTGCAGCCTCTGCACCACCACAAAACCACTTGGCCGCATCGTACACATCACAAGAGCGCATCCGCTTGCGGGAAGAATAATTTAATGAAACCAAAGCGCAACATCATCTCACATGAAAACAGCATCATTCCGCATGCTGTGGTGGTCATCATTCATCAATGCAAAAAACCACCAAAGGATGCAAATCATTATAGCGCGGCTGCATGCGCTGTTTACGTTCAAATTGCGCACCTATACCTAAACACAGATCTGTCTATACCTACCAGTAGTGGCTGTGCCAATGAATGGCTCTGGCTTGAAGCAATCACACATCATCCTGTCGGCTTGACTATTATTAGGTAATTACCAATGTTTGTTGAAGTAAGAACCTTCGAGGTAAATGAGGTGAGTCGAAGGATTTACAACAAGACGTGCACTTGCCGAGTATAAACTCATTGACTCGCTGGACACTGGCCATTGTCCGCTCAACGGAGGTGAAGACGACTTGTGTTTGTGGATTTAGGCGGGTATACAGTATACACCTTACATGAGTCACTATCTGTCTTCTTTTTTTTGAGATTTATGTGTGCCCTCCATAAAGACATCGATCTTGGTAAGAGAAATATGTCGGTCCAAATGGAGGCACTGAATCACAATACCAAATCTTACGCGTGTGACGCCATTACAATCTGACTCAGGCGCAGACCACACCGAGTCGTTGAAATTGCCCAAAAATTCAAAGCATTTCCTTCAGAACCGAATGTGCGTCATTATCTTCTAAGCCATCTCTTCGTTTTATGAGGACAACAATCTCCAGAAGCCGATAAGAAGCGCTCACATAGCATCCATAAAATTTGCGCATTCCATCACACAATGGAATGGGGTAACTCTGTATCTGCGTATATGATAAACAAAGCAAATTTATGACAACCTAAGCATGCTGAGCTATCAAGTTGCAAACGTTTATCTCTGATGACATGAAACCAAGCCGAACACAGTTCAGCGCAGAGGATGCTGAACGGAAACCATATCCGGTGGACTTTGGTGTCGCCATTTCAAATGGGGGAAATATATTTCAAAATGCTTACAAGCCAAATCTTATCTCACCCAAAGCAAGCGTCAGTGTTTTTTGACACATTCAAAAACATACCTGAAAGAAGAAAGAAAAGACAGTTAGTAAGCTTGTTGTAATCCCAACGAGAGATTATATCGCTGAATAGTTAATTTTAATTTTTGGTATACGAAATCAATCATGGAGTTCTTATGCTATAATCAGGCGCGATTTAAATTTGATTCGCCTATACGGGACATGGTAGAGTAGAGAGTCGGACGGATAGGCAAACCTACGCAAAGAAATATAGGATTTTGTAGGCGATATACAATTAAGTCGTTTTGTTTAAATGTTATGGAGCTGATACTAGATGTAGGGGCGTTGGTTGAGATTGAAATCAATAAACAGCTAATTAACGAATGGCTCGTTAGGACTAGGCCCACGCACAGTCGAGGTGTCGAAGAGAGTTGGGAGGCACTTTTCAAAACAAATGACAAGGCTAACTGCAGCGTCCATAAATTCTTCCAAAAATGGGAGCATCATTTGAAAAAATAGACGGGGGTTTCGATAGAGTACATGGCGTGGAATCAAGTTTAGAAAGATTGCATCGAGCATTGAGAGCTTTGAGGTCAAGATTGAATTTAATTGAATTTGGTTTAGGTTCAGTGCGAAGTTAGTTGAAAGAAATAAAAGAAAAGACAACAACTTTTCTCACTCAATTTTATTGCACCATGTTCGATGTATGTGCTGCCTTTTGCTGAGCTATACGTCACACGGATGTTATGATTGTTTTTATTGAAGACTAGCAAACCCGGCGAACTCCGTTTCGCCACCAGATGGCTTCGTTTTTTGTAACATTTCGTTTGAGGATTAAAAGATGAAGAAAAATTATTTTTTTTTTTTATATTTAAAAAGGAAAAACTTTATTTCATTTCGCAACAATAATGAATTCATTTCGATTACAAAAATGAAGTGTAATTTAGTTGAACTTCTCTAAGTAAAAAATGAAAGTGAATCCAAAGTAAATACTGAATCGAAGCGTTATACGTGTCCGCAAATTATCCGTTTCATTGAAGTGCTCTTTGGTAAACCACATTTTTTGTTTTTTGGTCTGACGTTAACACAAATAAAGAGGATGGTTTCCCAACTCGTGAATACGCAACGTATAGCTGCCCATGTGAAAGACAATGATTTTCTAAATGAAAAATTGCTTGCAACTGTTCAATAATTCGTCTCTTTAACTGTTGTGTTCCATGTATATTGCACCGCACATTCAGCTGATCCACCATCGACGAAATGAAATATATTTGCAGAAATTGATGCGGTTCATCTGGTGTTGGCTGACCTGGTGAACTTCGTACCACCTAATTTTTATCTATTTGAAGCTTTTTTTTCGATTTAAACTTAGTTTGGTGATTAAATAAAATTTGTCAGTAATTCAAATTAATTCAATCCGCGGTACTAATAATCATTTTTAGTGTCCAGGCTAAATTTTTCGAGCTCACAATGGCGAAAATTTCCATACAAAATTGCATATTGTGACCTAGGAAATATTTAGTGTGAAGGTTAAAAATGATTATTGGTAAGGCCCAATGCCTTTTATTTTCCTGTAAAATAGATGATATTAACATTCAATGCAAAGATCTGTAGTAAAAAATTGAAGTCGTTTGAATTCGAATGGTAAGTCCGTTGGAATCATCGGGATGCGTGGAATCAACACATCTTCTCCTCTATATTCTGCGGTATGCCCGGAAAAACACTTCGAATGAGCTCTTCCTTAGAATCGGTCATGTGGCAGAAATCAGTGGGCAAAGTGATAAGTCCGGTCGAGATATCAACTGCAATCTTTTCATTACCAATGTCCAACAATTGCTTCGAAAACACATCTGCAGTTTGATCTCGTCAATCGGAGTGTCTTGACATGAAGCCACAAATTTGATGCTTTCAAGCACGCATTTAGTTCGTCAGCTGCAATTGATCGTGGGAAAACTGGAAGAGTCTCCCGAAAATCACAAGATAATACAACCATGGCTATTCAAAAAATGTTTTTATAGACACGAAGATCTTTCAACGTCCTGTCCACCGCCACCATTGACCTTTTGTGGGGCCATCGTACATTCGACCCAATCGATCAATTTGCATCATTGTAAAATCTTCGCATTTTTTCTTCGATTTTTCAAGAATGTGTCTGGTTGATTTGCATGTTCAGTGGCAATATCAATGCTGAATGTGCAGTTCGGTAGCCTTCTAACAAAGTTGCTGTTATTCCAGATGAAGCCAATGCCACGGCAACTCATGCTGCGATCAAATCCGTGCCAAAAGCAATGAAATTAAGATCGTTTTGGCAGTACCTCCGGGAGCACCCAGAAAGTAAATGCTACCAGTTCTTTTGTTCACAGCTTCCATCAAAGAGTCATACGCAATCATTTGTTTGTCGATTCAATTGCAGAACATTTTTACGAACTGCTTCGGCTATTGCTGCAGTATCGTATTGTTTTGTTGTTTTTTTTTGCAATTCGTGGTTGAATGCATCGTGTATTGGACGATTAGGTGATATGATGCCCAACTGCGCACTTTATTCGCCATCAATAAACACTAACTCTAAAAGAAATATTTGTAACTTTAACAGCCTAGAAGAAAACTAACCACACCTATCAACTTGGTTGTTAAGCCTTCTCCCTTCACTCTCCACACCGGTACCGAAAGTGTTATGGTAGCTTTGAGCTGCCCTCCCCATAACCCTACTCACGAATGAGCATAGTACCATGATTGTTACTCATTCATTTTTCGTAACAACCCCTTCGTGAACACTCAAAACGCTCAGCAACTCCTGTTGCCTGTCATCATTGTCCTCATCATCTCAATCACCCCTCCATTTGAACTTACCCACCTATTCAAATGCAAGGATATTGAAAATAGGTACTTCCCAAACAAACATGATGGATACAAACAAATCAAAGTATCTACTACATTTCAAAAAGTTACTTAATGTAACATAGTAAACATAAACAAACTTATTATGTAGCTAGCTCTAGCTATATCGTATATTAAAAAATAAATTTCAAAATTTTTGACAACAACAATTTGCTTGGAAAATCATTAAAATAATTGACAACAACAATATTGCTTTTAAAATTTAAAATATTTTTATTTTTGTATTTGAACTACTACTACTCGATTTCTATCCAGTTTATATTTTTTTCAAGGTGCATTTCCCCATGAAAAACGAAATATGTGCCTACAACGCCAACTGTTGAGAATTTTCCGACTTTTCTTTTTTCATAAACCATCCCTGATCTAAGACTAACAAAACAAAATAAAAATCATTCAAATCGGTTAAGCCGTTCTGGAGTTATATCGTCAGGAAGGAAAACCCGACTTATTTTTATATAGTAGATTATTTCAGTACTAAATATATAAAAATAAACTTGGAAATCGTTTCAAAATATCGAGTTTTAATTTAAAAAGTTTTGGAAAAAAAAAAAAGAATTAAGTCTTGCGTAACAATTTTTACTGCAGTTTTAGTTAGTTCCACGAGACTACGTATACCAAAATAGTTACCAAATGGGTCCTGGTACGTGCGAAACTTTTTCCATCACTACTATTTTTATACAAAATGGTTGAATACTTCTCAAGGAAGGGCGATTCCAAAATGCATCAACAGCACTATGATACTTGCAAATATTGTCTACTTCTACACTTAAGTTATAGTTCGTTGCAGCTATAGGTACTTAGAAAATCGGCTTTCTCTATAGCACTCCAACGTTCGTCTTTAATTGGTGAAATTAATTAGCAGTTCTTCCGATGTGATGACCATGATAGCTTTCATCGACATTGTCGGGTTTAGAGGTTTCACACAACCTCCCTCTATATTCTTCCTGGGGAACTATATGCGGCCGTTCTGTACCATAGGTAAAATCTTACCAGAATATACCTTCATGCCATTAATAATATAGTCTTGACGAGGTTTAATTTTGTTAGATTCTTAGCACCTATTCTTAACAAATTAATATGACATTACAAAAAAATAATGACTTCTAAGATATCGATGTATACTCCGAAAACCAGAAAGCGAATACCGGCTACCATACTTTGGGGAAGCCCAGACTCTTCGAAAAAGCGATGAAGAGGCTTTTCAGCAGCTTTGCATACTAACATAAAAAAAAATAGTTGGCGCTATCGGTCCGTAGTGACCCTAGACCTAGCTTCTCGCAACCGCATTCATTTTTGTGTGATTCTTTTCATTTTCGGAACGAATGGAAAATCAAAATTGTTGACAACAACAATTTGCTTGGAAAAAAAAAATAAAATAATTGACAACAATTGCTTTTAAAATTCAAAATATTTTTTGTTTTTTGTTTTGGAAGTGTCACTATGTATTCGATTTCTATCCAATATATTTATTTTTTCAAAGTGCAAAATGAAACAAAAATCGTTCAAATCCGTTGAGCAGTTCTCGAGCCTTTACCCTACTAACGCACAGCAATTGAATTTTATGTATATAAATATAAATTTACAAAAGGCTTGAAAAATTTAATCTATTAAGCCCGTATGACACTACATTTTTCTCTCATTTTTATCGCATTAAACCATATTGAAATGTCAGCTCCGTGTAAAAGAGACAAAATGTGTATTCTGAAAGGGCTGACAATTGTTTGCAAAACAACCACAAATTTTCAAACGAATTTATAACGACAAAATTCAAAGTGACGGGAGGCCAGGGATCCCAGATTAAAAAAAATCCCATTTTTTTTAGCACAAAAACGATTTTTTCCCCTTTTTTCAAAAATAAAAATTATTTTTTTTTTACCGTCAGAGCGGCAAATTCAAATTTTAAAATTGTTTATTTTTGCTTATTTTATTATTATTAAAGATGATGCCTTCTGTTCTGCCGAAACATAAGACATGCTTGAGATTAATTTAGAAGCTATGGATTAGATATATCTTCGTCAATGAAACTTTCGACAGCATGTGGACTGTGGAGGTCTGTTAGTTCGAATATTTAAGGAGGGCTTCAGGAGATGTCTTCAGGCAATTGGTCTGGGATTTTTCGTAGAAATAAAAACCTTCACTAAAAAGGCGCCTTTAATCACTATGGGACTTACTACTGAAACGAAAATACTAACAGAGGGAGAGCACTATAAAGACGATTCGGGCAGCGGCACCGTACCACAGGATTAAGAAAGGAAGAACCGAAGAACTCGGGAGTGTAGATTCATTGATTCCAATAAAACATTACAAGACAATAAAATATAAAGATTAGTTTCTATATTTGGCTGGTTTTTTTTTCAAGCAATATGCCTTTTCCAATATTGACCACTATATGGGTATAGCGTTTATATATTTTTCCTTAGACTTAATAATTACTTTTAACCACCACACTAAATATTTTGTACGTCACAATGTTTTTTTTCACATGGAAAATTTTACAATTGTCAGTTCGTTGAAACTACTCCGGGCTTTCTGTAACTCGTGCGATAAATGTTCGTATCGACAACTTAGGAAAATCTTTTTTCTATTTAAAATATTTTAAGCGATCAATTTATCGATGCCGTAATTACAGAACTTGGGTCCATAAACACTAAACATGGTTATTAGTATCGCGATTTGAGGCTGATGTATCAACTTACTGACTTATAAAAGCTCGCTAACAAGGCTAACCCGAAGACGGAATCACGAAGCAACATATCTTGGGTGTCCTTGGACTAGATACAATCTCACAGTGATTTTGTCCATGCAGTTGTAAAAGCAACGAGTCGAATATACGTAGATAACCTCTAAACAGATCACACCATTGCAACCCAGTTTTGACACACCTCAGCTTCATTTTCGTTATGCGGTTGGCTCATTAAGCTCGCTTATCGGTCACCATCCAGTACAATGTGTTTCGAACGTTTTCCTTACCGAACCCATCCATATGCATTATATGCAATAATGAAAGTTGAAATAATAAATTTCGTTGGTTTGGTTACGCAACTCTCATTTGTTTACCGCTATGGTTTATCTCTCATTTTGCCCACAATTAAGGAATGTGGTCAACCTCTGAAAAGCGAGATTTTCAACCGTCCGAAAGTTGAAAGAACTCACCGTGAATGAGCTGTCCAAAAATTCAGCTGCCTCATAGATAAGTTGTACAAATTTGTAACAGCCATGGATGAGTTGTTTATGAATGCGTTTCGATGTCCCAAACGCCATATTGCTAAGTTCTGTCATGATGACACATGCCCTTTAAACAATGGCTTTTCTCCTATGAATTATTCTTTTATTTCGTATTTGTATCATGAATAAATTTGATCTATCCACCTACCTTGAGTCTAACGTCTATACTTACAGCTGAACAAATTAGTGGGAACGCAACTACAAAACAAACTTTGATTTAATCATAATTTTTGTAATGAGGAAGTGTTCTCACGGTCATCAAAAATACAATTTGTTGTAAACTTAATAAAAATGCGTCGTAACTAAACAACTTTTCTGCCCAACAAAGTGCTTATAACAAATTGACAAAATTTACTTTGCATTCAAACGCTTGTTGTTATAACAAAAAAAGTTTTAAGAGTTCCGAAAACGGTTTGGGTAGTTTTAAGGCCAATTGATTTTCCTATAATTTTTTCCAGCAGTATACCATACCTCACAAAACTTAATGAATGAATCACTTTCAATGCCATCAATTTCACAAATTAACAACCACTTAGCAGACGTTTAGCAATTCCGCCTATGGGCGGTGTGCTAATTGGAGTAATTTGGCTAAATTCGCAAAAATTTAATCAAGCGTGTGAAACTCCTCCACCAGTCTAATCAATCTAAATTAACATTAAAAATTTGCAACATATAACCCCTTACGCACATAGTTACTAGTCGGTCAAATACCATTTCCGCGGTCCCACTTCAATCGCAGCGTCAAAAGATACGACCATATTGACCTTCCCATGTCGTGGCCAATCAACACGGTTAATTGAAAATGACACGCCGACAACGACAGATGGCTTCACTTTGTCTGCCGCTGGTATTGACAATTAAATAATTTATTGCAGTTTTAGCTGCCTCCTTGTTGAGTAACAAACCGCTTTGGTCGCCCCCTCAAAAAGTGTGTCATTCACTTTAATTTCAGCAGTTTTTTTTTTGGGCAGAAAATACTAAAAACCGCGCTCTCAGGAGACACGTCCAAAAATAGATCGTGATCCGTGCAGCAGATGATTACCTTGAACTCGCTTGCAACTGGTTTTCTCTTTATCGCCGCATACATCCTCCGCCGGTTGTTTTTGGTTAACAAGTGTCGCAAAATTTGTACGGAAAGATTGTTTTACTTATTTGTGACTATTTCAATTTCAACGCCTCTGCGACTTGTTTAGGCCAACCGCACAAGGCATGACGTCGCGTCGTGTCGGTCTTTTTCCGGCTTAAGGCGTTGCAATTCCATAGGCGAACCCAATTAAGCTGGAGAAATTGGTTTTGCGCAACAGGAAGCGCCAGGAAATCGTGAGTGTAAAATATGATCAGTGGGCAGGTCACAGATAATGACTCTGCTGCACACACTGCACATTTAACCCAATTCGCTCCAATGTCTGGCCAATAAGCCGGTGTGGACAATTAAGTGCTTCATAGCTCTCACCTCGTAAGCTTACAGTATAAACACACAATGAGGTGTGAACAAATTGCTAAGCGGGGGGAAAGAAGAACTAGAACACACAGCGCTCTCTACCGAGGTTTTGACACAATTTTCAAAAAAAAAAAATATAATTCCACAGAAAAAGAGCAAAACAAAAAGTGCTAAACTTCAGTTGTATAAACAAACTGAATTTGCCATTTTCATGGTCGACAATGATGTGTGTGTGTGTGTGGGGTACAATCACAGGTCATAACACAAAACGTAAGCCATTCGTCATTGCTCTTGAATTGCTAGTACGGCAGAGCTCTTTGCTGACTTCTGTTATTCTTGAGGAGGTTTTTTTTTTACAGTCTCTAAGCATAAAATCATTTCATTGTTAGGTGGGAACAATAAGAAAACATTCTAGACACAATTATATTCATTATTTTGTTGGCGGGTAGCACGCATCTTCCGTGAAGTGTCGTGTTGGTGTTCAGAGGTTGTTTTAATTTTTTTTTTGCTTTGTAAAGACTAGGACAATATACGGAAACGGATGAGCATTGTAATGAGTTATTTAAATAGAGAATGCAGTGTTCATTAAACGGGTGTTTAGAAAAATGTCCCATAGTAACTAGTCAAGTAGGCCGACACCGAGAGGATGGTAAATTCATTAAGAGAGGTTTTGTTGTCGAATTGGCTGCACTAGTTATTGATTTGACAGATGACAGCTGATTTCGGCTTAATTTAGTTTGACATTTCAACATGAGTATGGGGATGGGTTTAGATTGGCCGCGTTCCTCTGCCCGCTAGTCTTCTAGCACAAAATATCCCACATGGAGGAACGATCGCGCAGCGGCAGCGGCAGCGGCATCTTCGTTGGCATCAAAAACATATGACTTTCCTTCATTAATAATTTCGTGTCGAATAATTATTTCCAAACTACATTTAAATAGAAATGGTACATATTATAGAAACCATTATAATATCGGAATTAATATTTTACTTAACTTATTACCTACCAATATTATCACAATTGCAGCTCGGCTTCGTATTTTTGTTTTTATTTTGCAGACGTTTGAACGATTTCCTTTGACAGCTTTTTTTTTATTTTTGTTTTTTTTTTTCTCTCAAAGCAGCGGGTAGTTTTGCGCTAGATTGAGAAATTTCCCTGAAAGGGATATTTCACAAAAAGTGCTAGACGACTAGCGCAAATGGTAAAATGTCAATTTTTTTTATATGGAGTTTGACATGCCGCTGCTCATCTAGCGGGCAGTGGAACGCGGCCATTTACTGCTCCTTCTCGATTAATAAACATATGGGAAGCTGTCAAAATCTTCTGTGATCATAGATTAGTAATCAGACTGTTGATGCAACTTATTCGTGGCTCATAGATGGCGCTCTGAGCATGATCTGAGCGAAGAAAGAATCTGAATGTAAATTCAGAGCTCTATGTGTCTAAGGAACTTAAAAGACAGCGCTCACTTTTTGCCATTTAAGACTCGGCTCGGATATAAAAAAAAACAGTATAGAAGCCTTTTGTAGGCGCAGTGGCTTAGTCGTTGGTGTGTTGGACTACTAAGCGAAGGATCCCAGGTTCGAATCCCACAAAAACCCAAATTTCAACTCAGGGTTTTTTCACTGCGCCACCTCTCGCGAACGTCTGACAAACATCCGAGAGTATAACTGTCTTTAAAGAGCTTCTCAATTAGCCGTTTGGACTCGGCGTAAAATTGTAGATCGCTTCCATTTGTTCCAAAAATTAAAAACTCACACAAAAACGAATGGTTGCGAGAAGCTGGGCCCAGGGTCCAGTGAACTCTGTCTGTGAACTTTATGTTTGTGGTTTAACTTAGCAAGTCGTTCATAGCATTTATGACAGCTTGCTGGAAGCGCTGAGAGCGGGACTGCACTTATTGTTGCTATTGAAGAACTTTAATTCAAAAGGTATTGCGGTTAGTTGAAACCTATCACAGTGCTGGTTGTACTAGTTCCTGGCTCTATATTTGAGGCTATGGTGATCCTTAGATGAAAACTACACCTCTTAGCTGTCAAACATCAAATACACTGGGGGAAAATTGTCGCAATGTGATTATTTTGGTTGGCATGAGTGTGGCCATACATACCTTACTTAATTAAGGTGGCGCTACAGTCCAGGGTGGACCGGGGCATCAATCAACAGCCAGCAGGATTTTTGGCCAGCTTCCTCTTCCACTTGCGTGCGCCACCTGCATCGCGATCTTCCTCGACTGCACTGTACCTCCTCGGGTGTGGATTCGAAGATCTTCCGGGCCGGAGCATTCACGTCCATTCGCTCTACATGACCCAGCCACCGCAGTCGCTGGACCCTCACTCTTCTGGCTAGGTATATGTCTCTGTACAGCCCGTACAATTCGTCGTTGTATCTCCTCCTCCATTCACCGTCTATGTAGACGGGACTGAAAATTTTCCTCTCGAAGCAACCAAGAGTAACCTCATCCGCTTTTGATTGAGTCAATGCCTCTGCACCATACAGTTGGACTGGGATGATTAAGGTCTTATAGAGGGTCACTTTAGTTGTTCGAGAGAGGGCTTTGCTACTCAATTGCTTTCTTAGCCCAAAGAAACAGCGATTGGCAAGAGTTATTCTTCGTTTAATCTCAGCTCTGGTGTTATTGTCTGAGTTCATAGCGGAGCCTAGGTAGAAAAAGTCCTTTACCACCTCAAAGTTATATCTGTCTATAGGGACATTCTGACCAAGACGTCGGTGTTGGGTGTCCTTTCTTTATGACAGCATATACTTTATCTTGACCTCATTGACCGCCAAACCCATTTTCGCCGCTTCCGTCTCAATGCTCACGAACGCACCAGTAACATCACGCTGCGTTTTACCGACTATGTCGATGTCGTCGGCGTAGGCGAGTAGGTGGACGGACTAAATCCTTTTTTGACATCAAAGGTTTTGGTGAGTTCTTTACCGATCTTGATGGAGCAGCGTGCATTCTCCATTGTCATCCTGCACAGGCGGCCTTAAAATCGATGAAAAGGTGGTGGGCATCGATTTGGACTTCCTAGGTTTTCTCCTAGATCTGCGGCAGTGTGAACATTTGATCGACGGGAGACTTTCCTAGCCTGAGGCCACACTGATAGGGACCAATCAGATTGTTGATGAAAGGTTTCAGGCGTTCACACAGCACAGCAGATAAGATCTTGTAGGCGATGGTCTTACAAAAAGTTCCCTCTTTTCCAATCTTTTTGTTGAAAGCTCCAAGAACGGTCTTTACGTATAACACATAGAAAATTGTGGAGAGGAGAGAAGATTTTGGAGACAATACTTGGACTTGCCAAAAAAAGTTCTGCTTAAGATTTTTTCTGTGATAGCCGCGTAGCATCGGTTGCCATAGAAGACAACACAAGAAGTCGATGTTAGGGTAAATTTAAGAAATAATTGATACAAAAGGTATGTAAACCTAGCTTCTCACAAAACATTTGTTTTACATGAGTTTCTTATCTGTGAAAATATAGGTCTCGAGGTTCTCACGATTGGACTGGACAACTCCCCTCTATGGAGAAGCTTCACAAGATCGCATCGTAGTAAGCTAGGTTAAGTCAAAGCGCGATTACACTGAAATTGATTGACAGGGTTTGAACGGACTTTTCTCCCTTTACATACGAGTATCTACTAGCTTAAGGCTAAAACTTTCATAATGTGACTGTCAACTGTGACTGTCAACTTAATTTCACTAAAAATCACTTCACAGCTAAGTTCCATTGTTCTGTTTGATTGCCAGCTACGATGATGCGCGCTTTGGGCTCCAGCCATTCCCAACTGTGAATAAAAAAGAAATACATCAAGAACCCATAACCAGTGTCTGTCTATAACCAAAAGCGATCTTCTCTACGACGCCCTAATTTTCATTCAATTTACCTGCTGTTTGACCCACTTTCGCCTTTTACCACAAATTCGATTCAATTTCCAATCAAAATTGAATTTTAAATGGCTCCCATTTATGATATTTCGCCTTTCACTTTCCTATACCTGGTTGGGACAAAAGAAACAGAAAAAAAAAAACCGCCCAAAGTCACTATCACTTTAGTTGCTCGTTTCCACCATGTCCATTGCCAAATGCGCAAGTATACAACAAAACAGATGTCAAGTGGAATATATACCAAGGTGACTGAATAACTAATTCCACATGACCAGCACTAGAACACTGACATCCCGGGGTCAGTCCAAATCCCATGCCCAGACACGATGAAATAGGCGAAGAAGACACACCAAACAGAAAAGCAGACGACACCAGCCCCAGGATAGATAGAAGCTTCACTGACTGAAGACTGGAGTCAGTGGCCCCAGCTCAATTAGCATTCAACAACAAGTTGAATGTATCCAACGGATACACAACACAAGTTACATTACCTATGCGAATGTGCATGGGTGTATAAATAATCCAATTTAATACGAATCGTCTGCGCGAGGATGGAAAAAATCTGGTCTGGTCTAGTGACCAATAATTTGCCTGGCGATGATGATGACGGAGATGGTGGTCGGCGTGGTAGTCGCACAAGAATATAGAGGAAGAGATGCTGCACGACCACCACGAGTGGTGTCTCTCTCTCTCGGTAATACAGGTGAATCTGCTCTGCGTATAAGAAACACCAGTGGAGGTCCACTTCTTTGTGGCTGGTTGTCTGTTTCTTTTGGGCTTTTTATCAGACGACTTCTTTTGGGGAACGTTTAGAGACAGAGTTGCATGAAAAGTAGCTTTAGGACCTTTGGCGCGGCTTATTATGTATTCAGTGCAAGCCCAAAAACTCCTAAGTAAGGTATTTTAATTTATGTCCTTCCACTGGACCACATCGACGATGTTCGAGGAGCGCTCTGAGTCAGTAAGTGCTTTGGATGGTGTTTTATTTTTTTTTTTTTGGAGCGGTGTTCCTTTTGAAATTGAAATATTTTTTTTGTTCGATTTTTTTTCGAGTCTGGCTTGGTTTTCGTTTTCCATTTTGGTTGGTTCTCGTCTTGTATATATATATGAAGACGACCGGCGATGGAGCCTTGAAGTGGAAAGGAGATTTGTAATCTCATTTTGGGTCTTATGCTTGAATTGATTGTTGCCGTACTAAATGCATCTTTCGGGATGAAATTCCTGGAATTGGTTGTTGCTGTGTCGCTTGTGTGTGTTGTAAACTTTTTGGGGGGATTTTATTTATTTTTATGGTTTTATTGCGGAGATTCGATTGGAAAGGCGGTGAATCAGAGTGGAGACGACCGACGACGCTGACGGTGCGGAGTTAATTTGTTGTATTATATAAGACGGTCGATTGGTCAATGCCCTGCGGCGGTGAATGTTAGCTTTTTTTTTTGCTGTCATTAATAATTTACAAGTATTTTCGGATTAAGTCTGAATCAAACTGTGCGCCATAAGAAGTGTCTGATCAAAGGTGCATTTTATTATCTCTCTTGCCATTCTGCACTTTGGCGCATGACAAATGCGATTTTAGGGTATTCCGATTAAATCGCTGCAACGCTTTGGCTTTGTTTGATAAAGTGGATCTTCTGTGGTGATGATTCAATCGCAAACTATACCTTCGTCTGATGCTTAGATGATGCGTTTGAGCTGGCCATTTTTTTCTAGAAAGAGAGAATTTTTCCGGACGTCGGTACCTATATAAAAAAATACTCATGTCTTTTCTCTTTTAGTTCCAATCTGAATGGCACTGCGCTTGAGTTAGTCGAATGATTAAATGTGAAAGGAAGGGCCTGGTGAATTAATACCCCAAATGAAGCCGTGAAGTCGACATATGGCACTGATTGGATACAGTGCTATCGAACAAGATTTAACATTTAGCGTCCGTAAAAAATATGCTAGCGAGGCAGTAATCGGACTCAAGGAAGGCGACCAGTGGAAAGAAAAATAGTAGTATACTCTTCTCTTTAAAAACAACCAATGCCTTAAAAAAAATTGTTTTTGAAGTATAGGACGAAGGCACTTCCTTTTAAGCTGAAATCAAAGACCTTATTTATCCAGCGCACAGTTGATTGTTAGTTAACAGAGTACCGCAGAGCATTGTCAAATACGTGTACCTCAAACCCTATCAATTCTTTAGCGTAATAAAATACAAAGCGGTGGAAGACTGCGCCGTATATATATTTTCGTAATGTGCACAGAACTACCTTACACTTTGTCAGGTTTAATAATTAATAATCTATTACAAAAAGCATACTTATGTCACATTAGATAAACTTATTAAACTAATAGCCAGATATTTTGGGGATATATCTACGACATAAAGCTTCGCGCCATTTCTGTATCCAAAAATAAATTCTTACGACTTATAACACTCGTCGTCTTGAAGGACATTGATACCTTTGAGGGAACTGCATCTTAGACAGGTGTATATCCGTACAAACTAGCCCTCCGCAAAGCCTGCAGAGAGTATGCAAATCTCAGATGAAATTTTTGTATAAGCAATCGATTATCTGGTTTCGTCTTTACTATAGTAGCTTTTGTCCCGAGGCTTTTATCGCGGATGTCAATCTAACATGCCTGCACAAAGAAATAGATTTTCAGCGAAGGTTCTGAGAGCGGAGGCCTTCGACTTATGTTTCATATTTAAGGAGCATTCAGAACTCTTTTTCATACGCTAGAACGGTTGAATTCGAAGCTGCAAGTTCTAGTGGCAGTTTTAGAGCAGGTCTTGCAGTTGATCTCGGTTTTTATAGCTTGGTAGCGGTCTCATATAACAGGCCAAAACAATCTTTGACCATTTTCAAAATTCTTCGAGATGGAACTTACTCCTTTCGGATTAATTTTTTGTTTTAATTTTTGGTCTTAAATATTCCCACTTTCGGAACAAAAGCTGCTAAAATATAGGGCTTCAAATCCCCTTTTCAAACAAGAAGTATGTCCAGTACTGACGCACAAATCGAGTAATCGAGTAATCACGGATTTTCGTAATCGAATATAAGGTATCAATTAAACCTTAAAATGATACACGACCTAAAAAGCTTCAATGCGAGTGTTTAAAGAAATTACCTTGTAATGCTAAAAGCTTAAAGCCACTCTAGATCGAAATAATGTAAATACTTTTTTATGTACCCTAATACCCTCTTGTGAGCGCATTAGCTTAGTGGTTAGTGTGTTGGACTACTAAGCGAAGCGTCCAGATTCGAATCCCGAAAAAAAAAAATACAAGTTAGGGTCTTTTTACCTAGAGCCACCTCTCGCGAACGTCTATAACAAGCATCCGAGAGTCTGTCTTGAATGAGCTTCTCAATTAGCCGTTTGGTTGGACTTGGCATAAAATTGTATATAATGTCCCTTCCATTCGTTCCAAAAATGAAAAACTCATACAAAACGAATGGTTGTGAGAAGCTAGGCCTAGGGCCACTACGGACCTGTTCCGCCAACCCTTTTCACACCGAGCCGAGAACACACTCAAGAACTTAATCGAAAACAGAGGTTTTTCTATATATAGTTCAATTTTCAAAACGAGTCGTTTACAGACTTTTTCCACAAAAACACCACGAAAACGACTCCCAATCGTTGGGATGTTGAAATAAACACACCTTTTGCAATATTCTGCAAATTCAGCAGAATATCTGATCGAACATATATGTCACAATTCACAACTAGAAATAATTTTCAAAAAATCATTGACGGGCTAATACTACTTTCAAATGCATTAAATTACTTTTTTTTTTGTTAATTAATGGGATCGAAATTTGTACCCGAAAAAGTTTGCCCCGAAGTTTACCGACTAATGTCTCACAACTAATTAAAACGTCAAACGAAAAGTAGGTGGTGTTCGGTGCGAATGCATCGACGAGTTTTCGACGAAAACACGGTTTTCGTTGTGCGGGTGCGGTGTGAATAGGGTAAAAAGCGATTTTCTTTTCATCTGATGTAAATGGGGCCTTAATGTGTTTCACTTCCTGCATTTGACAATTTTTGGACAGATGACTGTAAGACTTATTATTTTAGCTACAGTTGGTTATTTTTACTTCCAATTTTGGACACAAACTTAGAATGGTGCGCTGAGACATATTTAAACTAGAGCTAAAAAACCAAGTCGCTGTAGTCGGGGTCACCAATGTAGGAATCTTGTGGCGAGGTTAAATAAAAAGCGTCTTTACTTGTGTGTGCTCTTTTATTACTGTCATCGATTTGACGACCAAGTTGGTCGCTGTCAGGGATCGAGACTCGAAACTGGGTTTACAGTCGCCTCTTATTTCCTTTTATTATATCAGTTAAGCACTGGACAATAAATAATTTAATGCCGAAATTCTTGATAATCGACTTTTACTTATATCGTATAGGGTGATGGCTCGTAAGTTCAGCCCCCTCCAGTAGTCAGCCTCTGACATACAAAGTACAGCGCAGTAGTAAATGCATTTGTCTTACTTCCAAACAAAAAATGTAACTCTCTTGGATAACAGTTCTTCTCTCTGTGTGCAAAAAAAAAATTACATGGTGCAAGTGCTACTTCTCGCGTAAAAAATATAAGTCTGAGTACAGTTTTCATAAGTGCAGGATACGAGTGGTTTACCAAAAAAAAATAGTGGAAGTGAATTTGTAAAAGTGATAACTACGAATATAAACTGGAGGCTCGGGACCCCCGCCATTCGCATTACGTAGCTCATATACTTAATAAGCTTAGTATTTCCCAATATACAGACTTCAAACATTCAGATTTCAGGAGAAGCAAATAATTTATTCAATAGATGAATGGATTTTTAAAGACCCATCAAACTACCCATCAAAAATTAAAGGGTTGACTACTGGTGCCATCACCCTATGAATTTATATTTTATGACCCGTAGAACCTACCCGATTTATTTTCTATTGACCTTGTCATTTGTCAATTCGCAATTCACATTCACATTTCACAAATCCGTGTGTGCTTGACAAATTCCAAATTGTTCTGTGAATCATCAGCTTCTTTTTTTTTGTCTGCAGCAAAAAAAAAAATCCACTCGAGTAACCCCCATTTTCAAGTGGTAACTTAAACTCATATTTATTTAAAATTTATGTCGTCCCCACACCAATAAAAATAAATGACGCCCCGCACTGCTATCAATATCATGTCTGATAAAGAAAAAAAAGTTGTCATTGCTGATGGGCGCCCTATTGTCAGTTCAAAAAAAAAAAGACAATTTCCATTGTCCCCGCTAAATTTTAATCGTAATTACACAATTTAAAACAAATAACAAACATGCGGCAGATTTGTACACACATGACCATGAAATCGCCTATCTGGGTGGGTGAAGCCGAGCCAAATTTTACACGCAGATACATTTTATACCTACGACTCCGGCAGCCGTCATTTCCCCTCAGATAAGACGACGAGTATTTTTGTCTAAATAAAATGATTGCTAATACCTATAGACCCATATAAAGCTGGGTGTCGTTTTGGTTTTTTTTCGATAAACACTAAACAGAAAGCAACAAAACTACTCGTACAACTTACCAATTTGTTGAACAAAATAATCCAGAAGTCGCAGTGATTCTTTGTTAATCCGTGCACAGATTGAATATTTGAATATTTTATCAGTTGTAGTTATAGATTATGATTGTAAAGATATATATACTTCTTTTTTATCTTTTGTAGATACGGCGACACTTCTTATCACACGGTTACGTTTCAGTGTTATCACTTGAGAAATCTGAAGAATTATTTTTTGTTTTATCAAAATTACTCAACTCTTATTTTGAGTCACAAGCACGTATAGAGTAACAGATACGAATTAATATTAAAAACTGCAACGAGAATAAAGAATACGAAGATAACTGATTAGGAAAGGAGAAAAATGAAATATAACCGGAGATCGATGCGATCGTGTGATGTGAGTCTGAGTGCGAGTTGGTCTTTAGTTTTTGTTCGCAACTCGAAAACAAGTAGAACAACAAACGGTATTTGTAGCAAAATCGGTAACAAAATCGAAACAAGTTATGTCTGTGATGAGAGGAGGCTCTCTGTTGATCGACGGGTATATGCGATCGTACTCATAGATACGAGAGTAGTTGTTATAGTTGATCATTCGTTGTGTGTACATAGCAGATTGATATACAGAAAATCAAACAGTCGATCAAAACAAATCCGCTGATCGTTGACTGAGTCACGGTCGTCGGGGCTTCGTGTGGTTAGAGAAAGAGAATCATGTGAATTGCATGCGGGCTATGCCGTGTGTTGTACACCAGAACCAGGTAGGCCGAGATGATGAGACCAAATTTGGTTTTGAACTTCGCGTTGCAATCTAGAACTAGTGGGGATATGTGTGGTGCGTTGGTATCTGCAGCTTATGCGGTTTGTATGTACTGTTGATTTGGAACGGAGGAGGTTAGATGCACAAGAGAAACGTCGACGACAGTCCGTTAAAGATGATAGTAATTGTTATGGAAGGGGTATAAATTACGTGCCTTTTTGATGGCAATTGGCATTCACTTTGGAGTCACTAAGGTTACCGGTCCACTTGCCGGAAAAGGAAGTAGGTAGTTGAATGATGTCATGGGAGAGTCACAAAAAGTTTGTTAAGTAGTAGATTTTCGAATATTATTTCTTATGTTATGGAGAAAACGAAATGAGGTGCGAAAGGAAAAGGAGGTCCGGGAGTCCATCGAATTCGATGTAACCACTCTGCAAAGACAGGAAGTTCTTACAGGGAACTTGTTTGTATTTTCTCAGATTTTCCCATAGTACCTAGGCATTTGGCTAAAACACGAATATAGCCGAATGGGACCAAATTTTGTCCGAAAAATCCTTAGATCCATGATTGTTACGAACTTTGGACAACTGGAAAACATCTGATTTGGCCATAACTTTTAAATAATAAGTCGGAGCAGTTATCAATATACAATTAGAGCTCTGTAGCACTGGGACTACATCATTCAAAAACGGAGTTTATTTGATTAAAGTCCGAAAACTTTCGAGACAAATATTGCCTTTGGTTCACCGTTGTCGGAAATTTCATAACTCAACCTTTTCGTAGGCAAATTAAAAGTTAAAGGGTGACTTTTGATAGATTAAGTCAGAAACAGAGCTTAGAATTAGATAAACGGAATGCATGCGCTGTAGTACCCTACAGCCTGGGGCCAGATTCTGTAAGACGAAACGATCAAACGTTTTCGTGCGCACGAAAGATTGGCCATATGTTACACAAGCAAATTTCTTCATGCACACGAAAACGTTTAAATGTTTCGCCTTACAGAATGCCTAGTTCTAAATAATAGTGACGAAGGCTAATTAAGAGGCAGGGGATTTAAGGCTTTCGATTGAAAAATCTGAAGGACGCCAACTCCACGAGCTGTACGTAGTCTTTAAGGATTAAAGACCCGCAGCTACCAAAATTTAGCCACAACGACCGAATGAAGAAAATATGCTCCACTGAACGGTATCATTGAACCTTGAGGTGCAGACGGCAAGGTTGGTTATTAAATCGTGTTCTCTACCATGAGACTACACATGGCGGTAAATAACGTATGACGGAATCTGTGGAGGTTGATAAAATTAAGGAAAAAAATTAAATATGTAATTCAGACATTTTTGACTTTAGCTTAAGAAAAACTTTTCGAGCTTCGGCTATAATATGGAAAAGGCTTGGGTAGATTGAAGGCCGATTAAGCTGTGAAATAAAGTATTAGGTATGCAAGCTAGGATTTTCTAGCAGGGCTCGGCAAGTAATTTTAAGTGGGGTCCAGAACCAGATACGATTGCAAAATTTCATCGAGGTCCAGAAAAAAAAAACTCATAATTCTTACTATGTTTTATTTTGCCTCTAAGTATAAGATTATAGAAAACACAATTATAGGTAAAAAGTAATGGGAGAAATTACAACGATGGTCTTGCGGTAATTTTTTATAGTTTAGTTCACGCGGGGAACAGCTAATGCGAAGAGTGTCGTCAAGGAGGGAGTCTGTTAATCTCGAACGATATCTGTTCTTCAAAAAATTCATTTTTGAGAAAGATGATTCACTTATGTATGTCGATCCAAACATAGTAGCTTTTTTTTGCAATTTTCATACTTTTCTGGAACTTATTTACCCCAAAATTTATCAGTGGATGCCGTTTTATACATTTGCCAGGAAATATCTTCTTGCAAGTCAATAATTTCCATTTGAAGTGAAGGCTTTGAAAGATAAAACAACCTCGGGGCCACGTCAGTCCATACTGCCGTTGCAACAACTTCATAAGGTAATAAAATATTTGGTGGTCCAAGGAAGGAGCCTCCGGGGTCCGTTTCCGGACCGCGGTCCGCCTGTTGGTGTGCTACTGAGAGGTGAATCTCATTTTTCGATACCATACGTCTGACACGCAGCCGAAAGAACAACCATTTCAAAAAGAATACTGGTCAATTCCGCTGATCGATTTTACAGTTGGTCCTTTTAGTCGTCTGAAATACATGTTAATGCATTCTTTCGAGAGGGTAGGATTAGGGAAGATACATTTTGCATCGACAACTTTCGCTTTTATTAACCAGGAAGTTCAAGACTAGTGCATAAAATAGTTTAACTTTAGCTAAGGAAATACCTAACAAAAACTGAAAGCGATTTTCTTTAGAAGAATTTTCAACGATCAATTCTTCGACAAGACTTCAAAAGAATGCAAATGAATTTTGACTCGAGTTAGACGAAGTTTTCTGCAAGTTAAATATTTACAAAACTGGAAAAAGAGTTTCCAACAAATTCGACTCGAGTTGAACAAATTCGAGTCGAGTTGAACAAATTCGATTGCTTGAATAGTAGAGTCCTTTGTATTCAACCGTTTTGGCAGTGTTAGTCAGATTTTGTCTTTTTGTTACAAGTGTCAAACATGCTGACAAAATATTGGCGGCGGTTGTCAACTCGTTAAATATTCAGAATGCATGAGACCTGTGGATTCCAGGAACTGGTAAGTGTGTCGATGAATCTTTAATTACTTATGTACCTATACTTGATTTAAAAGACCGCACTACATCCACTATTCATCTTAACCAAAGGGCAGGTGTTACTATAAACTAATTTCTATGTCTGTGGTCAACTGCTTAGACCCTTAGAAGTCCTGGCCAAAAACAACACTTTTGTAAGATCCTTACTCACTTTCACAAAATTAAAAATCAAAACCGTTGGCTAGATTACTTCGTTCGTGAACAAATGGCAACGCACTACTTCTTGTAGCAGAATTTCACTTTCCTTAGCCCATAAACCCAAATTCAGTTCGCATTCAAAAATACCTTCCGCTCTCGGTTAGCTGCCAAAATAAAACAATAAAAAAATCAGATCTTCATTCAAAAATAAACTACGCGCGGCGATAAATGCCGTTGACGGGCCTCAATAAAAATGAGCCTAAGAATGCGTACGCGTAGCCGTGTTATATCTGTCTTCTTGAAAACTGCAAAGACAAACAGTGCATGCACTTGTTAGACAGTTCGTCGGCCACACTAATCAACCAGACCTGGGATCTTGGCCACTAAGCCAATGAAGAAAATATGAACGAACAGTTAAATAACAAACAGACAGATGGTGGGGGCGAGCGAGATCGAGAGATCACCGCATAAACAATCAATATTCAAACAATCGACTTCAACTCTATTTTGTTATCGCGAACGCGGCCGCGCCGTTCTATCTCAAGAGCATTGACTTGGGTTGACGTTTTGTTCCCGTTTTGTTTTTTTTTTTTTTTTTGTTTATGCAAACAAACGTATAGCATTAGAAAGTAAGATAGGTAAATCACAGACCAATTGAATTGCACTTGCTTGGTGATCCAAGTATTTGATGCACCGTTAACATACACAAAAAGCACTGTTTTGCTGACAAAAATTTAATTCTCTTTAACTCACGGATTTTCGACAGACATAAATTATTGTACACACTTTGACAGTTAGGTTAAGACGTATCTTTTCGATAAAAATTTAAATGCGCGCAAAACGTAGCTACACTTTCAAACCGGCGTATGACAAGCAACTGTTTCGGTTCGAGTGTTTGCAGCAGGTAGACACGTTTGAATCGATTTTACTGTTGTGTTGCTGGAAGTTGAGTGGATTTACCAGCAACATGTTTACTATTGTGGCAAACACACACGCTGGCGGGCAAGAAGCATAGCAGCATGCGGCTGTCGACAGGCAATCGGCAAATAATGTGTTTCTTTTGAGTTGAAAAATGGAATGACTCTGGAACGTGGAGTGTGAGTAGTCAACAAACAACAAGTGGTGGAGTGGAAACTTCAAGTTAGGTTGGACCTGGAATTTTGGTGTGGCTGTAAAAGACACTGCGAAACTTTACTTGGTGGTTTCACTATGATCAATGACTATGGGCAAGTACATAATATTTGAAAGTTTAAATGTACAGATGGAACAAATCGAAGAAGTGCCAGTGGTAGTTATTTAAATAAAGTCACATTTGAATGCTTGTGATATTCACATTCACAATTTTCTGAAATACATTTTGATTTTCTAAATTTTAATTTATAAAGAAAGAACAATAGGGCTCGTGAAGTCTAATAATCAAGTTTGTTGCCATTACAGGAGGTGCTGGTGGATAGATGAAGGACTATTTCAGTAAGCACGTCGGTAACGGGAATACATCCACTTAAACCAACCAACCAAGCACTTCTACAGTGTTATAATCTAAAAACAAACGAACAGGATACACGGTTTGATCTCAGTGAGGAAAAAGATAACATTGCAACTTTTTTGTAACCAATATTTTTTATACCTATTCATCACCGATTATCAAATACCTCCGAAGGAGTTGCGAGTAGTTAGTTAGTTTAGTTTTAGTTTTTTAGACTATTTTTTATTTCATAAAATATAGTATAAACTCAAACAGAAAAATTTAATATCATAGTCTTTAGCGGTTTGGCCGAAGGCCGTCTACCAGACTGACATTTTAAATATTTGTAACAAAATTTATACCTATTTTTTGTACCTAATTTAACAAAATAATTTAAAAATTTTCAGCAATTATACAGTTTCGATAACGTAGGGCAAAAGTTGTATATCTATATAATGCGTCCCAACCTCTGTCGCCGTTGAATATGCTTATCGTTTCATTCAGCTCAAGTGTACGTACTCCAAAAATATTTAAACGAATTTCTGTTAAAATGGGGCATACTGCTACAAAGTGAAACACATCCTCACGTTCTTTCCGGTTACATATGGAACACAGTATAGGAAGGTCTGGGCGATGTGGAATGTAATTAAGTGGTAAAAGTTCCCCCCTTATTCTAAAGATAGTGGTCATCATATCGATGGATGCGCCATCCAAGAAATAAGTTTTGTCCCGTGGAAAGTAGCTCAGTCTGCTATAGTATGACCTGTGTTGAGATGCCAGTGCTTCACTTTCAAATTGGTTATATAATCTTTGACCTGTTTTCTTCAGTAGGGTATAAAACCCTGTCTTAAGAGATACTAACTGCTCATTGTGCGTAACAGACAGATTATACTCGCAAGCAGAGGCCAGCCTTTCCCACTCTTGCACACAAAATCCCTTGGTCGATATCATGTGCGATAAAACTATTTTAGGTAATCTGTGATCACTCATTGCCATAACTCTTAACACATAATCCAAGTGGAGTTTGAGTGTGTCCAGGAACAGGGGAGCTATACCTGTCTCCAAATGGAGCATGTAGATAGGCGAACTGCTCGGCAGTCTAAGTGTCCTTCTTATGAAGTAACGAAGAAACTTTTCTACCTCCTCGTATGGTCGGTATCCCCACACTTGCGCACCATAAAGAATAATGGAAGATGCAGTTGCGCGGAATATTTTCTGCTTCGCGCTGTGCGATATGTTTTTATTTTTGATGCAACTTCCCCAAACTGCACCGACTGCACGCTTTGCTTCTGCTAATTTCGATGTTAAGTGCCTCTTCATGTTTAGGTTTGATGCAATCAAAACACCTAAGTATTTATATTCGCGCACAACTTCAATTGGCGCACCCTGATACGTCCATTTTTCCCTTTGACAGTACCTCCCACCGCCATCCCTGAAAATCATCATCTTCGACTTTGCTAGGTTAAGAGACAAGTTCCAGGTTTTGCAGTATGTTTCTAGTTTGTTTATCATCAGCTGCGCACCTTCTATACTATCTGCTAGGAGAGCCATATCATCCGCAAATAACAGCGCAGGAATTTTCCGCTTATCTCTATTCCTCCTTTAATAGCTTCTATTATGTCGTTAAAATATAAGATGAACAGCAACGCGAGTATAATATAGAAAATCGAATGCTAGAAGTTAGCATACTTTCACTCTGAACTGGAAGCGGGCATCTGCTTAGAAGAATCTCCCAAATCTGAAAAGTTGTTCCTGATGTGTTAAAATAATACATGTGAGTAAGTAAGTAAGTAAATATTGTTTTCCATTTATTTCACTCGGAGACCAACTCATTGTGAAATCCTATAAAACAAGAAAACTGCTTCTTGTTTAATCCACAATTGGATTGGTAAAAACAAAATTTCCAAAAATAATATAGTTGCTGGCAGCTTCCTTGTACAAAATAAATAAATTAGATGCACTCTTGTACGAGTTTCTGGAGTTGAATCTGTCCTCAAATCGAAAAACGAAATTTTCTCTTTAGAATCACCAAAAGATTATTTCTTGCACTAATGGCCTAAGAACTTTTTTTTCGATTTAGAACTATTCCGGAAGCTTCTTTTGCTCCTTTTTGCCCATACGACATAATGTGGACCTAAACATTTTAACACGTTCGCGGTAAGGCTGCTCAATTTTGCCGTCTTTGCTGCGAAAAAGCGGAATATTCTGTCAAAGTCTATAACGCAAAGCGGCAACTGTCGTCAAGATTTTCATTGAATTAAAAAATGTATGCTGTTTTTTTTTTCGTTAATTTACTCCAGTCGGAGTTATGTTATGGTTATGATTTCAACTGTCTGCCAACGTGCTAAAAAAACTGCTCTAACTTATTTTTTTAAGGTTGTTTAATCCACCAGTTTTTTCAGTGTAGACTCAGACTCGAGTGTCGTTTCCATTTTTTCACTCCACTCAACGAGAGCACTAAAATGTTTCCAAATTTCCAAGGTCCAAGCGCCACACACAACCCACAACACAATTCAGTGGATAAAATGAGTCTTTCAAAAAGTAAACAAAGCAACTGAAAAATGTGAAGTATTTATTAGAAGGGTGACCGGTGACCGCTGCTAAATTCTGAAAAGTCACAAGAAAAAGGGTTAATGATATAAAAAAAAAAATGATCTTTTCTGAAGCTATTCTGCAAATTTTGAATTTTTGAACGATATTAAACAAACATTATTTGCTGGTTAAACACTTTAATAGTGTTGTGATTGGCAACTGCGTTACGTTTCAAATGTTTTTTTTTTTTTTGACATAGCTAGCAGAATTTGAAAAACTTTTTAAGTGCCTTCTACAACTAAAAAAGGCGTACTTAAATAAAAAAGCTCTCGAAAAAAGTGACCACATCGTTGATGCAATTTATCAGCCGTCAGGACTCATGAGACCTTTACTCACTCTTATGCATTCATCAGTGCGTGCAATAGTAGTGCAAAATGCAAATGTAAACCAAACAAATTTGAGTTACCCTTTCCAGTGGAAGAGTGCATGCTCGACTCCACTCAAATTCCAGTCCTGCGTTCTTCGAAGTTCTTCAGCGATAACGCAATGAATGCGGTAGACAAATAGCTCATGATAACTCGTCCGAAGATAGTTCCAGCACAGATAATAGTAGTAGATTAGACTATCTGTAAACAAATTCAGATTTATGAACTATACATTTTTACACAGAGGACAGAGCACAGAGCCCCGCTAAGCGCTAAGTGGCGCTGGTATTTACCTCCAGCTGATTATGTCGTTTCGAGTCAAAATAGATAAAAGACGTGATGTATGATGTGGCTGCACTATTGTACTGCTTGCGTTGTGTTGCTTTGTAAACAATGTGAAGAAAGTGTAAACATTCAGATTTATTTGGGAACGCATTTTGAAGGGGAGGTCGGTCCGTCCACTCGTCCAAGGGGTCTATCTGTCAGTGAATACTGGATGGTGATCCCAACGGAGATATGCTGGTAACTAAACAATTTTCATACCATGATATTCAAAAATAATACACATTGTCTCTCGCCTAACGCATGACTTGCCACTTGCCGTCTCCCATGCAGGCGATGGTTAGTTATTATTATGTGAAGTTCCGACGACTTTATTGCGTGTCTCGTTCAGACTTTCCAAGCGAAACTACTACTCAATTGACCCACTGACCCGTAACTGCCAATTTAAAAACCAGCAGCTACACAACGACGAAACACACACAGCTACCTGTCGGACAAATGCGCACCCATGTCGCATATCCTCGTGCTGTTGATCCTCAAACAAAAACAAACGTTGCACCTGCTCTGGCCATTAGTGGAAGGTGTCAAACGACAACCGTAGCTCTTCAGAGGTAATCATCTCCAGCGGCGGCGCGTTATTGTTGTTATTCAGTTTACAATAATGACTGAAACACACAGATGCCGATACGAACCAGTTTGTGGCTCGGAACTCGGATTCCAGGAAAACTTCCCTCTGATCTGAACCATTTATATTCGAAGGTACCTAATCCTCCCAATTAGAAGCGGATTTTCGGGTTTACCTATATCGAGATTGAGTATCTATTGCGTTTCTTGTGTCCGCCAGTTCTATTGTGTTTCGAGATTGTTTTTCAGAGATTCTGAGGCATCTTCGTATTGTTTGTTATTCTCACCTGAATGTGGATGATGAACCATGCCTTGCAGTCGCAGACCTCTGGATGCGTGGAGATAAAAGAAAGGAAGTCTATTACTTGTCGGAGAATAGGTTTCTTTGTGTGCACATTTTAACCTGTCAAACGATGTCAGGGAGGAGGGTATAAAGAAGTTTGTCGAATGTTTGAATTTTTATATAATAAACCGGATAGGTAGTTATTTTTTATTTTTTTTTTTTTTTTCTGTTGGACAGAATGGTTCCATTGAGGGATTTTGTAGTTTCGCCCTTTTTTTTGGAGTGGGTCTACGCATACATTTTCTGAGCGTGGGAGTGGCAGTACAAATCGTAGGGAGTTAATTATCGTGTTTTTGTAGTTCCACGAATGTGGTCACAAAGAAGGAGATCGTAAACGATAAGGGCCTGGGGGAAGCAGAGAGACACGATGCGTACATTAAGAGCCACCCAGACGCATTATGATTAGAAAAAGGGTAGGAGGTTTATCTCCTTTGCAATGGGGCACATAAGATCGAAATTGATCGTCATAATTAATCACAAATGATATAGCGACAAGGCTTTACTGTTGTTCGGATTTTTAAGTGATCAATGATAACCTTGGCAGTGAAAATGCATTTGAGGGGGAGTTTATTAATCCAAAGAGGTTTTCGAGGTAGAAAGTAACTACTCGTCTTTGTATTTGCTGTCAAATAAGTTGAATGAATGCCGTTTGGGGACAAGCAACAAATATGGAAATTGCTTAGAAGCACTGGGGTGTAGTGTGTGCTCTGGTAGCGGAGGACGTAGGACAAAGAAAAGGGGCAGCGTTATCTTTAAGAGGGTCCCAAAGAAATATTATGGTGTGACTGGGGAAAGTCACCTACATTAATTGGTAAAAGAGAAAAAGATCTGGACGCTTTTAGAATGCTGAGGTAGACTGAAAGAAACTCTTACAACTTAACATGTTTCTCTTCTTTAGTTTGGGTGGGGAAACACACCTACATTATCGGTATTCGTATTCAAATTTAATAATCACTTATGTAGGGAATAGGGAAAAAGATTTATCAGTCAGGGATTGCTGCAGATTCTGTAATAGGGCTGTCGAATCCACTTAAGGTTATACTGAATTATCTTTTGTGGCTATTATTTGAGAAAATACCAAAAGCTGTAGTTAAGGGTATATGCAATAAAAATTATTCCAATGGAAACCGCGGCGGCGATGGGTACAAAACGTGAGAAGAGGACTTTGAAGTACCTATACCTGTGTTTTACCGAAATAAGTGCAAATCTGTCCATGAGGTAATGTGCATTATGATTGTACTAGATTACCAATAAAACAACAAACTTCCATTAACCCACATTTCATTGTCACAATCACAAGAGACCCTGAATGATGTCCTTCTGAGGTTTCATATATTATCATTGTCAAAGCACAGACTCTGAAATATAATTCCCGTAAGAACCACAATTCGAAAAAAATTTTTATGTTATTAATTGCATTATTATGTAGAATGTGAATCGAACAGATCCCATGCACAACTTCTGTTTAACTAACATTTCCATCAGCTCTAATGAAAGGAAATTATTTAATGGAAAAACTGATATAGATTATAGATAGGTAATATGTTTTTGGAAAAATGTTTAGGAGTAAAAACAGAGGACTTCGCATATTCAATCTTATAATATAATTATTTTATTTTCAATATTTTATCTTTTCTGCTGTAAATTTAAATTAAACAAAAATTCGTAATCTTTTGACTACTGAAACAGTTGGAATTTTAATCCTTACAAAGGATTTGTTGCGATTTAATGAAGCGCATTGCTATGATCTTTATAGGTACCTAAAAGTAATGAAATCCTAAGATAAATATGTTCCAAATTCAAAAAGCGATAACATTTTGTCGAAAAAATAAACATAAGTTTTATGTAAAACACCTCAAAATTTTGTTTTATATTTCCGGTTTTGCATTTTTATTTCGGAAAAAAATGATTTTCAAATTTTTCATCTGGGAACACTGACTGTATCTCTCCAGTCTGTTAGAATTTTTCAGAATCTAAGAAAATATTAAATTAATTTCCTCTTCAAAATACAATATCGTTTTGAAAAAAAAAAAATGTCGTATTTAGTGAAAAGTAAAATTCTTTTCTCGGGATGAAGGGTTTCGAAGTCTATGATTCGAAATTTGTATACGTCATATATTAACTTTAAATGCATTAAATGGGACTTACCAGCTTAGTCCGCAGGAACTATAAATTGACTTCTTAAAGTCAAATAGTAACAAGGTTTTCCTATTTCTTCTATGTATTATTTAATATGATTTTGCATTTAAAAAATATGTAAAAAAAAAATTAAGAAAGATTAATAAGATTTTCTTCATTAAACCATTGAGAATTGTCTATGGAAATATTCATTCGTTTTAATCATATTTTATATATTAATTTTCCGCTCTGTGAAATCACAAGTAGATCATAGTCGCAAAAAGCCATCTTTTTCGGTAGGGGAGGCACGCCAACAGTGAGACAACTCCTACAGTGAGACACTCTGTTTATTTCCGTTTTCTGAAGTCTGAGATTTATTTTTAATTATGTTTTTACCTATGTTTAGTTACTGAAGACTGTTTTTAATATTAAAAACTTAATAAAAAAAAAAATGAATGTCTAGCAAAATATTTATTTATTCTTAATATTTATTTAAGTTACCTGTCTCACTGTTGGGTATCAGCTGTCTCACTGTATGTGCACGTGTCCCATCAGTGAGACAAAAGAGTTTTGTAGACTTTTTTTTCACCAATTCTGTTCCATAAACACAAATACTAAATTTGATATGCAAAAGTTAAGGTGAAACACGACGTAAATGGATACAGGATACATATTAGAATTTCAAAATATTTTGAAAACTTTTTAAGTTACAGTAATTTAAAAAAATATGTCTCACTGTTGGCGTGCCTCCCCTAGTATTATTAGAGTCCCGAAAGGCTTTCTCTATTTAAGGCGTCGTTAAAGCGTCTGGCTTATAATATAACGAGATAATTTAGTTTTTATTAGGATAGAGTCAGGTGATATGGCACTCTTTCAATATTTCCTACTTAACAATTTTATTGGGTTAGGGTCGAAACTCTGTCGAGGTAAAAATAATTTTTTTTTCAAAATTCTGCTTTTCCAAAATCTACGTTACAAAAATTCTGCTTTTCAAAATTCATCTTTCTAAAATTCTAACAGCAATTTTTTTAAAAATTTGCGAATTTAAAGAAAACTAATATTTTTCAACTTTGTCAACAAATTACATACAATATATTTCATATAAAGACCTTAATATTTTCCTTTATTGGATCCAATAACAAAACTCCTTTTACCTCTTGTTCTATAAAAAGTGAGTAGGTAGGTAGAATGTTTTACATAAATAATAAAAAAAGGTTTGGAAAATGTTAAAAAGCGCGCGCTTTTTTTGTTGTTTGCAGAATTTTGTAAAGCTAAATTTTGTAAGGCATAATTTGGAAAAGTAGAATTTTGTAAAACAGAATTATGGATGCAGAATTTTGAAAGCAGAATTTCGACCCGTTCCCATTTTATTTTAAAACAAAGACATCAAAATATCATTTAGTTTTACGTACATAAGTTCCTGGAGGGTGCAGTATTGACCTGATTTTCAGGTGAACATTTCTAGTTACAAACAAATAAAGAGTGTATCTTGTGTGCTCCTTTCCACTAACAGTTATTACTGCGTGTACGCATTTGGTAAATTTTTTCGTGCAAAAAAAAAAACAACATCGTTTGGGAGATATGGCACATCTAAGGTTTTGGGATATGTGACAACGGTCGCATATCTCCCGCCATTAGTTTTATATAAAGGTAGGTTTCAGAACTAAAAACAGATGAATGGATTCAATAATGTGCCAATTGTGGTCGTACGACTTGTGTATATATTTTTTAAATCGTTTTAACAGTTGTGGGATGAAAAACTCCAAGAAAACTTACGGTTCAGTATATAAACCAACTATGGTTGTCAAATCTATTTTTTAATGAACTTTTTTTAAACCTTACGATTTTAAAAATGTTATTTCTATTTGAACACACATCAAGTAGGGAGAACTGTCTGGCGGCTGCAAATCACAAACTGACAAAGCTAGTACCTAATAGCTCTCTCTCTAAATTTTAAAATGTTTCCTTCCATGTTTTCAGGAAGATGATGACAGTTGGGTTCTTAATGGTAACAATAAAATTGTACTTCCAGTAAAACACTACCTACCAGTGACCACTTTCAAGACCAATTTACTGACGACCGTTTGTTTATTCCGAATTTGTTAGCAATTTCCATAGAATATTTGTCAGTGCATTATATCTCCAGCCATTGCAAGTAAATATCGTCCCTCTCACCAGTACCATTTCGGTGAAAAAATATCTACCACCAGTAGCAGTTGATAACCTCACCAGTGTCACCATTGACCCCGTCATTGCCACTGGAAACCCCGCAGGCTTCCCGTCACCACAAACAGTCCGACGTCCAAGTATACCTAAATTAATTGACAGCACAGCTCCGACAAACTTACCAGCGACAATACATGTTTCCTCTAATGAGTATGTAACTCGGAATGAATTTATGACACTTTCCTCTGCTTCAATATCATGTCACAAAGAGTGCATACTTAATTTCCATTGAAATAGCCTTTATCTGATCCAACGCGCCGCAACATCTAACAGCAGTCGCTTTGCTTGTTTCCAACAAATTAGGTTCACTTGTTCATCTGTTTGTTCCACTCCAGAACTGTTGTTCTTTTACATCTTCTTCTCTGTCCGACTTGGGTGTTTGGTCAGTGGTCAGCGAAGAGCCGGAGACCCGCCGAATTTCTCACTACCGCACCACGCATAGTTGTACAATAAACGAAGAAACTTATTGAGGAAGATAATTAAAAGTTCATGTTTAACACGTTTGTCGGCGGCACCAAGTATACAAGCCACAAGCCCACAACCACACTATAGTTCTCCCTCTGTCTCAGCTCTAAGTCTCGTCCCGGTGTCAAATGGTTGGATAGGCTAATGGTCGACTTCCTAATAGATTTGTACCGCGCTTTTTAAACATTTGACTGTCTCTCTGTACATGAGTGTGTTGCTTTAACGTCGGTTAATTAGCATTATTTTTGGGTATTCGTATTTCGATGATAGCTATGTTGAGTGATTGTTCGAGGCTGATAAGGTTCAACGAGTTTCAGATATTTAATGACTTCGAAATGGGAATGTGATCCAGCTACAGCAAGTCGTCTAGGAAGGTCGACCGTCGACATGTTGAGTTTTTGGTGTTAATCATGCCAACAATTAGAATACATTACTGTAAGCCTGTTCTGTTCTGATGATCGCAAGCAATAATAAATCGTTTGGCGGCTTCGATACCGGCAATTATAGGAGACAAACATTCGCACAGTCGTTAACTCTTCAACTCTATTGATGACGATGAGAGGGTAGAGCTGAGTATTTTGTGAAAAGCATAAAGTTCTATGGAGCCATTTTGAGTTGAAGCATATTTTTGGACGATAGTTGAAGCCAGAGAAAGGACCTCATACTCAGCATGCCAGCCTAATATAATTCATCATATTTACTTCGAAAATTTTGTAGTTGGATTTTTCTGGACATGATCATTGAGCTGTACAAAATGTTGAAATCGGTTCAATGTCAGGTCTCTGCACTCCTTCCTTAAAGAAAGTTGATTCTTAATAGCTACCTTACCTCTGGTGGGGGTAGCAATCACAAAGAACATAATTTTTATCGATTGTAGCCGGATTAGCCTGAAATACAGACCGACAACTAAAAGAATAATTATTCAACCATTACAAGCCGTTAAGTGAAGGCAAGAGTGCTAACGTCGTGTTTTAATTCGGGAAGTAGTGAGCATCAATGACTAAAATGAGTGAAGTAGCAGATCAGACGAGAACCACGGAGGAGGTACATCGATTATGGACAAACTTCAAAAAGGATTGCTAGTCTCGACACACTATAATTATAGTATACAAGAAAGAGATTGGGTCGTTTTTTCTGGGTCGACTTCCAGCCTTACAATGGATATTTGTAAGGCCTTATGAAGACAGCTTCGCAACACGAGTCAAACTTTACGAAGGATTATTTTTACTAGTTTGAAAAAAAGTATTTTAAGATCAAAGATACCTTAAGGCGAAACTGGAGAACACAGGGAAAAAAGGTTCAGATTCTGGTCAAAAATCCAAATTTTGAATTTTTTAAATCGGTTGGATCGGATCGAAAATCGAAAAAAAACAATTATTTTTATGAAAGGTACAATTTTATTTCTTGGTAAAAATTTTATTTTTTTTTTAAACTATGCCAACCTTTTAGCACACCTATAAAAGTCAAAATAATAATTTTTTTTATGTATTCGGTGGGAAATCTTAAATGTTCATGAGCTGGGCAAAATTTCGAGTACCTACCTATTATACCTACATATCTAGGCCAAAAACCTAAATTTTTCTTATCAAAATTCCAGAAGAGACTTTATGAGAAAGTTCGGCAAAATGAATTAATCGGCCTTTCGACCGGAGCAACTGTGTTAGGGGTCGGCATGCAATAGTGAACATCGACTACTGGTAGAAAACGATCCTATCAACACTCACTCACATAACTGTGAACTGTCATTTCGAAAGCTGTCCTCTCATTCAAGATATTTTAAATGAACCTACTACAAAAAATGTAATTGAAAGTAGATATGGCAATGCGATACAAACAAAAAAAACATTATGGTAAAACTATACAATACGCCCCACTTTCAAGAAATCATTAATAAAAGACAAATAATAAAAGAAATTCACAAATCTTTTATTGCATACAAATAAAATGCTCTCATTTCTTGGCTTTGGCATTTGAAATTTTTATAAATTTGTTTAATTACTATTTTTTCTATTTTTTTTAAAAAATAGTTTAAGTGGGGCGTTTTGTAAATAGGTTGTTGGGTAAAAAGCCCCAATTTATTGACAAGACGTTGCATTGTCCGTCTTTTCTCTTTTCGGCAAAATTCATGTAACCAGCCCTGACACAGTGTAAACTGGATCCAATCTTCTAAAGAAGCGGTCTTATAATAATTTTCAGTACTTTTGATACACCTTTTACAATCTTCATCTGAAATTTCGTCTTTGGTTGTGTTTTTCAGACCATGATGCCCGCAGTGTAGTCCTTTTGTAATTCCACGGCATTTCTATTAAAAATAAGTATCGAAAGAAGTTCTAGTGACGATGTTTATCAAAGTATTGGGGAGGCGTTTTAGACTTACTCCACTAGGGCATCGAACAAGCTTAGCGTGAGTTATATAACCATACTGATGTACGTCCCAGACGCATGGGGCGTTTTGTATAGTTTTACCCTACCAAAATGTAGGCAAAATCAAAAATCGAAAACTTATCACTCAAGGTTAATCATGTCAATAATAAGAGCCCCCTCCATGACAGCTATACCAGTTTAGCTGTCCAACATAACTTCGCTCTTCAATCCTCTGCTTCGGCAATCACAGTAATCTCACTGATCATTTACCATCTCTGATCACCTCATTAGCCTTTGTGACCACCATTATGCGACGAACAGGACAGCCGGCCGTATCGCTCGGCTACCAAGTGATTTATGAATATAATCTTAACTGCTCTGTCAAGGCGAACACAAATGAGCATGAGCGTATTCAGCTGGAGTAAAATAATGGTATTGTGACTGCGCCATCATCATTTTTAACGTTCTTTTCAAACTGCATCCAGTTAAGGTTCAGTGTTCATCTAAGTCAATGTCATCACTTTCTTTGTTGGGCTGTTTGGGTTTCTTGTGCAATGCCACATTATAGTGTACTATACCCCTGCTTTTGGGCCTTGTCTGCTTGATGCATTAGCTTTGTTGTTTCTTTGTGTCTCTCTCTTATTACCACTTCAACTTTGACATGCGCATAACACCATAGCCAATAACACTGTAACCGGGGCCAGTGGAAGTTGTTTTAAGTTGAGAAATGTGTTAATTTGACAATTGATGGATTGGACATTACAATGTGATGCCTTTAAGCCATCTAACCACTTATCCTTCTTTACTGTACTGATTGGAAAGACAGTTGTTCATAGGCTTAATATAGGAGCACTATAATTCGAATAGAAGCACCATCAACGGGCTTTGTGCTGCTGTCAAACAAGTACATCATCCTGTATGATTAGGGCCCAAATTATTAAAAAAAAAAATGGTTACCAAATATAATTTATCAATTTAAAACAAGCAGGAAACTCATAAAAAGTGACACAGAAGATATTTTTAACGTCAAATAGGTTAGTTTTCGGTCGGTGCAGTGGCTAAGCAGTGGCTAAGTGTTGGACTACTAAGCGAGGGGTCCCAGGTTCGAATCCCGCAAAAACCAAAATTCTAACTCAGGGTTTTTTCACTGTGCCACCTCTCGCGAACTTCTGAAAAACATCCGAGAGTAAAACTGTCTTTGAAAAAGCTTCTCAATCAGCCGTTCGGCTTTGGAATCGGCATAAAATTGTAGATCCCTTCCATTCGTTCCAAAACGATTTGACAACTGAATGGATTTCATCACAAAAAAAATTTCCTGGCAGATGGAACAGTAAGGAAATGGAATATTTAAGTGGAATGATTTTTTTTAATAAGAATTTGATCGGAAAAAGTTGTTCGTACAAAATACAATAAAAAAATTGTTTTCTACAATATTAAAGATCATTTGCTTCTTTTTCCTTTGATAAACTAAGATTATAATTCATAAGCAACATTTTTAAAACATTTTAGGTGTTGAAAAAATGCAAAATAACATTTTTACGCTTTTCGGTTTACGCAAATACGTCACCAACGACACTTATTTTTCAGTACCTGTCAACTGTCACCTGCACTCCTTAGCATATAAAATCTATGCAAATCTCCAATAAAACTCAACTGTCACCCACGCTGGTAACGACTAACGATAACAACACTTTAATTATTTACTTGCCAAATGCCAATTCCCGGCTGAGTTTCATCTCACTCTCCGTGCTCGTGTCGCATTCTCTCATTCAAAATGCTAATTTCAACGATTAATAGCGAC
Source organism: Cheilosia vernalis (assembly GCA_949126925.1). Lineage (NCBI taxonomy): Eukaryota > Metazoa > Arthropoda > Insecta > Diptera > Syrphidae > Cheilosia > Cheilosia vernalis. The sequence continues at coordinate 49,323,718 of OX421360.1, forward strand.
GTTTATAATATTCGTTTGTGCAAAATATAATCGAATGGCACAGATCGATACCGGACAACAAGCCGATGACGACCTAGATGTGGCAACTGGCAACTCGTGACCCGGAGGTCATCATACACAAATGTTTTCTACTATTTCTGATTAGTGACACACTTTTTTAGAAGGTTCTTGTCAGATTGTCCGCCACACCTTGAAGTTGCGAGAACTCGTTCTCAATTTCCATCTTCGTTGTAGGTACAAGTAGAGATAATTGCGTAATCAATTTGACGTGAAAGCAATAGCAACGCGCTCATAATAAAACAAACTGAGGCATTCCTTCAGCGCGATCGAATTAACACGTGGATGTCAATTGACTGATGAATTTCATTTGCCGCCTGGGGGTCTTCGAGATTAACACTTTTCCGAGCGCTGTCAGTTCCTTGCATTAGAAAGGCGCTCGAGCACCATCACTTGGTGTGAGTTTCGCAAGGCTTTCCATCGTACTCGCTTGAAAGTATGATTTTACGCAACGCGGCATGTGTATAATTCTATGTAATTCGAGAAAAAAAATATCCATACTAAAACCTGGTTAAATGAAAAATTATGATTGATGTAATAAAATAAAATGTAGGTAAGCAACGCGTACACTATGTAACTGGTTGGCGAGTTATTTTGTGCCGCATTACTACGAGTTTGCCCATCAGGTTCGGTGTACTCCAACTCCATGAACATGGGCGCCTTCTTGGGGAAAAGTTTTCCCCATTTACCCCGAAGCTGGAGGTGTTGGTATTACTTGCGCGCATTTTCTTTTACGCGTGCTACTATGACAAAACTGTTGGAAAGCATAATTGCGATTGCGTAAAATAAAAACTCGTCGTCGACGACAAAAATCAGTCACTCACCTGCGGATTGTGTGTTCCGACTTTGGTTGTTGTTATACTTGTTTTTAATCGAAGCTTAGGCAGCTATAATAGGCCGACTTTATCATCCCTGAGTCTTGAGGCACGAACAGCTGCCAGTGAATGCTTAAAGCATTTGCGAGCTTCCCGCACGCTTAACACAGTTCCATAGGAAACGTACATTGATCTGCGCGGTTTTATTTGTGGCCACAAATAATTGCGCGCACAATTTTCTAATTAATTTCAAAAGCCGTTTATAGAGAAAGGACATGCCAGCGATGAAAGCGATATGCGCCTGATTAGTTGCGCATTAGCGCACCAATTACCCATTCTTGTGGAATGCAAACCAAGGTCAAACAGTCTCCACAAGACAATAGCCAACGAATTCAGCAGGTCATCCTCAATCCGCAAGCACACACTTCATCTGCTCATCGCATCTTTGCCATTCCAACCACACAGGCACACGTCTCCTCGCAAAGATGCATCTTCGTTGAACTCCATCACTTGCCAGAGGGGGGGCGCGTATACATTCATGAAAGCGAAAATCGATAAAAGAATCGTGATATGCCAATGGGACATTGCGCTGCCTCAACTCCAAGTCGTGCCTTTGCCACCATACAATGTGCGAGTGGAGCGCATCTGCAGCTGACCATGATGGTTCAAAGCCTTTGTTGTACTCTCTATGGCCTCTTATGTGTGTTACGCCATGGAGCTGTTACCGCGATGCATTTGTGATGATTATGTCAAATCTCCTTGAATGCGCTGCATCGAACTTAGCTATAGGAGGTGTGCGCTGATGCGATATTGTATTGCCGCATGTGCCAAAAGTTAAGTATTGGACAAGCACCATCAGCTCAAAGCTCACAACTCCAAATCAATCAATAATCCTTTCCGTGACAGTGGATATGTACGCGTCGTTCATCATTATCAGTACACGTCGATCTGACATAAACCCGCTAAGCGTGTCTGAATACGAGATAAGCCCAACTAATGGCCAATGGCTTATAGCGGACTTTGAATTGTTTATTTTTTTTAATTCACAGAAATTTCTTGTTACATTTGCCGGCCCCGGAAGCTGTCCGTGGAGCAACCAATTCGAACTACATTTCCTTTTGGCACACACACGGACCGAAAGTCTATCGATAGTCAAATGGGTTTTTGCGTGATTAGCTGATTTGTTGCCCGGCGAGTGTGTTCGATTGGCCAGGAACAAGTTAACTAGGTGAAGATAACTTTCTCTCGCATGAGTGTGTAAGAGGTGTTGTGCAGCCCAAAATTGGCCAACGAAAGGAAATTTTCACTTTTCAGACAAATTTTTGTCCGCGTGCTCCGTTTCATGCACGCGATTGACAAAAACCAACAAAACTAACGCCTTGTACATAGTTGCGGTAGTAACACCTTCTTGTGACCAAACGGGGAAGTCTGGAAATGCTATAACTTTCACGACGCACAATATAGTCCCGAAAAGTATTCGTATTCAGCTGTTAAGTGTGGGAGGTTAATATACACACGAGCTCTGTGTCCCCCAGACAGACTAATCGTGACGTCAGGTAACTGAACTCGCAATCGACCTGCGAAGGCGTTGCACATTTTGTTGCATGAAAGACCATCCCAGTCACAGAGGCATAAATTGCGATATTTGAATTGCGTAACCAACCAATTTGTGCCCAAGACAAAAGAGGCAATTGCGCATGGAAATTATTAATTTTCATTTTAAGAAATGTAGGACAATACTTGAATGCAAATGAATTGAGTGCTAGAAGCCAGGGTAATAGAGTAGATATTTAGGTCATCGATTGTGGGGAGGCCAACGAATAGTTGACACATCAAGACGTAGGAAACAATTTGTACAATGAAATGATATCAGAGAGGGAGATGGGACTGATTGAAATCGCTGCACAAATTGATCGAGCAACTGCTTTAAATAAAATTCAAATTAATTGGGGTTTTTGGGCTTTTATTTGGAACCAATTTTCGACAGTACCACAGTCTTTTTATCTAGAGTAGTTGCGAAAGAATGCAATTATTTAGGAATGCACACTTTGAAGTCCGCATTCAAGGATTTGTGATATGTGATGTTGTTGGACTACACAAAAAAGACCGCGATGACGTCACAGTACCCAGCAACCAACAAGCTCCATAATACCTTCCCGCACATTGGCATGACAGCTTAAATCAATGACTTGATGATGTTCACTTCGAAGGATTGCTATCACCAATTATTTTGAACTTGGTCAACCGATTTAAATCATATTATCGCAATCATTCGCAATCTTATCATTTGCGTATGCGTAGTCCATAACAATCATTGGCAGTTGTTTGATTTTTTTTTATGTGTAAACATCTAAGCGTGCCTTGTTGGAATCTGGTGGAGTAATTCCACACATTTAACTTGCGGGGACGGAAATGCTTTTGTGTTTTATCATTGCATACATTTATGGGCTGGGGCATACCTATTAATTTAGCTTTTTGTTGATAAAGCATGTTTTTCATATAATAATGATAGTCTCGCATTTCTTCCCTGTGACGGACATCTCGAGGAAATTCGGTGCCAAATCTTTCGTGAATTACCAGGCACGCAGAAATCACAGCTGGACAGCAACTAACAAAAATGTCGTAGACCAGCACCTCTACAATATGCAATGCAAGCCGAATCATTGGCGATATTTCACAGCCATTTCCAATGTCTGCGGAGCTTTTCAATTATTTTACAATTATTTATTTCAATACTCTTTAAATCCTTAAATTGTTTTCCAACCATTTTAATTATTTTCCATAATTTCAATACACCTCCAACCATTTCAATACTTTTTCAACCATTCGCAATCTTTTTTAGGATAATTTTGAATTTCTTACAGTCATTTTCTCGAATGTTAATCATTTGCAACAAATAGTTAAATTTTTTTGTTTAATTCATTTTGTTTGAGTCCAACCATTTGCATATGAACTATACCTACTATTCACACGACTGATACAAATTTGGTTATCCCAAATCACCTTCAAAAGGCTGAATTTTGAAGGCGTAATATATCTGTGCAGATGCTCAATTGTTAGTGTAAGCGAGTAGTCCAAGGTTCGATCACCGGAAAACATAAATAAAAACAGATTCTAGACTGCACCATCTTTCGCAAAATTCTGACAAATTTGTGAGGGTATGAATAACCACTCTGAGAAAAGCGTTTCCATTCGTTGCAAAATAAAACCCTGCTTCAAACAAATAGTTAGAATAGCAAACTCTATATTAATAACTATTTTATTATTTAATATTGGTCTTCAGGGCAGCAATGTCAGATTAAGGATTTTTTCCGTTTTTTTTTTTGTGTTTTTTGACCCCAAAGGGAAAAAGGGAAAACAAACCAAAAAAATGTGAATAATAGTCACCACAAAAACTTTCACGTTTCAATACCAAAACTTATTTTTACATCGTTCACAAAACAGACACGATGAATTCAATAAAGGATACATCTGCTTAATGCAATAATTGAACTAACGCTCAGAACACTATTTTATTTCGAAACTATATATATTGCAAATATTGCTATAATATTTTTGAAGTTAATTTGGTTAATGAAAGTAATTTTTTACCGATCGAAGATCTTTACTTAGGTCCTTTTTTAAATGATTATGCTTATATCAAAACGATCTGCAATCAGTGAACTTTAAAGAAATATGCAGGAATTTTTTGATAGCAGCTTGTGAAGAAATTTTGAAGCGATTCAATTTTTTTAAAGACGACAAAGTTTTTAAGTTCCTCGAAATTATTAATTCAATAACTTTGAAAGCTAAAAGTATTTTTGCTAATTCCGCTTTGCAAGCATTTTCCTCATTTATTTACTCAATCTGGGCTAAATGATCCAGACATGGAATATAGGTCACTAAGAAACATTGACATATATCAGCTAAACCCTCGGAAAACATCCAAGAATTTTGAATTGATAAACATATTACAAATGAAATTGGATATGGATTATAGATTCCCAAATATCAAAAAATTGCTTTCATATATTTTATGTCTTCCATACAGTGGACCAAGCACTGAGAGAGCTTTTTCAGCAACCAACTTAAATAAAAATAAATTAAGAGATAAACTTGAAAATCGAACACTTTGCGGAAATTGTTGATGAAAGAAAACAATTATAATGGAATCAGAAATAGACAGAGAATGTTTGCGATTACATACAAGTAGTTTGTACAAAGATGACCTAGGATTAGTCTAGTCTAATCTAATGAGTCTAGGCTCATTCTATGTAGGATGAATACATTTTTTGTTATGTTTTGTTTTTGGGGAACAAAAACAAAGGATACAAAATGGGAAAAACCAGTATCAAAAAAGAGAAAAAAATATGACATGCAATGCTGCTTCAGGGTGTCAGACTTAAAAAAAAAACTGCACAAGTCTAAAAAGTTGCCTCATGTAACACCACAGATTACTGCCTTTCTGATCTATAAATGTCAAAATCTACACCTACGCATGTCAGCACACAAACAAGTTGACATAAATTCAGTTGACGGATCATAGCCTTTTTTATTTTACTTTTTTATGCGGCTATGTTATATCTTGTATATGTGAACATTTTTGAAACGGAAATATCATTTCTCTATAAGAGCTACCAAGACACGTAGGTACACAATTCACCATAATATGTTTCTACCCAAATGGAACAATGGAAGTTCTAGTATCAAAACGCAAGTCACATCCCTTTTCTTTTGCGAAGTTAAAGACACTTCTATCATCGAATTTGTGATATTTGACAACCCATAAGAGATTTCACACTCCTTCTCTTGCCGCGGGCTTTAGCTTACAAAAAAAAAAAAAAAAAAAAAAACAGACACACCACACCCACTGAAGCCAGCCACAGTATGACACATACGGAGAATGGAGGAGTATCGGACTCGGACTAATGAGTCGTCTGGAGTGCAACAACTTCTGTTCGCTTTTTTTCTTTTCTCTCCAATACGTACTAGTAAGTATACCTAACCTACTCAAACAATAAGTTAATCGTGACAATCTTCCTATCGCGTTGCGGTTGCGTAAACGCAAAAGATGCCGGCAATTGTTCGCCATACACATCTCATACACATAAGATCGCGTGCTCCTAATGCCATCTGGGATCTTTCATTACGTAATTAAGTGCTGTCGAGGTGCATTTTATTTCTTGCCTTATTAATCGAGTTGCTATTGTGTCACCAGGAGGAAGACAACAAAGCAGAATGAGCTATATTGTGTGTTGGTGTTGGCGGTAACTACACATAATTGCAATTGCAGCTAATTGAGACTGACGTTGATTACGTTGTGTACAACATTAACATTGTCATGGTAAGTTTGTGATAAAGTATATGTAGGAAACGGTCCAGATTGCATTTAGCAATTTGTGTGATCAGAAGGCTCGTTTTAAGTGATTCAGTCTACTGAATTGGAACGAGGTGACTACTTCTCTCATGTGAATAAAAAATCTTGACGGGACTAAACTTTAGAAATTCTTCCAGTTATAATTATTCCTGCAGCTTTCTTGGGAATACAAAGTGTTTGACAACTTTTGGTAAAATAAAAGTAAAGGTTTTTGGATTTTTTAAGCGCTCTTTTAAAGATTTCCTATTAAATCTAGGAATTTTGGTTTTCATTCGCATTGAGTTCGCCGGCAACGTTCATCTGAGAATCGCAGATGAAAGATTTTTTTTTTCAAATAATATAGGTATACCTATAAATAATATACGTTACGGCGAAGCCCGTTGGAAGAGTTTATGCGATTCACAAAAATCACCCGAAAGAAGAAAATACGAAGACACCTAGAAAATTCTGCGACTATATTCAAAAAAGTTATGTAAACCACCTTGGGGAAGATATGATAATTTACGGGAGTCAATTATTTGTCTTCGATGGTTGAGATTAAGCGAAATACGCTCTTCCTGCTTGACACACTTTTATTTGTTATATCAAGTGAACAATTTTGAGTTCAAACTATTTTTTCTGGTAAAGCTGGATACGAGAAATTATCAAAGCTTAAAACCAAAAAGATTCGTCACAGATATTTAACCAAAAATACATTTTATTATAAATTGTCAGCTTTCAAATTGACAGTGCTCAAAAAAAAAAACACACACTCGTGTCAGCTTTCTCGGTATATCGTCATTGTCCACCTCCATTTTAGGAAGACCCACTCAGTTTGTACCATTAAATAGGAAGATATGGTCGATGAACAATTAATCTCACAGCTGAGTAGTGCGAGATGGGTTCTGCGACATTGAATAGTGGTGTCCAACGCATTTCCATCGAAAATTAGGTGGACGACTGGCTCGAACGAAACTTTCTCGTTCATCAAAAGTTTGGCTTGTTGTTTTCTTATTATAGGAACAGTTGGGTTATAAAATATGTGACTTTAATTAGCGAAAATGCTTTAAAAAATTAAAGTTTTTAAATCAAAAAATGGCCGAATACTGCCGAAGACCAAAATATTTACATCTGGTTTTAGTTTGACGTTTGCGATGAATCCTATTTAAGTTAATAATAGCCGGCTCGCGAGTGGGTGTCACTATGGTTTGTTTAGTGAACCACAGGGTGGCAGCAAAATTAACAAACAATTGTCGCAAGTTCTAGTTAGAGAGTTGTAATTGTAAGCCTCCTGGATAGGGATGCCAGATTAAAAAATACGAAAAGGGGGACAACGTGAGTTTTCTAGGGAGGACAAGTGTTAAAAAAGGGGGACAAATATTTTTTTTTTATTATTGATCACCAGAGTCCAAAAAATATGAAATAAAAATAGCTTTGAAAGTTTTCTTGCACGTCAAATGGATGTGTTCACAAAGAATCTTGTTAAAAATATAAAAGAAAGTATTTTAAAAATTTTCAATTGAATGTTTTCTTTTATTGAATTTTGACTTATTAAGGGGGACAGTAGTTTGTGTTAGGGGGGACAAACAGCATTTTTGTATGAAAATGGGGGACTGTCCCCCCTAAAGGGGGGCGTATGGCATCCCTATTCCTGGACTATTTTAAAACAAAGCCAAGTGTAGCAGGAGTTTATGTTTCCTATTCTGTTAGGGCATGCCTTTATTTTTTACTGGAATAAATTAGTGACGCTGACTAAGGTGTCCATGACTGGAAGTAGGGTTCATGGTAGACCGATATCTTTACATATTATGCATACCTATGTATGTACTTGTACATATTATCCAAATGGAAAATTGTGTTTTCGAGATATGATCTGTTTCTAAAATTAGCGTTTTCGGTGATTCGAATTGAAAACATTTTCGAAACATCAATATTACTCTAACTATGCATTTTAGTCAAAATGTTGTGTACAGTATTCGCGTCAACTAAGGAAATTTAAATTTAAAAAAAATACTTTTTTCAAAAATCAGTTGCACGATAATAATGAGAAAAATTGATTGATCTATTTAGTTAGAAATGGCCATATTACCTTAGAAATGAATGTTTGTTAAAATCGTATGGACCATTTTCGAGATATGCCCAGATTTCAAAAGTACCGTTATTCGATTTTGTAGCCAAAATCTTGGTATTCAGTCATGGTAACATCATCTAAGTAAGCTCAAATATCAAATTTGGTTGAAATCGTTAGAGCCGTTTTCAAACAAATTTTATATGGGAACTACGGCTTCATAATATTGAGGTTATGTTGCGAAAAAAACAAAACTGCCCCGAACTATAAGCAACCAAACTCCAAGTCATAGGTTAAATTAGGTTAGGTGAAGTGGCTGTCGGCTAGCCTCTTTTTAAGTCCAAGTCGCAGGTTTGAACCAAACCCGGGCAGCAGTATATTCTGTGACCTCGGGACATACGGCAGACAGAAAGCCGGACAGAATTTTGAGACCCACTTTTTTGAGTTCCTCTTTCATCCTAATGTCAGAATTGATTGATATCTCCAGTTCGAAATTTTGTACGAATACAATATCTTTATCTTTCTACGTCAATGAGAAAGTTAAAAAGTGTGGCGAATAAAAAAACCAGTCGGGTAAAAACAAATTCTGTCAAGTTGCCTTACCTACTTAAGAAGTTAACCCAATGACCCCTCAAAGTTGTGCTCGATATTCGAAGACCATGTTAAAAACCCTGGACCATATTCCTTTTCGTATTTGACTTTCCAACATTTAACTGACCATTGCCAAATCGGTTAGCTCATATTCGCTATACAACCTTTCAAATGCACGCAACGGTTTCCTAAGAGTCACGTAATTAGCACCAAGTAATTTACACTGTTGAACAGTAGGTATAGGTTTCCCAAAGTATCTCCGCTGCTCATCTCGTTCATTGTGCTGCCAATTAGTGAAATTGCTTAGCTGCAACTACCACTTACCTAAACACTTTCGATGCGCAAGTCAACAGTTTTGACTTCTGCAAACATTGCAACGTACCTATTATGGCCAAACGCCACCCAAAGGTCAGACAAGAAAGTGATGACACTGCATCCACTGGCCCTGTTGATCTCGGCGTAAAGGCGATGCTATTATACTATCCCTACTATAATCTCGATACCTACTCCTCAACCGGGGCCATGGTCAGTTTTTTGTCGATTGTTTTCATGAATCACTCGACAGCATAGCCCGCACGGAGCACAATGGCCATCGCTTTCTTCTTTGGAAGCCGAAGCTGAATAGTGTGGACGAGCAGGTGGGTCAGTGATCTGTGAACCGATGATTGAGTGTACCTATAGCCGCTAAGATGTGTCTTGTTGAGTCATCTCATTCAAATTGTATGCCCGCATGTATTCACCAGAAGAAGCGCGCACACTGACCTTTGGTGCAGTACCAGTGGCGCATGGTCACTCCGTTGATGGGGTTATAAGTGGCGCTAAAATGAAATGTGATAGCTGGCCCGTTGAGTACCCGTACTTTCCCTTTCTGTGATGGATAAAAGTGAAAACCCATTCGACTCTTGAAATTCAACAGATATTTATCAGCATTTGCAGTGAGATACTTTACAGTTTTCCCAAGTAGCCTGAGAATATTTTTGCAGTACCATAACTAATCCGAATCTGGAGCAAACGGAAAACCATAAAGTTGTTTTCGCAGATATAAAGCATTTTGCATGCGGTTTATTCGTGCGTAATTTTCCGTTTCCTCCTTTTTGTCATTAGGCCACCATACAAGAGTATCTATGTGGTGCTGCGCTGCGACTTGAGGCAGACCTCACTTACAAGTGGTTTTTCTGATGCACACTTAATGCGAACAAAACAATAAAAAAAAAAAAAAACTTTCAGCCGCGGGATTTATAGGGAAATCATTGGGAGTTATGACTCACCTACATTTGTCTGATGGATGAGATTTCTGTTTCTGTATATCTGCGGTTGTGGCACAGTTTCACTCTCTGCAAAATGAGACGATGATGAGTGCCGCGAGATGCCACAGAGATTGATTGTCATATGGAAATCATAGAACGGTGGTGATGGGAATGGGAAGTTCGCCCGGTTTTTGTGTTGCTTTATGTCAGTTAGTATAACGAGTTTTTGTGTGCTCTGTCAGAAGGAGGTGAATAGGTTATTGTGAGTGAGTATTTAAGATAGACTCGTTTCTAATTCTCTGCTATACTTGACGCAAGTATAAATATGTAGCCCCACTTGTGAGTCGTAACCATTGTACCTGTAGGACTTTAACGATTCTTTATTATACGTGTCTCGACTTTTAGTTTTTCTGCTTATTCAAGTCTTCATAAAAGTTCATACTAAATCTGATCACCGCTCGCTGGAAATCGTAAGTGGAAAATACATTGCTAGCCAAGCAAATGCTTTTGGCATGATGTCATAATCTGTCAAATGAAATTTTATTTACTCTTACAAATAATGAATTGCCAATAATATAAAGTAGTTTCGTTACTTGCTAAGAAAATAATCCACTGTTTAAAATCTGACATTAAACAATTTTTGAATGAAAAGCTTGAAAAATAATTTGTGGGATGATTTTCTTGCATTGACTCGGTTTCAAGCATGGGACCATTCACACATCAAGAAGAAATTTTAGCCATTACCTAGCAAATTATTGGTACTGTATTAAAAATAGTGGGCCTTAACAATAAACATTTTTAATTTCGACTTTAAGTGGCCATATTTTCCACGCAAATTTTGCAACTGTGAACTTCCGTAAATTTGAGGTCGAGACTTAAATTTGTTATTAGTACGGCGTAGTATTACTCTGACTCCTGCGCAGGGAAGCCTCAAATGTAGTCCCATCAAAACATAGAGAGACGCACTGTGAGCTCAGAGGTGATGTCTATAATTGGTTTGATTCATGTCTCTCAGGCCGAACAGAACAAGTAAAACTAAGTGAACATTTCAGTAATGCGCTGCAATTAAATGTTGGCGTACCTCAAGGTTCAGTCTTGGGACCAAAATTTGTTTATGATCTACATTAACTCTTTATTCAAAAAGAATTTTAGTAACAATCTAACAGCATTCGCATATGACATAGCATTCACATATGTCACCAATACTGTATTCGATTCAGTTATTAGTCTCCAACAGGACTTGCAATGGCTTTCAAAGCATAAATTCCTATTCCTTAGCCAATATAGAATTTGTTTGAATCTTTTAAATATTTGGGAGTGAGGATAGACAAAAAATTGAACTGGAGGGTATTACAAGCGAACTGAGAATTTATTTGATGGCGGTTATACGAAAACCAATTTGTTCTAAAAAGCTTCTCACAACAATATAGGTACTATGGACTATAGTTCCATCGAAAATGCAGTACGGTTAAGTCAGCTGGGGAGGGACGTACGACAATGCCCCTGATTTTTTGTATAGAAAATATTGAAAATTGTTTATGCAATTGTGTCGGGATGGCTTTTCGAATGGAAAAATGAAAAATTCTATGTGGAAAACTCGGGAAAAACGTGAAAGATTTGAAGATTTCGGCGAAATTTTGCCTTTCATCGCGTGATTTGATAGGTGGAAAATTCGTTATGAAGCTTGGAAAATTTCGTCCCTAACCATTTGTCGAAGCTCCTCGACTCAACGAAGCAAAATAATAATGTTGTTTGAAAAAAATTTAATTTTAACGCCTATCAAAGCAGGCTGGGGTGCTCTAGTATACTATACATTGATAGCCAAATTTATACGAACGAAAAGAGATGAATATATATTAATATAAACGAATTAACAGTGTGTCCATGTCCAGGTCCACCTATTATTAAACACAAGGTACACCTCCTGAGGGTTGTACAAGCTTAAATGTACGATCTAAACGTTTTCAAAAACACTGCCACTATTTATACTACATGCAAATTCGAATTGTCATTTGAGTGAGGACAAATTGAGTAAATTACCCAAAACTCCCCTTCCTCGCAAGTTGCCAACAAAAAGATTCCTTATACCAGGAAGAGTAACTGTATACTTGTAAAAGTCGCCCTTCGCATTTAAAAAAAGTTGTAGACCGACCAAATAAACAAGCAATTAAATAAATGAATGCAAATGTATACAAGGAATAAGTGAATTTCATATTGACGTACAATAAAAAAAAACCGTTGCACTTATAACAAACTCTAGTCTCGATCCTAAATTTTCGAAAGCTGAAAATTGCAAAACATGTATATGGAATTAAAAGTCGAAACTAAAAACCGAAATAGTTTCATATATCATTAAAATTGTGTATTTGATAAGGAAATATTTGTTACCCTTTCCAATTTTTTCTAAACACCTTACAATAAGATAGGTACGAGACAAATATCAACAGTTTTCGTGATTTAAAATAAAGTAAATTATTTAAATAGCTATGAGACTTATTTCCCAACAAAATAAAATGAAAATTAAATCAAATTAAAAAGAAAACAAATAAATAAAATATATTGCACTACTAAAAATGTTCCATTTGTTGTTCTGAAAGGTAGAAACATTTTTTTTTTGTATTTTGGTTTATGTGAACTACCCAAAATCTGAGGTCCCTAGGGTAATATTAACAAAGTTCTCTCAATGATTACAATTCGATTCATTGATACAGCATCGTTGACTGAATGGTCTCAGTCTCGGTATATATAATGTTTCTCTTGTTTTTTTAAGTCCCTAAACAACAAATGATTATATTTACCAAAGGCAGTTATACTGACATAGGCCAGGAATAATATTCCCAAGCTCTTCGCATATAAGAACTTTTTAGAAATAAGGCCCTGTGCTCAGCTTTCTTAATAGTTATAACAATTGCCTTATGGAATGTATTTTTTAATTCCGTATAGGTAGGTATTAGGTACTTCTTCTTTCCAAGGCGACACTTAGGAATTTTTAATTTTATTTGGCAAGTATCTATACCTTTTTTTACTCGCCACTAACAGCTTAATGGTAACTCCATATTTTAATTTAATTTGTTTCATTTATTAATTTATGTATTTAATAACAACTATGCCTTTGTTACACTTCCCAATAAAATCATCCATCAATTTAAAAACTGAATTGCGCAAAAACCAACTCCATATACAGATCATCAATTTCAACAATGAACGAACGTATGAATGCAGTGAACACACAATGACTTTCATAATTGAGATTCAATACGAGATCTTAATTAAAAACGCCATGAAGTGACGACAACGACGCCGATGTAATGCTCTGCCAGCTACCTACTTCCGCAGATGGCAGGAAGCGTTTTGTTAATTGCCCACAACTATAAATAAAATAAATCACTATATTGGCGCATTCACCATTTAAGGTGCGAGCCATGACTGAGGACTGATGCCGTGCGTAGACATCATGAGATTTATTATATTTTCAACTTATTCGTGCGGACGATCGCTTTTGAAAACCGAATGAAAAACTTTACCAAATTTGGCTGGAATAGGGTCAACAGCTTTTTTTGTTGAATCGAATCAAAATTCCCCCTTCGGAGTTGCAGTATCTTCTTTGTTTTCTCGGTGATTATTTGACTAACGTCATCCAGCTTATGGTTGATTAGCTGCCAAAGAACCTGCTGGAAGAAATTTAGAAAATATGTGCTGGACCCTAAAACTCATTAAGGAAATGTCATTAATAGAATTCATTATTTACACATTCTATACCCTTTTGTGATGTGTCTTTAACAAAACAAAACAAATGTTTGAGAGTATTAAGGTATTGCACCCGAAAGGGAGCAATTAATCACTTTTGTTTATATTTATTACACTGGAAGCTAGTACTCAATTAGCCCAACAGCATGACGGCCACCCAAACTACGAATTAATTTATCAACTCGAACCGATGGATTTTTGTGTTGTTTGTTATTTGCTATGCAATTAAATGCGGCACCCAATTATTATTTTGCATAATTACAGGAATGGTTTAATGGACGGACATTAGAGGTATATCCGTTGGGGTTGTTGGCAGGCTGGGGCAACGTTTTAATAATTACTATTCACAAATTTATGTAGATGACAGGTTTTTGTAAATTGGTATTTAATTTCGAGTAGCTTATACACGGTTGTATGTGGTGAGATTGTGATCTCCTGAGAATGTTTGGAAATAATTTGATAAACGATGTAGCACTAGCAACAATAGCTTAATAAGTGAGGGGCTTGAAAGTTCTTAAAAGAACATAGAATAGCTTGCGAATTTCAAGGCTGTGAAAATAAAACTTTGAACACTACCGATGGGAGGCAGGGGTGGAAAATTAAGTGTGCAAATGTGCAGTAAGCCAATCTTCGTTCCGATCGTAGTTTTTTCAGCTGAATTGTATTTCTCACTTTTTCGTTTACGTAATAGGAGAAAGATATCGTTGTCGTACAAAATTTCAAATGATTTCGGGATTTTTAATAATTTGATTTAATATCACGTTTCACGTCCATCTATGTCAGTGGTGGAAGCCCCCGAAGTGATCCGCGAAAGTCTGACAAACATCCGAGTATAACTGCGTGAAAGATCTTCGCAAATGGAAGTTTTGGACTCGGCATAAATTTGTAGATATTTTCTATTGGTTCCAAAAATTAAAAACTCACACAAAATGAAGCTTAACCTACGATCCCTCCCTACGGACCTCTTGAACCAACTATTTATTTATATTAATATTTCTACCTTTTATTTAAGGTTTTTTTTTATCGACAAGGCTAAAAATTAAATATTTTCCACGATAAAATTAAATATTGGTCCTTAGAAAGAGAAAAAAACAAAATTCGGCTCTAAATTCCTCTTTTGGTAGTGAACGCTAAATCCCACCAATCTTATCATACAAATGAAATAAATTTAACAAGAGTCAACTTTTGCTAGACAAGAATATAACCAATTTTATTGTTTGGCAAAAAGCGATAGCTTCAAGTTGTCATTGAACAAAATGACTGAAAATGTTTAGGATTTGACAGATTATAACCAAGGAAATTTTTGAAAAAGGAAACAATTTTGTGGTTGGTTATATTTACTGTTAGTTCTTAATACACTTTAGACATTCAGAAAAATTCATTATGCATGCTCATAAAGCACTTAGTTCCCAAAGTAATTATTACTTTACTTTACCAATTTAGTTAACAATGAACTTGGAACTCACCGCAATGGGAACTTTAAGTAATTGGACTTGACAGATGCCACTTTAGATTCGACTTAGTCAGCGGTGACTCTTAATCTCCATTGTAACTTAAAAGCTACGATGTAACACGTTTTTCAACCCTGATAGGAGGCACTAATTATTCATAAACAATGACTACGTCTAGGCCACAAATAAACAAATTAAATGTGGGCTGATTGTGAAGCGTAGGTATTCTGATATATTTTTGATGGAAACAACATAAATGCTACTTCCCTAAGCCTATAAGCAAAGAAACACGCACCACAGTTTAATTTTCATAGAGTCTTAAAAGCGACATTTTGTCGGAAAAGGTTTGTTTCCCAATCAACAAATAAAACAGCGACATCTGGTAGAAAAATGTACGAAATAGGTCTTAGAACTAATATGAATGCCAACAAAAAAGTGTACGCTTCAAAGTGAAACTAGCTTCGAACAAGTGTGTCATTTCTTAGTATCTAATAAAACTTAATTTCTTCTTTTATTAAACAACACTTTATTAGTTAAATCTACAACAAGAGAAAGTATCTTAAAGTTTAACGATTCCACTATGCAAAGTTTGAAGAACTTTAAACAAAAAACGTTGAACAAGTGAGGCATTAAATTAGTTTGTGGAATCTAATGTAACGAAGGCATCACTGACCACAAGTTCAGAATTTATTTCTTTAAAAAAAAAAAAAAAAAAATACGAGACAGGTTTCATTTTATGGCAGAATGGCTTCAATTTAAATGGAAATGAAAGTGAACAACGCGAATGTGTTACAATTGGCTGTATGTACGACTGTTGAATGGATTTTGTTTAGGAAATTAATTTTTAGACATTTTCCAAGAGAGTTGGTTATAATAGTTTGAGGCTTTGGCGTGAAAAAATCGAAAGTTTTTCTTTTCAGAATGGACCGTGCATACAAGAGTAAAATCTCGTGCCATATTTAAATGCCACATAGATTGGTCCAAGAGTGCCTCATACCTACCATACAAATACGCATTATTTGAAAAAAAAAAAAAATATCCTTCCACCAATTGCATGTAAGTAAAACTCAATAGCCTCTAAATTAAAAAATTTGTTTAATGGTTATCTTAATGAAGGTTTTTTTTTTTACTCGTATTCAAACTTTAAACGTCGTTTTGTCGAAACTAGTTTTTTGTCGTTTAGATAACTCCAATACTGAGGTGACGAATATGTTACCTTCTTTAATTTTTTTTTCATATACACCTGTTTCTTCGGCATATGTTTTTAAGTAAAAATAAATGATTGAAGACTCATGCTTGATGGGTGTATAATAGATGATGGAAAGTCAAACTAAACTTGCTAATACAGTCTCACATGCTTGATGAATTTTTGGACTGTGTACTGTGTAGTGTGTAGTGTTCCTTAAACATCGATAGTCTATCGATAGTATCGATAGTTTTTGACTATCGATACTATCGATGGTTCAAAAAAACTATCGATACTATCGAAATGCATATATGAGCACATATTCGAAGCAAAAGTAGAAGTACTAATAAAACATGTGAAACATGTACGTAAGAGAAGTACTTCGTTAGTAGGAGAACTACTTTTCTACGTATAAAGAAGTACTTCTTTTGTACTGAAAAAAAAGATAAGCGCCTTTACTTAAACTACAGTCAACTCTCGATTATCCGGCATTCTATTAACCGGCAACTTTATTAACCGGGACATTTTTTTTTTTCAAAAATTTATTAATTTAGAAATCGATTTTTCGGGATTCACTCTATTATCCCTGATCAATAAGCCAAAACAATTACATACTAGGTACGTATTTTTTCTATCCACACGTGTAGAAACGTATCTGTAGGTGTTGTCTTTCTTATTATGTATGTTTTTTAGTTTGTTGACTGTTTCAAAGTACAAAATCTTATTACAAATAAATTCAAAAATATTGTAAAAAGTTGGTTTATTCGTTGATAATATAATTTTCGATTATCCGGGAATTTCGATTTTCCGGTACGAGCTCGGTCCCGAGCACCCCGGTTAATCGAGAGTTGACTGTATAATGAATTACAAAATGCGAGTCCTTTTAAAACATTTCTTGACCACAGCTGCTTCGCTATTCTAATATTTTGCAGTGTCTAGACATCTAGAGAGGTAGCCTCTTTACTGAAAATTGCGTTTGCGCGACTATGTGCGCAATGTGCATATGCGAGTATGTACTTCTTTTAACCCTTCCACGAAACAACAAGCGGCCGCTGACGCTGGTGAAAGTGATTTGGAATTTTTGTTTTTTGTACATAGGTTTTATGTTTTTTCTTTGTCAACAAATAAAACATTTTTGCATATATGTGCATATCCTATGGTAGCATTTACAGTCGTAGGTAGTGCTGCAAGTGCTGCGTGTTTTCTAACTTTGTAGATGCAAATCACTTGAAGGTGGATGTTCTTAGGGTTGAGTTCAAGTTTACTGACCAATAACAATAAAATAGTAAAGTTATTTCTTGAAATTTAAAGTGAAAACTTGTAGTGAAAAATGAATCGAAGTAAAAAATCGGTTGTGTGAAAAAATATTTTAAGTACCTATGTTGAAGGTGACAATAAATTTGTTAAGTGTACTTTGTGCCAAAAGGAGTACAAGCACTCTGGTAACACGAGTAATCTCTCCGACCACTTGAAGCGTAAGCATCAGTCGGGAATGCTCGCTAGAACTTCTCATGATCAAGATGGTTTGTCTTCTTCGTTTAATAAAATATGTTTGTTTTTAAATGTTTTTTTATTAATAAATTATGGACAAATTTACAACCCCGTCCTTAGAAAAAGTATGTATATAAAACTATCGATAGTATCGATACTATCGATAGTTTTACTCCCAAACTATCGATACTATCGAAATATTAAACTATCGATGTTTAAGGAACACTAGTAGTGTGTATATACCTCCACTCTCTACAGTGGTCAATTGTCAATTATCTCTGCAATTCTTTAAATTTGTTTGTACAAAATAAATTGACTGATTATCAGGTAATGTGAAAGGCTATGTTTGTTTTAAGGATTTTGTTATTTTGGATTTATATTTTTATTTCTTTTTTTTTTTTAATAAATTTATTTATGTATTTAAAACATAAACAATATTTTCTTGTGATACATTTGGTCCATTTTAGAGGCTCAAATTTAGATGCTTTTGCTACATTTAAACAAAAAAAAATATACATTTTTTCGAAAAGTCAACGTCAACTCCTCAGCAGGTAGCAGCCGAAAACTATGTTGCGACATTTCACCAATATTTTTCTTTTGTGAATTCAACCAGAAGCAGTTTTTTGTTCCATTGAGTTCAGAATGAATGAATCCCCGAGTGAACGCCCGCGCTGTGTACTTCAAACTACACCATAAGAGTAGTCATAACCTCTTTAGTGCGTGTTAATTATAAAAAAAAAAAAAAAAAAAAAAAACCAACCGAAAGCGACAAAAGACAAATTTTGATTTCGAATTTTCAATCGTCTGCTTGTTTAATTCAAGTTCAGTTTTTCTTTATGAACTCAGTCTGTAGTCTAGTCGGATTATCCCAGCAATCCCAACAATTATCAATTTTAGTCAAATTAATACAAAATGATTTTTCCCGAAACAATTGTTAAGCTAATGTACGATTCGTTACAGGCGGACTGTGACTTTTTGATTTATTTTACATTTTATCAATAAATTGCCTTTGGTCTAATCGTATATACTGTGTGAGACGTTTCAATGAAGATTAATGACAGCACATCTTCGGGTTTGATTAAACTAATCACTTTAATATTCCGCTTGCTACTACGGTCAGATTAGCATAATTAATCAATGTCAACTGTAAATATTTTTAAACACATCCACATGTCATTCAATACAGCTGCTGAATATTTTAATTTTGTATCTTCATTAATTTTGACAATTATTTTATATGCCGATTTCATTAAACGAATTTCCCCTCGGCGGCAATTCCAAAAGCATAATCTACATTCTTCTATTTTTACATAATGAAATAGTTAATGGAATTGAACGCAAAATATAGAACAGCTTGAGACAAAGGCGCATAATTGGACGTACGTAAAAACTGCGATCGTGGGAAATGTCGTGAACTGAATTATACCTCAAAGACAACAACAACAACGTGACACATTCTAGGCGAACATTATATTTTTAGCCTTCATACAAATTCATTTTTATTTTTCATCGTTATGATTTGGCGTACAGGTACAGGTGGTATATCTACTGTCATTATTTGCACCAACGATCATATAAACTTCAGGTTGGCACATGCAAGCGACTAATGGGTTTTATTGTGTCTATTTTGATCTCGGTCTGAATCATAGAACAGACTAACCCATTTCTTATATAAATACACATTTTGATTAGCGAGATAATGCTGTGAGGTATATATAGCTGATATGGGCAACCTACTTTTCCAAGTTCATTCCTTAAAATAAATTCACAATAGTTGCTGTTCTCTAGTCAACTGCTACTATATAAATTGAATGTCAACATATTTATGCAGTAGCTAGGCGCCGCTGCAATTTGAATGAACCTACACTTATTTACTATCTTGTCAATGTCGTTAAGAAATAATTTATAGCCGTAGGTTTCGATTTATGCAATTTGATTAAACATCTGTGGAAGCCAAATAAAGAATGACAGCCAAGCCCATTTATGTAGGTATTGTAATACTGGGCGCTAGTTGGAGTTGACAGCTCGCATCCAGGTGAAGACCATTTATTTAAAACGATGATTTTATGGGTGACAGTGGCATTGTTATTAATTTTGCAAGAACTTTCGTTGTTTTCAAAAATATCCCGCGATACCTACCTACCTACTAATAATCATTTTAAGGTGATGGTAAAAAAAAATTATTGGTAATGAGCCTAATGCCACTTACCAAAGTGAAATCGCGAGGTTTCGATGAACTATTACCGAAATCTTGTAAGTCATTCCCACCGAGTTGAAGCGAGTTCAAAAGTCATAAACTATCAAATTTATAGTGTCTGTCAAAATAGCTGTTTGATGACGCTAAATAGTAGTACCAAAAATGAGCTCTGAACAAATTAAGGAAATAATTGCAGCATTTGTAGGTGATTTCGCAGTACAGAGAAGTCAATTCATTACAATGTACAAGTTCTTAAACTCTTACATCTAATAAGGTAAAAAAGCTCAAAATCGGAAGGAATCAAGAAACTTTGTTTGATTGATGTGGCGTTAAATATTTTGACATCCACAAAATAAACAAAATAAACCAAAGTTCACTGTAAAGGGCTTGTTCGGTTTGATAACCTCTCACGGATGGATGAACTCAGAGGGGTTTCAAATAGGTTTCGAAACCTCAAAAATATATGGCAAAACCTCGGTGGTTTCGAAAAATTTTACAAAACCTCGGGGTCTCGTCTCTCGCTTGGTGGACACATGGTATAAAGCTATATAAAGAGCACCGTACTAATAACAAATTTTAGTCTCGACTTTATATTTACGGAAGCTCACAATTGCGAAATTTGTATGGATAATATGGGCACTGTGAATTTAAAAAACTTTGAGTCGAAACTTTATGGGTAAGGCCCAGAGTCGATTTAAAACGAGGAAGTATCAAATAGCTTGTGGGTTAGTTTATCACGGCGATATATGTCGGATGTGACAGAGGGACAATGCTTACTGTCAGGAGGAAATCAAAACTGTTGAAAATATGTAAAGAAGTTCTCGGCGAAAAAATGCCATACTACACCTCTCGTAAATCGCCTTTTGACCACATCCGCACTTTTGTATTATTCTCGAGCTAGTATCCGAGTTTAAGTGAAACCATGCTTATTGGATTCGAGGTGGCCTTTGCCGGAACACGAGATGTCTATTCTAAGTTCAGAAGATATAGGATCGATCTGCATCATTCGAACGCCACTGCAACTGAACCATAAACATTTTACTAACCCTTTTCCTAAATTTTGAACTTTTACTTGAGTCTCAAACTTGGGTAACTATAGATCATGGGATTAATAATCATATTTTTAACCTTCACACTAAATATTTGCTAGGTCACAATATACAATTTTGTATGGAAAATTCCGCCATTGTGAGCTCGAAAAATTTAGCCTGGACACTAAAAATGATTATTAGTACCCCGGATAGTCTAAAACTGTAGGAGGTTCTTCGTCTGTTGCCGGTTGACATGAAAACTTCTGAATGGATTTCGGTAAAACTTTTATTGAAATGTTTCTTAAGACCACTATAAGGTTACAGGCAATAGCCTTTGTCGCTCATTCCGCTGACTAATTTTCGGTCGTCTTTTTTTTAACCAATATGTTACTTTTCTGTCTTTAACTTGTCATTTCTCGATTAGTTCTTAAATGGCGCGACAATTCCGTAGTTTTGCTCGTTTTGTGTGAGTTTTTCATTTTTGGGAATGGATCTATAATTTTGTGCCAAGCCAAGCCCAAACATGTTCTTCAAGATAGTTATATTCTCGGATGTTTGTCAGGCGTTAAGGAGAGTCGATGCAGTGAACAAAAAACCTTAGGATGGAATATGTGTTTATTCCGGGGATCGAACTTGGGACCTTTCGCTTAGTAGTTCCACTAAGCCACTGAGTTATTAGTCAAAATTAAAAATAATAATTCTCAAAGAGAGCTTACACTTTCTGAAATATTTTAAGCTTGAGCTTAGGTTTCCTGCTTCATCCAGGAGCTGAGTTAAATATCAAAATCTAACATTTTAAAAACTGAAAAATATAAGCACGGACTCTTCTTGTTGGTGGTTCTAATTTTTGTGGAGGGCGCATAT
Source organism: Cheilosia vernalis (assembly GCA_949126925.1). NCBI lineage: Eukaryota > Metazoa > Arthropoda > Insecta > Diptera > Syrphidae > Cheilosia > Cheilosia vernalis. Next base: position 49,345,798 of record OX421360.1, read on the forward strand.
CGGCAGCACATTCTCTTGAACACACAAAAACTATAGGTATCTATGTGTAATTTGCTCTGTTGAAGCGAAACTAAAGAGAAGTAGGTATACGATGTGACTATGAAAATTCAACCGATAAAATGACTAGTCCCCAATAAATCTTAGTTCTTATGCAGATATTTACGAAAGAGAAAAACAACTCGTATCAATTTTAATAAAATTTAGCAAAAATGTGTTGCCCTTTGGCTAATAGTCGATTACGTATAAATAAAATGACAACCCAAGCACACACACAAGAAGTAGGTACCTATAAAAAATAACCGCCAAAGGGATTAGCCATTTCACTATAAGCACAACTTTCTAATTGCCAATAAAGCATTGAGCATTCAGACATAGCCAAGTCATTTCACGGCTTGATAGCTGCCATAATTGCTTATTTAATCCCCTAATATCGAGACAGCGGCTATTGAATTTTCCCATCTAAATAGCTTGTAATTATCAGGCAGTTAAACTGCTGCTAACAACACACAGAAACGGCTAATAAATTGCATAATACCCAATTTCCCGCTGTCCGTATTAATTGCCATCGACGAGACGATTCAAATTCAAAGACCCTACCACACCACACACCGTCTTGGCCGATGTAAATTGTAAAGAGAGAAAAATACAAAAAGAATCATGATTGCGCAATCCGCTCATGAAATTCATTACTCAATGGGTTGCTATTGCTATTACCGGTATGGGTACCACCACCGAGACGCGAAGGCTTCTTCGTCGGTAGTTAATTACCGCACCGCCATGGAAAATGGAATGCCGCCTAGGAAACTATGTAGTTAGTGGATGAGCATGAGATTGGCACCTCCAAAGGTGAAGTAAGTCTCTTACCTATTGCTATCGGTATTACCGAAACGAATGATCCCAAAACCGTTGTGGGGGGTATATGACTTGGGTTGTTGTTTCTGGCGGTTATAGGTGAATACGAGTAAGGCGCCTAATTGTCTTTTCCACGGTCCACATAACAATTAAAATTGATTTACAACCAAAGAATCGGTAGATGCTTCTGATTTGCCGACATAATGCAACCAGATGACTATACGGCAAGATTGAGTGATGTTAAATACATTTTGCTTCAAAACTATGTGTAAGTGGAACGCAAATAGTCGGTGTTTTCTGTCACCGTGAAGATGAGAGACATAATGAATATAAACATTGGGAGGGAAGGGGGTATTGCTGTACTGTTGTTGTTTATTTTTGTTAGTGACGGTCTTGCTTTTATTGTGATTGTTCAGTTGGTTCATGCTTACGAGCCCATCCATACCACCACGCATGGTAAAACTTGCAACTGATAGCAATTTTTATATGCGTCAAAAATATTTGCAAACAAGGTTCATAATCTACAAAAATAACAAACAATTTTACAACATTTTTGCTTAAATAACAAAAAACAACTTCATTCTTAATAAATTTTACTTATGCGAAATGTCCAACGTGAACGCTCCACTAAAGCTTAAGCTGCACTTATTGTATTCTACAGTAACGCCACCTATTCTGAGCGTTTGTATTTTTTGTTCCAGCTTTTATTGCGCTATTATTCTATTAGATACCTACTGGCGTGTCTTCTTTGTGTTCTCCGGCACTACTTGTCTGCTACCAACGACAGTTGAAAAATTGGTCACGCTATAAATATAGCCCACTAAAACAAAAATAACATAACATGCCGTTAAATATTAATAAGCTGGTCTTGGTGAACTATAGAAATCCGAACATCCCCCTTGCTGCTGAGTCAGGCGACATTTTGTGTAGTTCGACAGATAAATAATAGTAGGTATTAACCAAAAAGAAGCTTATAACGAGAAATATGTTAAAATAAAGATAAAAATAGCAAAACAAATTATGGAAAACTTTTCTTCCGAAATAATTTTACCTGAACCTGAGCTGAATAAATTATTGTGGTCGCCATTATTTGGGTTTCGAAAATAGATTCTCGTGTTAGGTACCTACATCATGCCGCTAATTCGTATAAATGTAGATATTATTCAAAATTTGCCATATTTTTTGACACTTTCGCTGGGTAAAAATTCTCATGCCCAAGCGCGAGGCAAATCTGTTGATTTAATTTTTAGAGTGGATATTAAATGTATCCACTTATGTGTAGCCAAATGCGTAGATCATCAGTTGTTATTAAGGTTATCAATACCGGCTGTGGCTTTGAATGTACTTATCTCTGTTACTACCAACTTACTTACGTTGTCCAAACACGCCTAATTCTTAGTGACGATCGATATATTCCAATTTCATGCAATAAATCTGCGAAATAAGACAATTCGCCCCCAAAACAGTTCGAAATTGTATGCAAATTCGAATTTCGAACTTAAATCAAGCGGCTGTTGACAGATATGTGTCGCTAAAGATGACAAATGAATTTTAAACAGTATGACACCACCATAACGGGATGAATCAGCAATTGATGGTGGTGGAAAAATAAATGTTCTTTTTAATTTGGAAGTAATGTCGCCAAAAGAAGTTGGTTAGGTAAGTTTTTTTTTTGCAAATGACAAAGGTCGCCGTTCCAAAGGGTGCGTGTTCAAATACTATATTGAAGGTCACGTTGTCATAATTTATGACCAAACAAAGTCGTGAACATGCGAAATAATATTGAAAGTGAAAACATTTGCATATTTTTTTGGTATTCATTGACTGTGTCACGAAGTGTACATAAATAACGAATTTTGTCTTGTAAAGCTATTCTTTTCGTCGTTGCTTGAAGGCAATGTGTTGGTGTGGTGAAGATTCGTTTCGAATATGTTTGGAAAGAATTTTTACAGTGACTTGGTTTAAGTTTTATTCATTATTGCTTGAATGTGTTGAAAAACCATTGTCTAACTGATGTCTGTCAAATTATTTAACAAAATGTCGCCCAGTGCCAACATTCAGATGATAGAAATTGCTAACAACTGCCATATCGGATTACTGAATTCAATTTTTATAGGTAAAAAGCTGATCGGTTTATGTTAAAACTTTTTTTTTTCTATACAAAACAATTCTAACATTTTAAATTTGGTATACTTAAACGTTTAAAAAAGGGCAATTGCTGTACCTGTAGGCGCAGTGGCTTAGTGGTTAGTGTGTTAGACAACTAAGCGGGGGGTCCCAGCGTCGTCGATTTCCGAAAAAAAAAAAACAAATTTCGACCTCTCTTGAACGTCTGACAAACATCCGAGATTTTATTTACTTACTAAGCACAATTGCTACGCTATATCTATTGATACGTGTTTGTGCCTTTCACTTTCCTTAGTCGTAACAAAAATAATATATCTTCACTACATCCCAATTGAAATTACTGAAAGATAGAAAACCTATATAGACACCACGCAACGAATTATTGTAAATATAAATGACTTCGAACAACACCCACAAATGGGTGTACGAAAAGTTGTTAACCCCAAAGGTTAGGTTTTTGTTCCAGAAACAAGTGGAATAACTGAATTGAAAGCCAGTGGGCAGAGGCCGAAGTCAGTGACCATTATGCGAGTTAATACATTTAGGTACTTTACCAATACAAAATAATCTTTAGCTTCCGTAAATCTTAAAGTCGAAACTATAATTTTTATTAGTATTGTACATTAATTTACGAAATCGATCTTAAAAGAATTACATTGGAGTACCTATTTGGAAAACACTTTGTTACTTACTTTCTGTTTATCGGTCATGCGGTGGCAACCGGGCCATTATCAAAGAAAATAGGCTTTTCACACTCAGCCGAAAACCGTGTTTTCCTCAAAAACTCGTCGATGCATTCACACCGACCACCAACTAGTTTTCGTTTGTCGTTTAAATCAGCTGTGAGACAATAGTCGTTAAACTTCGGTAAAATTTTTTGGTTACAAATTTCGATCACATTAATTAACAAACAAAATGAATTTAGTGCATTTCAAAATAATATTAGCCCATCAATTAATCGTGGGAAATGATTTTAAGTTGTGAGTTGTGACATTTGTTCGGTCAGCTATTTTGCTAAATATTGCAAAAGGTGTGTTTGTTCCAACAACCCAACGATTGGAAGTCGTTTTCGTGGTGTTTTCGTGGAAAACGAGTTTAAACGACTCGTATCGAACTGAAATAATGTATGGGAACATTTCTGTTTTCGTAGAAGTTTTCGAGAGTTTTCGCGAAAACCCGGTTTTCGGCTCGGTGTGAAAGGCCTATTATAGGGATTGTGAAATTCTATATAGACCGATCCCATCCATTGCATAAACATCATCTACCTACTTCTTTAAATCCTTAGCAACTTCTAATGTAAAACTGCTATCACACGTCATCATCGTTAAGAGTGTCTGACCCCATTTGCCGAAATGAATCCTTTAATCTCACCGGATTAAAATGACCGCTGTCTTTTCAGAAGCTAATCGAAAAACATTTCGGACTTGTTTAGATATGATTTCTACGAAACCATTTGAAAGTGTGAGGGACATCTTTTCAATTAGCAGGTTTACAAATATCAAGTTACCACCTTTTGTGTATGAGATTGTGTTCAGAGACCTAACATTATTTTTACATTATTCATCCTTCTAAATGTAAACGGGTTTGTGTGTTTCTTGGAAAATAAAAGAGTGGATGCCAACTACTGAAAGACTGCTATTGAATATAGCTTGGAATGTTCCCCCTAAAAGAGCAACGATTATAATTATTCTGGAAGGGTCCTTGGATATAAATCGAAATCGATGAATGAATCATATAGCATAAAAAGGTAGGTACGAAATCAGGCAGAACTAAAAATTGACTTGTGACAAGATTAGTTGTAGGATGTGAATGTAAGTTGCGATATCAATGTTGCCACAAGTTATCCTATTGTGATTACCTCCTTCTAGAGCTCGCTCATGAAACCGGACTTATGGCTATACCTTTATTCACAGAATTTGATTCCGAAATAGCTTTAAAAAATATTTTTTTCGTTTAACTACTAAATATACCTGTGCCAATCATTTTGACCATAAACACAATAATATTGATTCACGATTCTGAACGATATGAAGTTGAAGCAGATTTCACACAGCATTGGATGTCTGTCTGCACAATCTTCCCAGCAAAAAATTAGGGGAATAGCTATGTTGTGTTTAAGGCAGTGAAAATGGTTCTTAACTATTTGACTTCGCCTATTTACAACATAAAATTTTACTGTCTAACTTTGTGAAAAAGTCATTATGCAGGGCAAACAATTTTTACTTTTAGGTACTTTGAGTTCACTTTAGCAGTTTGTTTTGAAGCTCGAAAAGAAAGTGTCACATTGCGGCTCAAATTCAATTGTAAGCAATTAACACAGATTTTTAGCGATAGTAGCCAATATTCTGAATTCAAAGAGCTGCTTAACAACAATCAGTCGAATCAGTCATTTCAGAATTTCAAAACGCAAGGATGACTCTGAATTGACACTACATTCCTTGTAGTCTAAGAGCCAGCTTAAATCTGACAACACATATTTTACGGTGGCTGAAATTTTGTCCAGCGAGACTGCTTTACCCACTAAACAAGCTATGGGTACTAGCTAGGCCCGGTCGCGGTAGGTTTAGGGTCCCTCAGGTGGGACAGGTGTCAAAATTATGTCAATTTTTAAAGTATTTTACGGCTGCTGCCATTTTAGTATGTCATAATATACCTCTACCAGAACTGAAAAATAACAATGGCTGCCAATTTCAGCGGTTGTAACATCACGGCAGCCACTTTTCAAAATTAAAAAAAAAAAAAAAAAAAATGTTTAAAGTATTTTACGATTTCTTAAATTTATATTATGTTATTTAATTAACTATTTTAAGCATTATATTAAACATGGCTGCCATTTTTTCGGGTTGCAAATATCCGGCTGACAGCGAAACCTTAACTGCAGCCCGTGCATACACTGCCAAGTCATAAGATTAGAAGCAGGCATTTTTGAAAAGTAAAATCGATATTTCTCCCGTTACATGATGGATTCGAAAAAAACGGTTAAGGTAAATGAGAGATTGTTTTGTTAACAACAGCATATCCAATTTTTGTATATGAGAGATTAAGCTAACGGAACTTTGAAGACAAACTGTAAACTGAGTAAAGAATATGCGGAAATAAATCGGGTTATTACATTAGAAGCACCTCAAATAAATGAAAATAAAATGCAGTTATTTATATTTTGTTATTCATATTAGCTTTTATTAGATGTTTAATAATGAGCATAATGAGAATAACTTCAAAAATTCTGTCTTTTGAGGTTTTATACAGCGACTCGAAGTAGTCCAGTGAAATCTCATTCCAGGCCAATTTAATAGCATGAATTAGCGCTTCCTTGTCATCGTATTGCTTCCCTCCCTCATATACCTTACGTGTAAGCCAGCCCCATACATTTTCTATTATGTTAAGGTCCGGGGGATACGGTGGCCAAGGCAGCAAGTGGACGCATTTGGCTCGCAATGAAGGATTTTACCACTCGGGCTGTTTGCATGGGAGCGTTGTCCTGCTGAAAAATCCATGACATTGGTCAAAAAAGCTTGTCAATTTTGGGGAATACTAATTCCACCAAAGCTTTGTAGTTGTTTCCCGTCATTTTGGTATCTTGGACTATAGCTCCGTAAAATTAAATTGAGCTCCAGACCATAACGCCTCCTTCTCTGCTATGAAGACGGTTTAAAAACCGCTCCCCTTTCCTCAGGCCATGGAAATAATAATTATAGCCATCCGGCCCATCTAGGTTACATTTTTTTTTTTTCGTCGGAAAAAATAACCTTCCGCCAATCATTTCTCCTCATTCCATTTTGCACATCCCAGCTCATAAGATCTCTCGCGAAACACAAGCGTTTTTTCTTCCTTGCGTCATTAAGCGGTGTTTTTTTTTTTAAGTTTAAGGCGCTTTAAGTGTTTAGCACGGCGAATTGTGTGGGTAACGGTGGATAAGCTGGCCATAACATTAGCTTTCTCCCTAATTTTAGCTGCCGAAAAAGCTGAATTTGACGCTATTCTAAGGTGTTAAGTCAGAAGAAGTATTTCCTTTATATTTTTTGGAATAAGACGACGGGTTTTTTTAAGCAATTGCAGACACAATGATCACATCGCTTTATTTTTCGGGCTATAGCACGGCATGAATGACCATTAGAGCAATAAACATCTATTCTTGCCCTTTCCTCCACTGTTAGACGTTTTTTCCTGCCCATTTTTATAAACACTCAATCAAGAACAATTACTTTATACTATATACCGTTTAAACCAAAAAAAAAAATATATACTTTACAAAAGACGTTGATTTTTTTTTGTTCACTGCTTCTAATGTAATAACCCGATTTATTTCTGCATATTCTTTACTCAGTTTACAGTTTGTCTTCAAAGTTCCGTTAGCTTAATCTCTCATATACAAAAATTGGATATGCTGTTGTTAACAAAACAATCTCTCATTTACCTTAACCGTTTTTTTTCGAATCCATCATGTAACGGGAGAAATATCGATTTTACTTTTCAAAAATGCCTGCTTCTAATCTTATGACTTGGCAGTGTATGCACGGGCTGCAGTTAAGGTTTCGCTGTCAGCCGGATATTTGCAACCCGAAAAAATGGCAGCCATGTTTAATATAATGCTTAAAATAGTTAATTAAATAACATAATATAAATTTAAGAAATCGTAAAATACTTTAAAAATTTTTTTTTTTTTTTTTTTAATTTTGAAAAGTGGCTGCCGTGATGTTACAACCGCTGAAATTGGCAGCCATTGTTATTTTTCAGTTCTGGTAGAGGTATATTATGACATACTAAAATGGCAGCAGCCGTAAAATACTTTAAAAATTGACATAATTTTGACACCTGTCCCACCTGAGGGACCCTAAACCTACCGCGACCGGGCCTAGCTAGTACCCATAGCTTGTTTAGTGGGTAAAGCAGTCTCGCTGGACAAAATTTCAGCCACCGTAAAATATGTGTTGTCAGATTTAAGCTGGCTCTTAGACTATTGGCTTTCTGAGCAGATAGCTCCGAGTAGACCTTTTCAACTCTACTAGCCTTGGTTCTTCTAGAACGATAAATACCGTAAAATAAAGCTGAGGACTTTGGCGGTAAATAAATGGGGAAATTCACGTATCTACGATTAGATAACTGAGTCCGACAGCTGCTGTTTTAATGTGAATGAGTTTTGATTGGCCCAGATCGTTCACAGGTTAGCCAACAGTGTTTTGTCAGCTGACCTTCATGGAGGGTTAGGAAAAGCGACCGACTTCGACTGGAGTAGTCTCCGACTCCGATTTTTTGTGAACAATAGGCCTGTTTTTTTGAGCTTCGATCTCAGCAAAGCAAAGTAAATTAGGATTTTCAGCACGCAAATTACAACAATTACGCTAGTCTTGACACTTCGAGACTCGCAATAGTTGTTGTAATTATTGCTTGCTGAAAATCCTACTTTACTTTGCTTTGCTTAGATCGAAGCTCAAAAAAACACGGCTAATGTTGTTTAGAAAGACCTTTCAATGGGAAAACTTATCTTTTTTGTAAATAGAGAGAAGAATTGTTACAATAGGCATTCTTAAATAAATAATTTGAAGACATGAATCCAAGGACAAGTGTTGTGCGAGATGTATTAACCGGATTTTTAACGATCAACTTGGTGATGGTTTGAAGTAACGAGTCTGTTTGATCAGTCAGGAATTATCAATCACCTACAGCTTGCTGACATTCTTTCGAATCCATTTAAAAACCCGTCACAAATACTAACTGGTTTGACAAATCTAGCTCTGCTTCGAATTGAATCCACAAAACCAAACTCTGAGAAATAATAACTATAACTGCACCTTTGCCACATAGTGCAAGCACATACTTAACTGCACAATACAACTGCAGACAAATAAATAAATTTCCCGCTATTTCGTGCACCCGCAAAATATTCGATTCCCAATAAAACCTTCACGTATCTAAAACCTAACTGTCATATAATATAAATAACGAATCGAATGCAACAGGCACTCCACGATCTAACACTCGGAAAAATTATTCCAGCAGCGTTTCTGCATTCTTCATTAGAACCGACACACGCCAGACTAGACAGAGACACCTACAACAACCACATATCTGCAGATAGGCATCCCGTTGTACTTTCAACGATTCATTTAAATTACAAAAGGCATTACCACCAAAGTCTAACGAACTCATTGGGCAACAAAGTATCAAGGCAGCGTCGCGTCGTCGTCTGTCGGATTCACTTCTTCTTGGAAATAGATATATCTGCTATAGTAAGCCACGCTGGCTCAAGGTGGAGTCAGGCAACTCCAAACTGTACAGCAACTTCCTCTGTGCCGGTGCGGCATAATAAACTCTACGAACAGTCTAGCGAGTAGCGAACCTGTAAACGTCAAGAGGAAAATGCCACTCACATCATTGTGTGTACGCCATAAATGCATCCGAAACATGTGTTTATGACAATCCGATCATTCATTTCAACAAACCACGATTGATTGATGAAAAGTGTGCAGCGTGCCGCGTCTAGCTTTGCACAATGCCCTAATACATGCTTATTGACTGAGCTGAGCTGAGTGTATTAAGTTTCACGAGAGCTCTGTTTATGTTATGTGTCGTGGGGGTAACACAATATCATGGGAGCTTGATGCATTGGCGCATGTGCATGGGCACAAATTCGGCGTAACGATTCGAGCGGTACGAATGTCGCTTACGATTGAAATGATATCGAATGCACTGCGAGACAGGTGTTTCGTTCGGAATTTAGTACCTAGTCAAGAAACCGCAATGAGCCAGATGTTGAATAATAAACTTTGAGGTGAGTTCTGTTTGCAAAGTTGGCGAGTTTATTACGCTTTTGATGTGCGCATATCGGTCACCATCGGGGAAACGATTGTGTGGGCTGTATGAATGTTATTGTTGGGGTAATTTCAACTGCATACTCATATGGAAACAATTTACTGGTCCAAATGGTAGTTATGTTCAGTATGACTGCGGGTGTACCTACCTATGGAATTAAACGCCGATATGGGTATGTTCAGAAAGCGTCGTAAAATGGCAGGTTATGTCTAATTTCTTACTAGATATGTCATTTCAACATCAAGAAATATTTAAAGAATGCCCTATTATACATCGACCGGGTTTGAAGCTATAGCGCGGTAACAAAAAAGTCAACGACAACAGGGAGCATTTATGACAGCTGCACGGTCGATAGAGTCACCAAAGAGGTGACTAATGACAGGTGAGCTCATAGTCATCACACGGTGAAAGGTCCAGTTTTTCGCTTTGATCCTGATTTTGAAAGAGAAACAGCTCAAAAGATTTAAAAAAATATTAACCTGATGACATCACTATGCACTATCTCAACCAAGGCAAGAGGGAGTTGGATAGAGTTCCTAGGCAATTTATGTCATTTGCTTTATAGATTTCGTCACGTCAAACAAACCTTTTATGTGGCTAAACCGCTACAGCAATCCAATTACTCTATTCGATCCGCTTTGGTTTCAAAGTGTCATGGGAACCAGGAACATAACACTCAGACATAAGATGCCACCCATCACTCTCTGGCCCTATATTTTTCCCCGGTTTCCACTTCCTTTTTCTTTCCTTGCCGCCCGATTGTGATATTGTGAGCGAGAGCGCGTGCAGGTATCCAGACATCCAGAACACTTTAAGTGGAAAACCGATTATATAATTCATCTTGTTACATGGTTGAGAGCATCACGCAGCAAGGAAGAACTTACACGTGACCGCGGAAAGACTTAATTTAAAAATCGTCTCACCAGCTCATGGCGAATTCCTCGGGCCACACAAACAGAGAACATGATTTGCGGGAAAAATCTCAAGTATTGTGAGGGGTAAATGTAGTCATAAGCATTTTTCACTGTCGCGAGGAAGAATTCGATGACACTTATTGTGAGCTCTCTGGGGAGGAACAAAACTATATCTACTTTCACACCCACGAACTGATGTGTCCACCATACACTCTTATAGTTGATCCGGCAGCCGGTTTATAATCAACTCATTTGTATGCAATAATTAAACCATTTTGCATTGACGTCACCCGGTGTTTTGGCCTCTAGAAGATCACTTCATACGGTTACCCTTTCGCGGCGAAGTGCGCTATCCAGTTCGCCTTCTCTCCGTTTGATGATGGTAACCAATTGAGAAATGGACTACAATTACTTAGCCTTGGCAATTATCGGCCCACTTATAGGGATATTATGATTCCACAAGGTGGCCAGCTGCTTACAATTATAATTGTAGCACAAGAAGATGGATGGACAGGAGCAACTTTTGCGGTTGTTGAGGGATTGACCTCTCTGGTTGTGGTTTGTCTTTTGAGATTCTTCGCAGTGCGACACGGTGCGTTTCTTTCTTGTCTCGTTGCCATTCGAACCCAGTATCGATTTCTGTTTTTTTTTACCCCTGTCTCCACGGCAAGAAATGTCATCAGATTGTATACGTCATAGACAAACCATACTGAGACCCCCAACTGGCAATCCTCTTGCCGCTGGCCCCCTCGATTTTTTTTCAAATTCGCCATTTTGTTTTCCTATCGGTGTAATTTGAATTTAGAATCCGTGTGAGCAACAAAAAAAAAGCGAACCAAAAAAAATGTGGTGAGTTTTCTTTTGACAGAAGTCGATTGACAAATGTCAAAATATGTAAACACAATTTAATTTTTCCTGCAACAAATTGGAAAAATGTAAGTTTTCGCGTATTTTTAGTGTTTAAATTAATAAATAAATACATTATATGTCTAACAGATTTGTCCAAGCTGCAGGAGAATACACGCCAATAACAGTTTATTGCCAAATTCATGGAATACGAAGCACGAAGTGAACAGGCGAACGTTGAACAAAAGCGTATCGATAACAAAAAGCGTAGGAAGACCGTGATTGTCAGTTGATTTTAATTTACATGAACCTGACAACGAATTGATAACCATTTTGTATCCACTTCTAGGAAGATACCAAGCAACAGCAGCATCGTGTCCAAATGGCAAGGCGCCGGCCGCTATGAAAATCAATTTTCGCAGCAGCAACGTGTCCAGGAGGACAATCTCAAAAAGTAAGTGTGTACACATATAGTAAAAGTTGTGTAAATTGATTCCTGAACCTTTAACACTAGGCAAGAGGAAAGTTTCGCACGCCAGGAGCCAATGCGCCGGCAAACCATCGAACTAGTAGAGCACGAGATGAGAACCAAAGCCAAGGTAGACTGGGAGAATCATGACATCAACCTAAAACAGATTCGTCTAAAGGCAGAAGAAAATTGCATCACTGTCATCATCAGCATCAAGACTGCTGGCACAGTCATTGGTACTGTATTCAAAACAATGCTCACTGATTGGGACAACGTTGTTACTGCTGCTCGTGGTCTCTCGGTGTGTGTACTCTGCCAAGGGAGCAACTGGTGTTGCTTCTCGGTACATTGAGGCTCGTATTGGAATCCCCTACAATACCTCAAATGAATGAAATCCAAAACCAAATCCCTTCAAAGGGATGGGACCTTTAAAGTAAGTTGTTGGATGCTGCATCTTATAAAGAGTTTGTCTTAATAGTTTGCTTTTCTTATATCATTATAAAACATTCGCAGCCCAAAATGGCACCAAGTGAGACGAGAGCTGTAATCAGGTGCATGTCGTGATGTGGAAGTGATGGAAAGTGAAACCGCACACAGGGCTGTGCCCATGGAGCAGTATACAGACGCAGATGTAGAGATGTAGACTTCTCATAAACGTGTTAATATTAATATTTAACAAAATACAATTTTTTTGTTTATATCTTATATATTATATTCATGGCAGGCAAATACTGTCTTGTATACAACTAACAATCAATAAATTCTGCAGTAAATTTGCGAAGCGACTGTATGTGTGTTTTCTTCGATTTCTAATTTTTTCTAAAGCGTTCCTTGTTGCAGAACTTAGCAGTAGAAGAGTTCTACTTGCTACAAAATTGAAAAACACCCCCGAACAACAATCCACAACAAAGCAGCCGTTCATATACACCTCCAAATGCTCGGTGGCAAAGGAGGATTTAAATCCATGCTTCGTGCAATCGGTGACCAAATCGAAAGACTACAAACCATGAAGCTTGTCGTGACTTCAGTGGCAAGAGATAACGATATTAACGGAAAGAAATGACTTAAGGCTTACACATACGGCAAACTGGATGAACCCAATGAAGGGCCATCGACATCCAAAAAGGAAAGACCATCCATTTCATCTATATAGAATTAACAAATCTTTATTTACAATAAATAAACGTATAATACACAAGTTAGGTTAGTTAAACCAAATAAAATTATCCTATGTCCAAATCTGGTAATCATTGTGTCATAAATTGAGATGACCCATGCCAGGCGAAATTTAATTTAGTGAGTATTTATTTGTGAATGCTTAAAAACAGTAAGATACAATATCTTATAAGTTTGTCTTAAGCTAATTTTACAAAAGAGAGCTGAGAAAAAGAAAAAGTGTAACAAGGTATCATTTTATGAATGAAAAGATAGGTACAATATCTTTAGTTTTAAATATATCTTAAAATTATTATTATAGCTATATATATATTTATCTATTTTCTGAAAAATAATCCTTTAATAGTTTTTTAATTCTTGTTGTATTCTGTGTTTCATTTATGTAACGCGGTAGAGAATTCCACACAGTATAAGCTCTTCCGAGTTAAATTGTATTCTGGAAATAGACATTTGTTTTTACTGCATATTCAAAACCACAGGTGCATAACACTTACTTGATTGAGTACGAGTTTCCCGTTGAATGGTCAATGATCTTTCCCTTTTCCATTTGTCTCGGTTTTCCACCTCTTGCAGGAACTGTATGAGGCACTCTAGGAAGGAAACCATTGCCGCATCGAACTTCGATCGAAACCACTTTCGTGAGGATCGCTTTCATCCATATTTGTTGAATGAATTGGCAATAAATTGCTCTTATAATAGCGCCATTCATCTTCGGCGATCTTGAACTCACATTCGAATAGTTCCAGCATTGAGTCGGTGCACTCATTGCACAATGGATGATCGAACTCAGAGTTAGATGACAAAGCATCAAAGAGTTGCGCCTTTGCCAGAAACTCAGTGCTCAGCTTTTTTATTTCTTTTCCATCGGAAACAAGGGTGACGTCAGTTCCTTCCATTTATCGAGTCCGTCAGATGGAAAGGTGGCACACAAGATAATCAAAACCACTTTCGTTAGGATCGATTTCATCCATATTTGTTGATAAATTGGCACTAAAGTAAAGCATTTTATTGTGAAATGTCATTTGGCTAAAACTCATTAAAGTACTTACGCGATAATTCTGCCATTGCGTGCTCATTAATACTGCCCAAATTCCCATCCAGGATGAGTGGCTTTTGGCATCTTTGGCAAGCAAAGCTGACCGACACTCTTTCATCAGCCACCGTCTTTCGGTGATGGTTCTTTAAAAAAAAAATGTTTCATTGATTTTATATAAACAACGTTGAGGCGTAGAGCAGGATTTGACTGCTGCCAGGCGGACTTGTAGATGCTATTTCTATTAGCTTTTCACAGTAGACGTTTCTACTCCTAGAACCAAGTTATAGTAAAATGCTTGCAATTTTGGATAAAATATTTTTTTTTTTGCACGGTTTCTCGTGCGAGAACTTGGAAGATTTTTTCCAAATCTCAGATGTATCGCATTTTTTGTTCTTTTGCTGCACAAGGATCGGTCAACTTGAGCTTCAGTACTTAAATCCATTACACAAACTTTTAATAAATGCACGAAATCGAAAACTAAAACAAAACTAAAACAAATAACGCATGTGTCAAGTCAATTGAGCTTGACAACAGTGGTGAATCTGTTGTGTCAGTGTCAGTTTCAACCGTGGTGGGCTGTGACAATCGTGACTGTGTTCAGAAGTACAGCTTTTTTTTTAAAAATTTGGTGAATAAGTAGGTATACCTATTCTTATCTCAGTACATTTTCATCAATTTTCATATTAGTTGTTTCATAACATTCTGTAGGTATTTCTGTTCAACCAAAGTACTCATTCACGTTTATTGTTCCATTATAATATCAAAAGATACGACCTACAAATATATTAATGTATTCTTTAAAATACGAGACATGTAAAAATAAAACCAATACAAAATAATACGTATACTCTATTTTAAATAATTTAAACTAACGGAGAAACTTATAATTTATACTTAATAACAGCAACGTCATAAATCTTTGTATTTATAAATTATAACTAAACTTCAGAAGTATATTAAGCGACATTAGCCGTGTTTTTTTGAGCTTCGATCTAAGCAAAGCAAAGTAAAGTAGAATTTTCAGCACGCTAATTACAACAACAATGTATACAACTTTTTTTTTTCATTTTCTTTGACATAGAACATTATAGTTCTCAGCCAGCGAACTAAGTATAAATTATACTTTGCTTTGCTTTGCTGAGATCGAAGCTCAAAAAAACACGCCTATTATGTGATAAGCATATTCTACTCGATTTATGTTAACTGCCTCACAAATGTTCGCTAAAAATGTTTTTATTTGTTTATTATTCTTCAGAACTGTTCATCTTTCTTTTGTGTCAAATAAATATACAATTATTTTTGAAAATTGATCACTGTCCACACAAAATTTAGTTGTAATAATTATTTTCAAATTTAACGGACAAAATTTGATGAACGCAGCCAGCAACTTTGCCCACAGCGGAAGCGGGTGGAAAGCAACTTTGCCCACAGCGGAAGTGGCTTCTGTAAGGTGCCAGCGTATTGGTGAAACGAAATTTTTGAAGTTTCGTGACATTTGTCAATACGATTTTCTATGTAGCAATACTAATGCACCTTACAGTTGCCACCCCATGGTAATACAGCTTGTAGGCAAGTAACGGAAAATCGGCCGGAGTTGGGGGTCTCAGTATTGTCTCTGGTATACGTTATACGACATCTGCCACCAGCAAATTGTTATCCAATGGAAGTGGGAAAATAAAGTGCAGGGGATGAAGCTGTATTTACAAGCGAAATGCTGCTTAAACTACATAATCGCTGCGGATTTAATTCTTTGGCAGGTTATAATCGTCAGGAAAAACTTGTTTCACAAAGATGGAGTCTATCTGATGTCTCGTGAGTTTGGGACAGATGGGGTACAGCTAAAAGACGTAGTTTGCGCAGAGATCATTTAATTATCGTCGATACTGAATACTGATCCATACTCATTTCTCCGACTGAATACCTATTCCTGGTCGAAGATCTATTTTTCAACCACCTTAGAGATCTCTTCTGGCTTGATCTGGAACTTAAGTAGGTGGCCTTCTGGACCTTATTTTTCCTGTCCAACTACAGCTGACGATCAGTATTATAATAAGGAACCTATAGTTGTATGTATACTCGTGAAACCATAAAAAGGCTGCCTGAAACTACACCTGGGCCCATGTTCTGTAACTCATGCGATAAATTTTCGCATCGAAAACATAGTAACATGTTTTTCAATTTATATCGATTTAGTGATAAATATCGATGTGATAATTACAGAACATGGGCCCTGGACCCCAATTCTCAAATTCCGCATAACATAATTTTTATACGAGCAAATCCGCCTGAAATTTTCGCGAAAATTATATTCACTTTTCGAATGAGGTAGAATCTTACAGCTATTAAAAAAAACAATACCCAAATTCCAATTGTTTTGCGAGTTTTCAGCGATAACTTAACTAACGAGGTAAAACGGTAAGAAGTAAGAATTTCAAAAAACTATTACAGAAAACACTGAAATTTATTACTTTTTGCTCTGAAACCGACATCAGCTGTGATTAGTTTCGTAAGTAAAGCGTACTACGGAGATGATACGAAACGAAATCTTCCGGTGGTCTCCAAAAGGACAGCGAAACGTCTGCGAAAAGGCAGCGGAAAATAATTTGTGGAGGGTTCCATCAGCTGCAGTGTTACCATCACTGTCTTTTTATCTCCGATTTGGATACTCGAATATTTCGCTGGCTCCTTAAAACTTTCATTTGGGAATTGTCTTAATTTAGACTATTTACTTTAAAGTTAGATGATTTTTAGGCTCCTTAGGTATTTATAAAAGAATGCATACTTCAATTGCGAAACGAAACCGTAAAAATGTTCTTTTGCTTTTTTTTACCATTTAAACTTGATGGTTGAACTCAATCTTGGTCTTCAAATGTTGCTTATGAATTATAAAGTTAGTTTATCAAACAAAATTGGCAAATGATCGATAAATTTAAAAAAAAAAAAAAAGAATTTATAAATTTTTCCGATCAACTTCTTGGTTAATTTCACAAAAAAAAAACAAAAAATCATTCCACTGAAATATTTAATTTCTTTGCTGTTCCATATGTCGGAATTTTTGCTATGACCGCCTATTTTTATTTTAGTGTGCCAATGAATTACAATAAAAATGTGCATTTTTGATCTTTATATTTGAGTGTAGGTATTTTTGGCGCCAACATTTTCCAATTTGGCATCATACCTCTTATAAAAGCTGGCAACTCTGCAGTACAAGTGTCAAATTTTCGCAAGCAAATATAATGTCCCGGACAACAAACGTGTGCGAAAAGAGAGTGGAGAATTGTACCAAGCAATCTACTACAACTACTAACTTTTCCGCCTACAACAGATTTTCCTGCGGTAGGGCATTTTAGAGGGTGCAGTACGCTGGGCTTATAAATAAGGCTGATAGAGAGTAAATAAAGCGATATACTAAACTTCTTGGTTCCAAGATCGGACAGCTACCTTCAAGCTGTTTTGCGGGAGCTCTGTTCCCAGCGCTCTAAATTTATAAATGCCCCTAACTCGGCGAACTGATAATGAGCCATAAGAACCCCAACCAGAATGGACAACTTCATACTACCGGGTGAAAATGTCCCAACCCTTAACCACTGACTGACCACAACTTAACATTATCGTAGAAGTTCCACAACGCTCGGCTATTGGACCTCTTCTATATGACAAACCTTGCCAAAATAGGTTGGGAGGATCGGCCTCGTCCAACGTGTTAACAGTGATACCGCAATGGATAAAGCGGCCGCCAGTAGCCGCCATCAAGAGATCATTGATACCATCTCCTATTCGGGCATTTCGGGTGTCGAAATTTTACCAAAATAGCTCTCCCTTCTGGCCAAAATTGTCCACAGAAGGAAATTTTGTGGACCACGCAATTTTCCAGTCCAGGGAAGAACGAGCTTGCCAAGTCCGACAATTCTAAAATGCGATTTGTTGAGGGCAGAAGAAGGCAGACTAGATACATGTATTTTAATCGAAAAAAGTCAAAGTGACATGCTGATGACATGCCCAGTCGTTGATATTGGGACACATTTTATTGTTGTATGAAATAAAGTCAATTTAACTAATTAACTATGACTAAAATAAAAAGTAATACATAGTCGCCGCCCTACAGCAAAAGTAAAAGAAGACTGCAAGAAGCAAGGGTATTGTTATAGTATAACCACGTAGTCCGCTTATCTTGTGGCTTCGTAGAAAAATTTGCAACGAACTTTCAGTGTCATCTAGTAGAGGGACCTTTTAAAATTGTGGCACAATATTTATGTGCGGGCACCTTAAGCACAACCATAAGAGTCTTTTGGTGCAGGGATTGTCAAATAGACCCAAGGTTCTCTAAGTTGCATGCAATTGCGTCGACAATCACAGGTCATAGCCCCACTCACTCATAGTATTTGTCAAAGCAATGCTTAACATCACCATTCCATTAGCAATCGTTCACGTATCTACAACTTGAGCAATCATATTCATAACCATACCATCTGCGCTTCCCCCGCACCTACATCCAGTGAGTCCCAAACGTGAGGGCCAACGTGTCAATGTGTGCCACGAAAGTGAAAATCGATAGGAAAATAAGTCGTGATATGCCAATAGGCCATCGCGTCGTCATCATCATCGTCACATGAACTGTATCCGCAACAACTTAAAGATCATTTTTACACCAACGAAGCACAGAGCGACTTGAAGCTATACTCCACTGTTATGCGGCTTTAATGACATTCGCTTCGTTTACTTCATGTGCAGATGGTTCCAATGTTTGTGCTGTGCATTACGTCATTGCAACTAGACGTATATCTAATCTGTCACTTTATAAATCCTGCTCTATGATTTATCTCTCCTCAGTCCTCAACGGTACCTCAACGGTACCTCAACGGTACCTTACGTATCCGAATGAGTTTGAGGCCCCGAACAAGTTCAGCACTGCCATCTGACCATATAGATGTTATCGCCGAAACGTAAATCCTTTCAGCATTTTTCTTAATTGCAATCGATTCTGGTGCAGAGTCTGGCGCATATATAGGTACACCCAATTTGAGAACGCAGTGGAAAAGTAATTAAAAGCCTGTCCATACGTCCATTCATGAGCACCGTTCGTACATGTCACCCTCAAGTGAACATGAATGTTTTGCAAATTGAGGTTTATCTCAAGGCTAGAGGTGTTTCGAATGAACGGGCCCCCGACTGGCCTATAATAGGAGACTGACACGGATTAACTATATATACAGCATAAATGGTATATCTTTTGAGATTGAATCGTAAAAATTAATCGAATTCCAATCGGGACATAAATATCACAGAGACATTTACCGCGGCTTGGATTTATTTGCGGCATTAAGAGTGCACCGTTTCATGGACTAAATGATGTTGGCATGGTTATTGGCATCCGAACGTGGGTGCTTATGAGAGTTTCGAGGAATTTGGCGAATGGATTCAAGGAAGTTGGTTGGTATTTTTTTTTTCTTTTGTTAGAGCCTGTACGGATTAAGTTTTTGGGGGGGCTATCCTGCAGCTACCTAGTAACTATTGATTTAATGGCATCATTGTTCGATGTTGCTATCGACGATATTATCCCTTTTTGAGTTTTCGGAAAGCAAGCTTATGTCGTTTTCCATTGGGACAGAAAAAACACTTTTTTCAGACTCAGAGCAGTTTTTCTGCTCTCGAAATCAGCTGGCTGTTAGATTTCATGTTGCATTGGCCGTAACTGGGAGAAAAATCCGAAAATCTCAATGGATAACAAAATTAGAGTGACGCAATACTGTATATAGAGTGCGCCACCTGCTGGTTTCTTTGTGAATTTGTTAAAAAAATTTTGTTCAAAAGCAGAGGTTGACATCCCTAACTAATTGTTTGTAGTTTTTATGGTTTTTGTCAAACTTTCGAGTCTTTTTCTTATTTAAACGCATGACAAACGGACGAACATAATTCACAAACATGCGCATACTGGAATTTTTTTTCTTTTCAATCAAACTGCAACAACATACCTACATCCAATTTTGAGAATATTTTCCAATATTTCCCAACTTTTCGTTCAAGCTAAAGTGTTCCAAATTGTTCGATGATGGAAATGGTAAAGCTGCCTGCGTCAAAAAAAAACATGAAATTTAAAAGCACACCGGCAGATGGTCCACCAGTTAGCTTTCAACAAATGTGATGTTCCTGTCAAAACATCAAGTGCAAAAGTGTTGCGAAATTTTATTCTGTATATTTTGTTGTTGTAGTGCGAAAAAAAGTTGCACTTTCGCATTTTCTCAATGATACAAGACCAGTTGCATCACGGAAAAAATTTTAAGATCAAATCAAGAAAAATGAGCGCAGAATCACGAAAAGTTTGTCTAGTTTTAGAGCTTAGCTCAGGATTTACTGATTCACGACTTCTTATTCGCAATTTTAGAAATTGTAAGAAGTGAAGATATGGACCCCCAAAAATCGTGAATCAACACTTCTTATTGTCAATAATGATCAAACGAGAAATACATATTGCCATAACCGATCGCAATTTTAAACAAGTAGTTCTAAATTTGATATTACTATGGTTGTGAATTGCAAAAACATTTCGCAATTTACCACTTTTCTGTAGTAAATTTATTTCATCCCTTACCGAATTGCAACCATTCAATCTTGATTTGCAACTCATTAGTGCTGATTTGCTACTTCTGTAGGTAGTTGCAATTTACAAATTCTTAATCGTAAATTACAACTTCTTTTTATCAATTTGCAATTCATATTTTGCAATTTGCAATTCATATTTTGCAATTTGCAATTCATATTTTACAATTTACGATTCTTGAGTAGTGATTTGAGGCATCACCGTCTTAAATTAAAAACGTTTTATCGTGAAATTAGAAAACTTTATTTTGAATTTACAACTTATATCTTGTGATTTACAATCAGAATTCATAGTCGTATTTTATACCTATTTTTGTTTCCTCTTGATATCCTTGAGAATCATATGACGCCATATCGTCCGGAGACAACGGGATTTGTCTGGGGTGGTTTTTCTGTCTATGCTGAAATTGTTAATACACGCAAATTGTTTAGAAGAACATGTTATTAAAAACCTTTTCGATTGCACATTTTAAAATCCACACCATTTTCCTTCTTTTCTAATAGCGAGACATAATATCTTCATTCTGAAAAAAACAAAAATATAGATTTATATGCCTACTTTATTATTTTGTTTTCATTATTAAATAGGTACTTACATGATATATATTCCAGAATGCTTTATAATGGTTAGTACACTCACTATCACTGAGAAAACTTAAACTACTTAAAAAACGACTGCCTTAAGCAAAGATTAAATACCGACTGTCTGTCGCTGCCCATGATCGCAGCTGTCCAGCAACACCACAAACATATTATGTATATTGATCCATATAAAGAAAGGATTTCGACCCATGGACTATATCGTTACTGTCGACTACCTGGGCATAAAAAAATGTCACACGTTATGTAGTTAGTTTCCATGGAAATTACAAAAAATATTTTGCAATTTACGACTTCTCTACGTCAATTTACGTTTTCGATTTAAATGTGGTAAATTATTATAAGATTTTATCGATTCATCATTCAGTGGTGGTAAATCACCAAATATTTTTCGCAATTCGAGATAGCAAAGTGGTGTTTACGAAATTTGCCTATTGAAGTGGTAAATTGCGCCAAACAATCTCGTAAATCACTACAAATTAAAGAAGCTCGAATTTATACTTTTAATCGCAAAATGCAACAAACAAAATTTGATATTTTTCACCGTTTTCACTGACAAATTACAAATTTTTATATCAATTCAAGAAAAAATCGTTGTGATTTGCGAAAAATATACGATTCGTGAATCACAACTCAAAATGTTGCAATTGGTGATTTACAATTCTTTCCGTGATCGAATCGTGAATACCCCTATTGTTTTTGAATGCACTAAGTTCATTTTGTTTGTTAATTAATGCGATCGAAATTTGTAACAGCAAAAGTTTGCACCGAAGTTTAAAGACTAGTGTCTCACAGCTCATTGAAACGTCAAACGAAAACTAGTTGGAGGTCGGTGTAAATGCATCTGCGAGTTTTCGACGAAGTGTTCGGAGTTCGGCTGAGTGTGAAAACCCTGTTTAGGGAATGAAGTTTGACTATAAATTTGGCTAATGTTTTCGAATGCACTATCGTTAGGGAACAGACCTAAATGTATTTCTTTCATCTAGCATCCTACGAAAAACGTTACCTAAGTTCGTATAGTTCAACGAGCTATAAATATTCTTCTGAAGTAGCTATGTAATTAAAAATGTCCAACCTTTTGTCATCATTTTATTACGCTTTTGATTAGCTAAGACTGTCCGCATTCACCGCTCATAAATCGGACAGATTTCCCTACTGTCAAACTCTAATCTATTCAAATCGTAAAACTCTGTATAGGTATGTTATCTTCTATCAACGGGAGCAGGAAACGCCTACCTTTCCTCCATTAACAAAAGTAGGTTTGCGGTAAAATCGTAAAATCCGTACTAACCGCAATGCGGAAGTTTTTACTGCACATTTCCCTTCGAGCAAATGGAAAATTATGACCCAAAAAAAAAAAAACCCTGGAATCCATCAAATAATGAATAGAACCGACAAATTGAAAAATGTCTGCCTCGTGTGTAGACGTCTATGAAACTTGACATCTGTG
The DNA here is from genome assembly GCA_949126925.1 of Cheilosia vernalis. Lineage (NCBI taxonomy): Eukaryota > Metazoa > Arthropoda > Insecta > Diptera > Syrphidae > Cheilosia > Cheilosia vernalis. Next base: position 49,368,678 of record OX421360.1, read on the forward strand.
GTGGTTAGAGTATAGCTTTTCTCAATCGTGCTCTAAATTGATTTGCCCCAATAGAGATGGCATCGCATTAATCGGAATACGGCCCCTCGAGGCTGTTTGTAATTAATTGTCTCAATGGAAACAAATACCCGAAAACTTTGTCCCATAAATTGCGCCCAATGACACCCATCAATTGCTGCCAATTGAAGCCAGTCTCCCAAAGGTCCCAAAGGTCCCAAAGGGACTCACCATCGATCATACACTGAAGGTTTCCCTTTGAAACCAATTAACCACTCAAAGAGAGTTAAATCAAAATGGTGATGTAAGTACCAATCGAATGGAGTAAACACGACTTCCCTGCGATTACGAAAAACTAGCGTGCGACATCCATTTGAGACGCATATACATCTATGCCAAACCTTAAAGCGACGCAGAGCCGAGTGTGCTCTTTTGTCTTAAGTACGAGTTACGAAACCCGCATCGAATCATAAAAATCCACGGCCCACAATGGCAGCACACCGCCATATACCGTAAATACTCGTATGCGTCCTAAACGACTTGGAGTTGTGCGCGAGCAGCTGCAACAATGGAATCGTATTGTTGCTGCGGCGGCGCATTGAATATTCGTTGCGCGGATGTTACAATTCGTCTGACTGTTTGTCTACCGGAGAGCCCCAGCGCATTAGATACAGTAACACTGTGCCAATAAACTCCACAGTCTAAGGCCGTTGTTCGCGTGTGTGCTCTGTGGCTGTTAAGAGTTCATAAATTGTCTGTGACTACATTTGTCTATGATGCGAGACCATTTTTGGGATAAGCCATGTGAAAGTTGCAAGGGCACTTTTGGCAGCTGCACATGCGCTTGCACCTCTGTTCTCTATCCTCTATCCCTGTATCTCTGAGGTCTGTTGAAACGTTATTCTCTTATCACCGTGGTGTCAATCGGCGCGAGACACGTCGCGTCGGGCAAATAAGGTGTGAAAAGTGAAAATAACTATTAGCCAATTTGGGATGGGTATAGCTGCGGTCGGTCGGTGTCGGCTGGTGCTGGATGGATTCAAGGAAAACTCTCCGGAGAAAGTTATCGCCTTGGTTAACTCGTTTTTGTTGTTTTTCCGATACACTGTATAGGAGAGTAAATCAGCGCAACTAACTTAGCGCAGAGCCATCCAACTAGTTGGCCAATTCAAATGGTCAGGCTTTTTATGCCGTTCGGCTTTCTTATAGGTGGAAATGTCACCGTTGAACAGATTGAATTGGCCACACTAAGTACGGATTGCTTCCGGGACTGGTATGGCGGTAGCTGTGATAAGTTGAAGGAAATCCATGAAGATGTTTACAAATAAACTGAAAATAGCGAAACACGTCTTGGAGCTGTAAGCCACTGGCCATTAGTGCAGGTTATCTGATCCAGACATATGTGCAATGGTTGCGCGTGTGCACTGTGCACACACTGTACCGTCGAGATTAATTGATAGCGTAAACGGTGTATACTTTGACGGGACAGGATCGTTGATCGATGGACAGGGAAATGGATTTTCGTGAAATTTTTATTTCTCATGTTTTTATTTTTTTTTTTTTATTTTTTGTCCCGTTTCGTAAGAGCAGTGTCTGTAGTCCAGTTGGTTGGCACATAGTTAAGTCGATTGTGGTTTTGAGTGTTTGACAGAAGTTGAAGCTATGACAACGGTGGGGGTGGGGGGTGTTGCATAACCAGGCAGAAATCATTTGTATGTAATGCGGTACTTCAAATACTCGCAAGAGTGCGGGACTCTCAATAGAGATCCAGAGAACAGGAGAATAACTGAGCGTGTGGTTTAAATCGAGGTCAGAGCGGTGACTGGGGGGAAATGTTTTCAAAATAGCTTTGTCAGCTCTAGTGTCATGGGTGTTCTACCCATAATTATAGATACGTAACGTAAAACGGAAATAGACAGAGATTCCGCCAATCAACATTTCTGCATTTACTTGAAAACATTTCTATTTCTGTTTTGAAACACGTGAAATGAGAGTGGTAATTAGTTTCAGTAAATTAAACCAACAATTTATCAATCAGTTACACGAAAAATAAATAAATAATTGTCCGTTCATCATTTCCGGAAGCCATTTTGTTTTATAGGAGCGCGAAATTCCTTACCCATCGCTATAAAAATATGAAGAAGGTTTCCTATAGTTCCAACCACGTAAACAAGATGGCCGACCTAAATACGTGTCACGTTTGCGTGTTAGGTAATACTGTCCCTTTCATTCACACGGCTATTTGGTACCTAGCATCCCTTTAATTTTCCATGAAAAATGTATGACCGTATAAATGCAGCAGCAAGCTGCTTTGATGTAAAGTAATATATTATTATTGTAATAGGCATGTGCTTATGGGGCAGACCACACCGCCTGTGGAAACATTAAGCGAAATAGAAAAACAAGTTTCGTTTACAAAAGCTTGATGGACTCTTATGGAAACTTAGCACTTTTTTAAGGTATGTAAGCGGTTGGTGTACACACTACTGACCAGAGTTTCATAAACCCTTTTGTGAAATTTTTCTTAAGACCCCAAGAAGATTAGATTTACTTAGGATATGTCGCTTATTGCCACGCCTACTTTTCGGGAGCGTTTTTAACCAATTTGCCTTTTTTCTTGATTTCACTGTTTTTAACTTGGCACAGAAAAGTAAGGAATACTTAAGGAAGCCAACACTTTTTCAAATATTTTAATAAGATAGGTACCCACAAGTTTTCTTCTTCATCCAAAAACTAAGCTCAAGACCAAAATCTAGCAATATTAGTGTTGTAATTTGTATTTTTCTATTTTATTCAAGACTTTTCCCTAACAAATATTCATACTTTTAGTTGTTCTAATTTAATATACAAAATGTGGTATGGTCTGCACGCTTCTTCGATTGGGTTTAGAGAGAGATCAAAAACGTGGAAAATTTGACAGCACCATTTTGGTGCGTTCAGTTAAGTACCTTACTGGACTGCGTTCTGGTAGTTCGTCTATGTTCCAACAATAAGCAACGATTTGTCTTGCTTTTGTGCCTATGTCAAGTGCCACTGTACAGCTCGTGGAAATCTCCTTCTCCAATTCAATGGCTGCACACACAAAGAATGTTACGTGGTAAATTAAAGAAGATATTTTTACCCGCCTTCCCTAAACCATAGACCAAGACTGAGATGATTAGCTTTCACAATTTCCTTAGCGTTGCTTAACAAGGCCCTACTACTCAATTGCCTTTAAATGCAAGGAAAAGGCGACTGGCAATCAATAAAATTGATTTTCGACATTAACGCTATAGATGAGAGTATAAGTTGAATCCTAACGGCGCGTTTGTAAGAAGCCCATTTAGGGTGCCGTGAAATAACGCCGAATTCTAAAATTCAGTGCTATTTCGCTTTCACGGCAAACCCATTAAGTCAGGAATATCCCAGGTACAAAACTTTTGGCCGAGTGTGTTTTTTTTGTTGGTAAATCAGTTGTATTTCCACCCACTAGCGTAGAACTCTACCTCGAACTTTCATTAACTGGCGCCCATAATCAAACCTCGTAAGTCAACTTCGACACTATATTTCTTTTCAAGCTCCATTGCCAACTCTCTGTCACCTGCAGTGTCCCCATCAGGCCATCACACTATTCAGCTTATAACAGCTTCATCCCATATCATCGAAATGTATCATCGCGGGCAACGAAATTACGTGACCATGAAAAGACTTAATTAAATAATTTCACCGTGCAGAGGGTCCCGTTCCTCGTCCACACGAAACAGTAATCAGACTCTTACGGCTGAGAGTCTCAACACACACACACATAAAGAATGTATACGTACTGCGTATCTGAAATTGCACTTCATCGCAAAATAATTACCCAGATCGTACTTCATCGCATCACAAATGATCGCCAGCAATGTGTTGTGTCGTGCGAAAGAGTATATTCCCGTGTCGGGAAGATGATTCGCCGACACTCCTCTTGGGGAGTCTGGTCTGGCCATGTGTTCTCACGTCAATTTGACAAACACAAACTGAGCCACAACAGCCACTCACCGACTCACCCTTTTCGCTGTGCGGTTACGCGATCTGTCAGAATGCTTCTCGTTAATAGGTGGCGTTGATTATGATTTGTGTTGTGAATATGCGAATGGCTTGACGTCGTTTTCTCTTCTCGCTGAAACAGGATAATTTGGGTAATGCCACTGGAATTTAATTGAGCGCTATCACGCACCCAGAGACAACGGGGCGGATAGATTTAATTAATTTCAAGAACTTGATGAGTGCAATTGTCTGGTGTCGTGCTCAGATTGAAATTAGCCGTGAATTTGCTTGCTTCTTCTACCGCAATGGGTAAGTATAGGGACTAACAGCGGAAAATTCAGCTCGGAGTGCATTTCGTAGCCCACGCCATTCCTAATGCAAACTGACGTGGGCACAACTAAACATAATTAGATGTCAGAATGGCCCCAACCCTTTGAATCCTCGTATAAGAATCGATGCCAATTACAAAGTAACGAAGTTCGACTTATCTCGGCCTCGGGTCAAACTCGGACTCGAAATTAAATTGGAAATCAAATTCGATATCCTTTGTGAGTGTGTTAAGATATACAGAGAGTAGGTACATACAAAAAGTGGGCATGAAATAATAAATTACAACTTCGTTAGGTTTGGCAGGTCCAACCTCCTCCAGCAGCAGCGGCCAATCGAGAGGAGAACCTCATTTATATATTAGTAAGAGTGTGGTGCATCCAACCTCGGAGGTCCACAAAATTGGATAATCAAGAAACAACCCAGAAACAAATTCATCTGGAAACGTGCCTCCCGCTAGCTAAGGTCAAGGCGGCCACCTGAAATGGTACCTAACGAATACACAATCAAAATGGCCTGATGTGGGCCCATCATCAAGTATGTGTCAGATCTTCGCCGCATTAAAGGATTGACAGAATTGCATTATAATTGCCAGCAGCTGGCCACCATGAACACGTTGATGGGTTGTGAGAGTATCAGTCCGACAATTGAAGATCGCGCTCCAGAATAGGTGATCATTAAAATGGATTTAAGTGGGCGAGTGCACGCTGTGAAGTGAACGCACCAACTGTGGGCCGTATAGAGTCATCTTTTCAAATTGATCTCCAAAATAGCACCACATGACGGTGAGGGGGTCTTGAAGCCATCGTCATCGACTGGCAATGTTTGCATACAAATCATCTCATTAGCGATGTGGTTCCGGTTAGAACTATTTTAGGACCGCCGTCTACCCCATAGCACGGGTGGTTGCCCGTTTGTTTACTTAGGTTTGACTGCGAGTTTCAAAGTAGCATTCCTGTTCGTCTCTAGCTGTACAAACAAAAAATACAAAAGCTTTCACACATGGTGATCCTCCTAACAGCACAAAAGAACATCTTACAAAATGTCAGCCTTCAGGCACCTAAAAAGTCCACACCTTTCGCTGCGCCAAAAAGAAACAGTCTTCCCCATAATAGATCATAAATCAAAGCCTACATGCGACTGGATCCCTCGGAACTGAAGCCTCAATCAGCTGCGAGCTAGATAGAGGCGTATGTGCCAATTTGATCCGCCTCTAACACACATGATCTATCACCCAGTAAGTGTACAAAACCAATTTCTCAACATTCAAATTAATTTCAAGAATCATTGCGATACTCAATAAATCCTGCTAAACCCGTCTCCCGAGGGTGAAAGTAATTCATTTGTTGCCGAAACAAATTTCTCCATGCCAACGCTCGCTTCGTAAGTCAAGGCGTGCGTTTATCACCGTTTAATCTATGTATGAGTGCAGCGCTGGACTCGAAGAAATCTGCACGCCAGCGTTAATTAATCTTCTGTCTGGGTGTGTGTTTGTCTAACGCCAAAATCCGAACCACAATCCATCAACTGATTGTTGTCAAAAATTTTAAAGCATCACAATTACGCCGCATGTGAGCCATATATCTGTGGGAATAACGCTGATGATCAGGCAGGACAAGAGAGGGAGACAAAAAAAACAAAAGAGTTGATCATCGAACTCGATCATTAATTCATTAAAAATAATTGTGGCTGGATCGCATCTGAGAAGACATTACACTACATTATCTGTGAGCACCGCTCCGTGCTGATCATGTCCACTTGCATTCTGGGAAGCAATTTCACATCGATGGGCATGGGGCTTTTCGGCACAAGAGTGCGCCCTTTTGCGGCGGGTATCCTTTCATTAAAGCGCTTTTCGCCGATCAACACTGTGTTGAGTGGTTATGGTGTGTTCGTTTTTCACTGGCGCACTGGGCCTCTCTTGCTCGTCGACTTCAATTTTGTGTTTGTTGTGTTGCCTTCTTTTTCGATCGTGATCATTGTTAATTTGTCGAACAAGCAGTCAGTCAGACAGCGAAAGGATATGGTGTGTGTTACCACTTACCGTGTTGGCGCACAAGTCCTTTTTTTTTTTCATTTTTTCTTTTTGCGCCGTTTTTTTGATGCACGAATAAATTTTCTTGTTATGTTTGGCGGTGTTTGGATATTGGTAGTGAAGTGCAGGGCAGAGTTTCATCCGCGCTTATGATGGGAATTCGCGCAAACCGATCTTTGGGAAGGATATGTAGTTTTCGGCAACGCGCGGGGTGAGTTTTTGAAAGAGGCGCCATAAATAATTTTCGTTTTTCTTTGTTTATCAGGGCAAATCAATTTTTTTTTTAGCTGGTTGCCAGTTCGTTGATAACAGGGCGCGGGCTTTGCGCCTTTCAGGCAGAACGTGATTAATTTTGATAGCGGTGGTTATCGGCGAACGAAAAGATCGCATATTTTTTGTTCCTTTCGGGGTCGGTGGGGTCGATGATTTTTATATTCGATTTACAGGTAGATGGTCTAGGAATGTGTATAGAGCTTGATTTGTAATACACCACATATTGTCGGGAGTTTGTTTAGGACACCGGCACCGAATCTGTCCTCGGCTTAAGCCCGCCATCGAGTATTTGAAGCCTATGAGGGACTATACAAATACACCCAAACTTATTTCAAACTGTCAAAATGATATTCTTAGCTAAACCGAAATGACGTACCTTTGAGAAACATATTAAAGTCTTTGTTTCAGTTGCGTCAACAAATTGGGCCACATTAATACCGACTGCCATGACTCACTAGTGACAAAACAGTCTACAACAAGTTTCCCTTTATAATTTTTTTATTCTCTGTGAACCGTAGCGGACATTGCAATTGTAATGAAAGGGAAAGTGTAACAATGTCACTCAAAAATTCTTGTCACTGCACCAACCATCAGATTTCTGTCTGTCAATCATTCAAAATCAGCAGTCTCATCTCGCACACAACAAGAACAAATCCGACAGCAGGAGGATATAGAAGCAACACTTCGTGGATAATTTAAGTCACACCACGATTTTTGTCAGAATTGAAATCGAAATCACGATTTCTCTCGCTGAAAACGTTTCGATTGTAAACAAAACCGACAGCCGGCCCATTATTCATTGAACCATAGAATGCAAGCCAGCGCCAACCAAAACTCTCTCAAGTTTCAAAAGCGAACACTGTGTGTATAGAGTTTGGACTGGGCCTCTTCGACTTCCATTGAAAAAATGCATCGACTTCGGGAATACGAATAACCGATGAGGAGGAGGCTTCTCGAACATTTGCATTTCTCGAACGCATTTCTTTCAAGTGAATGGCACTACGTGCTCAAGCCAATGAAATCGTTTTTGCAGACGCATTGTCAATCAATTTGCCATTGCGCCAATGTAATTCTGGAGAAATTGTCACGCAAGAATGATAGAGTGGACTGGTGGACGGTGGACCTTTGGATGGGATCATTCAATTAGGTAGCCAATTATGGCAGACAACCGCTTCAAGACCAGACCATATTGTTGTTGACGATTAAGAAGCTCTGAATTCACTTAAGTGAGTCTTCGTCTGTATTATTTGCGGCGCAATCATGTCAATGACCTGCTCAGAACACTTTGCCTAATTATAATGCAGGCGCGAATTAACGGACACTGGCCCTGTGTACATAATTATTATAATCAGCATACGTCAGAAAAAATCTCTTAGAATAGGATCATGCCACGCAAAGGCGGTGGTAGTTGCAGGTAAGTTGGCTAGGTAACTTCAACAACTATGTCGGTATTTTGTTTAGTTGGCATTTAGAAAGATGCATTCGCTAGGGTAGGTACATGATTGTACGAAGAAATTTATGTGCAGTAAGTCGTTTGGTCTGTAAACTTAAAATCTCCAAATTGGTGTAATGTCTTTTTTGTTCATTGATTTTTGCAAAAACAAATGCAATTTGAACAGCAACAAGCCTCTTAACAAACGAATGACAGCAAGCGAAATGAGAGCAAGTTTTGCACTGAATTATTGTCCCCACAAATTAACTGGGGTCAGTTCAGGGAACAACTAGGTTGCCCTAGAAAGAAGTCATTTATCAAACACAGATTTTCAGCTGAGACAATACTGAGGCTAAGATTAGACTGTATGTCAATTATGCATTATATGAATGCCGAAAGGCAAATGACCAGATTAGCTGTCAAATGAACAAAATGTCACAATCCAAAGCTGTACCTACCTATATTAGACCATATGACCAAAATTACCAATATGGTTATATTCGCCTTGATGGTCATTTAAGGCATTTGTTATTTATTAGGTACCCAATGTTGTAGAATAGTAATACTGTTAAGAAAAACAAAGCAAAAAAGTTGAAGTTCGAAATTTTCTGGTAGTACTAGTAGTAGTTGTAGTAGTAGTAGTACACTAAATATGCTATTTGGGAATTTTTATCTGTGAAAATCAGCCTGGTCCTATGTGGCATTCAGGTCATTAGAGCATAATGAGAAATGAGATACGACCATTTCATTGTATGACTATATTTTGACAGGAGAACTGTCAGAAATTGGCATTTTATGACCACTTGCATACAGTCTAATCTTACCTTGAGACTCCATCTTCGGCCGATTTCCCGTGCCTTGCCTACAAGCTATATTTTTATGGGGTTGTCACGTTTTTTAGCGCTGGTATTGGGGACGTTCGGATACCTTGTTTATGTGAAACGTCAACTAGATTGGTCGTGATTATGAATCCGAACGCGTTGACTAAGCAAGTTGAATTGTTTTTGTATTCTCGCGGTCAGCGTTACCTTTGCTTGAATTTGCACTTTTTTTATTTGGGAAGGCCCTTCATAAATCTTTAAAAAATTGTTATTTTCAAATAAGTACATTTAAAATGTAACACGGCTGGCAATCACTACACTATTGTTACATTCAGGCTGGGATTCGTAAAGATAAAACACTATTCCGTTTAACTTTTCTAACATAAAATTCACTTTTATTACACTTTTATCGACTATTCTAATATTTCACTTATTAAGTACCAGAACACTATTACTTAAACAATTCTTCAACGTTTCAAATCAATCACTTAATTTACTCTATTACTTTTCACTTATTTATCTTCACAAACTATTACTATCTCGAACTTTAACCAATCACTGTTATAAATCAACTGTGTCGCCCTCTTCTAAAAGCTGTCCTTTTATACCCGCTCCGCCATCTGACGAGAACTTTCTAGTTAATTCTAAGTGGTTCTAGAACAAGGTTCGGTGGTGACAGATTCCAGTCTCCAAATGGAAGTGACACTTGAGTGGAACTTGTTTTGTGACTTTAAGGCCTGGTTTCACCAAACTGTGACTAAGGCCTGGTTTCACCAACTGTGACTAAGGGCTTGTTTCACCACTTAGGTTACACGATACCTTCCACGCCACACTATTATAGTGTTTATGCTAACCAATAGTTGTTAAATATCGTGTGAAAATTCGAAATTACCAGAGTGGCCTTAGAAATCACACCTTTTTCTCTCATCGCGCCATTTTTCGACTCCTCAGAATTCTGCAACGGCCACTCTGTTTATTTTAAATTTGATTTATGGAAATGTCAACTGAGTACGCAGGCAGGATTTTCTTGACTAGATTGGTCGGCTTCCCCTCCATAAACGTTAACTGCAACAACTATACACGTGAACACTCTGGGCCAGAGATGGCAGGAATGGCATTTTTTTTGAATTACTACATTTGTTACGTCTGCTACGTAACTGAGGTAGTTAAGTAGTTAACGTAGCAAAATGTAGTAAAAGTAGCGCTAACTGTCAAAATGTAGTTAGCATTGTCAGATTCAACCGTCAAACTGATAAAATGAAAATTCTCAAATCTGTTTCGGTTTATTTTCTATTGAAATTTAACATTTTCTAAGTACATAAAATGTAGGTAGCAAATGAAACAAATCAGGCGTGTAGTTTACTCGATTTACTACGCGTAGTTAATTGAGTAGATTACCTCATGTAAACTACTCTGCCATCTCTGTCTGGGCCAATAAAAACTGAGACGCATCTAGTCAGACAGCTGTCAGACTTACTAAACTACGAATCCGAACGTCCCAATTGATACATAGAAATTCGTAGTGACAAATGTCACGAAACTTCAAAAATTCCGGCTCACCAAATAGTGCACAAGTGCGCACTATAGGTCCACGTCAAGCAAACCTTTTGGTCACATATTAGGTTCATTCGCGTACGCGGTTCAAATCGAACGCAATCGATATAAATCGATTGCAATCAGAGATGGCAGAGTAGTTTACATGAGGTAATCTACTCAATTAACTACGCGTAGTAAATCGAGTAAACTACACGCCTGATTTGTTTCATTTGCTACCTACATTTTATGTACTTAGAAAATGTTAAATTTCAATAGAAAATAAACCGAAACAGATTTGAGAATTTTCATTTTATCAGTTTGACGGTTGAATCTGACAATGCTAACTACATTTTGACAGTTAGCGCTACTTTTACTACATTTTGCTACGTTAACTACTTAACTACCTCAGTTACGTAGCAGACGTAACAAATGTAGTAATTCAAAAAAAATGCCATTCCTGCCATCTCTGATTGCAATCGCACAAAGTCTATACACTTCTCATCAAAATTGACAGAAAAAGAGAAAATTAGCAAAATAACGAGTAACGAGTAGTTCCTCTCTTGGCTCGAAACAGCTCAGAGAATAAATTATGTCAAATGCAAAAAGTTGACAAGAAACAAATTCAAAATCTGTCTTAAAATGCAATTGCAAAGAAAAAAAATCTGTGAAACTAAAAAAAAATGTTCTTCTCGAACGTTTTCTATGTTGCAAAAAGGTTAGGTATATTTTTATTTGTGATATGGATTAGATTTTAAAGATTAAAGTTGTTCAAAGTAGCTGGAAGTCTATCCACGTACTTTTGAGTATATTTTCATTGCTCTAACCGCGAAAGCACAAAACATTCGAACGATATCGTCTCGACGATGCTTCTGCATTGTGTATAACAACCAAGAAACGATAATCGTCGAAACGATTGGACGATCGTCTTTGTTGCTTCACGTCACTAATTTAAACGTAAAATTCCCTCGTCGAAACGATTCGATTAAAGAGAGTATCGCTCTGAGTCTGTGAGAGAGTATGCCTAATTGTTTATGTTTGACAGATTGTTAGTATGTGGCTAGGGAAAGTACGTGAATGACCTATTATTTTTATTATTCGTAATTTGACAGCCACTGGATTGCTAAACAGTACTAAAATCATGTGTCCATTCATTCGAAATTTGGGTCCAGATTGATTTCTAAACATTTGTAACTACCTACTCAAATATAAACCATGTACCTACACAATAATTAACGATTATCGAATGACCCCGGGTGGTGTTAATTTACCGAAATTCCATACTCACTCAAGTCGAGCGCACCACCACATATTTTATGTAAATCGGGCCCTAAGTCTAGTTTAAGAGCTACTGTTATATCAAAATCATCTTATCGAACCTTGCATTGTGAAATCAAACAGTACCAAAGATTTAAATGTCAAACAAAATCCAAATCTAGAAAATACATGTGGATTACCTAGGCCATTTTTGTTTTTTGCACCGAAAACTTAATTTGTAAACAATCATTTTTACAAAAGATACATAACGCTTAAATAACGATGGATATAAAAATTAACCTCAGCACCATAGCAAGGCAATTCCTCTGCTGTTACTCAGTAAACCACATTAATTGGCAAGTATGATAGGTCTGCGAATCCACTACAAACGATTTATTGTTCCAATTCTTCAGCAAATTGCTTCGAATTTAACCTGGGACGATCAGAAATACCTCCTTGACCAAACGTACAACCACAGTCTCAACAGGGACCATCCAATCAACATCAACTACCAACTTAGCTTCCTCAAGAAACTCATCCACCACTTGGAACAGTCAACGGATGAAGTCCATGATGAGATCTATGAAGCGTTCTGTAAGCTCCAAAGTGTTGGTAACGTAGACGAAAAGTTCTTCTACAAACACTATTCACTGCCAGTGTACAACATTGTAATAACTTTAAAAGAGTCGAAGAGTTTTGTTGCGGATGGTACTACCGGTCTCTGCAGCTGGCAGGCATCCCTATCTCTCTCCGACTGGTTGCTACACAATGTTGATATTGTTCGAGGAAAGTCAGTTATCGAACTAGGTGCTGGCACAGGATTGTGCGGATTTATAGTGTCCAAGTGTGCTAAAGCGAAAAAAGTGATCTTAACCGACGGGAGTCCTGCGGTAATTGATGCTCTGAATGTGAATCGAAGTCTTAACTGTCAAAACAAAAGCGAAGATATTTCTATAGTTCACCTGCCATGGAATAAGTGTGAACTTGTACAGAATTACGAGTTTGATGTGATTCTTGCAGCTGATGTTGTTTATGACTCCATGGAGTTTGATGATCTGGTAAATGCCATAGATTACCTCGTCCGGCTGACGGCAGACCGAGCGAAATTGGTATTAGCTGCTACTGTCCGGAATGAAATTACCTTGAAAAAGTTTTTAAGTTTATTGGGTAAGCTGGGGCTGGTCGAATTTGTACTTAAACTAATTGATTCTTATTTTGCAGAACCAAAAGGATTTGGGATCGAAGTTGAGGAAGTGGTTCCGTTGGAGAAGAGCCATCTGTTTTGGGATAGATCGACTCCAATTAGAATAATGTCTGTTACACGAAATACAAAGTCGGGTTAAGAAATGTTTGTTTGTTTATATTGAAATCCACTTCAGTGAAAGGAGACAACTTTTGGAAACTTTTTCTATAAATGCCAGCAAATTTGACCTCATCAGTGGGTGGCCACTCTGGCTCCGTTTTTACTGCCCTGTAACGAAATCGAACAATTTTTCCAAAGGTCTTTTGTACAGGGCAAACTTTAGAGCTCATTTCGTGGGTACATATTTCCAGTTGACCGCAATTCAACTGCAGATAAATAGATTTAAACGAAGGCGAAAGTATCGTTTTGAGGGCGAAATTATTCGCTTGAATTTCAGTCCCATCTGCATTGAAGGATTGTCCATGCAAGATGGATGCTCGGACATAAGCTAGCGAAGGGAAAATCGAAAACAACCACTTCTTTCCATGATTTCCTTCTTCAGTTCTAAAATTTTATTTTATTTCTTTTTGCACATAAATAGTTTATTATATCAATTCTTCTTTTTGTCTATTTTGTACGCTTACAATCAGAGGAAAGAAAACTTAAAAAAATTACAAAACATGCACGTAAAATAACTAAAATAAGACTTGTTAATTTATTTTCTTCTATTATTTTATGAATCACTGCTAAAATTAAAATTAATAAGGAAAAAAATATCACATTTACGATTAATTCTTTAAAACTACGAAAATAAAACAAACAGAATATAAAAATAAAACAAAAAATTACAAAAAAACGATGGACTAGAATATTTTGCAAGAGTTAAACTAAGAAAAAAACTTAAATATTCAACTAAATGGGAAAAATTTTTTTTTTGTAAATTTTACACAACAAATCGAAAAACGAAGCCTACAATGATGCCGAAGTGGGTGACTATTATTTCAATGAAACAAAGAATTAAATCAGTGTGCGTTAGAAAGCCAGCCATACCTATACATACGCCCATATCATGATCATCGCTTAGAGGGTTAAACAATCAAATACAATAATTGAGTATACGACACAGTAAATTAATTAAAAGCTAAATGTCTCGAATGTTTGTTTTTTTTTTTTTTTTTGTTGTTTAGTTCTTAGTTGGCTTATGCGCCGCCTTTATCTGCTGCGCCTGCGTTCGTAGTTCGCTTTGTGGGTTTTTATTTTCATTTGGTTTCGTGTGATTTTGTTCATTTGATGCTTTGTTCGTTACAAAATAAAAAGTAATGTATTGGGTGGATGAATGAAGGTCGTTTGCTAAAAGCACACATGCACATTCCTAATTTAATCTTAGGCGACCAGCAATTCCTCATGCAAGCCAGGCTCTGAGTCCAGTGACTTGTTGGACTTGAACATGTAATTGTTGTTGTCGCCCTGACTGGATGACTGCGACTTGGAACTCGATGTCATATTGTAGAGATCATCGAGATCGGTGCTTCGTCTGTAACTGATATGGGAAACATGCTTAAAAGCACAAGGGTGGAGGCGTGAGTATTTACCTGCTGACAGGACGACTGTAAGTGGACATGGCCGGGCTGCCTGGATTGTTGTCGTGATTGCTGTCATTGTCGTCCGCCGACTGGTATAGATCGCATCGATCCAAGTAATCAGAAGTCAAATAGGCTGGCAAGTCGTTCTCATCGTCCTCGTTGTTGACAAAGTCCTGGCCATCATCTTGGTCTTGCTGTTGTTCAACCATACTCAGCCACTGGGAATTGTGATTGCGGAACTTCTCCAACTAGGAAGGTTATTAAAATTATGTAAGTTTATGTATAGTGTGCCATGAAACCCACCTTAATTCGCGAAGCCCACTCCGTGTCCGATAGCGCAATGATATCCAAGCAATAGTCGCACACCTTCCTGATTTCCGAGTTCTTGTCGTGCATCAAATCAATCAAATACGCCGGTGACTCTGTCTCCTTGATCATGTACTCGCGTGTACTCTCATGCCGCAGAATGCGCTGAAACACAAATATTATCTGCAGAACAATCTCATCATCCTCCTGTTTAGCCTTCAGCAACTCAATCAGCGACAGCACAACCTTTGCCCGACAGAATAGCAATGCGCACAACTCATCGCGCGCACAAGTACCCAAGTAGACGATCGTGTCCAGCACGACATCATCCAGTTTTGCGGCCGGTACCAGAATCTCCCGAATCCAAGGTATCAAATCGAAATTCTGTAAAATCTGTGAATAATCCAAGTCGGCGAGTGACAGATTGCCCAAAATGCCAACGCATTCCACAATGAAATTCTCATCGTCGCACATGGTTATGATGCGCGCCAAATCGCCAACATAGTCTATGAACTGATACTGCAGATTCTCATGTTGAGAGAGATTCCTTATCAACTTCATAAGCAAGGCATCCTGATACTTGAACGCCCGATCCATTAAGCTGTGCAATCGATTGCCTTCGACCATTATTTGTGCATTTCGTTTGTTTAGTGACAGATTGATACAAAGTGCGACCAGGTCCAGGTCAACTTTGGTATTCAAGTTGAGGATTATAGCATCGGTGGCCATTTGTACGCACTCGGTGTGAGTGAACATTGCCTTGACCTAAATTGAGAGAGATATAAGAGGGTGCATTTCAAACATACCTTCCACACTCACTTTATCGTCCAAACTCATGTGATACAAGATCTTCACGGTTATGCCGTGATGCTTCTCATCGTTGATGAACATCACCAGCATTGGCAGGAATGCAGCTTGCACCATTTTTCTTCGCAACGAACCATCAAAGGACAAATTGAAGACTAGTTTGAGGGTGACTTGTACCAGGTCAGCGTTACCGCTTTGAATTAATCGCGGCAGCTTGGCGACAATGTTCAATTCGTTCATGTCGTCTTTGTTGTCGCCAACAATGGACAGCTTCTTGAGGAACGTCGTCACCAACATCAGCAGATCGATATTCTGTCGATCCAGAGCTTTAACCAGCATCTTTACGATATTTTTCCGACGCATCTTCTCCTCCAATTTGACGTTTTCGGCCATATTCAGCAGTAGGTAGAAAGCAACTCTCAGGAGTTGTTCCTGCTTCTTTGCGAAAACTTTCAACTGCTTATTCAAGCGGTCGTATTCCTCCTTCTTCGTTTTGGGATCGTTCGAGGCCAACGCCTCATTGCTGTTTGTCTTTGCCTCGGGGGATGTTGCACCCGATGACAGATGCTCATGATAGCTGCTGTTTAAAATTTGACTCTTCATCATGGACGAAGACATGGAGCCATGAAAGCTGGCCCAGTTGCCAGACTTTGGGCGTTGTTTCAACTCTGGGATGCGACGTCGTGGAGGCTCCATCTAAACCATACATTTATATATAAATAGGTTAAATTTAACAAGATTCTCGCACACTCACCTCTTTGGGTTTTTCCTCGTTCATGATGTCAAGGAAGTCATCCGAACTGCGATTTAGTTTTTCCTTGCTCACCTTGTTGTTGCCCGGATTCTTTCGAACGTCCAGCTCGTTACGCATACTTTCGTAACGCCGGAGTTCATAGTCTATGACATCCATGCATAAGGAACCAATCTGAAACAAGTTTTGAGCACATTCAACGCTGTGGAATCCATTCAACGTACGATCCACTTACCTTGTACTGCACAATAACCGGGTGAAACTTGGTGTACGTGGAGAAACAGAAGAATATATAAATTATATTCGTCGAGAGATCCAAACTCTTGCGCCAGTCCTCCCGCAGGACCCTCGAAAGTGCACTGAGCGCAGCCTCTAAACAGGAATATCAGTTTTAACTCACATCACACCGTCCAGGACTTACCATTCTTTTCCAGTTCTTCAAGATTATCTGGGTTTCTGGCAACTTGCAATATCATCGCTGAACCTCGTATTCGTTCGCCCAAGTCCTCGTACAGTAGTTCGACATACTCATCGATATGATTGATCGAGACATCTGGTTGTGGTGCTGATTTCGATAGGGACCGCATAGCGGAAGTCGACCGCTGACTGTTGTTGTCAGCTATATCTATGGGTAAGAGACAGTTTTTTTTTTTTTTAATTTGTCCAAACAAGGACTTTCTTTGACAACATACCACTGCCTGCATTGTCTTTTCGATTTTTCAAGTAGAAAATAATTTGTTCCACGTCGGCTAATTGAGATCTGTGAATGAGATCGCATCGTTCCACAACTTCTCTGGCCAGAGCGGCTGGATCCGTTTTCGCATTCAGAGTTTTCAGGCGGATGATTTTCTGACAGTCCTAAGAAAAAGAAATTAAACATGATTAGATTAGTGTGGTAAGGAATGGCTTATTATACAAAATGTACAAAATGCAGTGGAATGGAGTATAGTTTCTTTCATGACCTAAAAGAAAAGACGCACATTTCTGTGAGCAGCCATAGGTACGCCTTCCTAATCCACTTAATCCCCTTTTTAATGGCAAAAGGCGTTTTTTAATAATCCCAATGAAATGGAGCCACTACACAGACACCAATACACGAGTGCTACACACTCGTCAGTTTCCCGAAAATGTGTGCGTTCTGTTTTTTTTTACTGCAAAAACAGATTAAGCGAACATTTTGGACAATTGCCCAAGGTTGGAAACAAAAACAAGCGTTGGACCGATTCAGAATATCAGATAAACCTCCCTGACCTGACCCATTTTGGTGGCAAAACGTTTTCGTACCTCATTTTGTGGTGTCGCATATTTAGCACGAAGACGGATATGTTCCAACAATAATGTTCGACATGAATCGAGTGTTGCTTCTTTTTGTCACAAAAAAAAAACCAAAAAAATGTTCTCCCGCTCATAATGACATTGATAACTCATGTCCCTCTCTCTGCCCCATGTGCATGTTTAGATAATTATGGCAATTAAATTGATTATCCCGAGTGAAACTGAAAAATCACACATATTGCGTCATTTCTATTCTGTTCCAGCTGCTGGTGCTTTTTGTCTATGCCAAAATAAAACACCACCAATCGCACGTCACGTTGCTAATCTATTTATATGAACAACTCAAACCCCAGAGATAGAGATGGTGCTACTTGGAGGAAAAAAAAAAAAACGACACCAGTCTGACATGTCCGGGCGGTGCACTTGAAATCGATTTGGCTCAGCTTTCGACTGACTCAGAACAGCTGAGATTTTTTATTTGCAATAAAAAAAAAAAAACGACAGCTCAACTGCGTTTAAGGCGATTGCTGCTGCTGCTGCTGCTGCTGCATAAACAACGACTCCTCGACTTGGTCATTTTAATAGTTAATGGCCATGAAGTTGTGTTTTTATAGTCCCCCTCTCGTAGATGGCGTCTGTGTGCTGTGTAACTCTTGGCGTAAATGAGCTGTAGTATGAGGTAATGAACTTGAAAAATGGCGTGGGAGTGGATATAGTGACTACAGTGGGTTGGTTGACACCATACTGCGTTTGACCCCTGCGTGACCGTAATTCATTTGAATACGGTGTGGTCCTATTTCATAATAAATGTTTTCATGGAACCGCTAGGACATTAAAGTGGTACAAGTATTGATGAAAGGGTGCGATAGTGGCATGAGGTGATTAGATTCTAGGTCATGGTGGCTACTACTTATAGTGCGTGGTTAGAAGTCTGGTTGGCACAACTTAAATCTTTTTTATTGTTGTTAATTAGCAATTGTTTATGGGACCGACGTCAACTGGATGATTGATGTGCGTGTTGCTTTCCTACTAAGTTGGTGGCTGCGCCAGTTCAAATTGTGGATTGTGATGAGTGTGCAGTCGGAGAGTGCATCAGTGCGTCTTTGTGGAAGCAGATGATTAAGCAGGAAACGCCGAGTTGAGTGTGATGTTTAAACAAAGTGTGGCACGAAAGGGCTGATGAACCGTGCGTCGTCGTCAGATCGTTGGCCGAAAAAGAATGTTTGTTGCTGATTTGACATGCGTTGTGTGTCAAAAATTGGAAAGCATTAAGAACTGCAACCAACATTTTGTTTCCAAACGGAAATCACTCATCAGAGAGGCACACTCGTCCAAAACTCTGTGTAACTACTTGCATACGAAGAGAACATTTATGTCGCGTTCTATTTATCGCTAGGTGACTAGCGGCACGTCGAACTTACATTAAAAGCCATATCAAAATGCTCTCGTCAGAGTTGTAGTCCTTTTTTTTTATCAAGCATTTTGACATTAGTTTCATGGGTCATGCAATCATTGGGGACGTTCGGATTCCTAGTTTAGTAAGTCTGACAGCTGTCTGACTAGATGTGTTTCAGTTTCTATTGGCCCAAAGTGGTCACGTGTATAGTTTTTGCAGTTGACATTTATGGAGAGCCGACAAATCTTGTCAAGAAAATCCTGTTCTGTCATTTTTCATATATTACCACAAAATCGTCCCCTAACTTTTTCCCAAAGGTCTCTCTCTGTGAGAGAATTTATCCCCACCACTTCCATTTTGACAGTCTCTTCCATTTTTACTACAAGGTAAAGGAAAGGTGTTCATGCGAACACATTAGTCCAATGAGTCTAACTTCGTCGCAAAAGTTGGGAAGAAGAGAGTCACAAAGAGAGAACAAAACATTTCCCCTCTCCAAGAAAAACCTGCAAATATTAGCCCAAGAAAATTAGACAGATAGTTGTCAAATCGTTCAAATGTTTTATGTAGCTGACTTTTTATTTGATTTCATCTATATTTTGTGTTTAAAATAGATGTGTAAGAAGGAAACAAAGTGAACTTTTTAATTTCTGCAATAGAAGCAATTTTCTTCTTGCTCTTAAATATAAATTTGTACTTCGTTCTATTGGTTCTATTTATATTCTTAACAATTTTCAAATTTGTGATTCAAATTTTTGATTATTTTTTATTTTGTTGAACGAATTCTCTCGCATTGAGATAAAATTGACATATTGAACGAGAAAGTAATTGAACAGACCTAATTTCGACAAAAACAGGCCTATTTTTGGGAATAAGTGGGCACATTAAAAAGTATTCACTCAAAAACTATATTGGTCAGTAAGGTCACTTCACTTTCAAAACGTCAGTCCCAAATACGAAGGGCCTTACCATAATAATCATTTTTAACCTTCAAACTAAATATTTCCTAGGTCACAATATGCAATTTTGTATGGAAATTTTCGCCATTGTGAGCTCGAAAAATTTAACCTGGGACCCAATTCCGCAAGAGTGAGTTTTCTTGTGTACCCGAAAAAAGTATACACGGGCTTGATCTGATTCCGCAAGAGTGTAAGTAGGCTTTTTTGACAGTTTTCGTGCACACAATTCAAAAATTGTATTCACTCTGTTCTCGACTGGGAGTTGAGGAATTTAAGCAAAATGGGCGAACCGAAGCCAATGGAAAAAGCGAGTTTCGAACAAAAAGAATATTGGTCTTCATGGAGGAAAACGTAGATTTCGCTCACGACAGGTTTGTTTATTTCCCTAATATTATATTTTCTTATACCTATACATAGATACATATTTATTTTAGATTTGATTCATATGGGGCTCATTTAAAAGCCACTAAATGACAAATGACGTTCATTTAAAAAAAAAAAGATGCTGAATTTTGTGTTTGGAAAACCGATACAAATCGATAAACTGCTGTTCTGTTGCTTCTTCAAAGGGATCCCGAAAGTTTATAATATTTCTTCTTATAATAATTAATTTTCTCCTGCGAAAATATAAACTATATACAAAATAAAAACAATTTAATAGTATGTATACCAACATACCGACTTTGTCGTCTTGTGTGTCTTACAATCGGGTTCATTTTCCTTTTTTTAAACAAAAATTCTGTCAAACAGAATTCAGCTCAGTCGGCTGACAAAAAATGTTTCACTTCAGCACATTCAAACTCACAGCACGTTGAGGAATCGCGTCAACTGTGTTTGGTGTAGGTACATGGGCAGTGAGTGTGAGTTTCGTTAAGAGTGTGCACGGGCAAAAAACTCACTCTTGCGGAATTGGGCCCCTGGACACTAAAAATGTTTATTAGTACCGCGGGAACTGTTAGTTGTAAGTTCACAGACACGAAATTCTTTACTAGATTCGTCAAATAAAAAAAACTGTTCATGTGATCGATCTACGCCAATCAAAACTGAGACACAACAAGTCAGCCAGCTGTCATACTTAATAAACTAGATTTTTCAAAGTCTAGTCAAAGTGAAAATTTATTTGGGATTTTCAGATATGTCTCAAATTTCAGATTTTTCGGGCCCAATAGAATATAAAATGAGATTTTTCTTTCTTTGCTTTTGTGGTGGTGCGTGTTTTAAAAGTCAGCTGTTCTTAAATGGTAATATATATTAAATCTATGTTGATATCCATTGCAACGGCCAAATGTATATTTTTCTCTATTTTTCACAGACTTGTCGTCTAAATCAATTAATTAATAACACACTTTAAAGTTTGACAAATGTTTCGGTGTTAGTGTAAGTAGGCGTAAATGTCGCTCAGAAGTTGATATTCGCCAATTTGCTCTGAAAATCTTACTGACCTCACTTGGATCCATACAATTTTGACAAGACAATCGCATCATATATCAAAAGAAAAGCTAACCTTGTCAACGATATTTCGACAGCTACCTTTCAGATAATAAAATTCATTTCGGAGGTCCAAATGACTGTTTCACTTTGTGTGGATCGTTTATTTAATTCGCGGAACTTGTATTTAGAGTAAAGCTAAGTATCCTGCTCGCGCTAAATTTGATCTCCCATACAAAAATGTCTACAAAGATAAAATTTAGCGAGGCAGTTTAGCAAAGCAGTATCCAGTTCGCACGCTAAGTTCTTAACTTCATGTAGATGGGCCGATGAAAAGTATCCACTCATTTAGCTCGCGAAATAAATGTCCGGTACATTAAATCGAAGATAAATGTTGACAGAAGAATCGGAATGAAAAGTTTGCTGTGTGTTTGCTATTTTTTTTTTATAGGAAAACGCAAAGAAAACAAAAGGAAACGCAAATTCAAAGCAGAGATATTGTTTTGCGAGATATCGAAATATTTATTTATATCAGAATAGAGAATCATTTGGCCTCTAATGTTTGTCGGGTAATAATAATTGTTTCGCGAAGGTAAAGATATTTTGGAAAGTTTTGTCTTCTACTTGCTGCTATTAAAATTGTTTCAGCCGATGCAGGAATGATAACATATTCTTAAATTTTTGTAGTATGCATTGTTTTAAATATTGCGATGCTTTTGAAGTTCGAATTTAAAATAATGTTTATAATTTGAATCACGTTTATACCGACATTCTGTAATGAACTTATGTCTTTTGTCCCATCTATATCATATTTAAAAATTTAGCTACCATTTATCTTTGCTGTGGAGAAACGGAGTGGAGACTAGGGATGCTAAAATTTAGCGCGAGCAGGATACTTAGCTTAAACGTTGAAACACAAGATGTTACTTTAGACTAGTATTTAAAACTGTGGAGATTAGAGAGTTAGTTGTAAGAGCGCAGGTGGAGTAAACAACGTATTGGTAAACAAAAGCTACCAGCAACTAGCTTACCATATTTGCATTTGTTTGATTTTCGAGGTTTACAAAAAAATATTTGCAAACAAATGCGAGAAAAATCCCAACAAAAACTCCAACTCAACTTGCTATAACAACAAGTTACACATAAACACACTTTATAGCAAATGGAGTACCCAAACAGTTCCTACGGTTCATTGCTCCGTAAATAGCACGCTATTTTAACCATGAATGCACCTCTTCTCAAGTCTAGTCGCTATAAAAGAATAAACCATTTAGTCACATAATTCAGCCATCAACCTCGATTCCTATTACACAACATCTGTCACGCGCGAAACCGATTCGCCATCGCCATTCATATCTAGCACTTACATGCGAAAACGCCAATCCCACATTATGGCCAATTACTATGTTAGCATGAAATCTGTATCTCACAACACTATGACTGACTGTGTGATAATTATCTAACACGGAAGAGACTTGGCCGGCCCCAATAGTTTGTGCTGAGTAAAAATTAACATAATAATAATAATACTGAATAAAACGCGAAAGTAATAGACGAATAATTTCAATCGTTTAAAAAGTAACCTTCCACCTGTATCGAAATAAAAATCGATGACAGAAAGTTGATTTAGAATCAAAGAGGCCTCCCGTTCCGACATATACGTGAAGTTTTATTGATTTGCTTGTGCTACGCTTACGCTACCAACGGTATCCAGTCGTTCTAGGCAAACAAACAAAGTCAATGGCATTCTAATTTGCATGGGTGTAAAAGAACCGCATTAATTATTGTGTCCATGCCTGTGAATCAGTTCCATCGACGGCTCGAAACTTCAGGCGATAGCTTCCGGGGCAGCCAATCTAAGCACAACACTGAATTTGAATTCAAGAACTGAACTAAGCAGCTGGTGCTGGTTTATTAATGCGACTAGAGAAGGAAGCCAACCACAGTCTTTCTGAGAAAAGCGGCCCATTTTACAAGCGACGAAAAGAAAACGCCCACTTGCGTTTTTGAAGCCGACTCATACTACCATAAATGGTCGTCGTGTTGTGATCAATACGAATACGTATTGTAAAAGATAGCGAAATCCTTAGAGGGAAATTCCAACACATAAACGCATTCCTTGATCGATTAAATCGATAACACTAAGAAATGAGGTCATCTACTTTAAAAAATGGCAACAGCAAAAAAACAAGAAGGGATGCCATAAGCCATAAGGGATGCCGCGCATTAAATACACGTGCTTGTAGCTAACAACGATTGACCCACATCCCACTCAAATGTACTTGTACAACATGCTGGCTGGTCATGCAACAATGGCCAAAGCAATAATCCAATAATTAGGTTTCACTCTACAGAGTGGGCATTTTGTTTCCCATTTTATTTTATTTTTGTTTATTGAGCTGTTCCGCTGCTTGGTGATGTGACCCTATTTCCGCTATGGACTGAGGGAGGCAGTTCCTATAATGTTAAGTTCGATTTAATAACGAATACATTTCGCTAAACTATGCGCCCATAAGTCACAATGCATTGCAATGTAAGAGGGCTGTGTTATCGAATAACCAGGCGTAAGCAGCGAATTAAGCAGAGTATTTGACGTAAATCGAGAATACATGAAATGGTTATAATAATGCTGATGGCCATAAAGGGTGATGGCCTTCGAAGCAGCAATAATAGTTGTGGAGACTACCTGTGTATGCTGTACGTTGCCAACTCTAGAAATCATGCAGAAAGGATTTGTCACTCGTTTGATTGACTATAGGCTTTCAGGCGAC
The DNA here is from genome assembly GCA_949126925.1 of Cheilosia vernalis. Lineage (NCBI taxonomy): Eukaryota > Metazoa > Arthropoda > Insecta > Diptera > Syrphidae > Cheilosia > Cheilosia vernalis. The sequence goes on from OX421360.1 coordinate 49,392,814, forward strand.
ACGTCTGTCAAGAGGGGTGCAGCACACGAATATAATCAAGAAGTGGGCAAGTTTAAGTTTTTTGGTTACTAAGACTGACAGCTGTCGGACTTGATGTCTCTCAGCTATGATTGGCCTAACCCAATCACTTGATATACCTATTTTGTTCGGTTTTATCTTGTCAAGAATTTTGTGACTGAGTAATAAGTTGACAGTTTATATGTGTGGCTGACTTAAGAAAAATGACGTTACCTACCAAATTATTTTTTTTGTTTTCAGGGTACATCCAGTCCAGACCAATCTAGTCGACTTAAGATAACTACACGTTTTTGGCTGTTCCCTCTACCCTCTTGTTTGATAATGAGTACCTATAAAGTTGACGTTTTTGTGTGTCAAATAGTTCGAGCGGTATCTAGGGGAGCATTGACTTATTATATATATGGACTGCTAGTAGCCAACTTCACGCATGTTCCAAAAATAGTGACGCGCCACAGTGTGCCATTGGGATTTTCGGATTTTGCTCTCAGATATCAGATTTTTCGTGCCAATGAAACATAAAACGAGATTTTTCTTTCTTCGCATTTGTGGTAGTGCATGTTTTAAAAGTCTACTGTTTTACAGTTGAAAACAAAGTAAACTTCAAACGACCAAGTTTAGTTTTGTTACAGATTTGCATGTGGTGCATGCGTGGGAACTAGAATTTGTTAGTGTTTTTTAATTTTTTATTTAGGTACCTATAGATATTTGTATTTTCGTTGGCGTTGCCGCTGTTGCCTAGCGATAATTGTGTTGGACGAGAAAAGTAACACAAATAACTTAAGATTTTTTTCCACTGGACCACCTTACGCGAACGTCTGACAAACATAAGTGATTATAACTGTCGTGGAAGAGCTTCGCATTTTAGCCATTCGGCCTAGGCATAAAATAATTGTAGGTCGCTTCCATACATCACAAAAATTAAAAAAAAAAAAAAAAAAAAAACGAGTGGATGTAAGCAGCTAGGCCTAGGGTACCTGCATGAATCTGTTGCGTTAATTATTTATTGATTTATTATCTTTACATAACTAGTTGTTTACACTTTTTTTTTAATATAGTAAAACAAAAACTCTTAGGTCATGGTACATCAAAATTGAAGTGACGGCTGGATTCACTAAAAAGTCATTGGATGTATTAAATATTAAAATCAATAGAAACATAACAAATAAGAAAAAAGTCGCATATCCTATCAAATGCCTATAAGGAAGCACATTCCGTGGGAAACAGTAAAAACGAAATACGTCTGTACGATTGACAACCTACTAATTTAAATTCCACCGAAGATTTACCTCCCGCGATATATTAGTTTGACTGAACGACACAAGGAAGATACATGTACCTAGGCTTTTTTTTTCTTTTTAGTTTATGGGTCAATAAGTAAAGAAATTGTTATTCTCGTTTTCTTTTTCAAAATAATAAAACATTCCAGAATTAATTTGAAATCACTCTTAGTAGCTTTTCATCTTTTTCATGGATGACGCTCTTTTGTTAACACGTTATTATGGAAATTAATCTCTTCGCACAAGATGTCGCTCTCTTGTTTCGTGTTCCTATTTACAAATGTACAAGTTGGCCTGTGATATCTGGTGACAAAGAAAACAACATTGTCATCGGTAAGCGGTACGTTGTACGTGTAGTTTTGTAAGGCCCTAAGTTGTAGCCATACGTAAAATGCAACAGAAAAAGTTGGAGCTGTGCGGTAAGAGATTTAGGTCCAATATGAAGAGGTCATCATTGAAACAAATGCCTATTTTGAGAGTTTTGAGAAAACCTATTATTCGGAGGGAATTCAAAAATGGGAAAACGCTGGGTTAAGTTTATCGAGCTAATGAGATTATGTTGAGAAATAAAAAACGTTTCGCCCAAAACAATATGTGTTAGATATCCAAAAAGTCACTGACTTAAGCGTATAGTATGCTGATGATCCGAAACGAAATTTTCTGGTGGTCTCCAAAAGGACATCGAAACGTCTACGAAAAGGCAGCGGAAAATAATCTGTCACTGTCAATTTATCTCCGATTTGAATACTCGTACTTTTCGCTGGCTCCTTAAAATGTTCATTTGGTAATTGTCCTAATTTAGAATATTTACTTTAAAGTTTGGTGATTTTTTGGCTCCTTAGGTATTTATATAAAAAAAAAAATCGAGCTGTCGTGGGACGGCCGAAAGAAGCGAATCATTGGACGTAAAGTATTGGCCCGTGTTACGTGGCGGCCTATTTAAAATTCATTTTAATTTTTCATAGTGCCAGTTAGTTTAGATTACTCTCTCTGTTCCTCTTTCGCTCTCTACACACATATATTTAAGAATTTTTCGACTTTTCTTTTTTCCTAAACCATCCCTGAATCAAGACGAACAACACAAAACAAAAATCATCCAAATCGGTGGAGCCGTTCTAGAGTTTTCATCTTCCAAGTGCGCCATGGAGGGGGAAGTTAACGCTACGGTGACGATTTTTTTCGGTTTACTCCCCATCTTTTTGAATAATTTATATGCGTGACCCACCGACCGTCCGTAAAAAAGCTATATTCGCTTCAAAAAATACATCCTTCAACAACAAACGTATTATTTTCGCACGATGAAACCGCATGAAACATTCTCTTTTGCTTTTTTTGACCACTTAAACTTAATGGATGAACTCAATCTTGGTCTACAAATGTTGCTTATGAATTATAAAATTGATTTTTTGCCAAATCGAAAACGACATTAGTTAATTCCACAAAAAAAAACCTATCATTCCACTGAAATATTTAATTTCTTTACTGTTCCATGTGTCAGGAACTTTTTTCTCATGGAATCCAATAGGTGGTAGTTGATTTGCTTTAATAATTTTCGTAGAGAACATTTTTTCTGCGTACTGAGCTTTATCAAGCAACACAAGGAGTATTACACCTTTTATAAAGCGAAAAATATATGCCGCACAAAAACGTCAGCGGAAGGAATTTATTTTTCCTAATATGGCAATTTCAAGTGTCAAACAACTGCTACGGAGGTCACACAATTTGCCGAAACCCGTTTCGAGTGAAGTGGATTGGAGTCCAACAATCAAGTGTCTTAAATTCGCAATCATTTCATGGCGAAAAATTACAAAGGCTTACCACAGTCATGCTGTTCACACCTACCTACATATTGATGGGTTTGAATAAAAATTGAATCGATATCAACAACAGTCAAAATAGCAAACGACTCAAAGAAAATTTATTAATAACACATCGTGTCACTCTTCAATGTTATCTATCCAAAATATGTACCCTAAGTAAATGTGCAAACACACTCATCAGAGCAGAATTTGCTTCAATTCAATATGTCCCCTCCATATATTATTTAATCTCTCTGTCAAGGGCATGCCTCTAAATGGAATTTTCATTTCAACCTCTCCGTGTACGAATATAATACCATCTCACTCAGTATCTGTTGAACAAAATTACTCGTATATGCTCCGACGACCATGAACTCTCAACACAGCATCTTTGGCTTTATACCCAGTAGCTAACATTTGACACATGACAAATTGCAATTCCAGCAAATAACGCAAATCATTTCTTTCTCAACATAAAACACATTTTCTTTTTTATCTCGCGTGATTCACACAAATATATAAGTGCCACTGGTTTCCACAATTATTTTATGTAGGTACCGAACCTTGCACTCGTTTATCTCAATCAATCCACAATGTTATCTTCAATCGATAACCGATTTGTTTATCAGTTCAATATTGTTTACAAATTGAAAGGTAAATCACAATAAAAATGTACAACAAAAGAAACAAAGCGTGCAGTATCTAGATATAGATTGGTATAAGCTCACCACTAGAGTTCCCATGGCAGATGAACGCAACGCGCACTGATGATAGATTGCTTTTACGAATTGATTGGAAATGTAGGTATATTGACTAATTGCAGACCGAGCATGAGATGAGACTCAGATTGAAACTAAAGTATAGCGTAGCCGCGATCCGAAACCGAATCCGAGTCCACTATCCAGATACGCCTCCTCCCATTGAAGTCGAGTGCGCTGTTGTGCGCTGCGCTACTGCGAGTGACTACTTCAAGTCAAATGACATCATTTGCATGGCAATTTTTTCCCATTTTAATTTTTATTTAATTGCGATGGAGAAGATGAAGATATGAGTTGGATCGTTGGATCGTTGGATGTCGGATCGAGTTCGATTCGAGTGCGTGTGTGGGAAATAAGACAAACAAAACCATCAGCAGTGAATATACCTACCTAATTCTTTTTTTTTTTTTTTGTTGTTAATAAACAAAGAGATGTGACGAAGAGATATTCGTGCAGTGCATGGATACACCAGAAAAGAGTAAGTCTACTAAGTATGCATGGAGCTTCTAAGCGTTTTGTTATGTCTACGAAACGAACTGTGTAAGGTCCATTTTATTCACTCGAAGTTGAACATAACTTGGGGATTTTTATATGGAAAACTCCCGAGTTGTGTTCAACTTCGAGTGAATAAAATGGGCCTAAGTGGAATGGAGAGCACTCTTTAGTGTAGTCCGACTTCTTGGCTGTCGTTTTGAGTACGGTCTAGCCGCTGGCAGAGAGCGACCGCACATAAAATATGAAAACAACATTGCGATAGCCAAATGATGATGGTTGATGGTAGTAGCTCTGGTGGCTTAAAAACCCATTGACCTTCCAGATATAATGCCGCTATGACGATGACGATGACTGATGTGCGGTTTTTTTTTGTTTTTATTTGTTGCTCTCGTTTGGTATTGTAGAATAGTAACAGAGGGTTTCCTCATTATTCGCAAATCTAGCGGAAACAATTTGGAAACAAGAACGTAGTCTGAGAACGGTGGGTGGATGGTGATGTAACTGTTGCAAAGAGATAAGTTACTGCAAATTTTGGGAGAATGAAATCCCTTCCGGGTCACATTATTGACCAGTTTATTACGTAACTTGTACCAAACCGGTTGGGAATGAAAACAACTCAGGCGACGACTTACAACGTCTATACTGAGAACACCTAGGCCGAGATGTTTGTTTGGGATAAAGAAAACACAATCGTTAGGTTCACTATAGTTTTGTTTGTTTGGGATACTTTCAATAGTCCAAAAAAGTAAACATATAGAACCAGAATTTGCACACATTCAATATAGCATTACTAAGAAAACGAAATTGTTATTCAGGACGTAATTATTTGCTTATTTCAATGCCATGTGGGCTGTTCTAGAGTTAAGTAATGACCGCCGTCACTCTTTGAAAAAATAGGGTTTTTGTTACCCATTCGTTCCAAAAGCCGGGAGAAATGACTGACGGGGCTTCCACTTGAATTGAAGCATTTGTTTGTTAACAAATGATTGCACTCTCATTGAGCTAAGGCCCCAGTTATAGCCATACGTAAAATGCAACCGAAAAAGTTGGAACAGTATGAAAATGTTTTTTTTTTTTTTCGTTTGTTTAGGCGGTTATAGCGAAAATTCTGTCAGATAAATTGTTCCCTACGAAAACAATAATTACAACAAATCAATCACCACTGATTGGATTCTATCAGAAAAAAAATTCCTGACAGATGGAACAGTGAAAGAAATGAAATATTTCAGTGGAATGATCTGGCTTTTTGACTGAGTAGTTGTAGATCGGAAAAAGCTGTTCGTACGGAAAAATTAATAAATTATTTTTCTACAAAATTTAAAGATTATTTGTTTATTTGTTTTTGATAAACTGACTTTACAATTCATAAGCAACATTTAAAGAGCAAGATTGAGTTCAACCATTAGAATTAAGTGGTCTAAAAAAGCAAGAGAACATTTGACGCCATTGGCACTTTTCCGAGAAAAACGCATTTAAAGATTTGCGTGTTCGGTACTCCGAAACCGTGTGATAGGATTTTTTTTAAACTTAAAGTTAGTCTTATAAAGAGTTTACCTACCAATTTTCAAAGTGTTTTGCCAAACCGTTCACACGCTACGTTAATTTACGTAAAAGTCAACTCTTTTGACTTTTGAAACTGATTTTTTTTCTCCATGCACGTGGAACACAATGGATATGGCACAAAGCAATTCTCATCCAAAATTTCTGAAAGGCAAGAAAGCATGGAGTTGGATGAAGAATCATTAAAATCGGATGGCACGCTTCGTTAATTGTCGCAGTGATATGCACGTGGAAAAAAACAATTCTCGCAAAAAAATTGCGAAAAATTATATGAAAAATTCGTCCCAAACGACAAAAAATTGTTTATGGCACAAAACAATTCTACAAACTGTTGATTTTGGTGGATATGGAACAAAGTCGATGCTCGATATCGCGGGATTGGAAAGACATAGAGCAAATCAGATCACAGATTTTAAAAGAGCTTTCGAAATTACCATCGAATCCGTTTCTCATTCAAAAACGACAAAATAGCGTTTGGAACAAATAAAATTTTTAGGCGACGAATTGGTAAATGGAATCTTGCTGAAGGTATTTCCGTTTCTCACGAGAAGTTCTGATTTTCTTTTACAATGCCGCTCTGCGCACGCCATTTAAGTTGCTGCTTACTTGTGAAAATGGTTCCTAAAACGAGGTTTCGTTGTGTGGTTTAAAGTGTATTCATTCGCACTTTCATCTGAAGTAGACACTGTCGGCTATACCATTGTAACTGAGTCGTTCCTTTTCGCAAAACCGTCAATAACTTTGCATTGCTTAAATAAATTCCAAACGAAGACCCATTGACCCACTTTTCAGGAAATCTATTATAGGTAATTAAAGTTTTTGTTTTCGAAATAAAGTTACCTTGTCTCTAATTAAATTAAAGTGAATTCTTTAACGCTACGTAAGACAAACGGCAAAAATTCTCCTCGCTCGAACGCACCGAAAACGAAATTTCTATGAGGGATCATTCGCAGCTTTTAGCTTAAGCGGTTTTTCTTTCTTCAAAAAATATTATTAGCTAATTTGCTATGCAAAGGCAAACAATAACAACGTTAACCAGGTATACTCGCGTGAATATGGTTAGATCAATATTTACGCAATATCAGCTCCATCAGTTCGATGTGTGCGCCCATCGCGTTTGCAATTCCCTCGCACGCTCGTTAAAGTTCAGCAAACACCGTGAAGGTCTTGCAACTGCGAGTTTCTATACGAGAAGCGTTTGCGCAGCTTCGTTACTGATTTCAACTAAAGCTGACGTTTCCTAATATGGCCAAAGCAATTCCACTACAAAGGCATATAGTTACGGCGACTTCAATTCGCTCATATGGTACATTAAGTTTTTTTTTCCCCATTTTTGGATTCTCTGGCTTTTGCATGCCTTGCGAACACGGCCGTGCAGAAGTGACTAATAAGGGGGAAGATAAAACAAACAAAAATGTTATATATTCAACGAAATACTGAAAGCCATTGAAAAAGAATGACTTTCCTCCTCCAGTCGACAGTAAATTCAGGGTGAACGACCAATTTGATAGAAAAGCGAGCGCAGTGACTGTCACTTCCTGAACAGAACCTAACTTTTTTTTTTTTATTCCATATAAGGGGATCGTTGTTTGTATCAGTAGAATTATGTAAAAGACTTCCGAAGTGGGATACGTTTAAGTAACGAACAAAAAAGGTCAGTATCTACATATCGATTGGCATGCCTCCACTATCCACTGTCCACGATGTAAACTTACGTCTGCGGATAGGTATATTCCCCTTATGCTGAACGTTTGCCAACTCAACCGACTTCCTTTTCGCTGTGAAATGTGTTTAATGCCTGTAGAAAATAAATCAAAAGTGTCGTTTCCAGGACTATGACCTACTAAGCTAATCGAATGCGGATACATTCTCAAAAGGGAAACACAAAAACTACGTTATCTTTATTTTAGGTGTTACACCAAGCTCAACCTACAAGTTTCCGTTCACATTTCGTATTGATCGGTTTCTTGTCGAGGGCAAGATATGAGTTAGCCGGCGAATTGAATAAAATTTATGGGAAATACTCATGCCTTATCGCACGCCACTTACGATTTCGGTTTCGATAATTGGCCTCAATTAAAAAATATGTAGTTGGTCGATTAACACGCGCGTCAACTGCCCACTGGGCAAATCGTCCAGCTAAGCTGAAGCTTTTCAAGGTCGACTAAGAAAATGTTGTATTGCCATGGCTAGATGCTTGCGAACCACAGTTGCAGTTGCTGCTGTTTTGGGCTATTTTAAATAGTTTTCAAAATTAATTGACCATTTGGCGTCAATGGAATGGGTTTGCATGCTAAAATAATTATAAACATGCAAGAAGTTCGTGTCCGTCGAAAAGGGAGCACAGATGTAGATGAAATGGTGTTCCCCGTCCTATTTGTATAGAAAGTAATGGAAACACGTCGCCCAGAGTAGGCAAGTCTTATTTATTACGTGACTTTTCACAAAGTTCAGAGAGCCTCACGAACGTTATACAAATTACTTGGGTATGAGCTTAGTCAATTTTGTTGACATATATACCTACGTTTGCGAGAAACGTGCTCAATAAATTGGTATCGAATTTAGTTGGCTTGACTTATGAGGGGTGGCGCTTTGTAGCTCGTCTCAAGTTTGGGGTAATTCCAAATTAAAAAAGCACCCTTTGACAACTTCACGTTAAGTAATTTGTTTTCTTTCGCAGCTAATTTAGATTGGAATTGTGCGTAATAGGTATAAGACCATTTTCAGCCTTTTCATTGAATCCTTTGCCGACTAGTCCAAGAGTATGCCTCATTACCCAAAAAAAAAAAAACCGATACAAGAACTCAAGGTCAATGGCGATCAATCTTCAAACTACGTACCATGAATTTTATTTAAGTATAAATAACTCAATAAAGAAAAGCGTGCCAATGCCATGATTGTCCTTGGCCCTTAAAGCTACTAATTAACTTTGTCAGATAATGTAATCCACCTCTTTCCTCATTTCTTGATTCGAATAGCCGATAGCTACTCATTGTTGTTTGTTGGTTGAGTTGAGTCTTTTTTCCCAATAAATCATAAATCACCGACAGCAGGCAGTAGCACTGACAGTGACAGAAAAGTTCAAGTTCTGCCCTCTGGGTGACGAAAATACACATTAATATCCACAAAATCTAAGGTATATAAATAGAAAGTGAGACAAATTTTTAGAAATATGAATCAACTGACCTAGACAGCTTATCTGTCGTGCATCATTTATCGTTTTTGATATTTTTTTAATACCATTGAAAGCTATCTTCCAACCGGATGTCGCCAATTGATTAGATTGCTGTTGTCACTTGAAGACTCACTTTTATTTGAGAGCAATGCCTTGTCACTATAAAATAAAGCCTCTCTGTGTACAAACAGTTGCCACTTCGTCATGCAGTTAGGTGAGGAAGCGAGACAAATTCGCAATGAGTCCACCAATTGTTCAGAATACCAAATGTACTCATAGCTCCCATTCAACGACTATTGGGACGTTCCTACTGCTTACGCCCTACTCTGCTGTATACAACATCGCCAGTCGCACTTCCTCGTCATAATATCGTCACCAATTTGATAATTCACTGCATGTACGCCTAGCCTGTTCTTTTTTGTTTTGCGACTAGTTTCCCCCTCATTTCGTATTATGGAGTCTGTAACAGTGTCGCCCGGGCGCCGTCCACGGGCAATCTCATTCTCAGACACCTCCAGTTGAACGGGGGAAAATAAACTTGAATGCGAACGACCGTCGTCGACCACCCCAATTCACGGGTTCTCCTGTGACTCATGGCAACATAAATAAATGGCAACAAACATTTTCCAACAAAATGCTCCAAAGGCGAGGATGGGAATGGATGTGCTGGCGGTCGATCTGAGTGTTCTCTGTTCGGACCGATGTCGTTGTTATTACGTCAAGAAGTCGCTAGCCATTTGTGATGGTGGTTGCTACTCATCGCCGCCTCCCCTCCCCACCAAAATCATCCTTTTAACCACCGCCACCCCTTGAACCCTGAACCACTGAAAACCGCCCTTTTGATGAGACATTGTTTTTCGAGCTGGCGCAAAGGAAAATCAATAGACACATATCATCTCCACCTCCTGCTAGAGAGGTGGATAACCACACCAGGGAATTACTAAACGTTTCCTACCTTTTTCTCCTCGATCATGGGATTGTTGGGTTCTCCAAAGACTGTCGCCTCCAACTGATAGTTAACAATTAACGCTTTATCCGTTGGATGTGGTTCGATGGTGCCACCTTTCCAGCGTCTTCCGAAAGAAAGAAAATAAACACAAATAATTTTTTTTTTTGTAAATCAATTTTCTTCAACAACACAAAACACTTTTCATTCTCTAAAAGATTTTATTTTCACACAATTTCCATTAGAAGGCAACAAAAAAAATCGCAAAACAAAACAAATGAACAATTCGAGAGGATGGAAAAAAAATAATCGATAAAATTTTCTCGCGTATGTTGAGGGAAATTCTTTTTCTAGGATGAGTTGCACTCGCGATAGGTTTTCGATATTTTCGGACAAAATTAGAACATGAAACTCACTTCTTTATATACTTAGCATCGTCGGATTGCATTTTATTACCGGCTATTGCATTAATTATATAATAAATGTAATGAATCAGAAATAAAATTAGTGTTATGCCCGCGACTGTGTTAAACAGAGCCGATAACATACAACACTTGTTCACTTCTGTCGTCTGACATTTATCGCCATTTTTTCGTTTGATGTTTGGTTTCGCTTTTTTCGCTGTTGTTTTGTTTGAATGGCGGGGTGCAAGTGGAGACCGTGAGAGGGAGTCGAAATCGCACTCAAATTGTTTAGAAAATTGCGGAGAGTTAAGGAGAGACTTTACAAAGGAAATTGAGATATTTTTCTCTGGATTGTGTACAGGCTGAACTGCTTCGAAAACTGAATATCTAATGCTCCAACCACCAAACAGTGGCTCTTAAGCGGGAATAAGGCCCCGATTCCGCAGGAATTCGACGTTTTGTTAGCGATTTTTTTAAACGCAGAGTTTTCTCATTTTTTTTTATTTTTACCTCGATTTTTACACCCCGGTTTTTTCCACTTTGGTCCATGCAAAAGTAAAGGTTCCAACCGCAAAACCAACAAAAATAAATTCTAAAATTGGTCCATTTTTGTTTGTGTTTTTGTTGTAGGACTTAAAAAAACATCCTATCTCAGCGAAAGTTAAGTACAACAAATAATGACACCTCCACAAAGTCAGTCTGACATTATGCAAGCGTTTGATTAATGTCGTTTTCCATTGGGACCAAAAATCAATCTTTTTTTTGATCTAAATCACTTTTCATGTTCCATTGGGACCAAAAATCAATCTTTTTTCGATTCAGAGCACTTTTTGCAGATCTCGATATTTTTTCAGATCTACACACACTCTCACAATACCAATATACTTCGCACAGCTGTTTTACGTCATGTTAAGAAGTTTGCTTTGAAGACAAATTGGCAAAGTTTCGTGAAAACCAAAATAACTAATTGCAATAATAGCCATGGATATAGTTTAGGAGGAACTAATATCTTCATGGTTTTCCTCGTCCTATGAAGACTATGAGTCACCAAAATTACTCCACTTGTAAGTGCAATAGGGGAAACATTATTTAAGTCGATATCAATTGTGATTTTTGCAAAAACAAATGCAATTTGAACAGCTGATATTGCTGCCAAATAACGCACTAATACATTTACAAAAGCAGATGAATTTCGTTGCATGTTCCATTCGCCACGTAAAATCTGAGATCTGAAAAAGATTTCTGGTGGTCCCAATGGAAAACGACATAAGTGCTAGTTAGATATCTCAGATTTGCTTTTTTTTTCTCAATTTGGGGAGACATCTCGTGAATCGTGTCCTTAGGGCCCGATTCTGGGTCAAATATCCGAGTTAAACCTTACTTTTACTTAGGGACTCCACCATTTTCCTGGTGAATTCTTTAAACTTACGTTAGTCCGGAGTTTTTTTATTGGTTTTTTCCACTTCCGTTCCATGCGAAAATAGAGATTTCAACCGCTAAACCGAAAGAAAAATCAAATTCTGAAGAGCTAGATGATATTTTTTGGGAGGGATTGTCGAGGAATCTAGTCAAGCAATTCGTGACTAAGTAGAAGTACTACATAAGTTGTCAGTTCGCGTGTAAGTAACGTTACCGACTAGCCAGAACTAATATTTACTTCAATTCTCACGTAGCCACCTTTACATAGTAAGCTACGTGCATAATTACCCCATTCATGGGACCATTAAATTGGGTGTTAGCATTTTATGTGCGAGGAATTTATCTACAAAGCGAATGTAACGGGGCGGTGATTTTAGAAGTACCTGGCATATTTTGGCTAACATTATAATATAACTGTGTCCGCTTTCTGTTGCCTCCATTCCGTCTGTGAGGCTGCACAAAAGGAGAGTATAGATAGGTAGAGGTACCCACTTTTGAGTCTGATCTTTTATAAAGATGTGTGATAACTACGTGATTTATGACTGCGACGGAGGAAGTGATGATGCTTGGGCCCTACAAATGCTTCTCAAAGCGGAAGAGATGCAAAAGGTCATTCTACTGGGTGTGACAACTGTCAAAGGGAATGCCAGCGTCGACGACGCGACCACAAATATTTTGAGGATTCTGAAAACTGTTGGGCGATTGGATGTAAGAAGAAAATTCAATGAGAGATAAATAATTGCAGCCCCATCCATACAGATTCCTGTCTACAAAGGAGCTCCAGACTCGATTTTGGACAACAATGTGGAAGGAGTTAACTTTTATCATGGTAAGAATGGCTTTGGTGGAGTGGAATTCAAGGACGTCATTGATATGCCTAAGCTTGTACACAAAAAGCATGCCGTAGAGGCAATCTACGAAGCCGTTACGAAGGTATTGAAAGAGAAGTCTTCGAATTCATTTGCCATAGTTAATGTGTTGTTATAGTTTCCCAACAAAGTGTCACTCATCTCTGTGGGTCCGCAAACAAATATTGGGCTGTGCATGGTCAAGTACGGGGAACAATTCGCCAAGCTTATTAGAGGTCACTACATTATGGGCGGCAATTTTCAAGGTTACCTGAAGCTCCTTTAAATCCTGAATCCGTTTTCAATTTATATTTTCATTAGCCGTTGGCAATTCAAGTGCTGCCTCAGAGTTCAACTTTTTTCTTGATCCTGAAGCGGCTAACATTGTCCTAACGAAGGCTAGGAGTCCGATTCTTATACTACCCTGGGAGGCGTGCATCAAAGACAGGTTCTCCGTTAGTGTGGTGAGTGGTTTGTTGTTTCTTTCAAGTCACCACCAAAAATTTCTCTCTCAAAAGGATTGGCGTTTCGAGATTCTTGGAAAATCAGACCAAAGCTCGCCATTTCTGAAGCTCCTCAATACCATCGAAAAAGCTCAGCTGCTCCCAAAGGGCTACACAACTTGGGAGCCGTGTGATGCGATGCTTGTGTCGGTTTTCCTCTTTGGATCGAACATAATCGTCGATCATTCCAACTGGAAGGCAACTGTCGAGCTCAGTGGCACGAAAACTCGTGGACAAATGGTCTTGGATCACCTGCAGGATAATGAAACGATTAAAAATATTCGACTTGTGGAGAAAATCGACGACGACGTTTTTAAGCGAGTTGCTATGTGGGCTGCAAATAGCGATTCTGCTCCTGACAGGCTCTTACAATAAAACATAGCTGCAGTTGAAAAAGTGTTTTACTGAGAAAAGAATCGACGTCTCTTTAAATAGTCCGCGTCAACATTATCAATGATCGTGCCATTGATCGAATTCTTTATGAAGTTGATGATGAAAGTCGGTGTCATAGCAGTCGGGCGGTGCAGCACCCAAGTACATGGGAATCTGGAAGGAGTCAATAAATTCATATTCGTCCTTGTTTCTACGCTTCTGAACTAACATCATCTGCTCCCAGATTTTGAATAACAATGCTCATGTTTCGGGCAACTGTATCCCTCTTAATCCGTCCAGGAACGCAGGTGATAGCAAGTAACCTGATCTTGCTGATTCTATGCGGGCTTTGAGGAGCCAATGTCCAGGCGTCGTCACTGCTGCCATTGCAATCGAAGATCACGTAGTCTCTAGTGCTCGTCAAGCCTATAGAAGTTGAAGTCAAACCTCATTTTGGACAGGTATTAGCTTTCATAGCGTTACAGGTTCCTCAGGAATAGTTTAGCATTCCACTCCTCAATAAGCGCGACACTGCTCAAGGTACGGAAAGCTATAAACACAGATATAAACTATTGATGAATTGGTTCATCGCAGACATTAAGGCGCCACAGTGTGAATAACGCATTATTTAAGCTGTTTATTGCGTCTGCACATGCACCCCCAACCAGCTTTGGTCGAAAAACGTCTTTAGAGAATGGGAACGGATTATGGAGGGAAGTTATAATTATTCCTCAGAATTGGAAGAAAGAATTGGATCAACGCAATAGAGCGGAAGGGACAGACACATGTGCCCTGACCTAAGACCTAGTAATTTCTTCATACTTTTCTGGGAAGTATTCGAATGTGTAGGAAACATTGCCCGATATTTCTATACAATAGTTCATGACAGATGTCCAAAGTGATATCCTCTAGATGACAATGACTATTTGACATTCACCAGCAGATAGCTTTCAGACCTAATTACTTTTAAATTGCTGACTGCAATCAGCAATTCCCTACAGTTGCTGTTATCATCTGTGGCTATGTGTCAGATGCACCCTAATAAGAAACACTATCTTCCAACTGGGATCAACGTCTTCAATAAATTAAATAGCACACTGTCTATGTACGAACTACGAGTAAGCGACACTAATATAGTAGCTCATCGTCGCTTTATCGCAATGACGCACTACTTGAGAAGTCTCATAGTATCAGTATCTTCAAATTGCTGGACGAAATCGCGTTTTCTCCGCCCATAGCAATCTATCCAAACGCCGAAGTAGGTGGCCCGATAAGGCTTTAGTGTTTAGTCTGTAAACGACATCACTTTAGGTCAGTGTCAGCTTCGGGGATCCGTAACAAATTGGTTTGGTGTTTTTCTAATTTGTTCAAATTCATCTACCCACCCGTCGCAATCGCGCTTTTATCAGTTTGATTTGTTTAAAATAAAAATCAGTGGGGTATTAAAGTAAATAATGAGTGGAGTAAATTTGTGTGTCTACGATTGTGACGTCGGAAGCGATGATGCCTGGGGATTGTTAATGCTATTGCGAGCAGAGGCCTTACAAAAAGTCAAACTCTTGGGAGTAACATGTGTCAGTGGAAACACAACCGTCAACAATGTGTGCATAAATACATTGCGTGTGTTGAGGACCGCCAAACGAGAAGATGTAAGTAGGAGCTATAAAACAGAGGGGACATTTAGTGACAATTGCTTTACAAAATTCTGTTATCTGTCGGTACATACAACCGAACGATTGCAGATTATCTTATCAAATTTTATTGTGAGCAGATATAACGGAGATAGACATACTAAATATGGACTGCTTGTGAAATGTATACATCGTTTAATCAAACTATTACTTATGTCGCGTTGCCAAGTCATTTTGGCACTTGAGCACCGTTTTAAAAACTTTCAGCCTTAAATTTAAATTTAATGGATATCTTGCGGACGTTTGTAATTTCATTCCTTGTCTGTAAATGCGTGTGAGCTACAAAAAATCATGTTGCTAGTGGTAGGGCACCATTCCTCTTGCTAAGGGTTTGATTAAATTGAAAGCAAAAATAGTTACATATAACTTTAAATATACAGACCAGTGCTAACTAGGCCGGACATGGTAGTGGGCGCATTGTTATTGTTGTCTTTATTCTTTGTTCTGCGTCTCTTCGAAAGAATCGGAGAGGTTCATCTTCCCCTCGCCTGTAATCTTCAGACAACTCAATTGATGAGGATAACTAATGTATACGATATGTCTTCGGATGCCTGGTGACCTTATCGGTTAGACCTTCGCCTGTATCCTCTGGCGACTTATCAAAATAAGGCGGATAGTGCAAAAAGCGTATTAGTGGTGATTGAAGCAATCGGCCTGATTAATATACGCATATTGCGAGGTGTTTCAACTTGGTCAAAAGTTGGACGATTTCAAACTGGGGGACGATTTGTTTCGGATATACAAAGGGTGACCGCAGCAGTCTACCCATCGATCGTAATCTACAAACAGCCCGTCTGCTAGCTACTAACGCTGAGTAAATATGGAAGATCATTGATGCCATATTTGGTGTTAGTAACGAATTTGCTAATACAGCATAGGTATGTCTGTGAGACAAGTTATTGAGGTCAACGAAGAAGTATTCTCCTAAGTTGGTTTTGCGCCAATTTTGGCAAGAGCTAGGCAGGTGCAAAGAATGTTGAGATGGGTTTTCTCTTCTTCCTCATTTAAGCAGCTCCTGCAAAAATTATTTAAGGGTGTTCTCAATCTGCGACCGTGCCTACCCATCAAACAGTGTCCTGTTAATGCTCCCACTATGGAGCTGATTCCGTTTCTACTTAGAGAGAAGCCTTAGAAAGGCCAAAAGGCAAATCCTGGCATTCAAAAAAAAAAACCAAAAAAATTCTAAACCTCAGAATTCACGATATCAAAAACCTTGTAGGCTACCTAATAGGTCACCACGGTTTGCGATATCACCTGAACAAAATGCATATAGTCAACTCCCCGGAGTGCCGGCTATGTCTCAAAGAAGACTAAACAGCTGAGCATATCTTGTGGGAATGCCTAGCTCTACCCAGCAATAGAACAATACGGTTTCTGTTTTATGGTTTGCTATGCTGCTGTTTTGTTGGATGGTCTTTTGTCACACTACCTACATATTATCCATTTTTGTTGCGTTTTTTACGTTTAAATTCTCATATGCTTTGGACTTGAGCGTTATTTTGTTTTATTATTAGTCCCTTTTTTCGAAAACAATGTTTGTGCGTTTGCATTTAAAAAAATACTAGCTGACCCGAACGAATCCGGTTTATTCAAAAGTAACATTAAAATTAAATACAATTGCAACCGCTTTTTCACTTGCAAGAAACATGGGACGCTATTCTGATGACGATTGTGTTGTTGTCTATCTCGGTCTCCAGTTTGGACGACTGCGATATTCTTTCCCGAAGTTCCGACATATTCACGTCTATCACAGAATCCGTCGTATTCGGAATTTTGCTACGAACCCCGACAGAACTATCATAGAATCCATCGTAACGTAAAGTAAATGTTTGCTGGAATTTCGAAATTCATATATCCATCAATTTCCCCTACGACTAAATACTTAGCAAAAATTTTCCCCTACTACGGATTCTACGATAGTTCTTTCGGGGTTCGTAGCAAAATTCCGAATACGACGGATTCTGTGATAGCCCAGATTCTCTAGATCTAGATTGTTAATATTCCGATCTGACTGTCCGTCCTGATTATCATTTTCACGAACACTCGCCCTATGTTGTGCATTGCGGCTGCGACATTAAACGTTTGACCTTTGCGCTGGTGGCATGATCAAATTTGTCTTGGAATTAACGAATTCAATCAATGAAATAATTTAACACTCCCCGTTTATTTTTTTCATAGTGCTTTTCCCCATAGCCCAAAATCGTTAAAATCCAAGAATCCATTATCGATGCGCACACACGAACTTCAATGTCTTTTATATCTACATAAATGTATAATAATAATAATATATAGATTGTTTGCCGCGTGTTATTTTAAGTGTTTTATTGTTGCTTATTTTGTATTTCTGTTTGCGTTGTCTATTACAGCTGTTTTTTTTTTTTTTTTTTGTAAATTTTCCTCGACATTTGCAGAATTTTTGACGTTTTTCAAAGTGGTTCGTTCGGGTAGGTACTGTTTTGCAAACGTAAAATTATTTAAAATTTGCTAAGAAACTGTGCAAATGCTACCACGTAGGTACTCAGAAAATTTAAAAAAAAAATGCGAGAGAAATCCATTTCCCCTCTTTTCATTTTTTCGTAATTTTGCTACTCGCCGAATTTCGACTTACTGGAAAATGAAAACTGCCAACTAAGTGACAGCTCAAAAGTTGGACAAGTAAAACTATTTATTTTCGTCTTCAACTACGTCAGAGGAACAATTTGTAACTGAATGTTCTCCTAGAACATATCAATCAGAGCATTCAAAAGGAAAGTTTAATAGGTATTTAGCTTGTAAAAAAATCAATTCCAACTTATTTTGTAGATGCTGCATTTTACGATTACGAATGTCACAATGACATTTCTTAAACTTTTTGTAAGAAAACCGATCCGGTACTTCTCTTCAAATTGAGAGAATTCTCTCTCGTTTTAAGAGATTTGACATTTTTCATTTTTCTTTGCTGAAAGTACCTACTCGAACGGACCTATTATTTATTTTGTTCTGCTCTTGGACACCTCGTTTTCAGCCTTTTATTTTTGTTTATACACGTCTTATGCATGTTATTTGTCGTGTCTTACTTGCTGTTGTTGCAGTTTCGTTATTGTTTCAAATTGAATGTTGGGTTTGTATTATTTGCTCTATTTGTCATGTTTTGGAAGCGTTTTTCCAACTTCCTTGATGTACCTATATATTTTGTTGGCGCTTCCTGGCAGGTTTTCTCTGCGCTTTCTTTGACATGTGTCATCTTTTGGGTTTATTTGTTTGAAACATGTTTTATTCTCTAAGCCTACAGCAATAAATCTCAGTTAAATTTAAGCATATTCCTGATTCGTGAAGGATAGATGTCTATCATCTCATTGAGAAGTGGAACCACATCGCTGTTTATCCTTTCCGAAGAGTTCAGTTGAAATTGAATATTTTCTTAGACCTTACTAATCTTATTATCGTAATCGAAGAATATTAACCAAAGCATCATGCAATTCAATTTAACAAATCCTTTTCAGATTCCTGTGCACAAGGGTGCAGTTGGCCCACTGATCCCACCTAAGCCGGGAAATAAAGCAAAATCATTCCACGGGGACGATGGTTTTGCAGATCTGCATTTCGAGCACTTTGACCACGAGAAACTTCTTCACCGAAAGCATGCCGTTGAAGCGATGTACGAGTACGCAAAAAAGGTTTTTCGTTATCCCCATCTAAGATTTACTTAAATATCCTTTCCATTGCACTTTAACATAACAATTTTCTGACTTGATTGCACACAGTACCCAAAGGAAGTTTCATTTATTCTCGTTGGACCACTGACGAACTTTGCACTTTGTCTCAGTATGTACGAGGATTTTGCGGAAAATGTGAAAGGCGTTTTCATCATGGGAGGGAATTTCAGAGGTCAGCGTTTTTTTTTTTTTGTTTCTAACTTGCTATAGGTGGATACTCAATCAAGTGTTTAATTTCCAGGAATCGGGAATGCAACCCGCAGTGCTGAGTTTAATTTCTACAAGGATCCGGAGGCGGCTAAAATTGTACTCGAGAAGAGTAAAAGTAAAATTACCGTGCTACCCTGGGAGCCATGTTTGGAGGAGAATTTCGGTATTCCCATGGTACGTACTCATGTGAAGTGTTCATCAAATTTAATTTATTTCTGAATTAAAAACCTCAACAGGACTGGCGACTAATTGAACTCGCATCACAGAGTACCTGCCCAGTTGTTCAACTGTTGACTCGGGTGGAAGAGGCACAGTACGTTGCACAAGGCTACAATCATTGGGTGCCTTGTGATGCGCTGTTGGTGGCCGCTTATTTATTCCCCATCGGAATGATAAAGAAACATTCAACTTGGCATGCAACCGTTGAAGTCAATGGGGAGCAGACCCGAGGTCAAATGGTTTTGGATCACCTGCAGAGTCCTGATAATCCGCAAAATGTACAAATAATTGAGCATTTAGATAGCGAATATTTTAAGGTTGTTGCCCTGTGGGCAGCCGGTGTTGTAGAAGACTGCAATGCAGTATGAATAATAATTTTAATTTGCTTTAACGGTTTAAAATGACTTTTATTAAGAAAAAGTACAGCAAACAAATGATGTTGTAGGTTCGAGAATGTGTCTTGGTTGATTTGTGAGGAAAGTTGCATAAATGCCGAATTTTATTGCAATGTTTGATCCTTGAGCTCCTATATATGTTGAGATTTTGCGGTTGTAATTAGTTCTTAAAGCCGGATTTTTCTTTGCCAGCAAATGAATTTTCAGCAGGAACCTAGATACCAACCAACCTGTCCAATCTCCTTCTGGATGTACTTAAGAGTCCTTCGGTACTAAAAATAGTCATAGGCAGTACAGTAGTATAGTTTATTACATCCCACACACATCAAGTCCCTTACTGTCCATTGTGGTCCATTCATATGACATTCAAACGATAGGTATGTAATCTTTTCCTCAGACTCGAAGTCGATTTAGGGAACAAACCATCACCCTTAAATCTATTCGCAAGAATACGTCGAGGGTGTATGACGATTTGTAAGCCTTCGACCACCAGCAAGGACAAGTAAACCGATTTCGATGCCTATAATTGAAGGAAAGACAACAAAAGAGAAAAGTTTGCAACTGTACTTCGCATTTTGGTGGTATAACAAACGTCCTAAAGAGCAATTAAATTGGCTTTTGGTTATAAGTTTTTTAAAGTCTACACGCCCTAAACAAACACACACGATACGGAAGAGAAAACAATTTTTCTACTAAGCTCTCTTGTCGTATATACCTATAGCAAACCTTTGCTTTTATATACCCAAGTTAAAGGTCGCAGTACAATAACCCCTCTCAAATAATAAATAACACCCAAGTTAAGGGTACAGCAAAATTGGAAGTTTTTAAATAAGAGTTTGTTCTTTCAATTGTGGTATCCCTTGTGCCAACCATTGATGGCTAACAAAATCGATTTTGTTATATTTATGGCTCGAAGTCTGTCTTATGTATATTTTGAAACAGCCCACTCTGTCAGACTATTCAAAGAAGGCCAACCCGACTCTGTATAGTCGATTCGAAGAGCTATTCAAAAGCGTGTTGTCTGTTGTCTCCTTAGGTATGACAATGTATTGCGAACAGGAAGTTCTAGTTATTCTTTCAGCTATTGGCAATGCCACTTCGGCCAGTGAGTTCAGCTCCTACTTGGATCCGGAAGCGGATCACAACGTTCTGAAGAAGGCCAAGTGTCCGATCACCATTCTTCTGCGAGACATGCTTCCCACCGGTTTTTGATGAGTGATAAGTGTTCATCTCCTTTCGGCATATCATTGTCAAAGCAAAAGCTATCTTTCTGCAGGACTGGCACTTCAACGTCCTCGGAGCCTTCAACTAGCCAATTGTAAACATGTTGGACACTGTTGAAACGGCTCAACTTATACTAAAGGGTTACACCTCGTGGTATTCGATTTTGGTGGCAGTTTCCATCTTTGCTAAGCAACTGGTCCTGAAGGAGAGAAAATGGAATGCATTGGTGGATGTCAATGGATGGCTGACTATCGTGGCCAGATGCTCATCGATAATTTGCGTGACCATCGGGATAATATCCTTTTGATTGAGAAGGTGGATGAGGACGTTTTCAAGACAATTGTGTTATGGGGTATCAAAAGCCAGGGGGCTTGTAGCGCCTTCCTGAAATATCCCCAATGTGAATAATAAATGGCGTGTACGTATTTTGTACGTTTAATCGAAATAAACTTCGCATTCCTACTGGCTAAAATATTTATAACTCTGTTCAAAGCGAACTTTGAAACAGTGATACCTTAGAAGCAGGTTATCGCACGGTTATACCCACAAAAATCCCTTTTATCCCTCGCCAAAATTTCAAAATTCCCACATTTATCCCATGAAGTATTAAATTAAAAAAAAAACATGTATTTTATTAAATTTACGCTTTTTTTTATTATTAACAAGTTACAATAATCGTATTTTTTTTAGCTTCGATCTCAGCAAAGCAAAGTAAAGTAAGATTTTCAGCACGCAATTTTTGCGTACAGTAAAATTAGTAAATTCAAATAATTCATTAGATATTTATTTTACGTTAGTAGGTTTTTCAGAACTCAATTACAACAAATACGCTACACTCCTCTGTCATTGTTTCGAAAACAAACAACCAGGAGAAATCCGCGTGTAATAAAAACCATTTTAAGGGCCTCCATTAATCCGGCTTTGACACTTCGAAACTCGCTATAGTTGTTGTAATTGAGTTCTGAAAAACCTACTAACTTAAAATAAATATCTTAGGAATTATTTGGATTATTGGTATGCAAAAAACTTTATCTCGGTTGGACAAAAGTTTGAACCGCAAACTGTGTTGCACGATCACGGTTTTGCCACAGAAGAAAATGAATGCGTTCAAATATATTTTGAATGACATTTTTCTATGAAAGAAAATATTGAATTTGATCGTAGGTTCACAAATTTGTTTATTCTTAAAGGAACAAGCATTTTAGGAACAAAAATTTACCAAAAAGTAAAATCCCTTTTTTTTGTTGGTAAATCACGTTGCGGTGGTGGGAACATGGTATGAGCAGATGTCAACTAATTAGAAGATCACCCAATTTTGGTGTGAAAATGAAATCCATAAATGTTAAAAGCAATTTATGCAGACACTGCAGGCATTGTAGTTCAAGGATCAACTATGTTCGCATACGAAATACACAAAAGCCGGCTATAATCCTCAGAACTAAAACGGACTCAGTGGATAGCGCTTATTTAATATGGATGTCACTGCAAACAGGATAGCAACTACGTGACTACTTCCATGCAAGTGACGGTGGGATTCCTTAATCCGTAATTCATTTCACGTTAACCTGTGTACCCACCCGCAAAACACAAGGTAAACATGATTTGGATGCACGTCTCTTCACTAACATGAGTTAAATCCTATATTGCTTTCATTAACGGTGGGGGCAAAATTCGGTCTTTCTGTGTGGGAAACTACAATCCACAAGCCCACAACGACTTAAATGCTTCCATGGCATTTAAAATTTAATCCATCCATGCTTACTTACACTTACGCACTCGCCACCTATGGAAAGGTTAAATTTGGTACAATTTTAGAAATTAAGTGACCAACCCCATGACAATTCCCGAGTATTGAAATGTTTGCCCCCAGTATCCCTACGGGAAATCAATACTCCGGCACGCAGACTGAATAGATAGAAGTTCACTTCGTATTCATCCAAGCACAGAACGAGTACTCCCAGAGCATGAGTTGAGTCCTTGAGTGTTTGCAAAAAATTTTAGTACTCCCCTACATTGCTATTTCCTTTATTATTTATTAGGTTCGACAACTATTCTCTAAATGAACGTGGAATTTTGCCCCTACACTAAACACTTCCAATCCAGTTCGGGGTCCGGCAAACCAGCAGTCCATGATATTATCCTTTTGTAGTTCTCCCTGTCGATCTGTTCGATAACACGCACATTGTCGTCCTTCTGCCTTAAATGATCCAACACCAGTTGACCACGTGTATGTGTACCATTTAGCTCAACAGTTGCATGGTAGTGGCGACTTTTTGCAATTAACTTCTCGGGGAAGAGAAAGGCCGCCGTCAGGATTGCATCACACACAAGCCAATTGAGAAAGGCCTTTGGTATGAAAATTGCTTTCTCAACATAGTTGAGCAATTCAATTGCCTTACTTTTGACAGAGCCGAGAGTTTCAACACGCCATTGCTGCGGAAATTGATTGCATGTGCATCCATGGATGATGAACGAATATGAAAAAAAAAAAAAAACACAAATTTAGCGGTAGAGGGAGTATTGGTTTGAGGTTATCTTACCCATGTAATGTCAAAGTTGCCATCGATGCAGGTCTCCCAGGGCAGTATCACAATGGGTGTCTTAGCATTTTCAAGAACAATCTGAGCCGCTTCTGGATCATAGAAGAAGTTGAACTCTGCACATTTGGTTACGTTGCCTTTGCCTACAAATTGAATACAGATTTGAAAATGTTTTGAATATTTTAAGGAATCATTTGAAAAAAAAATATTTGATCTTGAATGGGCCACATTCTAAAAACTTTTGGCCTTTCCAATAATCTCTTTTAGTTTCGATTGTAGATTTAAGCTGTTTACAGTGGCTAACTTTTCCATACAAATTTCGCAATTGTGAGATTTCGTAAATTTAAAGTCGAGACCAAAAATTGTTATTAGTATGACGCCGCGTCTTTTAGGGGAGAAGTGGATAAATATTGCGAAAATTAAGTTTTTTATTAGTTGCATCTAGAATCTAGATATCTATAAACATTCTAATAATTATTTTTAGTGTCCACGCTAAATTTTTCGAACTCACAATTGCGAAATTTTCCATAGAAAATTGTGACCTAGAAAATATTTAGTTTGAAGGTTAAAAATTAATATTAGTAAGGCCCATTATCTATATATATATAAAAATGTATGATAATTCAACAAATGAGAACGGCTGAGCCGATTTGGGTCAAATTTTTTTTCAGCGGTTCTTAATGATAAGGAGAAGGTCTTTTCGAAAGAAAATTTTGGAAAAACCATCAGGAAAAGTCGGGAAATTGGAAAAAACAAAAATTATTTTTTTGTATGGAGTTTTGTGTGCAATTGTTACGGAATGGCTTTCCGAATGGAAAAATAGAAAAATCTTAGTGGAAAACTCGGAAAATTCTGTAAAAACCCAGAAAAATGTAATTATTTTTTTTTGCCGAAATTTTGCATTTTATCGTATAGTTTAGATTTTCTAATGATGTAAAGGAATAAAATTCCTTTTGAAGATTGGAGAATTTTGGATAATTCAGAAATAATGTCTGCTGTCGAAAGCGGGAATGCCAGCGCCAAATCGTTCGATGCATTCAACCGCGGAACGTGTAATACTACGAGCGAAGAATAAGGGCGTTGATAGTTTGACTTGCATTATTCAAAGATGCTTGATCTGTCAGGAACTCCGCCGCAATATAATTTACAGCTGAAGGTGGGATCGATCATAATCGTGTTGCGAAATCTGAATCATCCGAAATGATTGTGCAACGGTACGCGGTACAATGTTATTTTAATTTGCCCTTGGTGATCGTCCAAGGGCAAATTCAAAGGAGAGGAATATTTCGAAACATGGCCTTATGTCACGGCACCGACTGAAGATGCAAAAATTAGCTATCCCGGTTGGTTGAAGACGCTTAGCTTGTATGGAAATCTTCGGAAAAAGTGTAGCTCTATTGTTGGAGGTGGGGTGGCTATCAGTACTTTTCAGATTACGGCCTAGTTCTGTTAGTTTTTTCACTGACCCCAGTCGTTGTCCGCCATTTTGTCAAATCAATCGATTTCCGCGATTCTACGACTTCTGCGAGAAGCAAATCTGAAGCCGGCTTGATCTTAATAACAAAGCAATTAGCAACGATTTTAATACAAAGTATCACCTTTCATCTACGAATTGCAGACATACAAAAGTTTTGGAGCTTCTCGCGATGCTTTAGGCGGTTTTATATTTTTCCGTTGAGGTCCGTCCTTAAAAGCTGTTTCATTATTTGCTTAATTTATTTTAAAGTCGAGCAAAGCGTTTCCGAGACTGACTCTTATTGAACTGTTTAGCTCCCATTAATTAATTTTTAAGACTAATTTTGTTCGCAACAACAATATTTTGGATGTCGAAGATAATATTCACCTTGTGGTGAAAAAGTTTCTTGGGCTTATAACGAGAACAAAAAATTCAAAATCAGATGCAGATAAGCTTCTCGAGCCCTCTAAACGAGAACATCATTAACACATCATGTGTGTAGTATACAAGTATGTATTGTATATGTTTGGAAATCAAATCAGAAAAGTAAATTGCATGCTATACAACATAAATGGAAAACAATGAATAGCTTTGCTGGGCCCTTAATAAAGTTGCTCACTCACCTCTGATATTTCCGCCCATAATCCACACGTCCTTGACGTTGTCCAAGAAGTCCTCGTACATCTTTATGCACATGGCAAAGTTAGTTAATGGACCCAACAGCACGAAGCTCACTTTCTTCGGATGCTATAAACATTCGAGAGCAAACATATAGGCAAATTTATAATCAATCCGACACGATTCACTTGTTGGGAACACGCACCTTGCATGCTAATTCGTACATTGCATTGACAGCATGAGTTTTCTCAACTCGATTCATGTCCACTTCGTAGCTGTGCTTAACGTCACCGAATCCGTCTACCCCATGGAAACACTCGTACTCGTAGTGCTTGGTGGACAAAATTCCTGTCGCACATCCCTTGTATATAGGAATCTGCAAAAGAAAGATGAAGCACATAAAGCTACCGCAGGCATAATTACCATCAGCTTACGTCTTTTCGGTCGAGACTATCCAACATCCGAATGGTGTTCTTGGTGACATCTGTCACGTTCGAGTTGCCGACAACACAGGTGACAGCAAGTGTCTTGAACTTCTTGAATACCTGTTCGGCTTTTAGAAGCATCATCAGCGCCCAGGCGTCATCGTTGCCAATGTCACAGTCGAAGACTACGTAGCGTTCCTCTGTCATACTGAATACTAACTGACTCAACTGGGAGGCCTCAGACCCCATCAGACGTGCTTGTGCTGCATTCCCGGTGCGGCCGCCGGCTGTGTTTTGTTGTCAGCTCTAATTGCGCTCCAGTTTGGGCACAGATTCTAGAAATTTTATTAAACACTTTACACTCTACTCGGAGAGGGAGAGTCAGCTACTATCGTACGTATGTAAAAATAAACTTTTCGCCTATACTCGTAGATATTCAGCTATGGCATTCCCCTGAGAAGATTTCGCATGGTTGTACCTACAGACAAACCGTTGAGTGTGCACTGTGTAGTGCTTAGTAAGTAGTAAATTTGTTGTTGTACAGTGGGGGCGATGTGAAGTGATATCACTTTGTGGTGACTTTTCGGAGGGGGGTTGAGTGGGTGGTTGGTTATATTCAATTGACGACATACTTTCCTCACCTTAGTGAGTATTTTCATACCTATTACTCGTTGTTTTGCTACTCACTGTCACTATATGCTTGCATAAGAGAGAAAAATCTACAGCAAATAAATTTTATTGGGACTAGATTTATTAGTGGGAAGCTCTGGGTTGCGAACAGATTAGCTGAGTTAATTAGATTAATTTGTTAACCAAACTATGCGATTGTGCAACACAGATTTAGATTAAGAACAGTGATATGGTACTTTTAGCGTAAGCATTTCTTGTTGACAGACCCATACGAACAAAGGGAAACATGACAGATAATTAATGGCGGACTTTTATCATTTCCTGTTTTTTATTTATCTTTAAAAGCACCTATACCTTAAGAATACGCCTCCCGTTACTGAGTGAAGTTTCGATCGTAAGAAATGGCAAGGCAACATACTTCTCTGGTTATACACATAAGCGTGATGGTTATTCCCTCGGACAATTATGTTTTTTCCTATTTTTCACTTCCGCATCTAATTGAAATTGCCACAATTTTTGCACTTAAAATTCTTTATTCTAAACTTATATGTAAATACCTACCTACTTACCCCATGGAAATAGATGAGTTGAAGCAATGTCGATGTTGTATCGAAGTGCATAAGTATTGCAACTCTGCTCAAGAGAGTCACACTTCCAGCAGGAACCAACCGAGAAGGTTGTGTGAGAACTAATAAATAAAATTGATTTTTTTATAACATTTTCCCACTATAAATGTCTTGTCTTTTTATTTGTTCCCACGGTTTTTATATTTATACCTCGGTGTGTGACGGTATGTATTTCTTCTACTTATAAATTTTCCCTGAGCTATATGATACAGATGTGTACCAATCAAACCGCAATGATTGACGTATCGGCCAACCTTCCGCTTTTTGACTAATAGGCTTTTCACACCAACCCAAACCGCGTTTTCCTCGAAAACTCGTCGATGCATTCACACCGACCACCAATTCGTTTTCGTTTGACGTTTCAATCAGCTGTGAGACACTAGACGTTAAATTTCAATCGCATTAATTAAAAAAACAAAATAAATTAAGTGTAATTAAAAACAATATTAGCCCATCAATTAATTGTGGAAAATGTTTTCAATTTGTGAGTTGTGACATTTTTGTTCGGTCAGCCATTTTGCTGGATATTGCAAAAGTTGTGTTTGTTCAAACAACCCAACGATTGGAAGTCGTTTTCGTGGAAAACGAGTGCTAACGACTCGTTCTGAAAATTGAAATATGTGTGTCTCGTGTGTTTAGGCGAAAACCCGGTTTTGTGCTTGGTGTGAAAAGCATATCAAGTGCTTTGCGGTACACCATTTACGAAGCGGAAGGTTTCATCACACGTGATCATGCCACTTACAACTGACCATGTGAGAAACATTTGAATTCAATATTGATGGCACAAATATCCAGCGACTGTCCTTTCGACTTATTATTTGTCTTAGTGAAACCGAGACGCACGGGAAATTGAAGACGTCTAAAACGCAGTGGCAAATTATTCTGAATAATCGGGTTTCCTTTGAATTTCCCCCTCAAAATCATAGCTTGCATGACATTTGATTTGAGACTCTTCACGATCAAATCAAACCCGATCCGTTAAAAAGTATCGGTGGGCAACAAAACTATAACTGAGCCGACTTTCAATATATTATAATTGTGTATAGCGTTAACCGGAGATCATCCAAAGAAATAAAGAGTTAAAAATTTCAAATAAATTATTTTCATTACATATTTAAATTGCGATCGTCGGAGTTCATTTTCTCCATCGTCGTCTGCCGTATGACGTTTTTTGTCACTCCTGTTTGCCCTCATGTTTGCTCTCTGTTGATCTGGTCCAGTGATGCCAACTGTCTCTCAATCATGCCATTTATAGGCATAGACCGCTGCCAAAAGTGTTGATGCTTTCGAAGACATCGCCCACGTTGTGCTCGTTTTATTTTTCAAAACTTAATGAGATGCATTTGAAGAGCTCTACATAGAAAAAAGAATACTGTCATGCCTTTCATTGAATCTTGTTTCACAAAGCCGTAGAAATCTAGTTTTTGGGCTCTCTGGTGCGTGTTTTTTAGTGACATTTTTGAAAGTTAAATTACATTTGAATGGTTGCGGAAGAAATAAGCTTACATATTTCACTAACTACACCAATGCAATTGCGAATTGCAGGAGTTGACAAGGCATTGAGCGACTTCAGCCCTGGCTACGTGCCTGTTTGTGATGTTAGCTAAATTAGCATTGATGTGTGTCGAAAGCTTAAGAAGCGTCCTTCACATTGTTGCCATCAATAGAGAAAGTTGTTTTTGAGTTTTTTTTTTGGGAAGTCAACATCAGAACAACAGTTCCCAACCTGATACTTGAGCCCTTCACCGAGAGGTGTGGGATATGACGACATGCTGTAGTTGACACATTAAAGAGCGCTTCATCTATACGCCAATCTCCAACAGTTGAAAACAATGCACAACTTCAGTCACAACTGCGTTGGAAGGTATACATATCTACCATGTGCGGGTTGAATCAATCACCTATCCACTCATCCATTATACGTCTTCCTTGTTCCCTCATGTTTGACTATATACTGTGACTCGTAGGTATAGTGAGTTACTTCCGACAAAACTTTTTTTTTATCTTGCTGAACAATCGCACAAACAGTTTAGTGGACGATACAAATATTTGGTGGTTACTGTACTGGAAGGGTAAAGTAGTTCGTACAATGGATTTATTTCAATAGGTAGTGTGAGTAGGTACCGAGGGATATAATCGGGCCATGAGTGCCTACTCACAATACCCATTCATTAGTAGGTACGTCAATTCGAAAGATAGGCACCTACCTATAGAACCTGTAGAGTTCACAATAGGACCCGTCTTTATTATTCGCTTATTGTTCACAGTCTAGTCAGTTTATTCTCGCAATATGTCAAACATATTATTCGTATTTGACATATTGATCATATCAATTTTTAATACGGTACAGATTTTGTGGATACTACAGAACCTAAATTCAAAATTCAAAATCAACCCATAGTAATTGGGGGTATAGCTATTTATATCTATAAATAAATAACAACCAACTCAACGCTGTGCATCCCTCAATCCGAATGAATTGTATTGAAAACTATGAATACACAACTACTCGTACCAGATGCTATATAGAGTCTTTTCAAATTCTCGCAAATGAGTGTCCCTTGACAAACGTGATGGGTGGGCAATCGAGAGGGATTGCCTAAAGCAGGAGACACTGTTGAACTTTCATTTTCGTTCTGTTCAATGGAGGTTATATTTCTAGTTCATGGTTTGAAGCAGTGTCATTGACACCGTCTTTGTCAAGGTTCAACAAGCTCAAATTTAGTTCGTATAAGCACTTTCATCTAAAGGTATCTAAGAGCATTTTCAGTGATTGTTGGGTATCTACTTTTCGCATTTTTATTTTTATTGTTAAATTAAACCTTTTTCCTTGAAAAGTTTACTTGTTCAGTATTTGTAGATCCTTGTAATCTATTGTGATTGGATTGTGTTTGAGTTTTTTCGAAAAAGGTACATTCCTTTAATTGTGGGTAAGGGAAAAGGAGATGGAAAGTGGTAAGGAAACGTTTGCAACAGAATTACCAAGCTCCAAAAGTTCTTAAATCAAAAATTGTCTTCACCAAAAAATGATATTTCCCCTAAAAAAAGTACTAAAATTTAAGAAATGCAGCTTAATCATATACGTATTGGGACTGTTGACACCTGATAAAACAATTTAGGAAATGCAGGGCACTCATTCCGTATGTCGATTATCGCCAGACGATAGCGTTTCGACGATAGCTTTGCTTCACGTAAATCAATAATCGTCGAAACGCTATCGCCCAGACGATACAATTTGAGCGATACCTAATGAGGTATCGTTTTGCATTGATTTGTATGTTTTGCAAACAACTGAAGAGTTTTTATTGAATTTCAAGATGAATACTTGATTTTAGATATTTTTCAAATGCTACCAAATATATAAATAACGACTCATGCACGTTTTAGACTTATGAACCTCATGCAAAAGTAAGAAATATTGTGGAAGGGTGTATTACTGTTTGCAAAGGTAAAAAATTTAAACATTAAATTACATATTTTCATAATACTCATGTTGATTTAGAATTATAATTGGAAAACGGAAAAGTAGTTTTTGCAAATGTTTGTGCTGCCCTCCATAACATTTGTATTGATAGTGATAGTACAGCAATCGAAGAATACGAAGTGGAACCTTTCGACAAGTAGGTATCCCGACTTCCATGAAGCTGACCTATCAATAATACATATTTTCGATGTTATTTATTATTATTAATAAACTATGGAACAAATTTGAAATAATTCCACTTTGCAATTTTCATGTTTTTCCGGATCAAATACAAAATTGTTTGCCAAAAAATTCATTTATGACATTTTCAACGACGTCTGATTGGAATTTTCATGTCTCTGAAAGACACTCAATGCTCTCAACGCTCTCACGATTTGTATAAAATAAACGATAGACGAGACGATAGTGATAGAGTTAGGTACGGAAGCAAATTGGTGACGAGATCGTTGACTACTATCGCTGAAACGATTATCGTTCTCAGAGTTACGGAATGAGTACCCAGCTTAATCGTATTGGGGATTTTTCAGGAAGGCGCTACCAGCCCCCGGACTGTTGACACCCCATAACACAATTGTATTGAAAACGTCTGCATCCACCTTCTCAATCAAACGGATAGTACCCAGATGGTCACGCAAGTTATCGATGAGCACCTGGCCACGATAGCCAGCCATCCATTGACATAAGTTGAGCCGTTTCCACAGTGTCCAACATGTTAACAACTGGCGAGTTGAAGGCTCCGAGGACATTCAAGTGCCAGTTCTGCAGAAAGATAGCTTTCACCTTGAAAATGATATATGCCGAAATAAGATGAACACTTATCACAGTGATAGCGAAATCTGGTGGGAAACATGTCCCCCATAGAAGAATGCTAATCGGACACTTGGCCTTCTTGAGAATGATGTGAGCCGCTTTTCGGATCCAAGTAGAAGTTGAACTCACTGGCCGAAGTGGCATTGCCAATAGCTGAAAGAAGAAAATCGCATAAGTCGCACTGTATTATTTCCACTGTGTCCAACATGTTTACAATTGGCGAGTTGAAGGCTCCGAGGAGAGCAAGCTGCTTGCATTTCCTGTACCATTATTCGCCATACATGGTCATGGCTAAGGCGATGTTGGTCAGCGGACCGTGCGTCGGTCGCCAAATATAGTAATTTGATTGCGATACCATAACGGAGCGTTGAAGGTACAAAATCATTGAGACTTTTGCACACCCACAGCTTGCTGACTCTGGATTACTGTGCGATAATTGACGACTTCGGTCAGGACGTCTCAAAATCCGTAATTGCCGTGAGAGAATTCGACACCCTCCAATAAAGTAAGAGCTAGTTTCCATTTAGACATTTTGTCAAGCACCGTGTAACCAACCGTCTACTGACCTCTTGATGTCAGACGTTGACGTTCTGACTTCTAACATTGGCATGACCACAGGTTACTGCCAACAGCTAGAATTGCTTCAACTGATCGGCCTTCAGAAGTAGCACCAGACCATAAGCGTCATCGGCGCCACCATCGCAATCAAAAATCATCTAATCTCGAGACATTGTAAAAATTTATTTTTGAAGTTGTAAGGAAAAGAACACACTCGGACTGACTATATCCAATTGTTGTTTCTTTTTGTAGACTTTTTTGAATAATGATCTTCTTTTTTTTTGTTTGACTTCCCAATCGAAAAATAATTGTCTTGTACATCACGGTTTAATTTGGTTCCTAAGTCATAAAGATTACAATTCCAATGAGACAATACAAAGATTTAAGGCTGTCTTCTTAATGCAATTAAAGTTGGACGATAACTAGTTAATTTTTTGCTTATACCTACTCCTAGAAAAAGAATTGGCCGTAGAACGGATGTTTGTGACTCTACAGTATTTACAAGAAAGAGCGATAAGAAAAATAAAAACTTAGTCTGTCCATAAATTTATGATATAGAAGCCCGAAGTCGTGAGGACCTAGAAGAAAATTTGTAAATCCACGCCATTCGAATGTTTGAACTCTTTCCCACCAATCTGTTTTATTGTTTCACCCTAATTCAGAGCAAGTTCCATAAAATCACTTCACTCCAAATAACAATAATTTTTAGATTAGATTAGATTATAATCTTTATTTTCTGTTTATATAAGTCAGGTTACAAAACAATGTTCAAAATAAAGTATATTATACAGCTTGGCTTATCAGCCGCCTGCCGTTTAGATTTTTAAAACCATCTATCTAATATATAAAAATCTCTTGTCACAGTTTTAGTGTTTATACTCCTCCGAAACGGCTAAACCGATTTTGATGAAATTTTATATGTAAATTCAGTAGGTATGAGAATAGGTTTATAACTAATTTTTATACCCCTAAGTGTTTAGGGTGGCTCACCCCAAAAAATGTTTGTTCAAACAAACAATAAAAAAATGCTGTAGTTTTTTATAGTATCAACTCTGCCGATAAATATGTTTTCCAAATTATTTTGTATTATTATTTTATTATTGTTTAATCCCAATTGAAAAGGCGACTACTCTGTTATTCCAAAAGAGAAATATTGTGAAAGGTATGTTAAATAAAAAAATGTACAGATATCCAATAAATCGTATATAATCGTTATATTAAAAATATCAACAACATCGACATTGACATTGGCAATGGTTGGGTGGTGCCATATTCACCTCTACTGAGCAAAACATTCCAAGCTCATATTAATGTAGAGTTTAGTAGTTCAGTGAAAAGCATCAAACATATTTGCAAGTATGTGAATAAAGGCAGTGATATGGTGGTATTTGGAGTTGAAAATACCAATGTGACTGCTCCTCCATAGTGAATAACAACGATGAAATAACGATGTACCAAATTGGAAGGTACATCAGCTCCAATGAATCTGTTTGGCATATCTTTGGTTTTCCAATTCATGGACGGGATCCAACCGTTATTCATTTAGCCGTCCATCTTTTTTCACGACCGCTATAAATTCATCAAAAACTACACTCACCGAATTTTTTGAATCGTGTAATCGTGCGAATGCTTTTGGTGCCTTTGCACGGACATTACTCTACTCAGAAGAACCACACTAATTCACATGGACTCAAACAAAAAAATGGACACCCCGCAAACAAAGTAGACCGTTTACTGTTTAGCAAGACTTAAAAGTTAGGATATTTTTGAACCCGATAGGTGGCGATGTTGTCGATCTCCGAAACAACTCAACCGATATCAATGAAATGTTGTGTTCAATGGGTATGGTTGGTTCCAGTTTAAAAGATAGGATAATTTTGGACCCTAAAGGTGGCACCTTACAAAATATTAGAGGGATAGGAAAACAGACACCGCCCATTAAAAAATAAAAATAAAATTCAAACGCTATTTCTAAAGTTGTATACTTAATTAAAATTGTCAAAATAAAGCAGTTTGCGAAATGAGAACGGGACTTAATACGAAAGGCACTGGCAAATCCGGATGGGTACAGCTATATAAATAAAAGAGACTACGTCCATTTGTGCAATCAAAACGCTGGAACGGTTTCTTAGATTTATACGATTTTGGGCTTAGTGGATTCGTAAGGACCATGCTGCTTTTTGTCCTAACAAAATATTAAGTAATTAGATTGGGGATAGAACCACATCACAACAAAACCAACATCACAACAAAAAGTGAGTTAAATTTGCTAACAAAAGGCTTTTAAATTAGATAATTATAGATCGATTTTCAAGTTATTGAAATTAGATAACTGTGTTGGATGAAACCGGGCATTTAGTACCTATAGCTACAAAAAAAATGTTAACAAGGATGCAAAAGGCTTTTAGTTTATTTACAAAGACGCAAAAAAGTTCCGGTAAGTCATGGCAAGGACGATTACCTCCATTTGAGAATTTGAGCACATTCTTGAAACGTTAAGGCCCATTTTATTCACTCGAAGTTGAACACAACTTGGGAAGTTTTCCATATAAAAATCCCGAAGTTGTGTTCAACTTCGAGTGAATAAAATGGGCCTTAGAATCTTTTGTCAAAGTATAGTCAACGAGTTTCTAGAATAGCGGGGCGAAATGCAAGGACAGAGGCCACTTCTTTCATCAGTGGGGTCTAGAATGTGTACAATGAAACAATGGAAATCTAGCACTCAATGAGGAGTGGAATGGTTAACTAACACAGCGCTTTAAAAGCTAATATACCTGTCCACGATTGAGCACAGTTTGGATTCAACTTCTATGCTCGACATCTTGAATCCAAATTCTCTTAAACTGAAAATAAGCTCCAGCATTAGCAACTACGTGCTCCTCGATTGCTATACGGCAGCAGTGATGACGCCTGGACATTGGCGTTGCTCCTCAAAGCCCATAGCATCAGCAAGATTAAGCTACTTGCTATCACCTGTATTCCTGGACCGATTAAGAGGCATACAGATCCGTATATAATTGGGTGCTGAATCGCCCTTCATGCCCGACAGCTACGACACCGACTTTCATCATCTATACACCATCATTGCCAATGATATCCTGCCGGCAGATTTCATGGGAGAATGTGCCATTGGGAGCAAGCACGCAGTTAAAGTCATCAGGGATCTGGTCTTTCAGGTGAGTAGGACAAGAAGCGCATGACAATATGAAACATGTCTTCTTACTTCTGTACCGCAGCCAGGTGACCATCATTGACCAATATCGCCAAATCCTTGGTTATGTATGGCTTGGAGTTCGGCTCCTTGATAAAGGCGCTCTACGCCGACCTCAAATCGTCCTAACAAGAGCAAAGTGTCTCATAACACTCTTACCATAGGAGGCCTTTTGTCAAGGAGCGTTTCAGTATAACCGCTGTAAGTTTGGACGTTTTCAGCTCACAGCTTTTGCTCACATAAAATTCTGCCTTTCAGGAATGGCTATTCGGAAAGTACACCTGAGGTGAGATGATCCTTGGCCACCTGAAGAAATTGGCAAAGAATTGGATCAAAGCCACGCTCATTGAGAATGTTGACGCAGACATCTCTAACATGATTTCCATGTGGGCTGTTGGTCATACCGGGTCCGACAGCGACTACGTTGTAGGGCTTTTGTAAATGCCTTAAGAGGGAGTTTGTAAAACATATTTCTAGGATTTTGATTAAATAAAACCAATTTTTCCAATTTAACAGTCAACTTGTGTTCACATGACTCACATTGTATGTTGTTTTCCTAGACCTTTAAGCTAAGTGTTTTTTTTTTACAATAACAGAAGACGCTCCTTCGACGGTCTTAGTATGTAAGGCAGACAAAAATTACTTATGGTCCACCAAAATGTTGAGATCCAAAATGTTCATTCATACAAAAATGTTATAGGATCGAAAAAACAACACACAGCAAAACTGTAGTAACAGAGGTAAAGGCAACGACTCAAGGCGGCACCTGGTACCTGGTGGATTAGGAAGCGCACATTCCACATTATATCCAAGAAGCAACAACAAAATAAACACATAAGATCACAGATTTTATAATAACATGCGATCAGACATATCACACCAAACTAGCCCCACCGCGGATATAGAATTTTGAGAAACCAAACCAGCTACACATTTTAATAACATGCAATTTAGTGTAGGTGCCAATATCAATATATGTTATTAATCTTTAGTGTAAGCAAATTTTAAGGAATTAGCATAAATTACTATGGCGGTATAAACAAACGACAATATAAACCTGTTGCGAAATTTGGTATTTATACTAATAGCGCCACCTGTGCTGGTTGGACTTTCATGTTTGAGTTTCAAATAAATTTTCTTTCGCATATCAGAATAGAAATACTGACAAATGTCCTAAATACGTATGAAGTGATGATAGCATTTGGGTGATTTTATGTTTGGCAACACTCGTCGTTGAAAACTCTACCAGTGACACTACCAGATAATAGAAAAAGGAGCTGCAAATATTTCTATCCGAAATTAAATCCATTTTGTTAGCATGCTTGTTTAATGTAGGTATTAAATAAAGTTTTCTTATTCTCATACATAGTTTACAACGGCGCAGGGTCATAAGTCCATAGGCCAAAAGTCCACAATGGACTTTTGACCCACTTAGGTGGGTTATAAATCCACAAATCAATTGTGGACTTATAACCCACCCAGGTGAGTCAAAAGTTCACACAAAATTCTTGTGAATTTTTGACTCTCTGATTGTGGACTTATGGCTCACGGATGAAGAAGGTGAAGAAGAGGACAACGAGCTTGAAAGCGAAGCTAAAAATTTTAGTAATGACCTCCAGAACCCACAAGACACACTTTTCCAGCATTGCAATCATTTTAAGATTGCGCTTTCAAACTATGAATTCTGTATGGGGGGGCATGCTGCCCCCCTGCAACCCCCCTGCTTAGGTTTACTGATGGATTACGGGGTGGGTGCAAGGTTCTTATTATTACTCAAATTTTGTTGGCGTTATTGCACTTTGTGGGAGTGAAATAAGACCAACTGTTGGAAGTTATCCTTATTACACTATTTAAGAGCGAAATAAGGTACATTTTTAGAAGTTGGTCTTATTTCACGGCATCTATCAAACATTCCCATACTTTTTGAGTTGTTAAAACAACTCTTTTTGTCATATGGATAATTGTGGACTTATGGCCTACTTCCATTTTAAAATTGTGAACCTATGGCCCAAATTATTGTGAACTTTTGGCTCATCTGGGTGGGTTATAAGTCCACAATTGATTTGTGGACTTATAACCCACATAGATGGGTCAAAAGTCCATTGTGGACTTTTGGCCTGTGGACTTATGACCCTGCGCCGTTTACAACAAACTGTTGAAACCCAAAGAACCCTAAAATAAATCTATTACCTATCTATCTATCTATCTATCTGGTTTACAAGAAGTAATAAATTCTCGACAAGTTTTTATATAGGAAACTCTTTGGTTAGGTTCAAAAGTTCTACCTGGCATTGAGAGACCTAGACTTATTGACATTGCGGCTGGAAGTAATAGTTTTGCCTTCAGTGAACGAAATAATATAACATGCCACCAGCTTTAAGACTTAAAAAATTATAAAGGCCAATTATTTGATGACGAGGTATAAAGATAAAAAATCTTAGATAACACCTTCGTTTGAAGGCTTTTCCAGTAGGTAAAAATTATGCTCAGTTAATAAAACCTTCCAATTTGACTTTCCTAAAACAACCAGCAGTATTCAATAAAAAGCAAATTAGGCCATAAAATTGACAACACAAAAATAACCATTACTCAAACAAGGCAGCAGTTAACCACCCCCGGTCTCCCTTACCTTCTGATAGCATTGTCTACAAATATTTATTAAATCGGCGGTATATTCAATTCAGTTCAGTTTAAGAACACCAGCCGTTTGTGATGCTTGACGCTAACTTTGTACATTTCGACTGTGATGTTGGCACCGACGACGCCTGGGCGTTATTGATGCTCATCAAAGCTGAGACGGTTCTCAACTTATTCAAAATTCTAGCAATTACAACGGTTGTAGGCAACACAAAAGTTGGCAATGCCACGGAGAATGCATTGCGAGTGTTAAACAGTGTCAACAGGACAGATGTGAGTTGGAATGGATGGTAAATAAAAAATCTGAAAAGTAATTTGTGTTTTTCTGTAGATTCCCGTATACAAAGGCTGTTCGCAACCGTATCTACCTATAGACGCTCCAGATTCATTTTTCTATGGCCAAGATGGGTTCGGAGATGTATTGCCTTCAGTGCCTTCGGCATTGGATAATATTCCAGACGACCATGCCGTCAATATCATGTATGAGCTGGCCAGCAAGGTGTGTTTTTAACAAAAAATCATCTTATAGTTGACTTAAATATTTTCTGATAGCATCCCAAGCAAATAAGCTTCATTATGGCTGGCCCTCTGACAAACCTGGCTGCCTGCATCAACATGCACGATGATTTTCTGGACAAAGTTAAGGATATTTGGATGTTTGGCGGGGATTTATATGGTAAATTCAATTTTACACACAAGTTAGTGTCATAAGACTGACTCACTATTCCTACGTAGACTACCGGAACTCTAGCACCCATCCTGAATTCAATTTCAATTCAGACAGAGCTGCAGCCAATGTTGTGCTTAGAAATGCCAAGGTTCCAGTCTATATTGTGCCAAAGGAACCATGTAGGGCAGTGAACGAGGAGATTGATTTGGTAGAGGTTTGCATCTATAGAACTTGAATTTTAACAACTTTTGCTATCCACACAGGCGTTCCGCTTTGACTACATCGGTTCGGTTGAGAGTCCTGCGATTAATTTACTGAACACAGTTGAGAAGGCAATTTTTCTACCGATGGGTAACTGGCATTTATATGACCCATACCTATCTGCAGCTTTTATCTTCAAGCAGAAAGTGGTTGTGAATAATCAAACGTATCACGGAAGTGTGGGTATTTGTGGGGAATATAAAGGTGCATTAGTCCTTGATGACTCGGCATATGACAATGTCCATATGATTGAGGAATTTGACGCGGATGAGTACAAGAAAATAATAGCATGGACCGCTGGAGTACCGGGTGCTTAAAGCGATGATTTGCGGTAACAAAGGTGCATCGTTATATTTTGCTTGAAGTTAAAAAGAACTGTATGAAATGCTAGCTGAATAAAAAATAATGATGAATCCTTTTTTTTGTTAAATCATATTTTGCAACACGGCAATCGTCCATTTTGTAAACGAATACGTAGCTAAGACAGACTACATAATCCTTCCACATTTAGACTTTCCAAGCCCCTTCCCCTTCCCAAACGTATATCCACTACCGTCTACAAAGATGGATCAAAAGTGAACACAGGAGGGTCGACACTCAGTCTTTTATGGAAGCAATAATTGCAACATAAGTAAAATCCTAGCTTGTGAGATTCTGTTGTAAGATCCCACTTTTCTTAAAACACCGGTACGCTCTATCCAGTTCCTGGACATTTAACTATTCCACGCAATAAGAAAGGGCACAAATTAGCAAATCAAATCTCTTTAAAGATGTTTTTGAAAAAGTTTATTTACCTGTCGGAAAAAGAACTATGGTGACCGTGTGCTGCCAACCGTCTGCAAATGTTATAGATTTCGGGAATACCACATTTTTAAATTACTGAATGCTCTTGGTTAGTCACTACACATTTTTTAAATTCGAATAATTTGATCTGCTTGGTTAATAAAACCGCCTAACATTTTAGCACAAACATGGTTCCGTATTTGCGCCTTTTCGATATCGATTTCATGTGTACATTTTTAACAAACATAACTGATGAAAGGTTGGTCAACATGTTTTATTTTCATACAACCGTTCTGCATTGACAGTATTTCATAAATAATGTTAAGCAAATGTACACTTATTCCTTAAAAAAATACTATCCACACATAACGAATAATTTCAATTTTAACGGATAAAGTTATATGAACGCTGACAACAACTTTGCCGACAGCGGAAGTGACATATGCCGATAAACTGCTGTCAAAATTGAAAAGAAAAATTCCCAGACTGTACAGAAATATCTATACCTAGTAATTAAGTTGGCGTAATAAATGCGCTTCTAATTTTTTACAAACTTGTGTCTTGTGTGATAGATAGATAGAATATTTTAGTTGAGGAGAGGGCGCAGTTTTATAGCTACATTACAGAAGGTTTTATTTCCACTACACAAAAAGTCACCTAAAGTTTAAATTTTGCTTTTCATATTTCAAGCTGTCAATTGAAATTGAATGAATTTTTGGCAAAAGTTGTGAGGATTAGCATTCATTTTAGCTTCGCTGGAAGAGTGTACTACTCTTGCTAAGCATTTTAACGGTCTTAATTTGAACAACATTCTTTTCTGACTGCTTACAAATTTCTCCACAATTCGTTAGCTCCTCACGATTATGAAGTATACTGATAATGACAAGTACTCTTACTCTGTATCAGCGCTCTGATCAAAGTTGTCACTTAGAAATAAAGTGTCCAATATTGGAAATAAAAATGACCAACTGTAGCTAAAAATGACCAAAATGATTAAAGTCCAAAATATTTGTAACTACAGACCAATCAATTCGTCATATTTATTTCAACAATTCTTCATGTACACTGATTACATATTATTTTTTTAATTATTGATAATATTTCATTTCGACCAAGAGAAAAATTAATGACCAAATTTGGTCACAAATGACCAATGTCTCTGAGCTCTGAGCAAAAAGCGAAACACAAATTCAGAGCACTGATGTGTCAGAGCTAAAAGAGTATCATAAACTTTTCTGACAGTCTCGGCTCTCGGCTCTGTTTGAAAAACGGCTAGTGTAAGATCGACGAAGTAGTCCTATTAGTTGAACTGGCCGTAGCTGTCCCTTCAAGTCAATTGAATATCTTAGGTCCAAAGCTCCATGTATAGCAGCAGTATTTCAGTCCTGCCTTAGGGTGAATTATCTATCTCCTCTTGCTCTAAAATGGTAACCTAACTTTGATAAACGATGCACTCTCAATTGAATTCATTTAAGTAAACAAAATGTGAAAACTTCATTTGTGTTTATTTATTTCAACGGCAGAATAGTAACCACAAACACTTGCTTAAACAAGATGTATTTATACCTATGCAGTTATACAGACAACAGTTGAATATACCAACACGCAGATGGACCGTATGCATGCGTCAATATTATTTCGTTCAATTTTATTTACCTATCAATGGGATTGAAGTGTCAATATATTATTACTGAATGCAAGTTCAAGTTTATATTTCATATACACATTGGAAAATACTGAACTCAAACCATTTTCCAATATACTCATACACTAGTTCCTTGTAAGAGGGCCTTTGCTTCGGTAACTCCATAATCATCCCCATCCCTGTTTATCTTCCTTCTTCCAACTGTAATTGAAAACGAAATTTACTTTCTGTCTGTTCGTACTAACCTGACAGTCTACAGAACTATATAAGTTCCAGTCTTCTAAATTGCTCCTGGATAGCATGTGTGCCAGTTTCGTACATGTTGAGCTAACTCTATTTCGAGTACTGCTTCTGTTTCATCTTTATCGATTGAGTTTTGAAGTCATATACTATACAGCCTTATAGGCTTTTCACACCAAGCCCAAAACCGCGTTTTCCTCGAAAACTCGTCGATGCATTCACGCCGACCACCAACTCGTTTTCGTTTGAAGTTTCAATCAGCTGTTACAAATTTCGAACGCATTAATTAACAAACAAAATGATTTAGTGCATTTAAAAACAATACCAGCCCATCAATTAATTGTGGAAAATGATTTTAATTTATGAGTTGTAACATTTGGTCGGTCAGGTGTGTTTGTTCCAACAACCCAACGATGTGAAGCCTCGTGGCGTTTTGGTGGAAAACGAGTGCACGACTCGTTTTGAAAACTGAAATATGTATGGGAAAACTTTTGTTTTCGATGATGTTTTCGTGTGTTTTGGCGAAAACCCGGTTTTGGTCTTGGTGTGAAAAGCATATTGTTCGAACAGAGAAGATGCTGTATAATCGCTTTCGAATGTATTCCACCAGCACTTGCATGTCGGTTGTAAGAGGAACATTTTCCCATAAGATACCATGCTATTGGATTAACTACTCGTACACAGCCATCTCATTTGACCTGCTTACAAAAACTGAACGCTGTTTGGTTTGTAAAGCAAGTGAATACTGATGCACGTATAGCTAGAGAATTTTATTGAAATTACCATTAACTGGGGTAAGAGTCTAGAGCAACTCGTGTAGATCCATCCACTTGACCGCCTCTTAGCTTTCTAGTAACCTGCAATCAAACTAACAGATGCAGTTGGGTTGGGTAATCCTTCAGTGGAAATGCTACCATCGCCGATGAATACATGTTTTTTATTTAACGCGTTCATATTAATTAATTGTGCACATTTATGTTACCCGAGTTGAAGTTTATCTGAAGGAAGTTCGTTACAGGACTTTGTCTGTATAATTAATGCTGGCAAAGAAATAGAAGGCAGACACTAAAAGCGCGAAGCGCTCGGGATAGTAAAAGAACAAATTAAAAAGAACGTGCCTTATTTTTAAGACTTCCATATAAACAGTTTGGCTTTCTTATAATCCCCTCTGTATTATTTCTGTAGTTTCTGGAGTGTATTTTTACCCCTTGCGGATTTTCTGGGTACTTATATTTGCATTTCCACTTTTTTTTAAATATTAATAATTGAAAAAGTTGAATTTTACTACATTCAAATTCAACTATGCAGTTGGGAACAAACTATGATTCCGGAAAAAAAATTTTTTTCGTTCGTGCCCGTATAAACTATAATAAAGTGCACGACTGAGTGAACGAAACTTTCTCCTTGATCAACAGTTTGATTGGTTGTTTTCTTATTTTACTAGATAGTTGAGTTAGGTCTTAGGTGAACGGGTAGGTAGAGCAGGGAGAATGCTGATGGATAGGTAAGGATATGAAAGCAATGGATAACGGTTCATAAAATACAGAAAAAGAAATAGTGTTAAATAAAACGTTTTGCGGTATTCATCTGATATGGCAGTATATTTTATCAAACAACGATGTGAGTTTTTAAAAGTTGAAGCTCTCAGTAACAGGCAATTGTTGCATGTTCTGTTTTTTTAAAATTTGCCAGACAAAGCAGTACCAAATATTGCAGTGTTTAATTTGAAAAATACTATTGCGTAACTATTTAGTTGAAAACATCCATTTGACTGTAAGATTGCATTTTGGTCAAAATCGTTATCGCCATATCCGGTAAACTGAAAAAACTACATTAAAAAAAATGACTTTTTTCAAAAATCCATTGTACGATAATATAACCGAGCTTGCTATTAAGTTATAAATGACAACATTACCTTAGAAATTAATTTTTGTTACCATCGTATATAGACCGTTTTCGGGATATGTAGAAATTTTAAAAGTACCGTTGTTCGAATCATGGTAACATCACCTACTTAAGCTTAAATATCAATTTTAGGAAGAACATTAATATTGAGGTTACCTTGCAAAAAAAATCCGGGAAGCCTTTTAGGCTGTAGGGGTGTGGAAGGACGGACAGAGCGGACAGAATTTTGCGAACCACTTTTTTGAGTTCCTCTATCATCGTAATATCAGAATTGATTAATATCTCGAGTTTGAAATTTTGTACGAAAACAATTGGGTAGGCGCGCCGATGGCCTATCCAATAGGTGGCGCTGTTGTCGATCTCCGAAATCACTCAACCGATTACAATGAAATTTTTTTTAAAATCGAAACTTTTTTAACGGATCTCGTTTTAAAATTCAATGCAAACTTTATAATTCCGCGGATTCCGATTATTTCCATTGGTTTTTAAGCGCCTTCAATTTCCCATGCGTATTATTTATTTTCATTAGATTAACGAATTTGGGCGGAACGAAGTTCGCCGAGCTAGCTGGTCATTTTTAAGCTTCGCACTAAATATTTTGTAGATCGCCGTTCGTAACATTTAGCCTGGACACTAAGGTCCGATTTTTCAAAAGTCAGTTAGCCAATCAGATAGGGGCTAACTGTCAGATAAGACGTAAGTCCATTTTTCAATAGTCGAAAAACAGCTATTCGAAGAATATAACAGCTAACTGTCCAATAAAGTTATCTGCCCGTTTCTGAGGATGATAAAATATAAATCTCTAGTTAAGGTAGGCGAACTGTCAAATTCGAAAATTTTATTTTACAAAGTTTTGTTTGGGAAGATATGATCATATTGTAAAAATGGAATTGTTCGACATTATTGACGATATTATTATTGAAGAAGAGGAATAAGCAAACTATTAGTTCAACCCATCAAAGAAACAAAGAGTAGGTATATAGTGAGAAAGAGACCTAACCATTATGTAAAT
Organism: Cheilosia vernalis; assembly: GCA_949126925.1. Lineage (NCBI taxonomy): Eukaryota > Metazoa > Arthropoda > Insecta > Diptera > Syrphidae > Cheilosia > Cheilosia vernalis. The sequence goes on from OX421360.1 coordinate 49,437,333, forward strand.
GGGAACATGCAGATTTCAAACGAAGATTCAGGCTCAAAAAATATCCTTGCCAGTTCGAACCAAGATCGTACACGTTTTTCTGAGCCTCCAAGCCGTCAATATTTGTATATATCCCTAGTCCTACTTTTTCTTCTGCAGCTAAAAATTTGTACTGTTTTTATACAGTTCTCTGTGCGGATTTTTGCTTTTTAGCAAATAAAATATTTGCGTTTTCCATTGCAAGTTAAAAATGGTTGCCACTGAAACTAAAACGGTTAATGATAAACATCAAGCTTTGAATATGACTATCTTCTACGACTTAACACAGAATATTGTCAGTCAGTCTGTGTCACGCACAGCACTTCACCTTCGTATTTTATGATTGAAAAACTTAAAGCGTATAGGTATCTTCTAAACTAAAGAGTGAAATAAATTTAAACGTTATTTAAACGACTATTGAAAAATCGGACTTCAATAAGATTATTATACTAGAGAGCGAGATATTCCATGCATCCCAATCCCAACCTATTTAAGCCATAAACGAAATACCAATAGACCGATAAAATTAAAACCGACAGCAAACCACACAGCATTTTTGCATTTAACTATAAATATTTCCATTACTGATTTAAAAAAGAATTCATATGAACTTAAAACTCTGGATGAAAATATTTCCATAGAAATAAAAAGTTTAAATTTTGCTTTTCATATTTCAAGCTGTCAATTGAAATTGAATGAATTTTTGGCAAAAGTTGTGAGGATTAGCATTCATTTTAGCTTCGCTGGAAGAGTGTACTACTCTTGCTAAGCATTTTAACGGTCTTAATTTGAACAACATTCTTTTCTGACTGCTTACAAATTTCTCCACAATTCGTTAGCTCCTCACGATTATGAAGTATACTGATAATGACAAGTACTCTTACTCTGTATCAGCGCTCTGATCAAAGTTGTCACTTAGAAATAAAGTGTCCAATATTGGAAATAAAAATGACCAACTGTAGCTAAAAATGACCAAAATGATTAAAGTCCAAAATATTTGTAACTACAGACCAATCAATTCGTCATATTTATTTCAACAATTCTTCATGTACACTGATTACATATTATTTTTTTAATTATTGATAATATTTCATTTCGACCAAGAGAAAAATTAATGACCAAATTTGGTCACAAATGACCAATGTGGCAACCATGGCACTGATCATGCTCTGAGCAAAAAGCGAAACACAAATTCAGAGCACTGATGTGTCAGAGCTAAAAGAGTATCATAAACTTTTCTGACAGTCTCGGCTCTCGGCTCTGTTTGAAAAACGGCTAGTGTAAGATCGACGAAGTAGTCCTATTAGTTGAACTGGCCGTAGCTGTCCCTTCAAGTCAATTGAATATCTTAGGTCCAAAGCTCCATGTATAGCAGCAGTATTTCAGTCCTGCCTTAGGGTGAATTATCTATCTCCTCTTGCTCTAAAATGGTAACCTAACTTTGATAAACGATGCACTCTCAATTGAATTCATTTAAGTAAACAAAATGTGAAAACTTCATTTGTGTTTATTTATTTCAACGGCAGAATAGTAACCACAAACACTTGCTTAAACAAGATGTATTTATACCTATGCAGTTATACAGACAACAGTTGAATATACCAACACGCAGATGGACCGTATGCATGCGTCAATATTATTTCGTTCAATTTTATTTACCTATCAATGGGATTAAAGTGTCAATATATTATTACTGAATGCAAGTTCAAGTTTATATTTCATATACACATTGGAAAATACTGAACTCAAACCATTTTCCAATATACTCATACACTAGTTCCTTGTAAGAGGGCCTTTGCTTCGGTAACTCCATAATCATCCCCATCCCTGTTTATCTTCCTTCTTCCAACTGTAATTGAAAACGAAATTTACTTTCTGTCTGTTCGTACTAACCTGACAGTCTACAGAACTATATAAGTTCCAGTCTTCTAAATTGCTCCTGGATAGCATGTGTGCCAGTTTCGTACATGTTGAGCTAACTCTATTTCGAGTACTGCTTCTGTTTCATCTTTATCGATTGAGTTTTGAAGTCATATACTATACAGCCTTATAGGCTTTTCACACCAAGCCCAAAACCGCGTTTTCCTCGAAAACTCGTCGATGCATTCACGCCGACCACCAACTCGTTTTCGTTTGAAGTTTCAATCAGCTGTTACAAATTTCGAACGCATTAATTAACAAACAAAATGATTTAGTGCATTTAAAAACAATACCAGCCCATCAATTAATTGTGGAAAATGATTTTAATTTATGAGTTGTAACATTTGGTCGGTCAGGTGTGTTTGTTCCAACAACCCAACGATGTGAAGCCTCGTGGCGTTTTGGTGGAAAACGAGTGCACGACTCGTTTTGAAAACTGAAATATGTATGGGAAAACTTTTGTTTTCGATGATGTTTTCGTGTGTTTTGGCGAAAACCCGGTTTTGGTCTTGGTGTGAAAAGCATATTGTTCGAACAGAGAAGATGCTGTATAATCGCTTTCGAATGTATTCCACCAGCACTTGCATGTCGGTTGTAAGAGGAACATTTTCCCATAAGATACCATGCTATTGGATTAACTACTCGTACACAGCCATCTCATTTGACCTGCTTACAAAAACTGAACGCTGTTTGGTTTGTAAAGCAAGTGAATACTGATGCACGTATAGCTAGAGAATTTTATTGAAATTACCATTAACTGGGGTAAGAGTCTAGAGCAACTCGTGTAGATCCATCCACTTGACCGCCTCTTAGCTTTCTAGTAACCTGCAATCAAACTAACAGATGCAGTTGGGTTGGGTAATCCTTCAGTGGAAATGCTACCATCGCCGATGAATACATGTTTTTTATTTAACGCGTTCATATTAATTAATTGTGCACATTTATGTTACCCGAGTTGAAGTTTATCTGAAGGAAGTTCGTTACAGGACTTTGTCTGTATAATTAATGCTGGCAAAGAAATAGAAGGCAGACACTAAAAGCGCGAAGCGCTCGGGATAGTAAAAGAACAAATTAAAAAGAACGTGCCTTATTTTTAAGACTTCCATATAAACAGTTTGGCTTTCTTATAATCCCCTCTGTATTATTTCTGTAGTTTCTGGAGTGTATTTTTACCCCTTGCGGATTTTCTGGGTACTTATATTTGCATTTCCACTTTTTTTTAAATATTAATAATTGAAAAAGTTGAATTTTACTACATTCAAATTCAACTATGCAGTTGGGAACAAACTATGATTCCGGAAAAAAAATTTTTTTCGTTCGTGCCCGTATAAACTATAATAAAGTGCACGACTGAGTGAACGAAACTTTCTCCTTGATCAACAGTTTGATTGGTTGTTTTCTTATTTTACTAGATAGTTGAGTTAGGTCTTAGGTGAACGGGTAGGTAGAGCAGGGAGAATGCTGATGGATAGGTAAGGATATGAAAGCAATGGATAACGGTTCATAAAATACAGAAAAAGAAATAGTGTTAAATAAAACGTTTTGCGGTATTCATCTGATATGGCAGTATATTTTATCAAACAACGATGTGAGTTTTTAAAAGTTGAAGCTCTCAGTAACAGGCAATTGTTGCATGTTCTGTTTTTTTAAAATTTGCCAGACAAAGCAGTACCAAATATTGCAGTGTTTAATTTGAAAAATACTATTGCGTAACTATTTAGTTGAAAACATCCATTTGACTGTAAGATTGCATTTTGGTCAAAATCGTTATCGCCATATCCGGTAAACTGAAAAAACTACATTAAAAAAAATGACTTTTTTCAAAAATCCATTGTACGATAATATAACCGAGCTTGCTATTAAGTTATAAATGACAACATTACCTTAGAAATTAATTTTTGTTACCATCGTATATAGACCGTTTTCGGGATATGTAGAAATTTTAAAAGTACCGTTGTTCGAATCATGGTAACATCACCTACTTAAGCTTAAATATCAATTTTAGGAAGAACATTAATATTGAGGTTACCTTGCAAAAAAAATCCGGGAAGCCTTTTAGGCTGTAGGGGTGTGGAAGGACGGACAGAGCGGACAGAATTTTGCGAACCACTTTTTTGAGTTCCTCTATCATCGTAATATCAGAATTGATTAATATCTCGAGTTTGAAATTTTGTACGAAAACAATTGGGTAGGCGCGCCGATGGCCTATCCAATAGGTGGCGCTGTTGTCGATCTCCGAAACCACTCAACCGATTACAATGAAATTTTTTTTAAAATCGAAACTTTTTTAACGGATCTCGTTTTAAAATTCAATGCAAACTTTATAATTCCGCGGATTCCGATTATTTCCATTGGTTTTTAAGCGCCTTCAATTTCCCATGCGTATTATTTATTTTCATTAGATTAACGAATTTGGGCGGAACGAAGTTCGCCGAGCTAGCTGGTCATTTTTAAGCTTCGCACTAAATATTTTGTAGATCGCCGTTCGTAACATTTAGCCTGGACACTAAGGTCCGATTTTTCAAAAGTCAGTTAGCCAATCAGATAGGGGCTAACTGTCAGATAAGACGTAAGTCCATTTTTCAATAGTCGAAAAACAGCTATTCGAAGAATATAACAGCTAACTGTCCAATAAAGTTATCTGCCCGTTTCTGAGGATGATAAAATATAAATCTCTAGTTAAGGTAGGCGAACTGTCAAATTCGAAAATTTTATTTTACAAAGTTTTGTTTGGGAAGATATGATCATATTGTAAAAATGGAATTGTTCGACATTATTGACGATATTATTATTGAAGAAGAGGAATAAGCAAACTATTAGTTCAACCCATCAAAGAAACAAAGAGTAGGTATATAGTGAGAAAGAGACCTAACCATTATGTAAATGGGAACATGCAGATTTCAAACGAAGATTCAGGCTCAAAAAATATCCTTGCCAGTTCGAACCAAGATCGTACACGTTTTTCTGAGCCTCCAAGCCGTCAATATTTGTATATATCCCTAGTCCTACTTTTTCTTCTGCAGCTAAAAATTTGTACTGTTTTTATACAGTTCTCTGTGCGGATTTTTGCTTTTTAGCAAATAAAATATTTGCGTTTTCCATTGCAAGTTAAAAATGGTTGCCACTGAAACTAAAACGGTTAATGATAAACATCAAGCTTTGAATATGACTATCTTCTACGACTTAACACAGAATATTGTCAGTCAGTCTGTGTCACGCACAGCACTTCACCTTCGTATTTTATGATTGAAAAACTTAAAGCGTATAGGTATCTTCTAAACTAAAGAGTGAAATAAATTTAAACGTTATTTAAACGACTATTGAAAAATCGGACTTCAATAAGATTATTATACTAGAGAGCGAGATATTCCATGCATCCCAATCCCAACCTATTTAAGCCATAAACGAAATACCAATAGACCGATAAAATTAAAACCGACAGCAAACCACACAGCATTTTTGCATTTAACTATAAATATTTCCATTACTGATTTAAAAAAGAATTCATATGAACTTAAAACTCTGGATGAAAATATTTCCATAGAAATAAAAAAGATACAGTTATTGTGGTAAATACAGATGTAACATCAATCAGCAAGCCCTCTGTCACAAGTTAGTCGTTCGTTTTACACCCACTCATTTTGTTCCCTACTCCGAAACTGCTGCCTGATTTACATCACCACGAACGCCACCTACTCGTACTGGTTACTCCCTAACGTTTCCTCTCGCTTTTTCGTTTTCGGTTGGAAATTGGAATTACGCAATAACTTTTCTTTAAAAAAAAAATGTGTTTTCCAGTTTTTCTGCTAGGTTATGTTCGCAATCCGAAAACAAAAGAAAAAATAATACTCTTGTTTGGAATAGTAGGTAATTGCAATTTAAAAGGGCCGTCTTTTTCAGAAGCAGGGTCGACAAAGCAATGTGTAATCCTTGTTTGAGGGCAATTTAAAATGCCAAGTAGTAGGACAATAGAAAGTGACCACCATTTTCAGTCTACTTTTCTAATGCGCCCTTGATCAACGCTCGCAATCTCTTACAAGTTGTAATATGTAGTGAAAGCAGAGATTTATTTCAATAATGCGGGGACGCTTAAGTGGGGGTAGCCCCTACTACCTATCTACTTTTTTAAAGCGGCAAGAGTGGATACTTATGCGAATTTCTGTATTTTATTTAAATATCCCCCCGCCATCCAAATGTCAGGCAGTAAAATATTTTTGCATTTTGTGGATTACATCTTTCATTTATTCATGACATGTGTCGACAGCCTCCTCTTGCATGTATGGATTTGAACTAGCAGGAATTTTTTTTTTGGACAGGGAACTAAATAAAGAATTCAAATGGCTACCAGGTCTTAAATTACTCAAAAAATAAATAGAACAACACAAAGAGATCAATACAAAGTGCGACCCAAGGCCTAGCTTCTCGGAACCATTTGTTTTGTGTTTTGGGTTTTGAGTTTTTCATTTTTGGGACAAATGAAATGTAAATACCTACAATCTTATGCCGAGTCCAAACGGCTAATTGAGAAGTTCTTTCATGACAGTTGAACCCTCGGCTGTTTGTCAGCCGTTTGTGAGAGGTGTCGCAGTGGAAAAAATCCTTAAGATCTAATTTGGGTTTTTCGGAAATCGAACCTGGGACCCCTCGCAACACACTAAATCAAGACACAACATTCTAGTCTTGTAGCTCGAGAGCTAGTAAAGGTAAAACCGCAATCCTTCATTTTCTCTGAACAAAAATAAAATATACTACCCACAAACATACCTACCTTTACCTATGAATACGAATTTATCTATCCATAGTCCAACTTTAAGAACGAAATTGACATCCGAAATAAAAGGACAGTCCCAATCAAAGAAGAAAAGTTCAACATAGTCCACTGAACGACTAAAACTTCAAAAATGAGAGGACTGCACAAGCACACACAGCAAAGGGGTATGAGGTATGACCATTAAAATGGCATCCAATTCCAAAATTTTATTCGGACAATCCAATTTAATTGCAATCTAAAATGTCCCCAAGAACGGGCAAATAAATTTAAATCAAATGCAGTCTGTCAGCCAGGACAAAATGCATTACCCTTCTACAATGCAACTACAAGAGTGACAGCACAGTTTCGTCTTTATTTGAATCATTTTTATTTCAACTGATTATAAAGTGTTGTCCACTTCAATTCAAGTGCATGGAGTGTGCTAACGAAGCACAGAAAAGTGATACATGAAAAAAGCCATATGGTAAAACGAATACTCAACCTACGATGAGACAGACATTAGGGACGACTTCCACAAAGCCTTGCCGGAACTGTTTTGAAGCAACAGCAATTATATGGACAGATTGCACTGCACAGCTAGTCCATGTATCCGACTCGATATAATCTTATTTGATGTGGGAAACGTCACAAATAGGTACAAATATTTATTAGGTTAGAAATAATTATTAAAGCACAAAACGTTTGCATAATACATCCCTTCAAAATATACCGTTCCGTGGTAACTGCATTCGCTATTAAAGAGTGAGTTTTCGATGCAGAAATTCACCATAGTTGGTAAAGGAGTAAGTAGGTAAGCTTTGCGGGGTAGTAGAGAGCTTATTTTTGCCCCCACTGTCAATTCGGAGTAAATGTTGTTGTGAGCTTCAAATTTATTATGGGCAACTATACGCTATAAATAAAATTATAGCATGCCATTCGAGAAATAATTATTTGTGTGAATGAAAATGCATCCAGACAACTACCCACAAATTTATAGGATTTGACTAATTTTTTCCTGGACTGAAACCATCATCGCCTTATCATTTACTATAATAAATCTGCTTCCGCTTGCAAGGTCTTTAACCGGAAAAGATTTGAAAGCAACTGCACGAAGTTGTATTGCAAAATGTCGGGAACGGAATTAAAAGACAGGATACACTGTCCTGAAATGAACTTTCTATATGGACAACTCAGATGGTTGTCAGACGTTTGCGACAAGAGGCGCATTAAAAAACCAATAGGTGTTTTTCTAATTTGAAAGCTGAGACTTCTCGCTCAGTTGCCCATCACTCTGACGCAGACCCATTCTTGAACGAAAGCTTATACAGTGATTTCAATGGGCTTTTACTGACATAACGCTCCAAACACTACGTAGGGTAAAAGTTGGTAATGCCGGTCAGTCGGTAATACCGGTCACCCTTATATCTCGACAATGGGAACATTGACTCACTAACTCTTTGCATTTGTTAGTGCCCCCGAAGATTGTTTTCATACCAGACAGATGTTTGTTTAGTTTAGTTGTGGCCTTTGGAAGTGACAGATCTTTTTGTGTTTTCGGTCAATTTGTTATAAGAAAAGGTGATGAGAAAATAGAGAGTAAGTACTTTTTCTTATTTCTTATAAATGCAGTGATATTTTACATACTTTATGGTGTGTTTTATTAACAATCTGAATCGGTTTTACTTTGTTTTTCTTAACTTAAAATTTCACTGTAATTTTTTTTTCCTTGGCGCTCCCGTGTGGGTAGTCCCGGTCAACTGACTCTTTAGGAGATGGTAGCAACAAATGTTTAATTTGTGGAGAATTTGGACGCAACAACGAGATGTAGTACATATGCACACGCTGTGCAGGTTGGGCTCACGCTGAATGCTCAGGTTGGGACAGTCCATCTGGCTACATATGCGATTTATGCGAAAACTAAAAATAGATATTAATACAATTATTTAAATATTGTATTTTATTGTAAAACATTAATGACCGGCATTACCAGAATTGTTGACCGGAATTACCCGACCATGCGTCTAATCCCGGTCATTTTAGACCTTTCTTTTTTTTATTGCAACTTTTTTCCGTCTAGTTCATTTAGCTTTATTTATGTTTATAATAATAGAAAAATATATGAATTTAATAAAAAGTGAAGTAAAAGTATTATTAAAAGAATTAATTTCGTTTTATTTGAGTTTTTATTGAAATGACCGGTATTACCCAGTTCTACCCTACGCTATTTTTATAGACGGAATAATACGTAGTTGTTTGTTGGAACATATAAGTTTATAAGTGAATTTAATAAAATGGAGCGAGATCGCATCCAGCACGAACAGAAAATTACTAGATTAAAAATTAAAGCGTATCGTTAATCTCAGAAAATGTCTCTTCTACTGCTTCTAGGTTATAATTATAATAATTTCTCAATTAATATTATTTTTTTTGCAGTAGGTATTACAGGTAGGTATAAAATTTCATGGACAATTCACCAACACCTGTACTCCTTCAATAAAAAGAAACATACACCACAAAATTGACCACACAAAAATAACCATTACTCAAATAAGGCAGCATTTAACCACCCCCGGTCTTTCTTACCTTCTGATTGCATTGTCTATACAAAAATTTATTAAGTCGGCGGTATATTCAATTCAGTTCAGTTTAAGAACACCAGCCGTTTGTGATGACTGACGTTAACTTTGTACATTTCGACTGTGATGCTGGCACCGACGACGCCTGGGCGTTATTGATGCTGATCAAAGCTGAGACGGTTTTGAACTTGGTCAAAATTCTAGCAATTACAACGGTTGTAGGCAACACAAGAGTTGGCAATGCCACGGAGAATGTATTGCGAGTGTTAAACAGTGTCAACAGGACAGATGTGAGTTGGAATGGATGGTAAATAAAAAATCTGAAAAGTAATTTGTGTTTTTCTGTAGATTCCCGTATACAAAGGCTGTTCGCAACCGTATCTAGGTACCTATAGACGCACCAGATTCATTTTTCTATGGCCAAGATGGGTTCGGAGATGTATTGCCTTCAGTGCCTTCGGCATTGGATAATATTCAAGACGACCATGCCGTCAATATCATGTATGAGCTGGCCAGCAAGGTTTGTTCTTGACAAAAAATCATCTTATAGTTGACTTAAAAATGTTCTGATAGCATCCCAAGCAAGTAAGCTTCATAATGGCTGGCCCTCTGACAAACCTGGCTGCCTGCATCAACATGCACGATGATTTTCTGGACAAAGTTAGGGATATTTGGATATTTGGCGGAGATTTGCATGGTAAATTAAATTTTACACACAAGTTAGTGTCATGAGACTGACTCACTATTCCTTTGTAGACTACCGGAACTCTAGTACCTCTCCTGAATTTAATTTCAATTCAGACAGAGCTGCAGCCAATGTTGTGCTTAGAAATGTCAAAGTTCCAGTCTATATAGTGCCAAAGGAACCATGTAATGCAGTGAACGAGGAGATTGATTTGGTAGAGGTTTGCATCTATAGAACTTGAATTTTAACAACTTTTGCTTTCCACACAGGCTTTCCGCTTTGACTACATCGGTTCGGTTGAGAGTCCTGCGATTAATTTACTGAACACAGTTGAGAAGGCAATTTTTCTACCGATGGGTAACTGGCATTTATATGACCCATACCTTACTGCAGCTTTTATCTTCAAACAGAAAGTGGTTGTGAATAATCAAACGTATCACGGAAGTGTGGGTATTTGTGGGGAATATAAAGGTGCATTAGTCCTTGATGACTCGGCATATGACAATGTCCATATGATTAAGGAATTTGACGCGGATGAGTACAAGCAAATAATAGCATGGACCGCTGGAGTACCGGGTGCTTAAAGCGATGATTTGTGGTAACAAAGGTGCATCGTTATATTTAGCTTGAAGTTAAAAAGAACTGTATGAAATGCTAGCTGAATAAATAATAATGATGAATCCTTTTGTGTTGACTATCCTTCATCTGCCTCCCCATTTTCTTCTTCGATCAGTACCTGTTCGAGCCAGTAATGGTGGGTATTTTTTTCTTTTTCGCCACTCAGTCTTTTATGGAAGCAATATTTGTAAGATCCCACTTTTCTTAAAACACCGGTACGCTCTATCCAGTCCCTGGACATTTAACTATTCCAGGCAATAAGAAAGGGCACAAATTAGCAAGGCAAATCTATTTAAAGATGTTTTTGAAAAAGTTTATTATGAGGTGCCACATTACAAAAAATCTACCTGTCGGAAAAAGAACTATGGTGACCGTGTGACATGCAAAAACATACAAAAAATATAATAGTCAATGCTGCCAACCGTCTGGAAATGTGATAGAGTTCGGGAATACCAAATCTTTACATTACTGAATGCCATTGGTTAGTTATTTAATATTCTTTGATGGCGAATAATTTTATCTGTTTGGTTAATAAAATTATACCTTACATATTAGCACAAACATGGTTACGTATTTAAGCCTTTTCGATATCGATTTCATGTGTACATTTTTAATTTTTAATAAATAACTATATGTAAGTAACTGATGAAAGTTTGGTCAACATGTTTGTATTTTCATACAACCGTTCTGCATTGACAATTTTTCATAAATATAAATATTTTAAGCAAATGTGCACTATTATTCCTTAAAAAAAAAATACTATGCACACATAACGAATAATTTCAAATTTAACGGATAAAATTATAATATAAACGCTGACAACAACTTTACCGGCAGCGGAAGTTGGCATATTCAAGGTGCGAGTGTGTTGTTGCATATATATATAATAGTCAATAGAATTTCTATGTAACAATACAAATGCACTTAGCATATAGTTATAAGTATAGCTTGTGGACAAGTAACGGAAAATCGGCCGAAGTTAGGGGTATCAGTATTATGATTATACCTTCAATTTTAATAATTTTAAATTTATTGAACAAAATCACCACGTGTATGAAGAGAAAGGGCATTCCTACAATTACTCAGTAATGCACCTTGGTTACTACAAATTATCGATTTCTACACCCGGCACCCCGCCAACCCACGCTATGATCTTCTTGTACTTATCCGCGTCGAATTTCTCCACCATGTGAACATTGTCATCTGCCGAGTGATCAAGGACCAATGCACCGGTATTTTCTCCACAAACTTCCACCTTTCCGTGATACGTCCGATTACTCACAACCACTTTCTGTTTGAAGATAAAAGAAGCAGACAGGTATGGGTCATAGAGACTCCAGTGACCTTTTTTCAAATAAAACGCTTTCTCGACTTTGTTGAGAAAGTTTATAGCTGGACTGTCCACCGAACTGATGTAGTTAAAGCGGAACGCCTGTGTATAGGAACAATTATAAAAATGCTAGTCCTCCAGATATATGTCAGAAGCTTACCAGATCAATTTGCGCGTTCACTGACCTACATGGTTCCTTTGGCACAATATAGACTGGAACTTTGGCATTTCTAAGCACAACGTTAGCTGCAGCTCTGTCTGCATTGAAATTGAATTCAGGATGGGTGCTAGAGTTCCGGTAGTCTACGTAGGAATAGTGAGTCAGTCTCATGACACTAACTTGTGTGTAAAATTGAATTTACCATATAAATCCCCGCCAAACATCCAAATATCCTTAACTTTGTCCAGAAAATCATCGTGCATGTTGATGCAGGCAGCCAGGTTTGTCAGAGGGCCAGCCATTATGAAGCTTACTTGCTTGGGATGCTATCAGAACATTTTAAGTCAACTATAAGATGATTTTTTGTTAAAAACAAACCTTGCTGGCCAGCTCATACATGATATTGACGGCATGGTCGTCTGGAATATTATCCAATGCCGAAGGCACTGAAGGCAATACATCTCCGAATCCATCTTTGCCATAGAAAAATGAGTCTGGTGCGTCTTTACGTAGATACGGTTGCGAACAGCCTTTGTATACGGGAATCTACAAAGGAAACACAAACGATTTTTCAATTTTTTTGTTTGCTATCCAATCCAACTCACATCTGTCCTGTTGATACTGCTCAACAATCGCAATGTATTCTCTGTTGCGTTGCCAACTTATGTGTTACCTACAACCGTTGTTATTGCTAGAATTTTGATCAAGTTCAAAACCGTCTCAGCTTTGATCAGCATCAACAACGCCCAGGCGTCATCCATGCCAACGTCACAGTCGAAAAGAACTAAACCATAGTCCACAGCCATCACGAACGGAGGGTGTTTTTAAACTAAAACTAAACTAAAAGCGAAATCTAAACTACGACGTCCACTGTTGACATAGACACTATTTATGTAGACAAACAATAAAGTAAGGGATATCTGAGTAATTTGACAAACAAACATGGAAATTTACCCACTTGCAACAATTGTTTATTGATCTCTCAGGAAGTCATAATACGGATGTGATTCTAAATGAGGAACTTAAAAAAACTTAATTTTACTGTCACAAACAAGTTGGATTTGTTTTGCGTATAAATAAAACCTATTAACAATTATTTTTATTTGGTTTTATTTCCGTGATTTAACTCTAAACAAGTATCGCCAGGGATTTTCAAAAGAACTTAAAAGCGAGGAGTAACTTCTTCCGGAGAACTTGAAGCGAACGAAATGCGAAGCAATTTGTTTACATTCGGGAATCTAAAAAATATTTAATTCTTGATATTGAAATAAAAACACAAATAGATCAGGAATTGTTTGCTGAAAATAGAGTTGTATGTAGGCTTTTTATGTTCTATGACATTAACAAATAAGAATAGTTGCGTCCGCTTAAATATAAACACGAGGGGACAACATTTGTTGGTTACAAATAATAGCTTACACGAATATGAATAACTCTACTTACATGGAGCGCACTGAAGCTCAAAATTACTCATTTGGATAAACTAGACTATACGAACAATTCAAATGCAACCTAAAACCCTTAGGACCGTTTGCTGATACTATACTCATAGCGATTTAAGTTCTACTTAAATACCTTATGGGCTACTTTTTCTATGTCATAAATTGACACATACGATTTTAAGTGGAACTTAAATCGCTATGAGTAGTATCAGCAAACGGGCCTTAGTCTAGTCTCTTGTCCAACCAGCACAGGTGCCCCTATTTGCATTTGTTAGTATACCTACCAAAATTCGGTTTGATTTATTTGAATTGGAGATCTGATGGACTTTGTTAATATAGATGATTTTAAACGTAGATATCATCAAACATATTTATTTCTGTACAAGCATGTTAATGTATTCGTATGTTCTACTTTTTGTTATTTTACCTGCGGCCTTTTAGTGTTTTTGGTTTAATTTAATAAACAAGATAATTTGTTATACTAATCCGGATGCTAACAAATTTAGCTCGATAAAAAAAACTGTCAACGAAAAGCTAAAAAAACGAATTAAACGAATTTAATTTATTAAAACCGAACATGCAATAAATCAAACAGTAGTAAAGCGTATATTGAACTTTTATATTAAAAAATACATCGCTTTCATTTATAAAAAAAAAAATATGTCAAATTTAGGTAGGTATAAGTTGAGCTTATTTTACAAGTTACATACTTACTTACTTACGTAAGGTGGCGCTACAGTCCGGGGTGGAGCTGGGCCTCAATCAACAAGCGTCTTCAGCCAGCACGATCTTTGGCCAGCTGTCTCCAGTTTCGCACGCTAAGTTGGTTAAGGTCCCCTTCCACTTGCGTGCGCCACCTGAGTCGCGGTCTTCCTCTACTGCGCCGTCCCTCGGGTGTGGATTCGAAGATCTTCCGGGCCGGAGCATTCACGTCCGTTCGCTCTACATCACCCAGCCACCGCAGTCGTTGGACCTTCGCTCTTCTGGCTAGGTCGATGTCGCTGTACAGCCCGTACAGTTCGTCGTTGTATCTTATCCTCTATTCACCGTCTTACAGGCGGGACCGAAAATTTTCTTCTCGAAGCAACCAAGAGTAACCTCATCCGCTTTTGATTGAGTCCATGCCTCTGCACCATACAGTTGGACTGGGATGATTAAGGTCTTATAGAGGAGGGTCACTTTAGTTGTTCGAGAGAGGTCTTTGCTACTCAATTGATTTCTTAGCCCAAAGAAACAGCGATTGGCAAGAGTTATTCTTCGTTTAATCTCAGCGCTGATGGTGTCATTGTCTGAGTTCATAGCGGAGCCTAGGTAGACAAACTCCTTTACCACCTCAAGGTCGGTGTTGGGACCGCCAAACCCATTTTCGCCGCTTATGTTATTTGTATCAAATATATAAGTCTGTTCCCTTAGGTTAATGCATTTGAATACATTCGTCCAACTTCGTTCACTGCTATCTACCCAACTTTTGCGAAAAGCGTATGGCAGAAAATACCTCTTTTACTACTTCTATTTAATAATTATAATAATTAATAATAAAACTCCTAACTCGAAGGACGAAATGTACGCTCTACAAAACACTCATCCTGCCAGTTCTGCTTTATGGCGCCGAGTGCTGGACGATAAGCAGGAAGGGAGAGCTGATATTGGGCTCCTTTGAAAGAAAAATTCTTCGTCGGATTTTTGGTCCTGTGTGCGAGGAGGGCGAATGGAGGAGAAGATACAATCGCGAACTCTATGAGCTGTACCAAGATGTGGATGTAGTCCAAAAAGCCAAAACACGTCGACTACATTGGCTCGGCCACATCGAGCGAATGGACGACAATGCTCCAGCTAAGAGGATCTTTGAATCCCAGCCCCCAGGTTCGAGGCGACAAGGAAGACCGAACCTCCGTTTTAAAGACCAAGCCATCGCGGATGCCAGAGCGCTTGGTCTGGCAAACTGGAAGCAGCGTGCCCGGGATCGCAGAGGATGGAAGGCTGCAGTGTCACGGGTCGGGAGCCCGTTAAGTAAAGTAAGTAAGTAAGTAATAATTTCTCAATTAAGATTTTTTTTGCAGTAGGTGTTACAGGTAGGTACCTATACAAATTTAATTCGCAATTCACCTACTGTCTATCCGCGGTTTCAGTCGCTTGTCGTCCGTCAACTACCGCATCACCCGTTGAATTACCGAACAATATAGAGAAAATGTCTGAACTACGTTACGATGGGAAGGTAGCTATAATCACTGGGGCTGGTTCCGGTTTAGGTCGTGAATATGCTCTGCTGTTTTTTTTTTAAAACCTTCTGACTATGCCTAAGCATTAAAGGCACGTCGACCAGAAAAAAGATCTATTGTGCCATAGGGCCAGAATATTGTTTAGTCTAGCAGGTCCTCTACTTTCCTGATAAAGTTAGTTAAGCTGCCAGCAGATGACTTCTTCATCTCTTCAGGGCTGAGAAGCTCCTTGTAGAAGATAGTTCTTCTGATTCCACATAGGACTGGACACATACATATTATGTGCTCAGCTGTTTCGTCTTCTTCAAGACATAACCGACAGAGTGAGGAGTCAGTTAAATTTATTTTATTTAGGTGATATCGTAGGTGGTGATGTCCTGTGAGGAAACCAGTGAGATTTTTGATATCATGCCTGTTTAGATTTAAAATTTTATTGGCATCTTTATTGAACGGCTGTATAGCACGCTTGGCCTGTCTTAGACCTGGGATGCTCTCCCAATATGAAATACATTTTGTGTGTTCCCATCTTTCGATGGCTAGATTTATAGACGATTTGGGAGCATAACAGAAGGGTTCAGGTCCTGTGAAAGGAGTTGCAGAGCCCAATCTGGCCATTTCGTCGGCTTTCTCGTTTCCCTCAAAACCCTCATGGCCCGGAATCCACCATAATTTGGTTTTATTCCTGAGGCCAAGCGTTCGAAGGGCGTTGAAACAGCTTAGTACCGATTTGGAGTCAATAATATGCGAGCTTAGGGCGTTAATAGCTGCTTGACTGTCCGTGAATATATGGATGTGAATGCCTTTAATACCAGTGTTGTATATGTGACTGGCACACTCTTGGATGGCTTGGAGTTCAGCCTGGAACACGCTTGGATTTGCCCCCATCGGTATTGAGACATTATGGTTAGGTCCGTGGAACCCAGCTCCCACTCCTGTTTCCATTTTGGAACCATCTGTATACCACTTTAGGCCATTTTGGCAAGTAGGTGGGCTATTACTCGCCCATGCTTCTCTACTTGGGATCTCTGTAGAGAACCGCTTATCGAAGCGTAAGGTCTTTGGGAGGCGGTCTGTTACCGCGCAGATCATGTCAAGTTCTGGAATTTCAGAGAACAATTCGTTTAACTCAGGACGTTCACTGAGACTTGTTTCTTTCATTTGGATCAAACTTGCCGAACTGCGGATCGCCACTTTATTTATGTAAATGTGGAGAGGTGTTAGTCCTATCAAGGCTTCTATAGCCGCGGTAGGACAGGTACGCATGGCTCCGGATATACCGAGACATGCAAGTCGTTGTACCCTGTTTAGTTTAGCAATGGCGGTCTTTTGTTTTGTTTTAGTCCACCATACTACAGAAGCGTATGTAACGATGGGCCTGATCATCATTGTGTATATCCATTGGGTTATCTTTGGAGAGATACCCCAAGTTTTGCCATACATGCGACGACATGCCCATAAAGCGTTTGTTGCTTTTGTGATTTTGTTTTCGATGTGGGAGTTCCAATTTAGTGTTTTGTCCAGGATTACTCCCAGATACTTAACTTCGTTGGAATACTCAATGATCGTATCATTTATTGAAATTTGACCTAAGTTTATATTTCTTCTTTTGGTAAAGGGAACTATGACAGCCTTACTGGGGTTAATGGATAAACCTTCTTTGGTACACCAGTCTAGGACTGTCTTAAGGGCATTTTGCATACTTCTTGTAATTTTGTTTTCATCTTTGCCCGTAATGATGATGACCAAGTCATCGGCGTAACCTATTGTGTCAAAGCTTAAGTTGCTTAATTTGTAAAGCAGTTCGTCAATGACAAGTGACCACAAAAGGGGTGACAGAACACCTCCTTGTGGGCAGCCTTTTATTGCTGATACTGATACTGAGATTGGTCCTGACGAAGCAGTTATTTTGCGACCTTCTAGCATCGCTCTGACCCATTTGATGGTAGGTTGGTCTATGTTTCATGGTACAGAGCATTTGATATGGAGTCATATCCAGTGTTGTCAAAAGCACCCTCAATGTCCAGGAAGGCGCACAGTGCGATTTCTTTGCTTTTGTGGGCATTGTTTATCCGCTCTGCTGTTGGTTTTACGTAGAGCTAAGGTTGTGGTCAACGACTTGGGTGGAAGTAACGTTGGAGAGGGAGCTTCACAGCGTGCCGCAGATGTTGTGGTCGAAGAAATTCGAGCTTTTGGTGGAACTGCTACTGCAGATTACAACTCCGTGGTCGATGGTCATAAAGTAACCGAGACTGCCATTAAGAACTATGGACGAGTGGATATTTTGATCAACAATGCGGGTATTCTGCGAGACAAAAGCATTGCCAACACCTCCGACCAGGATTGGAACCTCATACATGACGTCCACTTGAAAGGCAGCTTTACGACTACGCGTGCCGCATGGCCTTACTTCAAGAAACAAGGTTACGGGCGTATCATTATGACCTCGAGTAACTCTGGTATCTATGGCAACTTTGGACAGGCGAACTACAGTGCTGCGAAGCTGGGTTTGGTTGGCCTGGCCAACACTGCTGCAATTGAAGGACAGAAGTACAATGTACACTGCAATGTGATTGTACCAACAGCTGCGTCCCGAATGACTGAAGGTGTTTTGCCTGACTTGCTGTTCCAAGAACTGAAGCCAAGTCTAATTGCTCCTGTGGTGGCTTATCTGTGTCATGAATCTTGTGAAGACAATGGAGCTATAATTGAAAGTGCAGCTGGATGGGCTACTAAGGTACAGACAGTTCGTGGAAAAGGAGCTGTTCTTCGTACCTCATTGGACACTAATGTAATCAGCCCAGAGTATGTGAAAAGTGTTTGGAATAAGGTTACTGATATGAGTGAGGCCACACATGTTCCAAGTATAAACCAGGCTGGCGGATACCTAATGCAAGTTCTAGAAAACGTCAAAGAAGGACGTGTCGGTTACGAAGATACCTTCAATTTTGGATCAAAGGATTTCTGTACGCCCTGGGAGTTGGTGCTACCACCACAAACCCCAACGACTTGAAATTCCTGTACGAGAATGACCCCGATTTCAGTCCTCTGCCCTCATTCTTTGTCATGCCTGGCTTAATTCTAACCTTGACAACGAACTTGGTAGGGTCTGGAATTCCTAGCGGCAATGCTGATCTGACGAACATACTTCACGGGGAGCAGTACATTGAGATCGCCGATAGCCTGCCAACATCTGGTAAGCTCACCACATACGGAAAGGTGTTTGACGTTATGGACAAAGGGTCTGGAGCTGTAGTGGTCATAACCTCCGATTCTTACGACGAGAACGGTGGTCTGTTGGTTAAGAACCAAAATGCAATCTTTGTCGTGGGCGCTGGTAAATTTGGCGGCAAGAAAGAACCCATCGCAGGAGTAGTCCCAACCATTCCACCACCTAAACGTTCGCCAGACTCGTCCATTCAATATAAGACAACAGCAGATCAGGCGGCTTTGCACCGCTTGTCGGGTGACTTGAACCCACTCCACATCGATCCTAACTTCGCCGCTATTGGATTCAAGACCCCAATCCTTCATGGACTTTGTTTGTTTGGATACTCGGTGCGGGCTGTTCTGGCCAAATACGCTAACAACCTTTTTAAGGCAGTCAAAGTAAGGTTCACATCTACGGCACTGCCCGGCCAGACGTTGAAGGTAGACATGTTGAAGGAAGGCGCGCGTATCTTCTTCAAGACAGCTGTTGCAGAGAACGGAAAGGATGTAATAACTGACGCATATGTGGATCTTAAGACTTTTGTTGCCAAGTTGTAAGTGGGGATATAAATATAAATAAATATATTTAAGGATATTGCTTCCGCATGTTCTCAGATATTATTTTCCTGTGCAATTGATTCTTACGACGTATTTTGAAGTTGTTTCTTGTCAACTTGGTGCATTTGACATATTTATCATTTCCAGTTGAAATTCTCTCTGCAGTTTCGAGCCAATGGTGGAACTACTCGTTACTCGTTATTTTGTAAATAACGTTGAGAAGAACGTTTATAGACTTTGTGCGATTAAAAGCGCGTACGAGAATGAAGAATGAACCTAAAGTTTAAAATTTTCTTATAACTGTTAGAAAGGGGCCATATTATTTATATTATTATCTTTTTATGTGGGTTTTTACGTAAGTTTGATGTTCTGCTAGTGCAAATGTAACGGAAACTCACATATTTATCTAAGATGGAATTTATTGTTAGTAGAGTGTCGATTTCCTTTTATAGACGAATTTGTTACCCTTAAGATATTTCAGTAAAACACTTGTTTAACTTGATTTATAAATTTGTTTATTAATTGTAGTTTTTTTTTTTTTTGTTTGTTGTTGTTTATAACCATAAAATAAATTCATTAAAATTATTATTAACTAAAAACGAGTTTCTTATAAATTAATATTCCTTAAACGTAAATATAAATTAATCACCAACCCATTAACAACAAAACGAGTTACTAAATGGTTAACTAAATTGTAATAACTCAAAATCATATACAATCTTGGATTTCGTATTAGTTTTGTTTAACTTTTTTTAAATGTACACTTGTCTCGAATATTGAGCCAATAATTTAATTCGAAAAAGCGTGTCCTTAATTTAATGTGTGTTTCCAAATGTGGAAATTAACTTCTATTGCTTTAATTCGGATTGTTGTGTTTTGTTTTTAAAAACGAGAAACACTTTGCGTGCTTTCTTAAGAAGCGTTTTAGTACAAAGCCTACTTAAAGAGTTAAAAAGGGTTAAATGTTAAAAACTTGTTGTAGTTTAAGTACATAATGTGCTTTTAAAATGTACACAATTGGTATGTTTCTAAAATTAGTGTTGTTTTTTACCATTCTTTTGATATGTGTTTTTCTATTATGTACGAGTAGAAAAAGAAATATTTGGAAGGCGATAAGTTCAACAAGCGAGTATGAATTAGTAAGGTTAGGATTAATTTGTTGCGATCAAAGTAGCTGGTTTTACGGAATTATTATGGATTCGATGGAATAGAAAGTCGAAGAAGCAGCAATACCCTAGTGGGTAATGATATAACTTGTAATCGTTGTTTCATGCAATCGACACAGTTCGCAGGAGAATAGATAATTTGGATACAAAAGTGATAAATACATTATTCAATTCTTAGTTTATACCAGTGATTCCCAAAGTGGTCCAGGTGGACCCCCAGGGGTCCACGGGGACTCGACGGTGGTCTACGTTGGCCAATCTAATCTTCACATTTTTTGAGGAGTTTTGGGAATATGGTAAAAATGTAGCAGCAGGGGGTCCACCGAAACCAGGTTAATTTTGAAACTGGTCTATAAGAAAAATAAGTTTGGGAACCTCTGGTTTATACTAAACGTTTTCGTTTCTTAAGTACAAAAATAAAATTTACATAGTTTTTATGGTTTTGCTTATCTACAAAGTTTTGTTAATTGTCGGCTGTTTTCTTGTGGTGAAAAAATATTTTCGTTTCCTTTTCAATTTTACACTGTCGCATCTTCCTTATTTTCTTGAATTTTGTTATTGAAGAAAAAAATTCAAAATATTCTTGTTACACATCAAAAGTTTTTTTTTTTTTTTTTGGTTTTTGTTTTGTTATAAAGTAAAAGGAGTGTGGTTGTTCAATAAAGTAAATATACTTTGTTAAAACTAGTATCAAAAATTACTTCGTTCATTTATCAATTTTATTCTGAATTTTCTTACAAAAACTTACATTTTGTTTAAATATTATTTTGTTTAAAGGCACTTTCTTACATACATATATGGAAATCATTTTGTTGTTGTTGTTTTTTGCTTTTTTAACTTAGGTAATGTGGTGGTTTGTTTGTGACTAATTTAGTTTTGTATACTTGGAAAAGTTAAGTACATGAGAAAATACTTTTGCTGGGTTGAGAAAATGAGATTATTTGTACGAAATATGAGGGAATGTTAACACTTTGATTGGTATTGGTTTATATTTTAAATAATACTACAAAAAGAGGAGTCGATTGGATATGTTAATTGGGTAGATGGTTGGGGAGATTCCAGAGAAAACTTAGAATATATATGCCTGCAAGTATTCGATGAGATGTGGCTGTGTAATGCATAAGTTGAAGGGTAAAATATTATTAAGAGCTGGTGTGGTTGTTACTGAAATGTCTACATTTCTTTTAGAACATTCTACCTACTTAGTTTTGGTATGGTTAACGATCAGTCAAACAATTGGCATAATTCCGTAAGTAAGTTGTAATTTTTGCAAAGCTTGATACTGAAAACGTCTATAAAAAAAATCATCATAAGAGTTCGTAAACTTTTCCTGAAGTCTTCTGTGTGATCGGTGTGAAAATGATACGTGAGATAGATAAGCAACAAGGAAAAAAATAAAAACTGCAATTTATCTCGATTAAATGCTATTACACTTCTTTATCCCTGCGTTGGTTTGATACCCAACTTTTTCATAAAGTAACTACTATATGGAGTGATTGCTGTTAAAAATAATGTAGTCTGTACTACCTGCAATGCATGAAAATTGCTAAATTGAAAATACTATCCTCCATACTGTATCCGAACATATTTTTTTATCTATTATTATTTTTGTTGACAGTTATCTACGTTTGAAAGTGTTTGTTAAACTTGTTGTAAATACACATTATGTACTTGCAGAGTCACCCATTTGTATGTTGAAATTTTGCGATTCTTGTTTTATTTCGTTTCATAAATGAGTCTAACGTTGCAAGAGTATACAAACAAAAGTAATAGTTAAAAAGAAAAATATGCTCATTGCGCTGTGAACAACTGTTAAATTGTGTAAACTCGTACACCAGCAATTATAGATTAGTTCCAAAACTTTTTCACCCAATATTGGCTAAATATCACTACCCAAAAGCTTGCAATCAAAGATTTGCTTGCAGTTTTCGTGGATGAATGCGATTAGTTTTAGAAAATCTTACCAACATCAACGTTGAGTACAAAAATGTCCTCTCCACACATATCATGTCATGGTAACCAATTTTAGCCAAATGGAATAAATGAACTGACGAATTTGTTATCTAAACCGTTCCTATAGTTAGCAATTTTTGCTTCTATTTCAGCACTCTTGAAAATTGCGGTAAGGGAAATGCGTTTCACTTAACTTGACATAGGTAATCAGGTGCTTATCGAAAAATTAACTGCAATTTCTCGCACCTTCATTGAATAACAACGCGATACCTCTTCAAATTATACTCCGCGCGGAAAAATAAATGAGTCAGTAAGAAACAGAAACACTTAACCTTCTACACCAATCAAAGTCCATACCTCCAATATATTATGTACTTCCTAACGTCACACACATAAATGGCAGTTTTTTTTTTAGAGAAAATAACTGATTGTGGTCTTCTGGTCTTTGCTGTTTCGTTGCATTGAAGTTCTTAAAATAAAGACTCGGAACATTTACTTGTTAGCAACCTGATGTTGATTCCTCTTCATTTTCTTTATCAAATATATCACAGTCGTGCGACTTGAGGTGCACCAGAAGAAATGACGGGTTCAATTTGCCCTTCCTCATTGTCTGCAACATTTCTTTTTTTCTATCACAAACCACATATCAGTAAAATCGCCTAATTACCTGTTCACAATTGATTTCGCCTAATCGCTAGAGCTATGATGCAATTTTCTTCCCTGGAATCAAACACATTCGCACGCATGCACATAAATATTAACTAAAAACCAAATTCCATGCACTCTTAATGATCTGTTCTTACAATCTAGGTTCACCTACCATTTCGTGTTAGTTAATTTTAGTTTTAGTGAATTAGTTTGGTATGCCTCTCCTTCACGCAACACACAAATGAGATGGGTTTAATCGCTTTTTTCTTTTTGCCTTTACCCGATGGTGGACATCACCACAAACATCACAAAATGAATAAATTAACGGTAAACAATATGAAAGAAGACACTCTGACGGCCGGTTACAACAAAACAACTCCGCGTAGAGAGAGAGAGACAGATAATTGACTCAATTTCCTTGCAAAAGTTTACGCCCCGCATTTAGATATTCACAATCATGTTCTGTAGCTGCGACAAGGTGGAACCTATGTGTTGTTGTTCGGAGATATTGCGAATGCGCAATAGCCAATGTTGGCACTCGATGCATTTTCGTTGACGTTCTTCGCGGGTTACATCAACACCCAGGCCACCGGCAGACCAGGGATCAATGTTCTCTTGGATGATTGGCAAGAAGTTAGATAGAATCACTCGAAGAGTATCGCATGCGCGGGTATAGTGACTACAGGAAGAAAAAATTCAAATGAAAGAGTAGACACAGTGGTGATTATTACTTACAACTTATGCTGACTTTGCAGGAGTTCGTAGATTTCGGGCAGGAGAAGTAAACACAGATCAAGGTTCCATGTGGATCTGCATAAATAAAAATAATAACTTTCGAAGAAGTTCAAATAAAAAGTTTCACTTACGTTTTTTCTAGAATAGCCCCTAACAGGTCGACGAATACGGTTCGACCACTCATTTTGATCGCCTGCTTTAGTGCGCCTACTATGTCGTGTGACCTTCAACCAGACGAAACATACATTTAGCAAAACAAATTAAAATGACAATGGCTGTGGACCTTACCTTGTTGAATTTCTTATTATTTGTAAAGTAGCGTGGCGGTTGCTTAGCTCCTGGTACACTTGCTCATGAGATGAGGCTAACATTTGAATCTCCGAGCTGTCGTCAATTCGGTTGTTGTACATTTTTTGACCCTTATAGTAAAGAAGAGGGAGTGATATTTTGAATAATGTACAAATAACACCTCCATCATAATCGAACATATTTTACTGTTACTCACCGGTGGCTGCGTTATAAGTTGCGGATCTGGTCGATAACTTGAGGATATCTGCAAAGAGTTAAACAAAAACTTAAGTCACTGTTTTCTCTGTAACACACCCAGCCGCTAACTTACATTTGTAACATTCTGCGTTCCCGAGTTATTCAAATCCACTGTATACCCTGATATCTTTTGTGAGTGCCTTTGCGAAGCACTTACAACATTTGGCGGTGATCTCAAGTCCAGCGATGTCTTCGACCTCGTCGGAGCTTTCGTTATAATTTGCACTGTGATGTTCTTGTTCTTGGCGTTCTCTTTGTTCAAATTGGCGTCCCTTCTCACTTTCGACGATATCGTCGTTGACGTCGACTTCCTCATAACCATGTTATCCTCAATCTTGTGTAAATCTGTCGTACTCACCGATGAAACATTGGTCAGCTTGCCACGATTCTGAAAGTTTGAACTCTTGTTTGAAATAGCAATTTGTCCCGTTCGTTTCTGAATTTGCGACGACGTCTTAAGTTTGGCTGTTTTCTGAACAGTATTCATGTAGTTTATGGAGGCAGATCCATCGTTCTTGGGCGCGTAGTCCGGCGGTTGCGCATTATTCACGGGAAAGTCTTCGACCAGTTCACTGCCGTTGTAGTTGGAGATGATTGGCGGGTTGCTGTCATTTAAATTGTATTCGATTTCGTTTGAAAATTTCTCCACTATATTATTGAATTTGTAAACGTCACGCTCGCCAGGCATTTTAAGCGAACTAGGTCCATCGAATCCACCGCTACTGTAACTTGTCGTGCCTGAGGACAGCGATGGAAAGATGTATGGGTTGATTTTCTTCGAAGGACCATACTCGAAGTGTACAGGTCCATTTTGAGTTGGGGCACTGTTTGTATCCTCCATTTCATCCACTAGTTCTAGACTCAGATTCGGCGAAGATTGTCCGTCCAAACTGGGACTACGTTCTTCGTTTTCTTCCATTAGGCGGCCCTGTTTGGGTCCACCAATTGATAGCCGCAGCTTTTGATGGCCTCGGGAGAAACTCTTTCGCGTTGTTTGATTGTGACTGAAAGGAGCATTGGATGGATTGAAGAATGGAATCACTCGATCGATGCTTAAAGCATGGATTACGGCATACTCCTTCTCATGGGAACCACAGATCTTTGGAAAACGATAAAAATAATACAAAAAAAGCTTTACACACTGAAGTGGGGCTTAGCTCACCATCTTTCTGTTGACTATTTTCATGTCGCCCAAAGCACTCCACGACGATTCAATGTGATCAAACTCCCGGTCCGGTTCCCATCCTATGACGGAAATTCCGGCTGCTGTACCTACAAAGACGCATTCACCATTTTCACTGCAAATATAATAGATAACCCAAATATAGCCTCCACGAAAATTACACTGTAAGAGTATTTTTACCTAAATGTAATGCACTTTACTGGATGGCCACTGAATGGACTTGTTGTGTCTGTTTTTGAGATACAAACTTTACTCTCCAGATCGTAGATGTAGACACTGCCGTCGATCCGACCCACGGCCAGTAGGAACTCAAACGGATGGAATTGTATACACGTGATCGCTGGAGCTTTCTCTGTGAATTCCATTATCAATTTACTCTTGCGGATGTCCCAGATAATTACGGATCCTTCTGTGCCAGCAGAAGCTATCCATAAACCATCCGGAGAAAATTTCACGGAATTCACATGCGCTATATGACCGCGGTAGATTTTTATGCATTTGTTTTGATTGCGAACGTCCCATAGTCTGTAAGAGGAGAACATAAAGTTATGCTAAAAACAGTACCCAACATGAATAAGAATCTGTGAAACACCGAAGAACTTCTAATACGTCACACTAAAGAATACAAAACCACTCAATTCATTTGTAAGGAAAGAAATAAATAATTTTCGCCTAATTATGCCGAGAACTTAAAAATGAATGTATTCACATTTCACAAGTTTTTTTGTTTGTTGTGTATTAAATGGCGAAGTCTTCATTTTATTATTATTATTATTATAATTTATTAGCAAGTAATTAAAATTACATGATAAACAAAATATGTAGTACCAAATCGAAAATATGCTAACTTATTTGAATCTAACCGCCAACTCGTAACCCAACGTAATATTCTACAGTTTGAAAGATGTAGTTGGAAAACAGTTTGATGTTTACTTCTGTCACAGATGACTTCAACAAAATGACAGCTGCTGCTATTTGTAATTTTGTTTTGCATCAGATTACAAAAACCAAGGTTCACATAAAATTATTGTTATCTACTTTGCAGTACAACTATATTAACTGATCGAAAATAATGCAATTTAACTGAGAGGTACAAAGGTTGCAAGTCAATATACACAATACAGCTACAAAATCATCAAGAAACCTAACAGGTGAGAATATAATGTGAAAAGTCATTGTGCCTTTGCTTTACAAATTACAACAAAACTTTTCATAGAATGTGCAAAGTTCGTTCGTTTATCGCAATATGCCCCTTCCCCTTTGGTCTATAAAAATATTTATCAATTTACATTTGCCTTTGCTACTGCACTTCACATTTCACCAGTGGTGATAATTAATTTGTGCGTTTTCTACTTTCAGTTGTTTTTTGTCCGTCGAACATCGTCAACTGATTACTAAACAGTGAGAAAATGTCTGAACTACGTTACGATGGCAAAGTAGCCATTGTCACTGGTGCAGGAGCCGGTTTGGGTCGTGAATACGCTCTGCTGTTGGGGTCACGCGGAGCTAAGGTTGTGGTCAACGACTTGGGGGGAAGTCACGTTGGAGAAGGCGCTTCACAGCGTGCCGCAGATGTTGTGGTCGAAGAAATTCGAGCTTTGGGTGGAACTGCTACTGCAGATTACAACTCCGTGGTCGATGGTCATAAAGTAATCGAGACTGCCATTAAGAACTATGGACGAGTGGATATTTTGATCAACAATGCGGGTATTCTGCGAGACAAAAGCATTGCCAACACCTCCGACCAGGATTGGAACCTCATACATGACGTCCACTTGAAAGGCAGTTTTACGACTACGCGTGCCGCATGGCCTTACTTCAAGAAACAAGGTTACGGGCGTATCATTATGACCTCGAGTAACTCTGGTATCTATGGCAACTTTGGACAGGCGAACTACAGTGCTGCGAAGCTGGGTTTGGTTGGCCTGGCCAACACTGCTGCAATTGAAGGACAGAAGTACAATATACACTGCAATGTGATTATACCAACAGCTGCGTCCCGAATGACTGAAGGTGTTTTGCCTGACTTGCTGTTCCAAGAACTGAAGCCAAGTCTAATTGCTCCGGTGGTGGCTTATCTATGTCATGAATCTTGTGAAGACAATGGAGCTATAATTGAAAGTGCAGCTGGATGGGCTACTAAGGTACAGACAGTTCGTGGAAAGGGAGCTGTTCTTCGTACCTCATTGGACACTAATGTAATCAGCCCAGAGTATGTGAAGAGTGTTTGGAATAAGGTTACTGACATGAGTGAGGCCACACATGTTCCAAGTATAACCCAGGCTAGCGGATACCTAATGCAAGTTCTAGAAAACGTCAAAGAAGGACGTGTCGGTTACGAAGATACCTTCAATTTTGGATCAAAGGATTTAATTCTATACGCCCTGGGAGTTGGTGCTACCACCACAAACCCCAACGACTTGAAATTCCTGTACGAGAATGACCCCGATTTCAGTCCTCTGCCCTCATTCTTTGTCATGCCTGGCTTAATTCTGACCATGACAACGAACTTATTAGGATCTGGAATTCCTAGCGGCAGTGCTGATCTTACGAACATACTTCACGGAGAGCAGTACATTGAGATCGCCGATAGCCTGCCAACATCTGGTAAGCTCACCACATACGGAAAAGTGTTTGACGTTATGGACAAAGGGTCTGGCGCTGTAGTGGTCCTGAACTCCGATTCTTACGACGAGAACGGTGGTTTGTTGGTTAAGAACCAAAATGCAATCTTTGTCGTGGGCGCTGGCAAATTTGGCGGCAAGAAAGAACCCATCGCAGGAGTAGTCCCAACCATTCCACCACCTAAACGTTCCCCAGACTCGTCCATTCAATATAAGACAACAGCAGACCAGGCGGCTTTGTACCGCTTGTCGGGTGACTTGAACCCACTCCACATCGATCCTAACTTCGCCGCTATTGCCGGATTCAAGACCCCAATCCTTCATGGACTTTGTTCGTTTGGATACTCGGTGCGGGCTGTTCTCGCCAAATACGCTAACAACGACTCGTCGCTCTTCAAGGCAGTCAAAGTAAGGTTCACCTCTCCGGCACTGCCCGGCCAGACGTTGAAGGTAGACATGTGGAAGGAAGGCGCGCGTATCTTCTTCAAGACATCTGTTGTCGAGACTGGAAAGGATGTAATAACTGGCGCATATGTGGATCTTAAGACCCCTGTCGCCAAGTTGTAAACTTGTACCGCTCCATAGAGGCATAAATATGTAGCATATGTGTTTTGGGATCTTGTTAAGGTGTTTTAGAAATTATTAATAAAAGATATTTTTTTTGTTTTTTACCACTTCATCACTAGAGTATGTGTTATTTTGGTCTTATCTTGGGTGTTCCTTATTTCTTTGGATAAGATTTGCAAATTGCATGATGTAATCTGGACAAGTAATCGCTACGCCAAAGTTCATTAATCGTTACCAGGTTGACCAAAAGGTGATAAAGTATGTACATCGATTTTTCCGAAACGGAAACTATTTAGGCGTTAAAATTGCGGCGGCAGAGGTCGTTTTCTGCACCATTGGCTACAACGTGCCCTCACAATATAATTATTAATAACATTTGTTGCTCTGTTTGACATTGAGGAAGAAAATAATTACTTCATGGTAGCAGCAACCGTGAACCGGACGGCTTTGACTAATTTATTCGCTCATTTAGGATGACTCATGAGATTTTTGAAAGAAAGCTAGTTTCACAAGAGACATTCAACAAACGAGATGTCGACCATTGATTTATACATCAGTAACTTAACTGCGGTAAATGGACAAATAATAATTAGGCATGCATATTTTACCATTATTAAAAATGTCATGTCGATTGATTGCAGTTTCTTCCCTTATAGCATAGAGCTCGGTTTGAATGCAAATTGTGTCGGTAACTGTGAAACAGAATTGATGTTACGTTGTCAGAAGCCTGGGCTGACAATGGAAAGTGATTAGTCTGATTGATTAAATAGTTGCAGAAAATGTAAGCTTTTATTGAAGTAGATACGCTACAGCGCAAGCAATTCTATTCTAGAGACAAATTGTGGGTTACAAACGAAGCTAGAAAAGTCTGTAGGTGAGGCTGGACACATTCGAAGAAAAAGACTGATAGTTCAACCAGAGTCAAGAATCGCCAAAAAATGCAGAATATGATAATTACTACTGGCAATAGGACCCCTAGGGCTATCTTTTCGCAAACATTCGCTTGTGGGAGTTCCACTTTTTGGACGACTTGGAGGAACGTAAAAATTATATACCGTGACCTACGTATATGCCTAATTAAGAAGCTAGATGTCAGCCTGGGGTCGAATCTCTTCGTCTGTGAACATCATTACGTGAAGGAATTTGTTCTTTTTGTAAAGAAGACACGATTGATTCCAGACTTTTAAGAGGTTTGTTAATGGATTGAATATGAACTTTGTGAAATTTGCATTTTTCCGGGGGTTACCTTTTGATCCCTTTTAATCTACAGTCCTCCACATTTTTAGTCATTGATCACTTGCACTACAACTCACAATCGAGCTAAATACTCGCTTCCAGGGGAAAGATTTCCAGACGATTTTAACTGACGATCCCCATAGAAAAGTAAGGTCTATGGTAATAATCCGCAGTCTCCCACGGAGCTGAAGGAAAATATCCGCAGTGGAATTCAGGACATCCAGTCAAGCCCGCTGCAGTGCGTGGCTCGAAATACGATGGCCCGCTTCCAAGAGTGTGTGCAACTAAACGGTCAGGCATTCTTTTTGTTTATGCCAAACTAAACAATAAAAAAATTCACTTTTGATCACATAAATCCGCCACCAGACACCCTGTATAAAAGTAAAACATCTATCTGCAAGCATTTCGGGTGCAGTTCAAGCGTTATACTCGTAGTTTGTAGGCCGTAATGAATAATTGCAATTTCGGTATCATCGGATTCCAAGAAAATCTCAAAGAGTTTTGTGCCATCGGAGAAAATGGTGTTTATGCTTAGAAATGCGTGTGATTGTGCGCCTATTGAAATTTGGAGTAGTGAGCTTCTTATTTAAGGGGGAAATGACGGATTAATCGAATTCAAAACATCCCTAATAGACGCATTTAGACTCAACTGAAGCTGCACGGCGTGTAAACGTTTTTCAAGCTATAGCACAGAATAGTTCGACTTACTTATGTACGAGAGCAGTTTGATAAGTCGGTGACTTTTTGAATTTTTTGCTAAGTAACTGTAAATTTTAGTTTTACTATTGTCAACTGTCATCTCTTATTAGACTACTGTGAAATATTGAATAGCCGGCGTCATTTACTTTGTGTTTGAGAGCTTTTTAAAGCAATAAACCTCTATAATTTTAATAAAAATGGACAAAAGTGAATTTAGTGTGCTGATTAAGCATTATTTTTTACAAAAAAAAAAACATCACTGAAACCAAGGAAAGGCTAGGTAAATATTATGGGGTGTCTGCACCATCAATTCCAATGGTTAAAAAGTGGTTTACTGAGTTCTGTTGTGGTCGTACCAGCACAAATGACGCCGAACGTTCAGGACGCCCCAAAGAGGTCGTTACGCCAGAAATCATCGATAAAATAAATGGAATGTATTGGACGATCGGAGAATTAAAATTTGTGAGATGGCTGAGGCATCAGGTATTTCAAATAAGCGGGTACATCATATTTTATATGAATATTTGGACATGACAAAGCTTACCTCTCGATCGGTGCCGCTATTGCTCACAATCAACCGAATGACCATTTCAAAGGATTGTTTAACAATGTTTAGCCGTAATCTCGAGGAGTTTTTGTGCCATTTCGTAACCGTTAACGAAACATTTCTGCAGGCGAACGTGCTCCAAAGAAGGCTAAAGTGGGTCTTTCTACCAACGAGGTCATGGCCATTGTATTTTGGGATGCACGCGGTATTATTCACATCGATTAACTTGACAACGATAAAACGATCACCGGCGTCTATTAATCAGAGCAAAAACGCCCGCATTTGGCAAAGAAAAAAAATGTTGTTTCATCGAGACAATGCCCGGGTGCACACGTGTGCTGTCAGCATGGCAAAATTCCACAAATTACTTAAGGTTTTCTCAGCTACTAATATTTTCTTAACATATTTAATAAAGTGCCACTTTCTATATTTGTTTTCAAATGCGATAAAGATAGAGGCACGACTGTTGTACAAATCTTGTAATCTCTTACGAATCGCTTAGTAGGACAACAATATTTGTTTAAACGCTGTCTAGTGACTTGCAAGCATTATTGATTGCAAACCGCAAGTTTTCTTTACACTTTCTACTCGTTTTTCTTTTCGCCACTCTTTTTCTATTCCCGTTCTGACGGATTATTCTGTAATTTCTTATGATCTTCCACATTTAATTATAACTTGATCGAATTGCTGAATTTGCATACTAATCCAGATGAGCTTCCACTAATGGAAGCGTTGTGGATTACAGACGCCTATATATAGACCGCAGGTCGATGAAACTTGTGTAATGTTTGTAAGCCACCTGAAACAGTAATTTAAGGTAGCTAAAATAAATTAAAGTCGGCACAAGACATCGTTCCCCCTGACTGTACATATAAAATCCAATTTAACTTACACCCGTTTGCTGATACTACTCATAGCGATTTAAGTTCCACTTAAAATCTTATGTGACAGTTTATGACATAGAAAAAGTAGCCCATAAGGTATTTAAGTAGAACTTAAGTCGCTATGAGTAGTATCAACAAACGGGCCTTAGTCATTTAAATCTAATTTTTAGAAGCTACCACCAAATGGTAGCAATGACAAACCGAAGGTCATTATCAATTCAATTGTATTAGCATATCAAACAACTTTTGACTGTATTACTCGGCCCTTGAACTTGCAATGGCCTCGGGTGCTTTCTCCCCCTCGAAGTGTTGAGCAGAACACCGGACACTCTTAACCTGTAGACCTACATTTAGCATAGTAAAACGTTTCTGTCTGTCGTATTACGATCCGTAAAACTCTAAAACAAGTTCCCAGCTCTTGTCTATAGCTCGCAAGTTACCATTATACTCGTACCATTGAAATGAAAAGCTTTTTCGTTCTGCTATTTTTCGCCTTTCTAAAGACCAAGTTGCTAGACAGCATGTGCAAATTTTTTTATCGCACACCATGCCCATGTTTGTCTTGCCATGAAGTTGGCTAACTCGCACACAGCCACAGCAACGATTACAAACGACAATAATTATCAGCAACAACGGCATAGTAAATGAAAAACAATTTGCCCAAGACAATACAGCAACAAACAAACAAAAAAATGAATCACGTCAAATACTATGAGAGAGTACCTACCAACCAATACAACCTACTCTTCACTCTGGCGCAACAGATCTTTCCCAAGTTGACCATATTGATGTCGGAATTGGTCACAAAGCCGCTCCTCCATCAAACAAAGTCATCATTAGCGCGTTTGATGTTCTTGTGTGCACTCGAACGAACGGGATGTGGATGATGATGATGATTGAGAGGTTCTTGATCTGTCTCCGGTTGATCTGTGGCTTCTTTTCTGGAGCTCGAGAACTAGTTCTGCTTCTGCATAGACATTGACATATCAGAAGAGGTAAACTATTTGTTCGAGGGGGAACATCAGACAGACATCTGTTGCTGAGAAGCGAAACGCGCACTGCAATGTTTAATGATGTAGGCAGAGCTCTGATTTCATATGGGAGGAACTCGAGTTGGGCAGGTAAGAAATGTCTTGAATCTTGATGAATACTACTCGAACTCGTTGCTGAGGTACACAAAGTCGCAAGCAGTGACATAACGAACGAAAATAATTGCGAATTCTTTATAAGTTACTAGCCGAACTGAATGTTGCTTATGAATTGGGGAAGGTGAAATTTTCGTTTCGGTTCGTGTCGCTAATTGAGGTTAATTGTTGGCTGTTATGAGATGACTTTGAATTTGAAAAATGCAAACACCAAAAAATGTGTTCTCAAGTACATAATATTTATTTTTCTTTGCCCAAATATGTACTTAGCTAAAAAGGGATGCATCTAATGATGGTTTCATGTTTCAAAGTGGTATAGTTGTGTTTAAGCTGATGCAAAACTATGAAAACTTCTACAGGATGCTTCTGCTAGATGTTGGCACATATGTAACTTATTAAAATAAGCATCAAAATAATTATTTTTGAGCAGTTAGAAAGTGAATTCTCAAAATGGGATCCTTTCTACAATAAGAGTAAAGAAATCCAGTAGCAAAAATGTAAGCTCGAGATCGCAATCCGTTGACGTTAGGCAAAACGGTCTTAAGTCAGAAACTGCAGTTTTTCGTAAAACCAAATTAAAAATAGTTTAATTATTTGCGAATCGGGATTACATTTGTTTGAAAAAAAAAATTATGGTAAATAAGCTCTGAAATGAAGACCTATATAATATGTTAATAAATTTTTCCAAGTTCATCAGTATTTACTGTTTTTCGATGACTTAAGTTCTTAGGACCCTCTTATTTTGTATTATTTGTAAAAGTTTTGTGTATTTGTAAGACTTAAGTCTTTTTCAGTGACAGCAAAACAAATTTATCTTATGGTTTTTAAATCTATTGCATAACTATAACGATTTTTAATGGTTGTAGATTAATAGGACCTGGACTGAAGGAAAGCTAAGGAAAATGAGAACTTTGTAATGTAAAAAAAATCGAATTTGGCTTATTTCGACATAGGCTACTTCAACTTATTGCCACAAAAGAAGTTATATGCAAAATAGGAAATTGTTAAATTAATCATAATTATAAAAAAAATTAAGTTCTTTCTACTTGTTCTTCTCTACCAAGTCTGGATAATCATTTATTGCGTAGGTGGTTAGAAGTTGGTAAATTTTTGTAAAACTCGTGAAACACAGGTGGCACTAAACTTAAAAGAGAGCACAAATCACCTCAGAAATGCAATCACGCAGCTTCTTCATATGAGCATATATTACAGACAGGAACCTATTTCATTTCCCCTCTAGCAGCTAGAGCTTCATACCACATAACGTAGCGTGTTGAATATCCGGTAGCATTATCGTGAACAGTAAGGTTACAGGTCATAATCTGCCTTTATTAAAATGCTACCGAAGATCCAACAAACGGTGTTGGCAAGCATTGTGGAAGATAGAAGCTGAAGCATCTTTTGCGCGCTGTTTTGTGCTGCTAGCTTATCAGATTTTTTGGCATCATATGCTGCATTAGCCTGCTCCTGGTATGATTAAAGATCGTTTACTATTTCCTGTTTTTCTTCCTGATTAGCAGCAACTTGAACGTGCATGTGAAGGGTGTCGCATTTGTAGCAGGTTTCCACTTTTAGCTTTTTAAAGGTGAGTTTTAATTTATGAAATTTCCTCTCATAAATTGAACGACCAACAAAATTCTCTCGTCCTTCTTTGCATACGTCGTATATAATGAGCAAGTTTAAATAGGAACCAAAAATTTAGTACAAACTGAGATATTATTCAATTGAAACTCTTAAAAAAAAGCGCTGGGTAACCATATTATACAGGTGATGCAATAACTGTTTATTTTTCTTCTCATGTTTCGTTTTTGTAAAGTTTTTCTAAATGCGTTGTAACAAAAAAAAATCAAAATAACATAAGTATATTTACGCTATAATCCTATTTGATTATTTCGTTCGGTAAAAAAGACTTGGAAGAATTTTACATGTTTTTCAGAGACATCGGTCACGAAGACTTAAATAAACTTAATACGTTACTTCCAACCCAAATATGCGTTTTTCTGACTTACGTCCTAAAGACTAAACTATTACGATAGGAAGCAGTCATGCTAGACTTAAGTCGTTAATACCAAACGAAAGAGAAAAAATATTGCGTTAAACACAATACAAAACCCAAAATGGAATTTTTTGACTTAAGACCTTTTTGCCTAACGTCAAAGATCACTTGAAGAACGCCGATTTAGGAACTCAACATTGCGTGGGTGCAATGGCTCAATGGTTTCAGAGCTGTACTACACTGAGCGAGGGGTATCAAGTTCGAATCATCGACCTGCAGTGTTGCGGTCTCCCGTCCCTTAGTCCGTGATGAACTCTAAGTTCCTCCGTCACCTACAGTGGGACGTATGAATAAAACATAGCAATTGCTTTTACTCAAGAGAAATATTAAAATGGAAGCATTTGCTACGTTTCGTATGAATAAAAACCAATTTGAGTTATATGCTTCTCACACCAAGCCCAAAACGCGTTTTCCTCGAAAACTCGTCGATGCATTCACACCGACCAACTCGTTTTCGTTTGACGTTTCAATCAGCTGTGAGACACTAGTCGTTAAACTTCGGTGCAAACTTTTGTGGTTAAAAATTTCGATCGCATTAATTAACAAACAAAATGAATTAAGTGCATTTAAAAACAATATAAGCCCATCAATTAATTGTGGAAAATGATTTTAAGTTGTGAGTTGTGACATTTGTTCAGTCAGCCATTTTGCTGAATATTGCAAAAGGTGTGTTTGTTCCAACAACCCAACGATTGGAAGTCGTTTTCGTGGTGATTTCGTTGAAAACTGAAATATGTGTGGGAAAACCTTTGTTTTCGATGAAGTTTCCGTGTGTTTTGGTGAAAACCCGGTTTTGGGCTTGGTGTGAAAAGCATATTAGTTCCAACTTTCGGCATATTCGAAAAGAGGCAGCACTGATCTTTTACTCAGATCGGTATGAATAAAACTTATCAGACAAAGCAAATGCTATGCAAATTCTGAGGCTGCTATTTACTTGACTGAGACCTTTTGCTAAATATTGTGTATACGCATATTTTAACATAAAACAATCTAACAGTTGTGATTAGTTAAGTTTTATTCTGTTAGTAAAGGAAAACCGACAAAATACTTACGGAAAAACCAGCAACGGGTTTGTTCGAAGTATGGACTGTGACCTATTTGCCTATTATTTCTTTCAGATGGAAATATTTAGACATTATCATTTGTAAGGTAGGTAGGTAGGAGATCCGGGCTTATAGGTTGACAGTTCAAAAACCTCTCAGTAATTCATAGTTCTTCTTTAACTAATTGTCTAGTGTGGTAACAAATAAATATTTCCAACAATACAATTCCCGGCACCTGAAGACGAAGTAAAGCATCAACAAGCTATTTGGCAAACAAAAATCATATTTACAGGTGAAATTGAAGCTATAAATTGCATTTACATTTCTATATTCACTGGTCAGGTTTGACAGGAACTAGTTACAAGGCAAGTACACGTTCAGCGTAGTAAAATGCTATGTTCGAATTTTCAAACTTAGCACCTACTTTAACAAAGTAGATTTTTATTCATACCGAATCAAAGCAATTGCTAAGGGCTTTTACTTTGCTACAACCTTTGCTCAAATCAAATGCCAGTTTTTGTTCATATGACCCGATATGTTCCCCGCTTAACCTCTTCCATCGGTTTGGTGTGTTTGATCTGTTTGTTATAATTTATTGGAAAGGTCCATTTCCATCGTTCGACTGAACTCAAGAGATTTGCATTTAATTTTTGACACTAAGCCAGTTGCTTTTTAAGACCGTCCGTCAATAAATGTAGGTTAGGGTGCGCAATGGTTGAGTTCAACTCACAAAGTAAACTTGAAGCGGACAAAAAGTCACACTTAGACAATTCTAACGGATGCCTTCGAAAGTCAATAACAAATCCAAACTTGTCTCTGGTAGTTATGATACTTGCACCAGAACAGCATTTTCCACATGCAGCTAACTGTAACCCCTTTTAACAGAGAAAACCCTTAGTTTTTAACAAAACTCTAAACCTATGGTATAGGTCCGAAGTGGAACTACGTCATTCAGAAAGCGAAAGAACGACTCCAGCCACTCACCGGTTGATTGGTTTGTTGAGATAGCTATATGATTCACCATTAATTGTTTTCAAATTAGACTTTTGAGTCACCGCCTTATTGAGCTTATAGGTAGTCATAGTCATCGTGCTCCAGAAACAAAAAACGTAAAGAAAAGAAATGCGTAAGCTCAATGAAGTGGTTGATATTTTTAATCACATTATGCTGGTTTGTTGGATTCGGTTAGATAAAAGAGCTGACGTGACACTTGTCGCACTTATGCCATCGTGGATCCACAGTGATAGCTGCCATAAGGTGGCGCGTAAGAAAGCCTAAGGATTTTTAGACACATATTTGTACAAGTCACATATAGATTTGCTAGAAAGTTAATCCAAGTTATGCGGAAATGTGGCATTTGTTCGTGTATCACACGCTGAGTTGTGCTGTGCATTATATTAGGACTGTTCCCTTACAATAATGAATTGGAATACATTCGAATACATTAGTCAAACCTTGTTCACTTCTAACCAACTTTTGCGTAAGGGAACGAAGTTTGACTGATGTTTTCGAATGCATTATCGTAAGGGAACAGACCTAGTATTTTCATTTTGTGCAGAGTTAAATTTTCTTGGCTTGCTAAATCAGCATGTAACGTTTGATAATAAATTTCAGAATAGACGTCTTTTTTTGTTCGTTTGTAGGAGCCTTTCGTTTGTTTTTTCTTATGTGTTGAGAGGAATCTCCCTTTATATGTTACGACCGCCAGGCTCCATCTCTTAGTCGCTGCCTTTAGGATTCTTTCAATCGCCTTTTTATGGCTACAAGGTGTGAGGCTTGCTTATTCAAAAACTATTCATAATTTATCTACGGTATTTCCAAATTAGTTGCAATCAAATAACTTTGGACCATTCTAACATGGGTATGGGAGGGATTGTACATCGTTAATGTCTTTTGAATTGATATCACCGAAAGAAAATATGCTAAAGAATGCTGCAGTCAATGACCCTTAACCATCATAATGTGATTTAAATGGATATATAAATGCGATATTCTAGGAACAGATCGGGTAATCAATTGTGAGATAGGACATATTGCAACGACATTTTGAGTGCTTCAATCGGAGATAGAATCAATTAGTGTGTCTTTTATTCTAAATTCAGAAGTTTTGACCGGAAAGTATGTAGATGAGAAGTAGAGTTCTGGTAGGTATGCCCCACTTTATTTTGAAGAAGTCATTAAACAAGGGTTTGCCTAATACGATGTCTGGTCCTAGTTTGGGGACATATGCAGAGCAGGCAAAAGAGAGTTTTCTTTTTACATTAACAGGTACTGCTTAAAGTGTTAAATTAAACTGAGCTCCACTTTTATTTAAAAAATAAAATGGCATCAGCGCAGAGACCAACCGAAAAATAACTTTTAAGTTTGTACCGATGGAATGTGGAGGACAAGATTAAAAGAAGAACTTTATGGGCTACTGAGCTATATAGACAGAAACGCACCAGCCCAACAAAACTTTGAGTCCACCAGTGACGACAACGTTACAGAGGAAGACCCCAGTTTAGGCGGCGTGCACGATTGGAGCGCGACTTCAAACAACTTGGTGTCCGTAACTGGAGACAGCTATAGGTAGGGACTGAGCTGGGTGGATGTTCTTTTTGGTTTTGCCCGTGGCTCTCCCCGGACTGTACGCGCCTCCAAAAGCAAAGTATATACACCCCTATCGGGAATAATATTTCCCGGGGAAATAGGGGTGATAGAAAGTGATTTAGCCAAATTATTTTAGTGATAACGCTGTTCTTTGGCGGTTTCCACTAAATAAGAAAGTGCTGAAAAATGTTGCTCATAAAGAGTTTGATTTTATCACACAAATCGGTGACGCGACGGAATTTGGTTATGTTTTACAAAATCGACATATTTCTATAACGTTTTGCTTGACTTTGCTGTGGAAGTCGAACCCACACTAAAATTCGTTAACAATTTATTTGCGACTGAAAAGTCTTCGAGGTTGGAGTTATTGGAAAATTGTGTTCATCAACATTGCGTACAAAAAATGTTGTCTCTCTATATCTGTTGGTAGCGTAGGATATAATTAAATAAGTAAACATTCACTGTAATGACACCATGTTGGAAAAACATAATTTTAGCGATTTTCTCATGGAATTGTGTTCCTAGAGTCCAATGGACTTTTCCATTGCCAAATAGAAAAAAGAAAACTTGGGCTTATCACACCGTAGGTGCCATCCTTTATGTCGGTATGTAAACATTGAATAATTTTGAAATTTAGAAACCGATTGAGTTGAGTATGTAAACATTTTAACCATGAATGGCTTCACATTAAAACAACGCTCCAAAATGGTGACGTTGTACATTGAAAATAGTCGTTCAGTTGTGTTAACTCAACATGCATAGATCGTCGAAAAAAATGGTGGCCAGGAAACACCGTCTGACAGAACTATTCGTCGTTTCTTGATGAATTTTGTTGAGTGCGGGATAGTGGGAGATCGTCGACATGCCATTCATGACGACCCAAGATGTTCCAATGGACTGGTTGGAGCGGTAAGAGAGTGTTGTCCGAAAATTTCCTCTACGTGTGCTGTCACAAATATTGGCGACATTGACTGGCTACGCACATCTTCAGACTTCGATCCTCCTGACTTTTTTTTGTGAGGTTATTTGAAAAGCACGGTGTACCTACTCCATCAAGCCTTAGATCATTGACGAGTTGAAGGCGAATATTCAGATGTTTGCATGTTCTTATACATGATGAATGACCTCTAAGTGGATGATATTTATCATAATTGACAGCTATGTACGTATTTTGATTGAGTTAGTTGCCTCAATTTTGGGCAGTGCACCAGTATTATGGAATACTCTTTATCAAGTAGAAAACAATACACTATACTGTACAATAGTGTTTCGGGAAGCCTATCCTTTCCAGTGTTGCCATTCTGACCGGATTCCTGTCATATCTGACCGGAATTTCCTCATTCTGACCGCAGAAAATTTTGAAATCCGGTCAACCGATTTTTGACCGGAACGAAAAAAATATTTAACCGGGAAAACCTTTCTTGACCAGAAAAAAACATTGTTCTTTGATTAAACCTAAAGACATAGTTCTATAATTTGAATGCAACTTGGTCATAACAGGTTCATACAGAAACCAGTTTATTGTGCATTCAAACAAGATTGAAGTACTTAAAGTGAGTATAGGTACCATGCAATATTTAGGAAGTTAGTCTGAATATGTTTTTGCAATTTTTTTCTTTCAAGTTGGGTTCTGTCACTATATTGCATATGTGTTGTGAATTGTGACTATGAATTTCTTTATAATTTATAAATGTGTTTTTTTTATAATATGTGTTTAGCAACATATTTTGGAAGACTGAATTAAAAGAATTAGGTTTAAGATCTTGGAAAAATAAATAAACTGCATAAATATACCTAATATAATATTTTTTTTTAATTTTTTTAAATATTTTTAGTAAAAAATATTACTATATTCTATTTTTGACCGAATTTCTGGTCAAAAATTCTTATTTTAACTTATGACCGGATTTTCTGACCGAATTTAAAAAAATATAAATCGGTCATTCGGTCAGATTTGACCGGATTCACATTTTTTTAGTGGCAACACTGATCCTTTCACAGATGGCCTATATTTTTCGTTCAAACGTCAAAAAAAAAAACTTGTAGGAGCAGAGCACAAAGCCTGTTTATAATGGCCGGAGTAGTGTTTTGTTCAAAAGCGCACAGTTCCTGTTGCTAAAAATAATTTTTAAATTCTACAATACTTTTATTCTGTTTTTTTAACTTTATTTTAAACTTTTCAGTAGTTTTTTAACATAAATATGCTACAGCCATATAAAATCTGTTCTATTACAAGTTTTTTAGCTGTCACTTGGTTTTTTCTTTTTTTTATTTCACACTAACGTTGTGGCGAACTACCCTATTCCCACCTCATTAAGCCTTATAATGTAATACGAATAGTGGTTCCAGGGGGCTTTTGAAGAAAGCCAAAAGGAGAGGGGGATTCTAGTCAGTAAGAGTCTGACACACCAAGAAAATTTAAATTTCTTGACGGTGCATGATACATTCTTCGCCCTGCCTATAGGAAACAAAAGCCTTATAATTACCTTGTCAATATTGAACCAGAAAGGGACCAGACCTGCTATAGATTTTTAATTGTTATTGTATGCATAGCTGTCTGTTAACATTGAAGCAAAACTGTCATTGCCAAGATTACAAGCTTTTGTTCCTGTTCGACGGTAAATATGTATATGAATCTCAGTTGCAATTAAAGCATTTCCACATGGTAACACTGTTTTTCACTACAAAACCACCCACTCTAATAGTAGAGTAGAGTTCTACAAGCTCTGTTTCGGTGAACAAAAGCTAAAAATTGAATCTTCGTTCTCAATGAATTGGAAAAACAAAAACATAAAAAAACAACACAAACTCAATCAAAGCGACAACTATATCAGTTTTCCAATAGATCCGGCAGTCATAAAAAACACCCATAACAAAACAAACGCCATACTCAGGCATATAGATCCACCCACACCCATTGCTTTAGGTAAATCATATCTTATCTCACTTGTGTATCCCCTTCTTCCCCTCAACGACATTCAGCCACCTGGGGTGATTTATTTAGTATTTGTTCTGCTCTGCTTTGAAAAAATGTCAAACCTATTATAAAATACAACAAACCGCAAGCCAACTGATATACGCTTACAACGATTCGGATATCGAATTTCCAATGAAAATACATCGATAAGTCGGATTTCCACTGAAACTAATGAGCGGGCTGCCGAAACGACGACAAAATGCAATAACGCTACGTGACCTTAACGGCTACGCGTTTTTTTTTGTGTCTCCCATTCTCCAGCTCTAAGCTCTTCTACGATTTATGACCCTACGCCGACATTTTTGTCAACGTTTATGGTATTGTTTGGCTGTTACCGGTTGAGGAAAACTACACAATACACAACTCACTTACCTTACTGTGGTGTCATTGCTGCCTGAGACTACATATTCCCCGGACGGATTAAAGTCAAGCGTTCGCACGCTCTCCATGTGGCCATTGAGGGTGGAGCAGATTGTCTGTGCATTGAGATCCCATCGCCGAATGATTCCGATGTCATCGGCAGAGTATACGAAATCATCGTTGTAAGCGAATTTTACACAATCGATTGAGCCATTGTGGCCAGTCAGCGACTGCAATAGAAAAGGCAAGATTAGCTCCAAAGTTCATCTCCAGAGTCTCGAGCAAAACGCTTACCATAAAACATTTCTCCTCTCCGATAGCCCAGAGATTTACGCTGCGATCTTGTCCACCTGTTACTAAAACTCGTCCCGTTTCGCCGAGATCTAGGCTGGTGACCTTTCCAATGTGGGCTTTTATCTCATCTGCAAGATAAGTTTCCAATTAGAACGACCTATTTTGGTGATTTGGTTAATTGGACTTTCATTTTGGCCAAAATTTTTTTTGCATAACCTTGCATTAGCAGCAATAGGAAACCTATAAATGGACAGAATTGCCCGACAGTGGGCGCAGGGGTTTGCCTTAAACACTTACATATTTTTGATGTTAATTTCCGCGCTAATGCCATCACTTGGAAGCTGGAATTTCTATGATTTTTTTTAGTCGCGTCAATGTGCTGATTATTTTTCGGTTTTAGGCTTTTTTCTTAAATAGTTTTCACGATTCTTTTGTAAACTTTTTTTCTTTTCTTTTCGACTAATAGCGGACGGCTGTGTGCTTCGGGTGTTTTTGTCGATAGTTTCACGATTGGATTTTTAGTCGGATAC
This sequence comes from Cheilosia vernalis, assembly GCA_949126925.1. Lineage (NCBI taxonomy): Eukaryota > Metazoa > Arthropoda > Insecta > Diptera > Syrphidae > Cheilosia > Cheilosia vernalis. The sequence goes on from OX421360.1 coordinate 49,480,598, forward strand.
CGAAGGGAATTTGCTTGTTTTTTTTTTTTATTGTGTTACACAGAGTTCACGTTATATTTTTGTAGTTTTTATAAAAAGAAGTCCAAATAAGAAATGAAACAAGAACAACAAATAACAAAAAGTACAAAAAATATATCCTTTCTCTTCCTATTGTCAAAAACATCTGAAGAAAGACTGAAGAGAAGAAGAGATAATACAAAGATGTGTGTAGACAACGGACAGAAGTGAAGGAAATTTGTTAAAAACGACTTGGAAGAGACAGCGATAAAGGCCAACGGAAGAAAAATTTACATTTAAGAACGAGAAAATCGGAAGAAAACAAAGAACTGTTGATGACAGTTAATTATTAGGAAAGGTGCTGCCAAATTTGTGAAACCGCTTTATGGAATTGCGGCGACAATAGGTGGCGCGCTAAATGACTGAGAGAAGGTATTCCATTTGGGAGATTTATGTGGTAATCGATTGGGCGCTCTCAGAGCACTTTTTTTGCTCTCAGAGCAATTTTTATGTTCGTTTGGTACAGGAAAAAGCAATCTTTTTCAGATTTCAGAGCACTTTTGCGAATCTAGATATTTTCTCAGATTTACCAATACAAGTGCGTTTGAGTTTGACAACTGATGGAGTTTGTTTACTTTTTTAGTGAATTTTTTCTCCAGCAAAGAAAGGCATTGCATCGAGTGAATCTATTTTTGTAAATTATTTATATATAAATATTTAGAAATCAATCGGGACAAATATTTCTAATGTTTTAATACAAAATTTAACCAGTGAATGGAAATCGCTTAGAAAAGTGTCGAAGACTACACATATTCAAATCGCACGAATATCAACACAAAAAAGAGCAAGAGCAAGTTTTATGTTCGATTAGCCACACGAAATCTGGAATCTGAGAGCAAATCTGAAGAAGCCCAAACGAATACCACATTACCTACCTAAACAGTGAAGTCACGCTTCCGCAATTTCCGTGCGGACTTATGAAATCAATTTAAAAAAAATTGACCGGAGACGAATGCAGTCGCTTGATGTTTTATAGATGGTTAGCTTGGCGTTGACATATCTCTTGTTGAAAATACCTACATGCTTATGACATTGATGCATCTCACCAGCAGTGCATCAAAGACCACCTTTCTGACTGGTAAATTCAAGTTGTGTTAGATAGTGTCAAGCTGGTTTTAAGTTTGAAACACCATCCAGACGGTGGAGTGTTGATTCTTATTAATTTGTAATTATTGTAAAGAAAACTTGAAATTGTAATTAAGACTGGCAATGCCCTTTACTCAGGCAACTCTGTTCATTTGTGAATTACCTCAAGACGTCATTTTTATTAAATCTTCTCTATTCTTATTCCATAGTGTGCGGTGTTTTATTTCTTGTGCTCCTATTTCGATTACAGATTTCTTTAGGTTATAGGCCCAGAATACGCAAATTAATTAAGCACAAGAAAGATAGGGAAAGTCGCGATAAAATAAAGATATTTTCATAAAATTTTTCTGACGGATGCAGTTGATATTTAGAGATTTCTTTTTCGAGGTTAGAATTTAGAATGGCAGCCAGTACTTCGATTTCCATAGAAAAGCTCAAGGGCAGGGAGAACTATGACTCCTGGAAATTTGCTGCAAGGAATCTTCTGGAATATGAGGATTTATGGGACTGTGTCACAGGAAAATCAACTGAAGCAAAGCAGATGACAAAGGCGAAGTCCAAGTTGATTCTGTTAATTGATCCCGTAAACTTTGTCCACGTTCAAGACGCAGTGACGGCCAAGGATGTATGGGACAATTTAGAAAAGGCATTTCAGGACTCTGGGTTGACAAGGAAAGTTGGTTTGTTAAGAACCCTGATTACAACCAAATTGGAGGACTGCGTCTCAGTTGAGGAATTTGTCAATAAAGTTATCACGACTGCGCATAAGCTGAGAGGAATAGGGTTGCAAATAAGTGAAGAATGGATTGGTACGTTACTTCTCGCTGGTTTACCAGAACATTATCAACCGATGATAATGGGCGTCGAGAGTGCTGGTATACCAATTACAGCAGACTCTATCAAAACGAAGTTACTACAGGATGTAAAGGCGACACCGGACAACACAGTGGCATTTTACGGCAAAAAAAGTTCTTCCAAATTCAATCATAAGCGCGTTCGTTGCTTTCAGTGTAATCGGTTTGGACATTTTGCTAAAAACTGTCCGGATAAAAAATTACAACAGCATAAGCCGAAGGAAACAAATGCGTTTTACGCATCTTTAGTCGTGAAAGAAATCAACGAGCAGGCATGGTATCTCGACTCAGGGGCGTCCGCCCACATGACTATGCGTGTGGATTGGCTCGAAAATGTCACGAAACCAAAGAACGACGAAGTAGTCATCGCCGACAAAAATCGATTGAAAGTTGAGTGCATGGGAGATATCCGTTTTGATTTGCCAAATGGAGAAATTGCTACTGCAAAAAATGTGTTGTATGTACCAGGCCTTTGTGCTAATTTGTTCTCTGTCAGTTGCTTGACAAAAGTGGGAAACAATGTGAGATTTCAAGGAAGTCGAGCTGAAATCTTTAACAGTGAGAATCGTCGAATCTTAACAGCGTCGCTCGAGGGAAATGTGTATAGAGTTCAGCTACCATCATCGACGGGCACAAATTTCTCAGTTCGGGTCAGTCAAGATCAGAATTTGTGGCATCGCAGGATGGGGCATCTCAGTTTCGACAGTTTGAGTAAGCTCAAAGATATGACAGTTGGTGTAAATTTCTCTGTTTCAGGAAACAATTCGCCGTGTATTATTTGCTGCAAGGGTAAGCAAACAAGAATGCCGTTCAAGCACACCGGTAAGAGAGCAACAGATGTTTTAGAGTTGGTACACTCCGACGTATGCGGACCGATGTCAGTGAATTCTATTGGAGGAGCGCGTTATTTTTTAGTTTTGGTGGATGACTTCAGCAGAAAGGTTTTCTTGTACCTGTTGAAATCCAAATCACAGGTAAAAGAGAAATTCGAGGTCTTCATGCATTTGGTTGAGAATCAAACAGGAAAAAAAATAAAGGCGCTTCGCACAGATAATGGTACAGAGTACTGCAATGAAGAACTGCAAAGCTGTTTACGTCGACAGGGAATCAAACATCAGACAACCGCACCTTATACACCAGAGCAAAACGGTTTGGCCGAGAGGAGCAACAGAACAATAGTTGAAAAGGCCCGCTGCCTATTGTTTGATGCTGATCTGACGACTGAGTTCTGGGGGGAAGCTGTAACGACGGCGGTACACATCATCAACCGCTCGCCAAGAAGAGGTTTGGCAGATAGGACACCGGAGGAGGTCTGGAGTGGACAGAAGCCGAATTTGGAGCTGTTCCGAGTTTTTGGATGTCGTGCTATGGTGCACATTCCCAAGCAGCTACGAAAGAAATTCGATCCGAAGTCCAGAGATTGTCTCATGATGGGATACTGTGAAAACTCAAAGGCATATCGACTAATGGACCCTAAAAACCATCGTATTTATATCAGTAGGGACGTGGTGTTTTTTGAAAATAACCAGGCAGTGCAGAAAAGTGTTGCTGATAGTCAAGATGTCATAGTAGATATTGTTTCAGTGGGGGAACAAGCCGATGTCATCAATTGTGAGTCATCTGTGGAAATGTCATCAAATGATTCAGCCGAAAGTGAAGTTCATCCCGAAGCAGATTCCAGTATTTCTGAGTCATCTGATGAAACCTACTACTCAGAAACTGCTAGTATCGAGCAGTCAGATACAGATGATGACTACCAGCCACCGCCAAGAACTGAAGTTGAAGCTGATGTTGTAAGGAGATCATCCCGAACAGCGAAACCCGTTCAGAGACCGGACTTTATCTCATTTTCGGCAAGACAAACCGAATTAAATGATCCAGTCACCGTAAGTGAAGCGATGTCCAGAGCTGATGCAAATCTATGGCGAACAGCCATGGAGGAGGAATTTGATGCATTGATCCAAAATAAAACTTGGAAATTGACAGCGCTGCCGTCGAACCGCAAGCCAATTGACTGCAAATGGGTATTCAAAACAAAAAGGGATTCAACGGGAAATATTTGCAGATACAAAGCGCGCTTGGTCATAAAAGGATGTGCTCAAAGAAAGGGAATAGACTATGAGGAGACATATTCCCCGGTGGTGCGCTACAGCTCAATCCGTTTACTATTGGCTTTGGCAGTGCGTTTTGATCTTGACATCGACCAGATGGATGCAGTATCAGCATTTTTGCAGGGAGATCTCGACGAGGAGATCTATATGATCCAACCGGAAGGTTTCTCAAACAATACTTTGGATGTTTGCAGATTGGAAAAGTCGCTCTATGGCTTAAAGCAGGCTAGCAAAATTTGGAATCAAAAATTGCATTCGGCCTTAATGAAGTTCGATATGAAGAGATCCAAACTTGATCCTTGTATTTATTTTAAACATGTTGGTAATAAGAAACTTTTTGTAGCAGTTTACGTGGACGATCTTCTGGTGTTGTCAAATGACAATATGATGAAAAAGGAACTGAAAGCGAACTTATCAGAAACTTTCAAGATGAAGGACCTTGGAGCAGCTCGTTTCATTCTTGGTATGCAGATAGAGCGTGACCGAGACAATGGCCGTATTTCCATTGATCAACACCAGTACGTAAAAGACATTCTCCAGAGATTTGGAATGAGCGATTGCAATCCCATTTCAACTCCATTGGACATTAACCAGACGATATCCCGAGATATGTGCCCGACAACTGAGAAGGAGGTAGCAGAGATGGCAAATGTGCCTTATCAAGAAGCTGTGGGCAGTATAATGTTCCTTGCTCAAGTTACCAGACCAGATATAGCGTTTTCCATTAGCAGCGTTAGCAGATACAATCAAAACCCTGGTAAGTCCCATTGGAGCGCAATTAAACGCATTTTTCGCTATTTAAAGGGAACTGCTGATACGAAGTTGACGTTCACAAAGGATGGCAACACAAATCTAGAAGGCTATACTGATGCAGATTGGGCATCCGACAAAGATGAAAGGCGTTCAACTACAGGATACGTGTACAAGCTACAAGGTGGTGCCTTATCTTGGAACTCGAAGAGGCAGCCTACAGTAGCATTATCCTCAGCGGAGGCCGAGTATATGGCGATGTCAGCAGCCACTCAAGAAGCTCTTTGGTTACAACGTCTCATAGCAGAGCTCTTAGAAGTCACCTATCCAGTAACGATCTTTTGCGATAATCGAAGTGCTTTGGATTTGGCTACTGTTGAAGCGTACAGGGCACGTACCAAACATATAGACGTGCGACACCATTTCGTCAGAGAACGAGTCAGCGATGGAAGTGTGATTCTGCATCATATCGACACTGGCAAGATGACAGCGGACGTTTTAACAAAAGCAGTACCCAGACCGAAGATAGATTTTTGCTGCAATGGTATGGGACTACAATTTGCCAATTAAATTTTGTTCGTTTTAGTGGGGGTATTGTAAAGAAAACTTGAAATTGTAATTAAGACTGGCAATGCCCTTTACTCAGGCAACTCTGTTCATTTGTGAATTACCTCAAGACGTCATTTTTATTAAATCTTCTCTATTCTTATTCCATAGTGTGCGGTGTTTTATTTCTTGTGCTCCTATTTCGATTACAGATTTCTTTAGTAATCATTCGCTATGACTACACTCTTAAAGTTTTATATTTATTTCATAACTCATTCCCCTCCTCTTTTGAGTTAAAACTGAATTTTAACAACTTTTTAAACAGCAGTTTTGCCTTGAGTATATTATTTAAATTTAAATTAAAATCAAAAACCATACCTAAGCCCGTACCTAATAATATATTATATAATTCCTTATTGCATGGTAACAACGAATTAAGTGAAGCCAAGTTTCGCATGATTGAAGTTCATTGAATTGAAAATTCACCGCTGGCAGTGCTCAACGTCAAAAAGGCTGACAAACAGTTTTCCCATCTTGTCATCGTAGTTTGTGAAAAGCAATTTTAGTCGGTTTTTGTAAATTTTCTACATTTTTAAACAAATTTACCATAATGTCCGCTAGATACGATCGTGCTGTAACTATTTTCTCACCCGATGGCCATTTACTCCAAGTGGAATATGCCCAAGAGGCCGTACGCAAAGGATCAACAGCGGTAAGTTCACATCATCCACCAAACAAAGCAAAACCAAACTTAACCTTTAAATTGGAAATGCCAATTTTTTGTCTGGTCATTATTAATGTGCAATTTTTTTTTTCCGCACACAAATATTAAGGTTGGTATTTGCGGTTCCAATTGTGTAGTTCTTGGGGTGGAAAAGAAATCTGTAGCAAAACTCCAAGAGGAGCGCACAGTGCGAAAAATCTGTGCACTCGATTCTCATGTTGTGATGGCATTCGCCGGCCTGACGGCAGATGCCCGAATTTTAATCAATCGCGCACAAGTTGAGTGCCAGAGTCACAAGCTGAATGTAGAAGATTCCGTCACATTGGAGTACATTACAAGGTAAGTGTGAAATTTAGCCAATGAAAATGAGTAGGTAATTCATGTTTTTCCCTGTTTCAGATTCATAGCTCAGCTTAAGCAAAAGTACACACAGAGCAATGGTCGTCGTCCTTTCGGTATTTCATGTTTAATTGGTGGATTCGATTACGATGGATCACCGCATTTATATCAGACTGAACCATCTGGTATCTACTATGAGTGGAAGGCCAACGCGACTGGTCGTTCGGCGAAAACCGTGCGAGAATTTTTGGAGAAACACTACAAAGACGAAGAAGTCGCCCAAGAAAATGGTGCAGTGAAATTAGCGATTAAGGCGCTCCTCGAAGTGGCGCAGTCTGGACAGAAGAACTTGGAAATCGCTGTTATGGAAAGGAACAAACCACTGAAAATGCTCGATGTGGAGACAATCGAGAAGTATGTGGCAATTATCGAAAAGGAGAAGGAGGAGGAAGCCGAGAAGAAGAAGCAGAAGAAATAAATTTAATGGAGAGGTTCTTTATTTTTTTTAATATTCTCAAACAACGTTTTCATATGTTTGCTTAGTTGTTCTAATTCTTAAAACGGAAATAAAAACATGCTTCATGTAATGGGTAAACTTTTTGTTCGCATTTCTTATGAATCTAAGACGCATCCGTGAACTGGGATTTTGTTTATTTTATGTGCGTTACATATTAGGTATGGTTTGGATAAGACAAGGTAACAATGGTGATTGCAGTTCCTAAAAAAAACACAACATCACTTGCAGGGTGTATCAGTACTTCTGTTGCTCAAAACTGTTTTCCGTTAGAATCCAAACTTGTTAACTGTTAAGAAAACGAAGGTTTTATCGTCAGAACTTGAAAAGTTGTCACTGATTTGGTCAATATAACTGTCGTGTTGCAGTTTAGAAGAGAGTTTAACCAAATCAGAGACGCGGTCAATCATTAGCCTTTGTCAGAGATCTTCAAGTTCCCATTTATAAGCTTTTCTCCAAAAAAAAAGCATACCACTCATGCTTAAAACATAATTTTATTTCTACTCTCATTAGCTACACATATCACAAATAAAAAAAATGGCATAAATTTGTACACAAATATATAAAACATTGAACCCCACATATTAGATGAGATCACTTGGTGAGAGTTGTGATTCACCTTCTGCTAAATACATTTGCATCGATTTAAAGAGCAAAGCTACGCCCATACATTTCTTGGCACGCATCGTCCATGACTGTGGCGGACCATAGTAGTCACCGCGTTTCATGTTGGTAAGATGCTGAAGGCTAAGCGCATCGATGATCGCCGCCTCCCTGGTGTATGCCTCTGTGGGTATTATATTGTGGAAAACATGCAAACATACAACGCCCTTGCTGTCCGACCATATATCAAGGATTCGGTCTAGTTTCTTGCTCTCCAAAGATTGTTTGGTTGGCGATTTTAGCGCTTCCAGTGACATGCCAGCTTTCACTGAAAAACAAAATAAAATAAAAACAAACGTTATTCATCCGAAAACTCACGTGTGTTGCCTTTGGTATAGTGCTCGCCATGCAACCGGGAGAACTTCTTCATTGCCTCATACAAATGCGAGTATGGTCGCGTGCTCTTCCCCTTGCCAACATAGAAAATCGATCGCACGAATCTCCTCCAGATATCGAAATTTGTCATAAACTAAAAATAAAAACACATAGACCAGGCGGAGGATGAAAGTCCGTTTTACTTACCGTACTCTCTCCTGGTAGGTTGCTAGAAATTCTCGGATCAATCAACATATAGATGAAACTCTGCTTTAGGTGGCCTTCGCGTAGACGTTTAGGGTTTGGATTGTGTTGGAAATACGCAACGAGTTGTTGCTCAAATTTCAGATATTCTGGTATCCGATCAAAGATCTCTTTTCGGCGAATAGTTTGGTTCAGTTCAACGGAAAATTCTGCATCAAAGAAGTGTTAAATAAAATATGACAAGGACATGCAATTATGTGTGCACACTTTGGGTAGATAAACGACGGTAGAGAATGAATTGAAAATTTGTTTGAAATTTGGCAAGGAAAACGAACATTTTACGAAAACAATAAGCAACAAATAAACAACTGTACGTACTTGTTTGGTTCTCATCGTTGGCGTTGAGTTTTGCTTGCATCAGAGAAGTGTTTCGCTTGTACTTGGTCAGGCGTTTGATGTACAATTTCTTGGTGCTCTTCGTTATGGGACCTGGAAGAAATGCGTTTAGTTATGGTGCAATGATGGCGAGACGTAAGCGCCTAAGCATTGCCAGTTTATATGGCTAGACAGACTCATTTCTATAGAGATAGAAACTCACCAGGTGGATCGCCAAAATGTGTTAGTTCCGCCCGCAACGCTTCCGTTTCGTAGTCCAGTGGAACGGTGAGATTTGTCGATACACTAGACACCGTCACATTATTGTCTTCACAATCATTTCGGTTGTTGCTAGTACCCACAATTTTTTAAGAAACATACACTAACAGGTTTCACAATCAAACTCACCTCTGATGGGCATTCTTCTTGATTTTGTTATTCAACAGTTTCGTCTCGTAGAACACGAGTCCGTTTTCATCGTCCGTATGAACATAGGCCTCCGTCATTTGAACAATATACTCATTGCTACTTGGTGAACGAATGAAATCTGACTCATTTATTTGGACTGGCGGAGCTTCTGCATCAGGCACTGTGTAGAAACTCTCCTCATTCTCTGTCGGTACTTCCTCTATAGTCTTAACCACCCGTTCGAATGCTGTCTTACTGAGAGACTTGACTTTCTGTTTCGGTCTTTCCTCTTCGGCCTCTTCGTCATGCTTCACATCCAATATGGTGTTTGTAAAGTTCAATTCATCGTTATTGATAATTCCACTGAGTAGCGAGTCGACATCGTTGAATTTTCTTAAAATCGATTGGTTACTCTTTGCACGCTGCACCTTATCACGCCATGCTTGTATTAAAGACATTGGAGAACTATTTGGTGCCACTGAGACTTCCTTGGACAGTTCCGAAATGTTTTCCCTAGTCAGAGCGAAGATATTTTGAGGTTCGTCTATTTCTTTTGTGATTTCAGCTGCGTTTTCTTGAGGAGTACAACACGAGTCATTACATGGAGGCTTACGGCGATGGGTTATGTTGATGTAATACGGACTCGTTACATCGTAGTTGTAGTTGATGCGGTTAGGAGTAAACTTTCGCTCTTCCAGGTGACTTACCGTGAGATGGTTGTTCTTGATCGGCCTAGGCGAGTTCACTTTAGAGAGATCTTGATGCTTCTTTTGGTATTTTTGTTCAAAAATGTGATCCTGCATCACTTTGACCACATCAAAGTGACATTCATGGATGGCATAGAGAATTGGGGTTTTGCGATCGTCATCGGCAATATTCAGCTTACCTCCTCTTTCCTACAAAGCATCACAATTATAGACTAGATTTCAATAAAAGAATGATATAGCTCACCAGAAGCATTTTAACAATTCCCGAACGCCCATGAATAGCTGCTACATGCACTGGCGTCATATTATCCTCAGAACATACATTTGGATCAGCTTGATTAGAAAAAAAAAAAAACACTTTGCACTCTGTCACATCGATATTAATGAAGTATTCGAACTACCTCCTCTTTCCAGCAGCTGTGCGGTGGTCTTTTCAGCTAATTGGATGTTCGGCATGCCACATGAATAATGTATCGGAGCGATTCCTCTGTCTTGGATTATAATGTTTGGATTTATGTCGTATCTTCTGAGCACATCTTCGATCATTCTACAAAAAGTTTTATAATAAAAATTCAACTAACAAAATAACTGATCGTATATACTTGGGATTTTCATCCTCCATGGCATCTAACAGGCAAAGGGCAAGGAAATTAGCACGTTGTTCCATTTTAACTAACAAGTTGGATGCACTTTGTACTTATCTTATTTATAAAAATTCAATCGTTCAGGGCGAATTTACATTTTTGCGACAGACTTTATTGAAAATGTTTACTTTTCGCAAGATGCACAAACAGAAATTGCACCTTTGGCTAGATGTTTGAAATCGATGACAGTTGCATACACATTTTCCTATATGTCAATAGATGGCGCAAGCAACAATAAGCAGATAGCAGTGCGATACAAAACGATTGAATTATTGGATTTTAAACCCTATTTAAAATTATTGAATATTATTCTAAAAGGTAGGTACCTATACCTAGGTTGGAAATGTGTAAGAGCAATACGCGGTTTTTATTTTAAGCGTCGGGCACAGGATTTGCGATTGCATTGTGAATGTACATTATAAATTAAATGGTGCTCATAAAGCAAAAATACTAAAGTAGATTTTTCCACAAGCGATTACAACAAGCTACACCCTCTTCTTGATACTTTCAAAATTAATACAATTATCTCAAGAAAACATGAAAGGAGACAGGACCAGTGACCAAAATTATATCCATGGCTTTTTATGTAGGTATTTCTTTTTTTGGATCTCACGAAACTTTGCCCATCTGCTTTAAAACAAACTTCGTAAAAGGCGTACAACAGCTGTGCAAATTATATGGGTGTTTGGTTGTGTAAATCTGAAAAAAATCGAGATCTACAAAAAGTGATCCGAATTAAAAGAAAAAGATTGATTTTTTTGCCCTTTGGAGAACATATTTCTTAAACAGATATACCTATACGAACAAATTTCAAAATCTTCTTTGTAAATATCGTTATCATTGATTATACTCTTTGCTGCAATGCAGTAATTACAACACCATATTTTTCCCCCATAGTACAATAGTTCCAATGCGATTAAGATTTGCTCGCAAATAGCAGTATACCCCAGTTGTCAATCGAAATAGAAGCATCAACAAATTCTGCTGATTAAATTTGAGTCTCATAAAATATTCACATTCAGTCGATACTGATCTGTGTCCGCGGCTTGGTCAATATGTGGCCAGAAACACTTGTTATCGCTCTGCTAGCGTACGTCTTCTTTGTTAATCGAAAGCAATTAGTCCAATTATACTCAATATTTCCTTTTTTCCGTCAACAGCTGCTCACTGAGTGGCATTCTGGCAGATTCATGCACCCTCCCTGCAAAGGGGAGCCCTCATTTTCCATCGAACTTTAGCTTTGGTGTGTCAACAGCAGCTTATCAGATAGAAGGCGGTTGGAATGCTGACGGCAAAGGTCCATCGATCTGGGATGACTTTACACACAATCATCCGGATAATATTGACGATCACTCGAACGGTGATGTAGCCGCAGACTCTTATCATCGTTTTGATCAGGATTTGGAGGCCTTAAAAGAGCTTAAGGTAAATGGTAAATTAAAACGTGTTATCAGTTAGTTTCGATTCGCACGGGTCAGATAAACGAGTGCAAGTCCCTTATCAGAAAAGATAATGTATATAAATCGCGTGTGTTATATTACAAAATGTTGCTCGAAAAAGTGATGTGCATCTTAATAAAATTGTCGATGTTTTAGGTCAATCACTATCGCTTTTCGATTTCATGGCCGCGGATCTATCCCACTGGAGACATTTCATCTAGAAGTCAGAAGGGAATCGATTACTACAACGATGTCATCGATAAGCTTCTGGCGAATGGCATTGAACCCATGGTCACCATGTTCCACTACGATCTTCCATCGGAGATTCAAAAGATCGGTGGGTTTGCCAATTCGCTGCTTATCGAACAGTTTGTTACCTTTGCAATAGAGTTATTCAAGAACTATGGTGATAGGGTGAGATCAGTTCGTTTGTTCCCTAAGCTCGAATATAAAAATCACGTTTTGTTTTTTTTTTTTAGGTCAAAACTTGGATTACATTTAACGAGCCGTTTGATTATTGTGTCCCAGGCTACGGGTATGGAAACTATCCACCTCAAGTCCAAGGTTCCGGTATTGTTGATTATCTATGTATGGAGAACACTATAAAGGCACATGCTGCCACCTATCGTGCTTACCGATCGAAATTCTTTGAGCAACAAGGTGGCAAGGTCGGAATAACGATCAGCAGCCGATTCTTCTTCTCGAATTCGAATGATGGTGATATTGTGGATCGTGGATTGCAATACAACGTAAGAGGGCATAAAATACATTAATCCTTATTTAGTATTGACGTCTTTTTACAGTTGGGTTGGCTAGCACATCCAATCTTCAGTAAAACTGGGGGGTATCCCGAGGATATGGTGATGGACATTGATAGCAATAGTCTTAAAGAGGGTAGGATACGATCGCGCTTGCCCGGCCTAGTGGGAAAATGGAGGGAAATTGTCAAAGGATCAGCCGACTTCTTAGGCCTTAACTACTATACATCGAGATATATAAAGCGTTCCATCTCGCCGAATGGTGGCAACCCATCATGGGATCGTGATTTTGATTGTGACATATCCGTCGATCCCAAATGGATCAGGGCAAAGTCAGCGTGGTTGTTCTGTGTTCCCGAAGGGTTGGAGGGTATTTTAAAGTGGGTATTCATTATTATTAAAGAGAGGTTATTTATGTTACTGTTGTGTGTCCTTGCAGATTTATTCGCGACGAATACGACAATGTGGAGGTGATGATCACAGAAAATGGATGGTCTGATGATGGGGAAATGGTGGATGACAATCGGATTATCTATTTAAAGGTGAGATAGAAAGTCTGTGAGTATTATCAAGCTTCAGGAAGTCTGATTTCTTAGTAGTTTTATTTCGGGTTTAATTCATAGGCAATTTTTATGTCCATCAATACTGAATATAGAAAGTTTGGCTTTTCACTCAGATTAACCTACAAATTGAAGTAGTTGTATTAGAGCTTACTGGTCTATGTTTTCCGAATCAAAATAGAAATAAAACTATTTTATTCATTTCCCGACGTTTCGTTGATGTTTTTTCAACTTCCCCAGGGGATTTTTTCTCTTTTATTGGGCTGAAATTAATGTCTTAGCTATAAAACCTACAAATTGCTGAATAAATTTTATTTCCAGAGTCACCTGCAAGCAGTATTGAACGCTGTTAATGACGGCTGCAATGTAAGTGCTTACACGTTCTGGAGCTTGATTGACAATTTCGAATGGCAGAGAGGCTATACGTAAGATTTAACTAGCTAAGTCAATAAATAAACTGAAAGTAATATAAACTCTTTGGCAGCGAAAAGTTTGGGCTATACGCCGTAAATATGACCAGTCCCAACAAGGAGCGCACTGCCAAAAAATCTGCAGGCTATTTTAAGAAGGCAATTGAAACAAGGACAGTTCCAAGTGATATTTGATTGAAATGTTTTGAAAATCTTTCCGAATAAATACAAAATACGCATTTTTCTCGAATGTCTGTCGTAAACCGATTTTTGTATATTCGCGTTTGCCGATTTACTTTTTATTCTGTTTTAAGCAATATTAAATAATCTTAGCGCCTTTAACGGACTTTGCAAAGAAATTCATAATTTATATGCAGCTGTGACGAATTGCAATTAATGGGGTTGGATTTCCACATTCGGGAATTCGTTGGTCATAATCAACCATAAATTCAATCAACAGAAAAGAGTGTTTTCGGTGTCTTATGTGGTTTTCCATTGGGACCAAAAATCAATCTTTTTTTTTGATCTAAATCACTTTTCATGTTCCATTGGGACCAAAAATCAATCTTTTTTTCGATTCAGAGCACTTTTTGCAGATCTCGATATTTTTTCAGATCTACACACACTCTCACAATACCAATATACTTTGCACAGCTGTTCTACGTCATTTTAAGAAGTTTGCTTTGAAGACGAATGGGGGTAGTTTCGTGAAAACCAAAATAACGAAATGCATTTAATAGCCATGGATATAATTTAGGAGGAACTATTAACTTCATAGTTTTCCTCGTCATCTGCAAACTATGAATCACCAAAAATCCTCTATTTGTATGTGCAATAGGGGAAACATTTTTCAAGTCGACATCCATTTGTGGTTTTTGCAAAACAAATGCAATTTGAACAGCTGATATTGTTGTCAAATATCGCACTAATCCATTTACAAAAGCAGATCAATTTCGTTGCATGTTCCATTTGCCCAGTAAAATCTGAGATCTGAAAAAGATTTGTGGTGGTCCCAATGGAAAACGACATTAAATTAATACATACAAATGCAAAATCGTTCAACTGAGTAAGTCAGACTGACTCGGAGGAAGTGACATTAGTTGTTTACTTTACTATCGCTGAGATAAAATGTTTGTTTTAAGTCCTTCAACAAAAACAAACAAAAATGGGGAGCAATATTAAAAATTATATATTTCTGTCGGTTTAGCGGTTGGAATCTCCATTTTTGCATGGACCGTGGAAAAACCGGGGGGTTCCAACAAAAAAAAAACAGGATTAACATAAGTTTTTAATAATTCGCCAGGAAAATTGTGAAATCCCTGGCAAATTGCGCCCTTACACAACAAATTTGAGTTTCGTTTAAACTTTGTTTTTTTTTTTGAACGCACTCAGTTTATTGCGTTATCTGCGACATCTAGTGTTAACTAGTAAACATCATCAGCTATTTTGAAGGCATTAAACAGCTGAGAGCTGATGCAACCAAATAAATTTGTAAACAAAACGACGATAAAGCAAAACAATCAACATGGTGAGAAACGGTGAAGGAAGCTTGCTTCATCCAAAAATTGCTGAGTTCTACAAACTAACAACTACAGACAACAATCAGAATGAAATCAGTTGCAGTTACATTAATAAGGATTTAACTTACAACTGGAAGAACATAGAGAAATTGCTGCTTGGTGATCAAGAATGGCCACTGGGTGGTGAGTATTTTGTAAGACCAAGACAGATGACAGTTTTGTGTAAATTCGAGGTTTAAAAAAGTATTCAATTTATGTTTTCCACAAGACCCCGTGTATCCCAAGAACTACGAAGAATACTTGACACACTTTCAACTCATACAAATAGTCCTTGAACAGAGTCAAGATGCCATAACCAAACCTAGCAATGAATACTCCAATTTGATGAACAAACTCCACTGGCTGGGTCATGAAAGTCGAATGCGGTATGTCTTCCAGGAGCACCTCCATCCCTCCTCTGAGACATCGACAGTTGAAAACGTTTTATTCCTGACATCTATAACAGAAAACGCACTCGGTAATGTCTTCTATACAATAACCAACAAATCTCCACCACATCTTCTACGAGATCTCCTTGATGCAAGGGAGCTTCGTGATGTGTTTGGCATCTCGCCGGTGAGTAGTACGCATTAACTCAACTGCAAGATTTCAATATTTCTTTTAGATATGCTTTCTAAAAATTATCATGGGATCACCTGACTCTGTAAATCTCAGGAACATCGTCTGGCATGGTTTCCCGCTGCCCTCTGAGGTTCCTCCTTGTTATACTGCGGTTCTACTCATTGTTGCTGCTAGCCTATCAGTCTTAATCGAAGCGAAACAAATCACACTCCTATCAAGACTTGAAGTGAATGATTTCAGTCGTTTTGTGTTCAAAATAAAAAAATCCTCCATAGATTTTACTCTCGATGATATTCCACTAATAGAGAAATATATTTCGAGTTCCAAGTGGACTGGCCTCTCTAGTCACAAGGCGTTTTGGTACCGAATCATTCAGCACTATCAAAACGAACGCCACTGGCAGTTTATTATACTGATCCTTCCACAAATCGAATTGCTGCTTCGCCGCATGTACGGCGAGGCTAATGATTTTGACTTCACCGCCAAATTAGAAGAGTACTACATAACGATGAACACTATCTTCGAATCTAAGGACAATCGGCTTCTAAACGGTAACCTATGCAGAGGTACACTTCATTTGCTCTACGATGTATTCATCTCTCCCTATGGAATGCGCGTACGAGATAAGGTTAGCCACGGTGAGGTGAATTTGGACAGCATTGACAAAGACCTCTGCTCGATATTGTTATACGTAGGATTAAACCTTATCACTTCCAATACAAGCTATGCACTGCATCAATATGAAAGCCGTTTCCACTTGAATTACCTAGCTTACGAGTGCATAGCAGAGTCGAGGCGGAGTGTCCTGCAAATGATGACATTGAAAGCCCCAAGCCGTTGTGAAATGCAATTCAATTGGAATCAGGATTCTGTAGCAGACCTTCAGATATTGGAAATCACAAAGCCGGTGGAGATCTTCGATCGCCATAAGAAGGAACCAGAAATAGTGTCGCTTCTCATGAAAATCGCACAACTAGTCGTGCAGGTCTGTGAAAATTATCAAGTCTCCTTTGGGGAGAGATTTCGAATGCTGCTCAATCATGAGTTGCGCTCAAGAGCGAGGAAAACTTTACACCGAATGGTGGACACAATGACCGTGGTTGGGGTTACTCTGGGGAGTATTGTTGAGCATGTAGCGGGGTTGAGTAACCTTGTGCAGAATAAGAATCGCAAGTGGTTTGATGACAAATATTCGAATGTTCAAAGGTTTGTTGTACAATGAAAATAATGACCTATGACTAATGAGATTGCATTTAGGTTCTGCAAACAGACGCTGACGATTTTGGAAAACTTCGCGCGGTTCTCAGACAAAGAAAGCAACGAGTGGCTTAACGCTGTGGAGTGTTGCACTCGGTTTAGGGAAGTTATTACTCAATTTGCAGGTACAGCAGACTGACTTTTAAAGTGAACCATCATAGATCTTGGTGGCTGGTTGGTAGGCCTGTTATATTTCCAAGTATCGTTGATCCGAAGTGTAAAGTTTGTAACTGGGCCGTAATTTTTTTGTTTGAAGAAACTTTATTAACTTATTTTTTTAAATAAATAAAAACTATATACTGATCTTACAAAACTATTTGGTGAGTTGTCATAAAAACTACAAAAATTAGCGCTCATCTCGATTGATCCAATAAAAGACCACCAACAAAGGAAGTACGAAATCCACTTAATGAGACATGGTTCTTCTAATTACTCCCTTGTCGAAGCTTTACTCGGCGAAGCCGTTGCAGTATTTCGGTGATCCTTTTTTTCACGCTTCATAAATCCAAATGCATCAGTTGCCTTGTCTGATTTATAAGCAGCCGAAGGCTTCTCGCCAATACTTCTTCCACTATCATAGCGCCCACGGTCATACCGATGGTTGTAATCCATGGTAGATGGCGAGCGAACTATTTCCGGTAGGTGTGCATAGTACACGATGCGACGATTACGATTATCATAGTTCGGCCGATCGTAGATCTCGTTATTATACAGCGGTCCATAGTCGCGTGGCTCTGGAATGTCGTACCGTCGATCGGGATAGTTGTAGTATGCCTCAGGATAGCTCGGAACACGTGGACTATAACTGTCGTAGGGATCAAAGTGACGACGATACAAATAGTGCTCCTCATAGTTGTATGGATCGCGATCGTACTGATCATCATACCTGTGAAAAAGATGATGTATTGTTTGATTACTCAGAAAGTTAGGGTAGGTGCGCAAATGTGATTTGCGTCGCACGAATATTTAGAAAATTAATCACGTTGCCATTAACCTACCTATCATATCGCCGTAGATACTGATCGTACGATCGCGATGGGTATACTTCGTACTTGTAGGGTTCGTATTTATCGTAACGCGACTTTAATGGTGGCGGCGAGACCTTCACTATCGTACGATCTTTAGGTTCCAGATCGCCCTTCTTGGGCTGCGTCACAAAGTTAACTCTGGGCTGTCGTCCTCTGTAACCATCACTGGTGGCATCCGATACCGAATCATCATCATCACGTTTTATATTCCACGAGTAGTCGTTCCACGAGTCTTTGCGATAGTACTCTGGTTCCATAATCTGTTTTTCGGCCTTGGGCAATTGACGGCCCTCTCGGCTGGCGTCTATAACCTCGATTTTATCACTGTCAACACTTTCCTCGATGTCTTTCTTTTGTAATTTTGAAGAAGACGCCTTGGCCGCGTCATAAGCCGACGTTGATCGCCGGTTTCGTATTGACTTTGATTGACCGGCAAAGCCAGCTGCCAAACTTCTAGCTTCGTAGTATGCGCTGTCTGATTGGTAGTACTCTGGGGACTCTTCCAAGTCATAGCCGTCGAGAATTTCAACATCCTGCGGAACGTACAGAGCCAATGTTTGATGGCCAACCATCCAAATGATGATTAGCAGCTGTCGCAATGACATAGCGGTGGAGCTGTTTTGCTAAATAAAAAATGCAATAGATTAGAAAAGGAAGAGCTACAGGGATGTAGAGTGGAGGTAATTATTATGATATCTGTTAAGGTTTGTGTATGAGTCGCTGTGTGGGTGTTACTGCATACATTTGTGGTAGGTAAGCTTTTTCTATAAATATTTGATCTACTATACGCGTGTTAGTTTTGCAATTGCACATTTATAATAATAAAAAAAATGATAATAATCATTTTTAACCTTGACACTAAATATTTTCTAGGTTAGAATATGCAATTTTGTATGGAAATCTTCGCCATTGTGAGTTCGAAAGCCTGGACACTAAAAATGATTATTAGTACCGCGGAGTAAGTAAAGTTCTCTATTAAATAGAAATGTGTTTAGATACGGCTTGGAAGCATTATTAAAAATTATGCAAAAGACTTTAAATCTGTGACGCTTATTTCGCACATTTTTCTTTACAACCGTCGCAAATTTGAAAATCGTTTCTGAATTCGCATAATCGTCGTCTAGCTGTTTGCAATTTGTTCTTCTGTGTGGGCTTTAGTAACACGATGGCGATTCTTCCATCGGCATACACGCAACGCTACCATTGGTTCAATTGTTATGAGCAGACATTTGGACACTTAAAAGTAGATTCACTTCCTGGAAACTGAAATGGAATCTCTGAAAATCTGTAAACAACCAATTAGCACACAATGAACTAGTATTGTTCGAAATAACTTCAACTCCAACCAGTGCCAGCGTGTCTGTTTCGAAGATTTAAATAGATGACAGAATCAGGATTTACTCCCATCTACTGACTACTGTGGTCAAAGTCTGCCAGCAAAGAAGATGTTTATTTATATCCATCACAAGCCTTTTCGTCGAACAATTTTCTTTTCCGTTTCATCCTGGGAGCTCAATTTACTTATAAATGTGCAGAATTTTGAAAAAATAAACTGCCATCACTTTGTCAGTGAAGGTAGGTAGGTACCTATTTTTGTCCTTATTCCCACTTAAAAAATGTGACACATCCTTTTCACTCACCAGATACAAGAAGAATATCCAAAAATTGTGTAATCCGATCCAACTGAGAATAAAATCCAACACTCGCCCTTTTTACAGCTCAACTTCTACCTCTGTTGAATTTCCGACTTCGACTGAACCGTCGTGCACAGTAGCTGCGATCCGATATTGTAATAAAAATCCTCCACCATGCAGTAGCACTTGCTACTTAAAGTCACTCAAGCGATCACTCTATGGGATATCCATCCCAGAATTTATTTTCGTGTAACAACAGAACCATGTCAAACTCTGCTTCGATGATATTTATGAGCCCTCTATAGTCGGTCGGTGGGAAGCCCAAACCATGATTCAATTCAAAGGCCGCTATCAGAATCTATATATCGTCCAGACTAGATCGCTGCCGTTGGAGTTCTGCTAATGTTACTCGATGCCGACATCCCCTTTACCGCCACCGCCGCACGTTGTAATTACAATTTATGAACAAGAGGTTACCAAAGCTGGATGCGCTTGTTGTCTGACGCAAACGCACGGTATATACGGCAAACTTTCCTATTTATGTGTCATGGGTGGAACTCGCATCATACCTTAAAACGTTCAGCTCGTCTATTCATCAAATCACACCAGTATAGCTCGGGTGGAGTCACTGCGTCGCTGCGCTTAGGTTGACAACCGCAAAAAGGGTTACATAGCGTAGATCCGGTTAGTTTTTTTTTTCTTTTTTAAAAGAATGTTCCAAAAAGACATCTACATCGACATACGCCTGCAACAATAGCAATGTTGGAAAGTGCAAAATGGTTTAATAGTTCCGCATGTCAGGGAGGGAGACTTTTTTTTTCTGCTAGCGTATGGGTGTGCTGCGCTGTTAGTGTAAGCTGTTAGGTGATTTAATGGGATGTTAGTTTTGCAAGGCAGCATCGACACATTGGGAGCACTATTGTTAACAAGATTGGCTTGGTCAAAGTGGTGTGTTTCGAGGCAGAGACCTTAGCATCGTTGTATTTTTTTTTTTAATTGGAAGGTTAACTGCCATTATTTGGTTAAACGTTTGTTGGGTCTTATCTATGCAGGATCGTTGTGGAAAGTGAAAGTTTATTTAGAATACCGCGGATGGCGACGCTTATTAATTATGAGAAGAGTAATTTTGGGGTTATGTATACAGTACTGGTTTTGGTAAAGGGTCATAGACACTTAAAACAAAAGGATTTTGCGAATTTGCTTTACGGATAATTAAATGCTTTGGAAAGATTTGAATCGAAGATTTTTTTTCTTCATTGAAGTTGACGTGCAACCTTTTATAAAATGTGAACCGGGGTCAATGTGTTATATTGAAGAAAAATTTTACCCTATGGAGCTTTAAACAAATGATTTCATAGGCGTAGACACAGTACGCAGTACGAAGATATATCCATTTTACTGAAAAAAGACTTGAAAACTTAATTTAAAAGTCTTGAACAAGGTACGCTTGAGTAGAAAGGGAACCAAAGGTATGTCTCTAATTTATTAATGTGTGAAGAAAATAAACAGAGTCTTTGCGGCTTACTAATAATAAAAACAAATTCTAGTATCGGTTATAAATTTGCGGATGCTCGCAACTGCATGGAAAATAAAGCCATTGCGAGCTCCTTAAATTTAAACCTAATACTAAAAATGATTGTTAGGAAGGCACTAAAAACCTTACGATATTTTTTGAATACCATCGCTGAAAAAGATCTTTAGAATTATGCACCAGTATCCAGGGGCCAGTTTCTGTAAGGCGAAACGATCAAACGTTTTCGTGCGCACGAATGATTTGCCCTATGTTACACATGCAAATTTCTTCGTGCAGACGAAAACGTTTTAACGTTTCGCTTTACAGAATGCCGACCCAGTATTTGCGGAACAATTTGCAACCAATCATTGAGTCAGATACGATGAAGTTCGTTAAGGGAATCTTTTGTTTGAACTCTTAGACCGTTTAACCTTTAGACTTTATAGCACTGATTGGGGGACTTTGGGTAACCCACGACCACGTTTTTGTCTATATTCCGTTTAATAATAATTTTGCTTTTAATTCTTTATTCAGCAGGTAGTCAAGTTTTTTGGCATTCTTAAAAGAAATTCAAATTACGGATTTTTGGATAACACAAGATTAATTTCAAAGTTCGAGGGACCTCAGTTACTTCCACTTCGTTATTTAAGAATTTTTTTTTTTAAATTCTGTTCAATATGTAAAAATAGCAAATAGAGTCGATTTGTCCGAGTCTTTATTGGTTCTGGCATGGGTATAACTCCCTAAAATTTTCAAGTCAATAGAATTGAAATCTTGCACTTGTAGGTATATCTACATATTTTGCAAAAAAAAAAACAACGTTAAAAACAAAGTTTTTTCACAAAACTACAACAGTTTCTTTTATGAATTTAAATATAAATAAACATTTGCAAAATTTCATTTCTTAATGCATTGCGGCTATTAGCAATACTAAAAAAAACTTGAATAAAGTTTAAACCTGACATTAATTCAGAGGACCTTAACCCCACTCCGTCTCTTGGGTCTTAGAATTATATATATATATTTGAGAGATATTCGAATCAGACCACCATTGACGGGTCTCTTTTCGTCTCTCTGCCACTATAAATCTTAGCCAGATAGACTCTCTGGATTTCTCCAGAGTTCTTCCCTGGGTTCGATTCCTAGTGTTAACGCTAGCATCTGTTTATGTGAGATCTGTTTCATCGACTGGGTCTCCACCCAGTGATGCCCCAATATCTTCATTCTTCTGCCAGCCAATGCCGGACATTGACACAGTATATGTGCCGCTGTCTCGGATTCCTCCAGGCATAGTTTGCAGGTATCGTCCTCTCTAAGGCCCATCTTCCTTAAGTGATACCCGAAATTACCATGTCCTGTTGATAAAGCCACCACCCATTTCAGTGTTCCTCGACTCATGCTTAGAACCCTTCTTTGAGTGGAGCAGGTCGGCCATTTAATTGCCATTTTAGACTGTCTACATTGTTCCATGGTTGACCATCTTCTCAGATGTTCTGCCGTGATCCAGTTGTAAATCAGTTGTTCAACCATTCCTCTGCCAATTGAAGAGAATGGTTCTGGTCCCAGCAACTTTTCAGCTGACCCCTGTTTTGCAAGGGAGTCCGCCTTTTCGTTGCCTTCGATCCCTATGTGTCCTCGTACCCAAGTCAGTGTTACTTCATTTTTAGATGAACACTTATTGAGCTTGAGTACACATTCCAGTGCCAACGATGTTGTAATGTTTGCTTGCTCCATGCATCTGATCACCGCCTGATTGTCCAGTGCTATAAGGATATTTCTTCCCTCCACCTGACCCTCAAGCAAGTAGTCCAACGCATGCAGCAATGCAATCATCTCAGCCTGGTATACAGAAGTGTGTTTCCCGAGGCTAACGTGACGGGCTAGTTCCAACTCTTCTGAAAAGATACCGGCACCCGCTCTGCCATCCATCATGGATCCATCTGTGAAAATCACTATTTCACCACTTCTTTTTTCTGGAAGTAATCCGTTCTCAATACGAGTTTTGTGATTCCTTTCCATAACACGCACCCTTGTAATCCCATCCATAGGCATGCTCAGCTCCCTAATCTCGTTTTTGACAAGTTCCAGGATCTTCCTATGTCCATAGATGGTACCACGATTGTGCCATTTCGCATCTCGATGCAAACGAAGTGCCGTTAGGGCCGCTGTTTTCTTAATAAATAAGTCCAGCGGTAAGATCCCCAGGATCACTTCCATTGCGCATGTTGGTGTTGTCCGTATTGCACCTGTAACTCCTATACATGCTAAGTGTTGGACCCTATCCAGGTGCTTCCTCACTGTTTTCTGGGAAGCTTTCGCCCACCATACAACCGAGGCATAGGTGATAATGGGTCTAGTTATCATCGTGTACATCCAGTATGCTGACCTAGAATTTACTCGGTGCTCTAAAGCTGTAAGTATCCTGCTCGCGCTAAATTTTATCTCCCATACAAAAATGTCTACAAAAATAAAATTTAGCGAGGCAGTTTAGCAAAGCAGTATCCTGTTCGCACTCTAGATTCTTAACTTCATGTAGATGGGCCGATGAGAAGTCTCCAGTCTCCACTCATTTAGCTCGCGAAATAAATGTCCGGTACATTAAATTGAAGATAAATGTTGACAGACGAAACGGAACAAAAAGTTTGCTGTGTGTTTGCTATTTTTTTTTATAGGAATTCAAAGCAGAGATATTATTTTGCGAGATATCGAGATATTTATTTATATCAGAATAGAGAATCATTTGGCCTCCAATGTTTATCGGCTAATAATAATTGTTTCGCGACGGTATAGAAATTGTTTCAGCTGATGGAGCATTGATAACATCTTCTTCAATTTTTGTTGTATGCATTGCTTTTGAAGTTTGGATTTAAAATAACGTATATAATTTGAATCACGTTTACCGACATTCTGTCATGAACTTATGTCTTTTGTCCCATCTATATCATATTTAAAAATTTAGCTACCATTTATCTTTGCTGTGGAGAAACGGAGTGGAGACTAGGGACGCTAAAATTTAGCGCGAGCAGGATACTTAGCTTAACTTTTAACTTAAAAGTTAATGTTTATTTCATTCGAATCATCGCTTAAAAACTTTTTTCTTATTAGCAAATTACCAAAAGTGGGATCTCTTAGAAAGCTTGCTCTTATTTTATTTATATAGGTATATCTTGCCTTAGATGTGAAAAGTTGAAAGAGGTCTTTGAAAATCACCTCTAAAATAACTCCTACAACCACGATGTGGGTTGGGTGTAAACCCTCACAAAACGGAACTTGTCCTCTTTTCTAGGAAATACAAGGTTTCACGCACATTGATCTATAAATGACACTAGTTTAACATTCTCAAATGAAGCTAAATAATTGGGCCTTATTTTTGATAGAAAGTTAACCTGGAAGCCTAATATCCAAGAAAGAGTTAAAAAAGCCACTGTGGCACTTTTGTCTTGCAAAAAAGCCATAGAAAACTAATGGGGCTTACAGCCTCGTATCACTCGCTGGCTATACTTCTCCGTCATGAGACCGATATTCACGTACGGTGTTGTTGTCTGGTGGACAGTGGACTGCTTTGGACAAAGCGATCAATCGCGATAAGCTAAGCAAAGTCAAAAAATATCAGCGGTGCTCTTCGTACCTACTATCAAGATATCCGTATCTTCTGGGATAGTCAGGCTGCTATCAAGTGCCTGGAATCAGTCTCTACAAATTCCATAACAGCCCAAGACTGTCGCTCGTTCTCTCAGAGAGATGGCAGAACAGTTCAATATTCACCTCTGCTGGGTGCCGGTGCACAGGGACATCCCAGGTAATTAATTGTAAGGCTGATGAACTCGCCAAACACGGAACTTCACTATACCTATGCTTCCATTTACGGATTCTATAGGTATTCCGATCGCTACTTGTAAACTCATAATAAAGCTGGATGTTAGGTATCAATAGAACAAATCTTAGGTGGACAACCGGGTTGACATGTCATAATTGAATTTTCGATTCATGTGGTATCATTACGGACCTTATAATGGTTTAAGACCGTCCATGTGTGATGTGTCGGAAAACGACTGAAAAGATGGTCCACAACTACAGCGCGGCGTCAAAAATGTTCTCAAAAGTCTTCAATTTTTAAAAATACTTTCCACCTTTTCGACGGTAGTTGTAATATGTAAAACGCTTTGAAAGTCGCATCGCAAATCACCTTACAATACGTCAAAACACTGATTAAAAAAAAAAACTGATAAAAAGGTCACCAAAAGTCGATCCAGATTTATAAAAAAATAGCCCCATAAAATTTTTAACCCTGATCTGAAATATTGACCCAAAATAAGTGTTGAAACACTGGTTACAATCGCAGCAAAAAATCTTCAAAATTCAGTAAATGGAACGTTTTTGAAAAGTGAAGCGTTCTCCGGATGGAAGCAAATCCATTTAAGCAAAAGTGGTAAACTTCGCTAAAGTGTTTGAAGCTCTTTTAAATCGGAAGTTTGGTTTTCGCGATAAGATGATTTAATACACTCTTATCTTTAATTATCTATGTCAAATGATCATATTGAAGTTTTGAAAACTTATCTTGAAGTGCAACCAAACTGTGTGCGATCCAGTCGTGCACATATTTTTTTTCCTTTTCTTTTACTGCTCAGAAAAGCAATATTCGAAAGGAAAAGCGGTTGAAGGTATGCACCACTAATTTGTATAAATAAATCCATCCTTAAAAAATCCTCCATTCCCAGGCGACTCTCAATTGCCTGTAACTATGTTCAGTACCTATATTTAATCCTTTAACCGCAGTCCTCAAGTAAACACGATTCCAATTAAAAATGTGTCATTAACAAGACACCAGAAACAAACAAAACAAGAGACCACAACTGAAATCACCTTCTGGTCCATCATCAAGGACAACATGATACCCTATAAGTAAACACTCTCCCATTCTAACTACAACCAAATCCACCCCTTGACTTGTTCCGTTTGTTAAATTGATACAACTTTGTACAGAATCCACCCGCAAATGTTGACACAATTCCTCATCATATTACGACTGCCTAACGAGAAAGTCCTTGCGGCAAATTAATTTCAATAAATTTTTTTCCACTCCGTTTGATTTACTTTGACATCATCAATCCACCCACCCCCCAGGAAGTGTCCAAAATCCTTTTGATATATCCCTCTTCCTGACTGAAACCAACCGCAATCAAATAACGAAAACATTACAATTTTAATAAAATATTCCGGTCAATTTGAATTTGATTTGAACTCTGGTCCCTTCCCCTGCCAGCTACCTTTCAACTGCCCTTCAAATACTAATCTGCTTAATCTCGCGTATACACTCTGTAACGTGTCCGTTAACATCAACCGGAATATTTATACACATCAGTCAACAAGAGGAAGACAAACACAGAACACAAAGTAGGCGACTTTCCGTCTTTCTGTTTTCTGTATATCTAATTCGGTAGCTAAATATCCTTAAAAGCCTGCCGCCTGAGCTCTTTTGTCAACACCGAAAAGAAAAACTGAAGAAAATCCTGCAGCCGCTCGAGGTCGAACTTGTTCAAAGGAATGCCAGGCATCTTTAATTAAATTCACAATTAAAATTTCATGAAAAGACAAAAGGACCAACGGGCGGGCGACGGCAACGGCTGAAGGAGCACACAAAAGTTTAACTCTCAGAGCCAATAAGATGGACAGGAGGAAAGCCAGGAAAAGAAGAAAAATAAGAAACAAAACTCAAGACAAAGGAAACTTTCGTTTCAACGGGAGTGTGTGTGCAACCAAAAATCGTGTCCTGTTTGTAAAAAAAAAAAAAAAAATTAAATCAGAAACTTCGCGGAAAAGGTCCTGGGAAAGTTTTTTCCACCATTTCCACGACTACACTTGGTTGGTTTGTTGGACATTCTCGCGCAGTGTATACACAGTTCGTGGTTTCTTTTTATTGTTTTCGCCTCGCTCCTTGTGATGTTTCTGAAGGATTTCGCTCCGATTTTCTTTGTAGAAGAAACGTTCAAAGAAATAGGGTACATGACGGACGGCAGAGCAGACAGCAGAGGTATCCCTTCTGTTGCAGCAAAGTCGAGAAATTAAATATTGAATTGGGAAATATTTCCACACAGAAGGAGCGAGTCCTTTGTGGAAGATGAATGGGGAATGGAATTATATATTGGGTCCGTGCGGGCTCGTGATGGAATCTGACGAGTGTGCGTGTCGGATTGTTGCATCTATTCTGTTGTTAACAATCTTCGCATGTGAGATTTGGACAAGCGGATTTGTAGACAGATTCCTTCGGGTTTTTGTCGTCTTTAAGTGGCCTGCCAGCCGTTCGTAGATTGCGTTTCTTCAATTGCTCGGAATATTTGCCGAATTTGAATGAAAATAAATAAAATCCTCATAAAATAAAAACGAAATGCAAATGAAATTGGAAGATATAATTGAAATCGAGCTTGCAGGAGTTGCATAGACTACGACACAATCGATTTATTATACAGCAGCAATGAAGCTTAGAATGTACTCAACAGCAAATGGCAACACACCACTAATTTGCCGCCAGTAACACCAACTTTCCAACACTTCATCATCGTAAATGAAAAATTACCGACAAGCACGCACGAATCCCTTGGAAGACGTTCGCCGGGCTCTAAATTTAATAAGTCAACGTCTTGACATTAACCTGTCAAATAAATAAATATTTATCAAATTCTTCAAGGTGGTAGGCAGTAGGACACACATAAACGAAAATTGACTTTAATATCTCAATTCTCCCAATGGTACTGGTACGGCAACAACCCACGAAGACATGAGACAATATCCCGCACCGTCATAAACAAATTATTCAATGCCACTCGGCAGTCCTCGCTCTTCGCATAGCGGGCTTATGAAGTACGAACACCATGTAGTATAGGGCATCATGCCAGGGATAATGCCGCGAAGATAAATGAGGCAAAAGAAACTCAACCCCCGGCAAGTCATCCGACAAGACGGCGGTATCTCCAATCCCAATCGCCGCCGAGAATTATTCTTTATGACAGTTAAAACAATAAGACAACCATTGTGCTACTCTGGCGGGCTTATTTTAATTTCAAGATCAAACGGGAGAACAGAAAAAAAAAATGCGCATCCTGCTGCAGACAGGCAGGGAATTTAGCTGGTAGCGGGAAATGTGCTATGCCCGCGGGGAATTCAATCATAAAAGGCGCTAACGTGAAGAAGCGCGCTCTACACATCCACTGCCGCAAGTGTCCTAGATTTTCATCAACCCACACCACAGGAAAAGCTACACAAATGATACAGCCGAGCAAGGCAACGGGGAAGGGAGCGACCTATCAATAAGGGTTGGAGAATGGATTTTGGCATATCAGTGCTACATCTATATATACCGCGGCCGTCCCCAGTGAGCTGGCGTTTAACCCCCCGCGACCTGACAAAATGGTAATTTCCGCTGTCGTCGCGATACGGTAGCTATTCCTATTCGTCCTGATTAAATTTACATATTTCAGTGCGAAATTTTCAATCAACAAGTCCTGCCACTGTCGTGCTATACAGAAGGATGTACATTGTACAAGTACATAAATGATGATGGCTCCGTTTAAAGTAGTAGACGAGAAATTTTCAGGACGAACCTTATTAATCATCTCGGTCCACTGTATGCGTAGTAACCGCACTGAACAATCGGTCAATTGTCGTACGTGTAAATCATCCAACCTCTATATTTGTAGTCGACCCATCAATTTGTGAAGTCCTTTGTCATTTTGTTTATTTGAAGGGTGTCCCAGCTGGTGTGGCCGAGGGGAGCACAATCATTACGTGGAAATGTCATTTGGGTCTTTGGGAATTTCACTCCTCATTAACGAGGACGACAACGAAAAACGATTTTGCGTGTCCGAGTGTAATTGAGTTTTGAGGATGAGAGCAAAAATAATGTCCATTTGATGTTGCGAAACAAGACACTCACACGTCAGAGGATAATAAATTGGACGCATTTTCGTTACCGCTTACATTAGATTTTGTTGCTTAGAGTTGGCATTGTTAATGAGATTTTCATTTTGTTCACCTAACACAGCTGGGTTGAGGGATGACGAGAAGGATGTTGAGGAAACAGGTGATTCGAGGGCGGGGATCTGTTGAATTTAGTTTGGGGGCGATATGTATCGCCTGCTGCTGTGGTGAGGATTAAGGCACCTTTTACCGGCCATATTCTCTGAGACTTGCTTCCTGACAGTATAGATTCAAGGTGCAGAAGGTGTGGGATCTCTTTAAGAGACTCGGTCAGGCTTGAACTCAGTGCTAATAATTCTTAATTCGCTTTCTTCCAAAAGCCTTTTCAATCGATTTCGTAAATCCTATTGAGTCCAGTGCTTTTAAGCTGCATGTGTAGTTCGGCCAAAAGTTCAGCAGACATCCGTGGACTAGATAATTAAAGAAAAATAACGTTTTTGGTAAGTCAATATTGTCAAACTTTTTTCCGCATGTAAATGGCCTCGATAACTCGAAAAATTGCTATCTGCTTCTTGTAATAGAAAGCAGAGTGATGTACTAAATTGTTAATTGCAATTTCCCATTTATTCGAGGCTCGGTTTCTTCACCGATAAAATAAATGGCACATAAAGTTAACCCTTAAATGCATAGTGACCCATATCTGGCACAATCCATTCTTTCGCCTATATTTTTGCATGTAAAGACAAAATTTAAGTTAGCCCATCAAGTGCCATATTTGGCACATACGATAAACACAAGGATATCATTTTTATTGGGGTACCATTAGAATATTCCAAGAAAAACACATATATGAGTATAGGTTATTTCAGTTTGAGTTCGTCAGTAGAAATCGGTTGAGTGCAGAACGTGTTGTGCATTTTGTGTTATTAATTGGTGAATGTAGAAATTGTTTTCAACTGAAATAATACTGCATAAATGAGTAAAAAAATAAAATGTTCCACGGCAACTTTGCAATTCGTTGTAATAAGAACTAAATTGTTTGTGCCATATATAGCACATCATGCAATAATGTGTATCATAGTTAGATTTTAGATGCTCGGTATTTCTAATGCTACTGGTAGCAAAAAAACAATTTCTGACGAAGAAGTCTGCAAAATTTTAGCAAATATACCTAGTAGCAGTGAAGATGGTAGGTATGGAAAGCGACGAATATGACGCAGATGATCCTTGCTCCCGAATGATGCGGAAATGAAAAAAATTGCTAGGTTCGAATCCGTTGAATACGTGGCCGATTTCCAAGGTGTAGACATATCTAATTTAGTTTGGAAAGACAACAAAAGAGTGAACAACCTTTGTAGGTTCTGATCCAGTGACAAAAATTAACAGGTTAAAGAAAAGAAAATATTTTAATAAAGTGTCCAGCTGCTATAAACACCACATGGAACGCGTCGATTTAATGGACAGCTACATTGGACGACCGAAGATATCAATGAAATCCAAAAAATGGTACAAGTGTCTTTTTCATCATATAAGCAATAAGCGATTAAGCAGTCCAATGGCTTGGCTTCCCTATGTACAAAAAAAAAAAAAAAAAAAAAAAACAAGCGGTCAGAAACATATGCACATGGATGGAGTCCGAATTGAGCTGTCGAAATCTTTGTGCAATATAACAATGAGCTCTAGCATCCCAGCAAAACTGGGAAGGGCTTCAGGAAGTCCATCTGTTGCACATTAACATGCAGCAAAGAAAAGACAAGTACCAGCAACTTCCATACCAAGCAAGGATGTTAGACATCATGCAATCAATCATATGCCCATTTGGAACAACGTACGCCAAATATGCAAATTTTCAAGTTTATTTATTTATATGTTTTTGTTTTCTGTCAGCACTTTTCTTTTGAAATAAAACTAAACGACCGTAAAATGGATTTGATATTGTTAAGGGTTAAATACCCCCGAATAAAAGAAGTGCACATTTGGCAATGGCATCAGTAATTGTGTGTAATGGCCGATTTTTGTCCATCTACATTTTTGTAACCAATTATCTAAACAGCACTTCTCAATAACATACAATTTTTTTACATTTGTGGTTAAAAAGTTTTAAGCGCTGTATGAGCCTCATTATTTACTATTTTTGAGCTGATGTGTATATTATTGTTTATCAGATAAGTGAACAGTTCCAAAAATGAATGCCCAATGAAAGAGATTACCAAATTAAATTACTGTTAACAACTGACTTTAGAAATAGGTAAAACTCCTACACCTTTTTAGATTTCTGAGTGAAAGTGTTACAGGGGTTGTTATAATAATTATTTTAAGGTAAGGTAGTAAATTGAATAATGGTTGTAAGTATGGTTCGTGATATGCCCCACTTTACACACAAATATGCATAAATGGAATGAGGCTCAGATGTGTAGCGTTTAGCGAATTTTGAAATTTTTCATATTTCGGAGAAAATTGTATTCTCCGAACAAAAGTAAGTTTTAAGTAAATTATAAGAATTCAGGATTTTCTTGGAAATTTCATATTAATCTATAAACCCCATATTCTAGGTATGAAAGTATTTATGAAGACAAGGAAACATTGAGTGGGAGTTCTCAACCTGACTTTGGTGGGTGTTATTTGCTGAAAAGATGTCTGCTATTGGATTTGTATTACAACTCTTCAAAAATATATACAGTGTGTACATAAAGTCAAAGGTTAATGTGGGTAGTAATTTTTGACAATAATAAATAACCACATTTGACAATAATAAATAACCACATTAACTTTCATTAAGAAAAGACTAGCTAAGTATACGTATAATCTTATTTAGAATCTTACGGAAAAGCCAAACATAGGACTTTATAAATGCAAACGTCCCCGTTCATTGCAAGTACGTTTCAACTTTTAAGACAAGCACGGCAGAATTGCGAGACCCACTTTTTCCATTTCCTCTATCGTCGCAATAGCAAAGTGTTTCAGGTTAAATCTTTAATTTTGGGGATATTAAAAATCAAAAATGAGACCACAAACTTTAAATGAAAAGTTTGAAATCAATCCGTTTAGTAGTTAAGTCTGTAAGCCTCAGGACGGAGGAAATTGTTAGACGCACGTTTTTGAGTTGCAAAGTCAGGGTCAGCATTCTGTAAGGCGAAACGTTCAAACATTTTCGTGTGCACGAATAAATTTGCTTGTGTAACATATGGCCAATCATTCAAAACGCGTTTGATCGTTTCGCCTTACAGAATCTGGCCCCAGAATTGACTTGAAATTCTATATACATACGATATAGACGAGAGAAAGTTTAATATCATAACTCAATTCAGGTCTATTGAAGGCAGCAGTGCGGTTCCAGTAGCCAGTTTGTGGACCCCCAATCCGATGTGATTACACGACTTATACCTTTGCATTGGGAATGTTCAGATACATTTTAAAGTATAAGTGTGACAGCTGACAAGGTTCTCTTTAAATGTAGCGTCTACAAAATAAATTGGAATTGCATTTTCTATAAGCTAGATACCTATTAAACCTACCATTTTGAATGCGCTGATAATGTTCTAGGAGAACATTCAATTACAACTTCTTCATCCGACATCGTTGAAGACGAAAATAAATAGAGTTTTACTTGTCAAGCCTTTGAGCTGTCACTTATAGTTTTTTCACACCAAGCCGAAAACGGTGTTTTCCTGGAAAACTCGTCGATGCATTCACACCGACCACCAACTATTTTTCTAGTTTAAACGACTCGTTTTGAAAACTGAAATATGTATGGGAAAACTTCTGTTTTCGGAGAAGTTTTTGAGAGTTTTGTGCGAAAACCTGGTTTTTAAATCAAGATTCGGCGAGTAGAAAATTACCATCAAATTAAAGTAGTTTGAAATGGATTTCTCTCTCATTTTTTTAATTTTCTGAGTAAGTGGCCGCACTCGTACAGTTTCTAAGCAAATTTTTATTAATTTTGCTTTTGCAAAAAAGTACCGGAACGAGCCTCTAGTCAAGAAAATCCTGTATGTAATGTTTGTAATTTTTATTGAGACTTAAAAAATGTTTAAATTAGATTTGAATTTACATAAAGAATGTAATAAAAAAAGCCCACTTGGAATTGGTCTGGCGGTCACAGATGTACTTAAAGGGAAATTCTGCGTAACTTAACAATAATGGAATATTGTAAAACTTGAAGTTGTTAGAAAGAGATACACATGTTCGCCCAAGAAAATCCTGCGGGCATTGTCTAGCCTAAAGTTGTCACAACGCGACCGTATTTATACCTAGTCCAGACGAATCTAGTATTTTTTCGTTTTACATATACCTAACCTAGATTTACGTATCCGAATGTTCCCATTCCTCTCGAATAACTGACATATGTCATTGCAAAAGAAATAATTTACTTTAACCTCGTATCTGTGAATAACACAAACCGTTCTCACTCCAGCTAATTCAATTTAAAAATTTAACCATTTCGCGAGGATTATTCCCTCGATTGGGCAATTTATTGCTAAAAAATGTTTTAATACCAATTTCACCCCTCGACAGAGTCCCCGCGGGCATTCGTACACACACATACACATTATATGGCCAAATTCAACTTACAGCGAGCGCTCAAAAATCATTTAACACTCGAACATCCCCAACCCCATTAGGCCATCAATAATGCAAACTATTTGATTAAAAATTCATCAGATTTGCATACGTGTGATGGTAGTGCGGTGGGGTTTGAACAGCAAAAACAAAAACAAAAAAAAAAAAAAAAACGCTCAATTGTTGCAACGATGTGAATCAGGGTTTATTACTGTTCATCAGGTGGGTTTCGCAAACCCTGGAGTATCATTTGCAACATGCCATGGCGGGCGGCGGGGGCCATATTCAAATTGCTCGCATCCGAATTAAGTCACTTAATATTCAAGAGTTCCGTGTCACTTGAACTGTGCGAGTGAGAGAGAGAGAGAGCAGGGGAGCTCTGCCAGGCCTGACAACTAAGTCAATTTCGTTTTGATGATGTGCCTCACCCTCAATAGGCCGGGAATTGTTGGCGCGTCCCAGAGGAAATTATACCTCTGCTATCTGCGGGTGTGGTACTGACATGGCTCGCGAACGATGATGCTTGCAATTGGAGCTGTAAAGGGCCTTCAAGCAAAACGGTTTAGGTTACCAGTGGATGGCTTTAAACAAATAAAAAAAAAAAAAGCAATCAGTTTCAATGCTTTTGTCATAAATGTCGCTCGATTGGGTGCAGTTTCACTAGTGTTAAGGTCGACAAAAGCGAAAGTTATCGGGTGTCAATTGATCGCTGCACAATTCAGACCAAAACTCAATACTCAAGTGGAAATCCATGCTCTTTAATAGAGCTGTTCATGTATTGCCTTAAAGTGGCTTCAATAACTTATCTTCAAATCCACCTGTAGCAACGACCTCTTCCTCTCCTTAATAGCTACATATTTCCCCATCCACAACACTTAACAATTTACGTTCCATTTAACGTTTACAAACTTAAACAAAACACGAACACGGTCTGCCATTCAGCATTTCTCCAAGGACATGCATTTTTAAACATCTTCGAAGGGTTGAACTAAAACGCACGCACATCCCCTGGAGTTCAAACAAAAAGCACCAGCCCAGGTTGTACTCCGTGGAATCCTTTGAGGTTCGGTGAGGTTTTAATTTTTTCTCGTTGCTCATCATCGCTTGTAAAAATGATCCCGAAAATTTTAATTATATTTTCAAACGGCAAAAATAATTAAGCATCAACTGTTTAACTCTTTTGTTTCTACGCTTTCGCATAAGGATACACGCCGACAGTGTGGTACCTGGTTTAAGATTTCCCTCGGGGCAAACTGAAAACAGTTAAAGATAATATGTCATGGGTTCCGTGTTTGCTTTTTCATCGTGGAATATGAGATTTTATATATTTTTTTCTCTAGTATACGAGCTCGCCGGGGACAAAAGTTGATATTAAATTAATGAAAATTATTCTTTTCGGAGAGATGGAGAGAAAACAGAATGTTCTTTTGGCTGCTGCTGATGGGCATCTGGAGTATAGGTAAACAAGGTGAAGGGTTAACATTGAACAGAGTGCTCGGGAGACATCCAGGTGGTGTCTGGGGAGTTTTAAAATATTATGCATTAGCATTAAATGAGTTTTATGCACAAGTTGCTTAAGAAGGAAATATCCGGAGTTCGAGGTGATATACTTGGGAGTTTTTCAGAGAAAAGTTGATGGACATACTCCGGCACGGTTTATTTAGGTTCTTACTCTTTTTGGAGAAGAACGAGATAACACCGAAGCTTTCAAGATGTTGGGCCCTCCCCTATTAGCTTAATCAAAATATAAAGACTAAATAATTTTACTTTATCTCAAGTGAAACAAGCTTTAGAATAAAGCTTCACTTCTCGTTCAAATAGGTAGGTACTAATATTAGGACTTTCTTAATGCACATTTTTCTAAGTAAAACAAAGTAAAACAAACTTTCAGTTAGCTACTAGCTAGCACAAGAAAGACGTTGAGAATCACATCAAATCAAATGGTCACGTTACAAAATGCAGTTATCTTAAGTAACATCACTTTTCCTACGTCGTCAGCTACATTAATACAAAATGTCAACTCAGTACTTAATAATAATAAAAATAATAATTTTCGCAACAGGTCTGTAGGGACCCAGGGCCTAGCTTCTCGCAACCATTCGTTTTGTTTGAGTTTTTCATTTTTGGAACGAATGGAAGGGATCTACAATTTTATGCCGGTTCCAAACGGGCCGATTGAGAAGCTCTTTCATGACAGTTATATACTCTCGGATGTTTGTCAGACGTTCGCGAGAGGTGGCGCAGTGAAAAAACCCTGAGTTGGAATTTGTGTTTTTGCGGGATTCGAACCTGGACCCCTCGCTTAGTAGTCCAACACACTAACCACTAAGCCACTGCTACCACTCAGTACTTAGTCAGGAAATTCTTAAAGTCTTCGTCGGCCACCCCTCCATAAACGTCAACTGAAAAAAATTGTTCCTCTGAATGACTTATTAAAATTAAAGGAAAAAAATCACAGCTGTCAGAGTTGCTGAACTTCACTCGTTTTCAATTATAATACGAGTTTATGTCACTTTGTGACTGTGAACTGTTTTATTCATTAACGTTAAGTTAGCCTCATTTAACGAAAGTTCTAAAGTGAGCAGTGCTTATTTTGAACACCCAGTTTTTTTTTTTGATTTGTTTCAATTGTTTTCATTTTTTATTTATTTTCTTGACACATCCTTCCTAGCTTTTCACGGCAAACACGGTGGTGGCCCTTCAAAGTAGACTCTTCAACGTTTGGTTGCCAAATTCGGAACAATCGGTTATGCAGGCCCGGACTTAGAGGTCTGATACCTAGGGCAACAAAGGAGTCGAGGCCCCCTGGCCCGTACCTAATTTCCAAACAAAATATGTACACAATTTGTTTCAGTCGAGTTTTGCAATAAATCATTTTTTGTAAAACCAAGTAAATTCTTTTAGCAAACATAATAATGGGTCTTTCATTAGCGACTTGAGAACTTCAAACTTTCAGTGTGAACGCAACCTTGAACCGATTTCCGAACTTTCAATGTCAAAATATTCTGTAAAATCCAAATTTTCATCATGGTGAAGTACACAACTATTTAAATAATTAAAATTTACTTTCGAAATTTTCTCAGTTCGGTGAAAACGTTATTTCGAGAAACGTCTATTGGCCGCCGAGACCGTGTGATTTAACACCTCTAATTTTGTTTTATGGGGCTACATTAAATCATTGGTCTATGCCAACAAGCCGGCGACGTTAGAGGTGAAAATGTGCAGCCGAGTCATAGAAAATTCTGTTTAACGTCGACCTCTGCATACGTTCCAGTTGTGGACATTATGAACGAAGTCGAATTCGAACACAAAATACTAGACTTTATTTCGTGTACCTATACTATATCAGCATATCAAAACACCTCGGATATAAGAAACATTTTTTCGATTTAAAAGGTTTCTGAATTAAAAACGACGTATGGAAAGGCGTTAATTGAAATTAAGCAAGTTAGTCAAACTGGGTTCCACAGCTTACGACTTTTTAAAAACAGCAGACAGTTGGTACTGCACTATGACCCATCAAGGATCAAAATCGTTTCACACTTTATCACTAAAGCCTAAAAGACAGTTTAAATTGAACAAAAATAGATGTTGAGAACTGCGTCTGATTGCTATCTTACAACAAAATTCGATCCTTATTGATTGTTTATCTTAACAATCAATACATACCAGAGATATAGTAGGAATAGTATAGTAATCTGCTGTCATAAACTTCGATAGGTATCTACTCAGATAATGCGGACAAGTTTTTTTAAAATCTTTGAAAGCTTATCTGACTAAAGTGTTCTTAGTGGGCCTACTTAGTTGAGCAATTAGAACTAAACCACCAATCACCTATTGAACGCAACATCAGAGTCATTCACAACCGAAATGACTAGTTTTTGTCGCTTGTCACTTCCTAGGTAGCCATCACCCTGCGTTCCATTTCATTCCCATGTCACGCTGCACGAGTTTGTGCACATTTGAACCTAGAGAACTTTCCTTAAAGTCCTTAATCAGCTTAAAGTCATTTGCCATCCCAGCTCGCTCTGCACAAAATCAATAGAACTAACTTGATAAAACCAAAAAAATAGGTCCTGCCATAAGCATGAGGCGCCTCTTCATCTTCATGCCATACCTACACAGCCACCATCTCAATCCAATCTCAAATTTCACATCTGCGCGCCACCGCCACCCAAAGATATATTGTGGCGTCGCTGCAATCGCTTATTTAAATAATAAAAAGAAAACCAAGAGAAAAGGACAAGAAAATTCCATCCACTGATATCCCCAAGCCCCAACTGCCACCCACACCCGACCGAAGCACATAGAAGGACCAACAAAAAAAAAAAGTATGTCTTCGATTTTATTGGCTGGCATTTATCTGGCAATGACCCAAGCAAAAGAACACAATTGGTTTGTCATAGCGAGTGTCCCTAGAATGTTTTTGCGCACAGGGAGGTGTCACCAGGATATCCTCGCCAGCAGAAGGACAAGACGAAGAAGAAAAACAGCAACAAATAAATTCAAACCACCACATTCACTATAGAGCAGCATCCGGCAATGGCCAGAAGAAGAAGGACCAAAAACCAAAGTTTTTTGCCTCCGCTTGACAAAATGAAGAGAACGAAACTTGGCAAAAATATGTGACTCTCTTAAAGGACCGACTCTCTACGTCCAAATGGAGCATGAGCAAGGACAGACTTTCTTTTTCATATATAGGTACACACCATCAGGCATAGTTGGGGGGGCTTTTATGTAAATCAGTTTGCTGCCATGTGAATATATTAGTTGAATGTGTCCTTTTTTATATGTCCTGCATTATTTATACATTTGCTTCTTCTTCTTTTTATGATTTTATATAAATTCGAGATGTTACATAGGGATCTTTGTCCAGCACTGTGTGCACTTGAAGTGGAGGAGGACTTTTTTTTTTGCACAACAAGGACGTCCTAGAAAATGGATTCTTCTTGCAGCTGTATACCACTAATACCATCGTAAAAAGTTCAAGCTTAGTTTCTGTTTACTTAATTGAACTAACAAAGTTAAATAATTGGCGTATAGCTGGTAGCTGTTACGCTTAAAGTTGCAAAGCTTCTACTGAAGTTTCGCGTTGCGGAATGTTTAAAGGTATTTGGTCCTGCGAAAGGGGGAATTTTTTATAGGTATCTAAACAGTGTTTTTCTTGTCTGCCAATTAAGAAAAAAACAGCAGCTCGAGGCTTTAGTTGGGAATTTAAGGAAAACTGGTTATCCGCTAATAGACAACAGGTTTGACAATAGCGAGAGCTGTACTTTGACGTTGTTAAAATTGATGATGTAGACAGCACTAACAGGAAAACATTATACGAGTTGGTAAGTTGGTACGGAGGTATACCTATACCCTTTGTTTGGGAATTTAAAGGTGAATGAAAATGCGTAAATGCTCGTGTTTTCGAAGGCTACTTTATTCCTGCCACGTCGTAAAATGGAAGGTAGTCTGGGCTCCTTGCGACTAACCGCAAAGTCGAACAAGTGGCTGCTGAAATTGCATAAAGCTAAAGAAAGTTTTCCGACACAAGAGCAAGCCCCATATATAGATGTGTCAAATGTTGACGGCCACTGTATAGATGAAATAAGGATAACGAACTTGGGGTATCGTATCTGGACGTGAATCGTAGAGTTCTGAAATTGGACCCTGGATATATACAACGCTAACATAACAGACATCCCAGAAGACTTACCTATAACTTTCCAAAGTAGGTATGTTGTCGATATTGCCTCTGGTAAGTTGCATCCCAAAATCGGAAGCAGACTACCATCAACAAAGGAAAGCCACAGCCCGCTCGGCAACTCATCCAGAAATGAATTAAGCTTTTGGGGTTTTTGGCAAAGCGAAACTTGGTGTT
Source organism: Cheilosia vernalis (assembly GCA_949126925.1). Taxonomy (NCBI): domain Eukaryota; kingdom Metazoa; phylum Arthropoda; class Insecta; order Diptera; family Syrphidae; genus Cheilosia; species Cheilosia vernalis. Next base: position 49,519,975 of record OX421360.1, read on the forward strand.
TGCATGAAGGTTACTTCGAGAACAAGATTCTTCGTTCGGCCCCGTTTGCGTTGACGGGTTTTGGAAGAGACGATTGACCAACGAGGTTGCCTAAGATGGCCTAAGTAAAAGGAGACCTCTCAACCGATTTGGTGGGCACAACTGAAAAAAGTTAGCTAAGGACGGGTTAATACTGTAGGCTTGGCAGTTGATGCTTTGGTTCACCTTGAACTGCAAACTGACCTAAAAGAGAGGAAAGGAATTGCAGATAATATGATTCCCGGACCTCAATACACACACGGTGATTCGGCGGTCTACAGGTCCACAAATCGCAATAAAATTGATTTCTAGGGACCTCTAGTTCTTCGGCAATTGCGACCAACTTTTGCGTTTAAATTAGTGCAACGCTGCAAATGTGTCTTCAGACGGACTCTTGCACTGTTCTGCAAGGTTTCACTTGGACAGGGTTTCATTTGGACTAGCCGTCAGAGGGCTATCCTCTATCAAACGGCTGAAATCGTGGGATCACTTACTGTAAATAATGACGACAAAGATATTTCTGGTGTCTAGATAGTTTTTGTCCAAAAATTGAGGAATCTGAACTGAACAAGGTCTTATCCCAACAGTGCTAACAAAACACCGGTATCTTAATCGGTTAATCGTTTGTTTTGAACCATCAGGACTACCGATATCTTGGAAAAAAAATATGGATAGTCCTCCAGTTGATGCGTTTTTCTTACAAAAACTTTGTTTTTTACGAACATTTATAATAAAGACAAGAATTTTGAAAAAAAAAAAATATTATATTTGATTTAATCGCAAACGGCTCTAACGATTTCAACCAAAATTGATACGTATTTAAGCTTAAGGAAGTGAGGTTACCATAACTGCATACCCAGTTTTTGGCTAAAAATTCGAATAACGGTACTTTTGAAATTTCGACATATCTCGAAAACGGTCCAAAAATAGAAAAATTAATTTCTAAGGTAATGTTATCATTAAACTTAATAGCAAACTAATTTTTTCTCTTATCGTACAATGGATTTTTGAAAATAGACATTTTTTTAAAAATTTAGTTCTGCTTAGTTTAATTGAAAACGTCAATAACGATTTTGACTTAAGTGCAAATTTAGAGTCAAATTAATGTTTTCAAAATTATTATGTCCTTAATTTTCAATTCCAAGCACCGAAAACGCTTATTTTAAAAACTGCTCATATCTCGAAAACCCCATCTTCGATTCCGTAAAACTTAAAAAAAAACCAAGTAATGCCGAATAATGACTTACAATCGGTTTTCAGCTAATTAGTTAAGCAATATTATTTTTCAAACTAAACATTGCAATATTTGGTATACCTACTGTTTCGTCTGCCAAATTTTACGAAAACTGCTCCAGCGATTTTGATCATATTTGGGATAAATAACACTAATTAAGATCCCATAGGTACTTGGTTTTTCTCAAAGAAAATCGAAAAAACAAGTTTTGCAATTATTTCTCAAAAATTACTACCCAAAAGCCTTTTAAAACTCAATACCGTACTTCCATTAAAAATGCAATGACAGCGACGCAAAACTTATTTTTAGCAAATAGTAGTCGCTTCTTATTTTCAACCATATTGAATAGGCTCCTTGAAATAATTCCAACCACTTGGTGCCTTATGCAACGTTTTGCGAGATTTAGGGCAACAGATTATCTACAAATAAATCCTGAGGTGTTTCCACAAAAAAAAAAAAAGAAGATTAACTTGACGTTTTACTACCAGATGGTGTCAACTACTGCCAAATCGAACAACCCAAAATTGTGATAATAGGAAAAAAAATAAAAAGTTTAAATTGATAAAACATGAGTTCCGGAAATCTTTAGATATTATTAGCTATAATTTTATTCTACAAAATATAATGAAAGGTTTGATTGTTGCATTTCTAGAAGAAATCGCTAATGTCGTTTTCCATTGGGACATAAAAATTTGGCTGCCGCAATGGATATCAACATAAATTGAGTGGATTTTCATAAGCATAAATTACAATTTAAGAACAGCTGACTTTTCAAACACCCACTACCACAAATGCGAAGGAAGAAAAATCTCGTTTTATGTTCCATTGGGCACGAAAAATCTAAAATCTGAGAGCAAAATCCGAAAATCCCAATGGAAAACGACATAAATTACAGAAATAAATTCGGATGTTTTTTTTTTATGACAAAATGTCAAATAAAGCTCCGTTTGCTTGGTATTTTTGACATTCCGAGCTGTAGAGACTCTACATGTAAATCTGGTCAATTTAGGAGACTAATTCTAAATCTCCTTTTTATGAGATTAACTTTTGTATGATAAATCCCGAGATTTATGCGGGATTTACGGAAATTTGTCTAAATCTCGCAGATAATCTCCGGTGGAAACATAGCATTACACAATCAGAAAATCCCATTACGTTTGCATCGGTATTTTCGGTTTATAACTTTTAATGCAAATTCAAAAACAAACCCCTTAAATCTTACATGTATATTGTATAAATATGTATGTAAAGATTTCTGTCTAATACGAGCCCTACTTCCAATCATAGACACTTTAAACCAGCATTACTTAAATATTTCATACAAAAATAAAAACATGCCCCAGCAGATCGGAAAACAGAAACCCCGACTACACTTTGCCCTGTACTCAAAAATCGTATAAGAGCATAAAATAGTACCCACAGTAGCTTATAATTCTCTAACCAGAACATGCGACAATTGCCTGTTACTGCGAGCTTCAACTTTTAAAAACTAGTGAGTTTATTTAACACTAGATATTCCTTTGTTTTGTATTTTATGAAACTTTACTTTTATCTAGCATTGTTAACCTACCCAGCAGCAGCACGGTTGCCAATTGAGAATAAAGTTTGTGTCCAAAATTGGAAATAAAAATGACCAACTGTAATTTAAGTCCGAAATATTTTTAAACTCAGAACAAATAAATACGCTTCAGGTTGCAAAAAAATGAAAGTCAAGGGTTTTTTTTCATTTCGTTAAAAAAATTACCAAATGGAATTAATAAAGGCAATGTGACCAAGAGGAAAAATAATGACCAAATTTGGTCACAAATTACCAATGTGGCAACAGTGATCAGCAGGGTTCTCCCTGCTCTACCTACCATTTCACCTAACCTACCTACCTAGTAAAATAAGAAAACAACCAATCAAACTGTTGATCGACGAGAAAGTTTCGTTTGACCCAGTCGTGCGCTTTATTTTTTTATTTTTTGATTTGAAAATACATATTTTTGCAAAGTTTAAAAAACTATGTTATTTACAAAACTTATTGTATTTATTACCTATCGATTAATCGATTGCTTTTAAAAAAACAGCAATCGAACTTTTATTAACATTGTCGGTTTTATGCAATTGCTACTTACGTGTTTACTCCTAACAAAACAATTAAATAAAACCTACAAAAATTATTTTACATACGACGTTAGGAGTTATCGCACATGGAACAATTAATAAATATCAGGTTTAATTACATCAATGTAAGGACTTATTGTCGTGGTCGCAGTGGCTTAGTGGTTAGTGTGTTGGACTGCTAAGCGAGGGGTCCAGGTTCGAATCCCGCAAAAACCCAAATTCCAACTAAGGGTTTTTTTCACTGCGCCACCTCTCGCGAACGTCTGACAAACATCCGAGAGTATAACTGTCATGAAAGAGCTTATCAATCGGCCCGTTTGGAACCGGCATAAAATTGTTAGATCCCTTCCATTCGTTCCAAAAATTAAAAAACTCACACAAAACAAATGGTTGCGAGAAGCTAGGCCCTGGGTCCCTACAGACCTGTTGCGCCAACTATTATTATTATTATAAGGACTTATTGCATTTTTTGGTGATAAAAATTAGTTCATCATGAAATAAATCCATAATTCATGTCAATGAAAAAAATTCCTAATTCGGAGGTAGATAATGCACTCGATGTTGTTTAATTTTTCTTAAGATATTTTTTTTCAACCTGCATCTATTGTTTGTCTTTGTAAACCGCCGAGTTAAAATTAAAGTTCCTGTTCATGAAATAGATTCCCATCCCAACAATGCAACAATAGGTTTGTTTGACGTGGGCCCTAGTGCGCACTAGTGCGCACTGTGTTAACCATAATGTGTTCGATATAGCACTGAACTCGCCCTGGTACTGAAAACCTGTGTTTGACATGACTTCTAGGGCGCCCTAGTTGTGCACTGAACTGACCCCAGTTATTTTGTCGGGGCAAGAACTCAGTGCTGAGTTGCGCTGTCATTTCGCTTGCTGTTATTCGTTTATTTGAATATCGTAATAAAGATAAATACAATAAATTTGATATTGAAAGGGGAATTGTTTGAAAACAACAACGTTTATGGACTTAAACCTTATTTTAAAGATAAATGGAATGAAAAAAATCTGGAATCAAAGCTGATTACATTTGTTAGTGCATCGCATATATTGCAAACAGTTTTATCAACTTGTTTGCATTATGGCAAGCACAAGATCAGAATTGAGTTCACTCATTTTTAACAATAAACAGAACAAAGTGTTATCATCTTCGTACTTCGTTCACCAAAACATAAGTATTTTTCAAATTCAAAAACTGCCAGACTTCAGGGCAGCATATTTTGCGTTCGATATGATAGCCGAATTTTCAGGGTTGTGCAGGTTTTTGGGTAGGCGGGAAAATCAGCTGACACTTCTCAGTGCGCACTAGTGGGCACTAGTGCTAGCCACGTCAAACAAACCTAATATTGATATCGGCAGGGGGATAGCTTCCTTTTTTCTTTTCCATGGCCATCAGGTAATCGCCTTTATATTACACACGCCACGACGATCTTTTTTGGGACACTTTTTTTAAACTTACCAAAAATGATTACCCCAAGGTGCCATAAATCGGCACAACTCCCTTCCCATCGCCAGGCAATTCTTTAAAGTCGTAAAAGTTGCCTCATGTCAACCTCAAACTCATGAGGTGAATTCAATATTATTCTCGCCTTCCTTTTGATTAGTTCGCACAGGCTATACGTCGAAGTCCAAAGTTCCTCCCCCAACGTCCGTCCTCCGGTATTCAATAAATTGTCCTTATTACTTCAATGGAGCGGTAAAACTGAAATTTTATAACTCACCAATTTATCGCAAACTGTTTAAAAGGATATCATCCGACTTAACCCCTCTGATGCTGTGTTCCCTTTAATCGACGACATAAATTCAAAGTTCGCCAACCCCCTGGCATCCTTGCTGACCAGCAGAAGCAGCACCGTAGCCGTGGTCGGAATACAAAAGCAATCCTTGTGTGCAGTTGGTCCATTTCTCTGCCGGTCGGTCACATCCCATGGGTGCCGTAACTTCTAAGTTATGAATGAGAAATTGTTTTTCCCTCTTCCCGGCGGCCGAAGGACTGCTACCGGTCAAGTGAATCGCATCAAATCGATTTCGAATACACAGGATTCGATTTGCCACCACCATCAGCAAAAGTCCTACTTTCCCAGATATATGCAGAGCATAGAGCGTAAGTAATGTTTGACAATTTTTTTTGAGTCATCCTTAAATCCTGATCTTTATGCCAGCATATTATTCATAACACTTTTTCAGATGAAGGGGTTGCGAACCCCTCTTTGCATATTCCACAAAGCGGGCAGCAACAAATTGGAGTCCTTTGGGGGTGATATGTGGAATAGTGCTATTACAGTTTATCATTGCCACTCGGTTTTTATGGGCCACTTTATGGGACATTGAGATTGCCAAATGATTTCCTTTTCTTGTGTGGTTTCCTGCTGCTGCCAGCCAGCGGGTGGAAGGAAATTTATGGTATGTAAATGGGATAATTTTCCAATCATCTGTCAATGATATTTTTATGAGTGGAACCCGCAGTCAACCATTCTGTGGCGGATGTGACTGCGACGGTGGGTTGTGTTTTGGTTTTTATTCCCACCTCTCCCTCTTTGAGCGAAGGTTACGGAATGGTCATCAGTTATTTATGCGCACATGACCCTATTTGTTTGGAGGTTGTTGCATTATTTACGGCCGAGGTATAGCTGACGCCATGAAAAATTTAAAAAGAAATCATAACCCTCTTCTATACAAATGACTTTTGTCAAAGTGCTCATTATACAGACATTTTGCCGCTCACCCGAAAACCCCATTATAAAAGGTCAACGCACATAATTGTCTCATCAGAGAAGCTCCCTGACATAATTACACAAGATGATCCGTGTAATTTCTTCATTTTTTACCATCTCTCTAAAAAAGAAAAGAAAAAGGAAACATCTGCCTCCTTAAAAGCCCAAATCCCAATGATGCCCATTCGCTGTCGGCCATTTATCATCCGCAAGTCGCCTTTAACGGGGCGTCTAATTACTAATTAAGGTTGACATGTGGTGCCAAAACCGCGTGCTGGCCACCGTTACCGCCGCGCCAACACTAACTTCGTCGCTGATTAACCAACAACACTTCACAGTGTGAGCGCGCCCACACAGGGTCCTTCAAAGGATGAGATTAGGTTTTGCAAAAGGTGGTTGCGCTGTGTTTGCCTTTTGCGTGAGGGTGAGGCTGAAAAAATGGGCTGGGGATAAGAGAACAACAAAAGAAGAAAAAAAAATCCACGGCAAATTGTAGAAACATGACACCGCCACTTAATTTACAATTCATTCGGTTGGCAGGTTTAATTGGCGGTCGGCGGAAGCGTCTGCTTTTGTGCTTTGTTTCAGCGGAATGATTTAATGACGCTATTTGTCTTTGAGCGAATAAAAAAAAAAACGTTTTATTCAGGATAAATAGGATGATAGCGATTAGATAATTGAACGCCGCAGGGGGAGGAAACTCTAATACGTAATTGTTTTAAAGGGATAACTGTTAAGAGTGTTAAATGTTTGGACCCATTGACATGCAAATTCAAAGAAAATTTGTCGGTATACATAATTTTTGCTGAAATTTCATATTTTCCACTTTAAAGATAGGAGTGAATGTGCGATACCTAAACGCACACCCATGTGCGCTTGTAAACTAAGTTGAATTGGTCGGTGCGGATAGTTATCTGATGACATTTTGTAGAAAATGCAAAACATGTCATCAATGCGTGATGAAAATAAGCTTCGGTCGGATAGCGCACAACATTAGGGGATCTAATTGGGATCGCCCAATAAGTGTTTTGCATCAAAACTAAGTTGACAGTTCTATCTTTCTCTAGAATCTTTAGAGCTACACCTTTTTCAGTTTGCGAAAATAGTTGTGGATAGCGCACACAATTTGTTGGATCCCTTATTTCATTCCCGAACTTACGAAACGATTGTTTTTGAAAAGCTGTGTTGAGTTTTTTTGTTAATTGTTAGATTTTTGTGCGCCCTTGTAGGGACTCAAAGTCTAGAAGTAAGCGTGAACTTGCTCTCACTAAATTTTACATGAGCATGCCACCTACAGAGAAGCCATTGAAAATAAAAGTAATCGATACGAATATTTTTATTAGCACTGAGACAGCTAAACTGGTTAAGCGCACATTTAGTGTGCGCTAGAAATTAGATGGGTTGGGTGCTTGAGAATACACACTAAACTGCTCATAAAACTACTCATGACTTCATTTGGTTGACTGACTTAATTTACAGGGTATCGGAGTGCGTTTAAAGTTGGGACTTTGGCTAAGGCGAATTTTGTGCTGCGTTAGACTTCATTTTCTGTGATCTCTCCTGTTTTAACTACTTGCTATTAATAAAGTTAATAACGTGTGAAAATAAATGTGATTTCTTCCGAACGTTTGTATGCGATGTATACCTATGCTTAGTCTATGCGCTTAGGTGTGCGATTGCACAATGCCTTGAAGCTTGTGCCAAAACGCATGTACTTTACTAAGAAAGTTGACAAATGAATCCTTATGACACATACTAGAGTTAACCTTAGCAAAATTCAAGGGACTTGTATGTAAAGTATTCATCTTTCGATGTGCGCTTGCATTAACATTTAAATCAACTGAAAAATGGGCTTGCACCTCTAAGAAAGTGAATATTTTTTTTAATATAGAAGCTATAGTTTTTTAGAAGTCGCCAATTTTTGAGGTAAAGCGCACAGACGTGTGCGATGTACTAACTCGTCTATATAGAGTGTGCGATGGCATATTTTCTTGAAGCTTTGGACAATTCGTATGTTCTTGCATAGTCAGCGATTTATTAAATTCTATGAGCAAAACAAGCAATTTTTTTATGTAGTAAAAATAAGATTTTTTTAAGAAGCATTTAGTCTGCGTTTTCCTATAGCTTTAAGCTATCGACGAAATATTTGAATGAGGTTGAGACCTTAAGAAAACACTTGCAAATTTCCTTATGAACGTGGTATCTATGAGCTGTGGATACTCCTCTATACGAGTTTTGTGACAACCGTTCGCAACAAACTACTTGCAGTTCGATTGGACAAAAACAAATGGTTCACAAAACAGAGCCACACCCTTTGGCAAAGCTTCCGTCAACCCCCTTTAAGTGAAGAAATAACTTTTCCGTATTCAAAGTTCAGCGCACAGTCATACGTCGGCTGAATGCTATCTGGTTCAATGTCCATTTTTCAAAATGTTGGCAAATAGATTTTTAAAGTTCAGATTGAAAATTTTTGTTTATATCAGAAAATTTTTGATTGATATTGATTTTTTTCTGAAAGCCTTGACAATTTTGTTTATAAAACAAGTCGCAGAATTTGTTTTTCTTTTATTTTGAATTAGTTATAAAATAAAATCAACAAGGAAGTCATTTTGAATATTGAACAAAGTTATATGGAATAACAATAAGTTGGTAAAATTGTCGGATATTGAACAGAAAAACTGAATATTGAACAACACAGAAAAAACACAAAAAGAGAGGAAACATGAAGTTAATTATGTTATATAGAACAAAAATGTAGCAATGTTTTCTTTCGGAGCGAATCAAAATCACGTGTAAATAAAAAGGCTTATTTGTTTCTCAATTCAAATCTTTATTTTATGAAAAAGAAAAAAATACATTCTTCTATGCCCATTGGTGGCTGGAGTGCGCTGGAAATATGGGAGGCTCAAAGGGAAGATCCGGATATCGAACCGATTATCGCCTGGAAGGAGCATGAGGGAAATCAGACTGGCAGGAGATATCCAATAGGAGCCCCGAGCTGAAGGCATACTGGGCGCAGTGGGACTCCCTTCATGTACAAGACGGCATTCTAGAAAGAAGATGGGAAAGCCCGGATGGAAAGTCGTTCGTAATGCAGCTTGTTGTACCCAGGTGGAAGTGCTGAGGGAATTAAATGATGGAGTGTCTGGGGGCCACTTGGGAATCAATAAAACGCTCGAAAAAGTGCGAGAACGCTTTTGCTGGATCCATTCAAGGGAGGATGTTGAAAATTGGTACAGGAAATGCGTAACATGTGCGGCCAGCAAAGGCCCGAGAGTGAAAGTCCGAGGCAAGATGCATCAATACAATGTTGGAGCCCCTTTCGAAAGGATAGCAGTTGATATTGCGGGACCGTTTCCTGAAACGAACAAGGGAAATCGTTACATCCTCTTTGTTATGGACTATTTCAGTAAGCGGCCTGAAGCATTTGCTATCCCAAATCAAGGAGCAAACACCGTTATGGAGCAAAACGTCTACAACTGGATAAGCAGATTCGGTGTACCGATGGAACTGCATTCGGACCAAGGACGAAACTTCGAGTCGAAGATTTTCCAAGGAGTGTGCCAGTTACTCGGGATTCACAAGACAAGACCAACACCGCTTCATCCACAATCAGACGGGATGGTGGAGCGCTTCAACAGAACACTGAATGAACACCTCTCTAAGGTTGTTGGGAAGGACCAGAGATACTGGGATAAGCAGAATCCCATGTTTTTATTGGCTTATCGAGGTGCAGTGCATAACACCACAGGACATACTCCATCTGAAATCTTATTTGGTCGAACAGTCCGCCTATCTAGCGAGTTGATGTTTGGATTTCCTTGCGAAGAGTCCAAGAATGAGGAGGAATATGTTACAGACCTCAGGGAAATCATCAGGGACGTGCATCGAGACACTAGGGATAAGTTTAAGATAGCCAGTGACCGCATGAAAACGAGGTACGATACTAAGACAACTACAGGATTCCAGGAAGGAGATCTGGTATGGCTATATAACCATCATCGCAGGAAAGGTTTATAGCCTAAGTTGCAACAAGACTGGGAAGGGCCCTACACAATCGTACAGCGCATCAACGACGTTGTATATCGCATCCAACGAGGAAGAGGCAAGCTGAAAGTTGTTCATGTGGATCGTCTTCATCGTTATAATGGTGAAAATGTTAACGAGTTTGTTCGGGACGAACAAGTTTAAGAGGGGGATATTGTGGCGTGGAAGGTATCGTGTAACCTAAGTGGTGTATTGTGAAACAAGCCCACTCAAGTGTCACTTCCAATTGGAGACTGGAATCTGTCAAATAAATGTACATCACTACTGTAGCTAGTTCTAGAACCATATAGGGCTAGCTAGAAAGTTCTCGTTCAGATGGCGGAGCGGGTATAAAACGACAGCTTTTTAAAGAGGTACACACAGTTGATTTATAACAGTGAGTGGTTAAAGTTCGATATAGTAAACGGTTGTAGCGATAAAATAAGTGAAAAGTAATAGAGTGAATTAAGTGATTGGTTTGAAACGTTGACGAATTTTTTAAGTAATATTGTTCTGGTACTTAATAAGTGAAATATTAGAATAGTCGATAAAAGTGTAATAAAAGTGAATTTTATTAGAAAAGTTTAGCAGAATAGTGTTTTATCTTTTCGAATCGCAGCCTGAATGTAACAATAGTAATTAAAAACTTACGTGTCTTTAGATTCGATCTTTATCACAATGCACAGCGGTAACTATGGAACTTACGTTCTTACCCACCTAAAGATCGGGACTGAATGAGAACTATACGGAATTCAAATGCAACAACGGTGATCTCGTTTGATATTGAACAAAAGGGAATGAAAGTATACAATTGGATATTGAACAAAAACTAAAATTAATTGGATATTGAACAAAATAGAAATGAAGGAAGTACATACGCATATTGAACAAAACATCCAAAATAGTGGATATCGAACAAGAAAGAAATTATAAAATCCTTTTTTTAAAAATGTACCAGAAATTGTTCAATATAATACAAAAAAGATGAAAAGAGGTTTATTGAACAAAAATTACGTGGCAAATCGTTAAAAAAGTCTCCTATTGAACAAAACAGTTCTCTGTAGCTTGAAAACTAAAAGAGATAGAACAAAATGGTTTGCGCCAAACGAAAGAGCATCCCAAAATTATGAAGACTGCATACCTAACTCAATTTCGTAAAAAATGGCCTTTTGAACAAGATAGCATTCAGCCGACGAGCGATAAACTATTTTGCTTTATTCAAGTGTGCGCTTGCTGACTGCTTCAAAGGGATTACCGGAAAATGCGCTCCTACATACCAACACCTGATAAATACCTTTTATTTACTGCGCCAAATGAGCCTGGATGCCTATTCAGTTGCCTAATTAAAAATCCATACAAATGAATCACTTTAGCATCCACTCCAAAACTTTCTTTGCCAAACTCAATTGCGAAAAAAATGCCCAACACTACACCAAATAAATATCTCCGGACAACTTCTGTAATCATGCCAAAGAAAAGATAAAACAAGACTTCCAAAACACTTAATTGGTTACCCATTGATTCGTAAATTTGGCGGCATTGTCCGACCTTCTGATAAAACGTCAAAAGAAACCTCAACGTGGACATCTACCAACTATACCAAGTCATATCTTCAAGAAAACACTCCTGCCGGTGGACATCACATTGAAGTGAGCAATTAAGGATTGAGTACGGGGGTCCATCCCGCACCCCTATATATACAAAGCACTCATGAACATGACCTCTGTGTGTTCGTTTCGCAGCAATGCTTCATCTTCTGGATTGTCGGGGTGTGAAAGTATGTGACTTGCAATTTTAGTTCACTGAACCGAAATAAGTGACTGTTAAGATGGGGATTCCTTCTTGGCGACCATCGACGACGTGATGAGTTAGTGACAAAGCGCTCTGTTGTTGCTTCTGCTGTTGAGGGACTGTGATTTATGGGGCAAAGTACATACTTGTGATTTTTGCTGCTGACATTTAATTAACTGTACGAGTGAGAGAGGAACTTTCGTGATGGGCCTCCAGGGTGTATGTGCCACATTCGATTCCATAGTCATTAGGATTCAAGATGACATTTTTAATTTTGTTCACGTTGATCCTTATTAACTGGATGAGATTGCAGAAAAGTCCAAGCTGGGGGCGAAAAGTTAAAAGCCGAAATGACGATGTGAGTGCTGTCGTTGAGGGCGAAAATTTCATCTCCATCGGGTGTAGCTGGGGAGGGTGAACAAAGGGATGTTGAAGAAACTGGTCAGCTATACGAGTGTGTGTCTCGAGAGTAAACGGCAAATCGAAAAGGACAATTATGTCATCGAAAGAATGTTTAAGGCTAAGCCTTGGGTATTGGTACCAAGTCCACCTCCCACTGCATTCTCCTTTGCGCCGAATTTGTTGCAGTACCAAAAGCGGAGCGGAGAAATTGTGAGAAAAATAGACGGACGTTGATCCCGGTAGAAATGACACTGACGTTCCTAGAACCTTAAGCGAAATTCTAACCTCTTTTCAAGCTGAAAACTTTGGAAAGACAAATGAGTATCCTCATGGCTAATTTGCGACACATCCCTTTTTAAAATGCAGGTAGTCTACAGTGGCGGAAGATTTAGAGAAACTGCTTTTCAGAAACTTTTTGGTAGAATCGATGATATATTAAGGAGCCACGAAGGTTCCAAAGTGGAAGCGTGCCTCAGTCTATTCCGTCCGAAGCTTCACTCTCGGTACAAGTCGAACAAAATTCTTTGATTAACTATCACTCGGCATAGCAATAGTTTATTGGTCTTAGAAAGCATCCATATATACTGATTTATCGATTTTTTTGCAATGTTCCCTGTTTGAGTAACAAGCGGACTTGGCCACCTGTCTCTACCTGAGGCTTTTTTTTTTACCGTATGTCTTCTTTACAATTCAATAACCACAACCTACTTAAGACTGTTCACGTATACTCTCAATTGTGATCAACAGGAAATTAAACTGAACAAACATTTAGCCGAATTCAATTCACTTAAAAAACAACCCCCCAATCGATATACCAAATCAATTCGAAGGGACCCGCACTCACATAACTAATAAGACCCACTCCCCCGACCAAAACCATATTGAGTTCATATACAGAAAGAAAACTGCAACCTCCTTCTAAATGAGCACTTATTCTTCTCAAGCCTGGACATGCTTAAGGACGCGCCACTTACCGAAACCATTCACGTTCGCACTTCCGTTGATATTTTGCCGATAAACCCTGATCCACTATCGTCGCACTTATATGACCAACGCCCGCCGCAGAATTATTCGGAGAATTACCTCCCCCGGAGGTCAGGTGAAAGAGGATAACATCCACGCGCAAAAGAACTAGAAGCTGATTTAAGCGGAAACTTTTCCTTTACATTCGGTATATTACGCACAAAGAGATTATACCCATATGATACTGACCCGGACCCCACCTGCGTTTAAGTGATTCCATGTCCCACCTCACATTGTTCGGCCGCAGCGAACCCTCTCCTCGAAGACCGTATTCTGTGTGTACATTTCTGATGTTTGGCTCCTTATCAGATTCAATTGAGTCGACGTGAGATGCGAATGGAATTTCTAACCCGCCTGGGTCGGTCGTATATAAAGTGAAGTGTTTTCTTAGAATGAAATGTGACACAAAATAAAAGGATATTTAATTGCCCTGGAAGTTGGCCCTCCCCTCGAACCGGAGGCAAATGGACAACATCTCATTAAGAACGTATCTCATCAATGATGCGGAGAGATATGTGTCCTTTGACAGGTTTTTGTTGTGAAAACAAACACACACGCCAGGCGAAGAAAAAAGACATTCATCAGGACGAATGTCCTATTCGAAGAAAGCAATTAAGGACATGAAAGGAAGCTTAGACGACCATCGACTACGGAATATCCAAACGCGGCTCCTTAATGTGTTGCGGTTAATGCGATGTCCATGCGAAGATGATAATGATAATGATGTGGGTGGTTGAAAATGGTGCTGTGTATCCTCCGTGACCTGGTTGCTGGATTTCACTTCCTCCTGCTCGCCTGTAATGAGTCCTGAATTCAAGTAAATTATTGGCCATTTCGCATGGCGAAGGATTAATTAAGGCTGAAGCGTGAGAAACAACTTGTGCATTTTAATGGTCCGCATTTTGGGACTGCGAGTAATGGCAGATCCTTGGAATTATTGTCATTCGATGTGGGGGCCAGGAGTAATCCCTCATTGAGCACCCCCAAACGCACATCGTCCCACAGCCTGCTCGGACATCTGTCAGATTGATGAACGTGCAATAATGCTGACCAGCTTGGGGTGCGTGTCGATAAAAAACTCACAAAACCAATAAAACGTGTAATCACATGTCACAGGCACATATGGGGGAGCGTGCTAATCCCGGACGGATTCATCATTTGACAATCACTTAATTGTCGATCAATCAGGCTTAGAAATCATTTGTAGCCGCTTTGTATGACATCACTTCTACTCGTATCGTGGAAGGGGAGTGAGTGTTGTGTTTGCTTTGTTGGTTTATTGTTCTCGTTTTTTTTTGTGTGTTGGGATAATAAAAAAGTCTCGGGGTGGGTATAGCCCTTGGTATCAAAGTTCATGTGGCGGGATTAGCTTTCGATAAATTGTCAGACAGATAAGTGACACAAACAGGTACTAACTGTATTGTATTGGGTGGGTGACTTCATTTATTGACATACGGTGGCGATGACAAACAGTGCAAGTGTTCGGTTTGTTGACTTTTAAGAGAGTGTCGAAAAATGTACTGACGAAGTGACGTGGAGAGATATGGTCTAGCATGATACAAAAAGAAGTGCAGCCCAATTACTTTCACACTAGTTTGCTTTTAATGCCGTAGAAAACAAATGTCTTTGATAGAACATTAGGTTTTAGTGCTCTTCACTATTTGACACATTCAAAAGGGTTTCAAGGTAGTTACGATTTTGTTTCCGATGGGGGCTTGCTCTAAATCTTACGAGGAATTCCTTAAGCAAGAAACTATATTGTGTTTTCAAGTAATTGAGAACTTTAGCTATATAAATTCAAATAAACTAAATGGTGGCCCATCTAGTGGCTTCTTTTGAAATCATAGGTTCTGTGGCGACCCGCGAGCTGCCAGCTCTGAGCTGTTTACATTCTCGCGCTCTCGCGATCTTATCTAGATCTTGCACATGCACATTCGAGGTCGCAGTGAGTCGACAGTAAGTGGTGAAAGTATGAGGTTCTCTGAACTAATAAAGAGTGTTTAGAAAAATACAAAACTGGTGTTATCATTTTCTATTGACAGTTTAGACTATTACAGGTTATATTGACACTGACAGCTGTTTCCCACTCGAAATCTTGACAGAAATTCAGTATCATACCTCCGCGGAACAAAATGAGTCGCTTTACGCTTGAACAACGTTGGGAAATATTGAATACCATTTTTGTAATGCCTGACAAAACGTTACAATAACTTTCAAACTGTTCAGGACCTTAACTACATCGGCTCTGATATAAACTCCAAAATTTTCAGAAAAGTACGCATCAGTCGTGTGAGGTTGCTATAGGACGTGTAGAGCGGCACTACTACCTTCAAAAGTCTTAAAATTAGCGTTCGCATTTTAAAAAGTTATCTGCTGGCTGATATATGAGAGGCATGTGAAACCTTTGATCAACCTGGTAAAACTGCCATAAAAAATCACAAAACTAAACTTCGACATTCTCGATATTCACACAATCAATGACTACAATTAGCGTGGAGTAGACCAAAAGTGAAAACAGTGTCAGAGAGGTGGGTAGAAAAAATACCCATATTTTCACATTCAGCACTTTAGCTCAAAAGTCGTGAGAGTCGTGTGGGAGAAAAAAAAAACCGTCTATCATGAGGAAAAAATAGGAAGCAAACAAAAATTCTACCTCAGTGTGATTCGGAAATTTCGTCAAAATAAAGAAAATTTTACGCCCAAATTCTCAAATTTAACTAGTTTTTGAGAAATAGCTTGACAAATTATTTGTAAATAATATTAAAATGAGTCACTCGTAAAAAATTACTAAACAAAGAAATTTCTTCTATGACTGTACCGTGTTTTTTGAAGATCCATCAATATTTAACGATTTAAAGTTTCTAAAATAAATTGTTAATCAAATATGGGTAAAAAAGTTGTATAGGGTTCTTGGTAAAAGGCCGGGGATGTCCAGTTAAAAAAAAAACCAAATTCAGCCCGAGAAAGAAACCATTTAAAGTTACATGTAAAACACTAGTGCGTATTTTAGACGTTGTCACTTCTTGTTGATAAATTTATCTCGATTTAATATGATTTGTGCGGCAAATGTGGCCCACTTGGGTAATATGGCCTACCACTGCAATTCCCAAATCCAAAGCGAAAACCGGTATAGACATAGGGGCATATTCATAGATCTTTGATAAGCTATTTCTATGTTATAACTAAGCTAAACCGGAGTTTATGTAATTCATAGACAATTTAAACCCATGTCTAAACGAAAAACTCGAGTCTAACATTAAACACGACAGAACGTATGTTTAAGTTGTTTTTAACTCCATTAAACGTCAAAACCAATTGAACGAAAAGAAAATTTATGAATTTCACAAATAATGATGTGATATCTGGTTCCATTATAACAACTATACATTTCCAGTTGTTCTTTGTGTTACTCTGATTTGGCTTACATTTTTCCGTGCTGAGTTCTTCATCCGATGCCACTGGTCTTTTAGCTTCAGGATTCTGTTCTATCCAGCAGCTTTCATATTTATTTGAATATCTAACCCTGCGGCTTTTTTTTTTGATGAAATCATATATTCAAATATTTTTTTTTTCTGCTTTCTACCAGTTTTGTTCTCTTGCTCTTTTTATAATTTCTTTGTCACAAAGTATTTATGTAATAGATTTGTAGTAGAATACACGTTAGACTCGGGTCTAATTAAACAGAGCTGCCAAATTCTTTATGAATAGCAGTTGTGTTTTTCCTGTGGGTTAACTTTAGACTCGAGTTTAGTTAGACCCAGGTTTATATTATAACTATGAATATGCCCCATAGTTTTTTGGGGTGACTGTGGAGCGACGGGTGTGAAGTTATACCGGACATTTTGTTTTCTTTACTTTCGTTGTAATTTTTTTGTAAGTTTCACTAAATGTTTTAACATAACATTTTGTGTTAAATTGGTATGTTTTTCTCTCAAATTAAATAGTGTTGAATATTTTTATGATGTAAAAATTAAATAATTAAATAAAAAACACGACTGGGTCGCACGAAACTTTCTCGTTTAGTGCGAGTCTGACTGACTTTCAGAGTCTTCATCAAATTGGAAATAGAGGACATTATATTTTTGAAAACATCCATTTGACTCTAAGTTTGCATTTTGGTCAAAATCCTTATATCCGTTTTCCGGTAAACTTAAAAATACTAAATTTAAAAAAAATATTTTTTTCAAAAATCCATTGTACGAAATTTGTTACAATCGTATAGAGTGGGACCGTTTTCGAGATATGTCAAAATTTCAAAAGTACCGTTGTTCGAATTTTTAGTCAAAAACTAGGTGTGCAGTCATGGTAACCCCACCTACTTAAGCTTAAATATCAATTTTGGTGGAAATCGTTAGAGCCGTTTTCGATCAAATCAAACTTGTACGAAAATGTTGTATGGGAAGTACCATTAATATTGTGGTTACCTTGCAAAAAAAAAACTTCTCCCGAACTGTAAGCCCAAAAACTCCAAATCCGAAGTTTGAACGTAATCCGTTAAGCCGTTTAGGCTGTAGGCCTGTGGAAGGACGGACAGACGGACAGACCGGACAGAATTTTGCGACCCAATTTTTTGAGTTCCTCTGTCATCGTAGTATTAGAATTGATTAATATCTCGAGCTCGAAATTTTGTACGAAAACAATATCTTTCACTTACTACGTAATTGAGAAAGTTAAAAAAAGTTTATTAAGTGTGTTGAAAATTAAAGTGATTAAAAAAAATCGCATTGTTATGGCCCACCCCATGCGTTGGTGATATGACCAAGTGGCCATATTTGACACGTTTTCTTTTTTTTTTTGATGGCTAAAATGTATAAACAAAGTCCACAACCACGGACGTCTTGGCAGAAGGAGGACATGATGGAAGCCATATTGGCTGTTTAAAAAAATAATGAATGAATTAGACTCAAATTTATGGTTTTATTTTTTAAAAAAAATTGTTAAGGGTGGGCCATACTTGCCGCACTTACTCTATGTGTTCCAGTCTTCCAGTTGAGATGGCGGAGTTAAAGTGAAACGTGAACAAAGCTCCATCTGTAGCTATAACTTTTGTAAGCTTCTACATTACGCCTCGTATTGAAGATTTCACTCAAACACAGCTGCTCGAGAACTCAATTTGCAGTCAGTATCAGTAGTGGTTTCCACTATTTTATTTCCAAGAAGCTTTGTTTGGGTAGGAGATTAAAAGAGTAAGCTCAAAATTGTTTTATTATGCTTTATTACAGTCTATCTATCAAAGGCAAATTTGTATTAACTTCCAAGGACAGTCAATCCTGCTAAATTACTCTATTCCAAAACTGACTCCTGGGGTGGGATTCTGTAAATAACGAAACGAAAACCACTTTCGCGTTTCAAAAAACGAAATAAATCACGCGAAAGTGAAAATCCGCTTCATGTAACTCCTAACGTTTTTTTTGTTCACATTCGTCTAAGTTTGAGAAACTGTGTGACAGCAAAATTATAGTTTGGCAGTCTCAGAGTAGCTTTATTTTCGTTAAGTTTTTTTGACGTTGAGAAAAGCTTTAAAATAGGAGGCACGTATGCATTTCGTGTACCTTTGTTTGATTAACATAAAACGTTGAACAAGACTGAAAGAAAAAAATAACTTTTCAACCGAGAACCAAATTTAATTAAACCAAACTTTTGCCAGGTAGAGGAGAGGATTCGAACAATCCAGCAGATTTCTTCTAATTTTTCTTAATTTTACGTGCTCATTTTCCACTTCATATTCGTCGCTTTCGCTGGTCAACAAAAAATAGTTTGTTAGCATCTCTAGTGAAATATTCAGCACAATCTTAAAATTTAAAACCACCAAACTCAAAGAGAATAAATAGGAAAATGATAAACGTCAACAAAATAGCTGTCGTTTGTTTTCTTTCGTGGAGACGATAAAATCTGTTCGTTTCTAAGGTTACATGAAGCAAGAAAAGCGAAAACGTCAAAGAAAATGTGTTCGTTCGTTTTTTTCGCGCCCACGAGAATTTCTTTCGTTTTTGATGTTACATGAAGCAAACTGTTCGTGTGCACGAAAACTTTTGAACGTTTTCGCCTTACAGAATACCGGCCCTGTATTGTTGAAGCTGAGTTGAATAGCGTTTCTTCTTTGTTTCGTGTTAACGTTGTGTTTCAACTGAGTGTTTTGTTTAGCTACTTAAATTCAAAGACAAGTTAAATGTCCCAACGCCACTCAACACTGCTTTTTAACTTTCTATGCAAATTTCAGCTTCGCATGCTCCTATTGAATTTTCCGACAGTTATATTGAAATTGAAATATTGGAAATACTGAAACCAAATTTCCACAAATTCTTGAAGGAAATATAAATACTCGGAAAAAAAGAACTTAACCTCGTTCCCAATTTTCACCATTATATGCCAACGAGTAAGGGGACATTTCCCCACCAGTGGGAACGACTTTATTATAGGAACAATCTTAATCACATGTCCCATGTATAAGTGTATCGCAAAATCCGATTACATCTCCTGGCAGTGTATCTACTAACCAGGTCTCAACTTTTCCTCGACTATCATGGTTTCATGAAGCGAACCCACATAAATAATTAACTTAGCTCGGCTCCACAGCAAGCCCCCACCCACATCATAATTCACTACTACACACATGCAACTAAGTCCTCCTCGCACAGATAAGATGTTTTAATATTTATGACAACGTACAAGTGATTTACGAGCCCGGCAATCTGGACAAAAATAATTCCAATCCATTCCGGCACAGACGGGAGTAGGGCGACTGCCATCGCATATGCCTTGCCATTGCTTGCCATCACGGGGTGGCCAGTGTATAGGTAAGCTCAAGTGACCAGAAATTACTTTATTATCTTTGCAACTATTTTTCACCCAGAAATGTTAAAAGTTCAATCACACAATAAGCAGTCTCCCCTCATCCCGAACAGCCAGGCGGGTGACATCAGATTCGGAGTCGGCAGCTGCCCAGTCCGCTATGCGTTCCCAGCGCACACCATAGTCGGAATCAATAATGACAAGTTCAATAAAGATTTATGATCCTCGCCGGGAATCCGCTAGGGACACGAGCACATATAGTAATTCGCAGTCACTGTCGTCCTTATCGCTGCAAGTAGCTTATACTCTCACTCTCGGTAGCCGCATATGCATGGAGTGGTTCACTTACCTCGGCCGTAAGTCATGTTTATGACTGCTGTGTTGGACGGTGGGGGTTGCTGGGGTTCCGTTAAATAATAAATGCCTAACTAGTACAGATTTTCGTAGCTAGCACACTTCACTCACGTATGTCAATTGATCAAATTATATCAGTGTTGTTATAGACGCATGTGACCGGATTAGGTGTGGCGTTGTGTCATCAACGAATAGCTTTATTTTCTAGGCCAACTGGGCAGGTTTAGATGAAAATGGGGCTACCCGGCTACCGACTTTAAATTGACTCAAGCTGACCCTTTAATCGTCCACAAAAAAGGACCGCACACAGTTCCCATTGTTAACCACCTGCTAATATCCTTCAATATGTGGGAATTGACATCGTCACCCCCATGAACTTCCGAGACAGAACAACAAACCGAAAGAACAGAGCACACATTGTTCTGTAAACCGCTCCAAGGGTAGCGGACTTAAAAACGAACCTGCTACCCCGAGCAGAGGGTTTTTCTCCCCCATTGGGAGCAGGAAACTCTGCATGATTGTTTAATACAGCAGAAGGACAAGCAACCGGCCTAGACAAACACATCCCGCTGCCACCCCTTTTGTTAGTCTGGAGCCCATCGGATAACAATGGGAACCCCACAAACGGTTAAAAAAAGACGGCAGCTATTGCTCAGAAAAAAGTGCCTCGGTTAACCGTTAAGTGTTTTTGTTTTCGGATGAACATGGGGGGGGGGAGTAGTGTGTGATCTGGTAAAAAGGATATGATAGCCCATTCTGACGGAAGACGTTCGGATACGTGCAAATGTCAGATGCGAATTGAAGCCAATGCCACACCCTATACATATACGAGTATATGTCAGGGGATGGAGCTGCGGCATTCCCATGGCACCCCCCGGCGACATCAGTGTTATCCTCGTACCGTTTAACTGGCAGCAAATCTTCCTCGAGCAATAAAAATAAATGTCGCACATTTAAAAGTTTGCTCAGGGTTTCTTTTTATTATTACTATGTGACTTTTGAGTGGATAGGGGAGTTGATGTCCTTGATGCGAACACAAAGCCCGTTTGGTGTAGTCTTAATTGTTTATTGCTTGTAAGAGGCTTATATGGATCGAATGGGAATTTGATTCTCTGATGTGAAGGAGGGTTGCTTGGCAGTGGCAGTTTGCGGATGGCGTGATGTGTGTGATTACAGTGACATGTGACGATAATGCTTGAAGTAGGATTGGGGGACGTTTTTTTTGTACATGGCGGCGGTGGAGTAGGGTTTGTGTCACATTGAAGAAAGTAGAGAAAATAAAATTCAGACACCTTTACGAGTTGTTCAAGTAATGGTGTGCGTTGAAATTTTGGTCGGTCCGGTTTGCGTTGGCCGGGCTTAGGAGGAGGACATTCGATTACAAACAACAAAGATCAATACAAAGGTTATCGTTTTGAAGAGTACTTTTATCAATACATTGCGATCATTTGGAGCTAGGCTAGGTTAGGTTAGATTAGGTAAATGCGATGAGGTAGAAGAATATCACGCCTAGGTCCTCGTGGACCCGTTGTTACCTATGCCCTTTTGTGGTGGTTTGGTATTGTATCGGTTGTCTTTATATCCTTCCTAGTTGGGGTTACCTATCACTGCCCAGCCATTTCGATGTCAAACTTCGACATATGCCGACATCATTATGACGTAAACAAATTTAATAAATTTGTTACTGCATGGTATAACCTGTCAAGCGTTTGATACTCGGGCTGTCGCTGCGCACTCTCACGAAAGACACACCAGTGATCACCGAATGGCTGAATTTTTGTGCCATCAGCAGGTCAAAATTTGCCACGTAAAATGGCACGTGTAATCGTAGCATAAGTCATGCAAGTAATAGCTTTTAAGTTTTCTGCCCCTCAAGTGACAGATTCTCGGAGAGTGACAAAGGAAGTGAGGTATCCGCAGCCTTTAAAAATGTCGTCATGTTTGCGACATTTTTTCATTGTGTGGTTTCTTATAGGAAGTTATCACCCTACTTAGATATTTGGACATAGCTCTTGATAGTGCGAATCGCACCTTACTTTTGTCTAATTTTGACGGGGAGACCGAACTTTTGAGGTGAACCGTTTTGGCTGAAGACGGAAATAAATTTATAAGTCGTTTGATAGTCTGAGAAGCGGCTTTTTATATCCTCACCACTGAGTGTCACTTTACTGTAAAACATATGATTTTTCATCTCAATCTCTATCTGTTGTAGCCTTATTGCCTTGGCAGTCTTATTCTATACATTTTAATACTAGGTACTTCGAAGACTATTCCTCAAAGATCAGCTTTGTATGTCCTCGTATGCTCTCTGGGGGAAACAAATAGTCTTACCTCCTTCTATGTGCTAACGAGTCTTACTATTCTTCTTGTACCTATTCAGGTTGCCGTCACTCTTTGGCATGCCTGTGGATTTGTAAAGACGGTCGAGTGTTAACTATAGAATTTCAGTTGCGGCACCTCTGATGGCTAATTGGCATCGATGGTATTGATGGTCTTCAGCTGCATATAGGTCATAGGCTGCGGGTCCATATTTTGGTGTTTCCGATATTCTAAGGCGTTGGCCACGTATAAGCTCTGAGCAATTAGTGATTTTGCTATAGGCAGCAGCATTGCCAGACTGTCAAAATATTTATCCCCTGGTTGGATATTTTTCCCTAAAAAAAGCCTAAACTTTTTGTTAGTATTTCTTTAACATGTTTTATGTAGTATGAATTTTGAATTTAAACCGGAAACATGTAAATGCTGTATTGCGAATATTTTTAAAATTTTGCTTTGTAAATAAAAATAGAGATATTTAAAAAATGTTTACTGTCAAATATAGTTTTTGATAAATACCTACAAATTATATTCATAACTAGCGAACTCACTGCAGCGCCATCTGACGGGCTGATTTGTGAATCTAAACCATCCGGGGCGCCACCCAAACGCATACAAACAAATTCATTCAAATCCGTCCAGACGTTTAGAAGGAGTTCAGTGACATACACACGTACAGTAGAATTATAATATGTATGGAGATATTAAGATATGAAAATACAAATAAAATATTTAAAAAAAATAAACAGATTTCGCCCAAACAATTTCTCCCCCAAGATTTCGCCCCAGATTTCCCCCCAAAAAAGACCTTACATCTGGGAGAAAACACCCAAACTGGCAACCCTGCGAGATGGAGCGAAGTCGCTCAATTGCTCAGTCGCTTAGTATTCGAAACATTTATATTTTTGCAAAGTTGATTGTGACTGGTGACTGCCATGCTACATTATGAATTTTTGGCTACAGTGATGCGGTATCACAATGGACCTAATTAATTTGGTCTACGTGTGTCTTTCTAAACAGCCATCTCACCTAACCTAACCTTGGCTACAAAAAAGTTCCATTATCTACCCGTGTCCAGATGTAAGCTAGTAGATTTTGTCTCCTTTGGTTGGTTTAAGTGGTTGTATTCCCCGTTACCTTTCGAGGGAAAAACACAAATAATGCGTTGAGCGCAGTTTTAAGACCACAACTAACGGAATCTGAAGATAAGGGTTGAGAAAGATGTTGATTGACCTCAAAACCAGCAAGCGGAGTTGAGAAATTTTATGATCTTGTTGAAATAGATACTTTGAAGGGCCGAAAGGTCATTATAAAAGGGATGACCTAGTGCACTACGTATACTAAAATCACTGAAAATCATTTGAGGGCTCATGTATTTTGTCGGGAAGCTCGTATAGAAACTGTCTTAGCTTCGTCATTTTCTCTCTATAACAGACTAAGCACATCCCATCATCAGACGAACTAAGACTTGACACGGATTGTCACAAGGTTCCTTCACGTGTCCCAAGTCGTAACCCATATAATCCTTGTCTTTTACAACAACGTCATACCCAAGTGGACGTTGCTACGGTCAGAAATAGTCTTGCCAAAAAGCAAAGTGATAATGCTCCCTGATGCGCCTCAAAAAAATCCATTTAAGCGTTGCTTCCCAATTCACATCAACTGCCACCAAGGCCCTCTAAAAAAATAGATTCCTCCCTATTTTATGTTTAGAAATTCCGCATGGAATAACCAGGATAACATACCTCCCACCACCCCCCGGGCTTTCATTGTAAGCCAATTTAAAATCATTTGAGTCCTTAACCCCAACAGCATATACGTGCTCCTTTCACGGTTTACTTATGGTATTATCCGGCTGACAAAAAGCACAACGGATCCTGTATGCGAATGACTTAGATGACTTCCTTCCGAACGCCATCATATCATACTTCAAGAACTGCGGCGCGCATATATGGGTGCCTCAGTGTGTGCGTGTAACGCCTAGTTCTTGTGGCAAACAGTATCTTAGTGGAGCGTCAGCTATGCTAAGCATTCATCATGGCTGAGAGATTTAATGGCCTCCGGCGGTGAATATATGCGAACCGTAAAGTGCGTGCGGTTTTGTGATTTTCGGGAGGAAATTGACTAAGACGTCTGATCCTTCGTATAGGACTGCAAGTATATGCGGGCACTTGGAGGCTGGGAATGGTGATTATTTTCGTGGTAAAGCAGCTGGGTTTGGTTTTGTTTAATGCATGCGAACAGGATGCTAAATTAGGTTTTGAACGCACTGCCAGGTGAAGTATGGATAATTTGTGAGTCGGTATACTGCGTTTAAGGATGCATGTGTTGGTATTCAAATTTAAGCACTTGTCTTGAAAATGTTGGTAATGTTCCTTCGAAGCAAAATGAAGAGCAGCAATAAGTTTAAGGAAATGTGCCCATAGTTTAGAATGTCAAACAAGAGCGCTGATGTTTATGGGTTGTATGGTAGATGATGGTAGATGGTAGCTATAATAGAAGACTGTACAGCTGGCAGATGGAAGGCAATAAGAAAATCATCCTTTTCATCATGTTTGCCTTGGTTTTGCGAAAACACCCAACGGCAACTACCTTAACGACTTGACAAATGTCTCTCAGGAAAGCGCCCCCCGTTTTCCTGTAATCACCGACAGTAGCCGTGTTTTATTATCAGCCATGATCTATATAGATCATCGATTTACATGCACTTACAACAACAGCATATGATCCTGCTTCTCATCGAGATCATGAACCATGATCTGAAAATTATTTCTACTATTGCTCGCAGCGCTGTTTGGCGCTGTTTGTTTCTTTCTTCAATGTTGGTGTGCCTGTAAAAGATAGCCACACAGTCACGTTGCCAGACTAAAAAATACAATACTCTTCATAGCACAAAAAATCAATAAACATTTTTTTACATCCAATAAATTTCGCGCCCTTGGAGATTTTGCTTTTTAATTCTGTAAAGGTATGACAAGCCCAGCGAAATATTCCATAATTTTTTAAGTAAATGTTTAACAAAAAATGTTTATGAAATGTGTCGCTGTCGCAGTTCGTAAATAATTATTGTTTCACAAGTTTTCCGGCAGAAAGGTGATAGCTGTTTTTTGTTTTTACATAAAGTACAAATCAGGTACAAATGTCAAGAAAATCTCTTAATGTCTAATGAAAAATGTAAACTAGCAGGCTGCATAAATTTAAACTATTTTCGCCGAGTTTTTTTGGACAATACAGCTTTAAATTTACGTGAAGTTCCGATTTTATTTAAACAATCAAACGTATTTTGTGTGTGTGCAGAGAGAAAATTATGGTATTATTATGAAAAGTATAATGCTTTGTCTAAGAATTATTCCAATCTAAGCGGACCAGATGTGTAAACTGCGGTTTTCATTATATTTCGAACTGATTGTAAACACTTTAAATAAGTTCTTAAAAAACTCTCACCTTCGAAAATTAAAAATGATTAATTTGACTGATATGGCAACACCCCCGACAAGCAACTGAAATGTCGTTGTACAGAATGTTTGCAATATGGCTGGTAGCATGGTCGTCTTTTGAAAGCAACTGTTGCCACAACTCGTCTATGATCCGTATTGTTTTATTTTCGTGATCTGATTCGGATCAGATCACGCTGATAATAAAACACGGCTAGTATGTAATGCGCCCCACACACTCTCGCCCAATTTACTCCCAGCTCCGATAATCACCATGTTATTGCAATGCAATAGCGGAGTGGAAATCTCCACCTCCGCCATCTCGTCTGGACATTGAGGACACAAAAGGGATCAATTAAACGACCGCCATTCGTTATACTTGGATGCGCTAATAAATATTATGAGGAACGAACGAAAAAAAAAAATACAAAAACAATGCAAACAGCAACAACAACACCGAGACAAATAATTGCTTTTATTTTATGGCGTGCTACGAGATTAATGACTGCAAGAGCTCTCTCGCCCTGCGCCCCCAGCTCTCTGTCTATATGTACTCACCATCACCAGCGTGGACAACTTTCAATGGCTCGCCATATAGTATACCCAGCGTAAGTAAGCTTCTTAGTACCTATAGTAAGGCGGACCAGAATAAGGATTCGTTTCTTTTGTTTTATTGTTATTTCCGTTCACTGCGTGGTCCTTTGTCAAATGGTATACCGGAATTTTGTCTCATTGGTTCTAGTTCACTGCCGGTTCGGTTTCGGTTTCGGTGTGTATAGTGGACCGCATACAGCATATCCTGCCGGATTACAATAACTCAGTGAATGCTCCTGGGTTACGACCCAAGTTCTAATTAATGTTTTCCCATTTGACAAATTCGCTCTCGCTTTTTGGCAGGGGGTGGTAACTGGTAAGTATTTCGTGTTACACACGCGATTTTTATACGCGCTCTCATTTGGTGCTGCTGCTCCTGCTTCAGGAACGAGGATAATTTTACGGGGGGCCAACGGTTAAGCAACTTTCTCAATATAAGAAGAGTCCTTTCGTATCTCCCAATACCCAACTGCTTGCTGGCTAGTCTTTGACGAGGTGTTCCCATAAATACGAGTACAATGGGCTACACGACGAGTAACGACTCTGGCGAGAGAGAGCTCTAAAGATTTATTTCTTTTCACAAATTGAAGTTTGCGTGAGCACAAGGAGCTCGCTGAGTTTCTGTGTATGGCTGGGTGGGGGGTGGACACATTAGACAATGGAGAGGGCGTTCGTTAAGACATAAAATAACATTGCTTGACATTTATGGCTCTGAGCTTGGGATGGAGATGGAGGATGAACAGAAATTAGCTGAAATGTCTCATGAATGCCAGGAAATGGGGACGTCCACACCTACTTAATTACCTCGGAGAGCGTTAATGTTGATGGGAAAAATGCGAAAGAAGGTACTTTCGATGACAGCGTGCAGAGGATGTATTGTTTTGTGTAAAGGTTCAGGCAGGAGGGCAGCGCTTTGTAATCCTTGTGTATATTTAAGCGTAGAGGGTTTTAAGTTCAAAATCACAATTTTGTATCATCTGCGAGCGGTAACGTGAATGAATATATTGTAATAGACCAAAGCTTATATTTTAAAAATAGAAATTGTAAGGCGCTATTTAGCTATTTAACCGCGATCAACGGTAAAGAATTTATTATACTTTTCACACTAAGCCCAAGACCGTGTTTTCCTCGAAAACTCGTCGATGCATTCACACCGACCACCAAAGTTTTCGTTTGACGTTTCAATCAGATGTGAGACACTAGTCGTTAAACTTCGGTGCAAACTTTTGTGGTTACAAATTTCGATCGCATCAATTAACAAACAAAATCAATTTAATGAATTTCAAAAAAATATTAACCCATCATTTAACTGTGGAAAATGATTTTGATTTGTCAATTGTGACATTTGTTCGGTCAGCCATTTTGCTGAATTTGCTGGATATTGCAAAAGTTGTTTTTGTTCCAATAACCCAACGATTGGAAGTCGTTTTCGTGGTGTTTTCGTGGAAAACGAGTGCAGACGACTCGTTTTTAAAACTGAAATACGTATGAGAAAACTTCTGTTTTCGATGAATTTTTCGTGTGTTTTGGCGAAAACCGGTTTTGGGCTTGGTGTGAAAAGCCTATAAATCTGAGTTAAATAGATTACAAAGAAAAAAAATCTCATCTAGAGTCCTAACCATGTATTTTCTAGCACTTTTGAAGCTTGCTTCAATCAGAAATCATTTCAAAACAAACTCTTTGCCGCTTTTTTGGCAACCTATTGACAGCTGCAATCAGATAAAGACTTCGCTTCACACGAAAAAAAAAAAGTTTTCTAAACTGGAAGTAGAAGTTTCTCAAAACCTGAACGAGTACAATTGTTTCTTATTCTTAACATTTTTATTTCATGTGTCAAGAACGGAAAAAGAGATTACTAAAATTAGAAAGTTTGTTTTTATTTAAGAAAACAAATATTTAATAAGGTGTTTTGCCTCTAGTCTTCCAATGACCCGGCGAACTTCGGTACACCCAAATTCGTTAATGTTGCTTTATTTAATTCAATTTAAGTTCTTTATTCAAAAAGTTAAACTAAAGTAACGTTATAACAACGTCGATATTGACGACATTATACGCTTTTTCATTGAACGGGCTGGCTCGCGACAATGTCAGTGTCAAATGAAAAGAAGAAAAAACCAAGTGACAGCTAAAAAACTTGTAGGAAAACGAAACAGATGTTTTTGAAAGCACATGAGCAAGCCACATACAATTCACAATGCGAATTCATAAAATTCAAAACGCACGGGAAATTATGGCGCTTAAATACAAATGTCAAATAGTAGGGGGAAAGCGGGAGACTTGAACATATGGGAGACTTGAGCCACTCTCAATAATTTGCTCAAATTCCATTGAAATCCAACAAGTGTAAGTGTATGCGATGCAGACAGTGACGAGCTAATTGCACACAAAAAGAATTCTAAATCATTAGCTGTCTCTGGTTGGTGGAAGAGAAAAAGTGTTTTGCAGTGCCAAAAGTAAAAAAAAAAATTTATTCTTTTTTCTCTATAAAATTGATCTGTAAAGCGTTAAATAAATCAATTTGATATTACCTAACAATATTGATATTCTACATTGTAAATATTAGTACGATACCATTCTAGTTTGTATATAACAAAAATTATGAATATAAATTTGTTAAAAAATGCGAACGGGAGACTTGAGACAGTTTCTAAAGGGAGAGTTGATCAGTAGCTCAAATCTCCATTTGCTCTGATGAAATGTTATGTAAGTGTTTTAAAGCCTTGTATTTAATTTTAATAATAAAAAAAAATAGTTTAATTAAAAAACTCAAAGAAATAAACCTTGTAATAGGTTATTTAAGATATTGATTTGTTTTCGTTATGTTTCTGAAGTTTAGTTTTTGTTTACCTTTTTTTACTTTGTATATGCTAAGAAACTGAAGTACCTAAACCACTAAAACAATAAAAATAAATTATAATCACATTGGAAGTGGATAAATTATTCGTTTTATTGTTTTTCTCGTAGGATTTGAGTATGTTCAACTCTCCCCGAAGGGGTGTTCAAGTCTCCCGGTGGTGCGGGAGACTTGAGCCGAAAATCTGTTTTCAAACATTTGGCATTTGCCAAAAATTTCTTGCGTTTATTATAAGTTTAAGAGACCGTTCTTAAAATAGATAAATGTAGCAATAAAAAAATCCATTTAACAGGCGGCTGTGATTGATAAACAAATTTTTATTAACGATCTAACAAAAAGTGGCTCAAGTCTCCCGCTTTCCCCCTACGGAATTACGGAATAAGCAGAATCCGTGATCACGTGTGTTCATTTACTTTCATATTTAAAGAATTTTTAATAACTTTTACGAATTCTTACGAATTTTAACTCAATGCCGTTCCCTAAGTCGAAAAATTCTTAAAAGAAAGCGTCGTAGATATTAACCCACCGCTGAGAATCTTACTCAACAAATTTCTTGGTGTAAGAATTAGAAAAGCTGTCAGTCGCCTGACAATTAACACATGATTTGAAATCTTGACAGATAAACGTATGAGAGAATTTTCAAGAATTGGGGTCCTGGTCATATGTCGTCCATTAAGACTGCGACGTGAAGAGTTTGACGTTTTCTTTGGCCGCATACGACTTTGAAGAACCGAAATCAATGGGGACGTTCGGATACCTAGTTTATGTAAAACGTCAACTAGATTGGTCGGGACTATGAATCCGAATCTTTGTTTGACTTTGCCCTTTTTTATTTGGAAAAGGCCCTTCAAAAATCTTAAAAAAAATTGTTATTTTCAAATAAGTACATTTAAAAGGTAACATGGTTGCCTATATCACAACACTATTATAGTCTTATGGGAACTATTGGTTGGTAAATATCGTGCGGAAATTCTAAATTACCAGAGTGGCCTTAGAAATTACACCTCAAAATTCTGCAACGGCCACTCTGTTTATTTTAAATTTGACTCTTCGAAATGTCAACTGAGTACGCAGGCAGGATTTTCTTGACTAGATTGGTCGGCTTCCCCTCCATAAACGTCAACTGCAAAAACTATACACGTGCGTAACACTCTGGGCCAATAAAAACTGAGACGCATCTAGTCAGACAGCTGTCAGACTTACTAAACTAGGAATCCGAACGTCCCCAATCAATAATATTTTTTTTTTCAAAAATTTGATTAATTGTTGTATGTATGGGTATTTGAAGTATCAATTCCTCGATTTAGTACCTATCCAGTTTTTTTTTCAAAGTGCTTTTCCCTTACAAATTTTCATTCCCTATTTCGTCGACTTAAGGTTATGGTTTCTCGACAAAAAGCAGCCTATGTCCTTCCTTGGGCCAAAACGAAACCATAGAGTTCAAAATCGAGAAAAACGAAAGATCCGTTTTCGAGTTATGCCATTAATACAAGACAACCTTCAAAAATCAAATAGCTAAAGGCATGCATCTTTCTGCTAATATAACGTAATGAACCAGTTACCGCAGCTGATGCCTCCATAGTTAAAAAGCGAAAATATAAACAACATTTTTTGTTTTTACAAAAACTCAATCTTTTCACTTGCGAAATTAAAAGATTTTTCCAGCACTCGCCGAAAAGCCAATCTGTGTACCATTGCATTTGGTATACATGAAACTCCTACAATATTCCAGGAAGCGAACCCCTATCGCGAGCTCCACTCCACGTACACGTTCGAATAAAAATTCATTCACTTACCGCTCATTGTTTTATTAACTGTGATAAATTTGCGAAAATTGCGAAATATGTTCCGCCAGCATTTCTGCAGTCGTCCTCGCGAAGCGTCATTATTGTTGGTTTATTCGAATGTTTTTCCCGTCGGTTTTTTCTTTGTTCTGTTGGCAATTTTTTAAGTGCGTGTTCTACACACACTTTTATTGCCACCCATGACGAAGAGGACTTGTGCATAAAATAACAATTCCGGAAATGATAGAAAAAATGCCAACACAACTGACACCTTGGTGGGGATGTGGCAAGTGCGCCAAGTGCCACATGACATACCAGATACCACCCATCCACAGAGCGCGCGTACGCGTCATGTCTCATAAACATTTACGACCTTTCACTTGGCGTTGGTGGCGCTTTAATGTTCCCAAACATTCTCGCAAAATGTCATTTTTCCATTTTTTCACTTTTCCCCAGAAGCCAGCCGAATTGTAAAGGAATTATCTTTCTTATATTCTTTACAGGCGGCAATAACTGCCAAATGTCCCGAGATGGTAGTATACGCATCGCATTAGCTAAAAAGGATTCGGGCGACTTTGAGGCACATGCTGACGTTGAAGGGTATTTCTTTCGGTTTTTTTTTTTTTTGTCTGCGAAGACACATCAACTTCTGGCAGTTGGTGTTGTGTGCAGAAAACAGACTCCAACACCGACCCCGATTCCAATATCCTTTGCAGAAAGGAAATGCGCTTGTACATGGCCGAGTCGTACATAGCATTCGGTTGATTGCCATAGCAATCGATATCGAGATGGAGACTCGCAGTGTTTACACGGACATAGTATATCTGGTCGTACTGGCAGCCATCCTGGCTAAGGCACTTGACGAGAATTTATTTGTTCTTCGAGGAGCCGGAATGCAGAGGAAGCGCATTTACAATCGTTTGTAATTGATTTCGTGATGGAAGTTTTAATTACTCCGGCTGCCTCTTACACAGCAGCGGTGGGCATGGGTTTGCATTCACTTATCAAACGGACCGGCATTGCAATCGATATAAAGTTGATATCCTTTGCAGATGAAGTACTGATTAAAGCCCTCTGTGCTCTGTGACTCCTTGCGGAAGTTCCGTGGAATTGTATATCTTGTGGGAAGTGGGAATATGCGGTGCGACTTTAATTGCGAACTCGCATAAATTCCACGTAAGGAGTGCGCGGTCAACTTTTTCAATCAGTTCTTCTGTGTCGACGACAGAAAGTTTTTAGAAACATTTCTGTTGAAAGTATTGCAAGATTTCGGCGGCAAGGACGAACGTCTTCTGTTTTTTCGGGCACGGGCTCCCACTATACCCTGTTTCCTCTTCCCCACAACCAACGAACGACTGCAGTTTTCGAAGAGAGCCCGCTCACACAGTTGCTTGTGAATAATGTCCTCGCAGGACGACGTTAAAGCCGCTTAAATCTATTATTAAAAAGGCGAAACACGAAAAATTAATAAATTTTAAAAGACTCGCAAGCGATAAAAGCAATAAGATGGCGCGACGACAGCGCGCCAAAACGAGGACAGTCCTAAGCCTCAAAACTCTCTGGCATTATCCTTTCATGCCGTTACGACACGCCTTTCATTTTGAGCGCAGCACAAAGTTTTTTCCGCTGCGCGCCTTCTTTTTATTATTTTGCTCATTTGCACCTTCGCCGCACCCCCACCCCACGAGCGGGCTTTCGGTTATTCTGTCTGGCTGTCCGTGAGGGTAGGAAAATATGACATCATAAAATTTAATATGCCATAAATAACCGTTAAGGGGGATGAATGCAACAGTAACAAGGCTCGGAAACAACGACACAATAACGACGAGAGGACAGCAACAAGACAGTATAACTGCCTTAATGTTCTAAGATCCTGACGCCAGGACATGGGTAGCTTTGCAAAAAATATATTTAATATTTCCAGGACGATAATTGAAAAGTTGTTCGTACAACAAGCGAATGGCTTTTCGGGTGTCGTTGGAGAAAAATTTAAACAGACAAAAAAAAAATGGAAAAAAAACTCCAAAAGGATAATGGGGTTAAGTAACCGCCGCTGCTGCTGTGTGAAAGGAGTAACATTTTTAATTAAGCCATTTAACAGCAATTTTTAGCATAAATTATTCATAAAGCCGAAGAATCAACGAATTAGTCCTTACACCGGCCTGAGGACATCATTTAAGAAGTTTTTTTCCTTTCGTTCTCAACTCCTTGACGTTCGCATAAAGTTTAATGATGTCCTAGTGGAATGGTATGGAACCGTGTAATTCTAAATAATTACACGATGGGTCCTTTGTGGATATGGATAAGTAAATTTTGTGCATCCTAATTGAATTCAATGTGAGCACAGAGCCCGGTTTAATGGTGTAAATGGGTTAATATCCTTTTCTTTTATGGTTATGATAGTAGCTGGGGGGGCTTTTGCACAGGAATTTCCTTTGAAGTAGGGTTTTTCGTCGGGGTACGTCGTGGACTTCGATCGAACGACGATGTGGTTCAAAGGAACCACAGATCTATTGCCTGTCAACATGGTTTATCTGCAGCCTTTGAAACACGTGACTTGACATTCATTTCGAAACTTTCCGTCTCCGGTATTTTCAATAAAAACCGACGAAATATTACAGCACAACCGGGGGACGGATGTTATTAAGTTGTCAAACGGAGATCCAACATTCATCCAGTGATTCCTGTTGCTTTTTTTTTTTGTACTGTGTACTGTCCCTTCGGGGTGGAACAGTGTTGGTTTTTTTTTGAGAAATTACTGCCACGAACGTGTGCAATAAACAAATTGTTTAGAATTCCTGATGCAACAAGGCGATAAGGTCAGATGGCGGATGGTTTTGGAGGTATGGGGGTTGTGGACCGTTTTGTGACGAATGATGGCAGCTTGCAGGATAAATGTTAATCAAATGGGTCGCAGAGAAATTGTTTTCAGTAGACTGGTGGAAGCATGTGCTTTAATAATAAGATCAAAGCGAATGATTGGTTATAGTCGAACTTTATATTTTTATGGTGAAAAGTTCAAAAGCAAAGCACTGACTGCTGTGGAAGACGTAAACTTTGGGCCACATGTCGATATGGAAGCACAACAAGAAGTAGTACACTCGAAAATGTCATTCAAAAATGACAGGTGACAATATGAAATTGTTCTATTTGTTACATAAATCTAGTATACTGGAAAACTCTTGATACAACTCTACAATGACTAGATTAGTTCCTCAGTGATCCAAGGGTGTTAATAACATGAAGACGTTCAGGTGTTTTCGGTTGCGCAAACGTCTAGGTTCATCTAATGGGAAAATTAACTTTTCGTTTTTGCGTTTTGATTTTTTCTTATGTTTGCTTTATGTACCTAACTCAAAAAACGGAAGAGATTTTCGTTTTGCTTGGTAAAATTCTCCACTCTCTTTTTGGGCACATGTCCGGGACATTAATTGCTTGTGAAAATTTGACATTTGTACTGCAGTGTTGCCAACTTTTATAAGAGGTATGGAACCAAATTGGACAATTTTTGAGTGCTTTCATATTCATTCATGTTATGTGAGATGATTATTTATAGCTGAGATGATTGAGTCTGTTCAAAAACTGTATGAAAATGGAATTGGCTCATTTACAATTACATATAATTGTACAGAACTTAAGTTTTACGAAAAGAGTAAGTTCGCAATTGAAGTATTTTTTTTTTTTTTGTGAATACCTTACTTACTTACTTAAGGTGGCGCTACAGTCCGGGGTGGACCTGGGCCTCAACCAACAAGCGTCTCCAGCCAGCGCGATCTTTAGCTAGCTGTCTCCAGTTTCGCACGCTAAGTTGGTTAAGGTCCCCTTCCACTTGCGTGCGCCACCTGAGTCGCGGTCTTCCTCTACTGCGCCTTCCCTCGGGTATGGATTCGAAGATCTTCCGGGCCGGAGCATTCGTGTCCATTCGCTCTACATGACCCAGCCACCTCAGTCGTTGGACCTTCACTCTTCTGACTAGGTCGATGTCGCTGTACAGCCCGTACAGTTCGTCGTTAAATCTCCTTCTCCATTCACCGTCAATGCAGACGGGACCAAAAATAACACGAAGAATTTTTCTCTCGAAACAACCGAGAGTTACCTCATCCGCTTTTGATAGAGTCCATGCCTCTGCGCCATATAGCAGAACTGGGATGATAAGGGTCTTATAAAGGGTCACTTTAGTTGTTCGAGAGAGGGCTTTGCTACTCAATTGCCTTCTTAGCCCAAAGAAACAGCGATTGGCAAGAGTAATTCTACGTTTAACCTCAGCGCTGGTGTCGTTGTCTGAGTTCATAGCGGAGCCTAGGTAGACAAAGTCCTTAACCACCTCAAAGTTATATCTGTCTATTGTGACGTTCTGTCCGAGCCGTCGGTGTTGGGTGTCCTTTTTAGTTGACAGCATATACTTCGTCTTGCCCTCATTAACCGCCAAACCCATCTTCGCCGCCTCAGTCTCAATACTCACAAACGCGCCATTAACATCACGCTGCGTTCTGCCAATTATGTCAATGTCATCGGCGTATGCGAGTAATTGGACGGACTTTTGAAAGATAGTGCCTCTGGTGTTGGCGTTTGAGTTTTGCACTATTCTTTCAAGAACGATGTTGAAGAAGTCACATGACAGCGCATCGCCTTGTCTAAATCCTTTTTTGACATCGAAGGTCTCGGTAAGTTCTTTACCGACCTTGATGGAGCAGCGTGCATTCTCCATCGTCATCCTGCACAAACGGACGAGTTTGGCAGGGATGCCAAAACTAGACATTGCTCTGTATAGTTCGTCCCTATAAATGCTGTCATATGCGGCCTTAAAGTCGATGAAAAGGTGGTGGGTATCGATTTGAAGTTCCTGGGTTTTCTCCAAGATCTGCCGCAGTGTGAATATTTGGTCTATGGTGGACTTTCCTGGCCTGAAGCCACACTGATATGGACCAATCAGGTTGTTTACGAAAGGCTTCAGGCGTTCACACAAAACGGCAGATAAGATCTTGTAGGCAATGTTTAGAAGACTGATACCTCTGTAATTGGCGCAGTTCAGAGGGTCTCCTTTCTTGAGGATCGGGCAAACAATGCTGAGGTTCCATTCATCGGGCATATTTTCCTCCGACCATATTTTACAGATGAGTTGGTGCATGCTCCTAACCAAGTCATCGCCTGCCGCTTTGAACAGCTCGGCGGCTAGGCCATCTGCTCCAGCGGCTTTGTTGGACTTCAGTTTAGATATAGCTATCTTCACCTCGTCCAGGTCGGGTGGACGGTATTGTTGATCCTCATCGTCCAGGTTGAACGGTTCATTCTGCCTGACAGCGGAATTTAAGTCGTCATCGCCGTTAAACAGTCTGCAGAAGTAGTTCTTCCATATCCTCAGCATCGACTGCGATTCTACTACGATGTTCCCTTGTTCGTCCTTGCAGGCTTCGGTTCGGGTTCTGTAGCCTTGTGAAGTTCTTTTTACCCTTTGGTAGAACTTCCGAACCTCATTCCTGTTGTAACATCTCTCTATTTCATCGATCGCGCGCTTCTCATGCTCTTTCTTTTTTCTCCTTAGAAGCCGGTGTTCGTCTCTTCTCTTCTGCGCGTAGAGCTCACGAGCAGCTCTGGTCCTCCTTTGCAGCGCCGCTTTGTATGCCTCTTGCTTCGCTGCATGTGCTTGCCGGCACTCGTCGTCGAACCAGGGGTTTCGTTGTGGCGGTCGGGTGAAACCCAGCACATCAGAGGCGGCGTCTCTGATGGCTTTTTGGCAATGTTGCCACTGGTCTTCAATACTTGATGCTGGCTGCATAGGACCTCTTGAGAGATTGAGAGAGACTCGATCGGAAAAGGATCTGGTGATCTCTTGCGATTGTAGCCGTCCGACGTCAAACTTCCTCCCAGTATTTACTTGTTTTGGCGGTGTTCGGGATATCCGAAGGCGTACCTTGGCTACAACAAGGTAGTGGTCCGAGTCAATGTTGGCCCCTCGGAACGTTCGGACATCCATAATACTGGAGGAGTGCCTTGCGTCGATCGCAATGTGGTCAATCTGGTTGACGGTTGATTGATCAGGAGATCTCCATGTGCCTTTATGAATATCGAGATGCGGGAACCGCGTGCTTGCTATGACAACATTTCGCCCCGCCGCGAAGTCGATCAGCCTAAATCCGTTATCGGAGGTGGTGTCGTGTAGGCTGCACCTTCCGACGGTACTACCAAAGATGCCCTCTCTTCCTAACTTGGCGTTAAAATCGCCTAAGACAATTTTAGTGTCATAGCCAGGGCATTGCTCGTAGGTGTGGTCCAAGAGCTCGTAGAACCTTTCTTTGGTGTCGTCGTCTTTCTCCTCCGTGGGGGCGTGCGCGCATATTAAGCTTATGTTGCCGAATTTAGCCTTAATGCGGATTGTCGTGATGCGCTCGTTTACATAGTTGAAACTTAAGACTTCTTGCCTAAGTCTGGCGCCAACGACGAATCCACATCCGAATAAGCGCTGTTTTTGTTGCCGAAAGCAGTCGCCATAATGGATATCGCAGTTTTTCATCTTCTTCTTGCCCGGGCCATCCCATCGCACTTCTTGGATGGCGGTTAAATCTGCTTTATAGTGGTTCAGGGCTTCCGCTAGTTGTTCGGCTGCACGCGGTCTGTTAAGGGACCTAACATTCCACGTACAGATCCGAAATTCGTTGTCCTTTGATCGTTTGCCAGGTTCGTCAACAGTTAGATCATCCGTATCCGAGGCTTGTTGGTGCTTCGCAACTATTATATTTTTACGTAGTCGGGCAGTTACCCCGGCGTACAACCCCCAACCTGGAGGACCAGGCCCTTTTTGCGACCCCTTGGACAAAAGGAGCCGGGATATTCCGGAGTCAGTAACCCGCTGCGGGGATGTGAGAGCTGCCGTTGACCCATTAAGGGCTCTTCCGCCACCATCTCTATTTCAACACCCTGACTAGTGTTGAAAATCCTCAATGACCTCAGCTCCAAATACGTCAGAGTAGCCCATTGAGGTATCTGCCATGTTGACTGTTGACGCCACCGTTGATTCAGCTTTGTGAATTCATCCGCCGTACGTCCTCTTTCTGAGGGGCTCATGTAAGACTTCTGAGACTCGAGCAGACAGTCAATCCGACAGAGCATTATAGTGTTGCTATTTTCTTCGTGTTCAACACTCGCGCTTATAAGTTTAGCAAGTCAAGTCCGGGTGGACATAGACCAGTACCCGGTGGTGACCACGGGGAGGTAAAATAAGCACAATTGGTGAGTGTGAGATAGTTGCGACACTGGACATCGCCAAGTTGATGCCAATCAGATGTCCATCCCTATTCACACAACACCCAACCACCTTTGTGAATACCTAGAGGAGCCTAAAAGTCACGAAACCTTTAAGCAAATAGCCAAAATTAATGCAATTCCCAAATAACATTTCTAGTTAGCCAGTGAAAAGTTCGAGTATCGAAATCAGAGATAAATACACCCAGTTCTGGTAGCACTGCTACTTATGGTCATCAGCTGATGGAAATCTCCACAAATCAAGTGAAACTTTTTTATTTAACTGAACATTTTTGGAAAATTATTCGAGTTGGAGTGTTAAAATTGCATCACTGTTGCTCGTGCCTTGATTAGAACTGGTGGCCGATTTTAGCCGGTTGCATTTTTGACGATACCAGCGCAGCGGCATCTTTTCGCATTTAGTCGCCTTTGATGCAGAGTTTTTTGTGCAACAATATTTTCGGATATAGGTGGTGAGTTTGAATGATAAACGTATCTATTATATTCAGGACTCGAAGCTGGACCCCTACTAGTAAGTATTCGGCATTTCTCTGTTATCAGTCTAATAATTTTTTCCCGGCGGCTCAGAGTGTAGTTCGGCTTTAGAAGATGACTGAAGGCCTAAATGGAAGTATTTAATATATATGTATATTGAATGGACCGGATAAAAATTAAAATATTTCATCATATATTCATATGAAATGAGTTAAAATAAATTCAAAATTTAAATTTATTGACTTGTAACAGATCGTTTTTAATAGTAAGAAATATTTGTTAGGGGCTGAAAAAAATGGTCTCTAATAACTGATTTGTTAACTATTAACAATCTTTTCAAATACAAACAAGTCCTTCTAGGTATTAGTGGGGAAAAAATAATAAATTCTAATAATTCTGTTAAGCTCACTTTAAGAATTGAACTAACTCACCAAGAACCTTTTTCCTTTACCCCCTTTTTTTTTTAATTCGCCATTTCAATTTAGAGTCCGTGTGACATGCAAAAACATACAAAAAATGTAAAATAAATGCTGCCAACCGCTGCCAACAGTGGGGGAATGTGATAGAGTTCGGGAATACCACATTTTAACATTACTGAATTCTATTATTATTATTATACCTTTGTTAAAAGGCGAACAATATAATTTGTTTGGTTAATAAAACTATCTAAATGAGATGTTTTATATACCAGAAATATATTAGGACAAACATGGTTGTGTATTTTCCCTCAACCAATTTATGTTGTTAATTTTTCATAAATATTTTAAGCAAAAGTACACTTATTCCCAAAAAAATACAATCCACGCTTTACGAATAATTTCATATTTAACGTTTTAAATTCTATGAACGCTGCCAGCAACTTTGCCCACAGCGGAAGTGGTTGATATGTTTTGAGAGTACCTACATAAATGTTGGTGAGCCGGAATTTTTGAAGTTTCACGACATTTATCAATATACTAGCGCACCAAAACAAGGCACTTCCTTAAGTATTTGAGAGTCTCAGAATTATCTCTGGTATCGTTATCCATCACGATCAAGTGAATATGAACATTTACATTAATATGCTGATCAAAACACACAAATACCGCGGTGTACTTGCACGAATAAGTGAGAATGTAAATGCTACACCGTCAGCTATGACCGCCATTGCTCTGCCGAGCGCACATATAATATTCAATTTATTCTGTCAAAGGCCAAAATTTTACGAAATATCAAAATGTTCCTAAGAACAATGCAATTTAAAATGCACGAAAAGAGATACATGGCTATTAGCCTTTTCACACCGAGCCGAAAATCGTGTTTTGGTCGCAAACTCGTCGATGCATTCACACCGTTTGACGTTTCAATCAGCTGTGACAGTCGTTAGTCGTTAAACTTCGATGCAAACTTTTTTGGTTACAAATTTCGATCGCATTAATTAACAAAAAAAAAAAAAATGAATTTAGTGCATTTCAAAATAATATCAGCCCATCAATTAACTGTGGAAAATGATTTTAAGTTGCGATTTGTGACATTTGTTGGGTCTGCCATTCTGCTGAATTTGCAGAATATTGCCAAAGGTGAGTTTGTTTCAACAACCCAACGATTGGAAGTCGTTTTCGTGGCGTTTTCGTGGAAAACGACTTTAAACTATTTGTTTTGAAAACTGAAATATGTATGGGAATTCTTCTGTTTTCGTGAGTTTTCGCCCAAACGTTTTCTTTCGCATGATCGCTCCCGTTTTTGCGAAATACGAAAGTACACGCTTTCGTTTCGTTTTTATTAAATTCCACACGAGGTTATTTTATTTTCTGGACTTTGCCGGTCTTTTTTTTTTTTTGTAACAGATACTTTCTAAAACAATTTTGAATGTTTGTACTCTATACATATAGTTCCAACATCAGCTTGTATTATTTAAAAAGAAAATCCCTAAAAACCCTTACGAATCTAGATGGGTATGCTAAAAAGTTTAGTTTATAAAACTGAAGGATACCTTACCGATGATTGTACAAATAGTTTCAACTATCAGGATTTTTTTTAATGAGCCCAACTCCGCTTGCCACCATTGTGTCGCCAATCGTCCTTCGGCACCAATCTAATGGTCCTGTTCCTTCAGTGTTTAAACAGAAAAAAAAAATCATTTTCCATTATGTAGTATGTACCCATAAATAACGGTAAAAATTGTCATAAAACATTTCCAAATCACCGGCCGCGGCCCCGTACAATAAACACTCACCCTTGTGGCACTCTTCGTTTTAACATGCGCTCCTTTGTAAAACGCGCTCTCAACTATAGTTAACCACGTCGTTTAGCAGGTCCACCCACCACTGCGTAAAAGCGTTAAAATTCCATTAGAGCTCCTAATTAGATGTCGCTCCGCATTGGGTCGCATTAAAAATTCCCATAAATCAGAGTGGGTGCCGCTGGAACGAAGAACTTTTCATTTTTCAACGTGCTCTTATTTTTTTTCTAGCAAAAAACTTTTACTCTCACTCACCCAAAAATTGGGCCAGAAAATTGGGAAAAAAGTTAATTGATTGAAAAATTCCCTCTTCTTTTGGGGTGAAGGCAACGCGATTCCTTTCGCTGGTGTAAAGTTAACAGAACAACCTCAGCGCGGGTGTATCTGATGATGATTTAAACGCTGGATCGTAAATCGTCATCAGGCGCACACCGGACAGCGCACACGGTACACGCTTTTAATGGGCGTAATTTTGTGCTCGTTCTTTGTTTTGTTGCGAACGCATTATTATGCGGTTTGCCTTGAATACGTAATGCTGCGAGGAACACGCGTAAATCAGTGGAGTAGGGGTGGCCAAATCGACAGGCGAACAGCCCAAAAATTTCACTGTCATTCCAGTCATCGTGTACCTGACTAGCGCCCAACCAATCCCAGGGCGAAGTAATTAAATTTAAAGTAGTGCTTTTAGAAGACCCCATCCCTTGTATTTAATTACGCTCAAGACTCGACCGATTAATCAATGCGGGAGCCCCGCAAAAGTGTCAATGTCAATGCTGATTTTTTACGGTAAAACGAGGCGTGTGTAATTGTTGTTTTTGTTGCGGGACACGAAAAAGGGGTTGCGACTGCGATTTGGTGAAACGAGAAAAATCTTGTTAACAGGCCATTCATCACTGTGTCGACGGAGTTGTCGTGTCCTTGTTTCCATGAAGCGTGAGGGCATTTTAAGTACCAAATTTGTGGCAGCAATTTACCCCCCTCCCTCACTCTGAAGCTGAAGCTGAAACGGTGTCTCATAATTGGGAAAAACAAGGAGACAAATTGATGTCATTAATTAGACTGGACGTGTTCTCTTGCAACAGGGGGGTGGTGGAGCAAAGTAAGTCGATCTGGGTTTGTTTCGGTTTCATTTGTGTGCTCCCAAAGGGGTTGGGAGTGGGTTAGGAGGAGCACAGCGCAAAGTGGTAACTTATATTGTGTCCCATTTGGTAAATTAA
The DNA here is from genome assembly GCA_949126925.1 of Cheilosia vernalis. Lineage (NCBI taxonomy): Eukaryota > Metazoa > Arthropoda > Insecta > Diptera > Syrphidae > Cheilosia > Cheilosia vernalis. The sequence continues at coordinate 49,562,599 of OX421360.1, forward strand.
AGGAGCGAAGCGGTTTCGATTACAAAAGGAAAAGGGTTGTCTGCGGGAATTGAACGGGAATTTGAGTTAATTTTTGGCTTTGAATTTATATCGGGAGAACAACAATTAATTTGGCCACAAGGGGAGTGATGTTGCCGTGGGATGATGTTGCTGTCAATTAAGAGCACGCTGCTGTGGGTATAGCTTCCTCCAGGCTGTCGGTGGAGCGCCTTTTTCTCTATTGGGTAGGTACCTGTTCAATTCAATCAAAGGAGGTATTTTTGTTCAGTTTATTGACAGTGGCAACGGATTGATCTCTGTCGGAGGTAACAAAAAACACTCCAACCGCTACCCAAGGCCGTCTTGCTCACCAGGAGTCAGGATTAACAGCAGTATGCATTTTTTTATAATTTCTAGCGACCTATTTGGCATTTTTACCGTCTTCTGTTCTAATTTTTTCTAAACTGTTCTAATCATAGACATGTATAGATTATCTCTTTCTTCCCAACAAGTCTCCTAGCCCTTTGTTTCATTACCTGGCTGTCTACCACACGATACACCCATCGCGGTCTCCTTTCCCATTCCAGATGAGTATACCAAACGTTGCTGCTTTCGCAGTTCAAGAGGCAAAGACTAACCCTTAAAGGATACAATTTGACATATTAAGCAGTATCAAGGGCATGTTTCGTCGACCGTCTAAAGTTGCATGGTTGCTCCCTGGACAGGTGTAAGGCCTTTCTGTTCAGGGTGTTTCCTTTGTCCTCTGTTGATTAAACGTCTTTGATATATACCTATATACATACATCTTATTCAATGTTCGACAACATCCTAAACTTGAGCTCCTTCCTCAGGCATTGATAACAGTCTTCAAAAGGTTTTTCTTGAGCCCATAAGCATTTTACTTTGATGTCCAGTTCGAAATGCACTGCGCGCCTAGTAGGTCGAAAACGATTTTTGAATGGATCGCTTTCCTTTTAATCGTCGATATCATTCTATTTTCCTATCTACTCTTTCGGATGTTAGTTGCCAAGCAAAGGCTACATCCGTGAGGTTTGCAGACCACCTGAAGGTGGTCTTCTTTGCGAAGTGGAGTTTCGTGAGTTTCACACATTTATACCAGAAAACAAATCTTTTAATAAAAGCCACAGTGCATTCTGCATGTCCTTTTGACTGAAGTAAAGACGGCAAACTGTTCCTATAATGCTTGCGCTTCCAGCTTACGTCAGGCATTCATGAGACCTTTTCAGCCTATTCCATTGCAAGTTGGTCAGTATTTATATTTCACCTGAAAGTTCAAGATTTGAATACAAAACATATACAAAAACCATGAATACTACCAAAAATATTATTTTTCCATGTGTTTAAATCGCGTCTTGCACTGGTGGAAATGAACAAATAAAAAAAGGCACAAAGACTTTCAATAATTTATTAACATAAAAAAAAATAATGTGCCCAAGATGGCGTATTGCGGCTTGTATGGTCGACGTTAAGAAAAAAAAGAAGAGGCCAAGAACAATGGCGCCCTTGGTTTTATACCACGAGAGAATTTAATGAGAACTATACCCAACTTCGCTCGGTGTAATCGCCTTTTAGTGTGAAATAGAAGATAAAGGTCGCATCATATACCAAACTAGTTGCTGTAATACATTACATTTTTGATTTAAACACTATGCCTCAATAATAAGCAATTCCACAACGAATAAGCCAGAGATGTCAAAATTGTATGGCCAATTGACAGGTATATTTTTCGAGATCAGATTTTCCATAAATGTAAAGCCCAGTAAAGGCACAAAATTATAAAGAACAGAAACAGGGACAGAAACTGAAACAGAACAGGTATTTTCGTTCTGTTGTAAATTCTGGTCCTGTTTACGTTTTTCGCTCAGCTATACAAAACTGAAACAGAAACAGATTCATAAAAACATTGCTGCCGCCTATTCCATAAAAATGTTTAAAGACGATTTACATGAAGCTATTTGTCGAATTGCGGCGAATAATTTGTAATTCACACGTGAACGTGGTCATCAAAATATCAAATACTACGATGCGAAATAAACAGCCAGATGACAGATGCTAAAAAATCCAAACGAAAACCCCCCCCACGATAAATTGGAATTTCTGTTGCAGCAGACTTCTTTACGTTTACGTTCTGTCGTTAAACAGCCATTTTTCTGTCGCTAAATTCTGTTGGTGAAAAAAAAATTGCCTGTTCCTAATTCTGTTTCTGTTGCAAATGTATGGGATTCTGTTTCTGTTTCAGTTTCTGTTCTGTGTCACTTGCTACTTGGTGCCTTAAGTGTCTTTGGAGTCTGATATTCCAGGTTAATATAAACAATCGGAAGAAATATTCAATTATCTTAACTGTCAAAAAGCGAACTTAATGTGCCAGCCCTTTAAAATATCTCTGTCAAAAAAAATGAATTGTACTTTTCTTGAGTAAAAAAATAAATGTTATTTGCCAAGAAAATCAAAAAATCTATTCGTACTGTACACAGTGATCACTTTTGTATCCCATTCCATTGCATACTTATAGGCGATACCCAAATTCGAAATAAAATTCTTCAAATGAGAGAGAGAGACCATAGCACATTCTGCGACCGAACGCCGAAGTTTAAATCCAACAATTGGTGAATAAATTAATTTCCGTCACAAAGAGACACCGCTCGTTAGTTTATTTATCTACTTCGCCGGAAGAAATATAGCAAAGGCAAACCATATAATCTATATGACTTTTGTGTTTTCCCACCCCTCCTGACAAAGAAATTTCTTCTGTTTCTTCTTTTTGCAACATTTTCCTGCCGTTCTCCGGCTTGTTCGCTTATTTTTATGTTGTTTTTTTTTTGACCATCAAGCGACTCAATCAATCAATTAGAATTTCCATTAGCACCGGATATGACAACACACAACGCCATTTTGGGTTCAAAAATTCGTCTCTCAGGCTTCGGATGGAGGGTTCGGATTGGGATGGGACGAAGGCGATTGCGGAAAACAATGTATCCCACACAGTGACCGGAAAGTTTGCACAAAATCTCCATATGGTCCTGCGAACACTGACTGTATGACTGGTGCTGTTCTGTGGTGGATCCATTTTTAATCAACGAAATGGAACCAATATTGATTGTTTATTAACATGCGATTTTGTGGTGGGAGCGGGTGCGGCTAGTCACCGCTCGCCTAGACGACATGGCGTTGCTGGCTGACGTTGACGTATATATATACATTTCCGGTTCCTTTTCGTTGAAAGCGCGTCTCCATCTCCAGCGGAACACAGTTTGTCAATGGCGTGTTGAAATGATTGATTGCTGTCACAATGTTTGCGCAGTTTTTCTACATCACCAGAGACGCAACACAAGTTGTGTCATATTAATCAGAGATTAGACAGATTTCGAGGGGTGGACATTAGGCAAGGAGCTAGCTCTAATTAAATAGATTTTTTGTTTCACTCCTGTTTGGTTAGGGTGGCTGGACCTCTCGCTCTGGGCGCAGCAAAAGTGACGCAAATTCGATTAATTAAGGGATAAGCCAGTGTCTAGATGGAGACATGCTTTCTGTGATTTGTTACTGTTACCCAGGATGACCATAAATCAAGGAAAAAATTATTAATTACGCGTCAATAGAGTTTGATTTGAGAACAGTTTGGGGGGGACTAATAACTTGTGAGTAATATTTGCGTGAGTGGGGTTTGAGTAGGCTTACACAACATATGCGGTCATGAACGAAGGACATTCATAGGGCTCAAGAGAGTTTTGTGCTCAACTACTGCCTCCACATTTGAGAAATGTGCGTATAGCTCCTGATTCTCCCAGTAGACTCTGAAGAAAGGGTTTTTGTCAGCGGGGAATCTTGTAGCTCTATACAAGAGGCAGAGAAATGTGGCGACGAGCCTTATAAGCCGATGGAAATACCTTGAATTGAATTTATTTGTCTATTGTCGTTTTAACTGCTGAGTTGCTGTGACTGAAACCAGAATAATCTGCTTAACAGGGCCCATGGGTTGACCAGCGTCTTTAGATCTACAGCTCTGTACATACCTATATGCCGCATTCAAAATTACCGCTGTCAAGTCCAAAGGATGTCCGCAAATACTCCAACTTTAAAACCAAATCTTACGCATTTTAAGAAAAGGATTCCGCAGTAATATCTCCCCACGCCCTCTAAAGGAAACTCCCAAACTCTATCAACTCCTTAAACAAATACATCCCCCCACCCAGTGTCCCGCCATTACACAAACTAAATCCATAAACCTTACATTACATCTGTGTCTTTGTTGCGATTCCAATTAAATGCCGTAAACATTCATTAAACGCATTGACATTCTCAATGTTTTCCGAATCAAAACATCCTTTGAAGTCGCTACACCACTATAGATCTTGAGCTCCCCCGCACCACTCCAGCAGCAACGACTTTGCCATCATCAACAGCAATGGAAACAAAGAAGCACACTGCCACAAATCGTTAAACAATCAAAATTTAATTAAGCATTAACTAACGCACCGAACAATCACAATATTTGCCCTCCGCGCGCACAGGAGCTCTCCGCCAAATTGCAAAGTCACACAAAACAAAATATAACAATTTGCACGCACACACAAACCGGAACTCGATTCCTGTTTCTGGGTTCACATTTTTCCGCAGGCGTTTTTCAAAATTTTCAAAAATCTATTCCTCCATTCCTCGTCCTGTGTTCGTTTGCCAGCAAAAGCAGGCACAGAGCCCCCGCCTGCCGCCAATTTGCGCGCACTCATTTTACAATTTGTGAAATTCATTCTGGTGGAAATTAATTAATCCGGCATGCATCCCCATTCTTCGATTCATCCGGAAGGATACTATTCCAAATCGGTTGCCGATTTTTTGAGCAAACGTTTGGGTTTTTTGTTTGTTCTGTTGTTGTTGGGCTTTTGTTTCGCTAATTTGGTTAAAATTTGATTCCATCAAATAGATCCTGGGAGATAATCTCTCTTTCTCTCCCGTTCACCGGTCACCGCTGACCGAATTCCAATTCGAATTGGAATCATGTAGACTAATTCATTTGGCAGCCGACTATGGCGGATGGGGTCGCCCTTCGTCCTCTGATTAAAGTGCATGTGCGTTGATTGAAATGTTTGCTCTAGCAATAAACATTCCATTCAGTGCGGCGCATGCACTTGAAGTGACGCTCTCTATCCCTTCTTCCGCCTGGATCAGTGTAATTATTGTATACACTTCACTTACGGTTACAGTGCGCGCTCTGGATGAGCAATTAAATAAAAGTTTTTAACTATTCCAGAGTCCGAGTCGGAGTTGTGTGAAGTGGCCAGTACAGGCCTACACATTTAATTGGCTCAAGTGAAGGTCATAGGATGGTGGGCAGGGTTTTGAATGGAAATCATTTTTTACTGTTTTCGTTTTGTATCCTAGTTATAGTACATCAATGTGCATCTGAATGTGGACTGGGGAGTATACGACTCAAGCCTCTTCAAGAATAAAATTGTTTGAATTGGCTCGTTTTTTCCCTTACCTTATATCCCCTATACGAAACGGACTATAAGACCGACAGCTTTCAATATCTAAGTGTTTAATGAAATGAAGTAATTCTCACAACTGTATGGGTGACATATTGATTAAATGTGATATCTGAGAGGGAGTGAAAAATCGCCAATTTTTTGCCCATTTCTTAACATTTTGTTTGAAAAGGGGGAAAACGATTGACAAGCTTAAGAAAGGGGACCAAATAACAAATCTCTGTCAAATACAAATTGTTCAAAAATAAAATTAAAATGTATTTTTATTTCGAACAAATTTTAGAGAAGGAATTGTAATATTAAAAATTAAAGAAAACAGACCATCGAGCGTTTATACGTAATAAGCTTTGTGTATCTAAATGCATTTCTCGTTTTGATAATGTAGAATTTTGTCCAGTAAAACAAATGTTTCGAAATTAAATTTCTAAAGACTTCCAAAATTTATATGATTCAATTCAAAATATAGTATTTTTTGTTTTATTATGGTTAAAATTAGAGAAAAGTGTGCTCTGGTAAAGGCGTTCTTGGTCGTGTGTAAATCAAAGTTGATCTCTTCCCGGAAAAAAAACAAAGCTCAAGCTGTTAGCTCTTAACGTTTAGTACAGCTTGAGTATCTTTCTAAATTCGCCGACTTTTGCGGAATTACAGTAGCGGCTTTTAAACAAACTCCACAATAATATTATGTCCATCAATAGAAAAGGAAATAATTGTATAATATATTTTGTTTATGTTTTATGCTTATTTCAAGCTTGTTAATAAAAAATGGCTACATATTTAAACTTGTTATTACAAAACAAGTGTAAACTTAACTTTGGGGATTTATTTTTTCGAATTTACGGAAAAACTAATGCTTTGCTGATAAATAAAGGGAACACTGAGAAGATTTTTTTTTGTTTAAATATAGCAGATATGGAGATTCGTTTTATGCGAGTCTTTTATTTGTGGGACAAATGGAAGGGATCCACAATTTTATGTCAAGTATAAGGGACTTGAGAAACTCTTTCATGACATTAACACTTTCAGATGTTTGTCAGACGTTCGCGAGAGATGGAGCAGTGGAACAGACCTTAAGATGACATTTGTCTTTTTCCTAGAATCGAACATAGAACTCCTCGCTTAGTAGTCCAACACATTATCCACGAAGCTACTGCAAGTACCATTCATCATTCCCAAGCTGCTTTTTTGAAAAATTGGATCATTCTCCTAAAAAGAGCATACCCCTGTCAGTCAGACTGCAGCCAAAATGTCTATTTCCAACCTATTTAGGGTGTCTTAAAGTTAAAGTTCATAAAGATTTGTAGGTCCAATGGTTTAGAAGCTACGAACTTCCGAGCTTCCCTTTCGCAAAGCGTGGTTGTTGGGTTTCGAAAAAACAGGTCTAGCTCGACCAGAAGGACCACAATTAGAAAGACCGATTTCCAAAATCCACTAAAATCAATCCCGGTGCAGGGAATTCTTATTATTTCACTTCTGGGGATATTTTTGATCCAGGAAAGTGGGAAATTTCTACCAAAATGCGAGTGTGAATTGTAAGAGCGAAAGAAATGTGTTCAACTATGCTGACGAGCCTCATTTCCAATGTCCACTGTTACCAGGGTTGTGCTCATTATACTCTGGCCGACGAATATGCAGCTAGACCAGGGCAATGTGTGAGGAAGGAAAACGTCCTATCATACAGAGGCAACAGTCTTTTCAGCATCGCTTACAATATTTTAAGTAACATATTTCGTAAAGCTCTGAAGCATTTCATCAACAACCTTCCACAAAACCTAATTAAACACATACATAAGTTTAGTTTTCGGTGGCAGAAAAGTTGTCAGACTAATTTTGTTTTACTTTTATGTATATAAAGTTGCTTCTTTAACCTTTGAAAGCGGTGCACCAAAGAATTACGAAGATTCAACAACTTAATCTCTGCTTGCAAACCTGGGTAAGAGAACCAATAAGGTCTGTCGATGAAAACAAAGAAACCGAGTAACGCTGCCGTGAGAAACAAGCTTTTAGAATTGGAAAGAAGCGTTGAAAACCTTTGCAAAGGTTCGCTGGAACTGTCAGGAATAGAGGTTCAGCATGAGCATTCAAGGCGAATACCGACTAAAGTCGCAGGCACTAAGAACTCTTTAATTGTTCATTCAACAAACAATCGAAACAGCCTAAAGGTAGGTACCTACTCTCATAAAGAGATAGACCCCCAAAATTGAGTAGGAGTACGCTCTTAAGATTGATCAATTTGAGAACGTTGCTGTTCAACAGAAGTGCTGCAAAAAAAAAGTTGTACATGATGGCAAGCTCTTAAAGGACAGTCCTATGAAGATCACATTTGAGTAATTCAGCTTAAGCCAACGTGCGAAGTCATCGAATTTGTATATCATAACCGGAACTAGAATTAGTTGCTTTTTTTTCGTATTGAACGGAACTTAGTGAGTTTGTTTTGTTTAACTGGCTGGCAGTAGTTGACAACTCAGTCCATCGATGTGCTGGCAGGACTGACAACATTGATAGAAGAAATTAACTCCCGGGACTTGAATAAAATCTAGTAATTTGTTTGCCTGGAAACTGACAGTAAATTGAGCTGTCAATCCACCTCATTAGACTTTTCGCGTAGCAACTTTCAAAGGGGTAGTACTCATCATCCAATTCACTGATATAGCCTCATTATTGTGGCTCTTTTGGAATCAATTCAATTGCACAGCAAAGATTTTACGATCCATTGGAGTTATCAGCCGCAACCTAGATTTATGGTGGCTTTCACAAATACAGTCCCGCAGTACCTTGTTGACTTGTCAAAAAACGGTGTACCTTGCAGTGAACTTGTTAATCACATGCGAACGCTTTCAAAGATAAGGAATCTCTTTCGACTTGAAAAACTTTAAAATAACTAAATAAAATAAGTAGCTGGTGTGAGAAGTCCGTTTATTGTGCTTTTCTGAGACCACTTACTAGCAGTAAAATACAGCATACAAATCACTGAGCAACTGCCGTGATAGGTCGTCAGAAAAGTCGCAGCTTCCTTCTCAAGACCTACCCTTACGAAAATACACACCATACCGGGAGAGCCAATATTCTAGCCTTGACCTCTAAGTGCTTGCAACTTTTTCAAACACAAGTTAATCCAAAAATACGTCAAAACGAACGCTTTACTTTGAGATCTTTTGAATTTAGACCGACCACCCCTCAACGCAAGCCCAAAAAAAAGTGTCCAACAAGTGACACATTTCTGTTTTGTCGTCTCATTCGTCTATTATTAAGCAATTCCCTCTCCCAAAGTACAACCTAAAGTATAATGCCGTCGCCAAACACTGGCTATAGGCGGTTTTTGTTTTCTTCTTTGCTTCTTTATTGAATTTTTGAAGCACCTCAAGCTATGTGTCAAAAATCTGACGACACAATTAGTTGATGAGAAATAACTTGTCAATCATGTCAAAATGTCGTCGCGCTGCTAATGGATTGTGCACATTTTGTCATTAGCGCATTTCCACACACACGCCTCGGCCCCCGGCCCACGCGATGATGTGTCACATATGCATGAGTAGGAGTACTGTACAACAACTGTCCTGTCAGTGTCAACAAACTGTCACATTATTTTATCACGAGCAAATACGCGCCGCACATAAAAGTGCTGCGTCAAATGCATCGGCTGTCAGTTTCGCCTGGTCAGTGGGCGAATGAGTCGTGTCAACATAAATGACTCGTCAGAAATATTTATGATTATCGAAGTTGGGGGGCAAAATGAAAATTTTAAAAATCCAGATCACATCCTGTGCATCAATAACACCCAACAGGGACCGCTGCATAGAATGAAAACCCAATTCGATACAATCCCCACATCCGGCCTAGTGCGGTTGCGATATATACACTTGAAATATGTGACTTACCTATGTGTGCCATAGAGCGGTTCGTGCTGGGCCCCTTGCATCCCTTGAAGGAATCGCATGGAGCGAGTATATTGTGCCACTCCACCGACACATTAAATAATTGTAAAGTGGAGCAGGTTTTCTTTTCTTTTGGCAGGCAGGTCCGCTTTGTTTGCGGCAATTTTTTTTGCTCGTTTTTCTATTAAATTTTAACATTCGATTGGTCATGATACCCTCGGGATGCTGCATGGATGGAGGAAGTCGGAAGCCCGAGGTCGGAAGAGTGCGAGATACTGGTGGTGTGCTTTGTCCTACTTATAGGGGGGGATGGGAAAATGAAATGAAATGAAATGAATGCCTCGGCCAAACCAGTGGGGAACCACTGAATTAGATTGAAATTTTGGTCATAGATATTGGCCGCTGCAATTTTTCGGGAATATTGTGCTGGCAGTGGCAGATCCATTGCCGACGGTGCACTTGGGCACGGGCTATATACTCGGAGTCATTCACTTGAAATGGAAATGGTTTTCAGCATCGAAATAGGGCCGTCGGGGAGTGCAGTTTCCAAGCAGTTGGATGACGCTTTTATGTGGCATTTGTGTGATGTTATTGGGACAGAATTGTGGTTCGGGCTGTTTTTAGAGGGAGTTCGCATTCAGGCTCAGGTGATGACGGCTCACTGGATGACGAATCGATCCAATGAATGGATCAGATATTTATGAAGGAGAATGACCTTGAAATTGACAGAGCATTGAATATTCATATAAAAGCTCAACAATTGACAGAGCGAGATCCAAATATATTCACCAGGGAACCAGCTCGTTATTTTAGCTAGCCGCATAAACCACAGTCAACGAGAACCTGCAACCACTCTGTGTCTTGTTTTTGCAAGTTGATAGTGGAATTTGTTCCTCTGGATGCTACTAGTGGCTCTAGATGCTCTACATCAGCTCAAACGTTTTCCGTCTTGTGGCCAAAACAGTAGAAGAAGAACGCCTGGACACGTGCCTCGCAGTGGTGCCTACGAGTTGCCCCTTAGTATTTCTTTAATATTTTTTAACAACCATTTTATTTTTAATTTTGATAAAATTCGAGTTTGTTCTTATAATAATAAAGTTTATAATTGCAATATATTTTATCTCCAATCGAGAAGCGTACACAACTAAAAATTACGAGCGGTACGAGCGTGTAAATCCCATTTGTTCACTGTTTAGGTTTTTGTCAAAAATTACCTCATTGACATGATCGCACTAAAGCTACGATTATAATAAGTGTAATTTTTTGTGGCAAATTTTGACATGGTGACGTTACAAAAATTCGTCCAGACGCGATCACACTTATTTATAGCGTTTGCATGTAAAAATTCGACATGAAAAGTGGCAAGTGTAATCGTGGCTTAACGGTTTTGGGTTCGCTCAGTTTTCACCTGGTATTCTGTGTCCCTGGATGTATTTAGTATTTGTAGTATTTATTTAAGTTTACAAATAACCATATAGAAAAGATTACAGTTAAGTATCTATAAGTAGATGTGATAAAATTATTTTTTTTTAATTATAATAGTATTAAAAATAAGTTAAAATAAGTAATTGAAACATAAAGCAAATATAAAAGAAAGGAAAATGGAACAAACAAAAAAAAAACTAAATGAATTCACAAAAATAAACATATCCTACGATCCATTATTATCCTATTATTGCCAGTCAAATAAGCAAAGAGGGAATCACCAAAACCACCGACAAAACTAAGTCGTCTAATACCAAGAGGAAGTAAGTATCAGTGATGCCAGACTTTAGAAGCAGGTTATGCCACGGTTATACCCAAAAAATCCCTTTTATCCCTCGCCAAAATTTAAAAAAAAATCCCACATTTATCCCACGAAATATTAATTTAAAAAAATTAATTGTGCCTATTTCATTAAATTTTGTCTTTTTATTATTAACAAAAAATGCAAGTTACAATATGCGTTTTTTTAGCTTAGATGTCAGCAAAGCAAAGTAAAGTAGGATTTTCAGCACGCAAGTGTCTCGAAGTGTCAATTATAGCATAGTTGTTGTTTTGAAAAACCTACTTTACTTTGCTTTCCTGAAATCGAAGCTCAAAAAAACAGGCCTAATATACCTACATTAGCTATTAAAGCTTACAAAAATAAATACATATAATATCCACAAAAATAGAATTATTGTATATCTTATACATTTTTGAAACGTTGCAAAAATGAACATAAAATTGCATTCGGCATTAAAATGGAAATAATATACAAATAATATGAATTATTTGAAAATGACTGTTAGGTACCTATGCAAAAAAACTTTATCTCGGTTGGACAAATGTTTGAACCGCAAACTGTGTTGCACGATATTGGTTTTGCCGCAGAAGAAAATAAAAATGCATTCAGTTATTTTGAATGACTTTTTTGTAAGCATGAAAATATTTAATTTGATCGTAGGTTGCCTATTTTTTTTATCCTTAATGAAACTATCATTTTAGGAACAACTATTAACCAAAAAAAATTGTAAAATCACTTTTTTGTACTATAAGGCTTAAAAAATCCCTTTGACTCTTTTAGCTTATTTTAAGTGAGAAAATCACACGAAAAGGGATAAATCCCCCAATCTGTCATCACTGAGTAAGTTCCCTAAACGAATAGCAACGAATAGAAAATTGCCTTTACATTGGTTAATATTTTATAACAATATTTTAAGTAAATATCCAAAGAATATCCAAGAATTTTCGTCATAGCGTCTCAGTTCATAAACATAGCGAGTAAAGTTGTTAAAAGCAATATTAAGTTTTCTCCTGACTTCCACCGAGCACTTAGATTTCTTACGACTTAATTGTAACCAATTTCTTTCAGACCAAAGTTTCTATCAAGGTCTTCATTTAATTTAACCACTGCATTCTCAACAAGTCCCAACTTACAGCTTAAATGCATTTGAACATCGTCCGCATACGTATGAGTCGATGAAAATTAAACAATCTTGGAGATCATTTATAAAAATTGTAAATAGTAGATGACCCAATATAGATCCCTGTGGTACCCCCATTGAATTACGTATGAAATCAGCCATTCTATCATTTACTATACAACAGCTTGACTCCTTTCTGATAAATAAGAGGACATTAATTTTAAAAAAGTTGTAAGTTTTTCATTTTTGGAACGAATGGAAGGGATCTACGATTCCAAACGGCTAATTGCGAAGCTCTTTCAAGACAGTTATACTGTCGCATGTTTGTCAGACGTTCGCGAGAGGTGGCGCAGTGGAAAAAACCTGAGTTTGAATTTGGGTTTTTGCGGGATTCGAACCTGGGACCCCTCCCTTAGTCCAACACACTAACCACTGAGCCACTGAGCCGACTAAAACCAGATTGGTATCTACATTACAGGGCATTACGCTATAAATAAGACGAAATCTGACGGACTCTCCACAACTTTTGACAAAAACAGAAAAATGGATATAGGCCTGAATTCAGGGGACAATTGTGAATTACACTGAGTTTATATATTATATATTATTAAAAATGCAAGTAAGTACAGGAAGCATGTGAGGTTATGTAATCTTAGCAAAACAAGCATGAACTTCGTCAATACCTTTAGACTTGGACTTATTACACATAATAGCTTTGGCTACCGGTTGGCTCAACACATGAGAACTCAAATTCAGACATGCTTACATTATTAGACGATTCAATAGACCATGCATCTACACTAGCTGGAGTTTGAGTTTTTTGACAAACCCATTGTTCAGCTTATTAAGGCCCATTTTATTCACTCGAAGTTGAACACAACTTGGGGATTTTTGTATGGAAAACTCCCCGAGTTGTGTTCAACTTCCAGTGAATAAAATGGGCCTAAGATTAGTATTTCTGCAGCCGAAATCGCTCCGTCCGCCAACACCTATTTCACGAACATTGCTCCATAAAGTCTTCGAAGGCAAGTTACTGTCGAGTCGCTTTGAGTAAAACTTTCTCTTCGCTTTACGTACCTACCTATTTTTAATTTTACCAAATTTCTTAGCATTTGAAAACATTTATGCAATTCAGGCAGCTTATAACGCTTCCATTTCCTAAAAGCTATGTCACTTTTAGTTAGTTCAGTGACTTCGTCAAGATCAATTCCGACAATTGCTCACCACTTTTAGGGGCGACTTGCCACCCGATCTATCAACAAGTAAGTCTTCTGTGTGCCGTTCTGTTGGTTCCTATTTTCGTCGCATGGCAAAAGAAGCTTGGACCTGCTTTGCATCACAAGAATCTTGCACCTTTTGGCGCTGATAATAGCCCCCCGTTTGAAGACTAAAATTAAATAAACGGAGCCACCTCTTTACCTATTCACAGTCTTGATTACTTTTTTTTAAGATCATCCCACATGCCCGCACAGAAATTCGTATATGTCCCTTCTACACCGCAAAACATGACCAGCCCAACCAGGAAATTTAAAGAGCAACCAAGTACCGCATACATACAGGATACAGCATACAGCTCATTGAAACTTAAAGAGCTTGTATAGGAACTTGTTCAACGCATTTGATGGCCTATACACGTCTATGCCGATGCCGAGCCACGCTATCCGCACACCCTGCCCAGCCTAATTAAATGTAGAACTTCCACGAGACCTCATTAAAAACGGATTCGGCAATTAATTGAAGAGCTCATTTGAATTCAATATTTTTGTCGTTCAGTTTTTATAGCTTTTGTGTGCGGCGGAAACTTCTTCTGGTTCTTCTCCATTCGATAGGTCATTTCTAAGGCTTGCCACTATATAGTATATACCTGCTCGTAGTCGTAGTTCCTCCTCGACTGGTCGTCGTCGTTTTCCTGTCCAATGGCCATCATCATTGGCGGGGGGGTATTTTCTATGTTTTTTTTTTTTTTTTGTTCGTTCCTCTGCTGCCAACTTGTGGGACTAATTAAAAAGTTTTTTACTCGCCGTTTTTTTAATGGCTGCCCCTAAGTACCACATAACAGCACACACAACAGTGACTGCGGTTGTTGTTATACTTTTTTTTTTCTGTACAGGAGCCACACTAGGTATACGCTGTGCAGTGCAAGTGCTTTATGACTGTTGAAAGATTAAAACTGAATGTAAAATGGAAAAAATTGTTCAAAAATAGAAGAATATCGGTGCTGAGTGGTGGATGGTGGATGGAGTAGATATTTGCATAATTATTGTTTGCTGGACTTGTGGCGCACTTAATGACCAAGCACCGGATTGAGTTTATGTTGTGAGACGTCCACGGAACGGTATGTTGTGGATATTGAATGCGGTGCTGGTGCGGTGGTTGGTTGGTGAATGGGATCTCCCTCTTCCGAAGAAACAGTTTCAATTTGGTGCTTGATATTGACAACGGAACTGGCCGCTGGAGGGGTGGACAGCGGTGTACTTACTGCTTAGTTGTGGAAGACATTATGCATGGTGGTCAATGGCCATGGAGCACGTGTTTATGTTTGGAGTTCGAGGGAGAACTTATTGTGCACAAGTGAATCAATTAATAACTGGGAAGGAGGTATATGGTTTGAGAGAAGTTTGACCTTTGAAGGCTTTGTGACTGATGAGCTTTGCTTTTGTTCCGGAGCTCAATGGTCCACCTAACTAGGGCTTGAATTCGGTGAAGAAAATGATAAGAGCAGTGAAATCCAGCCTGGGAGTACAAGACTGAGTTTCTGAGTCTAAGTCCTTCAATAGACCTACACCAAGCTCTTTAGAGGACTCGTTCTGGAAGTGTTTCAACTCCTTTTAAGCATGTTTTTGGCAAGTTCTTTGATGCAATTTTTGACGTGCTTTTTTTTTGGCCCTTTTTTGATTTCGTTTTTGGAGCAATTTTCGAGCGGGTATTAACGGATTTTCAATTCGCATTTCGGATAGTTTTTCAACGCTGTCTTTGTTTTATTTGATTTCGAGGCTTTGTTAATGCGTGTTCCACTCGTTTTTCGAGGATTCTTGACTGATTTTTGACTCATTTCTTGAAGCATTTTCGTTTTTCGACGATTTTCAAGGGAGTTTTTGATAATTTTTCTCAAATCTGAAATTTTTGACTCGTCTTACAAACGCCTTGGGCACTTTTTACAATGATTTCTTGAAGTATATTTTCGATGAAAGGTTCGAGGTATGTTTGAAGGCTTTTCCACTGTTTTTTCATCACTTTTTCCTTAATTTTTGTAGAGAACTTATCATTTTTGATTTGTTTTCCTACCCGTTTTTGACTCGCTGTTTTTGCCATTTTTGGACCCTCCTTTCGACGCATTTTGTACGCTTTTTTGACGGTTTTGGGATCTGTTCTGAGATGCGTTATGGGACGCACTTTTGACCGTTTTTAATGGTTTTTTGATGTATTTTGGACCTGTTTTTTGAAATGTTGTTGATCGAGTTTTTTGAGGCATTTTTAAACCATCCTTAGGTCGGTTTTTGATGCAATTTTCGATATGTTTTTCGACTGGGTTTCCAACGCTGTTTTTACTGTTTTATTGTGTTTTTATTTTGCTTTCGAAGTTTTTATGATTTTCTGAAGAACTTTTCATTGTTTTTGATTCTCATTTTTATAATTTTTAGACCTCCTTTTCGACTCATTTGAGAGACACTTTGCGTCGGTTTTGTGAGGCGTTCCGCAATGCCTTTTGAAACGTGTTTTCGAATTGTTTTTGAACCCTTTCTTAATGAAATTTTGATGCATTTTCGTGCGCTTTTCAGTTTATTTTGGATTTGTTTTTGCGGCTTTGTTTTTGCATCTTCCACGGAAGATTTCATTGAGCTTTAGATTTTTTCTGTCAACGCCGTTTTAAAATAATTTTTTTTTATATATATTTTTTTTTAGGCTTTTACTGATTTTTTGATTTCACCTTCGACGCGTTTTTTACACGAGTTTTTTTTACCCTTTCATCGACACATTTGTAACGAGTTTGTAACTTGTTTTTGGACTATTTTTTGAATGAATTCTTGAAGTATCTTTTGACGCACTTTTCGACCGGTTTTGATGTCTTTTCGATTTGCTATTCGACTCGTTTTTCAACGGCCTTTTACAGTATATTTTTCATTTTTGTTTATGCATCGTTGATGCTTCTGCCACGCGTTTTCCGACCATCTTTTTAATTTCTTCTTAGCTCGCTTTTAGATGTTTTTTTATTTTTATTGTTGAGCCTCTTTTCGACGTCCTTGTGACTCGTTCTTAGATACGTTTTGGGATGCAATTTCAACTTGTTCTCGACGCATTTTTTGACCTTAGTTGAATGAGCTTTTGATGCGTTTTTGACAGTTTTTCAATGGCTTTTCCTAGGGATTGCACAACATTTATTACTGTTCTTCAAGAAGGTATAAATCGCTATTTTTAATATATATTTAGGTAGGTATATTTTCAAAACCATTATACAAGAGATTGAGACGCACGAATATCGCGCATAAACAAGATCAGATGTTACCCACAATCAATCTTTTCCGAAAACAGTTTCCTAACGTGCACTTAATCCCGATTGACACCACCAGTGAAGCGCCATCACCAGTGAAGTGACTTCACCAGCAGAAAGTCCCACCAATCCATTGGTCAATTGACAGGTGTCAGAGCGGTTAGTTTGTGCAATAAACTGCTTCACACGCACTTGCGCTGCACCAATGAATATACGAATATTTCTTAAGCAGTCAATTAGCAATGGATACGGTAATTTTGTACCGCGAAGTTACCGGCATACGGTCCATTCACCCTCCCTGTCCACGATGGGCCCCATTCAACCAACCATCCACCTCATTCGCAGTCCATCGATGAGTGACGACATCGTTCATACACACTGCAATTGTCATGCAGTTGCTGGCTCTGGCTCATCTTCAGCTTGTTTGCTGTGTGCTCGTCTTGTGTGAGTGCAGCCAAATGTGACGTTTCGGCTAATGTGAATATTTATGACGTTCGTCGCTTATTATCGTCACCGCTGCGCGTGGTACAGTATAAACGTGAAGTCCGTCTTCATGGCTAACGCCCCTGGTAATTTCATTGTTTTTCTATGGACCGGGGGTTCCTGTTCCCCGTTACCTACACTTCTCGTTGTCCTCCCTCCGCCAATTACCATTTATGATTAGTTGTCTAAATTGGCTTTGAGCTGACCGCACTGCATGATGGAAATGAAATTCCCTGTCATGTTTCTTTGTTCTTTTTTTTTACTCTGACAAGACGACACTTTTTATTTCGCCGCAAGATCTGGAACCTGTAAGCTGTAAGCCTTGCTCGAGATCAGAGGAAGCATAGATTCGTATCTATGCTAAAATTCGATTCCCAACAGTGGCGACGTAGAACGACACGGATTAAGAGAGGAAGTCTAGGTTGCTGACGCGTCTATTTAGCATAATGACAGTCACTCCGGAGGGGGACAATGAGAACGACAGACAGAAAAAGTCACTCGAAGGAAACCTTGGACAGGTGAAGAAGCGGTTTCGGTTTTGGTTTCGGTGTCGGTTTCGGTATCTCATACCAAAATCCACAACTATAGATACGATCGTCGCTCAGTGACACATTTTGGTTCTCACACCGCACTGGGTGGGTATATATACGACAACCGAAAACGACAACACTTGAGTCGATTGCCTTTGCCTGGGACAATGAATCTTAATGAAATGAATTATTAATTTTAATGTTGCGCCTTTGTTGGTGTTCAGATTCAGCTACAGATTCAGATGCCTGGTGTGGGTGCCTATCGTCGTAACTAAGGTTGCGGGCGATGTTTGCTGATCTGAGGATGATTTGTTAACCTGGCGACTTTGGATTGGATTACATACTACTTAGTCGCGAGCATTTTTGTTCAATGCAACAGGGGGCAATGTGTGCGTGGGAAATGTGGAAAATAATATTTTATTTAAATTTGTGTGGTGGAAATTATGTCGTGGAAGTGGTGACCTTAATTTTGTCATTTGAATGAGACTGAGAGAAAACTGTGCGCCAACTTTGTCTGCTTTGTGTGTGATAACCTTATAAACCGGGACCAATGGACGTTTTCTGTCATAGATATGATTTATGAACGACAGACGGTGTAGAAAGTCAAGGAAGTGATAGTAACTGGAACCGAACTAGCCAAATCAGCAGTTTTAGAGACGAACATTTTTAGAGGGGAAGTCCTATCAGCTGAATGTGGGTCTCCCTTTATTCAATCGGTTCCCCCTTTTTGGCAGAGTTGACACTTGGCTCCATAGAAATAAGAATTGCTTGACGGATTTTGCGTCCTCTATGAGCTGTATACGCCGCGAATGTAGTTCCACATAATAGAAAAATTCAAGACACATCCCAAAAATACTTTGGTCCTAACGCATTTTTATTTTTAAAGTTAAATACATTTTTAAATGAAATACAAAAGCAATTTTAACATACACTAAAATATCCCACACGATCTCGGGGAATCAGACGTAGCTCGCAGCCATGCTTGAGGAAGACGTTACCAGCTGTCTGTTGGGGACTGATTCCGATGCCGTCGTCAGTGATTATTGCACTTGTCGCAGCGGGTACTCTAAACTCTTCGGCGGCGAATTTTAGAACAGCGGTGAATGGAGCCATTTCGGGAACGCAAATAACTTTGAAGGGTAACCTTGGATCCGATGTGAGGGTGATTTTGAACGTCACCGTAGATTGATTCATTGTGCAGCGGAAACTTATATCCTTGAGAAGTGAATCAGAATTAAATGGGGACTGGTATTTTTTTTGAGGGAATTGGAATATATTGGAAAATGTTTCCAAAAAAGCATAGATTACTGCGAGGTTAAAAATAAAACGAAATGCATATGGATTTGGACAGTGGAAGCAGTGGAACTATGAAGATTGGAATTGGAACAGTGGAACAAAGTAGAGCGGAACAGTGTTTCAGTGGGACAGTATTGTTGTGGAATGGTGGAGCTTCACAGTAGTGCCATCAAAGAGTATTCGTTTGAAAGCGAATTGAGAACTGTGACTCAGGGAATATTGGCAAATTTTGACATCGTCAGTTCTCCAGTTGTCACGGTCAAGTGGAATACGTCAAAGTGTGGATTTTATTTTATTTTCCAAACAACTTTGAGCATTTCGCTAATTAACAATCGGCACGTTCGGATACCTAGTTTATGTAAAACCTCAACTAGATTTGTCGGGACTATGAATCCGAACGCGACGAGCAACTTTAATAGTTTTTGTATTATATACTCACAATTATAGGTACCTACTATTTCCGCCCACAAAAAAAGCAAAGGGAAACACTTTTCGAACTGTACCTACGGAAGTGGATCAATGTACATGTACAATGGGTATGGGACATGGCACATGGGGAATGGGACTGGTGGCAAAGGCCCTAGTTAGGCCCTAGTTATAGCCATACGTAAAATGCAACAGAAAAAGTGGAAACAGTATGAAAATGATTTTTTTTTTTTTCGTTTAGCTGGTCATAGCTAAAATTCTGTCAGAAAAATGTTTCCCTACGAAAACAATTACAACAAATCAACCAACACTGATTGGATTCCATTTCCATCGGTTAGCTAGTGCTGTAAGACAATTTTAAACTGTAATTTATTTACCTTTTAAAATAATAATAATAATAATAATTATGGGTTTTCGTTATAATATCTTGTTGGGTAACCTTAAAATATGTATGCATATTATGTTATTTTAAAATGCAGTTCAATAATCAATCGACTACAAAATGTTTTCAAAGTGCAACACAAAATGTATTTATTTGACGAACACCTCTGCATTCGGAAAACCAAACTTAGATACATGTTCGTGTTTCAATTTCGAAATTTCTCTTTTTAAGTCGTAAAAAATACGTTAAAAAAATGTAAAAAAAAGTTGCCATATCTGGGATTTTTCAGAGTCATATGGGGGAAATATTTTGACAATATGGCAAAGCTAAGCACCGCTGTCCATGCAATAACTATACAGAGAAAATTTGTTATTGTGCAATGGATTGAATATACGACGGATCTCCTGAAACCGTTTCTTCCGTTGGATACGTTAATGGTGCCAGATCTGACAACGCAACGGACACAACAAACTGTAGTATATCTGCGGTAAATTCCGACTTGTCATTTAATTTTATATCTGTACCTATGCAAAAACTTCAAAAAGAAACAATTTTGATGGACTAGATGGACTAGAAGCGCAATTTAGACCAGAGACAATACTGAGACCGCCAACTTCGGCCGATTTCCCGTTACATAGAAGTTATATTTTTACGGAGTTATCACGATTTGATGCGCTAGCATTGATACACAGAAATTTGTATTGACAAATATCACGAAACTCCAAAAATTCCGACTCATTCTCAAAAAAATATGAACCACTTCCGCTGTGGGCAAAGTTGCTGGCAGCGTTCATAGAATTTAAAACGTTAAATTTTACATTATTCGATAGTGTTTTTTTTTTTTTAGGAATAACTGTTCTTTTGCTGAAAATATTTATGAAAAATTAACAATATAGATTGGTTGAGGGAAAATAAAAACATACATTTTGAGTCATTTTTCTTCAGTTGTTTACGAAAAATTTACTCGTGAAATCGAAGTTAATTATATTCAAAAGCGGAAAATTGTCTGTCCTAATATATTTCTGGTATATAAAACATCTCATTTAGATAGTTTTATTAACCAAACAAATGATATTGTTCGCCTTTTAACAAAGGTATAATAACAATAGAATTGAGTAGGCAATGTTAAAATGTGTTATTCCCGAACTCTATCACATGCCCCCACAGTTGGCAGCATTTATTTTACCTTTTTTTATGTTTATCCATGTCACACGGATTCTAAATTGACATACCTAACACCGATAGAAACACAAAATGGCAAATTTGAAAGAAAAATATTGAGGGGGCCAGAGCCAAGATGTCTCGGATTTAGGCAGACACGTGGATTGCAAACTGTCAATTTGGTACTGCCTATGCCTATAGCCGTCGAGCTGTTTCCATTTCGAATTGCAGTAAAAAGTTGTAAAAAATCAATCTACGAGTACAAACAGTTATTTTGGTCAAAAAATAAAAAGTTCTTGAGAAGGCCTTCAGGATGAAGTTTGATGTTTGTTCGGGATGTTTTTCCAATTATACAACCCCCGCACTATCGACTAACGCAAACATTCGATCGTCACTTGAAGGACATGCCGCTCAATCAGCAAAACAGAGACTCTTCATAAACTTAGCACCTACATAGCACTCGCGGCCTTGCGCTCTCTCGTTTATTGCTCGTATATATACGCAACACTCCGCAACGCAATCAAATTTTATGGTTATTATCGACAAGACTCTTTCCTTGAGACAAAAGGACATCATTCCTATCTGGCGGCTAACAATGGTATTATGCTGTAAACCGATTCAAACGTCTGTCGGTGGCTGTAAACTTATATGATCAGGATATCGCGTCGTCTTTCACGGGAATTCCCATAAAATTGTGAACGCATCCTTTCGGACCTCAGAGCAATCGATCAGCGAAACCATCAGGCACAGGCACCCCGAGCAAACATATGTCGACTGCGCGACAGTCGGTCTTACAGAAATACCTAGAAAACGATCCTTCGCGATCGTCTATTCTTTGTTGCGCGTCCGATCTAAACACGAATGCGGAACGAATCAATCAAATCCAAGTCGTGTTCCACTTTCTCAGGAAATTTCTTCTCAATGTTTCGCTGATTCGTCCGATTCATTTGTCATTTATCATAGGGCGGCTGGCGGCGTCTGAAAATCAAAAAAATCACCGCCACCTTACTCAATGTCCTTGATCATGCATTTGAGTCGACATTTTTCATCCACTTGTAATAATCCTCGCACAATGGATTTGATTTTGATTTTCCCTCTGTCGTCCTTAATTGAAGGTGTTCTTTTTTCGTATGCTGTCCCTATAATAACAGTCATCAGGGGCGATGAGGATGGTGAACAAAAAAAAAATATTCCTATCTAAGCCAAGGGCCATTTCACCGGCCTGTCATTAGGATGATCGTCTACGGCTCACACGATCATTGATCAACCAACAACAACAACACGAACAGCACCTACGACGACAACGACGACCAACAATGACAATGATGATCCGAAGGACAATACAATAGATTTTGGGCATTGACTTGAAGTGACACTGCTTTGCGCACACCCCTGAGCCTACACCATCAAGTGGCTGTAGAGAGTGAGCTCAGCTCTAAAAACGATCTGTCAAACGAGGAAAGTGGAATCCATTAACCTCTACTACCATGGATTGTGTCATTTAGCGATTCGACATGTGTTTGAGACGCTCGAGTACATTGTTCTTGGTCGACGACTGTCCTTTGTGAGCGGCATTGTTGTTAGCTTGACTTCTTTCTGACGTACTCTAGAACTGCTGCTCGGATCTGGATGTGCGTAAGATTAATGCGCAATGGACTGGACATGGCCAACAGGTATATTTTCTGTACGTTTACGCTGGATTATCCTTTTTTTTTTTGTCTAAATTGAGGGGACTTCTTGTGCCTGTGTGACACTGTTGGGTGATGTTGATGTGTGATTTTGAAGAGGCGAACAAGTGTCTTTTTGTTGTTCTACTAATTGTTTTTCTCGTCTCCTTTTCGTTGGAGTCGGATTTTGAGTGTGTCCTTTTCGAGGTGACATTGTTGTTTTAGAGTCAATGCGCCTTTTGTTACGGATGCTCGCTGAATATTATTCCTATAACTCGACCAAGACTTTTAAAAGATGTCACTTGATGAGATGATAGATAGGACAATGTTGACAAAGGGCACGGTTAAGTGGGAACACTCATGGTTGCTTTGGGATCATGTGCATTGGAAAGATTTTCTTTTTTTTTATGAAAATATGCTCATATTGGAAATCATGACGCATGATAAACGTCTGGCTCTATTTGGAAGTTTCTTTTCTAGCGTGGAGTATTTTAAGGCCATTTTTGTTGATTTAATATGCAATTGTCGGACACATTTTGGGGCATTGGACCTATGCCTAGGCCATGTTAAGAACTTACAAAAATCGTTAACTTTAGTCACTTAATTATTTATAAATAAAAGCAAAGATTCCTATAGTATGGGCAAATTTTGAGGAACAGGAAGTGTTTTTGAAACGTAAATTCAGTTAAATTTTACCCATGAAAGCACCGAAATATTGACTTCAAAATAGTCCTTCATAGCATTACGTCGAAAATATGTTGGGCAGCAAGCACCTTCTGACAAAACTATTCGTCGTTTGGTGTCGAATTATGTTGAGCAAGGGACAGTTGGAGTTCGTCGACGGTCGACGCCAAACACAATCGAATGAACTGGTTTAAGTGGTAAGAGAGAGCAGTGCTGTTTCTGCGATGGAAATTGGCTGTCAAAAAATGTCAACATTGACTGAGCTTCCGATTTGAGCTACGGACTTCTTTGGTGGGGTTAGTAATAAGAGCGCCAGCAAGTCTACAATTGACAAGCTCAACGCAAACATTCGTGACGAAATAATCGCCATGCGAATATGATGGAAAAGGCAGCAAGAAGGGCACTTTTCACCTTGGTCAATACTCAAGAGAGGCGTCCACTTGATTGTTGTTGTATTGAGAAACTTGTACAAATAATTTGTAAAGAACCGAATTAAATAAAAATACCATAATAATACCATTTGGAAATCGTTTGTTTTCTTGTCGCACCCGGTACAAGACCAGAAGATGGTATTAATTTTCGTTAGTAGGTACAGTAAAACCAGGATAAGTGCCTCAGCTTAAATGCCCCGTTTTGATACTCACTTATGCGGGTTACGCAGTTATACACAAAATCGGCTTTAGTGCAGAGGCATAAATTAAAAAAAATAATAATAATAATATTTTTTTTTATTACAAAAAACATTTAATTTTATTTAAAAAATAAGAAAATACATTACAATAATTGACTAATCGGTAAAGTTTTTGTTTCTATAGTTTTTCAGCTGATTTCAAAAATGTGTACTTAAAAGAATTTTTTTCAGGTAAATTTCAATAAAAGTATATAAAATAAAATTTAAATAAACGGGAAATGTATACTTAAGCGAAAGGTACTTATAAGATGAGATATGAAAAAATCCTCAAAAAATCCGTACTTATGCGGGTTAGGCACATAAGCGAGAGGCACTATATCCAGGTCTTGTCTTACTGTAGTTCATTCAGAGAAGTGAAAACATTATCATTTGTTTTTTGAAAGTGATTAGTTCATTCAATTAGTAGAATATAATGGAAATATGTTTCAAAAATGTCCTCCCGCTGTCAAAATATACTCGTTTAAAACAAGTGAGATATTTGTTAGTTATAGCTACGTTTTATAGGTTCAAGGTGTCCAAAAGTTCGAATCGAAATCTGTGATGATGTGGATGTAAATTTTCTTTTAAAAAGCTCCCTTAGAACCCGAAAAGGTATTAAACTGCTGTATCCTTTACTGCCCAACTTTTGGGATAGTTTTTGATCAAAATGTACCTTTTTTTCTGGCAATATTAATCATCTTTAACCTATAAGCTTAAATGATATTTAATCAATACAAAATAAAAACTGAAGGCAACCAACATTTGCTTAAGTCTTCAAAGCTCGGATATGATCATTTTATATCCGGTTGATGATGTAACTGCAAGTGTGTCATCTGTTTTTCGGCAGAAAATTTTATCTTAACGTGGCTAAATACAGCCGTCAAATTGAAAAAAACTTATAAATTAGAAAATTAAACTATACGTTTAATACATTTTCGGCCTTTAGAGATATATATGTGGTCGGTGGTCCCCGTTAAGGCTTATTCACATGAACGCGAATTTCGAACAAATCAATTTAAATGTTTTCTATGAATTGAAAATTGCTATTTTTTGTTCTTCCAGAAAACGTTATATATTTAATTAATCTCACATCTAGTCTACAGAAAATAAGTCTTAATTGATTTAAATAGCGAAATTTACAATTGCAGCAATTTGCCCAAGAATTGGAAATTACTGGAGCGAACTGTCACACTTTATTCACAACCCGCACATAATACAGTCGCGATCTATACATTAGATTAGACTATATCATAAGACGGAGAGCCTTTATAGGGCTCTGGCACTGCGGCCCCTACATAAAAGGAGCTCTGCCACTGCGGCCTCTTCATAAGGAGCATTTTGAGCCTTCCCTGGTGAGCCATATTTTCTCGTCTTATATTGAAACCACAGCTCCTGCACATCATAGTTGTTTAATTGATGAACGAAAAAGTCAGTAATCATGGCTCTATAGCGGTCTCCATTGACAGTAACGTTCTGGCCAGCATCGTTTATGGATAGACCAATAATTCCAGCGACCCATTAGGCACACTTAACAGTCAGTTTTCGTTGATGTAACGTTGTTGCAACTCTCAACATACACTTCAGGATTATCATCCATTCAAAGAAAAAAAAAAATGAGCTTCGTCGTTAAACAAAATTTATGAAAATTGACGTATTTCGAACAGAACCATGATTTTCAAAATAAATTTTGCACAATTTGGAAGCGTTTGTTCAGGCGTCAGTCTATTCATGTTAAAATGACAAACCAACAACTAAATCACTTGACAGCTGACAAAATGGCCGCCAGTTAAAATAGCGTTGCCAACTTAAAGTCCTATACGCTATACCTCTAAAAAATAAACACCCTTTTTGATCATGCATTTGAGTCGACATTTTTCATCCACTTGTAATAATCCTCGCACAATGGATTTGATTATACACAATTCGTATCTGTTAGATACATTTTATGCTGCCGCTGCCTCCACTAATAGCCCCCGCGCACATAACGTTTGGGTCGATACTCAGCTAAAATGTAGGTACTCGCTGACTCACATAGTTTCATCGCCACACTCACACTCGTGCTAGCATTATTGTCTCAATTATCTGCCCAAAGTTTGAATATAACGTATTTTCCATGAGTTTTGTATATTTTCGAAGACCGAGATGCCCTTTTATTTGCTGTATACAGAACATCCTGTTTCAAGCTTTCACGTCCTCTAAACACTTGTCGATGAGGACATCAATCTTAACATTTTTGCGTGTCAAGTCAGTCCGTAAACAAAATCATCAGCCGTACAATATGTTGGCCAGGTATTTGCCAACAAACGAAATTGCATTTCCACGTCTATAACCTTCCAGTTTTTGTTATCTATTAAAGTTCTTTGGGCCTCTCTTGGTAAAGAGGTCAACTTATGACACATCGTTAATTACGAAAATGTCCAAATGATAATTTTAAATTCTGCGGTGGTTTGTTGATGTTGACCCCAGTGAAAAAGAAAATTCTCTGTCACTCTGATTATGGAAGGGAAATTACTGTGTTCACTTTGACATCTGACTCTCTTGTTTAAAATGCGTCCTAATGCAACCTATAGGGCCTCTTCTATAAATTAAGTTAGAGACTTACTTTTGGACTGTTTTATTTATGTCGTTCTGAATCGGTTTATTGTCTGAGACCCGCCTTAAAAATGCCTATAGGAATTCCCAAAAGCTGTGTTTTGTCTTCCCGTCTGTCTTTCCACTATTCTTAAATGATCTTCTGGTCGCAACTGCCTTCGCCAATGACAGCACTCTTTACAGCACTTCTCAGTCATCATATAAAACTTATGTATGTCTGTTCTCCGGAGTAGAATTGGAAAACAATGTCAGATTGCGACCTTGACGTAAGAGTACCCAATAGAAAATGAGGTCCAGCCAAAACAGTGGAGTCTGGTATGAACGATTTCTCGATTCTCATTTCCAATCCTTGCTAGAATACCTATTTAAGAATACCCAAAAAGTCGCCAAGAACGATGCGCTATGCTTCCTCAAGCGGGCCAATAAATATTTGACCACACCAGAAGCTGTTCAATATATACCTATGTAAAAGCCGCTAAACGGCCCCAGGCTTGACTAGCAGCTTCTTACCAACTCCCAGGTGATATTAATATCCCGCAGATTCGCAAGGCACCACCGTGTGAGTACGGCAGCGACCCCAAAAGCAATGCCCTTGGGTAGGGATATGCCAGTAGTAATCCCGAAATCACATTTACTCACTTAACGCCACTTGAAACCGTAGAGTGGATTTCAGCCATCGTTGATTTTAAAATGTCCATCATGCTCTACATCTCCATCAGTCAACAGTACATAACTACAGCCAAATGAGAGCAATCACAACAAGGTCCTTAAAAGGCCATTCCCATAGCATCGAACAAACATAAATTCAAAATGCCTTCCACATCGTGGCAGCTTCAATAATCCACTACTACCAAGCCACTTAACGGATGACAAACAAGCGTAGATGTACACAAATTCGCTATGGCAACACAATGGCGTCCCTCTATTGTTTGTGCAGCTAATTATAATATACTATACCTACCGAGCGAGAGCACCCTCTCCATCCGGCCCCGGCACAGTGCCGTAATTAAACAACAGATAAAATTTAATATTGACATATTCGTAATGTATACGCTGGGGACGAGACGGAACGGAATATTACAAGGACTCGCGGATTCAATTTCGCAGCCATTACTCTCACTATGCTTTGCCAACTCGCATCAGGCAACTTTGCAACCCTTCGCGGTTGAGCGACGCAGCTCAAATCACAGTGAGCACATTGTCATGTCTGGTTGTTAACTTCGTCAACCCTTGATTTCCGTAGGCTCTATCATTAGCGGGGTAGCTGGGCTCTCGAAAAAGTACATAACCGCACGCATATACTCATGTTCCAAGGATAAGCCAACTACTATGGCAGAAAGGGGTGTGGAATGTGTTCAACATCGATGCGAATGCGTTATGAGTTGAGTGCTGTCATTGTGTACTGAAAAAAAAAATATATTTTTACATATTCACCAGCCCTAGGTCCTTGGTTCTGTTTAATGCTTTTGGGCAGTAAAATCATACGCCAGCCGCACATGCAAGTACTTAACATCAAAATTAATACGCCATCGTCAACAGCAGGATGTACTACAGCAAATATGAGTATATGCCTCTAGGAAGTATGTCATTATCACACAAATACAGCCCATAGGCTCAAGTGCATGTGTGTCAGTGTGTGTATGGATAGGTATCTTATTACCGTGGCACTCGCATTCAAATGAGTTTTGCTACCCCACAGAAGCCCGCGCTGCATTTTCATTAAACCCACTCGCTTATACGGATACATACGGATGTGTGTGGGAGCTAGCTCATGTCCTTTTAGGTAAGTGAATCCTTTATTTTTTGGGGGTTAAAGTTTTCGCAGCCTAAAACGGGGTGGAAGCAAGGACTTGCATAGAAATATGAAACTCATCATGACAGAATTTACGAATGGATGAGTCCTTTTGAATACCGTCTTTTTTTTTTGGAAGTCCACATGCAAATATCCCAGTCTAAGTGGACGATTTTTCATAATTAAGATGGTGGGTGGATGCTAACAAATTTTAAGCAACCACCCTCAGCAGTTTTTTGATTAAAAAATGTTTGCCATTGGATGATGGAAATTTGGGAATGCGATGTGGCGAGTCGTTGGTCCTTTTGTCCCCGTGAAGGGATGTGTTAATAATTCTCGTTTTTCGCCAAAGGAAAGAAAATACCTACATGTTCTAAATGGAAATATGCAAAAGGGATCAGGGGTCATTGATTTGAATGGACAGGAGCAAATGGACTTGTGGAGAGGGCCGGGAAGGGATTTAATTTATGGTCAGCATTTCTGATCCATAATGGAGGGTGGAAGCGACTGGTGGCAAACAAGTTTTTAATGGATTTTTTTTGTTTGTCATAAGTAGCCGACATTTGCAAATTGCAGGAGTCAGTACATAAATACATCTCTACATTCTAAAATAGCGTCGAGAAACTAGTCCGCAGACCTATAAAAAAACGTTCCGAAAATTACATAAAAAAACGTCAAAGATGCCTCAAAAATCCAGTCAAAAATGGGTCGAAAAATGAGTCAAAAGCAAATCGAAAAAGCATTAAGAAGGCACAAGAAGGCGTCTTATTATGAGTCCAGCATGCTTCGAAAACGTTACAGAAAAGTATTCAAAAATAAAACAGAAAACTCTTCGAAAAACCAGTGAAATTGAAAAATGCATCGTAAAATTCTTTAAAAAAAACTTTGAAAAATTCATCTAAAATTCAAAATAAATCACAAGTATTGAAAACCAAAAACGCGTCAAAAATTGTATAAATATCGCTTCAAAAGAGTTAGCAGATTCCTCATAAAAGGATCCAAAAACAAGTCAAAAAACGAATCGAAAGGGCGTTAAAAACATCGAAAAATCAGAAAAGCATGAAACAATACGATACAATACGCATCGAAAAACTAGTCAAATAGGAATCCAAAAGGCGTCGAGATATGTATCGACAAAATTCAATGAAAAGGTTCCATAACTAGTCTGCAAATTAAAAAAAATGGTATTGTAATAAGTCGAATAACGCTTCGAAGACGGGCCAGATGAACGTTCAAAAACAAGGCGAAACCCCCGTCCTAAAAAATGCCCAAAAATAAATTGATGAACTGAGCAAAATATGCGCTACAATAGATTTGAAAAGCATATAGAAAAATGCGTCAAAAAAGCGTCGAAAACCCATTTGATAAAAAGGTTGCAGACGACGATTTAGAAAACAAATAAAAACAAATTGACGACTTTTCCAAAGAACGTCAAAAACCGTCGATAATCAGTGTCATGGGCGTTTAAAATTAAGGCGAAAAACATTTTTCACAAAAAATTCAAAAACACATAAAAATCGGGGCGTCTAAAACCGAAAAGCCGGTAGAAAATCAGTAAGGAGCTTGCGTAGGGGTAAGTCGAAAAACGCTTCGAAAAAGTGTCTGAAAAGCGTTCAAGTATGAAATGAAAAATGTGTCAAAAAACAAAGAAAAAAACGCAAAAGAATAACATCGAAAAAGACATTAAAAATGAATAAAAAATACCATTTGAAAAAATCTGTAAAAAGGCGCCGAAACTGATTTTGAAAACGACGCAAAATCAAGTCAAAACAGCATCGACAAACGATTCATAAAAAAAAAACAAATCAAAATCTAAGAAAGGAGTAAAAAAGAACGTTAAAAACACGTCAGAAATGCCTCCGAAAATAAGACAAAAAACCCGTCGACAATAAGACGAAAATAAAAGTATAAGAGAGGAGGCAAAAGTTAATTTAAAACAGCGTCAAAACAAAGACAATAAACGCATCGAAAATAAGTACAAAAATTAGTACAAAACAAAAGTAAAAACGATTAAAAGGCTTCGAAAAAAAAAAAAAAAAACAAATAAAAAAGCAACCGAAAACCCGCTGATAAGTTCTGTTGGAAAAAACTCACAGATCCTTTTTGAAGACCCATTTCTGTCTTATATAATCGAACGTTCATGCCAGAACTACAAAGACAGACAGCCATCCAACTCAAAGTCAATTATCCGCCGTGACTTGGCAACTCTTCCCTTCAAAGAAATAACGGGCATTTCTACTAACCCTCCGTTTCGACATAAGGATCTACGACTTTATTCGAATTAATTGATATGCGCTCCAAGGGTGGTCCACCTCTGACACAAAAACACATTTCAATGGAACCGACGACAAGCGTCTATCTATAGATTCTCTGGGGAAATCAAGTTGCTCCACTCGGCCAGAATCGCCCAGAGGCGCCTCTCTGTCGCTGCATTCATGTGCCAGACAAAGAAATTGTCAACGCATTGCGCTCCTAATGAATCTCGTCCTTCATGATGTTCCGCTTCAATTTTCTCCCCTGGAGAATTCTGCAACCATACGCATACATACCTGTGCAAATGAATTTGATTAATGAAGTCCATCGGGTGTCCTTGCGAGGAGCTTGAATTTAATTCTTCCCTAATCTCGTTACAGAGAGGCGCATCCACTTTCTTACAATGAAAATGAATAATTACTCTGCTGCTGCACCTGAATAGTGGCAGGATGCTGGCTGGGCTCGTTTCATTTGTTTTTCGAGCGTAAAATCCTTAAGCGCATGGCGCTACGTATTCCACTCGAACAGAAGCATCATGCGTCGGCATAAGTTCAAGGCGCATACAACCAATTACCTCAGCTGGTAATCGAAATCGCATCCCTAAAGACAAAACCCACAAACAAAAAGGACAATGCACACACGGTGCTGCTGGAGAAGACAGAAAAAAACATTGAAAATCCTTCTGTTTTGTATCTCGATGGATAATTGGCCAACAAAAGAGACCGATAAGATGCAGATTTCAGCATTTTGCTGTTCCTCTTCCTGTTGATATCGGCGTTTGATGGAGAGTGCGAGACCCGCAAGTAAAGGATGTGTCGGTTGTTTGCCTTATAAGCAGTTTCAACTTTTTTTTCGCATAGGTAATTTTCTGCGGCGAATGTGCAACAAAATAGCCAAACAATGTGTATACATCTGTGCATAAGTTTGTCGAAAGGAATTAAAACAAAATTGAAATCCCCTGAGAAACTATATGCGCCTGTCTTGCATTTGATGTGCATATGCCACACGAATGCGGCTTAGGCCGTCATATTTTCGGTGAGGCTTCATTTTGAGATGAAAATTGAGATATGCCCGACACCAGATTGTTGATCCCAGTGTGGTATGAATGCAGATACTGAGATTTCACTCTTGTCATCGCATGTATAACACAAGTTGGCATGAAACCTCCGTTCAGTTGTGCGGTTTGTGTCAAACTCTCGAAGGACTACACCGACAGAGTAACACCTAATTTATATGACCTAGTTATCTGTATATTCTAAGGGATCCTGTGATTGGGTCGATTGTTGCGGTTGCTCAGCTTAAAGGAGGCTGCTTCGCTTAACTCATATCTCCCTTTAAAAAGTCAGCTGAAAGTCAGCAAGTATCGCCAAAGCAAATCTGGCTCAAACTCAAACGTCCGCTCACACGGTCTCAAAAGTTCAGCCGCTCTATATGGATGGATGCACTTGTGACCATCTCGTTGGACTGTTGGATAGTTATGTGAGGTTAAATGGTGGTTTCATGGGCAGAAATAGGACGCCGCCTTTGTGTCCAGATACCAGGCACCCTCTGTACAGAGAAATTAGTTTACCACACCGAAAAGGAAGCAAAGGACCGATCGATAACAATGAACTGTCCACAAAAGAGTCTCCCACCCTCGTCACCAGGGGAATGTCTTGCACTGTTGGTCGAAAAAAGCTCAAGTTCCTGGACTAGATGTTGAACACAACTTGGGGATTTTTATATGGAAAACTCCCCGAGTTGTGTTCAAATTCGAGTGAATAAAATGGCCCTAAGGCTGTTAACTGTTATCATCCGGATATGCACAGGCAGTCTCTAGGATGGGAACTTGCTTTTCAATTGCAGCCTCGGTTCAGGAAAGAAGAAAATAAACACATTAACCGCTCTCAACTCTAAATGGAACTTTTTGTCGACTTTTAGGCACCGATTCGATCTACAGTACCGCCTAACCTAAAAAAAATTACCTCCACCAGTCCAAATCATAGCTCATTTTAGCCCTACAGCGTACAGCCTGCCTCGTCGATGACCGACTGAACATCGCCCTCTTCCAAAAAATACAGCCCTTTTGCTAGTTTCTCAAAGTAAAAACTTCTACAACTGTATTCTTGATCGAAGCAGAAGGTTACAGACTTCCGACTGCCGCAATAACATGACGGCGACTTCGTATATCCCGATATCTGCTCCTCTAGTTTTTCAGACGCCTAAGCGACAATACTCCCTAAACGATCGATTTTAGTGGAAGGTTTTTGCTTGCGAACTGACAACCAGTTGACTTGTTGGCAGGCTTTTGGACACAAAAGATGCTTTCTATCCCTGGGCGATAGGTGTTACACAAAGTTACAAACGTGACGTGCTTCCTGGTCACATATATGTTCGGTCCACCTTCACACTCAGCTAACCACCAGGAAGATATCTCCAATGGCTACACTAAGCGGCGCTTTTCTGCATCTAAAAGTCTCTCTCTTCGCCTTGTTCCGTTGGATCAATCAAGCCCACGTCCAAGTCACATCCAATTGAAACTATAAAATATCACAGTCTCGTTCAAAGGTCACGCTGCGCGTAGCTGTGCAGTTTTTTCCACACTTATCTAAGGCGCATGACACAACAAGCACAAACTCATTGCCAGTCTTCCTCTTGATTTCTGTATCTCCTCCAGGAGATACTCGCAAACAGAGCACTCCCCGACCAGCCGATCGGCGCACACAAAACCGCATCCAAACATATATATAACGCTGACCATCTGAACCGAGAATATATTTAAGAATCGCACGACGACAACATCAGCATCTCTGATCCTTATCAGCTGCCACAATCTGGGACGACGAGTGCGCTGCGCTGAATCTCTCGAGAGCCAACCTCTTGTTGTCTAACATACCCGGCAGCGATAAGGAGACGCTTCGCATGCAGATAATGGGAAAGTCTTGTTACGGCCATTAGTGTGGTGGCTGCAGCGGATTCTTGCATCTTGGTCAAGCATTTACCTTGACTGTTACGCCTCATCCTTGGTCATCTATATCACGGGCCCCGAGAGTGTGCTACCCTGTTGGGGATCAACACACGGCAACTTCTTGTGTGTGTTGATGTTTGCTTTGGCGACAAAAACGTTGAAACATTGTAGAGGATTCGTTTATGATTGATGGGGTGAGAGCGTGAGTTAAATTGAATCAAATATAACGGCGCAGTGTGCGTCACCGTATTCTGGTGCACTAAATCACAGTTAATTGGATGTACCAACTTGTAATTAATTTGTAAAAGTCTTAATTGGCTTAATTGGCGGTCGAGCGCGGCGGCTCGCGTGGCTCTCGTAGAGAGAGAAATTTATGACACAAACTGAGTTGATGGAGTGAGAGAAAACTTCACTGTTAGCGGTTCGTGTGCGCGGACTGCATTGATAAGTGGAACTTGATTTGGAACTCGATACCGTGACAGAGATGTTGCCTATGGTAGGTAGTCGAACTGGGGCTAGACCAGTATAGGTTCGTTGCTTTTTAAAAGGGTATAGTTGCTGTCCCTATCACATTGTCATTTCTACTGGTCCGTCAGTCGATGGGAGGATTGCAATGAAATTGACAGTTGACGGTTTTTACTCTGCGTTTGGTTGATAGGAGGTATATCCAGTCCAACAACATCTGGAAAGAATCTGAACGAAGAAAAGGTCTTGATAATTGGAGATTCCTTTGAGCTTATCTCGAACAAGTTGAGGACATTGCGCGGTCCAGATTTTATGAACTCACAATGTCGAAATTTTTCACATAAAATTACCTATCCATTTTGCGCGATAATGATTAATAGTAAGGCCCAGTATCGAACCCTTGGACTCTATCAGTCGACTTACATAGCTGATACATTTAGTACGAATGAACAAAGTATTCGGGTCTTACACGGAGGGATAACCCAGTAGATGAAGACCTGGTTTCCTTATTCGCACAAGTATAGGTATATAATAGAAGAAGACATCAATCGATTTTCGAGCGCAAATGGAGGCGGTTATATCTAAGGACCGGCTTAGTAAGAGAGCCTTGAACGATTCTGTTCACCCCGAACTATTTAGCCACCAAAAATAAGCTGTGATTTGAGGAACTATTCGAAAAGTTTTTATAGGTTAGGTTAGGTTAGGTTAAGTGGGGTTGTGAGATCGTCACAAAATACCAGGCACCATAGCGGGCCCATCGCCATCCGCAGGGAACCGTTATGGTCAAAAACCTAAACCAAATCGCCTAAACAATCAATTTCCCTACAGAATTTAATTATGGTCTCAATATTGTTTGAGGAACGATCCTCCTCTTAGTGATTAAAGAAGTTCCTGCCAAAATGCTTCCTTCTACTCCGAGCGATTGCTTGACACTCAAATAGAAGGTGGGAGACGTCTTCCGTGACTTGTAGGTCCTCACAGCACCTATGCATATATCCGAGTTAGATAGTCCTAGTCTCATTGCATGCTTCCTTAGAAGGCAATATCCAGAGACTGAGATTGATTAAATCTTCAAACTTTTTCCGCTTTAAAATGGGCCACAGTGCCTTTGAGACCCTGTGACCTTCTAGCTGTGAGCTGTGACCATCTTGTGGCTGCTATATGGCAAGTTTTTTTTTTGAAAGCAACCCTTCTAGCCACGGCCATAAGTGGTCTTATACCCCCAATCATTATATTCAGTGTGAGCTGCGCTCCTTCCTTGGCCAGAGCGTCAGCATTTTCGTTTGTATAACGCCGTCAGATTTACTGTAATAGGAGAGATCATTAAAGATGTCATTGTCAGGGCTACGGACAATGTAAACTATAGGCTTTGATGATAAAGGGAGTGTCAAACAAAATTTTTAAAAAAATTACCTAGAAATGAATTTTTGTTGTATGGACCGTTTTCGAGATAGTACGTTCAAATTTCAAAAGTGCAGTTATTGAATTTTTTATCACAAAACTGGGTATGCAGTCATGGTAACCTCATCCACTTTAGCTCAAATATAAATTTTGGTTGAATTCGGCATAGCCGTTACCGAAAAATTAAAATTGCCACAAAGCGAAAACAACCACATAAAATTGAAGAAAGGTTATAAAATTGTTTAATGCTTTTCATCCAAGAAGAAAGCCATATTAAAAAAATAGAGGAAATCTTATTAAAATGATGGTGAATTTTCTATAAGAAAGCCACATATTTTTAAAAATGAATCTTCTTCAACAATGGGGACGTTCGGATACCTAGTTTGTGAAAAACGTTAACTAGATTTGTCGGGGCTATGAATCCGAACGCGTTGACTAAGCTGCTTGAATTGTTATTGTATTCTCGCGGTCAGCGTTACCTTTGTTTGATTTTGCAATTTTTGTTTTTGTAAAAAGGCCCTTCACAAATTTTTAAAAATGTTTTATTTTCAAACAAGTACCTACATTTAAAATGTAACATGGTTGCCTGTCACAACACCACGAACTGGCGAATATTCGTAGATTCTGACACTTCATTTACATGAAAACATTTTTTTGTCACAGGTACCCGCGAATCATTTGTATTGTTGAAGGTTAAGTTCGAGCGAATTTTTCATTCGCAGGCTTGTCGATCGCGACTGTTTTATGTGGATTGTGAATAAAGTGTGACAGTTCTGTTCAAGAATTTTCAATTCGCGGGAGAATTGCTGTAATTGTAAATTTCGTTACATTAATCAATCAAGTCTAGTTTTTTTTTAGATTAGGTGTTATAATAATTGAATATAATATAATGCTTTTGTGGTAAAACAAATAGCAATTTTCAATTCATAAATACCAATAAATTGATTTGCTCGCCTATTCACAGTTCGCGCTCATGTGAATGGTCCTTTAGTTGTATGCGAACTAATGGTTTTTAAATATCGTGCTAAATTTTTAAATTACCACAGTAGCCTTAGAAATAAACCTTTTTTTCTCACCGGCCCTTTTTTCGGCTCTTCAGAATTCTGCAACGGCCACTTTGTTGATTTTAATTTGACTCTTCGAAATGATTGAGGTTAAGTTGAAAAAAAACGGCACTGCAAACGGCGAACTGCAAGCCGCCAAACTCTAAGCTCGAAGTTTGAACCAAATCCGGGCAGCCATTTAGGCTGTAGACCTTGGGACATATACGGACAGATAGACAGACAGACAGACGGACAGAATTTCGAGATCCATTTTTTTGAGTTCCTTTATCATCGTAATGTCAGAATTGACTAACATCTCGAGGTCGAAGTTGTGTGCGAATACAATATATCTTTCTCTAACTACCTAATCGAGAAAGTTAAAAAACTCACTGCAAATGTCAAATATACACTCAACGAAACCGAATGCTCTGGCAGCCGCACTCACAGCTTCAATAGCAAAATCAACAGAAGATTCATTGAAATCATACCAGCATCCCTTTTTCCAGCTCTCCATTTTAAAGCCCCAAGGTGTCGTTTTCTTTATACCTGCCTGCG
Organism: Cheilosia vernalis; assembly: GCA_949126925.1. NCBI lineage: Eukaryota > Metazoa > Arthropoda > Insecta > Diptera > Syrphidae > Cheilosia > Cheilosia vernalis. The sequence goes on from OX421360.1 coordinate 49,599,675, forward strand.
ACACTTTGAAGAGCAACCTTGAGTCAACAATCGCATTATTCGGCTCTCCGTTGGTACAGCAGTGAAGCAATGTGGACATAAATTTAGAGATTTAGTTTATTTAAACAAGAAAGTCCCTATAGTTAGCTATGAGGTAATTTTGGTTTTAACAAACTTAGGTATAAACCTGCGCAAAAATGTCAGCCATTCAATAAAGGACGATTGGAATGCATGCAAACGTCTGCATAAAATATGCCACTTAAATTCTTCTTCCCATTGCGCGATTACGTCTTACACCCCATTTCGACAACTGACTATTTTGCTCAGACCCAGCACTGTGATTTTTCATTATTATCCATTATCCTTAATAATCCACATAACAACTCATCATAAGTAAAACGTTGCCAAAAAAAAAAAGGTCACTCAACCATATTTCCATCACCCCATGCCAAACAGACAGACGGACAGAAAGACATTGATAGACAGTTGGTCTTTCTTACGATTATGTTTTTGCTGTGTAATGCAACTTCAAGGACTTCATCATAGTTCCAGTGTATACCAATCCAAACCAAACCGACTCATCTCAATCACAGCGCAAAATACAAAAGTTATGAAATAATTTAAGGACTCACAGCATCTGGACGAGTTCCCATCTTCCCCGCATTCGTGTTGCTTACATATGCATGCGCTCGGTCTGGTTATGTATCAACTTCAAAGATCTATGATGTACACGCAGGGGATGCGAGCCCAATACATAATGAAAATGTGAATAGAAAGAACGATTTGCATTAATCCCCTGTTTACACTCGTTATTCCCTTTTTTTTAGAAACACGATTACACATATACATCCTTCAAGTCCTCGGTACACCCAGGAAGCTGGACATTAAGATGACGCTAACATATAGCCGTAGCTACTGTGTTTCGTTTAATCACAGCATTGCATGCGTGTAAACAGAGCACAAATGAAATGCCATTAGATCTTGAAAAAAAAGGATCTCCCATACCAATTAGGAAGCCAATCCAGTTCTTCCTCGGATATAGGGTATTTGGGCCGTTCCGCGGATTGCTTTGTGCGGCCCGTTTACATCAGGACGCGCAATTGTAAACTATCTGCTATTGTTTAGTTTTTGTTCTCCTTTCGGACTCGGATGATCCTTTGCCGACCGTCTAAGTCTATTGTGGCTGGCGGTGTGGCAGTTGGAATGTTTAAAGGCATGGGTGCTTGTTCCCGCTGATTCTGTTTACATATGGTATACATAAGATGTAGGTATAGTCGTATGTATTAACAGTAGGGAGGTACACAAGTGTGGGTATATTCGAGTTAATTGTGGTCCTCAATCATTTAGGGTTCAGGGTGCGGATTACGTTTCCTGTATGTGGTTATGTGCGGGAGGGTTTACAGTGACATGAACGCATGGGGTAAGGTGTGGGAAACTAACATTTGCGGGCGGGACTGCGTTTCATTTTCCAGGGCCTTCCATTTTGAAACATGGCTGTTTGGGATTTTTGTTGCACATCGATTTTTAAGCCACGTCTATATGTAGTTGTTTCAGAAAACACTCCAGAGAAAGCTGCTAACCACAGGTCTTAGTTGTCCCCCGTTGTCAAGGATAAGGATTCATTTGGAAGCCATCTTCGATATACATAGTTGAGTCCAATTTAGACGGTCTTTCTTGTCGTGTTTTGAACTAAATCGCCTTCGAGTCGTACGCGAGTCTTATCCTGAGGCGGTACCACTCTAGAACCATCAGAGAGACAATGTGACATATCGAAGAATCCTGCCCATGTCAGTTGCATTCGTCAGTAGCTGTGGTCCTATAAGATCAGCTTTGGTTTTGTAACGTTGAGTAACAGAAACGTGGTACCCTTGTAGGAGTACGCTGCCTGGTAGGTCTCTGGCCAAATGAAAGCTTTTAGAAGCATCATTGCGGAGAAGCTTTAACCAACATTGGCAACTTCGACACAAGGACTATTACCCTACAGGCTCAGTTTGTATCATGTAACATCGTTTGGCAAGGTGACTGAATTTTTTCAACATCCACATCTGCCTCTAAGACCATCAACTAGGTGGTTCTTTTAAGGCAAAACGATGGTAAATTTACCTGTTTAACTAGCTCGATCCATCGTGATGTTGTCCCCTCCAACTGGGTCTAGGGTTAGGTCTTTTTCGAGTGGGTACTCCCTCTTGAGAAGTTTCAACCTTTTTTGATAAATTCACGGTCCCAATAAATATATTTTTGAAGCATATTGGAAACAGACCACCCTGTATAGTGTCCCTTTTCGACTCTTACTTACTTACTTACATAGAGGTGACGCTACAGTCCGGGGTGGACCTAGGCCCTTTTCGACTCTTTTGATGTAAAATTTGGCTACAATCCATTTCTCTTGGCAGAGTATGTGGTAGCCCATTTCAAGCTCGAACCTTCACCGCCGCCTGCGCCACAAGCAATGAGCACTAAACAAGTGAAGACATCTAGTGATGGGACTTTATAAGTCCTCTTTATAGGCTAAGCTCTCTAGTGGATTTTCTGCAGACGAGGCAGGCAGTTTGAATCCACCCTCGTTCTTCTCTCGATATGTCCCACGCTCGCTACTGTCACGAAGGTTCCCATACATCACACGAAGTAGGTATTTTTCAAAGTTCCTTCTCTAGTGCGCCTAAATACACGCAGCAAAATTTTGCAAATTTGAGTCCCTTGGCCTATATCCCTCAAAAGTCGCATGAAATCACAGAGGAAAACTGAAAGAGTCTATCTGCCGATAACATGTCCTGATCGTGAACCAAATCCAACTGTCATTTGCCGTCGCTTTGACCCATCAAATCCCATCCAAGATCACAATCCAAGCCCCATCACAAACATTCCGAACATCAGCGGTTGTGCGAGTTGTATTACCTCACATCGGACGCAAATCAGCCTCAGAATCCCAATGGTATCCCTTTGAGCCAAGCCGCTTTCAGGTCTTTGTCCCAACTGCTCGTCGGACGTCTCACGCAGATCTGAAACAATTCGGAAGTAGACGACAACAAAACCGATCACACAAGATGCTCATTATCTGGCCGACTGTGGGGTTGGGATGGCTGCCCCCTCCCCTAACTGGCGTTCGCCAACAAATAAAAAGCCTTCGCACCGGACACACTGATGGACATATTGTAATAAGCCATTCATTTCGTGACTGTGCTCAGACGCGAGCGGAAGAAGCCTCGTGCGCAGATAATTTGCCCACCAAAATCCATCGCATCCGTCAGATGGCCGAACGAAGGCCGAGGCAGTCCGTGCGTCAACCGTCAAAATCAGCTCCATTGACAAGACGACTTCGTTACACATGTCCGCCTGACATCAGTGCATTATAATTGGAAGATCCACAATCAAGGAAGCCGTTATTATCGTTATTACACAGCACACACATACAGACACAGGCCAAGCAACCGACAACCGGACTGTTGGGGTCCATGTCATCTGGAGGCATGCGCGCATCTCCGCCAGAACGTTTGTCATTTCCATTTCCACATTTATGTCTCACTCACTTTAATGATTGGAAAATGACCACCATACGAGTGTGTGCGTCCAGGTGGACTTTTCTCGGTCCAGTCTCCGTCAACTGAAAGGGGAGACGCGGGCAGCAGCCGTCGCAACAGTGGCATTTAAGTGGTGTCGCTGTAATGAGACGCGCAGGCGATGCATTAACACGCGATGTTGTAATTTGTACACAGCGGTGGCTTGGTGCCGAGCTTAGGTTTTCTCCTTCTGGAGACGGCGTAACCGGGCCTAATAACGCTGTGATTTAGATCGGGAGCAGTCCTCCCTCGGAGCGGTCGGTGGGGGGCTGGCAGAGGCGCAAAAATTCCTGCGGGTCGTGCAGTCTCTCTCTCTCTGTTCCGCAATAGTTAGCCGACAATAATGATGATGATGAAATGGATGACGCACGATGTCCACCAGGTGTTAGACGACGTCGTCGTCATGGTCATCTACGGTGAGTATAGTTGGGTATAGTTGACGAGCACAGTGGCGGGTTAGCACGCCATATATGACGGAATGACAAATGCCTTTGGGTATGGCTTGGCCGCGAGCCGTACACACTTGTGTGTGGTTGTTAACGTGTGTTTAATTGAAGTTTGTCGGATGATTGGGGTAACAAATCGGCTGTAGAGATATAGAGAGAAGTTTTTACTAGCGCGGAAACTGGTTCCTGGAAAGGAGAAAGGAGAACTGTGCACAGCTTAATCGAAATTGGAAGTCCTCGTGTGGGATCTAGACACTGACTTTCCTCATCCGATTCCAACTTAAGCAACTACATGCCAACCAGTTGCAGTCGTCGCTTTTAAAAGTCAAAAGTCGCACCGTCTCGGCGTCTCCCCCAAGCTACTGCACCCCCACCACCCGCACCCCCGCTCAGCATAAATAATCAACCAATCTTGTCAAATTTGTGATTTTTCTTATCTTAATTGGTGCCCTGTTTGATGCCAATAAACAAAACATTACAAAGTAATAAGAAAGGAAAACAAAATAAAAAACCATTCGTCCTTATCTCAGCGAACAATCACCCCTCCGGCGGGTGGGCTGTATATCTGCCATGAAGGACAATTTAATTCACTTAACAGCGATGACGAGCGATATGAAAAAAAAATGAAACAAATGCCAGGGCATGCCGTCAGAGGCAAAACAGTAACCGCCGTCACTTGAACATCGAAATCAAAGAAAGCCGGGATCTCTGTTGGGGTGGTGGCGAAAAATAACAGAACTCGCGATGTAATCCCCAATTTTTTACGGCATTAAATGATGGAATCCCATCCGATTTGCGTACACACGAAGGGCAATCGTCAAAATGTCCTGTGACTGTTGTTTGTTGTTTGTTGTCTGTCGACAACTTCATCGAAGTGGTGAATCCCCAATCATCCCTTAAGTTTCGTGTTTTCCTATTTTTTTTTTTTTTTTGTGATATTCATAGCCTGCTGATTTTTTTTTTGTTATTATCCTGCGAGCTGCGATTGTTGCTGGTGTTGTTATCTGGGTGATTGTGATGTTGTAACAATGAGATACTTATTTTTTTCTTTTTCGTTGAATGATGAATCTATTGGCAGTTGGAGTGGGAGTCATGGTTGGATACATGTAATCTGATACACGAGCCGGCTTACTGTGAGCATGACATGTGTATATAGCTAGGATGCTGAGTGCGCGAGCGGCAAGTGTTGGAACCCATGTTCATATCGGCGGGGGTTGGGGGTCGAGCTGTGGCGATATTAAAAAAAAAAATACGCCCGCCAGATGATATACGATTTTTTTTCGCCTGACCGATATCATGTCTCCCACGGGGGGGGCATGTGCGGTTGGTAATCATTTTCGCAAATTGAAATGTTAAAATGTGAAAATAAATGGAAATTCGTTTAGCAGTGCGGCGAGAGTTCAATTGAGGTCGCTCGGACGAAGGATGAAAAAAATGTATTTTACTGCGCAAAAACAATGAAAAAATAAGAACCACAATTACAAGAGTTCACTTGTAGCCGTGTGTTATATAACAGGATAACACTGAAACGTGGAAAGGGATTTCAACATGGAGTAGGTACCTACCTATAGATACATATCCTCGCATATTGGAATATTTAGAGCCGCAAATTGTGTGCAATGGGACATGGAATTTAATACTTCCATTTATATATGAGGCTGAAAAAACCCAAACGGTTGTTAAGTCCGGCAACGCGATTGGATGGTTCCATCTAAACCGATGGCTTTCGAATTGTAAGCTAAATTTTTACATTCTGTCTGACAGTGGATTTTTATATTTATTTGTTTGTGTGTGGTATTTTTGTAGTTCTTCCACAATAGGTAGGTACTTTTAAGATTCGTTAAAAAAATAATGAACAATTAAAAATATTTTTCAAACCTAGTTCAGGCAGGTGCATACGTTTCGAGAACTAGGTGGAAATTTGAAAATTGAACTCGACCACAAGGTAATATTTTGTGTGATCTTTAAAATGAGGTAACTAATTGGAATTATTTGGCGCCATAAATTGGGAAATAGAATGTAGGTTTAGTGCAAATTTCTGAAAACTTTTGACGCAAAATTTATATTCAATGTGAAAATTTGAGGATTATTTTTAGAAACGCCATGTAAAAAGTTTACGTTGTTGAGAGGCACCCTTACTTTACTTTTAAATTCAATTTTATTTGTATTTTAATTAAACTTACATACTAGACAAACCGATTAAATCTTATTTAAAACTAACATTTATCTTATTCTAGCTTACTGGCTCTCAGCGAGCTTTCTAAACTTTACTATATCCTTAAAATTATTGCTCATTTGCTTGATTTTTATTTTTCAAGAAAAGAGGCACCCTCTAATCGTCCAATTCCTTTAATAACTTGGGCAAGCATAAAGGAAGTACAAGAAGGTGTGTGTCTTGGCTATAGGTATCTAAAATCTATTTGAAGGTGATCTATTTATGTATGAGGCTACTTGAAGAACAGCTTAAACTAGAGGTGGTTGACAGTCAACGAACTCTCCTTGAATAAATACATATTCCACTTCGGTAATCTTGTTCTTGCCCTCGGATGAGCTACCTACTGCTACCACTAGCCGGATTACATGGCAATGGCACGCCTTGATCCCAACACTGAGAACAAATGTCCTCAATGCAACGAAAGCCCACATGATGTTGAACACCTCTTCATTTGTCCGGCCAGGATACTGCCATTCTTTTGACTTCTAAAAAAGACCACCAACAATTGCAGCAGCTCTGCCAACTATGGTGTATTTTTTCTCGCACTAGCATTCACCGACACTGATTGGAAGTCTGCTCCAGAAATTTGAAAGAACCGCATCTGACAAAAAAAGAGACCATCAGGTGGCTGTAAGAGACGTTGGTCGTTCAAACAAAGATTGTCATTGTGGTTTATGGTGCGGCTTTTTTTTTTTGTTTTTTTTTTATAATAAACACGCGCTAAAGAGGTTATGACTACTCTTATGGTGTAGTTTGAAGTACACAGCGCGGGCGTCTATTCTCTTCATGAGGACAGATTTGGAGCTTGAGCTCAGTGGTTTACGCATAGTGGTAGGCTCAGGATAAATCCTTTGATGGATACTATTGCCAAAACATTTCGTCACAAAATTAAGTGTCAGCACAGAAAAAAAAACCAGCGTACACCACTTCTGGAACTTGTCTAACAAGGAGAAGCTGCACTAACCGCCCCGGAGAAGAATTTCGAAACGTTGTACGCCTTAGCACACTTGAAGTAGGTACATATACAGGGTCCACAGAGGCTGTTTAAATGAGTGTACATCTCCACTTAAATGCATTGATCGAATATAGACGCCGAAAACCATTGGTCCTCCTAGTGTCCCAACTTAGGCTCGTAAAAGCTACTCCAACGAAGGAGCCTGTGCTAAGATGGATGGTAAATGACAATAGAGAAAAATGATGTGAGAAAGTTCCAATTTTAGAACTCTGCATTATAAAACAAGAGCGGCTGCTCAAAAATAAGAAAAAGTAATGAAAGGACCTACGCAATCCCACAGCTCAAAGTTGTTGAAGATTTTTGGCAATGAATGCAAGTCCAAATGTTTCAATATTTTATATTTCTAAATTTGTAATTTTTTTTCAATTGCGCCGTCGGATGAATCAATGATTTCATACAGAGCTTGACCATCAAGTTGCTAAAACATTAAACACCTCCTCTATAGTTAGGCGGCAAGAGCTTGCTTTCTCTTTGACAACTTTTACTTGGACCTATAGTCCTAGTTATCTAGTCTATTCTTACTTTTTTCCCTGGCGGACCTGGTCAACGACTCTTCTTCAGCCAGATCAACCTGCAGCTACACAGTTCATGTCAGTTTGTGGCTCCCTTCCAAGAACCTGGTCGCACCAGCTAAGGTGCGAGGTTATGTCCCCTGTTGACTGTTGGTATTTTATTTTTAAAAATATCTCCCCACCGGATTATACGCTCCGAATTTTGGTAGAATATGAAAAACTTTTTTAGATATATGGTCCACGCCGAGATCAAGTTTCCTTGGACGTCCATGGCAGAGTGACACCTTCCGACAGATCTCTTTCGAATCTGAAAACGCTTATGCTCGTTATCCCATCCAATGTGAAGATTACCCCAACTGCAACTCCGAGATAGAGGAAGAAAAATTCATTTTTATAAACAAAACCCAATTGCGAGTCATGTTCCGTTTCAAGGTATACATAGAAAACACGGTCCCTGGGGGCGCCGGTTGTAAGTCAATATCAAACGGGAAAGACTACACTATTCCCAGGCGTTATTCCATATCTAGCATAGTCGGAAATAAATGTAATTCCTGGCGCTGCAGTTCGTTACTCCCTTCGGCCATTTCTCTACAGAGTAGAGTATAGGTACAGATATACATTCGTACTCTGTCAGGACGAGTGGATATTGTATGGTGACTCAGAAAAAGGATTCTAATCTACCCGATGGCAAAACTTCATAATGGTCACCGCCCCTATTCACTGAAGGATAACTGCGAGTACAGTATACAACTAACCAAAGGATGAAAAATCCCAACTAGACGACACAGAGCCAGCGAGACTATACTACACCAAACACCACCAAAGCAACTATCGACTCCATAAAACGGGGTGGGTTCTGCTCAGTACGTCCATATACACCTAGGTATATGTGCAGTGGCAGAGCAACCCTTTCTCAAGTCCGCACCGGCCAGACATATCAACTCTGCTGACACAGCCGCACGTATACCTATATATAGTCGGGCAGGGGGCACCCATTAAAACTATAAAGGATAACAATAGACTCCGGGGTTGCCCTGGAGCGCGAACTCGCTTCTTGCACAAGCACACTATATACTCCCAGCGGTACCTATACATATCTAGGTCTTCCTTTCAAATGGGAGAATCGTGATTTTTTGCTCCTTGAATTCGTCTCCTTTTGTTTGTGGACTGGGTGTACCCTATGTACGACCGAAACATACAAAGGACACGCCAAGAGACAGGCAATCTCTCTCAATCCCCGTATATGTATGAATCGCATGACACTGCGGAACGGAAGCTGCTTCTGCTGCTGCCTCCACCGCGCACCTCCGGGATGTTGTTATTATTTTCATTATTATTTATAATTATGCAAATGTGGTGGGTGATCCGTATACGACGACGACAATGATGATGATGACGATGACGAAAACAAAAAAAAAAAAAAGGGTTCACATCTTAATAACGTATCCGACATCGGGTGGCTGCCATTTTGCGTCAAGGAATCTCTGGATTTATTACAAAAAAAGTCCCTCACTTCCACGGATGGTATATAAGGACACTGTGCGATGCCGTACAGAGAGACAGACACATCCTTAAACTCGTCGCCGTTCACCCTTGAACTCGGAACGGAACTCCATCTTCGCTGTCATCGTGTTGATCGTCGTTCATCATCAACATCATTATCGTCCTGGGTATATTGTCTGTCATTATATAGCGCTCCTTATACCTCCTTACCTCCTCTATATGATGTCCCTTTATTGATTTTTCATAATTTTAAAATTTAACCCTTCCGGTGATTGTTGTTGTTCGGTTATCCCATTGTAATTGTCGTGATATTAGGCAACTCCCCGGCTGGGAATTAATTAGGAAGAGTTTGATGGTGAGTCCTGGATTTTTTTTGTAACTTATTTTTTTTTACTGCGGCAGTTTATAGGTACAGGTACATCTCAATCGGAAGGGATGAGACAGGGATTTTTCGGTGCGCCATAATGATGTTGAACTTTCCGGGAAATTAAATGTGAACCGTCCAACTGGAAGGTATCTCTAGGTAGGTATATGTCGCAATAATGATGTTGATACTGCTGCTTAATGCTGGCAACATTGAGGGCGAATTGCTTTCGCTGGTTTGGCAATTTTCAAGTGAAACGTGTTGTCAGTGTGGGGGCTGGAGTCGGAGTTATAAGGTCCTCCATACCTATGTATAGAGAGGCGTTTGGGAGGTGAGTGTTCTTTTCGTTGTCAGTTAGACCAAAAGTTGGGAGCTTTTAAGGCAGATAATTGGTAGATCAGTCAGTCATTGAGAGAGTAACTGATTTAAAATGGAATTGTTGCAGTTCAGAATTGGTAGTCCAGTAGTCGGGCATGCTTTCTTGCTGATTACTACATGCACCATTATATAGCGAAACATCACGACCACTTCCGTGCGGGTATCTGTAGAAGAGTTTCATCCATCAAAGTCTGAAACTTTTATCTTTTTGAGGCAACTTTTAGAGCTGAGTTATTTTAGGTTTATGGGTGGGTACGTCAAAACGAGTCCCGCCGCCGCACCCCTTTTAGGTCCATGTGGACCCATCCCATTGCGATGCCCTTATTGGCGCAACAGGTCCGTAGGGACCCTAGGCCTAGCTTCTCAAAACAATTCGTTCTGTGTGAGATTTCATTTTTGGAACGAATGGAGGGAAGCTCTTTCAAGACAGTTATACTCTCGGATGTTTGTCAGACGTTCGCGAGAGGTGGCGCAGTGAAAAAACCCTAAGTTGGAATTTGGGTTTTTGCGGGATTCGAACCTTATTGGGGGTTAGTCGATTTTATTGGCGATAGTGTCATTCCCTATTGGTTACTCCAACTTGTCAAGCCAACTTTTAGAGCTAATAGGTACCTTACTATCGAACACCCCTTTTTACGTAACCCAACCTTAGATCTGGGGCAATCTTTTTCATATACGGTGGCGTTGGGTAATCGTCCTCCCTTGTCACACTCCCTATTTCCACGAATGATGTCTGCTTAGCAGCTGATGGAAATGCTACTTAAAGACGTCAACAATCAGTATTGTAAGGTCTATGATGAAATGGTGAAGTTCGTCTATTCGTAGGTATATGGATTTGAACAAGTGTTACGTTATGACTGCTCTCTCAATTAGTTTGGATTGCTCGGGAAAACATAGGACTTAACATGGTGCAACACATCGTTTTAACATTTTACTAGCCGAACCAGCGAACTTCGTCTCGCCCCAATTTAACGCCTTCAGATAAACTCCTTTATGGGTCAACGGCAGCGCTCATATCCCAGAATGGGCTACTGACATCGGATTATCCGGCCCGCTGTCCTAGGGTTAGAACAAGGGCCTGGCCCTCCAGGTTGGGGGTTGTGCCGTCGGGGTAACTTCCCGACCACGGAAAAAAACACTAGTTATGAGAGAGACACAACCAGCCTCGGATAATGGTACTCCTCAAATGGCAACAAGACCCGGAACGTCAATGGACTACGACATGAGAGTATGTACCTGGAATGTACGAACGCTCTACACCCCAGGTGCTACTCAAAAACTTGAGTCTGTCCTCACGCGGTACAAGGCAGATATTACCGCGATCCAGGAGATACGATGGATAGGATCAGGCATGATGAAAAGAAAAAATTGCGACATCTATTACAGCTGCCATAAGAGATTGCATGTATTAGGATGCGGATTCGTCGTGGGAAATCGGCTAAGGACAAAAGTTATTGACTTTAGGCCGATAAGTGATCGCCTAGCTGTGATCCGCATCAAAGCTATACCTTCCAAAACATAAGCCTAATATGTGCACACGCCCCTACCGACGAGGCTGAAGACCCCATAAAAGAGGAGTTTTATGACCTCCTGGATGGAGCCTACGGAGCCTGTCCGGAGTATGACGTTAAAGTTGTGCTCGGGGACTTCAATGCCAAAATCGGTCAGGAAAACATCTTTGGCGGGTTAGTCGGTAAGCACAGAATCCACGAAACGACAACAGACAACGGCTACCGACTAATTGACTTTGCAGCAGCTCGTAATACGGTGATAAGTAGCACTAGGTTTCCAAGGCTAAGGATCCACACAGCAACCTGGCGCTCTCCAGACGGTCGAACCGCCAACCAAATCGACCATGTGCTAATCGATGCGAGGCACGCATCCAACATCCTCGGCGTGCACACATTCCGAGGGGCAAACGTCGACTCTGACCATTTCCTTGTTGCAGCTAGATTCAGAGCTCGACTGTCCAACGAGAAGAAGCTGCGGGCCGCCCAGAAGAAGAAATTTGACGTTGGACGCCTTAGCACACCTGGAGTAGCCAGAGCCTACAGAGAGCGCCTGAGCATGAAACTCTCCACTATGCACTCGCCTTCCACAGACGCCAACAATCAGTGGTGCCAGTCTCGCGACATCATCAAGGAGGTAGCCGAAACCACTGTAGGGTACCAGCCACCCCAGAGAAAGAGCCCGTGGTATGATGATGAATGCGTGTACAGGAAAAAGGTGACAGAAGATGCACACAAGAAAATGCTGCAGCGCAAAACAAGGGCAGCTAGGGAAGAGTATCGAGCCAGGAGAAGGGAGGAGAAAAAGATCCTGCGTAGAAAGAAGAGACCCTACGCAGTATCCCAGCTCAAGGAGATCGAAGAGTCTCGTGATCGCAACAACATCTGGAGGTTCTATAAGAAAGCCAAGCAACTGGCTGCTGGCTTCAAAACCGGAACACAGGCTCTTCGAGACAGCGAAGGAAACCTAGTCACCGAAGCGCAGGGAATAGTAGATGTATTTAAGCAGCATTTCCAGCAGTTGCTTAATGGGCATCATGTTGAGAGAGTGGTAGGGCAAGAAGATAACCCGCGTCCAGCCAATGAAGAACCTATTCCACCACCCAGTATAGAAGAGGTTGGCTTAGCTATAAAAAAGCTTAAGAACAACAAAGCCGCAGGCTCGGATGGCTTGCCAGCGGAGCTCTTTAAATACGGAGGTGATGTTTTGGTAGGGCGCATGCACCAAATCATCAACCAAGTATGGATGGAAGAAAACATGCCCGATGACTGGACTATCAGCTCCATATGCCCCATCTACAAAAAAGGCGATCCTATGTCTTGCAAGAACTATCGAGGCATATCCCTGCTAAATGTCGCGTATAAGATCCTATCCAACGTACTGTGTGAACGTCTTAAACCGTTCTGCAACACACTAATCGGCACGTACCAGTGTGGCTTCCGGCCCGGCAGATCGACTATAGACCAAATTTTCACACTGAGGCAAATCCTGGAAAAGACCAACGAATTTCAAGTCGAGACACACCATCTATTCATCGACTTCAAGGCCGCGTATGATAGTATACATCGTCAGGAGCTGTATATGGCGATGGCCGAATTCGGAATCCCGTCAAAATTGATTCAGTTGTGTCGCGTGACACTCGAAAACACGCGTTGCAACGTGCAATTTGGAAACAGCTCCTCCGAACTATTCCAAACATGCACCGGATTTCGGCAAGGGGACGCGCTATCATGCGACTTCTTCAATCTCGTACTAGAGCAGATAGTGCGTAGGGCAGGTGTCAACACGGAAGGCACTATCTTCAACAGATCCGTCCAGCTGCTGGGGTATGCGGACGATATTGACATCATCGGTCGGTCACAGCGCTCCGTGATAGAAGCTTTCACGGCGATTGAAGAACAGGCAAAATCTGTTGGTCTTGAAGTAAACGAGGACAAGACTAAGTACATGCTATCAACAAACAAACAAACATCTGTCCATCGCCTAGGACAAAACGTCACTATTGATAGCAACAATTTCGAGGTAGTTAAGGAGTTCATCTACCTCGGAGTAAACATGAACTCCACGAATGACATCCTAGTGGAGATCCGGCGGAGAATTACCCTAGGAAACCGCTGCTACTTCGGTTTGGCAAAACAATTGGGTTCAAAACTCCTAACTCGAGGGACGAAATGTATGCTTTACAAAACCCTTATACTGCCAGTTCTGCTCTACGGCGCCGAGTGCTGGACGATAAGCAGGAAGGGAGAGCTAATACTGGGTTCCTTCGAAAGAAAAATTCTTCGGCGGATTTTTGGTCCTGTGTGCGAGGAGGGCGAATGGAGGAGAAGATATAACCGCGAACTCTATGAGCTGTATCAAGATGTGGATGTAGTCCAAAAAGCCAAAATACGTCGACTACATTGGCTCGGCCACATCGAGCGAATGGACAATAATGCTCCAGCTAAGAGGATCTTCGAATCCCAGCCCCCAGGTTCGAGAAGACAAGGAAGACCGAACCTCCGTTTCAAAGACCAAGCCACCGCGGATGCCAGAGCGCTTGGTCTGGACAATTGGAAGCAGCGTGCCCGGGATCGTAGAGGATGGAAGGCTGTAGTGTCTCAGGCAGAGACTCTCCACGGGTCGGGAGCCCGTTAAGTAAAGTAAGTAAGATAATAAAACATACATAGTTAAAATTTCAATTTTGACTAATTTGAAGGGAATCGAAATCAGTAGAGAGCGATATGATAAAGAATGTTTGCTACTAGCATTACCCGTTCGCACTAATCCAGTCGATATTTTTATAATTTTGTGCAGTGCCCGTTAACACTTTGGTTTGGTGATGAGTTCCTCCTTCGACGGTGTGAACTCGCAAAAACTTTGCCGGAACGATATCAATCCAGTCCAAACATCAACAGGAATTTGGTTATTGCCAAGCGCCAACAGTTGTCTCGAGAATTCAGCAGCCGATGGGTCGTTCTGTAATATGCGACTCTCACATTCGTGGTCGATTTCAACTTCTTGACATGCCACAAGGGCGACGATTTCAGGCATGCATTAAGTTCAGGAGTACTTAGATTTCAGGATGACGGGAAGCGTTTGACGAAAATTTCCGGACAGCAAATATAATAGCACCACCAAATCGTCTCGATCGTCTAATTCATCGTTAGGTCAACTGCCTCCAAAGATCGTTTATGCGCCATAGTGCATTCATCCCAAATAATGATTTTGCATTCTCGCATCAATTTTCCTGTCGCCGAATTATTGGTTTGTCAACCGTGAGAAAATTTAACAGAATGTGCTGTTCGACCGCCTTCCAAAAATGTGGCAGCAATGCCAGAAGATGCAACAGCCAAAGCATTGGAGATCGTGACCGAATTGTCAAGAATCAGAATCAACGAAATGACGAATGTTCTTCTACTCGGCATTATTTATATCGTTAGCTTCGCCACCCAAAATGCGCGCAAGCGTCTTTTATCACAATGAATTTCACAATTAGGTACCTATTCGAAATTTTCCAAGCTTAAAATGATTTTTTTTTTTAATTTCTCGCATTTTTTCATACAAAAGATCAATTTTTTATATTCAGTGCAGTGGCTTAGTTGTTAGTGTGTTGTGCTACTAAGCGAGGGTCCCAGGTTCGAATCCCCCAAAAACCCAAATTCCAACTTTGTTTCATTTGGGAGTTGTTTTCACCTAAGACCAGGAACACTCGACTATTGTTTTTTAGGTACCTATAGAAGATTGCCACCTATCCCGGAGGTGGAGGACAAAAGTTCGAAAAGCCCTTTATGTTGTCCTTACCATTCATTCCAAAGACAATAAATTAGTCAAACGAATTGCGAAATCTAGACCTTTTGTCATACACATTGGGCCTTAGAAATAAACATTTTTAGTTTGGACTAAATTTAGAGTCCAAACTAAAAATGTTTATTGCTAAGGCCCATTGTGAGTTCATATATTTACGATTCTGACACAGTGACAACTTTTTGTTAATTTTTCAAAAATTCGTTTCGACATAGAAAAACTGCGTGGTACTAATAATAATTCTTAGTGTCCAGGCTAAATTTTTCAGACTCACAATGGCGAAGTTTTCCATACAAAATTGCATATTGTGACTTAGAAAATACTTAGGTAGTGTTAAGGTTAAAAATGATTACAAGTAAGGCCCAATATGTTGGTAGGTGCCTAGCTCAAAGAAAGGCTGATTAATTTATAATCGTAAAATCTCCGACGCGGGCTTTTTATGTGCAAATGCTACCTAATGCACACGCGGCGTACCTGCGTATACATGCCACTATAATATATCTCAATCGATGAGCAATGAGTTTTCTGCAAGCAAATTAATTAAAATTCCACAAATGCCAATCCGGCCATCGGACTTTATTCAGACGTTTTATATGCGCAATTATGGTGCCCCTCACCAAAGGCGCCACTGTACCATTGAATTCCTCTGGATTGACAAATGATTTTCATTTAATTAATTTGGAATTTTAAAAACGACATTCCCCTGTGTAACTCTTTCCAAACAATATTTTGCTTGTTGCTTGGGAAGTACATACGAGTAGGTATATGTATAATATAAATCATGTGTCCAGTTCCGAAACTGTGTCCCTCTTCCTTGTTTAACAAAACTGCACGGTTTTATGAGCCCTATAATTACGGAAGACAAAAACGCAGTTGCTTTCATATTTCAGATTCTTTGAAAAGGAAACAAGTTCCTTTCACAGGTAGATAGATCAAATGACAAAGCCTCTCCTCCTACCTACCTACAACTGAGGACTGGACCACACAATGTCAATCCGGAGGACAACAATGCGAACAATGACGTAATTGTAATTATGTGGTGTAAATTTTGCGGGTGGCTGCATTGTCAATTCACAATGGTGAACGTAAATCCTATAAATGTCTCTTCACGACATTTACTATTATTTTGTAATTAACTGGGGTACGAGAGGGAACCATAGTTTCCCTATTGTCTGGCAGAGTCCCGAGTGTTCATGCTTGTCAACGCCTTATGCAAGCATAAAATATTTATAGGTAAGGTGTGCTCGGAATTTGTGTAGGGATAAGGGTTTTTTTTTTTAACTATGTAGGTACATCATCAAACAACTGTTGCCAGACACTTGGGAGTCGTTGGCAATGTGTTTAGTGTTTTGGTCAAGAACGTCTGCTTTGCCTTGAATCGGTAGGTTGTATGAATAGAAACCTATTACTCTGTAAATAAAGTTCAAAGATTCGATGTAATTATGTTGGGAAAAAAATCTTTACTGCAGTCTCCTAAAGCTGTTATGGCTTTCTGTGAACACAGTGCCTCGGGTTGTTCATGACATTTTGTCTTCCACAGTAGAACCTCAGCCTTCAAGCTGTCCCAATCCAAAAATCTTGTAAAGGGTGTTTTATTAGAGGTACGTACCTATAGAACTTTGAAATGGAATAAAACAAAGATGCATTTTTAAATTGACATGAAATTTACTTTGTTCAAAAGGTATTATAATTTAAATACGATTTCTAGCATTATGACCGCCACGGCTGGCTCGGACGTTGTCTAATCTGGAGGTTAAATTTTCGATGACGTTTTTCAACATTTGTGGCCGTATATCGGCAATAACGCGGCGAATGTTGTCCTCCAAGTGGTCAATCGTTTTGGGATTATCGGCGACTTCACATATCCCCGGAGAAAATAGTCAAGCGCCGTTAAATCGCACGATTTTGGAGGCCAATTCACGGGTCCGCATCGTGAAGCTATATGCGGTTACCAAACGTTTCCTTCAATAAATCAATTGTGGCACGAGCTGTGCGACATGTTGCGCCGTCTTGTTGAAACCACAGCTCCTGCATATAACGGTTGTTCAATTTATGAACGAAAAATTTAGAGTAATCATGGCTCTATAGCGGTCACCATTGACTGTAACGTTCTGGCCAGCATCGTTTTTAATGAAGTATACGGATGAATTATTCCACCAACGCATAAAGCACACCAAACAGTCAGATTTTGTGGATGTAAAGGTGTCTAGCCGACAGCCAATTCAACCTAACCTCGACCTATCCCAACGGTGCCTTTAACATACACTTGAGGATTATCATCACTCCAAATACGACAGTTTTGTTTATTGACGAATCCATTCAACCAAAAGTGAGATTCATCGCTTAGCAAAATTTAGGAAAATTGACGTTTTTCGAACAGAACCATGATTTACAAAATAAATTTGCACAATTTGGAAGCTTTGTTCAGGCGTCAGTCTATTCACGCTGAAATGCCAAACCAAACTAAAAATAAATCACTAATAAACATTTTTGTAGGTAGGTAGGTACCTACCTATATTTTCCAGACTTTTATCATACGATCTGTTAGCCAGAAAGTCGCGTGACAGAACCTTCTTAAGAGAAGTCTTTTGTGAAATAAAGGCTGTAAAAAGATTAAATTTGTGTATCCGTCCGTCCTTACAAGCACGAATTCCAGGAGCTGTTTTTTTTTTATCATACCCTAAGCCCACAAAACTGTTTTAATACTAGGTACCTATTAGGTAGGTGCGTAGGTTATACCGAGCAGAAAAGAAAATCCATTCGTAAGTAACTTAAACTTCGCATAAATATTTATTTCCACAGCTTCATAAGTTCCACTGCGCAAAGAAAGCCAAGGTTATTGGCTTTAACTTTATAGGTATAACTACCTAGGTATAGGTACCTACTGCTTTTTTTACTCAAGGAATATTTCAGAACCTATGGGTAGCGTATAGGTATCCAAAAAATTGAAAATTGTATCCGATCGAACGATAGGGCATTATTTTCTGTTTTGTCTTTTGCTTATAATAAGCCTCAACAAGCATTTGAAAGATTATCTGTTGGGCAAATTTAATTGCAATTCATACCTACATACCTACCTACCTACCTATTCATTTTTTTAGAATAAGATCCTTGCGTAAAAGAGACCATTGACCTTGTCTTTCACGAAAACAAATTATGAAATTTGAAGTCTGCAATGACAACAAATGTAATAGATTCGAAGAAAGTTTTCGGACTAGTTAGAAGTGGTGCTCCGTCAACTGATGACTTTGTCTTCAAGTGAAAATACTTTGATCGATGTGGGAGGTAGGTATATCAAAAGAACGAGCCGAGGGTGTCCCACTAGTAGGTACCAGGAGTGGCAGGAGTAGGAGTTTTGTAACACATTGTAAAACATTTATATTCTGTTAAAAACAAAACCTAAAACCGTTTTAAAGGCTTTATTTAAATGTCCAATGATTCCTGGAAGCTCGGAAAATACCTATTATAAACTAGGTTTTAGTTCAACAATTTTCTGAATCAATTAAAATACCTAGTCTATAATGATGGCTGCTAAGAAAGGGGCGGCACATGGCCTGGGGCCTAGAGCGGCTAGGACTGCAAATCCGCCACTGCCTACCTACCAGTTGTTGAACATCTGCTTTTCCATCAAACCTCGGTCTCTTTAAGGTTGATACCTAATGGTCTATCCATCGGCACATTCGAATAGGTAAGTATACCTACCCATTTAATACGGACGGAGTTGTAGGAGGATATTTAAGACTACTAATTTGCCTGATCCTATCCCACCCCAAAAACCATAGGTAATAACGAATTTAAGAGTCAACTAAAGCAAAAGCTGGCAAGTCTTCACAAAACTGTTTTTTAAAGCACGATAAGTAGGTACCTATCTACATATGTGTTCCACACATAGCCCCCACTTTCAATTAAAATTTCACCTAAAATCAACCGATAGATTCAAAAATCAATAATAATACAGGTTACCTACTGACTAAGGAAACAAAATGCCGTCGGCAAAACATCACATTGGCAAACGAAATCCATTTGCACTCGATAAATCTCCAATCGTCCATCGCTTGATCTTTAAATCAAATGTCCAAAGCGGAAAAAAAAAAAAAAGAATTTAGAAAACACATTTAACTGTAAATGTATCTCTATCCATACCTACCAGCTACCGAGAAAGAAACTCTGCTCTTCGATTGGATTACGCCCAAGTTCCATTCGAAAAATCATACCCATCCGTATGCGGGTGGAAGTAAATAGCGAAGCCATACAGTCCCCGCCACAAGAAGGCATATAGGATGACAAAAATACAAAATTGTGATTTTGTCACCACTCCGAATGTC
Source organism: Cheilosia vernalis (assembly GCA_949126925.1). Lineage (NCBI taxonomy): Eukaryota > Metazoa > Arthropoda > Insecta > Diptera > Syrphidae > Cheilosia > Cheilosia vernalis. Next base: position 49,619,264 of record OX421360.1, read on the forward strand.
CCAATTGGTTGGAAAATAAAATATTTCCAACCATATAAGTCGACTGGGTATATACACCGGCAGTAGTTCCGTCTCCCTCTGCACCCTTATATGCCGGCATCCAGCACCAGCTATAAGAAGAATACAATATTCCCAACTGGTCACCAAGTCGCATGTCACCAAATAAAAAAGTCCCTCTCACTCTTCTCTCAACAAGGTAAATGGAAAAGTGTCGTCCCACAAAACGAAACACACTCACGCAGCCAAGCAAACAGATCAACATTGTGGCGGTGTGTGGGTTTATTTAGATTCAAACACAGTTAAGTGGGAAATTAAATTCACAAATGGATTGGGTTCTCTTCGAAGAGATGCCCTCTTGTGCAAGGGAAAAAAGAGCGAAACTTGGTGGATTCATATGAGTTCGACCAACGACTGCATTATCGACGGTTGTTGTATATAGAAGCAACTCTCTTCGAGAGTTCTAGCCACGAGAGAGACTGAAAAAAAGTGTCCCTTTCATGCGACACCATATACTGTCACCACGCGGCGGAGGGAGAAGGCTAGATTTTGTATCGGTGTGTGCGGGATCTAGCTACCTTTGTATCTTTTGCTCTTTTTCTCTAGCGACAGTGGCAAAGAAACAGAAAAAACCCTCATCGCTTGTGACAAAAATAAGTTCTCAGCCTCAGTGTGTTGATAATATTGTTTTTTTTTTTTTCGATTTCTGTTAAGAAGTGTGTGTTTGTTGGGTGGCGTTTTGTCACTCGGCAGTGTGTGTTTGTTCGACTGTTTGGTTACTTTTTTCCTGTATCTGAATATGCTTGGCTAATGCGCCTGAGGAGTTTTGGGATAGGATGACGAAACGAGAGACGTTTGTGGGCAGTTGCGTTGAACTTGTCGTCTTGTGCGTATCAGTTGTTTGTGAAGTTTGTCGCCAAACAGGAACAGCATTTGTCAACTTTGGAGTTTTTTTTTTTTTTTACTTCTTTCCTTGGATTTGTGCAGTTGAAAGAAGGGTGAAGTGTCTTGAAGACAACACTTTTGAACAGTTGTGTAGAACTTGCAAGTGAATATGAACTCTTTGGCAATTTCTGGCTGAATTTTAGGATTTTCTTAAAGAAGGAGTTTCGTGTGTGTGACTAGAAAAATAAAATAAAAACTAAAAGTGCTGAATAACTAATTATTTAAAAAAAAAATCTAAATTGAAGAAAAAAAAACAAGTGAATTCGAGGAACTTCTGACTTTCCGTGTGCTAAAATTTGTGGAGCTGAGACGCTGTTCGAAGGAGTTGCTGCTGAGTGATCCCGAGCTTGGACTGTTTTTCAAACAATATGTAAGTACTCAGGTAGTGCTAGATTTTGACAGTAGCTTTATGTGAACGGAGAAAAAGAAAATGTGTGCTTGTGATTTGAAGGTTTTTTTTTTTTAATTTTTTAGTGATTTTCATATTTGCCGACGGGAATTGGCAGCAACCAACTAGCTTCCTACGCGTGGTTTAGAAGCGACCTCTGGGACTCATCGTCTTAAGTCTGTGTCGGAATAGGGTTTTTGAGCAATTTTTAAATAGGTAGGTACACTGTACACACAATGATGAAGTTAGAAGAAGCCTGTTGAAAGTGGTATCATTTCCGGGCGTTGCACAGTGTTGACAATAGGCACTTATTATTAGTTTTGGTCAATAATTTGGTGTTAAAGTTGGCGCTGCTACAAAGGTATAGGCAGGCACTGTCCGTAGTTCAAAAAGAACGTTTTCAAAACTCATAGGGACGTTGTAGAGGAAATCAGTTCTTTTTTTTAGAAGCATTCAGCTATGGTAGGTACCTACTTACGACCAGTGTTTTTTTTTTTTTTACCTACCCACTTTGTCCTAAAATGCGAGTAAAAGTTACATTTTGGACGCAACTTCAATGACTTGTTTTATTTACCTACTTAGTTCGAAGTATTGCAGCTTAATTTTAAACATGAAGACAGAAACTAACAGGGGGCGTTGTGTACCTACTTAGTTCAAAAATGTTATAAATTAAACAATAAGAAACACATCTTTTGACTTAAGACCTTATTAAGTTCAAAAGTGTTGGTAATCACCGATTTCAGTCAAAAGAGTTGCTGTGCTGCGTATTGGAGTGGATTTGCTTTTTTGATAGCGACAATTCTGACCTATCTAGAGGTGACCTTTCAATCCAAATGTAGACTCATTTTGGCTGACGAGCCTGGGTCTACTCCTGCCCGCTAAACAGACATCGGTTTCCACGCCAGAAACTCATTTTGTTCCTCATTTCGACTCAATTTGGTCAAAAAAATAGGCGAATGTAAAAAATCCCATTCTGGTCATTGACAATTTTGAACTTTTTGGGTACCTAGGTCTACGGAACCCGCGCCATATATGAAACTCATTTGCAGTTACATACATTTTGTCCTGTGAATTTTGAAGAGAAATCAGATAGGTACCTAGATATTGGTCCAACAATTTTGACCCAACTTTCTCGAAAACTTTAATTTATTTTGACCAACGAATTGAAAGTTCAAAAGGTTTACTTTTTTAGCCCAGCAGCCTTTTTGAAAATATTTTCTCTAATTTCTGACTCATTCTGCTTCGGATTGGATCTAGTATGATCATTTTACTCATAACTTTCTCGAGTACTTAGGTAGGTATAGGTACTCCAGTTTTAGACTCATTTTGGTTTCCGAATAATTTCCTGTTGGCTAATGCATTTGGGCGGAACTTTGCTTATTGACTGGTGAAAATCTGGACCTTAGCTTTGTTTTAAATATTTGGTACCTATTTCTGGCGTTTGTTTGTCTATGACAATATTTACATCGGAATTTCTCGCTTGTTTTGATTGTAGCTTGTCGTACACCTGTCAAATTTTGGAACCAAAATGTTGATGTTAATATAGGCTACGTCAGTTCTGTTTGGCGACAGCTATAAAAACCTAAATAGAGAAAAATTAAGAACACGGAAAGCAACATTTTTATTTGACCAAATTTTATTAAAAAGTTGGTACAATTCTGGCTTCAAAGCTATCCACCAACTCCAGTTTATATTGGTACGCTCAACTGGAAATGATTTCGTCCCGAAAGTCTAGCGTTTCAATATAAGTATAGGTGGCGTACCTACCTACAACTTCTCGCCTCATTTTATGTCATCAATTTGTACATTTCCACAATTTGGCACACTTTGGCAACTTACCATACCTATATTGAATGAACCTAACTAGCTAACCTATACGCTATACCAGACAGACATAGAGAACATTTTGACCATAGGAAACATACCTTTGGCTTTTCGACATGTATTTGCAAAAGTTCTGATAGAAATTTGCTCAATTTTATCATCTATCGGAGACGATTTCTGACTGAAGTTTGGTGAATGTCGGAGGCTTTTTTCGGTTAGAAGAAGATATAGCCGACACTCGTAGGCTGAAGAAACGTACTAGATTTTGACTTCGAATGTAGTTTTGGTCAGTAACCGAAGTCGGATGACATTTATGACTAAGTACGTCGATTTATGGCCATTCATTTGGCCGCTGATTGATACCTATTAGGACGCTCTGTGGTTCGGATTACGGACATTAGGAAGTTGTCGGTTCCTATCAGTCTGCTGCTTTCTAAAAAATTTTCAAATTTGATTGCTGTACCACTAATATAACAATGCGAAAGTAACGCACCTGCTGATGAGGCATATCCCTATTTGGAATAACTTCCATAAGACATAAGATATAAGACATAAAGACGTCGAAACTCATTACCGGTACAATTTCACACTATTGAATATAATAAAAACATTTTCTGATCCCTACTTCTAAGAAATTAATTAAACTAAAGAATGACCATTGACCACACATACCCATCTCAAGTCTAACAAACATCTCATCTCCGTCTCGTGCGGGTAAAGTTGGCGCATGAAAATCACTTTCACCATCAGTTTGACACATTCTAATTCTACGAAACATTTTCCATTCTTATTCAATTCGAATTAATTTTACTCACGTGACCATTGTTAGGAACTCTGACTTAGCTTCCACAAACAACCACAATAATAATAATAACTAAAATCATTAAATTAAAATACGGTTAATTAAATTAACATCCAAATTAGATAACATTACAAATCCACGGCCGAAAAGTCAAACAAAAATGGGTATTTCATCATTTTGGGTGGACAACTGTTTTAGCGACACAAGCATTTAAATAAATAATGACTTCAATTAGATAGTTGATAGGGAAATGTTTTCGAACTTGTCTGTCAATTGTGACACCGTGTTCATTTACATAAAAACTGACATGATAATTGAAGAGGTCATCATAAATATGTAGGTAGTAGATACGCATCCTATACCTGAGTTTTGAAGTTAGTTATTCGTATTGTAAATGTAGGAAAAACACTTGACCAGATTTGCACTCTTTTCGAAATAGACTGTCTGTCACTTGTGATGTATACCTACTAATTCATGTCATCAGGTTTTCTTAAGGTTAGCTCTGAAAACTTGCCTATTGAGCACAAGTTAACTGTGTTGTTAACAAATTTAATAAATAATAAATTAATTAAAAGTTGCCTTTTCGAACTCAACTGTCACTTATTGTGTAGGTAGGTATGTACATTTTAAGTTGGGAAGACATTCTTCATTTAACGTGGTGGATTACTACTTAGCCTTTATTTAAGTACTTATTGAGAATATACCTACAATGTACAGCCGAATTATTCGAATTCGCAATTTTGTTCGAACTTGACAGTCATTTGTCATATTTGTGTTTTGGAAAATATGCAGTCATATACTTACTTAGAGATTAAGCGTTTTAAATTAGCGTATAGAAAAAGCAACTCGAACTTACTTCAATTATCTACCGTTGTGAAAACTTTTCGAACTTTACTGTCACTTTGACAATTCAAATCCTTCAAAATTATACCTAATACCTGCTAAAAAGTTATCCACACTGACTGATACTGGATACCTTTCACTCAGTACCTAGTTCAATTAACGATATAAAGATTTTTCGAACTTGACTGTCACTAAACGTTTTAAAAAAATCGAAAACGTTGGTGAATTTAATTGATTTCACTCGGAATGTAGAACACGTAAATTTATTTTGAGTGAAATTCGTTTTCAATACAGAACATGTGTGAATGGCTTTATTTGAAAAAAACACATTTTAATACAATTCTCAACACTCATTTTCGAAGATAACTGTCACATTTCATAAGAATCTATATAAGCCTCCTGAAACGGTTGCCTTGTCTTATTATCACTACTCACACAAAACATTTGGTTACATACCCCTTGATGCGGTTATTTGTTAGTTCGAATACTTTTCGAAGTCCACTGTCATTTGTTGTACAAAAAATGTAAATTCCAATCGGTGTAATCGACATGCTTGAACATTGTCTACTCAAATCAAACCACATTTCGAAGTTTCTTTTCCACTGTCGGAGATGTGACAGCACTCTTTCGAATTTGTACACGTCATTTGAGAGTATGTTTAGGTTGGGTCGGGTGCAACTCATACCCAGACGATTCATCCCCTGCCAAATTTGCCACCTAGCGCCATCTACATCGCAACTTTACAACTAACAACCAATAATCTCATCACTCACCTTTAGAATATGGTGTTACCATATCAATCGTGAATTATGTTGAGTGCTTGGTTAAAGTTTCTTTAATAATTATATTTGTGGAATTTGGAAATATATGTGGGAAAAAGGTAGGTAAAAAATGTATGTAATGTTAAGTAGAAGGTATAAGGGTGGGAAATGTTTTATGTGTGTTGTAAATGAAATGGAGTTATACGATTCCAAGACGGTTAATATTATAAATTTATTTCTATCAACCTAAAAAAAAATTAAATTCGCGCGAATTTTTTACTTTTATTTTCTCAAATTCTCTGAAGCTAAAAGTCAATTTCTTTTCTCAAAAACTTATTATTTTAACTTTAGAAGATATGAGAAAATAAACGACAAATATTCGCAAAAATATTCATCCATACAAGTGTGTCCGTATTCATAAGTGAATATAACCTGCCTACTCTATTTCACAAAATGATTCGCAAGCCACCATCAAACTTCGAAAAAATATTGATTTGCAATATGGTAACACTTATTTTTGACACTAAATGCCATAAACTACAACTCGAACGATAAGGGTGAGTAGTAAGAAGGTAAGTGTCCAGTTGTAATGTTGGGATGTAGATGTCGCTAGGTGCGGGGTATGAGTAGTCGGGGTATGAGTTGCGATGACACCGTTTAGAAACCGTCACAATTATGTTGTCGTGAACAATTGATGGTGTGTCAATGTCAACTATGACATTTCCAACTGCCGTGTTTCGCACTCAGTTGATGACATTTCATAATTAATTTCGATAAAGCCTGTTTTCGGTGACAACAATTAATAAACTACGACTTTTCTAACTGTCACCGTTTGGCACTCAATTGGTGACATTTCATAATTAATTTCGATAAAACCGGATTTATTTGCAGCGCAGATTCAATCGAATAACAGCTATTGCTTCCGTTTCAAAGTTTGATTGTGAAATTATCACTATTCTTGGAGCGAGTGTCAACAAAACAGGTTTATGACTTCCAATAAATTCAACTAGATGGACGTCCACTGAATTGGGTTTATTTCCACCCCATTAGCGGTCTTCTAATGTCGACTTAGCACAGTGCTAAAAGTTTCCAATCCCAAAAGTGTCTAAAGTGCTAATTGCATGAATTCCAATTTTGTTGACAAAAAAATTTCCATTTCGTTTTCCGATGCAAAGCGCCTATGGCCTAACAAATGTCAAATTTTAATCTGGCAATTAACTGAATTTAAATTTGAATTCTCAGAATATAAGTACCTGTTGTGAATATTCCAAGGTTGAATGAGAAGTGCGCACTTTGAGTGGTATTCCGCTTCTAAATGACATGCTAATTGATCATGGAAGTGACAGAAGACGTCACATTCTTTTTATCGGCAGCTCTAACTCACCCCAATACAATTTAAAGCACATCACTGTCGCCTGTTCTTCTTCAAATCGAATGATTACCACCTCATTACCAGTCCAGTTAATCCAGTTAACATTCATTTTCAAAGTTTCCGCTTCTTGGAGATCCCCACCTTGGTCGTCAACAGATGTCTCTGCTCGTATGTCGGCCTCTCCAGTCTCCACCGCCATAAATATCGTTGATTCGTTTGGGCTTTTTTGTTTTGGACTTATTTTCATAATTTAATTAGCAACGCGTTGTGGTTTCGTTTCTTTTACGTTGTCTATTTTTTGTGTTTGCGTGTGCTTTTGCAATGGTTGCCATTTTTTTCGTTGTTGTTGTGCTGGCAGCTTTTAATGCCTCACTTAACCTCCACTCAAGCGTCTCAATTAAACATCTCTTTGGTTAGTTTATTCGGCCATAGATATAGATACGTACTTATGCGGCAAGTCCATAAACCATTTCGTGAATAAAGTGAAAGTGTGTCCGAATCTTTTGAACGCACCACAAACTATGGCATGGAGACCTTCGACGCGTCAACGCAGCACAGCAGAACAATAAACCTCAAGAAACCATTAAACGAAAAAAAAAAAAAATTACAAAAATGAAAACAAAAAGATACGAGGTCACATATAGATAACCATTTAGATGTCTTGTCAAAAAATATGGCTTCCACAGATAAAACGTCTCACAAAGCTTGACACGATAGGGCGGCTGGCTTAAGAGGGTTTTCGTCTTTTTAAGTGCTGCATACCCCTGCTCAGCAGCTACTGTGAGAACAAACGGTCCATGAAATGTGTTTACAATTAGGCTAAGAGTATCTTAAGCCCTCTAAGTCACCGCAAATTGATAAGTAATTACATGTGCCCAACATTAAGTGATGGACAGTTTAATGACGTTCGTATTTCAAGTCTCCCTGGGCCTTGGTGTGTACTAAAAGGTATACTAAAACTATCCCAGCGCACATATCTACTGCGGGACACTCGTTTAATTGCTCCAATTCCCATAGTGCCGTATATGTGATGATGTTTGCCCGCACCGCGCACTAATGAGTATCTCAAGCTCATAATAGGTATTTTAACTTTCGCGTCATGCGGACCTGGGGACTACCAACTGATGGCCAATGACCGGCAATCTCGGTCTCTCCTCTATACACGGGGACATCGAAACTCGTTGTTTGACTACTGGAATTCAGTTTTACTGATAGGTTTATGGTTTGCTTTCTGTAGATGCAAGATTCGTCGCGGAGATTTCGCATTTGGCGCTCTAATGGATTTACTCCGCACCAAAAGACAGGGAGTAGGTTTAGTGGATCGTAAAATGAAGATCGTGCTAGTTTGTCGCTCTCTTCTGGGGATAGGATCGTTTAGTTTGCTGATGGTCATCTCGACGAGGGGCAAATTGAATAACAAAGGATGTGTTGAATTGATTTTTAAGTACAATCCCAGTCGTGTAGTCTTTTATTCAACAGCAGCACTGGCTGAGTAGATGATGTGATGTGTCCATCAGTTGGGCTATTAAAACCGCACATCTAATGTTGATAAAACAAACAGCTTGAAGGGGTGTACGGTGTACCTGCAGCAGCTGGATGTTGTAAGTTAGTTTAATAGTTTGGTCGCAGGTTAAGAACACTTCTCAGTAATGAGTATCTTTTCGATGAATAGACTCGAAGAGTGGGCTGATCGTACACCAAAGTGACGCTAATAAATCAAGTGTTAGTTTGAAATAATATGCACATCAGAGTGTCACTTGAAGTTTGATTGCGCCATGATCCATCCTATTGATCACCGATCGTGAACGTCCCCAACGAAACTGTTGCTTGCTGGGAAATGATTCCTCTTAGACCCTTTTCGTGCATTGTCCAAGGGGTGGATCAGATGATCACTGATCTACCATGGAAAAACCGAAGTCTGACTTACTAAGACAATGATCAGCATACGCTTTAGTCCTATTCCAAGCATTTAAAAGTGGTTTGATCAGTGCTCGCTATTTAGACAGTGCTTTGATTTGTTTACTAAACCTGTCTTTGCAGAGTTGCATTGTTTGGTTAGAGGTAACACGTTCCTGCGACTCTTAAGCTACATACAACGATCACTGATCTACTTAATCGTAGTCTATTCTTTCGATACGATGAACGATCACTGATCACTTTGTCATATAACGACGACGGTGACTTAGTTCTTACGATAATTTCGACAATATCGGGGCTGGTTACATGATCGATTGGCTTATGATCACTGATCGACACGCTTTTCTAAGGATGACACAGTCCTCCAAGTCAGCGGAACAAAAGACTTGGTTCTCAATATTGCATGGCTGAACAATCATCTCTCACGGGACGATGCCGATAAAGGTGCAGTCCTATAATGATCACTGATCTGCAAAGTCATATACTTCCTTACTGATACTGCAAAGTCTACATCAGCACAGTCTCAACTTCAAACACATATTTTCACTGATATTTTCATTGAACTAATATATGTTGACCACACGATCGTTTAGGATTCATTACTGATCTCTCAGTTTATTGATCAGTGATCAGTTCTACTTCTGGGATATTTTTATAAACAACCACTACGCTTTCACTTTTCAAAGTCAAGTTTTTGTATTGCAATTGATCTGGTCACTGATCTTCCACGTCAAAGATCAGTTTCAAGATCGGTGTTAAATAGGTAATATGTAGTTCCACTTAACACTGCTTATCTTTTCATCTATTTGATTGATCAGATTGATGTACTGAATGTCTGTGGAACCAAATGATTCAAAGCATGATCACTGATCTGCCAGCTAAGGAGTCATTCCAATATGTAAAGGAAGGGTTCGCGTGTACGATCGATTGTATGACCATGCGACTTGGCTTCAAATTAATTGATCATCCAACTCTAAAGGAAATAAGCTACCTTCGAAGTGCAAAACTCCCTACGATCTGTTCGTACGAAATGTAGTAAAAAACAGAAACTGTCACTTAACACCATAAAGTCAGTTCGGGGTCAAGTTCAAGGTTCCGATTCGGAGCGAACACGTTCTCGCCCTATTTATTGCGTTGAAAAATTCCACGTTTTTCCCTGGAATTCGATAATAGCCCTAATTACGGCAGGTCCATCTCACAGGACAGTACTAAGTTTCACACCTAGAACGGTAACGTCCTTTGTCACACCAGCCTGCAATCTAGCGATCAACACAAACCTGTAAGCAAACCTTGGTGCGCATTCCTGAAAACGAAAAGATATACCAGCTTGCGTGACTGTTACCAAAGAAAACTTTTACACTACCCCTTCTGTAATAAAAGAGCTGGGAAAAATTAAAACTACAAAAACAAGATATAAAAACGAGCGGATCCTCATCTAATAAAACAGGATCATCACATACGCTATACAGCGAACACCACCAGTAATGCTGCTGTTGCTGCTGCTGTTGCCTGCCTGTAAGTGGGTAATAAAAGTTTGTATTTTCACACCACATCACAGTTCAGTCGGATCACAGCGACAAGAATGAGGAGAATCACAAAAGGAAACAGAAGATTCAATCTCTTACCAGAAAAAAAAGACATAGGCACACATGCAATCCGTACCGGTGCGGCACAGTATAACTTCCAGATTCCTTGGCTATGATATTGCCCCAGGACAGTTTGCAGCAAGGGCACAAACATACATTATAGCACAGCATACCGCGTATACTCGTACGTATTGCATGGGCCCGCTCTGTGTGGCTATAAATCCAGGTACGGATCATAAAAAATCGATCGAGATGAGTAGTTTGGTTAGGTAAAGGGATATGAATACCACGCAACTCCACCCGCCTCGGGGACATCACATAACTACCAAACAACGCACCGCGCGCATAAAGCGTTGTCACATAATCCCACTGTGCGTTGCCTCTCGAGCCCCAAAATGTATATTTCAAGGGAAACGAAGACAGTTTTCGAGTCCAAAAAAATAAAACAAAATGAAAACGATCGCAAGGATTAAGCCCCGCAAGGGACATTATGAGTGAATAAATCTTCGAAAGTCATAATTCAACCGATATGGTGTGTGTGTGTGCATGGCGACCTTATGAGAGATAATTCCTCGCGGGCTCAGGAGTTCTTTCTGTGATACAAGAGATACGCGCCGGTACAGGAAAGAGAAATTGGTCACACCATGTGAGACATGAGACATTTAACTGTCAAAAAAATGTTTATTTCTTGTGGTCATAGTGTTATAGATACTTTTGTGGATTCACAATATATGTGAGGTGAGGAGCTGAGGTTTTATAATTGGTCTTTTGGGATGCTTGTGGTGAAGATTATATGTGATTCGCTGAAAAGCGGTAACACTTTATAATGACCGTGAACTGTCAGTTGCGTATTTTTTTTTTATTTGTGTCTTTGTTGCATGGACCACATCAGTCATATCCCGCCGGTAGACACACGAAAAATGCGCATAAATCGATGATGGGGTAGTAAAATTTAGATAAATCAGCGAGGATTTTTGTCGCGGTCCTTCTGCGAATTGGCTTTGAGAGTTTCGAACGTGGGAGCTGTCTTTATCATTGATCTGTCAAGCCAGGCATTGGAATTGGTATAGGTGCACATAAACAACTTCGCAAGGCTAAGCGTCACTTAAATAAGTTTTTACTCTCCTAAGGATAATTCATCTGGGATTCTGTATTAAGTTTACATTCAGCGCTTAAAATCAATCTTATTCCATTGAAGCACCTCGTAAGAAAGTGAAAAAAATCAGTGCTGACAAATACTGTTCAAGTTCAGCTATATTCAGCGTTAGTAAAAAATGTTAATTCCATCGTTGGTCTTACATTTAAATTAAATATTTGTGAATTCATTTATAGTTCTGCCCACGTAAAAATATAAGCGCTTACAAAAATAAGTTAGGTTCAGCTGAATTCAGCGGTGTTTTCAAATCGAGTTCAACATTACAAATCAAATTAAAATATTTAGTTGCTTCGGCTCGAATTTGATAGATTCTCATAAAATAAAATTGTTCTTGCATTTTGTTTCCCGTAGGTACATATTTCTCTGTATTCAGCAGAAAATTTAATACCCAAATGTAGGAGAATCTGATATTTTAGATTTTATAAGCATTCCGAATTTAATATGTAAATGTAAATACCTTTGGCAGTTGATCCACAATGAACTGAAAAATCAGTGCTTCCATTTTCTAGCCCAATAGCCTCATTTATTCGTATTCAGCATAGATTCAGCACATCGAATATGGACTTTGTTACTACAAATAGTTGGGTTACATTAAAACAGTTTGCATCCTGATGCTATGAAACTTCATACGAAGCATAAACGATTAGCAGTCACACACACTGGTGACTGTAAGTTGAATGAGAGGATCCTAGCTTATGAGATTGAATGGTCGACTGCTATCCAAATATTCAGCTCACGAATTGATGTGAATATACAACTATTAAACTACTAAACTACAACTACAAAAACACAATTGGGGCTAAATAAACGAATATAACCCGCTATTCAGCTGAATAACATTTTCCGAATTTTTTTTACGGTGTATGGCTTTTGTTATTAGCAATTCAAGCTCTCCTTTCGTGCCATGTAAAAATTGGAAAAAACAGTCCATTCAGCTAGATTTAAATTCAATTCAGCTCAAAAAGTAGACAATAAACTAATTTTATTAGGACTTAGGAAAGTGAGACCAGTTTTTTTGACCATACTTATGCGTAATTCCTATTCAACTTCAATTCAGCGCTTCGATATTCCATCAATCGTACCTACATTTAGCAACTTGCAACTTAAAACAATATATAAATTGACTTTTATTGCGCTGAATTGAAGCTGAATGGAAATGGATACTCCTCATCGGTTTTCTTTTACATAAATCCCCTTCACAGATTTCTCGAGAACCTAATATCACTTGACCTCTTAATCACCCGCCCTCCTTAAAGACTGTGATTCAATTCAATCACAATTATCCTGCACCATATGCGGTCAGCATTCCCCCACATCGCCAAATGAAGCATCTACGTCGTATTATTTCTGAAACGGCAAAAATCCGCTCCGTCATTCTCCGTCTGTTGGCTCCACTTAGCATTCCGCTTCGCATTCTTACATAGCCACCCTCTCTGGCTTCACACATTCTTGCACACGTCATCAATCACTTTCTTTCACCATCTCGAGGGGGATGAGTTTGCGAAATATCCTCACAATGACTGCCAACATTTTAGCATATTTTCCTAACGTTTCCGTTTTCTTTCTTCTTCCAGAATAACTATGGAGCACATAATGTCGAGATTTCAATCGATGGACACCTCCCAACTGTCGTTCGTGCCACCTCCGTATCTGCTGCCAGCAGCTTTTGCAGCAGCAGCATCCAAATCGCCACCAAACACACCCCCATCTCCGCCATCGTTGCCGAAACCCAAACGATGGGGCTCGCCGCCGGTAAACCTCGCCGCACAATTCATCAATCCCGCGACTGGCAAGAAGCGTGTCCAATGCAGCATCTGCTTCAAGACATTCTGCGATAAGGGAGCACTCAAGATTCACTTTTCCGCGGTGCATTTGCGTGAGATGCACAAATGCACAGTCGAGGGATGCAACATGGTCTTCAGTTCGAGGCGTTCCCGCAACCGTCACAGCGCCAACCCAAACCCGAAGCTGCACTCGCCGCATATTCGTCGCAAGATTTCTCCACACGATGGGCGAACAGCACAGCAATTCCCACCGCTAATGTTCCAATCACCATTGATGCAACCGGCAGGACCTGCCTCGGGAGGGGTGTACTCATTCGACAGATTCGCGCCGTATCCATCGTATCCACATGGACACTCTGGTCTGTTCTCCAGCTTGAATGGCGGAGAGATGTGTGGAATGCCAGCGAGCAGTGGACGAAGCAGCAGTCACAGCAGCCTCAGCGACGACTACAAGATCAGTGGCTGTGAGTCCGACGAGGAGTGCAGGGATGAGCTGATGGTTTCTGTGGAGGAGGACGACGATGAAGATGACGGCGAGGAGCTGCAAATGGTGGCCGATGACGATGAAGAAGAGTCCTGCGTGCAGGATGATAATCAACCGCTAGACTTCTCTGTCAAGAAGCGAGTTACTGATGATCGCCTTAGTCAAAGTTTGCCAACAGTCCCTAACGATCAATCCAGCAGTTGTTCTGTCAAACTCTCCGGAAGCTTCTCGGTCGACTGTCTACTGGGCAAGCGAAAAAGAACTGAGGAGCCGCCCACTGAGGTCGTAGCTGCAGAGTCAGCTGGCCTTTTAGATCTCTCAATAAAACCCAACGAGCAACAGTCCAGTCAACTGCACCAAGCAACCATGTCGCATCCTCCAGCGGAACTCCTGCACCAGGGCAACCCAGCGATGTGGAACATCCTCTCCGAGGTCTATCGATCGATGCTGATGAACAACAGCCTCAAGGCGCAATACAGCGAGCTGCAATCGAATGCGACAATCTCGGTTTAATAGGGAGCTGTGTCCTCTTGTTATCCTGTTTTGTTGACTCGTTCTAGCACAGAATGTAAAATACATGACCATATTCATCGAATTACCTACGAAAGTATTGTTAGCGTAAAAATTTCTTCCTATAGTTTTAGCTTGTAAGGACGTGCAATACGAGCAGACGGCAACAAGGACTTGGATTGTACTTTGTAAATATACATTTCGTTTTCTTCGTAAATCAGTTGGGGACTTGTTGGCTTGGGTAGCTTTACAATAATTCTCTGACTTAGAGAAGTTTTGTCCTATTATTGTACTCATTGTTTTTTTTTTTAAATACCCGCATTATATACTTAACGGTAACTTTAAGCTGTAAATTTATGTGTCTAGCTAGTAAGAAAGAAGAATATATCGTTAAATAAAACTGAATTTACATGAAAAGAAAATGATTGGTGTTGTTATTTGGAGGTGTTGCTCTCATGAGTGATATCATGAGTGCTATCATGAGTTCTTTCGTCATCTGTCGCAGTCTCGACTCTCGATTGATACATATCTGGGAGGAATAGGAGTGGTGTGCATTAATAGTGAGTGCATATTTTGTTTCCTTCATGAAGTAATATCATGAGTGCTATCATGAGTTCTCTCGCCAACGGTTAAGGCCTCGCATAGACGTATTTTAGGAACGCTCTTTAAAGATCTGACTTATAGTATTGAGGAGTAGACATGGTTTGTGAAGGATGGCTGTTATAAGTAGGTACCTTTTTATTCTTCTCGCTTAAAAAGTGTCATGAGTGCTCTCATGCAAATTTAAGAATTTTTCACCACAGATAATTCTAGATAATTCTTTAACTCTACATTTGTCGTGAGCTTAGAAATGGACATGATTTTCTTCAGCTCATTTAACTAATTCTCATGAGTTCTCGCACAAGAGATGTATAAATTGGTCGAAAGTATTGGTGAACTACATTCTTCCTTGATTCTGTTCATCGATAAATATTGATAAGTGCTTGGGATTGTCAGACATTGATGAAAGAAGGTTAAAACTACCATGGACTGTATCAGTTTTTAAATAGTGTTCTCATGACAAATTTCATAAGATATCTAACGCTAGCAAGAGCTGACAATACTGCATCATACGAAAAACTGATTAATTCGCTTGTGTCACTAATAATTTTGAATTCCATTACAGGTTTTACTCTCATGCATTATATCATAAAAGTTTTTCCTAAGAACTTACTTTGAGTAACCGATGTATTATATGTGTTGGTATAACGGGAGCAATGTTATCCAACTGCAGCCATAGGGCCAACGCTCAGCCGGTCGCCTCTACATATTTCTGTAAAGAAGGAAGCAGGTCTCAGGGCCCTAGGGCTCCCTGATACATCAAATCTTAAAGCAGGAAACCTCACAGGACACCTTCGGGTACTACAAATGCTTCAAGATGATCCTGTGATCAAGGTATCAGACACCATGCTTAAAAGGCTTCGCTTCTCCAGAAAATTTAAGATGGTCATATCTAACAGGAGTACTTGGAGAACCAACCAATTCGTAATACCATCAGGATCACAAATCTGGTACACCGATGGCTCAAAGATGGAAGATGATGCTACCGCTGCTGGGGTCTATGGGCCTAGGTTCCAACGAGCTATAGCATTGCGGGAAAATCACCAGACATCTTTCAGGCAGAGGTACACGCCATAGAGATATGTGTCCGAGAATGCTTACGAAGGCGCACTAAAGGTGCCGGTATCTACATCCTCTCAGACAGCCAGGCAGCTCTTGAGGCCCTGAAATTGTATTCGATCAGATCTAAGCTAGTTCGGGAATGTTTCAATCTCCTCGAGGATCTGGCAAAGGACAATACAGTCACCGTTGCGTGGATATCAGACCATGAGGGATTCTGGTGAGAAGAGGCGTATTACGCCTGCCTTTGAGTTATGTAGGTACACTCAAAATTTAGGAAATGGGAAAATGATCACCTTGCAGAACACTGGACAAAATCCAAAGGAGACACACAAGAAACTGTTTCGACATTTGTAGTATTTTCTCTAACGATATTTCGGTTCTGTTCGCTCTCTGTTAATAGTCACAGGTTTAGCCTTCATTTGGCAGAGGCTATGGCTTTAAAGATTCATATAGCTATACCCACCCAAAGTTATTTCGTACATTTTCCCTTTATAACCCATAACATAGAAGGCAAATAGTGTCACGGTTTATCGCATAACTTTTTTCATTGATGGTCTGAAACATGATATTAAAAATGCCATGCGAACTTTTATTTTTTATAGTTATTAATATATTTGGATCTTATTTATACATTCTCGCAGCCCCGCGCATGAGCTCTCCCATGACCTCATCCTTCTACTTTGTGAGTTCAACCTTCAAACATAGGAAAGATGTGGTCTTTGGCAGTTGCAGATCGAACAATCGCAATTAATATCACCTTAGTCAAGCCGAGTGAAAGCCCGCATACGCCCTTAAGCTCCCTTATATCCCACTCTGAGACCCATCAACCGTCAAATATACCTATGAATGCCCATTCAAACGATTGTCGGCGCGCAACTCTGAATTAGATCACTGCCAAAGCAACGCTGTCCATTGTCTACGCACAAACAAGGCTTAATGCACAAGTTGTCCACCACAATCAACGTCAATCAATAGTGTCTCGCCCCCTTGTGTCAAATTGAAAATCGCTACAGTCTCTATAGCAAGAGTGTTCCTTGTGGCGTTTGACAAAAAAAAAAACAAAAAAAAAATTAACAAATCAAATTGTCAAGAAAATTTCAACGAAAAAGTGGAAAGCACCGCCGCGCCTGCCTACCACCATCACAAATCCACCAAATTATAGCCTTGCGCGCTCATGTCCAATAGACATTCCCATGCATATACAAAAAACACGTCACCAACACACTCGCATGTCCAAGATAAAACAGCCATCAAGGAACAAGCACAGTCCGTTCTCATAAAACGTCGAATGCCCAGATACGCGTTGTGTATAGCTACAAGCTAACAATTAAGCGAACTGAATCTGCGCCCGTCGTCGTCTTCGTCGTCGTCATCCAAAAGGGGTCCAGCCAACCAACAACCAAGTCGGAGCAAACTTATACCAGCCGACATGTGGATGTGGAATTGTTGACGACAGGTGACAAAGTGATTTAAAGGCTCCGCGCGCCCTCTCTCAGTCGACGCACGGTTATAATACAAAAGTCGTTTGGCCAGTTTACACCTGGCTGGACCGAGATTGGAGCTCTGCGCGAGGCTGAGGCTCAGTGCGACTCTGCGAGATAATTATAGTAATTCGAAAATTCTACTACAATCACCACCCCGGCCAAGATGACGATGGTCCACATCCACATGACAGTGCGGTGGCATTTGAATATACGCGTCTCTATAAGAGAACATGGCCTCCACTCGAATGCTCGTACCTATCTGGCCCGTCTGATGGGGTGTATCTGTATATCTCGCTCGATGTATCTCATTCTCGAGCATTGTCTGGGAAGAAAGATCTCCTTGTTGTCTGCCTGGTGTGTCCACATATCATCGATGTTGACATATGCCACACATCAATCAAGCGCACGGAGATATTTTTCTCCCATCATCATGTCTCAGCGCGGAGCTTACAGTCAGCTCCTATGAGCAGTTTTATTCACGTTTTATTGCCTTTAGTTGGCTGTTTACAACAGAGATAAAAAAAAAATAGTTATGAGTACACGAGTGAATGTGATTTTAATACGTTTTATGGTTCTAGTTTGATCGGCGGCCTATGTGCGGGGTCAGTTCGACATAGATAGGTACCTACGTAATTTCGAGCAGTGTCGAGTGAGGGAAATGCCATTGCCAAGGTTGTAAGGCTGATGGAAACGTGCGACAGTTTGTTGGAAAGATCTCGGACAGGGAAACAATTCATAGCCAGACCTGGGATAGTCTGCTTTTAGGGCTGCAAATGGCAGTAAAGACTCCGCAGGCTCCTTGAATTAAGGGAAGAGTTGGTGGGGTGACTGTATTTTTTTAGGTTCTACTGAAGCTGCCTTCGAGGAACTTGCAGAAATGCCAACATACGAATATCAGTAAAAAACGAAAATTCAAAATTCTTTCAACAGCTTAACTGAAGACAACCGCGCTCTCATTAGACGTTTCATTTAGTCTAACTAAGTGAATCAATTCGAACTCATTGAATAATTGGGCACATTCAAAAAGCTCTAGTGTTCATAAGTGGACTAGATTGGACGGGATATGATGTAACCTGAACGCAAAAACGAGATTTGTAAGGGAACGTCACTTTGTCTACGTCAGCGACATAACCCAACTGTCAGCTTAGCACTCAGTCACTAATTTCCTTCATAAACTTCAACTTTGAAACAGATGCTCATTTCATTTCATTTCATTTTCATTTCATTTTATTCATTCCAACTTTAAGTTAAAGCTTAACAATTTAATATTAGTAATAAATAATTGAGTTCATTAAGTGGAAGAAATAATCATTCAGTAACTATTTAAAGTTAGTGTTGAATGATTCATAAAGTTTACAATTTTAAGAATTCACGGGACTGTAGTGGGGTAGAAAAATTTATATAGAAAAGAAATAAGAGAGAAAAAGCAATTAGAAAAAGATTACATCATTTAGAATAATAAGAAGCTACTCGAGAAAATAATTTTAAGACACACATCGAAAAATTGATTCAATACTTATATAGTCGATATTAAATAACCATTGTCTGACCTTATTGAGAAATGAATGCAAATTGGAAGTTTGTCTTACAGCAATCGGTAGTTTATTAAAACATTTAGGACCAGTGATGGTAAAAAAACGACAAAATTTGGTTTTATGAGCAACTGGGACATTAACTAACGCTTGATTATTTACACGTAAGTTATAACAAACGGAGTTCCTATTTATAGTGTTTCCACTTTGTTTGAAGAATTCTCTAAGAACTTTAAAAATATAGAGATGCCTTAATGGAAGAATTCTCAATTCTCTAAAAAGCGGCCAACAGTGTGCAAGGCGATTTCTACCACAAATGATTCTTATTAAAAATTTTTGAGCTTTGAATAAAGAATTAAAAGTATTCTCATAAGAACCTCCCCAAGCAGTTATTCCATACTGCAGCTTGGAGTTAGCAAGTGCGTAGTAAAACATAGATAGTACCTTACGAGAACAATACAGTCTGAGAAGGAACATTTTTCTTGCGACCAGTAACAGACCAGATTTAATTGTTTGTACATGAGAGATCCAATTCAAATTAAAATCAATTGTTACCCCCAAATATTTCAATTCCTTTACTGAATCAATATTAAAACATTTATTCGAGCATTGATAATTATCATCAAAGTTTTTGATTCCACAGGTATGTACAGGTAAACAAAATCTATCACAGTCGTGAGAATGAAAAATTATGTTAAAATCAATTAGATCACTTCTCTTCATTTTGAAAGCCATTAATTTAGTTTTATCACTAATAATCAGCTTGTGAAAAGCAAACCATTGCCTTAGTTTCTGCAGATCTTCCTCGATTTTAACTTTGCAGTCTACCAAAGTTTTTTCATTATATGCAAAAGCTATATCATCCGCAAATGCTGTGGGTAGTCCATTGAAGGTTTGATCAAAGAGTGAGTTAATATAAATTAAAAACAAAAGTGGACCAAGGACAGAACCTTGTGGAACACCATTCAATATTGTCAGTGAACTGCTAAAATTTCCGTTGATTTTAACAATTTGCTTCCTACCTTTGAGATAAGAGCAGAACCATTTATGAACATCACCTCTGAAGCCAGAGTTATACAGTTTATCTAGTAGCAAATTGTGATCTACTAAATCAAATGCTTTTGACATATCTATGAAAAGCGCCATGGTAGATTTTGAGTTATTAAACCCTTCATATAATGTGGTACATAACTTAAGTATAGCATCTTCTGTAGACTTACCAGATCGAAAGCCAAACTGATTGTTGGAGAAAAAATTCTGACCATCCAAAAACGAAATCATTCGACATTTCACAAGTTTTTCAAAAAGTTTCGAAAAAGTCGGAAGTAGAGAAATAGGTCTATAGTTTTGAACATCTTTACGATTTCCTTTTTTATATAGCGGTATAACTTCTGCACATTTTAATGCCTGTGGAAAGCATCCCTTGCTTATACAATTGTTATACAAGTAACACAGAATGTCACTTATATTGAAAGCAATTTTTTTTAAAAGCATATTTGTAACTTCATCGCTAGTACACGAACTTTTATTTTTTAAGTACATTATAAGTTTAAATATTTCTTCCGAAGTGATTGTATTAAAAACAAAACTGTTCATTGACCTGCTATCTACATTGATTGGTGAAATATTGTTGCACTGGCAAGAGTAATTAGACTCAGTAGAGGGCTTGAGGCTCTCTGAAACTTCAATGAAGTATTCGTTAAATTTTTTTGCTATGCTGCCTGAATCAGATAAAATAACTTCATCTACTTCCAAAGCATCAATTGGTTTTGGCTGTCGATTTTTTCCTAAAATATTGTCAACAATTCTCCATTCTTCCTTACTATTACCTTTAGCACAATTCATCTTATTGATATAAAAACAATCGCGTGTATCAATGATTTCTTTGTTTAAGGCCTTACACATTTTTTTATAGTATTCCTTTAGTCTCAAGTTTGAAGATTGCTTAGCGCACTGAATTCCTATTTTCTTTTTCTTTTCTATTTTTTTTAATAAAACTGTTGTCATCCATGGTTTAATTGTTTTGAAATTTTTACCATTTGTATCAGGCATGGAAACAGAAGTGCAGTCATCGACGTGTTTCCTTAAAATAGATAAAAAAATGTCATATGCAACCGAAGGATCGTCTTCAGAGAAGACTGGTTCCCAAAACTCATATTTTAAACACTCATTTAACATGCTATAATTTATACGAAGTCTGTCACCTAAGGATGGGGAAATATTAGCAGGTATTACCGATTTCAGCCAATCAAACCCGAGCAGACGGCTGTCAGACTTATTAGACTAGATACCTGAAAGTCCCCATATTGTCTTTCGCCGAAAGTGTTATTATTATTATTATTTTATTAAAAAGTAAATCAATAATCAATTGCAGTTTAATTTGGTCTTACAGCACTATCTACCTGGGCCTTCGGCGAAAGTACTATGTCCATCTGCTTCTAATCATAAGCGGACTTTTGACAGATGTTATGCCAGAAATTCGTAGTCGGCGCACGTCAAGTGTTCCTCATTTGCAATGATGGTGCAATCTCGATTCTCGTATAGATTCGAGTTTAACATTTACTTGGGGACATCAATCTTTACAATAAATCCATGAACTTAAGCTGACTTAAGCTAACAACTACTTAAGCTGACTTAAGCTAACAACTACGAATTTCATTACTAAAGACTATAATTTCAGTACCATGAATGAATTCTATTACTTTGTTATTTGTTTGTTGGTTGCCAGCATTGTTCTTGTTCGAAGTTAAATGTCAAACAGGTTGTCACAAAATACGGCCGCTCAAAATGACATCATAAGGCTTACGATAATGCATTCTATCGAGGAACGAAAAATCAGTTATTTTCAATTGTATTTAAAACACAAATTGTACTTAAATGGGTCCAATTGTACTTCTTTGTCTTTGTTGTAGGTAAATGTGTGCTCCAATCTCCAATAGGGACATGAATTAATGGCTCTAATCAAAAAAGGTGAAGGAGATCGGGACTCCCATCAGCTGAAGACGCGACTCGCAGAAAAAGTTCAGAGCGCTGCTGGGCTGTCCGAATAGCAGCGCGGATTCTAAAAAGGTTGCACTTTGCAATAGGTGCAAGAAGAAGAGTCCTAAGTGGTTAGTCCAAACGGATCAGCAGGGAAGCCACCGCTTTTGAAAAAGTCGTTCTTCTGGCAGACAAAGATGTGAGAATTGCGTTTGACTTATATAGCCAGATCGAATAATATGCTGAACGTTTGGGACAATACCTTCAGAATATCGCAATATCTCTTGCGGACGATAAAAACTTACCTCAAGAACTGCGACCAGCCGCACTCATTGTCGCGGGAGTGACCCCCATCGACCTACAGCGAGAGAGGGCGAAAGGAAGTGAACTTTTGCGCACCATAGCACCGACAAAGGTGCTGGAGCTGCGAAAGAAGACGTAGAGAGACGATTGTGATTGACCGGAGCAGGAACTGCACCAAGTGAACATTTATCGCTTCCAGGAAAGTTTCCATGCTTTCATAGGGAGAGTTTAGTCGGACGCAAAATCCGGGTGGTGATGGCTTTTACTTGACGATGAGTACATATATATCTCCTTAAACAAATGAAATGTCGTCATCCATGAAACTTGTGCAGTTCATTCGCCTGCGGGTTGCTTTTAAAAATTCCCCGAAGCTAATCGAATGACCATAACAAATCGAGATCTTCATCTGTCATATCTCCGCACCCTCGACTCAAAACCGTGCACTTAAACCATTTAAGACGTTTAACCGCACTTCAAACTTTCAAGATAAAAAAGAAAGAGAGCCTGCACCCACTTCCTGTCAAAGGTTCGCATCCCCGACAGAGAAGGGATATACACAAATTCGCATAACAAAAGGTCTTGCGATTGTGTTTGCCAATTGTAGCGCTGAGCTGTGCCGGGAGAATTGATTGAATCAAGTGTATCCTTTTGAAATTATGCAAAGCGTCCCGGCTCACACATCATTCATTTGGGAAACTTTACATTTTTGCCCTTTTTTTTTTTGACAGTTAACTGACAACAAGGATATGAATAAATGACTTGATATCGTTGTAATCCAATTTTTCACACACATACATGGACGTACCTCTGCAACCCCGGTCGCATATCGATAATGATGCTGTTCTACCATACATGTGAAATGTCAGGACATTCGTCCTTTGTTCTCTGCCACAGCAGGCTCTCCCATGGGATCTATTTATTTTCAGTTCGGTTTCCATTTTTTTTTATCTGCGGTGCGCTCTCAAGACCTCTGAAGTGCCCCCGGCATTGGGATAATTCCTATCGCATCCTGACATGGGGACACTCGACTGCGATGGGTGATGTAGGACTGTAGTAGGTGTAGTTCCATCATTGAATTAGTCGCCCCCACCGCTCAACAGTCTACAATGTTGAAGAGCCGCAGATGAATAATTGCGGTGAAAAGTCTTTTCAATTATATACGAAATCCTTTTGCGGCGCGCACCCTTTTTCAGACACTACCTATATGACGAATGATATTTGGATCTGTATCTTTCTCTTTGTCAGAATTTTTGACATTTTCACGGATATTTTCACGGGACGATAGTAGTTTTTGTGGGGGGGCTGTTTCTGTTTTTTATTTAATTTTCTATCGGATAAGTGGCTGAGGAGCGTACGTGTGTTCAAAGGAATTCCTTTTGACAGTTTCGAGGGTTGGCGGTCGGTGTATATATATAGAAGCGGTCGAGGACTAGGGTAATTTTTGTTAGATGTCTCTGTATCATGTGTGGTGTGGGTTGCACATTTTTCGTATTTCCATCCAGATGTCAAAAGGAGCGTTGACTCCTTTTGTTGGCGAAATGTTTTCAATTTTTCAAATGTAACCTCTTTTGTGGTGAACGGTTAGATGTTTATTTTGTGAGAAGGATTCGAGTGGTGCACCTTTTGTTTTGTGTAGTTTTGTGGCAAATGAGTGGGCTGCGGGCATATGCTCTAACGGACAGTAGATGTTGGAGGAGTTTGATTTTAGAGGTTTTTTCTCTGTTAAATTGTAGCTACTAATGAAAGTTGTCGGAGTTTTGAGAGAGATACATCGAGAAACTCGTATAAAGTACAATACAACAAATACCCGATGAAGTGTTCTAAGGGCTCTATATACGTTTCAACTAACTGTGGGCAGTTGCGTGTCTTACAAAATCTTACACCAATGCGGGCGCAGGCTGATGCAGGAGAAAATATTGCACACAACTTTCTTCGACCTTCTTTAATTCGACATCTAAATGTGTATTGTCGTAGTCTCACATGAGGGGACATTTTGTCAAATGGCAGTTCACAGACTTGTCCAAATAGTGTCATCAACTACTTACACCCTACAACAAATTATGACATCCTGCAGCGCGATTTGTTAGTTTCGATGTAGAATCTCAGTTTTGTGGCTGCCGCATTCAGTTTGACAACATTTTTGAACTTTACAACAATCCTTCGAATGCCCAGCAGCTGTTGGACGGTATATTTTAGAGGTGAAGAGCGATGACAACACCCAGTGGTTATTGCTGACAGTTTTAATGCATAAGCTATGACATGTGAGTGGGACTAGTGGTGCAATCAGGAAAATACCTGTCGAACCAATTACTTAAATATACTGCCAAAAAAAACGTATTTCGCTGAAATGAGGGCAATCGACTTTATATTTAGCATAAAGTATAAACATAGTTCCTGTTGTTGCAACAGTCAAAAAGCTTATTTTAAAACCAGACCGACGGTTTTTCCCAAAACAGCACCATGAACAAAATGTGAACTACGCCAATGGCTTCCAATGACGTACAGGTGGTAGACGGACAGATTTTTCGTGAGCCGGAAAGAGATTTTAAAACGACTGTCTTAATTCCAAAATATGGTTTTATTCCATTTCGGAATGCGACTTTATTCCTCAACCACAGTGGCGTACGCACGGGGTGCAGGCTCATGAGCCCAAAAAAAAATTGTTCCCTTACATTATGGGAACAAATTGGCAACACAAATCCAGTCATCGAAATGAAAAACGGGAATATTTAAAACATCGGTAGAATAAAGTACAAATTTATATTTAACAGCAAGAGTGTAATTGCTCTATTGCAGAAATCAAAATGTACAACATACAAGCACAAAATATAAATGAAATCAAATAAATAAATCAGTCTCAAATTAGCATTTGAACGACTTGACATTTGACAACCATCTGTCAGCTATTACTAACTAGCCCAAAGAAACTTCTTGGACTTATATTTGCAGGTTTTTTTTTATGGAGGGGAAATGTTTTGTTCTCTCTTTTGGCTCTCGTCTGCCGTAGGTTTGCGTACGGTATCTAACGATGACTAAATTTGACTAATGTGTTCGAATCAGGGATGAAAAATTACGTACAATTGTAATCTTTTCGGTACAATTATTAATTTCTAAACGTGCGCAAATACAGTTCTCCAAAATGTAGTCTTTTACAACCTGTGCTATAAACCATTAACTCGAGTGCAATCGGTGTCGGCTTCGGATCCAGACAGTCCTTCTGACAATTACTTTCAGGACGTATGTAAACAACTGTCATGTCCGGGGCATTTTGTATCATTTTCGCCGCTGCTACCAGTTCGTTTTCGGAGTAGCGATCTATAGTCAGTCCGCAGCAATACCAATTTTCTGCATCAGACATCAGTCAAAGGATAACAACATCCAGTTATTGATACAGAGACCTACGAGAATGTTCCTCAGCTTCTGTGTCACTATGCCCCAGTCTCTGTCACTTATGAGGAAGGTGACACTAGAACTCAAGTCGCAGGTGCAAATCTCAATTGGTTGCCAAAACCTAGTCCAACTCATGCTGTGACTCATCGGACTTACCCCTTGCGGTGGCGTCTCAAAAAAAAAAATCAAATCATGAATATCCCATCGCCATCACAGTAATTAAGTCGGGAAGCTCTTTCACAATGAGCCGAAAACCAACAGAATTAGCATAGGCCCATTAAAACGACAATCTCCTGTCGAATTTGCTAACAAAACCTATCGCCATCCAGTCATCTCTGCGAGAACCGATAACCTTTCACTAAACCACACACACAGCCCGCTATATTAATTACCACAACCACAAACTAGATACACCACATCAGCTGGCCCCCATCTAACCTGCCGACATTCGGATCGCACAATCACATAAGCACAGCCCATAATCATGCAATTAAACTAATTGAGACATAAATTATCGTGACACTTTCCGGTTAACAAAATTATGCAAATTCCCGATACATTCGCATAGGCACGAGTACGAGAGTAGGTACATAATATATCGATAACTCGCAGCCTGAGCGAGCCGAATATTAATCGAGTGCCATGCCGCATTCGTGTTCGGTTTATCGCAGTGGCTACTTTACAGAACAACAAAACGGCAGCACTATCAACCGCCGCCGTCCAGCGTGGCCAGGCTGTAGCTCAACCTCAACCGATATGTGTGCGCGATCACCTGCTGTGAGTTTTATTGTTCGTAATTATCTAAAGGTAATCGTTCAAAATATTTTTGTTTAAACGCTCTGCGCCAGGCCGTTAGCACAAAGGTCTGTTTGTTTATTCCAAGAAGATTGAGAGAAAAAACCTGCGAGTTTGAAGATTTTTCCAATAAAGCTCACAGAGTGCCACAAGGTTGCGTTATTAGTCCCGAACTCTTTGTTTACAGTGCAAATAACATTCATCGATGTAATTTTCGCTTTGGCCATTATTGCCAATGGAAATGAAAATTACTGGAAATGGATTCCTCCAAGTAGGTATATGCGGGAACAATCTACAACCAGATGGCCAACGATACTTACTGCGATCTGAGTGTCAGTGTGTATAGATATTGCGGCTGGGGGAGAAAAGAGGCCACTCACGCATCCATCAACATCAAGGAGATGAACTTTTATATTCTTGAGGTACTGGCGCGTCATTTAGCAACAACTGCCGGGCCACGCAGTAATTACACCAGATTCTCCGCTGTTTTGCGATGTGATGATGAATACTCAACTTGTAAGTATGCGCACGGATAGTTTCTTCATCTCGATCTCATCCGTCGATTGATGGAGGAATTAGCCCAGTTTTTTTTTTTTCTTTTTTTCTGTGTGTTTTTGAGGTTTTATGAGATGGATACAAACAAAATTCCAGAGGGAAAACCGCACAGTGGCGGTGGCAATATATACTGCACGGTGGTGGTGTCTGTTACATGTCTGTCCGCCAATGGCCATAACTATTCCACTAAGTCATTGTTAATTGAGTTAGAAACGAGCGTTTGTTGTCCGTTATTGATCTGGATGGTGGATGCTGCGCGAATTCTGTGGGCAGCCTATTACAGATGCGAGTGTGCGGGGGCTGATGTATTAAACACCCGGCAAAAACACGCGATTTGTTGATAATTAAAATGCGATCGTTTTTGGGGAAAATAACAACAAGCGTTGTGTAGTTAAACGATGCAATTTAGTGTGAATATGAATTTGTGAAATCATTCGGAACTGATAAACTGTGAAGGTGGGTCTTGGTGGGCGTAGGTTATTCCCGGAAAGGAGGCTGCAGGTTGATGTGTTCATCATGTGGTAAGTTTCGGAGTATGGTGGTTGGCATGGCGCGTACCTTCAGTCCAACGGTTGTGGTTAGGCTACATTGTTTCGATGGCGAAAGTGAAGGGCTAGCTTATAGCTGGGATACTGTGGAGTATCCCCCGACAATAGGCAGTAGTCGCAGCTCTCCATTAGATGTGTCGATGCCTGGACTAATGTTGCTTTCAAAAATTCAGTAAATTCATTAGAACAGCCGCTTTATTTCTCGATTTTCCACAAATTTTCTAGGAATGCCCCTACAAAAATGCCCTTTTTCGGGTTGTTTGAAATTGACACTAGCTTAAGTTGACATAATCCAACTATGAATAGTTGACCCTTAAGTCAGGAGAGGAAGCTATCTTTAAGAAGGAGCTTACAAGGGGAAGTCACTGCAAGAACGTCGTTTTAAATTAATCGTTTCTAAACTAAAGTCAGAACCAGCATCAAAGTAATGCAGCTTAAGCCAACTTACGATTGCATTGGTATTTTCTGTCGTGCCAATAGTAAGATTACCTGAAAAGTTTTAAGTGTTTGTCAGAAACTTTGTGGATTTTCGTTCATTTTTGACATAAGCTTAAGCGCACGTAATTTTGCAAAAGTTTTAGAGGGTAAAGCCCAGTTCAAGAAAAAGCACATAGCACTTGGTAAATATAAACATTTAAAAAGAATAGGAACCAACCCATACAGCAAATATCCTGTTGTACTGAACGTAGAACAATTTTGCGATTACACGAGATTAATCTGGCGTAAGCTGATTTGCGAAAAATTATATTAGTTTTGTCTATAAGTATATAAGTAGAGTCCATAATAAGATCAATAGCCCATTTTAGGTACATTTGCCCTAGGTTTTTTATGAATTCACGTTCTTATTTGCCACTGCCTTAAGTCCACTTAATCAAAGAACGGTTGACGAATAAGTTTGCTCCTCAAACTCTAGAAAAATAAGTTTCTCCCTTCTTTTTAGTAGTCTCTGTTGAAATACCTATAGGCACATACAAAATATCTTCTTAAGCTAAATGGAACAAAAATTAAAAGTCTGCACACGAAATTAATCTGGCTTAAGGCGCTCTGCGATAACTTGCATTGACATTTTATACATCGTTCCCATGATCAGATGAATGGACAATGTAAATATTTTAAAGAATGTGAGCAGTTATTTTATTTATATTTGACACCAGCAGCTTAAGCCAACTTAATTTTACTAACGTAGTCCATTATGTTATGAAGAAAAGCTAAAAAGGAGGAGGATATACGAGTGGGAATTGACTGTTAGAATGTCGACATAGCAAAAACTTTGATTCAATTATAGATTGCGTGGGATTAAACTTTATTACTAATGAAAATGATGCTTTTGAAGCATTTTGTGGATTTTGTCCATACCGGACTACGCTTTAAGGTAACGAGCTTACTTATCCATCCAATTTACTTCGCTGCTGAGATGGACGCCTGAAGCCTAACGCCTAACGTCGGAATACACTGTGACACAGTCAGTGAAAGGGACTTGTTAGGTATAGGGTTATAACAGCTGTCGATTTTTGGTATGGCTTCTCAAAGTCGGTGGAAAGTAGCATCATCCAGTGGATTATCAGTTTCCTTGTCGACAGCAATACAAATAAAAAGCAGTAGCCATCAAATCAAAGCATCTGCAATGGTGTCAAGAGGAGCAAACTTTTTTTGTAAAGCAGCTCATCAGCGGCCTGCAGGTCCCTTTGTCATGAAGACACTTCAACTACGAAAAGCTTCGACAGCTGCTATAGCTATAATCAGTAAGTGCCAAAATCACTTCAGAATAGAGATTTTGGAAACGACTTATAAAGCACCTCTCAGGCCTCCACTGTACAGGACAACCACCACCTACTACTGTAGAAAGTGACTTGTCCAATGTCCAATCCCAATAAATGTTAAAAGTACTCGCCTCTCCACCGTTTTGCAAAATTTAATTGAATTGGAATTAATTAAGACCTCCTGGCTTATTGACAATCATCCAACGCATTCCTGGTGCGGTCCCCTATTGATCCAGGGAAAAATCATGGCCATGCGCCCGTTTTTCATTCATTTGCGTGTCCTACCCTAAAGCCTCGCATTTGGTCATACACACTCCAGTGATTTGCACATCCAACATGGTCCGGAAAAGAGTGGTACCCCGTCCGAGACAAAGGCAGAAAAATTACTCGACCCGTCCCCCCAGCTCCTCAACGGAATGCTCCCTTTGACAGACCTATACCTACAGGTATATGCATGCGATGTTGGTTGTCGTGCAATCCTTGTAATTACAACACGTCATGTGCAATGTGTACACAAACAAACCCAAGTGCAAACACAAACATACGCATCACTGATGTATTAAACTGCAACAGCAATCTATCTCAATCGTCCGCCCTTTCGTAGTGAAATTCCATATCCCGGACCCTGTCACCGCAACTCCTGGCTGCGCTGCGATACTACCTGGGTGAACCTGATTCCTTCGTTTAATTTAATGAAATTGCAACGCAACGCACCGGGATTGGGAGGAATGGCAGGGCGTCATATACCAGCCGGATTGTGATGTTCATTCGGGGCCATATGGATATGGTTGGTAGGACTATGGAATCCATCTTCGCATCGAAATCCTGTAAATCTATTGATTCGATGCGATGCGTGCCTGTTCATGAAATACGAGATATTTTGATCCTTCCATGTGATGGGATTTTGTCAAGAGACGCATCTCCCCGTATGCCGCTGTGCGACGTGCAAGTGCATTTGGCAGTTATGATGGTTGCACAAACAAGGATGGCTCTATTAGACGATTGGGGACGATTCACCACATATAATTTAATTAATCACAGGCGCATGTGGGGAAGCACTATAAATACTCCACACAGTTGGAGCATCTGCGACAGCGACATTGATACGATACTCTCGTATGCACCTGTTTATTCAGGTGAAATGGAAGCACTGCTAGAAATATCCACAAGCCGAAACAAATAGTCTGCATAATTACATAAGAATTTCGACCGTTTCCAACCACCAATCAATTTTCTTTTACGATCTACCTGCCATTCGAATTCACGGGGTATACGTCCGTGTGATTTTTTTTTGCGTTTTCCCTGAAACTTATTCGAATAAATCAAATATCTTTAGTAGACATAGGGGGGCAGAAAATAAACAAATCGAACGCGAATCCGCTTTAGTTTCGCTGGGCTATGTGGCTCCACTCCTTAATGTGTCAGTCAGCAGCTAGTAAAGCGATTTGGATCGCATTTTTTACGTTCTCAGAATAACAGAACATTAAAAACAACAAACTTTAGCACGGACAGCGATTAAGTGTTTGGCGCACACAGGTATTTAAATTTCGAAGAAAAAACGACCAAGAATATGTATATTAGTGGCGTTGGGCAATAGATTAAGTGTGTTGGTAATAAAAATGAAAAATGCGGTAGCCACTCTTTGTATCATCTGTGGACGATTTAAGAATAGATATGCTGTGCACGTGGAGAATACGAAATTTCAAGTGTGATTTAGGAAAATAAGACCGATATGAGAGTGTCCATATGCTTTTCCGGCAGAGTATGCCTCGAAAACTCTAAACGCACAATAAGTGTGCGCAATAGGAAATTTTAAAATCGGCGAAAAAGGAATATTTGATAAGAGTAGCTATGTGATTTGGTGAAGTGCAAGCGCAGCCCAACGCCAATGGAAAAAAAAACATTGATGATATGTCTACGTAGTTAGTTTATTTACTTTGTGTGACAGTTATGGACTTTTTTGTCATTATATGGTTTAATAATTGAAGTAAGCAATGAAACAATGTTGAAAACTATAGTGATCTATCAATTTTAAGGCCTCAGTAACTCGGAAACTCTAAACGCACATACGTGTGCGCAAACGCAGATAGGCGCTTAGAATAAAAATCGAAGGTGTAGAGCTAAATGGGTAGTAGATAAAATGTTAAAAAAGGTACCCGCACTCTTAGAACTTCAACGTGCGCTATGGACGCTGCAAACGATATTTTGCAACCAAGGAGAAAAATAATTAAAACAATAGCACTGTTAGTATTGGAAACCTGAGCGACCTTATCATTTAAAAGCATTACTTCAACTGTCTACTCATGGGAAGATCAGAGCGCACATTCAAGTGCGTAATAAAAGCGAACAAAAGATTAATATAACGCCGCGAGGATAACAATTACTTCTGCTGATATACGCTTCAAATCGGGTTTCGGCTTGCGTATCAAGTCACTTTATAATACAAGTTCTTAAGTCGTGTAAATAAATTTGTGGCTTTAGTTGGCAACAAAATTGATAAATAAATATTTTCAACAACAGCTGGACCATACTCTAAGGCTAAGCCTATATCGGAATGGACCATATATTTATGAGTGTTAAGCATTGTGCCCCATGCAAATAAGCCCAAGAAGTTGCTATCGCACATTTGTATGTGCGCAACCAAGAAATGTCTGATATAAACGAACTCTACGTGAAGTGGGATACCCCCAAAAGTGAACCGTCCTTGTAAGCACTTTTAATATCGACATCCAGCAGTGGGTTTTTTAAGATTTTAACAACGCTCTCCAGTGTGCGCAAGTACCTTAGCATACAAAAAGTATTCAGTGTCTTAAAGCGAAGAGCACATCTACTATTTAGAAATACGCACATCTTCAAGGCAATATGTAAATTTGACTTCTTGTGAGCAGTGGCTCAGCGATAGGTTCCATAGGTCTCAGTGAAAGACTTATCACGCACAAAGTCAATGATTTCATTTCTTAAGCTATCTGTCCATCAATTCCTGGAAACACAAACGATTATATTCATTGCGCACACTAGTGTGCGTTTGTGTTATAGGCTTCGTTGTGACATTTTCCAAAACTAGAAAATACAAATTGATATTTTGATGATTCACTTATGAGTGTGCGCTAACGCTTCTTGCTGCTTTTCAAAGTGAGATTGGTTAGGAACACGGCTCAAGTAGCGTAAGCCACTAGTTCGCTTCGAATAAAGGCTCACAAATATCAGCAATAAGCCTCTCCACTCTCCTGTTAAAGTATAGTCTTTGGCTAAGTACCTTGAGTTGATCACTCCTAATTCTTCGCTATATCCTTCTTCCGTAAAAAGATGGTCAATCTGATGGTATAAAATTGAATGCCCTACAATCAGTGTCTATTCGATCAACCAAACATTTTAGAAAACTGATCTGCGCACTTCTCCGCACGTAGAACTCACCACAGAATCACACAAACGATGCATTCTCTTAAGATTTTCCAGTGCCCATACCAAGTTGACACCCCTTCCCCAAAGTCCCTGTCATCCATCATCAAACTCCTTCGAAACTCTTTTGTGAGCCTGCCCTCTCCCCAAATCCATTAAATTGCGGCACCAACCTGCTCGACATCTGGCAGCAACGAGACAAATTTTTGTGTCTCCACCGAGCATAAAATTAAAAACCTGCACATGACAGACATTCGAGTTTAACAACCTCTAACCCGTCTCGCCCTTCGCCACAGATCCCCTAAATCCCTAAATCCATTAAACAATTAACTCCACGATCATTATGAGATCGTCGCGTCATTATCGGCTGCCGCTGCTGCTGCGTCAAATTTAGAATCACCTCACTACACTGGTGGTGTAAACAAATTCGGTACAAAGTTCTAAAAAAACAGAAACGGTTCCTCTCTTGCTCCGGCATGGTGTCTTTCATTTTCATACAGAACAAAAAACAATTCACGAAGAATAAATAAACAAACCACACACGCACACGCACACAGATGCGTGCGTGTTATTTGTCACCTCGTTACACGCACTAAAGCTTCAATTCGCTCCTCCGCACGCAGCGAGGTCGTAAAATTGTCGTCCAACACGTTGGCTGTGCCAAGCGTTGATGTCTTCAATTAAAAATGGTATACGGTGGGCGCTCCCTGCCACCCCCACCCCCTGGACAAAAAATTCCTTTTAGTTTCAGTCAACCGAGAGACAACATTTTCCTGTCAATAGGATCAATTCGATTTGAACAAGTTTTCCATTAGTCGGAGCAGTGGTACACGATAGACGAAGGTGTGCTGCTGAAGGGGACACAATTTTGCCATCTGCTCGGCGACAGGCGCAACGGAATCCCGCATAATTCCCTGGCACTGCCACTCTGCACGGCGGCGATTTGTGAATGAATCCAGAAGCCCGCGTCTAAATATAACACGCCAGCGAGCGATTATCCTGTCTATGGGTTGGACTGGATGCATTTAACGGGCTAGATGGATGCGAGCGGCGGCGGCAGCCAGCAACCATGCGGATTGCGGTTTGTAGCAGGACTGGTGCCATCGGTGACGCCACCGAGCCGCTAAACAATGTCAATAATTCCGATCGCACGTATAGCTGGGTGCGCTACGTTTCGTCGCCACCCATCATCCTCGTCGTCGTCGCTGGTATATTGGCGCATTGTTTGGAGTGGACTGGCTTAGATATTATCCAATTGGACACGTTGAATGCCATTATAATCCTCAGCGGTCCGGATGCGTCTTATGCTTCGTCAGTTGTTCTCCGAAATTAATTTGACGATTTGTTTGGACGATATCCTCGTCATCGCACAATTCAAGTCATTCTTCGTTTTTTTTTTCGAGTAAGATAAACAATTTTGGAAAATGTGGAACGTATTGCCTGACACACGTGTGCGTGTATGCTATGCTATGGTGCTTGGGATCCCGCACATACATCTAATGGGAGGCAAAGTCATTTGTTTTTGTTTTTCTTTTGGGGAATATCCAGCCCAGTGCTGCGTAGGGAAGGTGTCAAAAAGTAAAGGGTGTTTACACTACAGCAATGTATCTCCGGAAATATCTTTTCTGTTTATCTATGGGATATGGAGATATGGGGGTGCAGCCGTCTAATTGGTGTAATCGATGTCAATGTTGTCGCTTGAGGTCGTTAAACTGGGGATCGGAAGGATCAACGACCTGAGAGTGGTGTAGGATGCTGGATGCTACACCTTTCCCAACATTGTCCTTTGATGTCTGGTGCTTTTGACAGTTTTCGGCAGCTCCCTCACTCAATTTTCTTCATTACATAAGTAATGAGTTTTTATTTTTTTTTTAAATTCCACTTTACAGCGTTAACTGAACAAGCGGAAAGGAATTCGTTTTTGCAACCCTCTCTAGCTGGACATTATTCGATTTTGAGCAACAAAAGGTCAAACGAAACGGCGGCGCAATGAATAGGTCCATTCGGTGATTAGCAAAGTCCGTGTGGACACTGAATGGATGAATGAATGAATGAATTAAAATAAAATTCCACCAGGAAATGTATTTTTATTTGTGTAACAAAAGGACATTAACTTCAAAAGAAGAGCGGAAATTTTTGAGCGAGATCTATATTGCTGGGTTTGAGTTTGCCTGTGGAAATGTCTCCTCTCGTCGTGTTGATGTCGCATTTAGAGGTTCGGAATAGTAAGTCTTGTTGAGTCAAGGTTCAAGGGTTCAGTTTTCTATAAATGGAAAGAACAGTCAGGTATAAGTCGATGAAGTGTAGAACTATGTGAAAGGACTGAGTGCTGCCTTTGATTTGAATTACTGAAGGTACTCGGGACCTTTATCCCATCCAAGTCTGTATTACCTATTTAAGACAGCTCAACAACGATATAACTAAAAACCACTGGACATTTGCACTACCAGACATTTCATCCACAGGCGCAGATCTCGGCCTTAAATCTAGCAAGGACTTTTTTTTTTGTATTGATATTTTCCTTCACAGGGAATTCTTTGTTTTTTATTTAAGAGTACGAGTTTTTTTTTGTGAGCTTCCATAAATTTAAAGTCGAGCCTAAAAATGTTTATTGCTAAGGCCCATTGTTTTTTTTTTGCATTTTTTATTTTTCTTTTAGGATGACAAAATCTTGACAAAAACTTATGTTTGACATCCGTATTTGGAAACGAGCTTTCGTCATCCATACAAACAGTTTGATGTAAGTCCTTCCACTAAAAGAGCTTTGCTTAAAAATTGCGTCCTACGACCTCATAAAAAAAATTTGCGTCGTACACCCTCACAAGTTCCCAGCTTAGGAAACCACGATTCGCCTCGGGCTCTTAAGTATTTCTAAGTCAACACTGAGGTTAAGTGCATATTGCCCACATAAAACCACTGACTTATTGCGGCTCGATTCAGGGACAAAATTATGTTTTCTAAAATGCGGACTACCGATCCGAGATCTTACGCTGTTTGACTCCACTCCACTACTTATTTGATCTTTGTTCATAAGCCGAAAAACTGTTTGGGGCCGAAATTTCGAAGTTCTTTTCCAAAAAGGGTGAAAAAGTTGCGAAGAAATTGAAGCGACAGGTTCTACTGTGGAAAAACAGTCACTTTTCAGGAATCAAGAGCGCAGGATGAAGGTTGGCCTGCAGATGTGGAAAGACGACTTATGCGCTTTTTCCTGATCCATAATACAGAAACCCTAAGGCCCGTTTGCTGATACTACTCATAGCGATTTAAGTTCTACTTAAATACCTTAGGGCTACTTTTTCCTTGTCATAAACTGTCACATAAGATTTTAAGTAGAACTTAAATCGCTATGAGTAGAATCAGAAAACGGGTCTAAGAGATATTTGAATGAAAAAAATATGACATAGGTATAGAGCAGGGTACGGTGCATCCGAAAGTAACATTAACTCATTTTTGACATAAATCGACTTATGCTGTTTTTACTTGTTGCCACAGTTGCCATATTTGATATTTCTTAACTCTGTAATATTTTTGAAACAAATCCGTGATCATAGAATTAGCAAGGAAGAAAGTAGTCGCAGTCTAGGCGATTCGTATTTCGTTCGCTTCGAGTTCGTCTGAAGAAGACTTCCTTCAATCGTGAGTTCGTCTGATAATACCATTGTGATAAAATGTAATCTATGAGACATTTTTGTGGGTGTTAAAATTGTTGATAGAAGAATTGCTGCTGATTCGCCGAAACCCTTGCGAGGGAATAAAATGCGAACATTTAGAAGAAGTTTACATGATTTGGAAACTAATTGAAATTTCACACAAGGTTACTTCTATGTTAAGGGAACATTTGGAAAACATGTATCAAAGAAGTATATTTTTCTGTTGAAAATTTGGTACTGCATACGGAACGCACCCGCTTAATTTGATTGAAATTACTGTTCCTCTGTCGCTCAAAGGTGTATACCAGAGATGGCAAAAATAAAATTTTTGGAATTACTACATTTGTTACGTCTGTAGTTACGTAATAAAGTAGTTAATGTAGCCAAATGTAGTAAATGTAGAGGTAACTGTCAAACTGGATACACTGCAAAATTAAAAATCTGTTTTGCTTTATTTTCTAGTGAAATTTAAGTTTTTCTAAGTACATGAAACATGTAACAAATGTAGGTAACAGAGAAAACAAATCAGGCGTGTTATTTACTCGATTTAATTAAGCAGATTACCTCATGTAAACTCTTCTGCCATCTCTGATATACCTATACTATTAAAATTCTGTCACAATAGTGTAAATTACACGACAAAATTAACTGCGACTCGTTTTGACAGTAGGTAGGTATAGGTAGTAAAACTACAGATGGCGTATGTTGTACGTATTGCAAATATATCTGAAATATACCGCTAGCTGCGTAAATGTCCACGTGGTCTAATTTCCGCATCCATCAAATTTGCACCCATAAGTCAATCAAATGAAATATATTTTTTTTTTTTTAAAAACTTTATGTTATTTGGGAGATGCCACACCCCATTTTCCCGGAAACCCTTTAAATATTATATACGCATCGGATAAGGATTCCGGATATACGTATAAACAACAGAATGACAGTCGTGTTGTGTCCATAACCTATCAGTCAGCCGCCAGTGTATTTGCCCTATAAGCTATAACCCTCTAAAAGGGGGTCACTCCGAAGACGGAAACATTGTTTTTACTGCAACTGTGAGTAGTTTCGAATACAACTTACAATTTTTTTTAATTAGTAAAGACCCATGCAAATGGTAGTAGTATGATTCTGCCCCCATCAGGGAGGGGTATAATTTTAAACTGTTGAGTTAGGTACGCGTTTTATTTCCTATTGCAGCGTACTCTTACCAAGTCTCAAAAAAATTGTTCAGAACAAATATTAACTCCCATACATAGGTAGGTATATGCATGTTAGAACCCCCTTATCACTGCCCCCTCCTAAAATTTCCTTGTAGGCAAAAATCAAAATCTATTTAAGGAGTATCCAATTTTGCTCTATTCTCCGTCACAATGTAGAATTGATAATCGCTTTGGTAAGTTGTTATTAAAATCCCCGACTTGTAACAATTTACTCTTCAAAATGGGGGTGGAGGGGTCATTTAAAAAAAAAAAAAACGTTCTACTATTTTGTATATATCTACCAATATTCAAAGTTTTTGTGTATACCAACATTCGAAGTTCCAAATTAATAAAAACTACGGTTCGTGGCTTGTTTAGCCTTTTTAAAATTACGAAAACCCCCTTAAAATTGGAAAGGGGGTCATAATTAGAGACCCGTACACTCCGATTGGTTTCAAATACCGATATGCAATAGTGTAAAATAAAAGTCACTACGTTCTAGGTAAGAAAGGAAATCCCGCCTGCCATATACCATACCAAATCCACTTAACCGCCGCAAGTAACACTGACAAGTGCAAATCCATCACAAACATTTTTGCGGCAGTTTCGCATCAAAAATCCCAAACACTCTCAATGGATATCATTAAATAAATGTATCCACAGAACAAGTGGATGCATGACTTTTCACTAATAAAAGAAAAATCCCATACCTCCTCTCATCCACACCCCATCAATAGCGTTTGGACGGTGCCTTCAAAAAGAACGAGCATCGTAAAAATATGTTAAAAAAAAAAAAAACTCGTTCTATGACTTCCGAACGTTTTAACTCGATTGGATCCATGAAATTGAAGATTGAAAAAGAATTGAATCCGGAGAATATGCTAATCTCCGGAGATCCGTTCGCCGTTTTGCGAAAACGAGTGCTTTCCTCTTCATCTTTCGCTTCGTTGATGTTTTGTTCTCATTGCTGCCGCCCGAAGGGTTGCAAAATGCATTAGACAAAGTGTTGAGCATAAAAAGGGGGTTTCCCTATTAGGACAGCCATTTAGTCAGTCGGTCTCATCCTTTAGTTGAAATTCAATAGCCTCGGCCCGATTAGGCTGATTGAATCTCTTTGACGAAAAGTCCGTCTCCACAAGGGACGCTGTCGGTTGCACTAAAGTCCACCATTTCGTGGTCAAATTTAGGGTA
Organism: Cheilosia vernalis; assembly: GCA_949126925.1. Taxonomy (NCBI): domain Eukaryota; kingdom Metazoa; phylum Arthropoda; class Insecta; order Diptera; family Syrphidae; genus Cheilosia; species Cheilosia vernalis. The sequence continues at coordinate 49,658,080 of OX421360.1, forward strand.
AATGTTTATTTCATTGATTGTAAGAATGTAAATGGAATCAAATGAAATGAATTGAAATGAATTGTATTGAACCGACTGTACTCGCACGGTAATCGATTGAAGGAGGGGGCAACCGAAAAAAATCCGAATGAAACCTGGAAAGGGTTCATCTTTGAAGTGTATACCCGGTAAAAATTCATTACAATAACTGTAATGCTGCGCAAGTATTTGTATGTATGGGATCGGGTGTGCATATCCTAATTTGGCAGACAAACTTATTTCCAGCCGACTGAAGGGAAAGGGTTAATTGGGATTAAGGTCGGTCGTCGACGACGACTTTGAATGCGATGTCCTAAGCAAACAATGGCCGGCGGCCGGCGCCCGTATGAAAACTATTTACTCCTGCAAATTGATTAGATTGTTACAGTTAATTATATTCAATGGAGTAGGTAGTCAGTTGTGAGTTGTTTTTGGCAGGACATCATTTACTGGAAATATACATGTACAACCTTGAGGGATTTGATAATTTGAGCAAGAGTTTCGTACATGCAAGCTGTCAACAATGAGAGAAGGCCTTGACGAGCATCTGCCTTGGGGCAATATCAAAATATGTTTCGAACAGTCCGACAGGGAGATATACCATTGCTGGTGGGAGAACACATTTCTTGAGAATATCTAAAGGAAATGCATCTACTTCGACAGCTTTTGTATGAGAGGATGTTTTTACTGAGATTCTATTCTATTCGTCTAAGGTCAGAGGAACATCCGCCAGTAGTAAACCGCTTCTTGAATTTGACAGAGAAAAGTGCAAATCCATTCGTCCTAGAAATAGACAAATAAAAGCAAAAATTGTTTTGAGTGGGAGCGGTTCGAATAATGCTTCTTTCAGAATTCTTATTCTACTTTGCAAAATTCTGTCTCCTCAGACAAACGAGGGTACCTACTCAGATTTTTGTTTCGCTGTGTAGGTAGGTATAGTCTCCGATTGTCAATTAGTTAGATATGTATAGTTGTGCTTTACAAAATTCAGATTTTTAAATATAAAGCAATAAAATTCAGCTTATTCTGCTTTTTTCCAACTTAAAAATAATACATACGACAAGAAAAACAAAAATAGATATTAATAAAATGTATTTTAAATTTATAAAAAAAATTATAAACTAAAAGCTAAAAAATAAAAATACAATTTTAATTATTAAAAAGAAGATAAAAATAGTTCATAATCAAAAATATTGAATAAAAAGTTAGAAAACAATATCTAAATATTTAATTATGCAAAAATAAGAATTAAGTAAAGAGGAGGTAAGATTTAACAAAAACAAATTGTAAAGAATATAAATAAAAAAATGTTATCTTTATCTCAGCTGTACAATATCCTGCAAAGAAATAGAAAAAGATTTGGAAAATGTTAAAAAGCGCTCGTTTTTGAACATTTTCCAAATCTTTTTTTATTTTTATTTTTTTTTTTATAGAAAAAAATTGAATTTGAAAGCAGAATTTCGCGAAAAGAATTCAGACCTACCCAGAATTCTGACCCCAAATTCAAATCAATAAAATTCTGATTATTCTGCCTTTTTCCCACTAACTAAAACAAACAAGTGGAAGACAAAAATTAAAATTAAAAATTAATTAAAACCGGTTGACAATGAAAGTGCAAACAGTGAGACAGGTTTTCCTATTTGACAAAGAATTCTAAGTTTTTGTTGTTTTATTATAGCAGAACACATATAAATGTTAGATGTAAGAAAAATCCGTGTATTTACCTGATTATTTCCCGTTGCTATGCTAAGTTTAAACACACTCCGAAAAATACTTTGAGCGATTTTTTTTTATGTTTACCCGGTGGAGGTTAACGCTCAACCGAGACTCGTGTTCAACAGGATCATAACACGTGGAGGGGGAAATAAACGTTAATACCAATACCGGCATGTCTGTGCATGCTTTAACAAAATAGAAAAATGAGTTGTCTTACTGTTAGCACTTTTCCCCTATATTAATTATAGTTCCAGTACAGTTTTGCTTGTCTCTTACAAAGGGATGGGATATGGATATCCATAAATTTAGTGGGGCGTCTTGCACTTGCACGCTTCACCCAATTTTTCGATAAGCATCCTTTTTAATGCTTCTTTCGGTACTTATTTTTAATAGAAATGCCGTGGAATTACAAAAGGACTACACTGCGATCATCATGGTTTGAAAAACACAACCAAAGATGATATTTCAGATGAAGATTATAAAAGGTGTATCGAGATTACTGAAAATTATTACAAGACCGCTCTTTTAGAAGATTGGATCCAGTGTACATAGTGTCAGGACTGGTTACATGAATTTTTCCAAAAAAAGAAAAGACGGACATATTCAACGCACTTAATAAATTATTTTTCATACTTTTTCTTAAGGGCGTTTTGTCAATAAATTGAGGCTTTTTACTCAACAACCTATTTACAAAACGCCCCAATTGAACTATTTAAAAAAAATAATAAATAAACAAATTTATAAAAATTTCAAATGCCAAAGTCAAGAAAAGAGAGTATTTTATTTATACCTATGCAATAAAAGATTTGTGATTTTCTTTTATTTATTTTTTTGTGTTTTATAGATGATTTCTAGAAAGTGGTTCGAATTGTATAGTTTTACACTAAATTTAATTAAAAAAAAAAGAAATTCCCATAGCGAAGCCCCAGAAGACAAGTAAGGACGGTTATCAAAGGTTGCCTGGCTTGTACTGAATATCAGTGTCATTCGGTTCTGTTTGTACACTGAAGAATGAATTGGGGATATGGGAAAATTGAGACTGAGCTCTGCCTTACACCAACCACATCTTCACCATCTCAAATAGCTTCTGCTGAAACCAGATACACACTACATTGTTCCCCACAACAACGTCGCCTTTCGCAAGCCATCATTCAAAACTATAATAGGACTGGAGGACTGCTTCATTATTCAGTCATATCACTTAACATGGGTCATACAATTAAGGCCCTATACCTCTCTTACATGTGAACTATTAGTCAGAGTCACCCCCACACAACTTCGCTATACACACCCCAATTAGGGGTACATTAAATGTTGATCCATTCCATCACTTATTCATGTACATTCGTATTAAAATCCAACACAGGGTTACACAGGACCGCAAATTAGAAATTATGTTACCTAAACTGTGTACGCTCTGTAGAGTGAAAGGATACACCCGCTCCACCAGGGATACTCGAAGATGCAAACATTTCCATCTCTTATTCCGACGAGACCATGGCCCTGTGATGCTCAGTCACCATGCTTGGAAATATTTTAATAAATTAAAATCTGTCTCTCGGATTGCGAGAGATTTCCATAAAGTTTACCGAACGCAATACAAATACCATTAGGTCACTCCACAACCAGCCAACCCCAACCCCCAGCGAGCATTATTGCAAATCACTCCATACTTTCCCTAAATAAAAAAAAAAAAAAAAACACTCACATTGCTGATGCCAGAGAGTCGAATTGGGAATCCTTTTTCCGAACTGTGAACATAAACACTGGACTCAAGGACTGAAATGGAACGAAAATCCGCTTGGCAATCCATCATTGCCCGCCCCGGCTGTATCAGGGTTAATAAGCGCACACAAAAATCCATTCTGGGAGATTCCGTAGCTCCATCTATACCTGTACCTCAATCTTCACCTTCACCATACCAGTAGAGGGAACACGGCTCTGCCGGACGTGAAAAGTTGGACATTTTGAAATTTCGTTATTAAATTTTCATCTGACAGGATTGGAAAGTTGGCTGTTGCTCCTGTTTCTGTTTCTGTGTTTCTGTGGGTGGCGCTGAAGACGACGATGACGATGATGAGGCATCAGGCACTCTCCAACAAATAGTGCGCCACATACCTATAGATAGAAAACTCTTCCACTTTGGAGAGCTTGTCAAGATGTTATGCGTTGTGAACGTCAACGTAAGTTGGTTCAGTTCAACCATAGCCACGAGACAGTTGACACTTGACAGCGAGCAAAGATGACAAGGATATGATGCGACAGGGTTTCTGTTTGCGACCAGTCGCACATGTGATGGGAATGTTTTTGTTTTTGTTTTCTCATATATTCCGCCAAACCGTCAACAACAGTCCTTGACTGGTTTAATTGAAATTTTTGATTGGGTTTTTTTTTTTTTTTTTTTGAGCTTTTGTTCCTTTTTCGGTTGAAGGTATATGGATTTTTGAAGTGCATTGTGGACAAATGGTTGATCTACATACGAAACATGAAGGAGGAGCTCCAAATAAAAGGGAATCATATATACAACTCTTTTCGGCAAGGCCGAGTTTTTTGGGTACATTTTCCATCGATGGGGATGGATGAGCTGTTTTGAATGGTGAAGTTTTAGGGCTTAGTCTTGGACTTAGTTCCCATCTGGTTGGAGAAGACGCTCCTACTTTGGCTCAGTTATCCAGGCAGTCATTGACCCCTTCCACACATTGTGCACATGTTGCCTCCTTGTTGCCGGTGCAGCTCAGCCCCGACACGGCTATGTTGTTTTGTCGACAACCACCACTCAGCAAGTTTGACAAACAAAACTCAACATGAACCACAAGCGGAAACCATATATAAAAATAAACTCAATTACATGATGTGTCGTGTCCTGTGGACTGGGGGTTATTTGTCAAGTGTCCTGGCCAGCATCTGTGTTCTGTGTGGTAAGTATTTTCAACACGTCTGTTTCGGAACCATCGGGCAAACAAATGACTGTCACGTAAGCCAATCTGTTGGACGACACGCAATTGTCAGATGTCCGAAAGCATGTTTGATGAGTCCTCTAATAACGTCATTACACACCCGGGGTCCTTGCTAAACGTGACCAACTCCAAGCAAATGAGCCTCATCTGGCTCGAGTTCGAAAAACAACACGAGTAGAGTAGGTCGCATCTAATTCGATTATCCTGCGGTTTTGTCAAAGTTGTGAGCATTTCTCTGCCATCCCCATCTCTTGATAAAAATTTCATGGCAATCACTTTCGTTGTGCGAAGCGATTTTCATTTTTATTCCTTCTTAGGTACTGGGGGACGCATCGTCCTGCGTCATATTCATTAAATCATTTCGCAGTGCACCCCACACACATGGGAACCGCACACAACGTGCCCATGGACTCGCATCAACCCCTTTATGGATTATTCACGAGATGATCCTACTTAAGACAATATTCGGGAATTTCCTTCCCGTTCCCGTTCCTATATTATATCGACTATGACTACGACCGGGACCTGCTATATTTGATGCGCTGTGTAATGTTACATCATAACTGGTGGTGCGGGGGGCTATGGTCCAGAACAAAATGAATGGTCAACTATATGTGTGTGTGCATGGCTCTATGATTGGTAACCTGTCCCCAGGGTGTCGTGGTCGTTCTTATAGCAATGAATGAGCACACATCCACTCGAGCGAGTATACGACTTTTTGACTGGGATTAGCTGATGGGCTCCTTGCAAGAAGAAGAAGACGCTGCTGCCGCCTGCACAGGTCATAACTCATTGGGTAAACGAAATGAAAAATAAATTTCCATACACGGGGATAGGGTGTGGAGGAGGGATCCTTTGTTTCGGTCAGTGCGCAGATATGGGGAGAGTAAGGATATGTATAGAGAAACCTCAGACTATCGGTTTGGCATTTGAAATAATGAATGAAGGTACAAGTAGCAGTGCAGTTGTCTGGAGAATCCTTGACCGCAAGACGTTTCCATGCGTGGTTACGCCAAGACAATGGGCAGTTTATGGCAGCTATAGGTACTTCTGGGGAGTATGCACGTGTACCTAAAGAGCGACCTCTTGAAAGGACCTCAATAAGTTTAGTTGGTGTTTTGTGGAAAATTGTATGTCCTCCTGTCATACTCGTATGTGGGGTACCTACTTTGTGGACGGAATTTAATTAATAAGATTAACATAGACATGGGTTTCCCAGAGGCTGGCTATTGTGATTGTGACTTCTTGGAGCGGCGAAAGGATTTTGACGTATTCACTGGGAAGCTTCAGACGACGCAAGGTTATTGCGTTCTCTAGTAGCTTGAATCAAAATCGACAACGTTCTCTCCCAATGGTTTCAGGACTGGTTTCGAATCGGTGGCGGAAGATTAAGAACTGTGGAAGGTCCACTTGAGAATCCCTGCTGTGAATATGCATGATTCTGAAATTTATGTTGGGGATGGGTTAAATTTACATTAAGTATTAAGCTTGATGGACGACAAAGCCGTTCTCTTTCTCTTCATATAGAATTCGGAAAAGAATTACATTCCAATCTTGATTTTGCCTTGGGAGTGGTTAGAAATGCTGCGTTTAGAGTTCTGCTTTGCCAAATTCTGGGTTCGGGTCAAGATGATGCTTTCAAAATAATTCTGACTTTTCACACAAAAATTCAAATTTTCGAAATTCAACTTTTCTGCTATTCAAATTTAAATCAATAAAATTCTGCTTATTCTACTTTTGCCAACTGGCAAATGCGCAGAAAAAAAATTAATAAGAATTTTGAATTAATAAAAACAAAAAATAAAACAAAAGTAAAATTTAAATTCAAAAAAAGAAACAGTAAAAATATTGAAAATAAAACAAAAAATAACTAAAAAACTATATTTATTGATATATGAGAAATTCATTTAAGAACTATAAGATCAGAGAATTTAAAACTTTAAACAAAGCCAAATTAAAAAAAAAAAAACGAATTTGAAAAAAATACAAATTTAAAAAGAAAATGTTCTATACCTACATCTCTGCTTTCCAAAATACTGCAAGCAATAATAAGAGGTTTTTAAAGATTTCCGAAACTTTTTTTTAGAGTTTGTCAGAATTTTGTAAAGCAGGAATTTGAAAAAAAAAAAAACTGAATTTTTAAGACTCAGAAGCAGAATTTCGTAAAAAATATGTCCTTTTGTAGATTTTGGTGGTGCCTTTTGTAAAAGGAAAAATGTTTTTTTTATGATGCACACAATTGTTGCTGACCTTCTGCCCAGCCCTAAATTAAATTACGATAGTGCTAAAAAAGCGACTGAATAAGTGGGTCAAGCAAGGAAATCTAATGAATGAGTACCAGGCCTGGCTTTAGATCAGGATATTCGACGGTGGATCAAGTGGTTGCGCTTCAAAGTATCGGGGAGACATATCAGATGCAGAGTAAAAAGCACTACATGTTTTTCGAAATGCACTGTTCTATAAACTGTATGCAAAGGGAATGTCTCTAAAGTTCGGAAGAATTCTACAAAACTTGTACGCGAGCAGTAGTTTGGAATGGGGAACAATTATCTGAGAGGTTCGAGACAAAAGCGGGTGTTAGGCAGGGATGTGCCTTGAGTCCAGTTCTTTTTTCGCTATTCCTAGATGATTTACTGGATGGACTGCCGGGAGGTGTGGATAATGCTGGAATTTTTTGGATGATGTTGTTTTGTTTTCCAGTTCTACAGAACAGTTAATGATAAATCGCCTTCATGTGTGAGCTCTGGCGTCTTGTCGTAAACCTGGAAAAATCAAAAATTATGATTTGTAAAAAAGGAAGACGAAGACGTTGCAGAAATGAAAATGACATTACAACGGTGTGGAACTAGACATTGTGGTGGAATATAAGTACCTACCTGGGTGTAATCCTAACAAAGAGCTTAACCTTGCAGAGACACCTACTGGAGGAATTGGCAAATGCTAAATGCACAATCAACGCAACTTGGAAAATATGTTTACTGAATTAATACTGAAATACTGAAATTAAGATCTTTAAAAACAAAAATGTTTTTCCAAATTTAACGCAAGCTGTTAAATTGAGGTTTTCGTTTTGTTTTTTTGTTCGGAAACGAAAAACGTTTTCGTTTTATTCAAAGGAAAATATATATTGTAATTTTGTGTAACTTTTTCCAATAGAATTAATTACATTCGCGGGTGCCACAGGATACGCAAATAGTAGTAGTTCCCGAGAGGTAACTTACAAGGTTACAAGAACTACGAAAATTAATAATAAAAGCAATCTAAGCTATGTGAATTGCTATTTAAGACGTTAGTCAGGTGGCAAGAAGCAAAGAAAAATAGTTGGGTACCTACATAAGCGAAATTTTTTCACATGAGTTCTTTCGTTTATTTGAAAAACGAAAATCGTTTTCGTGTCGTTTTCTTACAGAAACCTTAGTCCTGGAGCCGAATTATCGCATCCGTGAGCTAGCCGTACGTCACTGAATTTTGTGGATCTTAAAAGCAAGACAATAACAAATTCTGTCACGTATTACTCGATCACGGATGCGGTGATTCGACCCCTGGTCTCATTGAGGTAGGTACTCTAGGTGATTCCGGGGACTCTGTACTGTAGGTATATTAAACACATTCCATTTTGTGGAGTAGTAAGATTTTAGGAAATCGAGTGCTAGTCCCATATTACCTACCATAAGTTAAAGGTATAGACCAACAAAACCCAAATTCAACTTTCAAAAAGATCTCTCGTCTTAGAGGCTCCAGTCCAGATCGAAATGAAAGTCATTCAGACAGTGGTACAAAAGGGTGTGAAAAATCCGTCTTCAGAGACTAAACAGACCTAAAAATCTTTAAGCCTCCCCGACTTTTCAAGCGGTTAACACGCGAAAGTTCAAGCCATACCTTTCGCAAGTGGGTGCTTCTATTTTAATCGAATAAGACTCTCGATTCAACCCCAGCTATTTCGAAGCACCAACGAGAAAGACTTGCCCAAAAACATTCCTGTCATATAGCCTGGGTCTCGCACTATTAGCCAGGCTTGGCTCGCCGCATTTGCAAAAGTATACCATCTGCGAAGGAAGACTAAGCCCTACAAGGACGTGTGCGAAGATAGAAATCTTGCAGTGCAACAGAGTAGGCTAATAATCCGACAGCAGTCTTTAGCTTAAACTAGAAATAAGAATAGCTTTCGCTGGCAAGTCCCTCTTTGATGACATTAAGCAGATCTTAGGTTAGGTTGGGTTTAAAATAAAATGCACAGCAAGGTTATTACTGCGATTCAATGGGGCCTTTTGGCACATATTTCACAGGCGTCAATTTTAACAGCTTCATGACTTTCTAAGCTCTACAGGTTGTTTTGGCTTCAATGAGTTGCGGTCTCAAAGCGTCGCCCTACGCCCATTGCATTGCCTGGTGCCAAGAGAAAGAAAGTGCAAAAATCTCTGACGGAGGCTTGAAGCCTTGACCAGAAATTTAAAATAAACAGAACTATTCTTCAATGTAAACTTCCAAGGATCTACCGCAGAGGGTTAAATTTTCACTTTGGTTAAGTCATACTATCGGAAATATTTACTGGGGTATTACAAAAGACCAAAAAGTGTCCAAACGACGATAGATGCTCTGGGGTCTTATACGTATATTGGAAGTGGAAGCCACCTGAGTGTTGTTTTCAAATCAATGTCGGGCATAACATGTTGTCCATGTGGTTCTGACTGTATGACTCCAAGGGGTCTCTTTGGGTAACCAGAGCATGACTCTAAAAGTCCACAACTTTCACGTCTTCAAACCGCACCACTCTAGGCCAATGTCACAAGGACGCTTTCCCCCGTCTTTAGTTGTAATCCAAATTCCGCCCCAAAAACTTCAATTTAATCCAAAACTTTCTTCAATTCATTTGCTCGCTCCAGCGAACTCTCTCTTCAAAGACTCCTTCACACAAAAACAATCGGCAGTGAGCGTTTACTTAATTAATTTACCTGCCACAGCGCCACCAACAATCGCAGACAGAAGCTGGAGCGCAACACACAATCAGATCCGCTACCCTTCATCGCAAAACCATCACAGCCACTGTACAAGACGCGGAACTCTTCTGAGAAAAAGCCCTCAAGTTTGCAAAGCAAGAGTACGAATTATGTCCTTTTGGCAAAGCGGTGGAAATTCCTTAATTGCCTGCGTTTTGCCGTATGTTTGCGTTCAAGTTATCGTACCTCAGAGACAAACTTTCTGGCTAATTGCCATTTTAGCTCGAGACAAAGGTACCATCAGCAACCCCTTTCCCGACCTTCGATCTGTCTACGGTCCGTCTTCATAAATATTACGGCGTGTCAAATGCTTTACCAATCTGACGGCAAATAAAAAATAATTCGTCAGGGAAATTTACATCCCCCCACGGAAGGGTGATGGGTGACGGGTGGCGGATGGGCTGGGTGTTATTTTTTTGTTCTGTTGCGTTGGAACTGCTCCTGCATATGAAATGAGCACACGAACACGAAGCGTATAGTGCATCTTGTGAGAGGACTGTATCTTGGCATTCAAGAGGTATCCGTGTCCTTAGTGCAAATTGATATTGGGTCGGCTGGCTTTGTTATTTATGTTCGCCTGGGGGACACCCCACACGCACAGACACCAGAAGCAGAGGAAACATGTCACAACAAGGAGAAACGGTCTGGATATTTATGTGACGCAATTTACATACCCCATCAGTGCGCAGTCAGGGGTGCGAGGCCACTTTAGAGAGTGGTAATTGTAGAAGGGCGACAAATCATCTAGTCCAGGGGATGAGACTCTCTGCGCACTTGAACCCTTTTTTCTACCCGATTTCCTTGGCCGAAGTCAAAGTCATTTTTTACCGGCTGACCCCTAAGGTGCAATGAATTATCGAGGAATCGACAAAGGATCACATGCACTTACCGTAATTGCCAATTGTCGTCCTAGACCTCTACTCCACCCCCAAAAGCAACGAATCGAAGCGAACTCCCGGTGCTGCCATGAAATTGGATTCGAACAGGTAATTCCTGTCCCGTGCAGTGCCCGTGGTGTCCGTATGCTCGGTGACTATGATGATGGAGTCTATGGCGATGGCGACTCCTGGACTCATTAACCACTGCACAGCCGAAGATCACTTTGATGCTCCTCTGTCGGGTATATATGCCGCCCGGTTTCGATGCAGCGACGCAGGTGGGGGGAGTTGCGCGCATGGTGCATCGCACCACCACCGTGTAGCCGTAGGTACTCTTTAAGAAAATTACCGTCGCGTCCCGTCTGGCGGCAATATGATGACGACGACCGACGACGACGACGATGACGATGGTTATGGTCTCCCAAGCCATGAGGTTAAGTAATCGCTCCTAGGATGTAATGCACTTCGCGCGCATCCGTTGGAACAGCAGCATCGCAGTAGTAATGGAACTAGCACCGGCAGCAACTCGGAGCCACCATCAAAACTGCGCTGACTTGTGTGCTGCAGCAATGGAGACCAGGGACCGGAGAGACCATATTGTGTCCGCTCATAAAAGCTGTGAATATGTGGCCTGGGAGGTGCGCGCATGTTGTATACACGCGGACGGATGAGCAATAGATGCGGTTGGCCAACATCGACGACTCTGGATCAAGGATAACGCGCGCTCTGGTGCGGAATTGGTGTGGTGATTCGTGATCTTTGGTCACGTTTCTGGGTGTGATCGAAGCTATTTTATTGGTGGAATTTATGGGTGAGATGCGATTTTTCACTAAACTGGAAAAAATTAACAAGACGAGGTGTAAGTGGTTGTGCGGGGTAGCAGAGGGCTCTGTTGAATCACTCGGCGACGTATTACATTATGCGGTCGGGATGGGTTCGCGGCGTAACTTAGGTTGACTCTTCGGATAAGATACTCGCAGTAGGTAGGAACATTGGGATGGTTCCAACAGTGATTCGTCGTAAGTAGAGGTGAAAATGTTGGCAGGGGAGGACAATATGTGCAGAGGGTGCATTGGCTTTCGTGACTTGGGGGGATGCAAGGTGCAGTCAGAATTGTGGATGGATAAAAATTCGATCTGCTTTCAAAATTCAGCTGCAAAAAAAAATTCTGCAAACAAAAAAAAATAAAAAGAAAACGTCAAACCCTTTTTTTACTGTTCTCCAGAATTTTGTGAAGCTGAGAACGAGACAACATTTTTCTTTTTAATTTTTATTTTTAAAAAATGTTTTTTTTCTTTCTTCTCTTATTTAAATTTTTATTTTGTTTAATTAAATTTCGAATTATATTTTTTTTAAATACCTATTTATCTATAGGTAGGTATGCAATAAATATATTTCTCCTTATTCTTTTTAATTTTTATTTTTTTTTAACTTTTAATATTTAAATTTTTATAAATTATAAATTGTTTTTTAACAATTTTTTTTTTTCTTTTCGCTTACAGTCGTTAGTTGGAAAAAATCAGAATAAGCAGAATTTTATTGGTCTTGTAATTTGTAAAGCACAACCGAAAAAAAAGATGTTTGTGTGAGAAGACAGAATTTTATAAAGCAGAATCTTGAAAGTAGAATTTCATGCAAGGTGGATAGCTTCTTGAGATGTCACTCAATGCGGCTTTTCGTCAGCGTAGTTTGAATTGGTTTCGGAGTGCAAAATGTCGCCTGAGCATAGAAGAGGTCTAGCGACAATACGCAATCATAGTTATTATTTAGCGATAGCTCCATGCCTCATCAGAAAAATTATCTACAGAAAACCCGTGTAAAATATTTCGAAGGTCATAATGGTCAGTCCCGAAACTCAGGGGATCCAAAAGCTTACCTACATCGTCGAAACTGCATAACGAAATAGAATTTCAGTAAGAATCGAAAGCAGTGAATGGAAAGCTTGAGGTCACTATCGGCCCTTAGACTAATGGGTTTTTTTTTTAGGCTTCTGTAGCTGTAGTTACCTACTTAATCAGGTGGAGCTACAGTTCGAGGTATAGACCTGGGCCTGTAGATTCATTGAAATAACAGATATGCCTTGCTGTCGTCGCAATAAACTTCCTTTGGCGATCGAGTACCCCTCAACTTATAGAAAAGTCCTAATTTTGCTAAATGACAGCCATCATTCAAAACCAAAGACCAAAGGTATTAATAACAAAAGGCTACCAAAAACCACGCAACTATGCTGTGATACGTTATATCCGACAGTTTACCCTCACAAAAAGGTTAATTTGACGAAGAGTGTCAGCAGGAAGCACATTCAGCAAACCTTGTAGGCTCTAGTAAATGTAGGAAAGCATTTACCTCCTCGTAGGAGCCAGAAGACCATCGCACGATGAACAAGCACCAGATCGAGGAAATAGCGATGAACCTTTGCTAAAAACAACGTTCGAAAGTGTAACAAAAAAATAAAAGAACATGCCAAGGTAACAAGTCTCGAATGACACCTTATTTTAGAACCATAGTCGGATCTGGTGAAAAACCGGACTTATTCACCCTTATTCCGCGTGTCGTTTATATTAAACGACAATTGGCGTTTTTTGAAATCGGTATTACATGTGGCGTGTTTCTAGGCGTTTTATGTCGTTTAACGACTTGTGGCGTTTAAGTAGTGTGGAACACAAGTTCTACAAACGTCAAAACAGTTTTTCGCATTCTGAAAGTCGTTTTTGTTGCGCAAAATGACTCAAAAAACGTCTGTTATTGTCGTCTACAAATTCTTGAACGACTAGGAGGCAAATTTAAATAAAAACATGTGAGTTATGGTAATTGTTTATATTTTATACATTGATTTCATAATTGTCTTATGATTAAGGGTGAAAGTAACAAACCGCGATCAAATGAAACGTTTGGTGGAAATGATGGAGCAAGATTATATCGTTGGCAACAAATTTTAAAAGAGGTGTTCCACAGATCCGTCGACATCAACCTTCATATCAGCAATTCCCTCCACATCAACCTATTCACCGACTGGTGGATATTTTGACTGACAAAGAACTTCCCGCGGCAGGAAGTTTATCCTTCACTTCATTTAACAAATAGACAAATGCTTCTTTGCTAAGTCTAAAGTACATTTTGAATCTGGAAATTATTGGCATTATTTTCTACCTCAAACTATTTTGTATTTATATGTATTACTTACTTTGAATCTGGTAAATCCAAAGGATTGAATTTTGACCTGATAATTCTTCTAATAATTTTCAGGTCTCTTTTTGCAGATTCATCTTCTTCGTAGCTTTCGCTTTCCAATGGTATGAACATTGCAATGCTATTCTTTCTTTTTTTTAGTATACCACAACTCGAAATACTTTCGATTTTAAATTTAAAACATAAACACTTATCCTTAACTGTCATTAGTTTGTGTGTAACTCATGTGGAATGTAAATTGAATGAAAGTGGAGGCGTTCAAGGAATAGAATACCGATACTAAAACGACACTAAAGCGACTCGACACAAAAAACGCCAGCTGTCGTTTAATATAAACGCCACGCGGAATAAGGGTGATTAGCGAAAAGGGTCTGTTCGACAGGGGTAACGGGCCTTTTTAGGTAGACGATGAATGGCTTAAGTGTGAATAGCAATGTATAAGCTCAAGTCCAACAAGTATGTTGATCTTAGCAACCTGCCAGCTGAACTATAGTTAGGACAGTGACAGACGGGATATCATACACAGAACTCATCTCCAAAAGATTTGATCCGTTGAAAGGTAGGTATATTATGCGGTGCAGGGAAATAAGTCCCCGGGAACTAAGTCCACTGAGGGACTTAGTACCCACCAAGGGGGAAACAAAACCACTTTTGTGAAGTGGACTTAGTTCTCATATAAGGTGGGAAATAAATTCCGAAAACGCAGAGTGGTTTTATTTCCCTTTAACGTGAAATTAATAATATGAAATGCCTATGGGGGGCATGCTGCCCCCCCGCAACCCCCCTGCTTGTGTTTACTGTTGGATTACGGGGTGGGTGCAAGGTTGGTCTTATCAAATTTCGTTGGCGGTATTACGCTTTGTCGGAGTGAAAATACTCCAATAAAAAATCGTGAGTTTGTTGTCCAATTTTGTTTGGAAGTTAGTTGCCCCTTCTTATTTTTGAATGTGTACTAAGTTCCCATAAGAAAGTGGACTTAGTTCCCACCCTACATGGGAACTCAGTGGACTTAGTTCCCGCGGACTTATTTCCCTGCACCATATTATGCACCTGATGAGCCTTAGCTCCGTTTGCTAAGTCCACAAGGAGACTAAAGGAGACATTCTAAGAATCAGCGCGAACTATAGACCAATCAGTCTCTTACACATCGCTTACAAGATCCTGTCTGTCATATCACCTTTAACCGACATATCCAACGCAAAGAACCCCTACCCTACCAGCTGTATAGCCCCCAAAGTTTCTTCTAACCCAAAAGCTCATCAGAAGGCTGTGAAAAATACTTTGGTTGATTAAATTAGCAAAGCAAACATTTCATCACAACATTAGGTCTCAGTCCTCAAAGAAAAACCGGCTACCGCTTTTAGTCCCGGTATAAGAGCACCGAACAAGTGTTCACATTACGGCCGATCTAGAAGAAAGCCCAATCAAAATCATCTGTTTGTAGATTTGTAAATCGCATTTGACAGTATTTATAGAAGTTACGATGAGCCACGTCCGGTTTTGACATTTTTACATCTCCGAGCTTGAATGAATATTCGAGCGAACTCGCTGCTCTATATAAAGGTCTGAAAAGGCTTTTGGCAAAGTGATGATGCCCTGTCTAACTCACAAGCCAGGGTCACAATTTTTGGCAAGTCCGGGGATGTAGCTGTCACTAGGCGCTTTAACATATTGAGACAGAAGACGCAAAAATGTTTTAAACCTTAAATGGAAGCAGAACGAAGTTTGACCTGTCACAAATTAGGGACAACGTCAAAAATCACATCTTTAACCTTGAGTTAGGAAAATTATCTTGCTCGTCATTAGGTTTAAAAATTACTTCACTTGCTTATCACTGCTTATGTGTCCTGAGAAGGTCATTGAGTATTAAGGCCTTGTCAGGAAACACTAAGGGGGCTATTATTGCAAGAAACCCACCATCCTACCATAAACCTCAGTAGAATGGACATCAATGAAAGTGGCGGCTTAAGATGTCTTTAGTCGTTTTTAATGCAAGATTCTTGTAGTGACTTTGACGGAATTTTAAGATGGAATCAAGGCCTACAAGCTGTCGCCTATACGATGCCTAGGACCGAGAAGTTTTCAACTTCAGCCTTATAAGGGTTATGCAATAGAGGAATGATGTCGCCGCATAAGGTGCACACAAGTTGAAGTTGACCTCTACCAACTCGCAGTGCGAAACTCGGGCCAATTTTACAAAGACCGCACTAACTGAAGAGCTATTTAGGTTGAGGTACAAGTCTATCAGGTTCTATGCTGAGAAATAAACATTATTTGATGTTCTCTCTAAAGGAAGACATCAGAGTCTCTCAGAAGTTTCTCGTCACTAAGCCGCCAGTATCTGTGTCTAAGGCAATCTCCTTCTCATTCGACAGTTCAATCCTCTCAGCCAGCTTTCCAATAAAAACAGTCTCCTACCAAAGCCGACCCCACTGCCAAGCGACTTGAACTTTAGACCTACACTACCGACAGCCATCAGAGAGTCAACGATTCCCAAGCCATTGCATATAGAAAGGCTATACACGAACGACTTCGCCTAATTGCTGTTTAGGAGAGCCTTATACCGCCAGCCTCTTCCAAGGATAGCTGGATAGGTACCTCTATCGCATGATGATAACTCCCCAAATCTACTCAATCTCAATGGATGCGGCTATAGGAACCGCACCGACAAACCGCACCGTGCACACAGGTGTCGCAGTCTACTTCAAAATTCAATTAATCACCATCGCAGGCGCAAGATTATTGTCTCATAGCTACCACGCCTCTCCCGCCAACCGCCACATTTCGAGGTCAAATCCCACCAAACGTATATTTCATATGAAGGTACGCAAAATCTGCTAGTTGGCTATGGGCGCACATCAACTCTCGCAACAATCAACCGAAAGGATCTCTCTCTCTCCCTATGCCAACAAGGGCCAAACCAAACGGATAGCCAAAGCGAAAGATATGCGTATAAAGCCGCACAGCCGCACAGGCGCGCATTCACACGAACGAGTAAAACGTTCGCTTGTTGTAACTCGAAGCTTATCAACTTTATCTGCCAACCGTTGGTGTAACTTCGACTGCACGTTATGCGGCACGTTAGTGCAAAACTATGTGCACCACCACTTAAACCGCCACCGGGCTCGCGCATAATTTCACTTCTCCGCGTGCATCAGGACCAACCAGAAGGACCGGACGCGCGCGCGATAAGTCCAGATCGCGGCCTCCGCCACAAAGAGATAATGCGAAAGTCGTGTAATCCATTAGCGTTGCTCTTTGTAAATTGTGACAATGACAATATTAAGATAACAGCCGACAGGACAGGACACGGACAGGACACTACTGCGCGAACGCAAACACCACTGTATGCGATTACGCGCGCTTCTGCGTTCTGCATTGCTGATATGGCAGCAACGCCATCATCATGCTGATGGGCTCACAGTGGACGATATCAATGCAGCGACACCGATATGCCGTATGCTGCATACATGTATGCTTGGCTTCTGTTGTTCTGCAGTCGGAGAGGTTGCTAGGTGCGCTTGGGCCGATGGGCGTAAGGAATTAATTTGTTGTCACCACTGGCAACATAAATCTTAACGAGAATTCGTGCCGATTGCGCCCCCAATGTGGTAGGTGGTCCGCGATCCGCGAACAGCACTTTGATCTTCGTTCTGAGTGTTGTTGTCGTTTGGGCACATACTGCGGGCACACAGGGCACCCAGCCTTCGTCAGGATAACATGATTTGCATAGATTGGTGAATTATCATTCAGCTGGGACCTGTACATGAGCTTTAAATTGATTTGGAAATGCGCACGCGGAATGTGTGTGGGTTGTGCACGAACGCGCGATGTGGTCCAGCGTCCAGTGGAGTCAGATTGCGTGATGCGTTCGAGAGCCTTGAGTGGGTTATGTTGTCGCACCGATTGTCACAGAGAGTTGGCAATTAAAGTGGAGTTGTCATCAAAGGTTTGATAGCGGCGATATTCCCTGAGGAGGCTGAAATTATTTTTGTCAGGTGCGACGTCCACTTAAAAAGGTATAAGCGGGCTGGTTGAAGTCGAAAGTAATCCAGTGGACAAGTGTACTCTTAAAAGCGTTCGTGAGTATGTGGGTACATTGAAATGTTTTTTTTTTACCGTAAGGTGAGTATACCTCCCTTTGAAGCCTATAAGCATAGAAAGTGGCTGCGTTAGTTTGTCGGCTTAAAAACCAAACACCATGCGTTTAAAAAAAAAAAAGGTTTTCAGAGTTCATATTGCGCCCTTTAAAAATGTCTGTCTGAGATAGAACTTATTTTTTTTATTTTTGAAAGAGCTTATTACTTGACCCTAGTTTTCTTTAGTTCCATATTTTATAGAACCTGCAGAACTTGGAAGTTCTTTGTCGGTCTTAGAAGTAACTTTATATTTACATTTTCTTGTTAAGGAATTATTCCAAGGTCCAATTTTCCAAAAATTTAGTTTTTCAAACATTTATGCACTCGGATTGTAGCTCAGGAGTTAACTGAACAGTTAATAGTATAAACAGAGCGAGTTTCGGAGGTTGCTATACCTTTACCGACACAAAACTTGCTGTGAGAGTTGGATGAGTTCTGAACACAGATGAACTAGACAAATTAAATCCCAACAAACTTGTCTTGAAGTCCTAGGTCCAAAAAGTGTTAGCCACGAACTGAAAATCCAAAATGTTGTTCTTAACAATTGCAGCGAGTTTCTTTAAAAACTCATCTACATAGACTTTGTCAATAAACAATTATCCAAACCTAAGTATAAATAAAGTTCACGACTGAGTCGAACGAAACTTTCTCGTTCATCAAAAGTTTGGTTGTTTTTTTTTTCGTATCTCTATAAAGGTCTTTCATTAGCGACTTGGCAGCTTCAAACTTTCAGTGTGAATGCATCCTTTAACCGATTACCGAACAGTCAATGTCAGAATATTCAGTAAAATCATCGTTCTCATCATGGTGAAGTACACGAAGGAACAACTTTTAGAAATAATTAAAATTTACTACCGAAATTCCGAGTCGGTGGTCGCAACTTTAAGAGCGTTAACGTAAATTTTAAATTTTAGGCGAGGTATAGCAAATTTCTTGGTAAACGGCTTGTTCAATAAGTAAAATATGCGTTCCTGGACAGGTGAAAACCCTCATGTGCTTCATATCACTTCATCCGCAAGAAGTCGCTATTTGGTGCAGTTTTGATGCCGGTGGAGTTATTGGGCCGTTTTTTTTTTCGTCGATTGAAATAAATGTCACTTTGAGACAGAGATGTGTTCGAACGTTATTTCTTTAAGCAATTACATGAAGTGGACATCAGTGATACGTGGTTCCAACAAGACGGTCCCACAAGACACACACCGGGTGCAACAATCGAGTTATTGAAGTCTCAGTTCGGTGAACGTGTGTTATTTCGAGAAACGGACCCGTCTATTGGCCGCCGATATCGTGTGATTTAACGCCTGTGGGTTTTTTTATGGAGCTACATTAAGTCATTGGTCTATGCCAACAAGCCGGCGACGTTAGAGGAGCTCAGGGCCAGTATTGAACGAGAAATAGCGACCGTATCGGTCGAAATGTGCAACCGAGTCATCGAAATTGGGTTCAACGTTTCGAACGCTGCATACCATCCCGTAGTGGACATACTCGTATGAAAGAATTCGAATTCATCAATGTTATGATAGTAATTCAAGTCTATCGTTTATTTTAAATTTTTTTTTTTTGAGATACCTATCTGAAGAACTTTGCACTTTATTTAAAAAAAGAAGCTGTCAAGTCACTAATGAAAGACCCCGTTTCAGCGTTTTTTTGTACCAGCAAAACAGTAACAAATGCTGCAAAGTTTAGTTTAAGAAATATTGGGTAAGCTCAGCTATTTCGCGAAAAACTGAGTATTTGATATAGCTCCGGGAGTAAGCATTACTTGGTTTTTAAAAGTGTATCCAAATCGAAACTGGGGTTTTCGAGATATGAGCAGTTTCTAAAATTAGCGTTTTCGGTGATGCGAATTGAAAATTGGACGCAATAATTTTGGAGACATAAATTTTACTTCAAGTATGCAGTTGTGTCAAAATCTCAAAATCGTTATAACCGTTTTCAGATAGGTGAGCTCAAGGGACGAATATTTAAAAAATATTTTTTTTTTTTAAATCCATTATTCGATAATGCAGAAAAAAACCGAGAAGAAATAAATATTTCTTACAATCGTATGGACCATTTTCGAGATATGTCCTTGTCCATGTTTCGAAAGCAAAGTTTTTCGATTTTTTAGCGAAAAACTGAGCATGCAGTCGTGTTAACCCCACCTACTAAATTTCAAATATTAATTTTGGTTGAAATCGCTCGATCCGTTTTCGAACAAAACTGATGTAAACATTTTATATATGGGAAGTACCATTAGGTAATGTTTAGGTTACCGGGCAGAAAAAAAGAACCCCACCGAACTTTAGGCTCACGAACTCCAAATCCGAAGTTTGAGCCAAATAGGGCCAACCGTTTAGATTGTAGGCCTGAGAAGAAGACGGGACGGACAGACAGACGGACAGAACTTCGCGACCCACTGTTTTGAGTTCTTCTATCTTCTATGTCCGATTTAACTAATATCTCGAGTTAAAATTTTTTGTAGGCGCAGTGGCTTAGTGGTTAGTGTGTTGGACTACTAAGCCAGGGGTCCCAGGTTCGAATCGCGCAAAAACTTCTATAACTTTGCCGTTTGGAATCGGCATAAAATTGTAGATCCCTTCCATTCGTTCCAAAAATTAAAAACTCACACAAAACGAATGGTTGCGAGAAGCTAGGCCCATAGTCCCTACAGACCTGTTGCGCCAACTATTATTATTATTAAATTTTTTGTACGAGTAGGTACAATATTTTTTACTAAGTACGGATTCGAGGAAGTTAAAAAGAAAAAAGTCAGAGCCCAATCACAAATAATCATAAACAAATGACAGATTGACAGTGAAGTGGACAGTTCATCCCAACTGAACGAACATATTTTATTTAGTATTTCAACAGCTTTCATGAGTTCTCAATTGAGTTCTGCAATTGTGCTCGAAGAACTCAACAACAAATCCGTTTGAATAAACTTTACGCCTTAAATCCGAGGAAATGCGATAACATACGAAAAAAAAAATCAAAAACGTTTCTCTTTTGCGTTCTGAATGGAGGTTCACCGGTTAGTTCTTTAAAAGTTCTAGAACTCAACCTCTACCATATATTTTCTTTTGTTATTTGTGATTCATTTAAAACTAGTTTGGATCGGAGTTCAGATGAGCTTTCCAGTAGAATTCCCTTGATGAGCTCGATCAGTTCTCTCTAGAATTGTAATCAGAACTTACGCTAAAAAATATTCAAAAAATAACTGCTTTGTTTGGATTGATAAACTTTCGAATCCAGTTTTGAAGATAAGAATTTGATATTCAGCAGTCAATATTTGAGGGAATTTCGTCGATTCCTTTTCAAACATTGCTGGGAACTCTCAAGCGAACTCAGGAGAACTCATCGGAACCTCTTTTTATATTATTGATTCGTGAGTAAGATTTTTGAGTGTTTGAACAAGAAATTTATTTATTTTGTAAATATTTCTTATTTAGCTTCAAGAACGAAGCTCATAGCTCATTGGGTCTTCAAAAAATATATTAACGCGGAACCTATTCCGAATGTTGAACCCATTTAACCGTAAGATTTTGCTAAAAGTATTTAAAAATGGACTTTTGAGCTAAATTTATTTTAGTTAATCAATCGCTTGATCACTCCTGTGATGTATGATCTTAGACAGACGAACACTTAGGAGAGTTATTGAGACAAGGAAATATTTCAATGCCATAACCTCTTTAGCTTTGGATGCGATGAAGCACCGCCACCGCACATCAATCAAGCACAGTGAATACCACCGCCATTTGCGCCCACATAATTGCGCACAATAAAAAAGATACTTACTCGCATCAGCGCAAATTCAAAGTCCAAATTTTCACAGCCAATAAAATGTTTGGCATTCACTGTCGGCCAGTGGCAGCAGCCGGCGCCTACGCGCTACACCCCGTTGACATTCTTCGCTACACATCAACACACGGTTTTTATTCTTAGAACTCTGGGCAGCGGCCATAACTCTGCCGTATAAACAATTCACACACTATAACCCGCCGAAATGACATAATAAATCTTTGGAAAATCTAAACAAAATCTTCTCTCAAACGAAACGAACAATCTTCAATGAAACACGAAAAAAAAATGGAAAATACCTGACAGCATGGAGCTTTGAGTCCCGCATCGTCATCCGCCTCTGCGAAGTCAGAAGTCGCATGCATGACCCAAGATAAGTTTTCGACGTGGCCACAAAATGGCCCGTACCCCCTCGGTGGTCTGCACTCGATTGCATGACAAACTTCTCTAAGATTGGCTAATCTCCCTCGAAAGGCGAAAAAATAGTGAATTTCACAAAAATCGGAGAAAACAACACCACCCAGCCCCACCCGTGCTGCCCACCCGGTATGTCATTAGCTATTTATAAGTCAAATGATCCGTTTCGATATTTTGTTTTCGTTCGTTTTTCCTAATTATTTGGAACCCCCTTTCTAGAAGACGCGACCACCATGTGACTCGCTGTGGATCGATGGTAAATTTATTTCTTGTATATATGTGGCGTTGGGTGTTGGTGTCTAACACCAGGAGTATGTATCGCACTTCAAAGGGGCTGAGGCAAAAGCCAAAGAAAAAAATTTAAAAAAAAAAAACACCAACACTCTCAAAAGAGTCAGCCAATCGCCACCAAAAGAAAAACAGCACACCAACAGTGCGACTGATCTTTGGATCGTTTCTCTGGACACAAATGGAATGGGGGGGTGAGCGGCGGCAATCTGCCGAAAAAAGCTCAAGCTGTGCTCATCTGGAAAGCGTCAATCAGCTACCGATAATTGAATAATAATAAAAACGGGCTATAGGGTAAAAAAAAAAAAATGTTTTCGTTAGTGGGACGATTTGGAGCACTTTCTCGAGTGCTGGAGCGATGATCATAATGACGATCGTGGGGACTCAGGCGATCGTGGATGCTGGCGGTTGAACTTTTCAATTCCACCGACGACGACGTCTGACGTGATAAGATAAGTGGAAGAAAAACTGAGATTGGACCGAACTGCAGTTGATCGTTATCACAAGATCGTTTGACCTGAATTCGGAAATATGTCGTTTGCTTGGTGGATGGGGAAATCAAGCTACTGAGCTGCGGTGATTGCTCAGCTGAGATACACTTCAAAGATATATTCATAAGCTTGATGTGTTGAAGGTAAAAAAAGAGGAACCTATTAGGGACGATCCCCTGATCGGAGCCTACATTGAGTTTGTCCAGAGTGAAATATCACACTTGTGCTGGGGCGCAGTCGCCCGTAGCTTGTGGCTCCGGCATGAGTTGGTCATAAACGAGGTAGGCAAAGCCACCCGAGCTTGCTAGCCAACCTAGAAAAAGAGCCAGTGCTATGGTGCCGTTTGGCTCAAACGAGAAGAGGTGTCAGAAAAATGGGAAGTGAAAATCTCAGAGTGTAAACGGACACGGTTAAGAATCCTTACGCTAAATTTAATATTTTTGAGGCAATGTGTTTTTTTTAGAGTAACTATAAGTTGGCAGCACTATATCAACTGGCGGCCATTTTGTCAGCTGTCAAGTGATTTGTTTTTAATTTGGTTTGGCATTTCAACGTGAATAGACTGACGCCTGAACAAAGCTTCCAAATTGTGCAAATTTATTTTAAAAATCATGGTTTCGTTCGAAAAACGTCAATTTTCCTAAATTTTGTTTAGCGATGAAGCTCACTTTTGGTTAAATGGATACGTCAATATACAAAACTGCCATATTTGGAGAGATGGTAATCCTCAAGTGTATGTTGAGACACCGTTACATCCACAAAAAATGAGTGTTTCGTAGGTAGGTATGCTTTATGGGTTGGTGGAATAATTGGTACGTACTTCTTTAAGAACGATGCTGGCTAGTACTTTACAGTCAATGGTGACCGCTATAGAGCCATGATTACTGACTTTTTCGTTCATCAATTGAGCAACCATGATGTGCAGGAGCTGTGGTTTCAACAAGACAGCTCGTGTCACAATTGATTTATTGAAGGAAACGTTTGGTAACCGCATATAGTTTCACGATGCGGACCCGTGATTTGGCCTCCAAAATCGTGCGATTTAACGGCGCTTTACTATTTTCTGTGGGGATATGTGAAGTCGCTAGTCTACGCCGATAAGCCAGAAACTTGGAGGCCAATTGGAGGACAACATTCGCCGCGTTATTGCCGATATACGGCCACAAATGTTGGAAAAAGTCATCGAAAATTGGACCTCCAGATTAGAATACGTCCGAGCCAGTCGTGGCGGTCATATGCTAGAAATCAGATTCAAATTATAATGCCAGAAGATCATCTTTCGAATAAAGTAAATTTCAATTTCAAATTAAAAAAATCGTCTTTCTTTTATTCCATTTCAAAGTTCTATACCTCTAAAAAAAATACCCTTTTGTATAAGTCAACGCCGAGAAAATATTAAAATTTAGTATTTTTCATTATATCTATTCAAATCAAAAATCAAAGAGATTTTATAATTTTAAATAAATACAAAATATGTCTGAAGTATAAAATTTTAATATGGATTTAGATGGGTGTCAGTACAAACTACAAAATATTTAAACTTTCAATATAGAATTTTAATACCTTTAGGTATATTTATACAAAATATAATATTTTGGCCTCAAATTCAATACTTCTCTCGCTTTTCATAAGCCCATTGAATATAAAAACATAATACAATATATCTTATTATATATTTATTTATTTAACTACTATACATATACATAATGTCACAGTTAATCAATAATGAAACAGATTTAAAAAGCTTATTATTATTTTACATTTCTTTCAATATTTTTTTTTAATTTAATTTTGATAGATTGAGATCAATCACATGATTGTACTCATTAATTATTTAAATACTTCTTTAGATTTGATTTAAATATTTATGGAATATATTTAAACACCAACAAATTTTTTTAATACTAACTTTTACTGGCCTTAGTTATTACCTACACTACATGTGGAAAAATATCAAGCGCAGGCAAATTCTTGTGGTCCTGTTTGAAAATAATCCTATAAAGTGCTCCCCAGACCTTCAAATGGAGGAGAACTCATGAATGCCTGAATTATATTGTGGCGACTGGGTAACACTGCAGAGACTGCGCGACTTGGTAGCACTCGACAGGCCGTCAAAGTGACAGAAGAATGTCATCGCGACCGCGCAGATAGTTTAATTTCGTTCCTTCGTAAAAACCCGACCAAGACAGCAGCTCGATAGTCCGCGGCTTAGTAAAGCGAATTGTAATACCTAGTACATAGATTAAAGTAAATTTCGTATATCATAAATATCGCCTATTAATTAATTGGTCAGTTATATAATTTTTTCTATGTAATAGGTAGCTATATTTCCCAGGGCAATGAGCTGGAATCTCTAGACCGTCCTAGGAACACCTTTGAGCTCCAAAACTAACAAAAAAAAAGCCAATACTGTAACCTCTTACAGGAATACTTGGAAATTAAAGTTACTTACTTCTAAAAAGAATATTCACATTTGATATCAATGCTACCCCGTTTTCTGCATGACTTTCACTTATTTGTACGCATTTTAATTCAAATCATCCACTAAGTAGGTACTCCATTGAGTATGACGCTCAAACTAGCTCCAAATTCTTAACCAAGCAACAAAATAATATATTTGGGTTCAAAAGTAATATACCGATAAATTTAAATCTAATGACTATTAAAATTAAATACAAATGTATTGAAGTTGATGGCTTTATTAAGCTAGTATTATTCTTGATTGAAATATTATTTTAATATAGACTTTCGAGATTAGAGTTCAGAAAATTCGTATTAAAATAAGTATTTTAATTAAACAATTCTTAAACTTGAATAGTATAAAATCATTAGGTACAGAAAATGTTTAATAAATAGGGAATTATGAAAACAACTTTTTCATTTATTGCATAGACCTGTAATACTGCTGAGGTATTAAAAAACACCCCGATATTTTTAACCGTGTAGACAGCCATAACTGGTTCAACGGTATAGCAAAACTTCATTTCGAAGACAAAGTCACAGCGGAATTCGTTGTTCAAGTTGGTCACCATTTACCAGTGGATTGTGCTTACACTTCAATCTCTGTTTTGCACTAAAGTTGGCTACTCAAGGCTATGCTGTTCTAGGGGCTATTGAATTTACGTCCCTAGAATATGCAATATTAACTTTGCTGGCGTCTTTAGTAGAATCTGGGTATAAGCCAAAGTATCTGTACTTCCGAAACTGTAACGTTTGCCGTTTTCTTTAAAGCTTTTGGCAGCCGCAATTAAATTTTGACGTCAGCATCTTAACGTAGATGCCGAGATGATTCTTTTTAAAAGAATTGATATACAAGACGCAAGCTCAAGGCGTTTTTAAGCCATACTTTCCGAAAAGTAGTCTGGTCAGAAATTCTACACAAATTGGAGCCTTGTGTCCATCATATTGCGTCTTCTACTTAAAAAGGGCTGTAGCAGCCTTAAAATTTTACAGGTGGAGGTTTTGTTGCCACAACAATAAAATCAATAAAACACTGTGACAAGTAATTTTCTACAAGTGTAACCCTTGTACTACTTGTTGGCATATGCAACTGATGATACTTGTCAGGCTTTATAAAGACGTGTGGACTTGACCCCTTGGAAGAGATAGACGCATTTTTCTGAGTGGACATAAACTTTTCTTGATTATTGTGTTTTCGGTTTAGGGAAGCTACTTTTACCGCGGTAAATGAAGCCTTATTTTTGTGACATCATTTTAAAGATGAGGCGATTTTGAGTCCGAAGTAAAGCTGCTTCCGTTTGCATAAGGTTTTACTGCCTTCCATCCAATTCCGAGATCTTCGCTAGTGTAACCGTAGTCACCCAGCCACGTTCAAAACTTAAAAACCAAAGCTTATAAACCTCGTTTTAATTCATTGACGTGAGTTAATCGTCGGAACAAAGATGGAACCGGGCTCGTTCGCCTGAGGCAAGCTTAGCGTTCGAGTACTTCGCTTCACAGTCTGTCCATATGGTTCCAAACTGACGACTTGTAGTTGAAAGGATGAACTTACCTTGATCTACTAAGAATTTTATAGAGTGTGTTGCAGAAGTCTTTGTGATAGAATCACGTGATACAGACACACTTAAGCTATAGCAGGCCCATTGAAACAACACGAGAATCGGCCCTAACTTTCTTTCAAATTCCACCGACGTATTAATAGGAACTTCCATCGTGGCGTATGACTATCTCTTGAACATCTTTCAAAACTTGATTGGTATAAACTTTTTTGAACAAAACCTGTTCACGGTGGAAGGTAGCTGACTTCTGTCACCACATAAAAAGTTTTATCGACTTAGGTCGCGTTTTACAACTGGTGCGCCTTACCGCTTTTGCTCAGCGACTCTGTATACCAGGAGTTAAATTGAACAGGTATTAATATTTTGCTACTATGCTGTGGTTTGGCTTTTATACGGATTGCTATTCCAACATTTTATATGACAAGACTTAAAATTACAGCCATGTCCCAAAAAAGGCTGGCCATATCTATATGCACTCATTTATTAGGCCACCTGAAAGGTGCAAGCATTGCAACCTCATATGTAGATCTGGAAGAAAAGAAGTATGATTTAATTTTTCTCGGAGAGCCCCCCGATATTTCAAACGCCGCATGGGTATTTTTTAAACCTTGCATTTATTTCAAACCGAACCTAAGCGCTGTAATTTCCAACAAAACCTAAACGCTGTGCTCACGAATCCAGTTGATAAAGTTAGACACCTTAGCGTACCCATCTGGGTAAACGTTTCCGCAGCCGCCGACTACGAAACCAGCGACACCAACAATTTTGCCATTAAATTCAGCCGGACCTCCGGAATCTCCATTGCAAGCACCATTATCCTTTGGATGATTTAAGCATATCAGTGAATTGCTTGACATGCCAATTCTGGCTGCGCAAGTCGCCCTGGAGATCGACGTTAACTTAGTAAATTGCAGAGTAGTTGGCAGAGAAGTACCCTGGTCCCTTGTAAGTCCCCATCCGGAGACAGTAACTAACGACCCGACTGGAACCTCCTCAGTGGCCAAGTCAATTTTATTTATATTGGCATTGAATACCAATGGTGTTGACAATTCGAGGATGGCAAGGTCGTTCAAGAAGTCCGCATAGCCCTCGTGAACAGTGACTTTGCTGACACTGCGGGTGACGCCTCCACTGGATCGGTTGATGGTGCCAGCAAGAACAGAGAATTGTGACGCTGGGTAGCTAGAAAAAGAAATTATATCTAGTACCTTGGTGTATTGAGCTTTAGAGGCTTGCGCCAGGGACTTACGGTTTGATGCCGGACTGGACAACACAGTGGGCAGCGGTAAGAATGAATTTTTCGCTGATGATTGAGCCACCACAGATGTGAGAGCGTTGTTGAAGAAGAGAGATTTGATACGGGAATTGCCCAAGTTTGGCATCTTCACCACCGACGATTCTACTGGTGGGATTTGCGGAGCACAATGCGAAGGTCGCTAGCGCAAGTACAGTGAGCTCTTTCACGAACATGATGAGGGCTGGATATGTGGTCGTTTGGAGACGGCTGCGGTTTATATACAACTAGGGCGGGTTGGTTATCTTTCCGCGACCGAACGACTAGCTTTATCTTATCCGCCGAGATACGCCTTTTGGGAAGTGCGAATTTAATTTGGAAATTCTCGGCCTAATCGCACGCAATCGGTTCAAAAGAACACTAATCAGACCGTTCGCGGTTTTTTTGGTTAAAAACTGAGATTGCCGAAACAGATTTGAATGGGAAAACTTGACCATAAATCTTCAAGTGGAATATACTAACTAATGGAACGGGTTATTCCCATGTTGCCAATTGCTTGATCGCTGATCGCTGAAGGTTGCGATAGGGCACAAAAAAATAAACCTCTTAACATCTCAGGATGGCCGCAGGGGACTCACAAATACAAAAGCCAGGGGCCAGATTCTGTAAGGCGAAACGATCAAACGTTTTCGTGTGCACGAATGATTTGCCCTATGTTACACATGCAAATTTCTTCGTACAAACGAAAACGTTTTAACGTTTCGCCTTACAGAATGCCGACCCAGTATTCGGAAGCTTCCTCAGGCTAGGTTTACAGACACCCCTCGGATGTGTGTCAAACATTTAAAGAGTAATGCCCAATTCACAATGTCGCGTTGAACGCGTGCGTGCGTTGTCGAGCTTTGACACGCTTCATCGAAACTTTACGATTTTAAGTGCCAAAGCGCGCGAGCAACAATTTTGTAAATCAAATTTAAATGCTGCTTTGAATTGAAGCGAATGCTCGTTGAGAGATTAGAGTATTCGCCGAAATGGAAAAAAATTCATATATAACAGCACAACAAAGCAAAGAACAACCTTAAAGTGGATACACGACCAATGATTAATATTTTTTATCAAAGAAAAACATAAAAAATCAGTAATTGCTCAAGAAAAAAAATAGAATACCTACGTCATTTACACACACTACCTAAATTAATTAATCAACATTGAAAAAATAGATAAGCGTTCTTTAAAATTAAAAATTTGTGGATCTGTGCCACTCCATCTAATCAAACACGCGTGATAGTAGAAAGTAGCTCTACTCAGGCGTCGCGTTGAATTTTACGATATTTACGATCTAAAGTCCACTCAACGCCTGAAGCTGTATTTTGTGTAGCAGCATATATGAACGCTTTGTTTCTACATAATCTGTCAACGCACGCGCGCGTCAACGCGACATAGTGAATTCGGCATAACTTGTGTGTTTTTCGGGGGTCGAACCGGGCCTATGTTCTCGCAACCATTCGTTTTGTGCGAGTTTCTAATTTTTGGAAGGGATCTGCAATTTTATGCCGATTCCAAACGGCCGATTGAGAAGCTCTTTCAAAACAGTTGGTGGCGCAGTGAAAAAACCCTGAGTTGGAATTTGGGTTTTTGCGGGATTCGAACCTGGGACCCCTAGCTTAGTAGTCCAACACACTTTTTTTTTACTTTTAAATTCATTTTTATTAATATTATTCATTAAACTTATATACTAAACAACTAGACAAAAACGATTAAATCTAATTTAAAACTAACATTGAACTTAATTCTAGCTTACTGGCTCTTAGCGAGCGCTCTAAACTTAACAATATCCTTAAAATTTTTGCCTTTCGGCCTTAAATTTATCTATAGTTAATTTGTATTGTTTTTTATTTTTCAAGAAACGTTATAAAAACTTGAATTCTTTATTATTATTATTTCACCTACAAACTACATACTTAAAACTACCTATGCTACTTAGACTAAATTAATTATAATCAGGGTGGTGAGCAATCTTATGGATTGGTCACCATCCTGATTGCGTCCATGGGCGCCTGACAGCCGCCAACAAGGGTTCACCCGTGCCGCCGAGACTCGAGCGAGGCCATAAGCGTCTTAAAAATAGGGAGTCAGTCAGTAGCGCACCGGCCCGGGAGAGCGTATTAACCCTCACCTCTTCCTTAAGCCACCAAAATTCGGTAAACTGCTTTTCAGTATCGACCCTGTCCCGATCCGCAATTGCGGTTCTAAAACGGAGGAGCTCCTGAGCATTGGCGGCGTACCCGTCGCTGTATGAGCCGCTTATCCCTGTCGCCGCGGTGGCTGTGGTACAATACCGGCACACCCTCTTTTTTCTGGACTAACCCTCTCATGTCTACATGAAGAAATGCCTCAGGCGGGATAAAGCCAGACAGAAGCGTACTCTCATGGTACATTAAATTGGGGTAGTAAGCCCCTGAGATCAGGTTATTATCACTGGCCATCGCCCTTGCAACGTACCTCCGAACCACCTTAATAAGGAAATTGTCAACCCTATTCAGTCGAGCCCCATTGTATAGGGTCCTGTTGGGGGATAGTATTTTGTGTACTCAGACTCGGGAGTTCTAAACAACACTAGACAGGCCCTGAGACATTGTCTCTCAAGCACCGGAATCTTTTCCATATAGAACGGCGCTATATTGAACCACAAAGGACAGCCATAAGCGATGATGGGCCTTATGAGGGCCACGTAGCAAATGACCTTCACCCTTGAGTCAAGTTGACTTCTGCGAAACAGTCTCCTTGTCAGAGCGTAGGCCCGCTTAGCCCCAGCAAGAGAAGCATCTATATGTTTGTCAAATTATAGATACTGGTCGAGCCAGATGCCAAGATACCGGACCACGTTTTTCACCACCAACGGCCGTCCCGCTGTCCAATAATTGTTAATTTTCTCCAGTTTTTTCTGGTATCCCGAAGGGCCCCACTGAACAGGATTGTTTCCGATTTTTGGAAATTGATTTTCAACTTCCAATCATCGCAATACAACTTGGGGGTTTTTATATGGAAAACTCCCCGAGTTGTGTTCAACTTCGAGTGAATAAAATGGGCCTTAATTTGCTCGAAGTCACGCTGCAGAAGGATTCTGATGAACTCGATTTTTGGTACTGACCTGTACGCCACAAGTGATCTGGTGGGTTCCCTCAGACATGCTATAGCGTACGCAGTCCAACACACTAACCACTATGCAAAAGCCACTGCGCCGCCTACTGTCCTTGAGTTAACAACTAGATTTAAAAAGGCAAACTTCCTTCTGTCAAGCAGAACTGCCTCGTGAAGCTCCTCGCAGATCTATAGGCAGTCACACAAAGCTCCAACAATTCAACGACCAACAATAGCTGCAGCCGAGTTCCTACATTGTATGTTCCGATTCGATTGGAGGAGTTTGCTCGGCGATTACAGAATTGCTTCATGAGGTAGCAACACAGAACAGAGAAATTATTTACATATCTGCTGGCACTGCCACTGGCAGTCGGCGCTCTATTTTTAGCCATTTTAGAGCATTTTCATTATACTTTGACATGAGGCATCCAGCACCGTGCTCGAGACATGCCAAGGTACTCGTATATCGCTGGTCGATTGTTTGTTGATCCGAAATTGTGAAATAAAGGGGTTGAGGGTGTACTCGCAGCCAACAGTCAAAACAGGGAAATTCTCTGCTTTTCTCTCGTGTTTTCCTTTCAATTGAATTTGAAATCGATCGATAAAAATATATCGCACGATCTCCAAAAAGTACACACAAAAACTGGAAAAAGTATGCGCGCGGCCCCCATCATGCGCCAAGTGTCTGCGCCATGATTGCGCCACATGGCTGATCGTAGGAGTTCTCGCGTACATGTGGGGAGACAGCAATTTATTGCTTCCTCTGAAGAATGATGAACAAACTGGGTCACTGCGATACGAAGCAGACGAACATCAGCTGGGACATGGACACTGGACACGTTTTCTCATCCAAAAAGGATTAGACCCTAATTAGCACTTCCCAAGTGCATGCGGCAGATCTCAAAGTGGCCACTCTCCATCAAGTATCACTGGGTCAACATAGAGAGATGAAAGTCGTGTAGTCGCAACAAAGTGCAAATGCCGGCCCATTGTCATGATGTCCGTATTTTATGGTTGCAGTCCCGAAAAGGAAGACGTTTTCCAAAGAAAAACATGTCCCAGGGTCGCCAGAACACCGATCATCACAACATCGGTTTCGGAAAAGGACCATTGGCGATGGTGGTGCGGCAATAAATACGGTAGCATGTTTGTTTAACATGTCGGGTTCTGTTCCCGATGCACAAACACAGTAAATTTCGGGACACGGCATTTTTGAGGATCACCATCGGGAGTTGACTGGGCATGTTTTCGTTTGGTGTGCACTGTGCACAGCACATATCGAAAGCAAATTGAGTTGCTACGGCTGTTTTATTGGTTTTTATCCTTTTTATGACAGTTCATCAAGGATCAGGCGGTATCGGTGTCGGTATGGTGTTTGTTTTGTCGGCGATGCGCATTTTTGATGTGTCGTAAATGCGTCACATTTGTTTTCGGTAGCGCGGCTATTACATCAGAAGGAGGCCATCAGACAAACAAAAAGGATTCGGATAGGTTTCTTGTTTGGGTACATTTGACATGCTTTCGATAATCGGCGAGCAAAGGATTACGGAGTAGGTATGACGGGCTGTGTGATCTCTTTGATGTTGCGGGAGTGTGGTCGTTGTCCAAATGGATTGTGCGACGATCCTTTTAGGAGATTCTGATGGGTTAATGGAATGGATGGTATGGCGTGTCTGATTAAATCGTGATGATCTCCATGTTGACCTTGTTCGATCGAAGGATAGAGCCTGATTGTTTGTATTTGTCCGTCTTTTGAAGATAGACTAGATAGGCCAAGTTCTTCCAGATAAAATACTCTTTTGTAACAAGTCAGACGTGAAAAGTACTGAGATCTAAGAGCACGCCAAGTTCTTACTTCAATGGTCAAGTTGCTAGAAACCTTTCGAGTTGGCCGTAGTAAAAAAAAACTTGCCAAGTAAACCCGCCAAATGTTTTTTTTTATTATGTGAAATTCATTTGGGTATTTCGATGTCCGAAATGCCTTCCGTGGAAGTGGAATCACTTCAAACCTATCCCCCCGACGAGAGGGGACTGGAAAATTGCGAAACAAATCTGCAATCTGAATGCCGTCAAATGGGCCAGACAGAGACTCGGACAACGACAAAGGATAAGAGTCCTCACGTACCTCCTTGTCGCAGCTGTCGTCATCTTTGAGATTTAGTTTCATCAAGTGATCGCTGTAAACATCGAGAGGATAATTCTGGGGCTTGGTCCCCAACTTCTATACCAAAGATGCGGTTGCATGCGTAGAAAGTGTTCACTGCTTTCTTTGCTCTTTCATTGACATTCGGCTTCCAATTAAGTCTCCCAGCAAGGATAATTCCCAAATATTTCGCATTAACTCGGGGTATTCCCTCCAAATTTGTTGGCCCCAATCGCGGTATTATTCTTTTGTTCTCGAACAAGACAAGCTAGGTCCACGTTCTTAACTCCTTAAGTGAGTGTTCTAACAGGTCGCTTATGATCGGTAAAAACCGTCATTTAGTAAGTATGGCTGAATTCCAAAACGTCGAAAATATGCGCATTGTGAATGCACACTGCTTTTCTGATGCCAGGTTATGAATGCTTTCGCGCTGCTTTGCATTTTTTATGCTTTGCAATTTTTGACGTTTTGGAACGACTTTGATGCAAACTATCGTAAAATGTCTCAAACACCAACAATGTCCAAACTATTAGTAACAACCATCGTTTTTAACAGCTTAATAAACGATGTTGGTTCGTACAATGCCAACACGTTTAAGCATATTCTTTATTTAAGAAGGAAGCAGTTTACTCGGAGAATGTCTTTGCTTTCTTCAATTAAACAAATAAAAAGAAATGTACCGAAGTGTAGAAATTATTTAAATGTTATAGAATCAAACATTTATTGCATTATATTAACTTACGACTCCGGCGATGAATCCATTCTATTTGGCGGTTTAAACTGAAATGTCAAATGTCATTTGCATCATAATCATTCACGATGCTCTGTTTGCTTTTGTTTGCGCAGTTGATGCATTCACAATGCGTTTTAGAAAAGTATACATTGCATCATAGTAATCCGTTTGCGTTTTGGAACGCTTGATTAAGCAGTAATAAAGAAGTACTGCGTTTTGGAATTATTCAGCCTATAACTACATAAAGTGAATATGCAGTTACCCTGACTCCCATGTTGTTGAATTCCATAAGTTATTGGATTATAACAACGAAAACAAGTTGCGCAGGTAGATTCTTATCTTATAAAATTCATAGTGCATCAGAATATTTTCGACTTGCCACACGACATCTCTAAGGTGTTTTCAATTCTTATCTAATAAAATTTTATTATATTTTGTGAAAGTTGAAGTACCTACGTGATATGGTATTGTAAGATTTGGCGAATAAAACATTTTTCTTATCGTGAATTAAACTGGTGATAAAAATTTCGTTTAGTTTATTAATTTTTTTCTTTGATGTTATCAGCTAGAAAACTTACAACATTACAAGAAACAGCTGGTGTTTACAACTTTGAAAAACAAACGGTGAGACGGTTTTTTTTTTTGTTTTTTCTTATTTCACTTCTATTTTTAACTTTCTCCATTAGTTGAGTAAGTATAGGTACCTATAGAAAGAGAAAGATGTTGTTTTCGTAAAAAATTTCGAACTCGAGATGTTTTTCGATTCCAACATTACGATGATAGATGCACCTACTCAAAAAAGTGGGTCGCAAAATTATTTCCGTCTGTCCGACTCTCTGTCCGCCCGTCCTTCCACATGCCTACTGCCCAGCGTTGCCAACCAATTTTGACGAAAAAAGCCTAACTTGAAAAAAAGATGCCTTTTTCAATAAAATAATTCCTAAAATATTTTTTTATGTAAATTGGAACAGTAAATCAAAAATTAAACACAAATATAAAGAATTTAACAAAAACAATACAGGAGAATTATTTTTAAAGAATGACAGATAAAGTGTTCGGAAAATGGCAGAATTTGAAGGTGGAAACACATTCTTTAAGACCGAGCTTTTGCCAAGATTTTTTGCCAAGATTTTTTAATAATGTTTAAAAAAATAAAAAGTCAGTACGTTGAATCAAAAAATATATATATATTTGAAATAAAAAAAAAGATGCCTTTTTGAAGAAAAAAAAGCCTTAAAGCCTTAGCTAATGAAATAATGCCTAAAAGGCATGAAAAAGCCTAGGTTGGCATCGCTGATACTGCCTAAACAGCTGCCCGGATTTCGTTCAACTTCCAATATAAAATGTTCGAACCAGTTTGATTTGATCGCAAACGGCTCTAACGATTTCAACCAAAATTGATTTTTGAGCTTAAGTAAGTTAGGTTACCATGACTGCGTACCCAGTTTTTGGCTAAAAATTTAAATAACGAACAACGCTACTTTTGAAAATTCGACATATATCGAAAACGGTCTATACGATAAATTGTAACAAAAATGTATTTCTAAGATAATGTGCGGTCATTTATAGGTAACTTAGTAGCAAAATCAGTTTTTCTCTCTATTACTAGATATTATTTTTGAAAATGGTACTTTTTTTTTTAAATTTAGTTTTTTTTAGTTTACCTGAAAACAGCAATACAAATTTGACCCAAATGCAACTGTCGAAATAGCAACAAAAAAGCTTCAGGCGGTAGGTAAAAAACAATATTTCAGAATGGACTAAAAAATTGCAGATTAGATTAAAATGACCTCAAAATGACTTAATTTTACGTATAAAAACGTACTATACCTACACATTCCAGTCTACATTAAAAACAATAAACGCAGCTAAATATCTATGCATGATATACGCTAAACTGCATTGGGAAGCGCATGCATATTGCATATGCCAAAAAAACTAACAAAATTTCGGGTTTTCCAAAATAAAGTACTGAGGAACATAGTTAATGCAACTATTTCCTATCAAACTCTCCTTTCCCAAAACGTCATGAATCTACACAAAAACACAGCCCATTCTCCGTTTGCGTTGTTTGCGTCCACCCTCACAGCGCGAGTAACATTTTCGGCCCGCCATCAGCCCCTAGTCCAACTCCGACACCGACAATTCCGTTTGAAGCTGACACAAGTGCTGCTTCAGCGCAACCGCTAATCAGTATCCTTCCACTCATCAGCCTCCTCAGTCGATTTAATGTCAAAATTGCTTCACTCTTGAGATCCGTCATCCGCACATCAGCGTCGCTCCCTCTATGGCACAACGTCAAAACCTATCTCGTTCATCTTCACGCCACTTCTACCAGAAGCGACATTCATCCGCACAGCAAAACTGTAATCGAAACCTCGCCTTTCAAGAGTACAACCACAAAAAAAAAAAAAAAAAAACACGATCCCATAGGCCACGATTAGTCTATACCCGGCGAGGACACCGAAAAGTCACACAAAGACACTGTATACAGTGTGGTGCGCACAATGACAAACGTCTTGAAAACGTCAAATTTTCCCAGAATGTCTCAGATTACAGATTCCCATTCTCAGCGATCGCAGAACAAGCTCAGCTCTCGCGCGCGATCGCTATCTTGGGTCATTTGTTTCGGAGGCGCATCTCGCCCCAGTCGCAGTAGCGCCCCAAACAATGGAATCCTTTTAGTGTCGTGGCTGTGCTACTGTATTCCCAGATCTCCCACTCAATGCAGCGATGCGATGGTGGTCATGTCGTGTATAGTTTCTGATCTCCATGAATCCTCGATAAATCCGCGCAGCGCACCACCCATCTTTGCGCAACACAATAACCCACTCAGAATGTCAGACGACAATGATGATGCTCCTCCATCGCCGTTGTCGTCGTCGTGCGGAGTCGTCACAAAAGTCGCATATAGATTGCGCGCCGAGCCGAGTACACGCCATTCGCGACATCACTCGCCGACTATCGTTGTCGGATCTTTTGTCTGTTACGCTGATGATAATTTCGTGACATTAATTTCGCAATACAAAGTCCAGCACTGTGCCACCAGACAGAGCTGGGACAGAGAACACAGGACAGACGCTGGGGCTGGTGTCAAAGGGCTGCATTCCCATTCAGAGATCGGGTGGCGCGTTTGTAAATTTATCAACCGACTGCGCGGTCGTTCTTATCGCGCGCACAGTCCGAGTGCAGTATGGAAGACGACGCATGCACTTGCCTTGCGTTTCTGGGAATTTCGTCCGCAGATGCAACGCGAAACGCGCCCGCCTCGCTGTCGAACATGCACATATCCGTTCCAATCGGTCTATTTTCGGCCTTTTAAGAGTCGAACACTTTTGCGGAAATTGTCCGTTGCGCGCCTGCTGCCTCGCAGTCGGTGCATGTGCATTTGCCACTGCACCACCACCCCCAAAATAGACGATGTGCGTGACTAAAGGCGCAAAACATGTTGCAAACTCGCGTCGTGTATCCGTGCGGAGATTTCGTGGAATTCCTTCGACCCGAATGTGGGAGGGCGAGAGGGCCACAGTCCCGTAGTCCGCATTGACTTGGGTCTCCGCTGATCCTGATGAAATTGGAGGCGCGCACAGGGATATTTTTAGAGATTTACGAGCCGCACAGCACTGCGCGGAAAATTGTTCAGTTTTATGGCCATCCGAGGGGTGAGCCGATAGATTCTACAATGCGGGATTATGCGGGACACCGTGCCACATGTGACGTGCTATTGTTTTTTCTTTTTCCCAAATGAAGTCATCGCCAGAGTGTTTAGTTCCGCACGATTGTTGAGGCGGTTTTGCGCCAATTCGCGCTCCCTATAATTGCGAGCGATAGAGCGATAGAGCGATATCACATTACGGTACACACGAGCTAATGGGGGCGACTGATGACGGCAGTTGATGAATAGTTTTCCGGATTCCAGTTTGACTTTTATGGGCTGGGGATTTACGAGCGCGAAATTATGATCGTCAGGCGCGTTAAGTGTGAGACTTCCGTGCTGATGGATGATGGAATTCTGTGGTAGCCACAGAGTCTTTTGTTTTGAAACATTCATGAAATATTTGACATCCTATGACTCACCACCGATTTCTGTCACTGCCACAAATGGGCCTACAATCTCAAGCCAGGACTGAATGTTTCTCAAAGCCTCGAGAGCTTCCCAGGGGGTTTCTTTCAAGCTACATCTCATTCACTACCTGACTCTTTGCTTTTCTGTTTCCAAAATTCAAGAACAACCAGTGCCATGTTCACATACATACGCATCGAAGTGGGATACCGTGTCCAATCGCTGTTTCCGATGGCAACAAAAAAAAAGTCCCAACTCCTAATTGCTTTTATCAGTCATGTCAAACTATCATGATCCGAACGAGAACAACAATAACAAGAAAAAAAAAACACCTCAAGAGACAATCGAATCTTTGAAGTCGTTCCGTCAAAACATCCACATGGCACAGCCGTCGCTCTAGCCGCGAGTGATAGTGCGACTGAGCCCGAAGCTAAGCTCCGTGCTTAATCTCTCTGACAATGCGATTAACATAGCTCTATGATCCATTCAAGGCCACCTGTCATCATCGTCGGCGGCGGCGGCCGGCGGCCGTCTGGCCAACGTACACTCGTATAAGGTTGTCACTTGGCCAAAGTGGATTTGGCTGACCTCGGCTTCAAGTGACCGTAATCGTGTGTCAACCTTTTTTTATTGTTACCGTCAGCCCCCACAATGCCATGCGCGCTCGTCGTAGAACCAGAACCACCACCGGCCGCTGCAGCCGATCTGTGGATGGACTTTTAAATCTTATCCGTGACAATATAATTATTTGATTGACAATTTTAATTTCGCATTTTATTTGTCGCCGTCCACGTTCGGCTTCGGAAATCGGAATGACGAGACGAAGAGGAGAACGAAACTATACGAGATTGAGCGTCCCGTCATCATCGTCGCACAAACAAAACGCTTTTCACAGTTGACAGCTCCACCGACCAACGACCGACGACAACAACAAACAAAGTTCGGTGTATCGATAAGCGACGAATATTTCTGTAGTGGGAACTGGGGAAACATTGTGACAGTGTGGGGCTGAGGACAATCTCCAATGACGGATGTACGACGTTCGTGTTATGTATGTACCAGCGCATTCAACGTGACACTAAAGTGTCTTGTCACTCGGACTGTGAATGTGATCCGATTTGACCCCAAATTGTTCGTAGCCGTTGCGCTGGGCAACATTTCATCGATCAGTTTGACAGCTGATTATCGTTGTTACGGCAAGTGGATTACAGTGACATATCATTAAGTGTCAGTCCAATGATAATTTTAATTAGTCCGAGGGGCGAATGTTGCCCCGTTTTGCGCGATTTATAGCTGTGTGGGGGGTCAAGGGTGCGCTCTCGCACAGCGGCTTAATCGCAAAAGTCGTTTAATTGCAAAGCGCGAATGTCACACGGTTTATTGCAATTCGTGAGCCGGATTTAGTTGCTAATTTCAGCCAGGAACTGAACTTAATTATACCAGTGTTTGAGAACGAGTTCTTTCGTGCGTTACATAAGCCATATACTCGTATATACACTTGTGAGAAGATCAATTAAGTGGTTATGTCATATCCATATCGACATCGACAGATGAGCGATTTGGAGGATGAAAGTGGTGGCGAAACTTGTTTAATCGTTTCATGGAACTGCTAAAAACACTTTTAAGCGAACAATTATGTCTTCCGAAATAGAGACCAATTTTTCATCGACGCTAATGAGTGACAGGTTGCCTGATTGAAGGCAGCGGCAGTTGGTGGGTGGAGAGGATCGGTTTTGTTTAAAGAGGCAGGCCATGCCACGGCGGAACTTGTAAGCAACTTTGCGGGTGGAACTGCAAGAGTTGAGGATTTTGTTCGCCGTCATCGAATTCGGGTGTTTTCAATATTTGACAGCTGTGGGAGTCTTTGTGTTACACGCAGTTTAACAGATCAAGTTTATGTCTGGAGACTTTGAAGTAGGTCTCTACACCTCTTGCGGGGCACTTTGGCAACGAGTCTAAATGGGGAAACATTGCGCTGAAAGGACTGCAGAAAAGTGAGCTGGCTTAAGCCAATGTGCGATTTCGGTCGAATAGTGGAATTTATCACTAACTTAGTTTGACTTTTCGTTATAACATCAGCGAGTGGCGTACCCAAGGCGTACACTCAGGGGCTTGCTTTGCTTTGTTTTCCCACTATCGTTAAAAAGCTACGTAAATTAACGTAGTGGCCTATTTTTTTGACTTGTGTCCCGCCTCTGATTTTGACAAAAAAAAAAGGGATACCCAAAATATATGAAAAGCAAGAAATCGTAGAGTTGGATACTGATATTTTAATAGAAAAATCGGCTTCATCTTTTTTATTAACAAAGTTTTTAGGTATATTCAAAAAATTAAATAAAATAAGAAAATTTTTCAAAGTGTTTTGTATTAAATACTAGCTGGCCCGGCAAACTTTGTTCCGCCCCAATTCGTTAATGTAATGAAAATAATAATTCCAAGCATGCACAATGCACATGCTTCTTTATGCAATTCAGTCAATTCAAATTCAAAATTAACATAAATAAACTTCTGCTAGCTATTGTGACTGAATTTTGTTTAAAGTCATGAAGTTTCACACCGAAGGAATTATGTTTATAAATTATTGTTATTGTATTATTATATTTTAGAAGTTAATTGAATTTAACTTAAAAATGAACTGTGTGCCTACAGCGCCACCTGTTGAGAATTTTCCGACTTTTCTTTTTTCCTAAACCATCCCAGATTCAAGACGAACAAAACAAAATGAAAATCTTTCAAATCGGTTGAACAGTTCTCGAGTTTTTACCACAGCACACAGCAATTGATTTTTTTATATATAGATTCTTCTTAAAAAAAAAAAAAACAAAAAAATATTGAAGCAATTCTACTGCTTTCATAAGAAGTTTCATTGACATTTTCTTATACAGACTTCAGCCAGTAACTGATTTCATATCCCTTTTTTAACACCAAAATGATATTTTTTCCATTTTTCAAAAATAAAAATCCATTTTTTCCCCTTAAAACCAAAAAAATAATAGGAATTATTTAAATTATTATTTAAAAATATGTATATGTAGGTACCTACCTTAAAGTTTGTACATTGCACTATTGTGAAGTCTTAAGCAGCCTTTTTCTACCACAAAGTCATAATAATCTTTTTTCTTATTACATTTTTTGTGTACAAAATTCCAGCCAAAGTACAAGTAGACAGTTTGTTTTGTTTCGTGTTTTTGTTTTATATAAAAATAGTGTAGTCTTCCGGAGACTTTATTTAAAAAAAATTTTAAATGTTTTTGTTTTCCCCTTTTTAGATTGTTTCCCCCTAAAAAATCTCCTAATCCTTTTCCCCCTTTTATTATAACAAATCGACAAAATTGCCGACTTTTCCCCCAATCTGGAAACACTGCTTCCGAGGTTTGCTAAGTCGCCTTTTATATGATCAGTCGAACATACCCCTGCCATATTCAATAGCCTTATATGCAGGTATAAGCGGTCTGTAGCATTGTCGGACTGTGCTAAAACTTGCGAATTCATTTCAATTCTCCGAATTGTGACTAGCCTCTTTCCAAAAAAATCCAGCTATGCGATGTCACGACTGACATCTGAGGTTAGCAAGATATGGGAGGCATTGAGGCAGTCCCGCACTGACTCAAGGTTCAATATGCTGACAAAACAAGTCATTTGGGGTGACCAGTCGTAGGAACGGCAGTGGTAATAGCGATACAAACCAAAGTTGAGCTAGAACTTTTTTAAAGACCTGCCCTGAACAATGGAAATGGCCACGAACCACAGAAAACCAAGATAAACGGAGGTATAACCTAAATTAACAAAAGGCTTTGTTCGTGAGTCTCCTAAAGGCTCAAAGACTGCTCAACCGACTTTGCTGAAAATTCAACAGTTCATTCTCATTAGTGGCGGCAGTGCTTAAAGAGCAATTTGAATGAAATTTTCGATAGGTGGCGCTGTTGTTCCTACAGTATTTCCCAGTTTTGCCAACAGTATCGTCCGTCTCTCTGAGTGACTGTGCTAAACTCTAGAGAAACAAGCTACGGATTTGGATGCCATTTCCACTACCAC
Source organism: Cheilosia vernalis (assembly GCA_949126925.1). Lineage (NCBI taxonomy): Eukaryota > Metazoa > Arthropoda > Insecta > Diptera > Syrphidae > Cheilosia > Cheilosia vernalis. The sequence goes on from OX421360.1 coordinate 49,700,318, forward strand.
GATCTGCAGATTTGCATAAGAATTATAAATTTACTATCTCAATTCAAGAGACTTAAAATTCATATGTTGTTTTACGTCGACCTAAAACTTGCTCTATAACAATTGTCACACAGTCCCATCTACATAAACGTGGGAAATTGTAGGGACAACATCGATGTCGCATTGGGACCATATGAACAAGTAAACCATATTTAAGGAAGACGGACAGAAATCATTCAATCAGCACAAGTCCATATCACTTATAACCTATCCAAGCCAAGGAACAGTCCTCCTCTCTTTTGATTGCGAACGCTTGCCCTTGAATAAACCGATCACCGATTGCCAGTTCGGAGAGACACTCAATTTGTGCCACCCAAAGTCGACGACTAAGCCAAACAAAACCAATTTCACATGCAACCATCCCAATCAGCGTCGCCACTAAATACAAAAACAAACCTCCAGCCCCCTCAGGCGGAACCAAAGGGCTGCCACCAACTGCATCAATCCCCACGGCTCCATTTCAATCATAATCCCATCATCCAAGAAGTACATGCATAATATACGAAGAAGAAGAGAATAAAAACAAAAAGCCCAACCGGCGATAAACATTCCGCAAACAAATTAACACCGCTAACAAGTTGACGTTTAAACAATTCACATCACAAGCCATCCGTCCGTCGGAACCGTGGTCGTCACTACTTCTTCTCACTGCTCTGGGATCGAACATCAATTTACGCCTGTTTACCTCCTTAACTTAGGCAACAAATAAGACGGCGACCCCCCTCGCCCTGGGCGCAATAATTAACAGGCTCCCCGGTGCCAGAACAATGCGACGCCTTTGTCTTTGTGTGTTTGTGCCTTGGTCTGGAGCTGGTTAAGAGCGATGATTAGGAACAAATTTCCTAGTGACGCGGTCATATGCCAGTGTCACTGATGCATGCATCGGCCGGCCGGTCGGTGCGAGTTGGTTAAATCATTTGCACGTGATGCGGCCGATGCATGACACTCGCACATGAGTGTGACATGGCCAGAGAAGAACCACTGATTAGCGCCTAGTTATCCCGGGGAGGGACTTGACTTGACTTGACTTGATGTACTATACTCTACTCGAACGCGTACCGGAAAAGGAAAAATACGAAAGCGCTGACTTCTCGCCACGCCATCAATCGCGGAGCGGTTAAGGTACCAACACTCGGCTGCATGTTCATATTTTGCAGCGCGCAGAGTTATGGTCAATCACTGGGCCATGCATCATCGTGGGATGTATCTGTGCAGCACCGAAACCGAAACAGCAGCAGCTGCACGGAGAACACGGCTCTCGCACTCCAGATCTAATATCACTTTATAAATCATGTTTACACGGGCGGGCATATATGGGGCCCGAAATGTAATATCGCGGATAATTTCCTCTTTTTTTGCTGCTGCTGGTTAAATTGGGGGGGAGGGGAGCTTCATGACCTGGACTGGGTGTGAGCGCGGTGTAACTTTTATCCCGTGCTCGCCATGGAAACACACTGTTTCGGGCCAAGGAAAACATAAATAAATACTCTTCGGTTGATTACACATTTTGGATTTATGCAGACCTTAGATAGGCAGCAAGGGGGTGGAGTACACTGCAGTTGGGTAATGTTTTTGGATTTTATTGCAGGTCCCGGAGAGCAGCTCCAAGGTTGCTGTTTGGAGGTTTTTTTTTTTTTTTTTTTTTTGTTTTGGGTACAGTACAGAACTTCGCGAAGAAGATAAGATTGTGCAGTCCAAGGCTCCAAGTGAACCTCGGATTTGAGTGAAATGTGACAAAACAGACCCACACACTGCTTGCAGTAACGACGACAAGATTCAATCAGATCTTTATTTAATAAATAATATTTAATATATTTTTTAATTCAATCAGCAATTTTATTGACATTCTACACATTGTTGCGAGTAGCTTCAAGTGACGAGATGCCGCATGGTATGACAATCAAGAGGTGCTTACGCTCAACATTGGTCAATGTGTAACTTCAAGATTCATGGTCAAGTTTTCCCTTTAAAATCTGACCCGGTTATCTTAGTTTTTAACCAAAAAACTGCCACGGTCTGAGTAGCGGTCCTTTGAACCGAATACGTGCGATTAGGGCGAGAGTTTCCAAATTCAATTCCCACTTCCCACTTCTCTGCGGACGAGATAAAGCCATCAGGTGGTTCAGGATGTTAACTACTCTATAAAACGGTGCAGGAACAGAAGATGTGTGTTCGGAAAATCCGTCAAAAATCGTAAATAAGTAGGTACTCATGACAAAGTCACATAGAAACCCAACTAAATATGGTTTGAGGAATGCTGCCTTGAGCGTCGGTAGATCTCCAAATGCGACTCATTCGGGACTATTAAACGATGCACATTTGGCACCCTGTACGAAAGGTGAGCCAACGATCAGATGGCTAAGCCCTGCATATACCTTGTAAGTCCTCAAGTGCGGATTGTCCCTGATGATGAGGGTCACTAAAGCTCACCGAGCGACCCCATTATGGATAAACGGGGCATTAGAAAATAAATTAGAGTTGACCACAGTGGGTGCAGTGAAGCTGTGGCCAATGCTGCGCTGAAGTAATCAATTGGGTATTTTACCTCAATCATTTCCGCTCCGAGCCAAAGAGAAATGGTTCATATTTGACACAAACAAAAACAAAAATTTATGTAAACTTAACCAAGAAATGAGAATTTTCTTACTCTTACAAAACGGTAACTGGCTGAAACGATTTTCCAAGTGAACGCACCCATAAGCTTACCGTGTCTTTTTCAAATCACAACTCCCCCTCTTCGTTTCTATAATGTGGCTCAAACTTATGTGTTAAATGGCTCGAAAAATGGCTCAACTCCAAAATCTCTCCGGAAGAACGCTGGCAGTGGCCAAGGTTGGCTAAAGTGTGAAGCGGTCTTCCCATTATCGACATAGTCTTTAGAATTCAAAAAAACCCAGCGAATAACATCCAAAGGAGTGATATTCCAATTTATCTGAAGAAACTTTATGAAACTCTTTCGAATTTAATTTCCAGCCTGTTTTGGTGGGCGTCAAAATTGAAATTTTTTTCAAACTACATTCAGGCCTATTCGGCAAAATCTTTTATCAATTTGTTCTGTTATTCTGTTATGAAATTCCATACAAAAGTTCGAACTGTCAAAAAATCTTTTACGTGCTCTTAAATTGGTATTCTCCGAAATTTTCCAAGCTTCACAACAAATTTTCAACCTTTACATCAAATCATGCGATAAAATGCAAAATTTTTGCGGAATTTTCCGAGCTTTCCCCTAGAATTTTGTATTTTTCCATTCGAAAATTCCATTGCATAGAAAAAATAAATTAATTCCGATTTTTCCAATTTTCCGGCTTTTCCGGAAGGTTTTCCCAAAATGTTCTTTTGTAGAAACCTTCCTTCTCCTGACAATTTGGAACAACTGAAAAAAAATTAAGCCAAATCGGCCTAGCCGTTCTCAATTGATGAATTATTTTACATTTTTCACAACCATTTTTATATAAGAGTAGGTACCTATACAGATAAAGATTTTAAAAAATTTGGTGTTATTTCCTCAGGCTTAATTTCCGGGAGCCACAAAAGGAAGTTTCTCCCCACGAGATTTTTTTATTATGCGGAAAAGTACGACCAAAATAGAAAGGAGTGGCTTCAAAAAGACATAAATTTCAGTCTTCTTTCTGAAGGCTGGTCTTAGATGGAAGGCTTCTATGGGGTGCCTCACTCAGGGTCTCAAGCTGCAAGTGCGAAAGGAAAGCCTATACCTATACCTTCTGGTGTGGGGTGGGAAAATGTCCCATATGACATCAGGTTAAGGGTGTTATTAAGCTTCCTAATGGCGGTCGAAGATGGATATGGATAGCTTCTATAGTGTCAAAAGCAAATTCCTACATTCTGTTGGTGCAAATTTGTCACACTTAAAATTATTTTTTTTATGAAAACAATTAAAGGACCCACAAGTAGGTTGAGACCATCCGAAAGTTCCAACATTCAAAAAGCCTGCTCATGGATCCCATAAAAAAACTCACCCCCCGGCGACGAGCCGATCTGATGGCCATTAGCGATCCCCAATCAAGTCTCCGCGTCTCGACCCATTATCACATCCAGAGCCAGAGTCCGAAGGTGACCACCATCCATCACATCGACATGTCCCCAATTTGCATTCACTTACCGCACTGCTCGTTATTGATATATATGGTAGCCTGCGGCTATTGGCCGAAATAAATTTCCGTCCAAAGAGGAGCATCCATCTCAACGCTTGACAACGATTTCCATGCTGGCCCCTGACTTAATTGTCTGCTAACTGCCATTTAATCGGAACGCTTAATCACACCAATTTAATTAAATGCCGCTACCCGAGCCGATATCAGAGCACACCAGATAGTTGCGTGTGAATTTTCGGGGCACCGCGGTAGAAAAAAAAATTGTATTTCGCGGCGCAGAGTAATTGTTAACATTATTAAAGTAAACTGAATCCATAGCCTGGGGATGTCAATCATAATTCATGTTTACACGCAGCAGAGGACACCGCGTGCTTCCTTCGGTGTGCTGCGTTTATGCAGTGCGCTAGCAAATTATTAATAAAGAAATTTATTCAAGCTGCCGGCCAGTCGGGCCTGCAATTGGGCCCCAAATGTGTATACCCTCACCGAGATGCTGATGAGATGATGATGTGTGTTGGACTCTTGGCCACAAAAAAAAGTGCTCCTCCATCCTTATAAGCGAATAATAATAGCAATGAAGTAATAAGTGTTTAACATGACGTAAACTGCCATTAAAGGACTCGTTACGGGCGGAATACAAATTTCCCTTCCAAGGACAGGCGATCGGAATTTAATTACGAAACGCTTTTGGGTTGGAAAAAAAATTAAACAAAAATGGAAAATCGATCAAACAGGAAGAGGGCTGATTAATCCCCCGGAATGGGCACATTGCGACGGTACCACGGCTCCTTGTTACCCAGGTGTGTTTCCGTTTCTGTTTCTGCAATCGCGGCCGCGGGCGCGGCGGCGCATTGCGTCGATTTCGCATTTCACCCCGAAATGGGACTTGTACCACTCCAACATCGACAACGACACCGACTGTGTGTCTGTGCCAGCAGATGGTGCGTCCGTTCGCTTGTTGGTACGGCCGGCCGGGGGAGGGAGGATAATGTTGACCAATCACTCGCTATGGGGCAAACGTATTTCATTGCGCCGCCGCCGCCGCTCGATTTAGAGCTGGAAACGTATATCTCTAGATGCCGAGTGTCGATAAATGGATGTGGAACGCGAAAATAAATGGACACCGCATAACGCAGCGGCCCCTAACCGATGAGTAATATTTCCGCTCACATGGACCGGCTGGCCGTGGTCGATCTGGATGCAGCGGATGGTGGATGGCGGATGGCGGATGAGCTTTAGGTGATTCTCGCGTGCACGCGCAAATAGGGCGAGCTAAGTTGAACTTCCTGTGCGAGCCGAGGTCAGGGATTGACTTATGCAACCGACACCGGCCAACTCGTGGTGGGAGCGGGCGCACCATAAAAACCAACTCCACCTGCTGGTCGTCGTCGTCGTGTGTTTGAAAGTTGAAGGTGACACTTTCGGTCACACTGTGTGTCCCACGCGATTGAATGGAATTCGCTTGCTTAAGCGTTCATTGATCGTAATTGCGGACACCTCATGCGAGGGGGCGATGCGATGCTGTAACGATCCTCGTCCAAAGCTCGCATTATACTCGTATAATTAAGGTGACAACTTGGCATGACGAACGCGCGAATTAATAATTAAAACTTTTAATTTATTCAAATGAATTCGGATGATGCAAGACCGAGTGCTTGGTGAGAGATGGCTTTGTGTATGTAAGGTATGTGTGGGTATGGGTACTTGTGCGGTCTAGGTCGCGAGAAGGCAATGTCAATGTTGTGCAACGATAGCTTGGTTGAAGGGCTTGCGATGCGAGGTTCTTAACCAGAGCGAGTTGGAGGTGTACGAATGGACTCATATGCTCCCGCATGACATAAGGAATGTGCAATGAAGTGGAAGGAGACTTGTTGGGAGCTCCAGGGATACTACTACGTTAGCTGATATAAGTAGGGGTTGCGATGATGATGCGGAAAATGCTTCCAAATCGCTGAGGGACATTAAGACAAGGAGACCAAGTCATACTAGGAAGCCCTTCGAATACCGCCGAGCAGCGTGACGCTGTAAAATTTTTAAAAGCAAAAAGCAAAAAAAACGGGCCAATTAATAAGAAATCAAATCTGAAGCTATTCTGCAAGTTTACAAATGTTTAACAATATTTAAAAAGCATTGTATCGTTAAACACAATAATGGTGATGTGATAGGCAACTACATTAACTAGCAACTTAAGCCGCACAACGGTACGCTGCCACCCAAGCTCAATGTACACAACCTAGTAGGCGGTTTTTTGGTTTGGGAAACTATGACTTACTTATGGTACTTTAGTGTTGCAGTTCCTTACTCCTCGTATGCACAGTCCTACATTGGCGTACTTGTACTTGTTTAATTATGTTCCCTCCATAACCGAGGGAACATGATTAAAAGACTGGCCTTCGCAAAGTAGTTCTGGAGAAAGGTTCTATGGACAGGTGAAAGCTCCTTTGAGTAAGATTGTAAAAGGTAGTATGGCAAAAAAACGGTTTGTCGAAAAGTCAGCCATGGTGAAGGCTCTGCCATGTTCTGGGGATGTGGTGCGTATAATGGGATGGGTGACTTGATTCCTATCACCGACCCGATTAACCAAAATCAATATGGTAGTACCCTAAATGATAATTCCTTTCCTTTCGGAGATAGGCTGCAGGACAATGCCACAGGGCCCAGATGATAACTAAATTTTTGACGGATATTGGTGTTACCCCTATGACTGGCCACCTCAAAGTCCAGATTTAAATATTAAAGAAAACTTCTGGTCTCTCTTGAAACGCAAGAACACGGTTTGAATAAAACCAAAGAGAAGACAATTTCTGTGGCCACTCTCCTTTGGAAAGAGATATCTCCAGAGATTCTTAAGAATGTTGTGGACTCAGTACCGGTAAGCCTTCAAAAAGCTATTGAAACCAAAGGAGGTTTTATATTTCACTAAATTAAACTAGAAAGTAAATTTTTCTACATTTATTTAATTTCGTTAAGTTTTAACTTTGTTTTCCTAGTATTACATATTCGTCAAAATAAAGAGTTTTCCAATAAGAGGTGTTATTTTGTAATTCAAAGAAATATGCAATTTTTTGAGATAAATGAATGTACCTATGTTTATTTCATAATAAAGAGGAAGGTATGCCGTTAATAATGAAAAACAACATCAGCCAAATGGCCACCACGAGCACGCATACAGGACCTGGACCATATCCTTTTGATGAAATTTTCCATAACCAAATAGCAAAGTGGCTGCCGTATGTCCTCGATAGCCTCACGAATTTTATCTTTGAGGTCTTGAATCGACGCTTGGCTGTTGGCGAAGACCTCATCTTTCACGTGGCACCAAAGAAAGACGTCACGGAAAAAATTTTAAGATCAAATCAAGAAAAATAAGCGCAGAATCACGAAAAGTTTGTCTAGTTTTAGAGCTTAGCTCAGGATTTACTGATTCACGACTTCTTATTCGCAATTTTAGAAATTGTAAGAAGTGAAGATATTGACCCCCAAACATCGTGAATCAACACTTCTCATTGTAAATAATGATCAAACGAGAAATACATATTGCCATAACTGATCGCAATTTTAAACAATTAGTTATAAATTTGATATTACTATGGTTGTGAATTGCAAAAACATTTCGCAATTTACCACTTCTCTGTAGTAGGTAAATTTGATTTCATCCCTTACCGAATTGCAACCATTTAGTCTTGAATTGCAACTCTTTAGTGCTGATTTGCTACTTCTGTAGTTGCAATTTACAAATTCTTAATCGTAAATTACGACTTCTTTTTATCAATTTGCAATTCATATTTTGCAATTTGCAATTCATATTTTGCAATTTACGATTCTTGAGTAGTGATTTGAGGCATCACTGTCTTAAATTAAAAACGTTTTATCGTGAAATTAGAAAACTTTATTTTCAATTTACAACTTATATCTTGTGATTTACAATCAGAATTCATAGTCATATTTTATATTTTTGTTTCCTCTTGATATCCTTGAGAATCATATGACGCCATATCGTCCGGAGACAACGGGATTTGTCTGGGGTGTTTTTTCTGTCTATGCTGAAATTGTTAATACACGCAAATTGTTTAGAAGAACTTGTATTGATACGAACCTTAACAGACCTTTTCGATTACACATTTTAAAATCCACACCAATTTACTTCTTTTCTAATAGCGAGACATATCTTCATTCTGAAAAACATAAAAATACAGATTTATATACCTACTTTATTTTTGTTTTTTTTTTTTTTCATTATTAAATAGGTACTTACATGATGTATTCCAGAATGCTTTATAATGGTTAGTAAACTCACTATCACTGAGAAAACGTAAACTACCTAAAAAACGACTGCCTTAAGCAAAGACTAAATACCGACTGTCTGTCGCTGCCCATGATTGCAGCTGTCCAGCAACACCACAAACATATTATGTATATTGATCCATATAAAGAAAGGAAGTCGACCCATGGACTGTCGACTACCTGGGCATAAAAAAAATTCCACACGTTATGTAGTTAGTTTCAATCGAAATTACAAAAAATAATTTGCAATTTACGACTTCTCTACGTCAATTTATGTTTTCGATTTAAATGTGGTAAATTATTATAAGATTTTATTGATTCATCATTCAGTGGTGGTAAATCACCAAATATTTCTCGCAATTTGAGATTACAAAGTGGTAATTACGAAATTTGCCTATTGAAGTGGTAAATTGCTCCAAACAATCTCGCAAATCACTACAAATTAAAGAAGCTCGAATTAATACTTTTAATCGCAAAATGCAACAAACAAAATTTGATATTTTTCACCGTTTTCACTGACAAATTACAAATTTTTATATCAATTCAAGAAAAAATCGTTGTGATTTGCGAAAAATATACGATTCGTGATTTACAACTCAAAATGTTGCAATTGGTGATTTTCAATTCTTTCCGTGCGCAAGGTGTTAAATCACAAGATCTCGGTGGCCAATTGTGATAACCTCTTCGAAAGATAACACGGTCCGGAAACTTTCCCCGTAAAATATCAATGGTTTCGTTGCTGGTGTGGCACGTAGCGCCGTCTTGTTGAGAGTAAACGTTGTCCAGATCAATACCAAAACTCCGACCATAAAAAAAATCAAATTAATGCCCAATTCCAAAGAACGACGATGAATGGACAAACCTGGGTTTTCTTCAACACTTTGGGCTACACCAGCAATATTCTCAGCTGTTATTGAGCGAAGTGCACGGGTTTTATTCTTCACATCACTAACTTGTCCCAACAGCTAGAATTTTTCCACCAATTTCCAATTTCTGTATTGCGTTCCGACAAGGTGCTTCAGGATGATCAAAAAATGCTTTAGCTTTGCGAACTATGACTGCAAGATTTTCACCATTTTTGTAGTGAATTTTAGTAATTTCAATGCGTTGTTGAAGCGTGTGTATTGTTCCATTTTAGTAATGGCGTAGTTTCTACTTGTCAAATATCAAAGAACAAAAGCTTCAAAAGTGACAGCTACCGAAATAGCGGGTCATTCAAAATAACAAAAATTTTTTTGCTTATTTTTTTTTAGTTTCTATTAGTTATATTTTTAATTATATGAAAAGGAAAATATAAAACAGAATTCTTTATAAAGCCATTTAAAATTTTAACTCAAGAAGATACGATATTTATTTCGTCGAAATACTGATGCGCCGACTTGTGTACCTTAGATAAATGATAATCGAATTCAGAGGCTTCTCGAAAGATGCTTCCCAAACATATACTAGATTAACTACATTCATAGATTATAAGTTCATCTTCTTGTAAGTTGGTTTATTGAACTGGCATCACGTAAAATATACTCACCGGATTCGTTTAGATATATCAGCAAAGGCTAAGGGCTTAGCACCAACTTATTAAGGTGATCTGAATTTATGTAAAGTTTTCTCGAAGCTGTTGGTCGAAAAAAGAACACCTAGCATTTTTCTACACAAACCTTGCAGGTGTAGATATCTCCTGATGACAGGTGTCTGTCACTGGGAAATGTTTGCACAAAAAGAAAGTGATAATTGTCCATCAAAATATTTTACTTCGGCTGCTGGCGCCTTTTCGTCAAAGTTTAAAGTGTACTTCTACTTATAGGTCGTGAAATTTTAGAAAAATGACATCAATGAATATTTCACGAAGTCGTGGGAACAGCTATTTCAGAATTAAGGTAAATGTTGAAGGTCTCCAGATAAAACAAAAGTCCATTAAAATTCGCAACCAATTTATGGCGAATCGGTGACCAAGTTCACTAAACGAATATGTTGTATGGTTGGGGTCAGAAGCTGTAATCGCAGTAAGCCTGTAGCGGCGTGGACCCAAAATTAACCAAAAGTCTACAAGTCTTAACCGAACTTGTATAAGGACCATAGGATCAATAATTGACTTGCAAAATGCGCTTATATATCTTTTTTATTAAGATTATTTTAAAATTCCTATACCTGATTGTTACCCAACAACAGATTTCGAATTTTTTTTTGTAGGTAAAGTCGTTCGCTACTAATTGGTAATAGTTGCAGAACGATCATTAGATTTATTCGTTCCGCTTACATAATGTCGAAACTAAAAGCAAACATTTTGTAATTAAAAAAAAAATAACTTTTCCTCCAAATACTTGCGGTAGTGCTGTTTTATGGGTCTTTGATTAGTTGTCTAGAGAACTTCAGAAGACCAGCATTTTAAGATTCAGGGCTTCAGTTAAAAACTAATCGCGCTAAAGGAATGAAAGACATAGTGAAGCAAGATGGAGTTGGACATGGGATGAAACCAGTTTTCGAAGGGAACATGAACCTTTTTGTGACTAGAAATCAGAAGTGGATGCGGGTCGGGTTGATGAGGAAGTTGGTTTCTAACTTAGCCACCTCCTGACTTGCCGTCTCTATGTTCAAGGGCTAACTTTGCTTCCTTTTTTAAATAATGAACTTTAGCCTAAGAAGGTCTACCTTTCCTAGCTTTTTTTCTATCGAGAGATCGAAGAATGATTTGGAGGAACATCATCAACTCTAGAGAGAAAATACTTAAGCTTATAGGATACCGCATATCATCAAGCTTAAAATGAGCTGTGTTAAAACTGAAACTGAACTTCGGCGCTTAAAACCAGTAGGAGGGAGTACAAGACAAGTCCAAAGATGGCGTCGCTCATATGAAGAAACGAGCAACCATTCGCTAAAAAATACCGCGCTCACAGAACAACGACAATCGTTTTGCCAAACTGAAGCCTTCACCGTCCGAAATTAAGACCCATGTATACCAAGGAGACACAACTTTACGACGTTCACATGATTCATCATAAAATTACAGCGACATTTAAAAATCTCATTTTCCCATTTTTGACAACTTGTGACACCCAGAAGCAAGCACCACCACCATCACCTCCACCCAAACCAAGTCCCATGTGGGCAGTGTAACAGAATTCCTTCTTTTTTAATCAAATCCCTGTCAGAAGACTCTCAAATTCCAGTTCCATCAATCAACTCTACTAGTATAAACCACCCTCAGCCCTCATCGACTTTGAAAACAATTTGCATGCCGGAAAATTGATGTCGTTACAACTGTCAACAGGCGATTAAACTTTGTGTCAAAATTGACTGGGGAAAAGTGATGATACTGTGCTATAAGGTGGCACTGACACAGAGGAAAACAAAAAAAAAAAAGTCAAAGCAATTTGGAGGGTGTGAAAAGTGTTAGCTTAATGAAGTGTTAGTGTTGCCGCAACACCCAGTTGGGGGAGGAGGAGTACAGCGTTTAGAATAAATAGTGTCGTGTCATACATCTCTGTCAATTTGAGTTGAAATTTTCATAAGTTTATTTCGAAAGTGAGAATGAACTTAAATTTTGTGGAACAGCATGCGAGGGTTATTAAAGATGCAGACAGGAACAGAGCAAACAGGATTATTCTACTCGAAGCGACGCGACGGTTAATTGTGCGCAAGGAGTAGGTACCTATCAATTTGACAAGTTGTTTGGTTTTTTCTTCAGAGGGAGGGCGATATATTTGTTTGGGGTGTCGCCGAGGTACAAATGGAATTCGCTGTCAAAATGTGTGTTTTTTTGAACACAAAACGTGAGTTGTTCACCACTGGCTTTTGACGAAAAATGGTGGTGACGCTTGGGCGGCCCATACACTTGATGGCAAGTTGTGCAGTGCCTCGGACTCGTTGTGTACATTTTTGGAGCAGAGGACACCAGCATTTTTTAACATTTTAATGAAAAAACAGGAATTATTTATAATAGAAGCTCGTTGACAATGTCAGCGATAGTAATGCTCCTGTTGGACAATACTTTTCGTTGTGTGATACACAAATGGCGGCGCCATTGCATTTTTTTCGGGAGAGTCAATCAGTCGTTAATTCCAAAGATCATTTGGGAGTGTGTGTTTGTATATTCCTTCGAAGTTTTGACTAATAGCAATTTAGTCAACACTCTCCCTGGATAATAGGTCTAGGAGGTTTTGATGGTAAGGAACGCCAATGTTGTCCGACGTGAGGGGTGTCACTTCCATGCTCTGCGATGGTGCTCTTCAGTCATATAAACCTAAAGCATAACATCAGGAAATGCCAAGATGGTAACCTTACTGATTCCTCGACCTATTCCAAAGGCCAGAAGACGTCAGAGAAATTCATACGCGTAGCTCGCAGCAAAGCTAAAAGGTTTCTTAAGCTCAACCAAGAAAGCCACATGATTCCAGGGGCATCGGTCAACAAGGTACCATCTCAACACTGAAACCGAAGAGAAGACGACTGAACACACAATGAACAATTTCCTGCGATGGGAAGACTCAGAGTACTCCATATACCTATGCAAAACTTGTTTGCTTTCCATGCTCTAAACGCTGCTGCGAGACATTTGTAACACTGCATGCAATTTCGGGTCGCTGATGCCACTCGATATTGGGAAGCAAGTGACCGCACCATTTGCCAACAGAGTCTATCCAAAACCTCAAGAGGACAGCATCTTTTCAAGGTAGAACTAGGTTCCTTTTTCCAGCTTCGAAAAGGAGTTTTTTTGTGAATATTTCTTAGCCGTGACCTGGAACCTAACTACCATGGAAATCACAAAAGGCTCCTTTAAGAAGCTACACTGCCAGAGCCCCTTGAAGACCCTACCACTTCAGAATCTAATTTAATCTAATCTATAACCGAGACCCCAGCAGTTGATAGATTTAAACTTTCTCAGAGCTGCAACGTGGAATCTAGTTTCATTGATTAACAGAAAATTTAATTGTTACCACAAGCCCGGCGAAAGTCATTCAGCGACCCCTATTCAGACTTCAGAACAGGCCTATAAGACACATCAACAATTTATTCACCCAAACTATAGATATAGGTACCTGGGAAGCATATTTCCACTGCGAGACTATATCACATGCCCATAGCCAACCTCACGCGCAGATCATCGAACCACAACAAAGCGACCATGATTACGGCCAAACAAAATGTAATTAAAGTGACGCGAACAAAACGCGCGCGATATTTGAATATCAATCATCTGTCAGCATTGGAATTTCCAATGGTTCCCCGGGCCCCCGCTGCCGTGTCGAACAAACCAAAAATCCATATGTGGTCCCATTCCAGCGCTATTGACAAATATCATCAATGTCATGCATCTCGCAGAACCATCACCATTATACCATCGCCATCATCATCAGTATCGTGATCGAACATCATCGGGGTTCCATTAATTACGCGGCCAGCTTGTCGCTATGCCGGAGATCAATTAATCTTTTGCCTTCCCAAAGAATGAGACATAACGCGGAACTGACCATGAGTGGACGACGACGACGAGAGCCTTGGATTTGTGAGAGCCGCATGATTTGCCAAAAAAACAACAAAAAAAAAACAAAGTAAAAACTCAAAAGTGACTCTTCTGATTGAATCATCGGGACCATGCCATCTGTCTGACTGGAATTATGGGTAATCAATGGTTTCTTGGTCTTCTGGCTAATTGCCTAAGCACCAGGCATATGCGCATAGGCAATAACCATCGTCCGTAATTGTTGGGGCGTAATACGTACCTACACCAAACCGCAAGGACATACGTGTGTGACATGCTGAAGTTTGCATTGACGATTTTGACACTCGAACCGCATCATGCCATGCGCTTGTGTAACGAGCGACAAATGCAATGATGACAGCCAAATGTACAACAGTTGCAGAAGCCTAATGGCTGGTGGCAACCAGTCAGCAAGTGAATGTGGTGAATGGTTGGAAAATAGACACTGGTGGCACTATATGGTGGTTGCCTTAACTGCCACCGGCACCTATTTGCATTTGTTTCGTTGTCCTCCTCCTCGTCGTCGTCATTGTCAATTATTGTCAAATCATCGACGGCGTGTACATTACCATGTGGATACACATGGTTGGCTATGATGCATTGACTAGCCAGCCTCGAAGAAGACACAAAAAGGGCAGCACAAAGTTGAATTTTACTATCGACATTCGACAGTGTGGTTGGCAAAAGTAGAAGACGATTTATTTATTGCAGTTTAATTCAAGGGCGTTGTTTTTATGGAACCTTATAGGTCCCCGTTTGTATTGATAGGAATGAATTGGGTCAAAGTCTTGTTCGAAAATGAGGGAAATGTAGTAAATAAGCGAAATAACGAGTAACGAGTAATTGGCCTCTTGAAGATTTAAGACATTTTTTTCAGGATGAATTGACTGATTGAACTGAAGAAAATGAAAGCATTTTTAAAAGATTGTTGCGTTAAAAGGATAGAGGGTATAAAAGGCGTAAGAATAAATATTCAGAAAATTTAATTTATTGCCAATTACAAATTTTAAATTCAATCACATTATTTACCGTCAAAAATAATAGAAATTGAAATTTTAATTTAGTTTTGCACCATTAAGTGGACGCCGTAAGAGAATATTGCAACAAAGTAACGAGTTTAAGCCATATTACATTTAGTAGCGCTGTATTACATTAATTTGTATATTTCATATACCTGAAATATAATAAAAATAATAAATACATTTTGTTTCAAATGTTTTCCACGTGACAGTAGTTCCAAGCAGTAATTGTTAAAAAAAAATCAACTCTTCATTATGTATGCAAAACAAAATTTATTACTCACCAAAACCGCTTTTTCAAAACTCTTTTTGTTTAAGAGCTAGAGGAATTATTTAAAAAAGAGGTGTGAAGGTGGGCAGATTTTTTCAGGAATCGAGATAGGAAAGCTTTCTAGTCAAACAAAATTTCACATTAAAAGGAAATAACTCGAATTATTCAAAATATAACATTTCCATTTCAATTTTATAACATATTAAGTTCTGAGTTGTGCAATAAGACAGGGGGCTCTAAATTTAAGTAGTTTACAGTGGTTATATTTTCCGTACAAATTTCGCAATTGTGAGCTTCCTTAAATTTAAAGTCGAGACTAAAATTTGTTTTTAGTACGGCGGAGGGTCTTTTGAAGTAGGTACCCACAAACAGTAGTTGCATCTATGTAAATTCAATAAATATGAACAAATAGAGCTAAATTACAAATATCTAACCAAACATTTTTAAGCGGGAACACGTCTCTTTTTAAACAAATTTAAAATTCATCCGATTTATGTTGATATGAACAGTTACGAATTTAATCACAGGGTTTAACAAAAAGCAAATGCCGAAAATCCCTGCAGTTTCTATAATAAATAGAACTCCTCGGATTTTTTTGTTTAACTACTCAAACCCCTTAAACTGGTAAAAAAAAAAAACGTGTTTTAGTCTTTTATGTCTTAGAAATATTAAGTAGGCGCGACTCATTTTACTTTTTGATTCAAATTTTAATTTACTAATAATCTAAACAACTGGATAACATTATGGCAAGATATTTATTTCAGTCGGAGGTGACTCAGATTTTTTGATTAGCTGTAGGTATCTTGTTCATATTTTTTTCTTAGTTTGTTAAATTAACTTTTTTTTAACTCGTACAAAATTTTGAACTGGAGATGTTAATCAATTCTGACAATATTATGATAGAGGAACTAAAAACGTAAATGTCGAAATTCTGTCCGTCTGTCCGTCCTTCCACAGGCCTACAACCAAAACGGCTTCCCGGATTTCGTTCAAACTTCGGGTTTGGAGTTTGTGGGCTTAAAGTTCGGCCGTTTTTTTTTTTTGGTAGGTAATTTTACTTCCCACAAAAAATGTTCGTATACCAGTTTGATTTGATCGAAAACGGCTCTAACGATTTGAACCAAAATTGATATTTAAGCTTAAGTAGGTGAGGTTACCATTACTCAAAGCTACCTAGTTTTTGGTTAAAAGTTCAAGAACGGTAGGTACTTTTGAAATTTCGACACATCTCGAAAACGCGGTCCATACGATTGTAACAAAATTTAATTTCTAAGGTCATTTATAACTTAATAGAAAACTCGTTTTTTTCTATATTATCGTACAATGGAATTTTGAAAATAAGTAGGTACTTTTTTTTTAATTTAGTTCTGTTTAGTTTACCTCAAAACGGCAATAACGATTTTGCTTAAAATGCAAACTTAGAGCCAAATTGATGTTTTCAAAATTATTGTGTCCTTAAATTTTAATTCGAAGCACCGAAAACGCTAATTTTAAAAAGTTTTTATATCTCGAAAACTCCATCTTCGATTTCGATAAAACCTTAAAAACGAAGTAATGCTTGCATCCCGAACAAAAGCTTGTAATCGGTTTTCAGCTAAGTAGTTAAACAATAGTATTTTTCAAACTAAACATTGCAATATTTGGAACTGTTTTTTCTGGCAAATTTTACAAAAATCGCTCCAACGATTTCGATTAAAATACATATATAAAGATCTCATACGTAGTTTTTCTCAAAAAAACGTTTTGTAATTATACTTCTCAAAAGTTACTACTCAAAAGCCGATATGTGTTCATACATCCTTTTAAAACTCAATACCGCACTTCCATAAAAATGCAATAACCGTGGCGCAAAACTTATTTATTTATTTTTAGCAAATATTAGAGACTCACAGGACCGGATTTAAAGGTCTGGAGGCCTCGGGGCAACTAAGGAGTTGAGGCCCCTTGGCCCCAAATTATTTCTCAAATAGAATGAACAATTTTCCGAGTTTTCCAATAAATAATTTATTGTGAAACCAAGTATAGATTCTTTTATTATTTAACGAACATATAAATATAATCGGAAACAAGAATTATCTAAAATTAAAAACTGGAAAGTTTCGTTCGACCCAGTCGTGCACTTTATTCATTTTCTATTCCGCTTTTCTCATTTCCAGCGCCATGCGAGCGAACAAATGTCAGTATTATGAAATTGAATTTTAACCCGAGTTTATACCTACTAAAACTTGACTCTTTTATTTCGATCGGACTAAACGCCCTCAAGTTTAAAAACCGAGCTTATGTTCGTCTTTAATGACTAAATATTAAGAACTTGTATTAAACTCCGGTTTTATAAGCTTTAGTCCGGATTAAGGTGAGTGAATAATACGGCGGTAAGACTCCTTCAGGTTGTAATATTAATATTATTTAACAATTGTGAACAATTATTTAAAAAAAAAAATCGCAGCGCATTATACATATAAAACCCGTGATAACCATTGCGTCGTATGAGTTCTTCTTTTCCAACTCCAACTTGCTTGCCATACTGTAACAGCACAATCGAACACCCATCTAGCTCAAGTTGACCAGTTGCTGTTGCTTCTGGTTGTTATTGCCGTTTGCGGTAATATACGCGCACGTTCTTCGTCTTATTGTCCGTCGTCGTCTTTTGCTGCTTTTTAGGTTCGTGATGACATGATAATGAGTGCGGCCAACCACAGAAAATAAATTAGACCGCCACCGTCCATCCGTCCACTGTACAAGTGGATACATACCTCTATACCACTGTGCACGACCATTTGCAATGTGTACACACTGCCCTCATGCAATTCACGTATGTGCATTACCACACTATGCGTCGAGACCGTCACTTTTGTTCTTCTTTTGTTTTTAGTGCCATGGATTGGCAAACTGAACAGTGATCTTTGAAGGTCAATCTGCACCTATAAATGACCATCGATGGTAATTAGCTACAAAGTATAGTGCGACCCCAAGAAATATAAGCCGACCGCGCCGCCGCTGTCGCCGCTTTGAATTCATAATTCGTGCCGGACCACCTCCTTTCGTCGGTTGAATTTCT
This sequence comes from Cheilosia vernalis, assembly GCA_949126925.1. Lineage (NCBI taxonomy): Eukaryota > Metazoa > Arthropoda > Insecta > Diptera > Syrphidae > Cheilosia > Cheilosia vernalis. The sequence goes on from OX421360.1 coordinate 49,718,580, forward strand.
ATCGGTGAACCTCCTCCTCCGCCGCCACAGGAGATGACCCCAAATGAACGCAATAAAACCACTGATTATTCAATTCCATCCGGAGAGATAAACGACCGTCGCATTCACCTGCTCGCCGATCAAAGATACAGGACACGGCAATTAAGTGTCATTAACTGGAGGGAGTCGCGCTCTCCACAGCCCGACTGCGAGTGCGACTCTGACTGTCCCACAGTGAAACGCGCAACGCAACCCTTGAGGGTGACATTGTTCGAGACTTTGATCGGATCGCTGCAGTGTCGCCGAGTCCGACGCATACAAATCCCAAAGTGGGATCGCGTATACGACTCGCGAGACACTTGTTGGCTGCAGGATATTAATGAGTGTTGTTCTGGTGGCGAGCTCTGGGTGTGCGACCAATTGTGACGTTTAATATTCATGAATCCACCGTTTCAATGGTGTGTGTGGTGACGTCTTAGCGGGGCATCTTGACGTTGTGTTTCTTTGTACATACCGTGCCGGTCATTGCTGCTGCTTCCTTGTCCGTGCGCCCATTCGAAGACAGTGACGGATTTTTCCAACAGCTACCAATGTCACTGAGACGACACCGTGGACAGGAGACAAGCCAGTCCAAGGATGACTGAACACTGCTCGTCGCTCGTTGGAATGCATGCGATGTGGAGGATGACCGTAACGGTGACCTTCCGATAGGGATCTCCTTTTCTATTTGTGTATAGGTACTTGGCTTAATTAGATGCAGATTTCGCTGTAATAATGTGACAGCGAGTGTCCCAAGTTCCTTTACTTCCTCCGCAGTGATCTGGACAGCATTTCATGCTACTCGCACCACTTGTGACACACCTATCAACCACTTTGCAGGTTTACTCAGAAAAACTCTCAAGCGCCGATCGAAGCGTCAACAAATGCACTTGCAACTGGCACAGCAGCGCGCAGAAGGAACTCATCATCAACGGCATTGGGTGTGAAATCATTACTCGGCGCGGAATTATGACTACCAGGCGGACGCCAGCAAAGGATCCACAACCAAACTATATCCACTCTCAGCGTTTCATCAAGATCGTGACTTGGTGTCACGTTCTGCCATTCAATATCCATGCCACAGTCGCACCAGGAATTCGCTGATGTGCATCTGCTTCTCTAAGATTCCCCCGCGCACTTGTTCCGCCAGAGCTTTGTGGCGCTATGACGACGACGACGATGACGATGATCTTCATAACGAAACGGCACCGATCATACTCCGCTCTGTGTAATCATAATCATCATCTCCGGCAGCAGAACAGCAGGAGCCGGCAACAACATCTCGCACCAAGCGAAATTGGAAGATTTTTCAAAACGACAGCGCAGAGGATCACGGATCACCATCGCCTGTCGTCCTCCACTCCGAGAGTGGGAGAGTGATCGCAGTTTGTCCCAAAATGATAAATTTCCTCCGCACCGTGTCGGATTCGGATTAGTGGTCGGACCCAGGCCAGATGGTCCGAATTAAGTGCGCAAAACAGTCTCTATGATGAGATCGATGAGGATCTCGACAACAACGCGATCGAGCGCACAAAAATTATTGATCTCTGTCAGGGCGTTTATGAAGAGCGTATATAAACGCGCTGTCGGTTTGCAACGCCACATGGCGAATTTCCTGTTTGGTCCTAAAAATAATTGCTAATCGACTCCTGGCGCATGATTGCGTTCTCGTATTAATTTCTGCTGGTGCTCGTCGTCGCCGATAATTGCTGATAATTCGACGAGCAATGTTCGCGTCGTCACGTCAATGTGTGTAGTTGCGGTGAACACGCGTGACAGCCGAGAGTTGGTGATGCGTGCAATAGCGCATTACCTGATTAGATCAGGTGGTGGTCGGCTCTGGAACACATGTTTCCAGCGAGTAAACATTTTTATGGTTTGCCCTTGTTCCCCGTGATGTGGTGCCGCCAACAGAACTCCCTGTCAGACAGACAAACTGTCATTTTACGAGATCGAGTTTGAGGAGGGGGGACAAGTTTGACACATTACCGCCTGTATGACACACGCACACAAATTGCTGGATCAGCGTGGGTGGTGCGGAGGTGGTTTTGGTGGTTTGTATCGCAAGCAAACGGGTTGGGAAAATAGCAGCTCCCTGAATAAATAAACAGTCTGTCAAACGATCAAAATAGTTGACGGCTTTCGGGGTTGACAAATTGTGTGTTTACCTTTCGGGTGAATGAGAGTGCTGCCAGTGTGCGTGCGCATGATGTGGTGCGGAAATGGGGAGGAATTTAATGCCTTTCGCAATGTTTTCGCCTCTGTGTCGCAATGGAGCGGGACCATGTGTCTTGTCATTTTGTGTGTGTTTCGTCGCAATTGGGGCTGTTTTGTAAGAGTATGTACTGTTGACAAAAATACTTTTAAAAGGGGACAAAGCGAAGGCGCCACAAATGGAATCTACCATGAATTTGAAATCACGAAAGAGGCTTCCTAGTCCAATAGAGTACCTAGGTATGTAGAGCTTCCACTGTAAAGACATGGAACGTTGTTAATGCAACTGGCAGATTTTTTGAAGATTCCGTGTTGTTTTTGGCGACAAACTGCTACTTTAACTTTTCCAAAATTGATTTCGACGCATGCCAGATGTTGTGGAGTACCATTTGAAAGACCTTTCCCCACTGACGGCTCAAATGGCACCGTTTCAAAGGGAGGTTATCTGTTTGCAATCTGTCAAATTTTCTTTAGATCTGTTGTAAGACCAAATTTCGTTCAAAGAAAATCATAAAACAGGGCAGCCTCTTGATAGTCCATTTTATGTAAGTTTACCTTATTGCCTCTCGTCGAATGTTAAGGGACCCTTGCGCCGAACCCTTAAGTTACAAATAGTTTTCAACGCAGTTTCTAAATACTCATTGAATCATCACTGAAAATAAGACCGTGGTATATTTGATAAAAATGCGGGTTCATTCCACAATTTTTTTTGTCAATATACCTACGTCCAACAAAATGTTTCAGATTTTATTTGTTTCAGATAGACAAAATATTAATAAGTTTTACCTTTTTTTATTGACTGTTGCAGTCACAACGAATTTTATCAATTTGGTCTTTATCTTTTTGTCAAATTAACAAACTAAATTGTTAATAATATCGAAGAAGTTTGCCAATTCAGTTATTGCGTTTTTTTTAATCGACAGCAAATATTGTTGATTGTACAGAAGTAATTTCTCAGTGCTGCCGTTGTGCTTTATATTAAGTATTAATAAATGAAACGCAAAAGAAGTAAGTTTAATAATTAGATATATTAAAAAAGAATACTTATACGAATGATTATATTTATACTACTTATGTATATTACAAATTTAGTTTTAACTGAACCTTGTCAATATTCACTCCGCCTCGTCTAATGTCCTTCCTATAATCACAAATGCATTCTAAAAATTTTCAATAGAATATTTGATATGGAGTCTCTTACCGCTTTGGTTGGTCACTGACTTGTTGGTCGGTAAAATAGCTGCATGCAGCAAATACGACACGACGGAAAATCGGCGATCTATTTACAATAAAAAAAAAAATACGCTTGTTGTAAAATACATACGAGAATATAAAAAAGGGTTTGGTTGTCCTCATGCATTTTTGTCGATTCAACACGTCTGTTATCAATTCAACAAAATTTCTGTCATATCTGAAAACACGTTGGCAGACTTAAAAATTCAATACTCTTCATAGCACAAAAGATCAATAAGCATTTTTTTACATCCAATAAATTTCTCTAAAGGTACCTATGACAAGTCCAACGAAATATTCTATAATTTTTTAAGTAAGTGTTTCATAAACATTTATTTAACAAAAAAATGGTTATGAAAACACAAAAATGCCCAGAAAATCTTGGAATATCTAATAAAAAATGTAAATTAGCAGGCTTCATAAATTTAAATTATTTTCAAACTTAATCATTGGGAAAAATATTGCACAAAATGTAACAGCAACTGTTTTCGCCGAGTTTTTTTTGACAAATAACTTTAAATTTATGTGAAGGGACGATTTTATTTTAACAATCAAACGTATTTTGTTTTATTATGAAAAGTATAATGGTTTGTCTAAGAATCTAAGCAGTCCAGATGTGCATTATTATTTGGAACTGATTGTAAACACTTTAAATTATTTCTTAAAAAACTCTCACCTTCAAAAATAAAAATTATAAATTTGATTTATATTGCAACACCCCGACAAGTAACTGAAATGTCACATCATATTGCGACTTCACGCTGTACAGAATGTTTGCAATATGGCTGGTGGCATGGTCGTCTTTTGAAAGCAACTGTTGCCACAACTCGAAAATGAAAATTTGTCTATGATCCGTAGGTATTGTTATATTTTCGTGATCTGATCCGGATCAGACTCTCTTTTGGCTCGAAACAATCCAGCGAGCTTCAACCCGCAAGTACCTACTGACAAATATGTCAAATGCACAAAGTTGACAGCAGTCCAATTCTAAATCCGTCTAAAAAATCAAATTAAATCTGTGAAAATAAAGATAATTCGGCGGTGGTGGAATGTTCTCCAAGAACGTTTCAGATTATTGCAAAAAGGTAAGTTAGGTATATATTTATTTGTGATATGAATTTGATGTTAAAAATGTTCAAGCGGCTCAGTGTGGCTCGAAGTCTATCAACGTACTTTATAATACATTTTCCGCTCTCTGAGGGTTAGAAATTTTTTTAGTGGTTGGCTAGGACCTACCTATTGTGATTTATATTTCGTTCGTTTATATTTTAAAAAAAAATCTTCAAAGAACAATTTTTTATTTCGGAAAACAAAATGTTCCAATTTTTCATCTGGGAGTCCATTGCTGAAATACCATTAGAAAGCAGCTCCTCTCTTTTCTACTTTTAAACGCTCATACTGTGGCAACAAGGAAAAACAGCATACCTAAGCCATTTTTAGCCACTTTTCCGCCTGCATAATGGCGGAAGACGTCTCATGCGTTTTATTTCCTGATCCAAAACACAGCAACCGTAAGAGATATTTGATTGAAAAAAAATATGACATATAGAGCACGGTACGGTGCATCTGATAGTAACTCAATTTTGGCATAAGTCGCCTTGTGCTGTTTTTCCTTGTTGCCACCTGTTTCTAAATTTTGCGCCTCTTGGTCTCCAAAACGCATTCAAAGGTGTCCTAAGCTTATGCGTTAAATAGGATGAACGCACACTTATCCAATAACGGTAGGTAGCCAAGCTTGGAGCAAACGCCGTAGAAAATTGCTACCTAAACAAAAGTTCTATCAACCAATTCTCACAGACCGCACATTTTTCACAGGGCCACGCCCAACTTGATGGCTGGCTACCTAAATTCTGCTTCGATGAAAAATCGCTTCTAACAAACAATCTTTCATAAATAGGAAAAGCGCTGTCCCACTTACCGTGAGTGTCGGGGTCGGCCCCGTTTTGGTCGTGCTTTGATTGCAGTTTGTGTGCGGGTACCATCGAGTTGTCAAATTTGTTTCGAACATTAGAGCGCATTAATAAGTTATTTACCGGCGCGGAGCCAACAAAAAGAAACAAATTCGTTCTGCTGGGCATTTCATCATCATCATCTCTCTTTCTGTGTGTCAGTCGTCATATACTCGTACATATTATCCATTTGATATGAGCGCCTTGTTCTCTTACCTGTTTCGGTGTGTAGTACAATTATTGCCTCCCTTCGCACGGCAGTGGTTTCTTCTTCATTGTTGGACTGTTGGATCGACTCGTACATGCGCGCCGCAATTTGAGTCAATCAAAGTCCCGCGACGAAGAATGTAGACGCCATCGATAATTTACAACGTCATCGTCGCATGAGCACTTTACCAATCTTCAAAATGTCGTCTCGTTTGGGTTCGGCCATCAGAGAGCGGCGCAGTTGCTGCACTTTACATCAATCTCTGGGGATCAGCGCGGCCGTGGCTGGTGAAGATGGGGACAGGGGACCTATATTCGTACGGTTACAAAACACAATCAGGGAAAAACAAAAAGACGACGACGAGATGACCAGTTCTCTCAATTTCGATTCGGTCGCAGATGCGCTCGCCGACCGCTGTTTTTCTTTTTCGGCCTCTCGATATTGGTTTTCTGCTCGATCATCGTTGGGTCGCTGCGATCTTGTCTTTGATCAAGAGAAACAAACGAAACGACGGATGAAAACATCGCATCGCACAGCAGTGAGCTGGATTGGATCAAAAGGATCCCACTTAGGGGAACACGATGTGAGCCGAAGAAAAGCATCAACGCCAACACCATTATCGAGCATAGGTCGGTTGGCGGTTGTTTCTTTTGTGCGGTGGTTTTTTTTTTTTGTTTTTATCCTGGGCAGCTGGGGCGCAGTGTAGGTACACCACTCGGATCCGGTCGAATTTTGACACTTTTGACAAATTGTTTTGGTGCAGCGTTTTATGGTCGTTCCGCAGGGCAGATGGGGAATCAGTGAGGGCACTTAATTGAGGTTTAATTGGATGGAAGTCACGACAAAAATTGGATTGTCAGGTGATTTGTTCGTTGAGATGGAAGCGACGTGACAAGCTGAGTGAGGACTGATTTTGTTTGTCAATCACGGAGGGTAAAGGATGTGGTGCAGGTAACAAAGTTGGTGTCTCTTCGTAAGTCGTCACTGGAAGGCGTTACCTATAGAAATTTGTAGGGTTACTATAATGCCGGTGACATCTCGTCGGTCGTGGGGAATAATTAGTAAGAGTAAAAAATTTCATCGAAGGAGAAGGATTTTTCTGGGGAAGAAGTAGAAGTACATCTTCCATTGTTGTACGAAAATGTCAACCAAGGCTCACATGGCAGGTATCAAATGGAGTGTTTGTCTTAAATCCCTTCGAATGCCTCAATGTGGTCAGAGTGGCTCACTGGATTTTTACGATGGGTTCCAAGTCGAAGAAGGTACAAATTACACCCTAGACCTTAACCCTTAGAGTTCGTCTATCTCGACTAACTGGTGTGCTAATGTAACACCTAAGAAGATAGCTATACTATACCTTTTTCGAAGTCCTACTTAGCTCAAGGTATAAGAAGCTATATAAGTCTCAAGTCGTCTACAGACCTTAAGCGCTAACTTTGTTTTTTTTTTTCAATTCCATGGACTTTAGTTTTGGGTCTAAGATGACAGGTCCATCTCTGGATTCCAATTTCGAACCTTGGCGACGGTCATCTGCGGTCCAAGTCGTGTTCAGTGTTGGAATTCGTTTTTCTGTCTCATGTGTAAGAACGACTTGATCAAGTAAGATTTGCTCCAATCAGACCCAAAACTAGACTTATAGGCTACTCGCATTCGCAGGGTTCAATAAGCCTACCTCCTAAAACCTCAGTTTTCCCTATATAGCCTCAGTGCCCGGAATAGAGGGTATATGCAAAACGCTCCTTCCATTTGGTACATATACCTAGTCAAATAGGTATTCTACAACAAGGCTAGGCTTGAACTTTTATTCTAAATTTGTGAGGATGTAAGCTTAGAAATAGCCCCAAGTGCTGCTGCTAGAAGCTTTCTTATAGATATAGGATCGAGGTCTAGCTAATTTACCCGTACCTACACCTAAGCTTTTAGCCCTATAGGAACCACAAAAAACTAGTACCTATTAAATTGTAGTTCTACTTGAGAAAGCTATTGAATCCAGTCTTGTTTTACTAGCTACATACCTGAGATAAGCCAAGACTTGTTAAAGCAACTCCACAGACCTATTTTATAACGATTGTCATAAGTGAAAGTGAAGAGACCCTACCGAGAGAGGTACCACATGTATGAATAAATGGTTTTATGTTTGACTTCTTGAATAAATTGATTACTAATTTTTCCTTGTTGCTATATAAGTGTACCAAGCAGAAGATGCCGAGCCTCATAAGTCTAAGTTTTTGCAAAGCGATCCATATTAAGTCCGTAAGTATACGTGCATCCTGAACGGCATTTTGAGTATGACCCCCCTCTTCGGGGGCAACACAATATTAAAGCACTTGTCGATTTAAACTATTGCAATGTATCACGAAGGAATGCATGATGCGATGAATGTTTCAAGATATTCCGAAATGACCCCCCTAAAGGGGGCAATTTTTTTCAACACCCAATACCTCGTTTTTGGAGCCCACCTCGCCGCAATTATGCACTTAAATGCTCGGAGCTAGCAAAACAGAGAAGGTAGGCCGAACTTAAAATGTTTCTTAATTGCCCCCATGGGGGCTAACAAGGTCTAGAATAATTTCAGTTCCCATTGAGTTATTGAGTTGACATTTTGCATGTGCATAGCAACTTATTTGGACTACACAAAAAGGTAGGTTGGTTGGTTTAAGTTGCTGTATTCCCGTTACCGACGAGGGAAAAACACAATTAGCGCTTTGAGCGCCGTTTGAAAAAGGGTAGGTAGGTAATTGCATTAAGTTTCACGCTCCCGAATGGAAAAAGTTGGGGGGGGGTCTCTATTTACGAGGCCTTTTAGGGTGACTGTTGAAGCTCAAAAGCCCGGTCTACTAACTAAGAATTAGAACTAATAAAAACAGCATTAACTAAGTCATGTGCGACCTATATTGTGACAGCTACTGGTGACCCTGCCAGTGGAGTACTTTGACAGCCTTCAAAATTGCTAAGGAAAAACTAAAACCGAATTGACTGCATTTGATTGACCAGTGAAACTTATGTTCGAAAATACGAGGCCGAACTAACCGCCACGCCACGCCACACAAAACACATGCAATGGCGACGAGAAAATCCTTCGAATCACTTTACGGTATTTATGTGGTGGACGGTCTCATAAGTGCCGTCCCGCTTTTGACTTTTATCGCTAGATAATTGCCATCGAAATTACAGAGGAGTGAAATTTATTGTTCTAGTAATAAGGGGGTTCTGTACACAATCGTCGTCGGTCCTCTTCGTCATCATCAACGTATACAGTCGCTGGTATGGCTCTTCGGCAGTTATGTATACCTTATGCTCGTCGGACGACTCTTCGCCACAATGGATGATGGTTAACGCACATGTGAGGTGGTGTGTTTCTATTCCACGATACAAGTGTCCAACAGCCAACCACAGCGAGTCCAGATGATATCGTGTCGTCTGTCCATTTGGAAAATTAGAGGTTAGCTGCCCTGCAACACTGGGACGATATATGACCGAAAATGTGGTCGCCGTCAGTGTCAGGCTCATCGCTAAGGTGGAGTCGAGAGTCCAGTGCGCGGCCAATTTAAATGAAATATTTCCTATGAATTGTATCTGGCGGTGTTTTTGCCGCGATGCGGCGAGTGAAGTCAAACTGCGGTTACCACAGCTAGGCAGCTGGTATTTCTTCTCTTTGGTCAGGGGATGGTCCCACTTTGACTATTTGACAAGATTTGTAACTTAATTTCGCTGCGGTATATGGTGGTGGTAATTTAGACGCACCAGCGGAAGGGTTATAAGTGTTTAATAGCTGGATGTTGTATAAGTTGCGTCGGCGAGTGTGTCTGTGTATGCAAATGGTGACTCCTTTGATGGTGGCGCACTGGTCTCCGGTGTGGGAATTGGTTTAATTACACATTAATCGCTGATAGACATGCAGAAGTTTAGTTTATTGCTGCTGGACGCAAAACAATGAGTTGTGTTCCTGTTCATCTAGGACCAGCAATGAGGGGGGCATTTCGATGGTCTGACCCAAATTAAGATTCAAAACAATCGCGGGCTACGTCGATTGATAGCCAGAAAAGAGTCTTTTTTTAGAGCAATCAGTCAAATAGCACCTAAAAGGCAAACGCGGTGAACAAAAGATGTCAGTAAACCAGCGCTACCAGTGTTTGCACATCAGTGACCGTGCAATATCCGCGCTTCTGTTGTCCTTATACAGACGAGGTGGACGCATATACAAACCACAGCCGATTGAGGGAGCACTCGCTTGCATTGTTCAGAGGTTCTTTTCAAAACGAACGACTTTTTGTACTCATTTTGAATAAAACAATAGCACAAAACCGCTGCCGCACGATTCGCAAAAGCCAAATTTACAGGTTAATTGCAGAAAGGGGTCAGCGTGGATTATGCCTGCTGATGATTTTTTTTTTTGTTTGTTTTGTGTTTGCTAAACTTTTGCTTTAGAATTTCGATTCTACTCAACACAATGGCCAATATTTCTATCGGGAAAAGGGAGTTGAAAGGAAGTCCGTTTCAGGCATGGATGTAGCACTTATGCATAAACTGGGCTTTGCCCTTCGGCTGCACCTGCGAAAGGTAAAGCTTGCTTGAAATTGCCTCTTCATGTTGACATACCATTCCATACCCATATTCGCTATAAAACAAAAATGGTTGCGGAGAGTCATATTTAAGGAACAAATGAGCTAATTATTCAATTAGTTCTTAGGTGTCCACCAGCCGCTGGAGAGATCCAAATTCTTGGAACTACGGAAGGTACATAAAATCCTATGAGCATTTTGATATTTATTCATCAAAAACAATACCAGTCTCCAAAACAGAGTTGTTTTTCTATTCTAAAGTGGGCTTGAACTTGTTAAGTTATCACACTAAAAATGGTCGCTCATTTTGTAGGTACGGGTTACAGCTTGGCAAACATAAACAAAGGACTTCATAGAGTAACAAACAATTTTTATTTTATCGCTATTCAAAAAATCGTTTAAGATTTTTGCAAATATAAGGGAAACAAGGAGAAGTTGAGGACGAAGACAGGATACCAAAACAAAAGGTAGGTAAGATAAGTTTTACTGGTTGGTAGAGCAGGGTTAACCCCACTATTCCACACTAAGGTCCTTGTGGACGCATTGTGATGCCCTTTTTTTGGGGTTAACCGTTGGTGTTTTTGATGGTTAGTTCGTGTCTTTTCTTCTTGTATTGACCCGACGCCGTCAAGCCATCCTGATGTCCCCAAAAACCCGTAAAGATCTGAAAGTGCAATGCAAAATTTAAGACGTCTTAGTGACGGGTAGCAACATATTAAGGAAGGAAGCACAAATGCTGGCCTCGGGGTGAACTAGTTGATAGTAAAGCCTTCACTTAAAAAAGACAAACAGACAGCCTGGTAAAAGAAGGCCAATTATCTGCCTCGGTAAGACCAGATTCTCCTTAACGACACCAATGAAAATAGTTCTCAGTATCTGAGGAAATATTTTTGTTGATAACAGTTCTCCTTAGATAATAGTACAGATGATACTGTCATAGGTAAAAGTAACCACTCGCTATTTCACGCACTCAATTATTAGTTGCACTCCTGATGCTGCCGGTCAGTAATGTTCCGTACGTTCAGTTTCTAACTTCCAAAAAGAGGGTAGTTTGTAGATGGACCCAAATGTAAAAACCAGCTCTGTTAAGTCATTTTCATTTTACAACGAACTTTTAACGTTTTAAACTTGTAGTTAGATTTTCTTCGAAGGTGTAAAATTGGCCTGGGTCATTAATTTTTCGGTTTCAAAAGTAAAGCCAAATAGAGCACACACAGCGATACATTTTTGATAAAAATTGTATTTCTTTAAAAAGTTAGGACTTTGCCATTAAGTGTGAAAAACAATTTCTTTCAAATGGACGCCTCCACAAGATTCGCAGCACGCGATTCTTTTAAGGTCATTTTTAACCACATTTTCGCACATTTCGCGCGGTATCTCTGTCATAACTTGAGTAATATTCGTTTTTAATGCGTTTAGAGTTCGGGAATTATTCGCTCAAACAGTACCTAAACACGGTCTTTTGACCCGCAGAAAAAAAATTAACAGTGTCCAATTTCATGATGAAAAATCGATAAATTCGAAATTCGGCTCATCAGCAACACTTGCACTTGCAGCAGCAATATTTTCGACTCAGCGTGCATTACGATGATGCACAGGCCTTACGACATCAGTAACGCTTCCAATATCCACTCTCTTCAAATTTCTTCACAATTTTACCGATTCTTTGCGTAGTGGGTCGATTATGACAATCAAAATCATCGCGAAATGCGCGACAAGTATCTACGTTTGTATCGCCACTTTTAAAGTAAGTTTTAACAAATTTCACGCTTTATTCGTTTGTTAAGCGATTCATTATCGTAAATGGCGAACATTCAACTAATATTATGACACTTCAAATGAGAGCTGAGATTGACAGGTGTCAAATTCCAGTGCTACCAAACTGAGACCACGAATTAATGAATGACCCAGTATATAACATTAGGTCCCCTTACCATATTTCATTGGAACGCATAAGCCAAATTTTGTTAAACTTCGTTTGATTACTCAAAAGTTTGGCAGAAGAGAGCCAAAAAGAGAGAACAATCCTGCAAATATTAGCCCAAGAAATTTCTTTGCGCTTGTTGGTTATTGCTGACAGATGGTTGTCAAATCGTTCAAATGCTAATTTGTAACTGACTTTTTTTTTCTTTTCATTTATATTTATTTTCTATCAAAATAGATGTAAGAAGAAGAACTTTCCAATCTTTGCAATAAAAGCGATTCAAATCTTGGTATGAAATAAAAATGTGTGCTTTGTTCTACTGATATTTGAATATTCCCACCCTGGAAAATTCACAGTTTTCAAATTTGTTACTCAACGCGTTCCTTTTCTTTTTGGTTATATTTTATTTCTGTGAGCGAATTCTCTCGCAATGAGAGAAATGTGAAATATGATAAAAAATTAAACCAGAAAGTAATGGAACAGACCTATTTTAACGTTTATTTTAACGAAAAGGAAAAAAGAGGTAAAAAAAAATCTAAATATGAAAGTATGTAAGTAATTTTCTGAAGTCATTTTATTTTCCGAAAGAACTTTTTGTTTTGTCTTCAGAAAATTGGAGAAAATAAAATTGAAAAATTTGAGAATTTGAATTTTAAACGATTAGGGCTATTTTTCAATACCTATAAAAAATAACACAAATTAAAAATTGACAGAACTTCTATAAGATGTTAACCTTAATCTTAACCTATGCTTTTTATGTGGACTTATGTTTCACTTCGGTAGGACATAACAAAATTTTAAATAGATTGACGTATCGTGGACTTATGCCCTTGCACCGCCTTAGGGGTAGAATTTTTGAAAGAGCTTATAACTAGATACTTTATTGAGACTCTTACTATGTTACATGTAAATCCGACAAAAAAAAAATTTATTGTTGCATTAGCAACTCTGTTGATCAATGGCAGCTTTTGTTGACATGTCAAACGTCATTTCTTGTGACGTTTTAACTTTTGCCTCATGGTTGGTTAACCCCACACTGAATTGCGCTTTCCACCTAAGGGGTTAACCGAACCAGCTTAACTTTAAAGAAGAATTACTACATCGTGACTACGACACTACGAGTATTGGTGAAGTACCTACCTACAATGGATAAAGCGGCAATGGAAGAATTGCTGTTGCGGCAAATGAGTGTAAGAGCTCGTCGTCCGATCCATCATTTCGCCAGTTCAATTCCGAAAGAGGAAGCTGGGAGAACTACCTTTTACAGCTGCAACAGCATTTCACTTGAAAATTTGCCATTATTCAACAGAGTTGCTGATGCAACCCCCTCAAAGCTTCCAGCTGAAACTGGCTACGTAGTCTTATTTTTAACTCCGTTTCACTGTATTCGCACATGGATTTTGTTATCGCCTAGGAAGTTGGAACCCGTAAGAAAGGTATATAGCTTTTGAAACTATGTTACCCTTCCAATAGGGGGTCAGTTTGAAAAATGACAAAATTTATATATTTCTATCATTTTACAGCAATTTAAATTAATTCAACTAATGCTTCGCAAGGGGGGTCATAAATAAAAAAAATCTCTCTAGACACTAAATGATCTGAAAATATTTAGTTGGCTTAAGCTGGTGCGTAAAACACGAAAGAAAATTAATCCCAAGATCTATCAAGCTGAAGGTAGCTGTATATAAATCTCCAATATAAACTCACACTGACTTAAGCTGGTTTACTACCATGCAATCCCCTATATTAGTTATCCTCCTACAACCAACAAATGCCAATTCCTCCCGACTAAAGCCCATTACTGTCAAACACCATTACCGTACACCCCATTTCATTTAGAGTGTCACTGCAGAACGACAACTCTGATTTGAAGTTTCAAACGACCAAGTTGACAGTTCCTAATTAACACTTCAGCCTTATCTGCCATTCCTAATACAGCCAACAAAACACCAAACACGCAACAACTTCGGAGCCCACTCCTACTCCAAATGAAGCTGTCATAATCTTTGAAAATAAAAAGACCGCAGCCGTCAGCAGCACGACGCTACGATACGGTGAGATCTTTCCCATCTTCTAAGCAACCAATCAATGCCAAAGTTTACACGCTGCGCCACCGTGTGTACAACTGTCACGCTTGTCGTTCGAAGCCATTTCAAGCGAATAATTCGCACTACTGCACTGGATGGGAACTACCGCCACCGCCCCATGCAACCGCTCTTCCCATTTGCATTTAAGTGACGCAGTTTCTAATCGACTTGCATGGCACTGGCTGTACATATAGATGGCCTAGCCACGACACATCCAATTGCCAATTCAATAATTGCCCCGTTGCATGCGCGCCCCAGTATCCGAGAGCCAGAGCCCATCAGACCAGTAGCTGTGTTACGTGTCGTCGTTGTCGCACAAATCCCGAGACTTTTGTTAAACCGGACCCGACCGGATCGACGACAGAAGTGAACTTCAAAGCGCGTGATCCCCAGCACCCAGAGATGTGAATGCACGACAATTGTCGAAGTGCAGTCGCATCGCAGTTCCAACTGGAAACCGCGCAACAGCGTGTACAAAGCTACTGGCTCTGGATAGCGTGCCAAGAAGTGTCATTTGCATAACAATGGTGTAGAGAGAGAGACAGTCGCATTTTCTCCTTGGTGCGGGGACGACAATTACTGTCATGGAAGGACAGCGACAGTCGTAATTAATGTAGATTTTGCTCTGTCGGAATGTTGCCCATGGATTGCGATAGTCAATTATTAATATTGCCAACGTTTCATGACAGAATTTGCACGCATTGTTTGTTGCTGCACAGTTGTCGGAATCGCTTTCATTTATGGGCTCAGTTCAGCGGTGAAAGTCATTTAAGTCGCGGTAAGTGTTTGTAATTTTTAATCCAGCCGACACAAGACTTTTTCATAAGCTTTCAGATGGTATTCATTAGGTTGGGCATATAACTCGACAGGGCCAACAGAGACGGTTGATGGAAGTTGATCGAAATTGCTAGTCGATGGCATAGGTTATGGAAGTATGTCTGCTGTTGTCTAGGTAGGAGACCACAAGGAAGCGACTGCGATTGTTTAAGTTCTTTCCGTCAAAATAATTAATAATAGGGTTAAAACTTCCATGAGGGTAATCCAGCTTAAACCGATACGGAATCGAAATTGTAGGCCGTGACATTTGATTAGTGACTGAACTTACGTGTTTAATAGAACTTTTTCAACAGCTTTAACAGTTTAAGCCCACACAATCGTGACTGACAGCTAAGCTGTGCGGGATAATGTGGATCAATCAAGGACCCAAGCACCTGAGAGCATGTATTTAAATCACCGATAAAGCAGAGTTAAATACAACTTCCCACATTTATTCGACCGAATGGTTGAGCTGTGTGTATAGTCAATGAGGCCTCGGCAATCCTAATCCACTAAAAAAGAAGGCGAAAAAGATCAGGAAATATTCACAGAGCCATATCCTTTCTAAGTCGAGGTTAGTTCAGTTTTACAAATCCGACTGAGAAATAAAATTGTGCTGGAGAAATTATCGTTTAGTACAAGTGCGATTGCATTGAAATTTTTTATCACGAACTTTATGCGCTTTGCTGAACTTAAGTGACAGAACCTTAAGCCCACAAAATACGGCTCGATTCGGCGTTAGTCAGTGTGCGACAGCCTTGCATTGTTGGTTGTCCTCAATTAGAATTGTTGTACTTTTTCAACTTCATTGGAAGTTGGTCCATTTTTGACACAAGCTTAAGCCAACATAATGCAATCCCATTTATGGTTCACTCTATATACAAAATTTTGGTTTAAGGGGCGTGGCATATGTCTAAAAAGTATTTTGTAAAAGTTAACAAATATCACAATCCCATATCTTGACACATTATGACAGCTGCCGTTGTAAAGTTTGTCACAACGATGAAAACTATTTGTATTAAGTCCATCGCAAAATGTGGGCGGTGGGCATGGCGCCTGTGATTCAACAGAAAGTACTTGAAAATGTAAAGCACATTTGACTGCCTGTTTGTCCTTTAATCGTTTCCAAAATCCTAATCTGATCTCATGTGGAGCCTTGGAGAGGCTCACAAGCGCTTTGAAAAGTATTGCAGATCAGGGACGTGGCACCTAGCATGCAGTAAAAAATGTATTGGCACAATTTGGTGTTGGTTCATGGAAACAGCTTGTCGGTTTTACACGGATGCTAAAAGGGCAAACTGACAAAAAATCCTTTGACATTCAGGGTCTCCAATACGATAAGGACTGCGTTGCTTTGCCCATTTCCTGTTTAAGGGTGGCCACTGCAAATTTACCCCAACAGACCTAGGTTGCCAATGACCAGAGATAACATAGGCATGTTTGTGGGGAGACTTTCTTACAACGTTTTTTTAAACAAGCTTGCAGTTGCATCCTGTGTCAATAGCAGTACCATCGCTCAAGTTGCTCAACCCTTTGCTAAATTGTCAAATGCCCATCCGACATCATAAAGAACACAGTTCAGAAAACAATATATACTTCATGGAATCCTCTCTCCCTCTCTCTGAAGATAGGTACCTGCGCATGTCGAAAAGATAATCTTGCACACTATTTGTAAACAAGGCTCAGAGACCCAGATGACCCTCTCTATCGAGAAAAAAGGACACGAATGTAAACATAATCACCGACAAAGCTATTGCCCCTTCGTAAAACACATGTCCGCCGACTACCAATTACGTAGATAAGCGCGTATCTATACAAGGCTTGCTCACACGGCTAAAAGGCCATTAATTCAAATGTTTTAGATTAATGATAGATGAACTTCAAGTTGAAGCCGCCAAGCGAGCCCGAAAATTGTAACTCCAAATGTCATTCGATTAATCTTTCGATCATTTAGCTGGCGGGACAACGGGCAAAAACACACAAAAACCAGATCGAAACGACCGACCAAAGGCACTCCATATGAAGAACATTGTCGATGATCACCGCGACGACGCATCAACTCCAATTAAATGCTGAAAATATGATCAATCCTCGCGAGGAGGGACATTAACCGTCCTTCTTCTCACACAGGACCATTGCCCGTCCCGTCTATTGTCATTTCTCTTTGTTGGTGCCATAGCTCAAGAGAGACCAATAATTGATGGGTGCATCTGTCATTCGTCAATCGGTCGCTCAATACCTGAAGGATATTGTGAGGAGTATCTTGAGCTACATCATCTAACTACGTACCTAATGATCGGCAATTTTTCATAATGATTCCATCATTCGACGAGGAACAAGAGAAAAAAAATCAATCACATCAGAGATACCGAAATAGACGAGTGAGGCAAACAGAACATTTGTCATGACACTCACGAAGGGGGTGAGATAATATTGTGTAATCGACAATGGCCAATATTATTTTGGGCATCTTTTCCCTGCTTTGTTTCGGTTAATTTTCAAACTCATATATGCGCACGCATACGCAGAGCAATTTTCTCTTCTGCTGCGCGTGGATGAATTATTGAACTCAAGTGGAGTCATTAGAGGTGGAATGTGTGGTGCCTTTCCAATTCCGAAAAAAAAACAACAACATGGAAGTCTTAACAAAAGTCCAATGCTAATGTGGAAAACACTACTTTTTCGTCAAAATATTTATGGGCGGGAGGGCGGCACTACATTTGATGATGATGATGACGATAGGACTACCGCGACGGCGACGATGATCTGTGGAAGATCAAAGAGTTTTCAAAATGCGAGGGGTTTGATGAAATTTTATTAATTTTTCTTAAATACAACCAAAACGTCTGTTCGTTAAATCTATTCATATTATCAATATTTTGGACGACAAATTTGAGCGGCACCAAAGTCAAGGCAAAACAATTTCAATTTTAATTTTTTTTTTTTTTTGAAAAAAAACTGTTTTCGCTTTAGATAATGATCGAGCTGCAGTCCAATTAGCCTTGGATAGACGTTAATCAGTTGTTCCGTGTTGATATATTCACTGGAAATAAAACCTTGGTATATTGGATAAAAATGGGGCTAATTCTATATTTTTGTTTGTCAATATACGTCCAACAAAATGCTTTTATCAATCAGATTGACAAAATAATGATAAGTTTTATCAAAAGCTTTTCTTGTGATAAAAAAAAAATTGATTTTTAATGAACCAAAAACTGTATTTGTGCGTACGAAAATATTTTGTTAAATTTACCGAAATGCTGTTGGTCTGGCAAAGAAATTTATCAATTTGACCCTTATCATTTTGTTAAATTAATGAAAAAAGTTGTTAATATCATTGCTAATACCTAATATTTTTCGAAATACGTAAATAATCTGTCAGTTCCACAGCTGTTTTTTGTTGAATCTTTAAGCAAATAGAATTATTTCCTCAGTTCTATAATTTAATTTGTTGACTTAACAACTAAATTGTAATGTGGATGGTATTACCTAGGAATTAATAATTTTAATAAGTTTAGAGCGGTTGCTGGGAGCCAGTAAGCTAGAATAAGATAAATGTTAGTTTAGTATGTACCTAAGTTAAAGACGGAATTAATAAAAATGAATTTAAAAAAATGAGGCATTAATAATAAAAAATACGCCAAACAAATATGTTTCGCAATTAGATTTATTAAAAAAAGGAAGTATACAAATTACATTAAATTAAATTACTTTTACTGAAAAACATAATACAAAATAAATCAATTTATGTCAATATTGAATTAAAAAATTAAAAACATGCTATTGCTCTTTAGACATTATAGTATTTTGCAGCATAATAATTGAAGAATCCGGGATCAAATTTGATATATTTTAAATAAACTTAAAAAAATACTAAACACAATTCTTACCAATTTATAGTCAAGACGTCGTTTCAAAGTTTTCCATTTTTCCTCCTCATCCGTAAAGAGATTTATTTAATTTTAATTATATTTTTACTTTGCTTGTCATATAATAAGTGACGGCATCAATAGCATTGATTACAATGTTTAAAATGTATTGATTGATTCAATACATTGTGTTAATAATTCAGCAAAATTTGTGTAAGGCATTAAAGAATAATTTTGTTCAACCTACATTACCTTGCTTTGCTGAGTCGAGGAGCTTCGATAAAGTTTAGGAACGAAACTTTACAAGCTTCACAAGGAAATTTCCACCCTTTCATAAAATCATGCAATAAAATGCAAAATTTCGTCGAAAAAATAAATCATATTTTTCGCGTTTTTCCGGAATTTTCCGAGTTTTATAATAAGAATTTTCTGTTTTTCCATTCGAAAAATCATTCCGGAACAATTTCGCATAAAATTTCAACATTTTCCATACAAAAAATCAATTATAAATTTTTAAAATTCCCGACTTTTCCGGAAGGTTTTCCAAAAATGTTCTTTCATTTAAATATCCTCCTGATAATTACGAACAACAGAAAAAATATTTGATTAATTGATGAAGTGTAGATATTCTTTATCAATAAATCTAATTATTATACTTATATTGGTTTTGCGTGTCGTTTATTAAAAGATACTTAATCTTAAACAGAACGGCAGTAGATACCTACTGAGAAATTATTTCTGTATCATCAACAATATTTACCGCGGATTTAACAAAATGCAATAACTGAATTGAAAAAAGAAATCGATATTATTAACAATTTTATTTGTTCATTTGCCAAAAAGTTAAAGACCAAATTGATAAATTTCTTTGTAAAAGCAATAGTTAATTGTTGATTTCACAAAACAGCAATGGTAGAATTGGGAAATATTTTTTTTATAAAATTAACAACATTTTGATGAGCCTAACAAATTATTTTAATACGCACAAGAAACGATTTTTGTTAACACAACATTTTTTTTTGTTATAACAACATAAAGGCAATATTGGTTATAACAACTTTAATATTTTGTTGGACGTACATTATATTGCAAAAAAAAATTGTTGAATGAACCCGCATTAGGCGGTGCTGTAGGCACACATTTCGTTTTTCATTTCAATTTAATTATCTGCTATAATCTTCTATATTGTAATTATATTTCTTTAGGGGTGGAACTCGATGACGTTGTTAGTCGATCACTGCTGTGCCAGTTTTCATGATTCTTTTTTTGATTTGTTCGTATAGTTGTATATCAGGTTTAGACAATTTTAAAAGATAGGATACATTTGGACCCGATAATTGGCGCCGTTGTCGGTCTCCGAAACCACTCAAACGATTGTTGGTTGATGGTTGGTTCCAGCTTAAAAGATAGGGTAGCTTTGGACCCTATAGATATGGCATATTGCAAAAATAAGAGGGACAAAAAACGGGTTGTCGAACCTTCCGTTACAAAAAAAAGAAGAAAATTAGGCGTTAGACAAATGTGAACGGGACTTAAAACGAAGGTCACGGGCAAAAGCCGGGTCTTTACAGCTATATATAAAAGAGACTGACTCGGGAACGGATCGGTCGATTTTTAAGATTATGGGTATGGTGAATTCCTATTGGCCCAAGGAAGGACATATGAAACTTTTTGTCGTGAAAACAAAACTTTAAGGGAATTATATTGGGATAGAAGTTTGTATGGAGAAGGGCACTTTGGAAGAATTTTACTGAATAAAAAAACGTTAGTGTCACTTATAAGACAACAAAAACTATTTAAAATTTTTAACTTTTTAATTCTTTGGATGTTTCGGGCTTACCGCTACACAATTTAAAACTGAAAGTCGGTTCAGCTACAATTTTGTTGCGCAACCAAAGTGCACCAAAACTTTCTATCGGATCACGTTTGATTTGATTGTAAAGAATCTCAAATCAAATTTTATATGCAAGCGGCGCTTTTGAGGTTAACACTTAAAGGCAAACATTTTCATTTCGCGGACCGATTATTCAGAACCATTTGCCATTGCGTCTTAAGCGTCCTCAATTTCCTATGCGTCTCAATTTCGCTATGACAACTAATAAGTTGCAAGGACAATTGCTTGATATTTGTGGCATACATTTTATACTCCCATATGTTTCTCACACTTACACTAAATGTTTTGATCAACTCTCGAAATCTCCATTCACGGTCAAACTGTGACTGCAGTAAGACCCAAAACTTTATGCCTGTCTGACAGAAATCCTACAAATATAATAAACAATTACCACTCATACCCATGGCCATGGCTTTTGGAAAAAAATCATACGCTGTCCCCCGAAAATAACTTTAAATGTCGCAAACACGTAGTCGCCTCATTCCGACATGCACCTGTGATCTCGCGGTCACAAACGCGCATAATTCAACAATTAAAAGCAAAACTGTCACATCAGCCGGCCATCAAACATCGCTCATAACGAAGCAGAAAATTTACGACAATCACCTGACTAAGTGCCCAGTTCCAGTTCCATTCCAAACGCAGTCGACATCGGGCGACAAAACCACCTGAAGGAAACGGACGGCGCGGAGCGGGCAACAACAAAAAAGTATCTTTTCCGCTCATTACTCTTCATTTGAGTGGAAACGCAGTCCACTAGAACTAATTGCCGCTTTGTGGCCCATGATGGACGAACCCATTGTTCGAGCGGCAGAAGTGTCGCAAGACACCGTCACATGGTTTCCCAATTCCGAACACCGTAGACCGTACCAGTGTCCAGCGGATAGCCGATATCAGTTGCCAAAGATCTTGCGATCGCCCCAATAGATGCGCGAGCGAAGATGATGCCACTCTATGCCAACCGACATGGCCACACAAAAATCCAAGCACACCACATACACAGCCACATGGGACAGAGTTCCGTTCGAATGCAAATAGCTTGTGCGCTTGGAAGCATTCAGCGTGTAACGTATAATATTCTGCTGCAATACTCGTGGCTCAATAGCGAGTCGCCGCTCTCTATCTCAAATGGTGAAACTTGGACACGTCCTCTAAAGATTCGGTCAAATAACTCATGTCGAGCGCGGTGGCGTCGTCGTGGTTTTTACGGCCGGCGTACGACGAGACGATGTGTGTGTGCTTGAGCTGCTGGTGTGCTCCAATGTATGGATTCGCGCGAGTAACCCTGCCAAGCTACCAGTGGCCAGCGCCGAAGAGGAAGAAACCGAAGCCGAAGTCTCGCTTTCTTGACTTGCTTGACAAAGTGGAAAATCCGAAATAGAAATTTGGGACACATACACGCAGATCGGTGGTGGCAGGCAACTGGCAACGGGCAAGTATTTGCGGTGAGTAGATGGTGACCATACGCCTGGCGATGATGGGATGCAACAGCAAGCGCGGTAATCCATGTGCCAGATTGGTGCGCGGTATATGAAGGTTCCAACAACTGCACTCAGGTGATTGTGGGTTTTAATTGAAATGCTAATGCAGGCATGCGACCGCGACGCTGTGTCACATTCGGACTCAGACAGATGGGCAACGATTTCACAAGCGCTTCAGATGGAGATAGAGGAGCTGTGATATATTAATTGTGGATCTTCCCGGTTGGTAAGTGTGGATAGTAGGTTGCCCGCATCAAGTAACTAATGCTGGATCACAGAGATATTTTCTGATTTTTTTTTTGACAGCTGATGTCAATTATTGTTTATTTTTAGCTGCAAACTTTTGAATTTCTGTCCTTCATGGTCATGATGGCATTTCTATGGAGTACGTTTCCGCCAAATTGTTATGAAAAAATATTAGTCATAATGGGATTAAGTGAGCTTAAGCTACCGCCAAAATTTATATTTTTTTCAATATGGAAAAACTTTTCATGGCGTTCAGTATAACTATGAAAAATTTTCATAAAAAAAACTTATGTATTAGCCATGTTTGAAGGTTTGAAGTAATTTGGCTTAAGCAAAATTGAGCTGACTTCTGTAGTGAAAAACGTTCAAATTTAAATAATATTACGTTGGCCATGGCTTTGCTATTGAGTTATTCCTAATTGTCTATACAAAAACATGAGTGCCAACCACAATGGGATTAAGTGAGCTTAAGCTAGTGTCAGACATCGTTTTTTTGAAGGCAGAAACGGACCTTATTGTGGGAAATATTTTGCGGTCTAAAGAATATGAAATTGAAAGATGTAAGCGTCAACTAAACTTTAGTAAACTTAAGCTTGCTTTTGGTCAAAAATTTGGTTTACTGTTCTATGGAAAATATTTGCAATATAAATCTGCTATCCCTGTCAGATTGTTGTTGGGAGTATGATTTTGAATTCATTTTTCAAAGGAGGACTAAAGGCCCATATTTTAGTTAAGTGGGCTTAAGCCAGCTTCACAAAGTGACGTATTTTTGAATAGACAAAAACTGTCCAATGTGGATTGTATTTCGTGGCCAAGATGACATGTATGCTGAGCATACTCCAGACTAATATCATGGAACGACTAAAGTGACAACTACTTTTGAGTGCGAAAATTACCAACATTTTCAATAACGACAGACCCTTTAAAGTGATTCGTTTTTGATTTACATGTTCACTGTCACTCCTATCATGCTATTTTAATACAACCCCTCTCTGACTTAAGCTGGATTACACTCATTCAATCATAAATTTTCAAATATCGACATATTAGATGGCACTTTGTCTATTTTTTGATAATTTTTCCACTAGACCCAACTAGTTGTTGGAAGAGCAGCTCGCAAATGGACTCAGGCGAAAGATCCAGCCAATTGGCCATTAAGATCACGATGCCACTGTTAATATGACGTCGCTGAACCAAACTATTATTACTCCTATATACGGGTACACAGCCCGAATTTCTAACTTTCAAAATTTGCCCTTCCCGAATTCACCTTCGCACTTCTGCATATATTTGCCTTGCCCTCAAAATAGTCTTCAAAGTTCCTGTCGTTTATTCAAACAAAGAAAAATATATCTGCCGGGCATCCATTCCATTGCACCACTCAAAGGACACCTCTCACATCTCTGCTCCGGCACCCATACGAACCATGGCGACGACATTCCTCATATGCGCACAAAACACAAATCGCCAAAGAAAATTACACTGCCCTTTGGCCATTAGATGGAATCATCATTTAAAAGACTCCAACCACTTGAAGCGAGATCATTGGCGGAGACAATGCGCCGAGGAGGTGGCGCGCGATTTCAATACCATATACCCCTCAGAGCTGAGGGCTCCCAGAAGACCAAAATAATAATAAAAAACCCTCGCGCACAAAACATACAAAAGCCACAGCAAAAGATCATGTAAACAAGGTAACACATCAGATAAAGCACAGGAGGCTCCTCCACTCGCAAAAAAAAAATATACAGAAAACAACCCAAATTGAGGGTCCATGCAATGCACCGCAAAAGGACCCAAACTCAGATTCCGCAACTCAAACCCAATTCCAGATTATTACGACGACGACCATGATGATGATGACGAAGATGATGAAACGGAGAACTGAGCCGTCCGCACGACAAAACAACGAATCCTCCTCCATGCACCCAAACAGAAAAAAAAAAAAAAACACCAAAACCATACGCGCTCAATCCACTCACAAGGATATCCCGCGAAGCATATAATAACCTGCGATCACAGGAATACGTAGCCCCGTGGTGCGCTGTGTGTTCTCCTTTTTGTTTTCATACGACATCGCGGCCATTAATCACATTCCGATGAAAATATTAATACGAAGGAAGATATGGTCCAGTCCAGCGGCGTCGGTGAAGGATGTCCTCCCCACCCGCACACCGTCCGCACTCGGTGCCAAATTGGAAACGAAAAAAGAAACACGACTGCAGTTACACTTCCAAAATGATTAGCGGCCCAAATGTCGTTACCATGTTGCGAGCGCTCCAGACTCTGGTCTCCTCATCCTGATTCATGCGGGGACCACAACCGGCTGGAAATTGATTTGTCCGATTGGATTTCTGCCCGTTTGCTGTTGTATATGCATGCGGTTTGTTGGTCAACATTGGCGGGATTGTGTGGCCGAGCGCCTTTTGCCATTATAATGACCGTACCCCAGCAAACACATTGCAGCGGTGGCGCGCAGTCGCAGCAAATCACAGCAACATTGCTGCAAAAGGTCGTGGAACTTGGAAGCTAGATGGTTTTGCGGACACACTGGTGCCAGTGTCTCATTTGACGAAGATCATAGGTCACGTGCGTGTCTGGTGGTGTGGTTCGAACAGTGAATGCGGCTGCAGACATTTCGTTTCTGATTGCAACCGGGTAGCAGTGCCCAGTGCCACTGGAGTTGGATTTTGCGGAAATTGTTTCTAATTTTGTTTTTATGTTTTTTTTTTTTTTGGGGTTGTTGCCTACTCGATTGCGGTGAGAGAGTGTTGATTTGAAGCGGCCTAGGTTGCACGATCCTTCAAATTAACAAATTTACTGAACATTATCCCTGGATGCGAACAGATGGTAGTAACACACGCGTGAACGGGGATTGGCCGTGTCAGCGTAATTTTGAAGGATTCCATGGAAATCTATTAGTGGCAACATCTGGCCGAAGGTAGGGATTGGTCGGCTGTTTCGAGATCTCTATGCGATGAGCCGAGTGGTCACAGATGGACATCGATGCGGAGAGAACAATAGAGTCGTAGGTGGGTCATTGTGAGTGTCAGGTAGACATGCCTGGTGGCGTTCAACTAAACCACCAACTCGTGGACCGCTGTGTTCAAAGAGGTAACTTATTTGTATAGCATCTTACCGACCCTCGTTGTATCTGCGGTCTTATTCTTTTGGGCAGTACCCCATTTCATGACCATAGGCATAGGGGTAAGGACAACACCCAGTCATTGAGGACCGACAGTTTAGCTTTGTCACAAAGATCGGTCCTCCTAATAACAGGCTATGACGTATTTGTCACAAAATTGCGCCAGTTTGACCAATTCTACTACAGGATTCCTCCTTCGATTAAGGTTATGAATAAAGCCTCGAGACAAAGTTGCCGCTTGGCCCCTTTTTGAGGCTTAGGACCCTTGGTCCCCACTTTTTGATAAATGATCAAAATTGCTACTTTTTCAGTTTAAGTAAGATTAAGATAAGGAAACATATGAAAAAAAGTCTTTCGTGATGAATTAATTAGTTTTTTGTTAAAAATAAATGTCTTTGTTGATCTGTTTTCTTTTTCAAGGGGTTTGGGTTGTGGGTTGTAACGAGAGGGGAACACCGTTTGAAGCAATGCATTCGACTTATAATAGAATCTTTGTACTTTACAGTACGTCGCCGAAGTTAGGCGACGAGTGACGAGTATTGCGAGAGAATTGCACCTGACCAAATATGAGCATTGTACTCAAGCTTAGGCCGAATAAATGCTTTGTAAATTGAGGCTAAGTCAGAGGGTGTAAAATTTTGCGTGGTGGCCCCTTTTTCGGTTTATGGTCAAAATTCTGGAAAGGTCAAAATTCTTTTTACAACTCTGCTTTCAAAGTTCTGCAAACAATAAAAACAGGTTTGAAAAATGTTTAAGAGCGCTCACTTTTCTCCTACCTCCTACCATTCACTGTAGTTTACAAAGAACATAAAGAAGGCAAATTTCTGGTTGGAGTCTTTGCTACCATACCAAAAAGCATTACTGCTAACGCCATCCATAGCAATGTTTTAATATCAAATAAAATTGCGTTAGTCGTGTGTGTTCTTTGAAAAACATACAAAACCTTGGAAATACTGGACAAAATATGTTTATGTCCTTTTTGAAGTACAATAGTTGGAGACGTTACCTTTTTACTTTCTCGACTACTGACGTAGTAAATATTTAATAAATTTTAAACTACATATATTTAAAAGCATGTTGAATAACACGCTTTTAGGATAGAATTTAAAATTTACATTATATTATTTATACCTATAAATATTTTTAATATATTAATTAAATAAAAAGGATCCAAAAAATTCAATCAAATTAATTTCTTAAATATCTCTCAAAAATTACTACCCAAGTCTCGGTCTGTGTTCACATAATTAACATCGGTATATTTTTTAAATAATAACAATTCCCCACTTTCAATGAAAATCCAATTACAGCTACGAATAACTTCTTTTTAGCAAATATTACCAACTTCCTCTTTTTTTTCAACCGTATTGAATATCCACCGTAGGTTACGTTAGGTTAGCGAATTTCTTTTCTATTTTCAATATTTAATTTAATTTTTATTATTGTTGGATAGATACTAATTGAAATTTAAGAACAACTTTTATTTTAATTAAATTAAAGGACAAAAAAAAGCTTTTTTTAATATAAATCACATACAAATAAAATTAATTCTAAATATTTTTTTTAGTTTATTCATTTTACATTTTGTTAGTTCGACAAAAAAGCAGAAAAGAAGAAATTTATTGCTTGAAATTTAAAAAGCACAGTTTTGTGGAGCAGAACTGAAAAAAGCTGAATTTTGAAAGCAGATAACTTGATCCGAGACTTAAGTTTATTTCGCCCTTGTGAAACTCATGTTGTGGCATAATTACATTGAGTTGAGTTTCATTTCCTTGCGTTGTGTTGCCACTCTACACGACTGATTTACCTCACTTTTTCATCAAGTGAAATTCATTTGATAACTTCGTTGAGTTCCGTTGCATTGCGTTGCTTTATTTTCGACTGCGTTAGGTACCATTGGTTTGCGTTGTTGTTTGTCCCCTATACTTATTGGAAGTTTATTTGTAATTTTTCCCTCATTCACTACTGAAAGCGCCAGGGACAGCCCGATGCTAATGATGACAAATTCATCCACACATCAAGTAAGTGTACGGACGATTGAAATCACAGGTATCGGTGAGATTGTTTCCGACTTTAATGAAGCAGCGAGTGTTTTTCATTGCCATTTTGAATAACCTGCCATGGCTCCAACAAGCTTCAAGGCTAGCAGCTCAAATATAGTTGGGATATTAAGAATGCTGGAGGACATAAAGCACCCAACAGAAACGTTCGAACACCTACTTCTAATTTAGAAGCCGCTGTCATCTTCTACTATAGGTAGTTGCCGTCAAACTTCAACTCTTATACCCAATCTCCACGCACTTCGGCTTGCCTACTTCGAGCAAAAGCTTGCGGCGCGCATTCAAACTTCCCAGAGAAATCATCAGAGGCTGCATAACCCAACTGACTTCCACCAAATCACCTTCACTAAGCGCGCGAGACAGTAAAAGTGTGAACGGAAACGCTTTTGGCCTTATCCCGCTTAATTATGCGTCCATTTGCCGAAATCCACTCTACAGACTTGGCCATGCATCGTTGCACCATCATAATCACCAATCAAAAAAACAAAAAACAAAAAGAAAAAAAAAAAAACGCGCGGCCGTGCATCAAAAATCATTTATGTACCTGACACAGGTCAACACAACAAAAGCGCGAACGCATAGAAAGTCTTCTTCGGCTTGCTCTGGCTCGGCCTGGCCGTGGCCAGTGCGCGTCGCACGTGAAAACAATTTCCGAACAATAAATTTCACCGTGAGTACGGTTAAAGCATTTAATTATTTTTTATTTTGGGGAATACTTCATTTGTGTTCGACTCCCCTGGGCCGGCTTTGATTTTTACGACTTGTAAGATGCGCTTGCGGCCGACGCAGTTCATCATATCGGTTAGATATCATTTCTCATTTAATTTATGAGGCTTGAATTATGGCCCAACAACCCTCCTACTGCGGCGATAGCGATAGTTGTACGTTACCGTGCTCCGTACGATCTTCTAATGTGTGATCCGCTATTCCGGACAAACTATCGCGTGATTGAAAGA
Organism: Cheilosia vernalis; assembly: GCA_949126925.1. Taxonomy (NCBI): domain Eukaryota; kingdom Metazoa; phylum Arthropoda; class Insecta; order Diptera; family Syrphidae; genus Cheilosia; species Cheilosia vernalis. The sequence goes on from OX421360.1 coordinate 49,747,242, forward strand.
AGCACAAAGTATATGATCACGACGACGACCGACCGACGTTGAGAAGACGATGATGAACTTCCATACAAATGCTTACGCACAGTGACGACGATGTCCACTTGGCAGGAGAAATGGTAGCACCGCCACCTGGTAATTAACATTTTCAAAAGCCAATGGACAGTGCAGTGAACAAAAAAGTATCTTTGTGTCTTTCTCAGTGAATACGCGCATAATATTGAGATTTAATTAGGGAAAGACCGCACAGCAAAAGGCGCGCGATCGTTGGCGCCCAGGCCCAAGCCCACTGCAATGCGCGATCCGAACTCGGTGTGAGGAAGATCTCTTTCGTCGACTTGGAGGAGGCGGTTGGCTGGTTGGTTCGATGCCTTGCACTGGTTTTAATTGCGCTCTGGATACATGTATCGCCAACGACGACTAAGACGACGACGGCGACGAATGGAGCCACTGAACATCCTCGCTTGAGCTGCTAAGCATGGCACTAAGTAGAGTACACACAGCCGTTGCAGGGCATGTGCTTGCCAAGTGCAGCTATGCTGCAGCATAATGAGTTGAACAATTGTAAAACGGTCGAGTATTGTCTTGGAATGTGCCTAACGCATGTACAAGTGTGTTGCACTGATGAGGAGGGCGGCACACTTCTCGGAACCATGAATCGAGATCATTGACTCGCCTGTTGAACAGATGGATGGCTATGGGAGCATATTTACGAAAAAATGGACACACGCTGAGGAGAAGGGATCAAGAATTGAGAGGTGTATCCGCTTTAAGACACGAAAACAGATGAAGACGATCGGGGGACTTTAGAAGAAGCAGCATATTGTGATTTGGTACTCAGTCTCCTCCCAGGCACTCGCGTTTTCTAAAAAAAATGTTGTCCACTATTGTGCGTTTTTCATAGGGAGGAAGCGGCAAAAGTCATATCTAAAAAGTGGAGCTGGTGGTGCGAAGATGCGATCACTGAGAAGTCGCCTACAAAGTGGTATACTTAGAGAATCTAGCGGCAAGTTATTTAATAAGCCGTGCCAAAGATGCCGCTGAAGGTATTGGCAAGAGTCACATTAAAGCCAACAAAGGGTAGAACGAACGAAAATGAGATAGAGTCATGAATCGCCCGCTGAAGTAATTTTACTTGTATCCCAACAAAATTGTGAATTGGTAAAAATTCTTTTTGCTTAATTCAGCTTTAAAATTTTTTTTTTTTTTCGAAAATCCTACATTTCGAAATACGCTTTACAAGAATCTGCAAACAATAAAAAAAGGTTTTCAAAGTATTCAAAAGTTGCTTTTTTGCAGTTTTTTGTAATTCGGAAATGGAGAGAACAATTTCTATTTTCACCCGACTGGACGCAGGGTGGGTTATGTGTTTCGCGGGTATCCTACGTGACGCCCTGAATTTGACTTGATTTTGAAAAGTGAGGAGTCATTATATTCGTATTCTTCCCCGGTTGGGGCAGTCGGAGGGTACTCTGATTTTTGTTTGGCTGTGTTGTGTAGGTATAGTATCCGATTGTCAATTAGTTAGGTATAGTGTTCTGTTCATATTTTTTTTTTGTTTTTTTCTTTAGTCAGTCGAGTTTTTTTGGTTTTTTAAATTAACTTTTTTAATTTTTTTTTCTCAATTTTTTTTAATCTTTTCTTAATTTTAATTTGGATATTTTAACCAAATTTGGCATTTTTTTTTATATAAATATTTATATTATCCACAGGTTTCTACCACCAAGAACTGAAAGAGCGGTCCTTTGGATGAAAGTACAATTTTTAGGAATGACATGGACTTTCACTTTATTCTTAACATTGGACTGACTGGTGGTGGAACCCCATACCCCCCTCAATTCCTCAAAAGGTGAAAAGGTTTCTGGGACATGATCCGAAGATCAACGGTCTCGCAATCATCACGTACCTTGGAAGACAGGAAATCAGATTAGCACATTGAACGCAAATGTCCATCGGGACACAGAACTTGAAGAGCTTGCTTCAGTCAGAGATACATGTAGCTCCACTGGCAGACATTGCTACTACCCAAAAGACTACCAAAAACGACAGACCTTGAGAGCTACAGACGCGCCTTGCTCTAGTAATGAATACTTTAGTTTGCTGGCAAAACTCTACTTTCAAATAATTGACAGGCTTGAAAACTTTTCTATAAAAAGCTGCTACTCTTAGAAGATTGCTTGGAGTGTTACAGGTGCATATTGCAACAGACAGTATGGACCTAAAAGTCTGAACTCGGGAATCAGATCGATTGACTTAGTTGAAGTGGATGCTCGTTTATTTTTGACACAAGCTTAAGCCCACACACGTTGGCTATAATCATTGTAGAATCTTCACGTAGGCCTACGCCGCTGGTTATTTTTTGGCAAAGGCTCCATGGATAGTTCTGGAAGAGTTGCTACTAGGTGATGCAGATTAAAAGCAGATTAGAAGTAATTTAAAAGTACCTACTCCTGATAGTTTTTCACGAAATGTTCACGAAATGCAGCAACCAAGTGTGAATCACAAGAGGCGAATGAAAAAATAAATTTCCTGAACTGCAATTGCCGCGCAAAACGCGATGGAAGAGAACAATGGGAGGTGGATATGAATTACTACAAAATCAACACCTAAAAAACTGTACGTCACCTGAATGATGTCAGCTTGAGATATGTACCTTCAAACTCACGTTCCAAACTCACATTCAGGCCGAAAGGAAAGTGTTTATCCCCATGACATTCTCCTCTATGTTGGATCAACTGCGGTCGCAAATCAAGTCAAAATCACCACCAGACCACACGGCAAAAGGCACCTGGACCAGCAAGTCGTCATCAATTTATTACGGAGCCGCTCTGAAACAGCCAGGAAGTTGAAGCCACGAGTATCTAGCGAGAGCAACTCAGGTCCCCGGTGTGGTGTGAGTGATGCTAATTGGACTATTGGAGCACGGATTCACCGCATCTAATTATGAGCACGATATTAACGACTATCATAACCGCAATAGATTCTCTCGAGACTTGGGTAAGTGTGCTACTTTGAAGATGCAGTAAATTCCGCACTGAAGCGGTTTGAGTATTGACTCAACACATTTCCTGGGCATAGAGCCCAAAATAGTCGAACACAATGCAAGATCACTGATCGCATAGGCTGATCACCTTCGTCGTTTGCCATCTGTTTCCAATATCTGTGCATTTTTTTTAATGTCTTCCAGATGCCAGACAAAATGGAATTGTTTTTTCCACTCGCAGCGCTGACGATCCTCGATTTTTATCTGCTGTTCGAGGACGTCTCCATCTCGATCGGGGAGCCACTGACAACAATGATATACATTCTGTGTGCACCTTCGGCTCGCCTCCACCTTCTTAGTTGCGGATGACGACAACGACACTACTCACACCGATCTGGCCCCGATTTCGGACAAAAATATCCATCGCCGCATCGGCCGGCCGTCCAGTGCGGATGACATTTATTATTGCAGCAAAATGTTGCCATTCGCCACATCATAAATTTCCTCCTCGGGGCGTAAATTTCATTTCATCCGCACAGATCCATTTAATATTTATAGATCGGCGATGATCGCGCGCCTTGGCTGTGGGACCGGTGGTCATCGTCGTCGGCCGTCGCCAATATTTGCGCGGCACTTTGGTGCGATAGAGGATCAGTATGCTTTGGCGCGAAATGACGATCTGCGTCAGAATTGTGTGCTCTACTGTATACAGAAATCCGCACTCGGTAAAGGTGCACACAGAGTGAAATGTACTCCAAGTGGCACTCGTAGATGGAACTAGCGCGGTGTGCGAGACAGTATCGCACAACGGGATCATTAATTTCATTCAAAATCACCGATCGACATTTTTGATCCAACATCAAAAGGACATCCTGCTGGGACTTTGAGCGTTTCGATCTTCTGGGAGCAGTCTGGACATCGTTGCGGCAGCGTAAACGAGTGCAGTGGTTTCTCTTTTGGGAAATGTGTACTACTTACTTTGCTTTGGCGGGAAATTGAACTACCCGATTTTCATGTCAGTTTGGAGGTAAAATTTGTACCTACTTCGGCAGCTGTATTTTTTGGTTAAATTTTGAACTCTTGATGTTATTTTTTAATCAGAGACTAATCTTGGATAGACAGTCCAAAGAATTTGACGTTGATTTTTGAGAAGGCGTTGGTTGCGATTTATTTTCCTGGGATCACATTAGCGCATCAGTGAGCGAGCAATATAGCTATGTCGCTGAATTTTGTGGATTCTAAATGCGAAACAATAAAATGTTCAGTCTCGTGGTACTCGACCACGAATGCGAAAATTCAAGTTATTTTTGAAGAAATATTTTGAAAGAATTTCCAATTTTAAACTTGGTTTTAAGATAAATTTTCTTTTAATTTAAATCGAGTTTGCTTCCTTAAAGCAAGTTATGCAACAATTTTCGTTGTAGCTTTTTGGGAGAACTCCGGGATAATTTGTATGTACAGCCTATTTAGGGAAATATTTTTTAAAATTTAAGTAATTTTGGGTAAATTTTTGAAATGAATTTAATTAATTTTTTGTGATAATTGCATCTATATTTGATGCTTTAAATTTATAACCCAATTTCTATTACTATTCTAAGCTATACAGGTTACAAGTGTAAATATCAAATATTTAAATAAACGAAAAATACTTAAGACTAAGCTAATGACAACCAATCAAATAAAACACTTTTGAAGCGATTGCGAGAAAAATGTAAATCAACATTTTAGGATTAAGACTCTAGGTTTTAAATAAGTATATTTTTTTAAATGTAACTACGTAGTGCAATTTTGGAACAACTCTAGAAGCTATTCTAGTCATTACCTTAAAGGCGGATTTTAATAAGAATTTGGGAATAAGTGTTGAAGATATTAGCTTGGAAGTAAAATAATGTAATGTAAAATATTTGATTCATCTTAAGATCTTATTTGGATTCCTAACTAGGCCCTATATCTTTTTATTTATTGTTGGTTTTGTAGTATTCAAGTCCATATTTTAAGTATTACCTTTCTTTAATGTCTTAGGCATTAAAGATTCAAGATTAAAAAAAAAACTTTATCATTTTAAGGTCAATTTGTAGAAAATTGTTGTGTGATTTCCCTGTTATTTTGCAATTTCTTGAACCAATGCGGTGGTTTGTTTAAACAGCCGATTATTGGAGTGCATATTAAGTCCAAAGTGAGACTTAAATTTTTTCGACCCAGTTCTAAAGCAACTCGGAGCAATTAGGCTTACTTTTCGATGTAATTGTTGATACATTTTTGAGGTTCAATTTATGCCTGACAAAAATTTTGCACATTTAACTTTCTCGAATGCGTGGTAAGAAAAGAGATTCGTACAAAATTTCGAACTCGAGCTTTTAACCAATTCTGACATGACAATTTGGAAAAATCTTGGGATTTATATTTTTTGCTACAGCTCATGGACAAAAATATAAAATTCTTATATATAGGTTTGATTTTTCAAAAACGTCTGTAACGATTTAAACCAAAATCGATATTAGACCTTAAGTGGAAGGTTAACATGACTACATCAAAAATAATGCTGAGGACATTTTTGAAAAAAATTAGAGAAAGGTAAGACTTAAAATATGGACTAGAGAAGTACAGTTTTTCTCTTAAAAATCGAAAAACGAAACTTTTCCAAATCTCGAAAACAGTTAATACGATTGTATTTAAAATTTATTTCTAAGATAATACGGCCATTTCCGACTTAATAGAAAGCTCAGTTTTTGTATGTAGGTATTGAAGCATGGATTTTTTTAAAAAAAGTTATTTTTTAAATATTCAGTTTTATTTAGTTTTCCTGGAAACCGCACTGAAGATTTTAACCAAAATGCATAGGCTTCGAGTAAAAATGATGTTTCGAAAATTATTGTGTCCATAATTTTCATTTCGAATTACCGAAAACGCTACCTAGTTTTGTTTTAAAAAAGGCTCATATCTCGAAAACCTCCCTCCTCGATTTCGATAGAACTGTAAAAACCAAGTGATGACTATACATATTATGTCAGTTTACAACTGTTTAATGTTTTTTTAAAATTAAAATTGTGATTGTCTATTGTTGGAGCGATTTTTGAAGTTCTTCCTTTCACACGTTTGTGGGCTCCAATTGCGCACATTTTTCTTGTATGTATAGACATTTATTAAACGCGTAACTGACATATTTCTTCTGTAGTGTATTTTGGTAACATAAGCCCTAGGAAAATATTGTACTAACTAGGAAAATACGTAACAATTCAAAATTCTGCACATATTTAGCTGGTCTTAGGCTAAGCTCGCTACCATGGCGGTCATCTGGCCCACATTTTTGCATTCATGCTCGTAGATATATCTTTAGGGAACATAAGTATATGTGTATTTGTCAACTATTTGTGGTATCAAAGTTTTCATCCTTTCCATACGAATATTTCGAAATGGCTACATAAACACGCACACACTTCTCCTAAACGCACTCCAAAAAGTGCCCAATAAAATTCTCTCAATAAATATGTGTCTAAACAAACAGCCAAAAAAACAAAGTTCACGAGTATTCCACCTGGAGAACTTAAAAGTCAAACCAAACCATGTTTTGACAGCCAACTAGCTACATATATACAAAGAGTCAATTGAGCGCTTTTTCAACGTCCAGTGCCCATTATTGGCGGGTGATTAGTTTTTCAAACTTCCAATGTGATCGATGCGCTGCTGCTGGCTCCGCTTCCGAATTGCAGTCGAAAACTCTCCACACTATCCCAAAAATAGACGATATCGTAATTTTCGTAAAATCTCACCTGAACGACGACCAAACTAAATGGCCAAAAAATCATAGACGGAAAAGTTGTTCGATTCCATCAAGACACAAGCACTGCGCGACCGGCATATAGACATACGTAATACGTATGGCTCGTAACACTTTTCCAAATGGACCGACACGTCGCATTAACACAATTTCAGACGCAGTTTTGTGTTTAGTTTATCCGGGGATATAATATAGTCTGGTGATATACACCAAACAAATTGGCCCGAAAATTCGCCGCCATGGATTTTTTTTTTGTTTTGCGGCGACGGCGATTGGTAGGAAGCCGAGAATTTATGTAGCAATTTCTGTTGAGAAATTGAGATTCCCCAGGAGGCAGGGAATAAACAAAGAGTCACCTTAACAGTAGCGCACCGCATGTAGGAGTATATTTCTCGCTGTTGTTGCTTCACAGCTCATCCCGGTACAGGTAGGTATGTGCGTCTAGAGAAGTGGCCATTTCAAGGAACATCTTCCTCGGGTGGAGGACGAACGAGTAAACAAATTGTGGCCCACATACCGATGTGTGTGTGGTGAAATCGGTTGATGGGTGGCACTTTGAGTCAAAGCTACTCGGGGGGTGGTTGTGTTAATGGTTCATATTTTGTCGTTATAAATTACCCTTTGGAACAGAGACGGGTCAGTCGGTGGTGCGCTGATCGATTGGGCAAATCTAAACTTTTCTTCAAAGAGATCGGATGTCAGGTGGAGTAGGTACCTATAAATATCTCCGGTGAGTCATTGCGTAAAATTTTGGGATCAAACGAGAAGTGGTGGGTTGTAAGCAGCATGTAACGAACAGGGATGGAAAAGTCGATACAATTGTATCGAATTCGATACAAATGAGTTTGCTCTAGTACAAAAGTACAATTTGCCGTATTTCGATACAATCATTTATCTATCTGTACCTACCTAATTTTCAAACTCTCTTACAATTTGTGGTTTTCCAAAAATGGAAAATCAATTCAACTATTTGTTTTAAGTTTTACACAAAGCATTGACTGGATTCGACTTTTCATTAGAAACTCACCCCGTTATGCGTTTTTCAAGCTCATGACAATATTTTGAATATGAATGTGCAAAATGAGAGTATTAAGCCTGAAGAGCTCAGGGATTAATATATTATACTACTAACTGTTCCCGCCCTGCTTAGCAAGGTCCCTTATTTTGACAGTGCAGAATCTTAGCTGCCATGAGTGTCGAGAAAAAGCGTTCTTAAACTCGAGATTACATTGAAACAATGTGAAGGTGCCGCTAATAGTTGTTGCATACTACCCAAAATCCAATTGCAAATTAGCACAAGAAATGTTTCCGAAATCATGAAAATCAGACAGAACTCTTGAAAAACACAATCTCACTGTATATTACGATTAAAACATTAAAAAAATCCCCTATGGAAAATCAATTTCTACGAATTTTTCCAATCCCCCTTTAAAATTTTCCAATTTTCTCACTGTATGAACCTACCTTAAGGTAAGATTAGACTGTATGCCAAGTGGTCATAAACTCATAAAATGTAAATTTCTGACAATTATCCTGTCAAAATATGGTCATACAATGTAACGGGCATATCCTCATTATGCTCTAATGAGCTGACTGCCACATATGACCAGGCTGATTTTGACAGATAAAAATGCCCAAATAGCATAGTTTAATCGGACAGAAAGCACGAATGCCAGCATAAAGTCTTTTGATGGAACAAGAATTATTTTGTTGTCATCAAAGTTTGATGAGTTCGTAGAATTGGGATTTATTTTCATTTTCTTTCTCTTTTTTGTGGATTAATGAAATAACGAAGTCAAAACCAATGCGCAACTTCTTTATTAATTTTCCACTACAAAAAATCGACCACAATCAATTTCGAGCAGTAAACATCATAAACAAATAAGACAAAATAATAGGTTACTTACTACCAGAAAATTCCCAACTTCAACTTTTTTGCTTTCTTTTTCTTAAAAACATTACCCTTCTACAACATTGCCTTAAATAACCATCAATTCAAATATAACCATATTGGTAATTTTGGTCATATGGTCTTATATACAGCTTTGATAATTTTGACATTTCATTCATTTGACAGCTTATCTCATTTGCCTTTTAGTATTCATATGCATAATTGGCATACAGTCTAATCCGTTAGTTTTGGGCGGCCTTAGGAATGCAACTTATTTTAAATATATATATTTTTTTAGGTGTGTACAGTTTTGTTAATAAAATATTTTGAATTCACTTTCTTATACGCAAAATTGTTTTCAATACAATTGGCTCCATTTCAGTACAATCTTACAACAGTTTTCAGTACAAATCCAAAATGGCATTTTCCATCCCTGGTAACGAACGTCGAAGTTACCCAAGCGCCATGTTAGAGGTATGGCGTGTGAAAATGAGCATATACAGGAATGGTCTTGCTGATGGGAAAGTTTCCCATAATTTTGGTCGCATCTTGGGAAGTACTCCATGCAATCTGTGATTTGTCACCGTATTCTAGTGGTACCCGGAAATGGAAAGGTAAACTCCCTGACTGTCTAAAAGAAGTATCTGTCACGGGCTTAAGATCTCTACTCATTTCATGAGTGGTTCATGAGCGGTGGAAACAAAAATTGGAGGTATAGTGGGGGAACCCTAACATCCTTCCCAAGCACTCCCTATATTGATACACGAACAAGAGAACTTAGGAGCACGACACTTGGTCTTCGACTGCATCGTTTTCCCCACAAGCGATACAACTAAATTTAAAATGAAAATGCAATATCAACTTGACGTATTTTTGTACTGGAATTCCGCCACAAAACCTCTACAAATTTGAACAGTGCAATTTGGGACATGTGGACAATGGCAGGGCTTCATGGGGATGCATCTTTTATCGTAGACTCAAAACGCCCCCTAAGTAGGTGAGTTTACTTTCCTTGGTATCTGCGCGCTTACGTAGAAACAGAAGGATGTATTACGTCACTAAAGTACGAACGAACAGATCTTCGAGTGTCAGTCATTTAATTAAAATGAGCATTACCAATAAATATTTTTCGTTTTGTCTTTAAATGTTAGTAGTTTAAGGCCCATTTTATTCACTCGAACTTGAACACAACTTGGGGATTTTTATATGGGCCTAAAGTGGCTATAATTTCCATACAAATTTCTGCAAGTGTGAGCTTCTGAAAACTTAAAGTCAAAACCAAAATTTCGTATTAGTACAGCTAAATAATATTCAGAAATGCGCCGTGGGATTAATAATCGACACAATGCAACGTCTTATTAGGGGTGTTAATTGGAAGGAATGAAGAGAGCCCAAACTTTAGGTCGATACCCGATTATTGGAATAAACAGATGTTCGAAAAAATTAGATCCACGAAATAAAGCGCCTGGAAACACCCCAAAGTAAAAATTCAGTAGAGTCCGAAAAATTTCTAGGTATACAAAACAACAACAAAAAAAATTATAAATTTGATGTCCAATTTCACTTTTTGGGAACTTATTGAGTTTTAATTTTGGGGCCATTGTTACGAGTTGAGGTTGGCCACTTCTTCATTTATCTTCGGAGTAGTGGAGGAGGACGGTGCCAAGAAAAACAATCAGGCTCCTGTACGAGGACTATCAGGAAAGTATCCCAAAAACGCCTCAGATTGCAAGCATGGAATACGAGACTTCTATAAGGACCCTCAGATCTACATATGTGGAGAATTTTACGGACAGCTATGAAAAATAAAAGACGTCTTCTCTGGAAAAAATAGTCATCTGGAGTGGACTTGGCTGGGAGGTTCTACACTTGAGAGTGATTATGGCAAGTTCTAAAAACTAAACCGTGATCAAGGTAGCTCTCAAAGAGGTGGGCATCACTCTCCTGCATCAGGATTGGAGTTTTTGTTAGCTTTAGTTTATCTAAAGACATTTTTCAGCTGCAGGAAAGTAGTTGGACAGCGTGACAGCAGTAGTGAGAGATGGTCTGTTCTGGCCCAAATCAATTTGAGAACGCAAGTGTTACAAGTGGACCTCGATCGATTGATGACAAAGGTTTTTTCTAAGCAAAGAAGGTTGAAGGTGGGTTTTTGGTGTGTTAAGCTGATAAACTGATATTTTTAGGAAAATCCGGTTTTAAACATTCAACAAAGAAGTTGCTTATATAGGCCAAGACGCCATAAGATAAAAGCTTAGCTTTAGAAACTTCTGTTATGAGTTGCAATTGCAATGATGAAGAAGAAGTTAAGGCAATTATCCACAATCTCTATAGCAAACCACAAGGCTTCGGAAAAGATTGCTGCACCTGCTTGCATCGCCTTAAGGAGTCTCTCCGCGTCTTTTAGACTGCTTGGCATTTTATACCTCCCATGAGGGCATATTCGAATCTTCCACTTAAAATACCTAACTAAAGTAACTAAAATAACGTGTGAATGTTTTGTTCCAAAAATATTTGAGTCTTTCAATGCAAACTCAAGATCATCTTGCTTAAGGTTAGTACCACTCAAGCTCCAAACTGCTGGTAGCATCTGTTGAATCGACTGGCAAGCTCCACTCTGTACTTACATTCCCTCCTGTGGAGTACCAATGATCGACCACGAACTGGGGAAACTTCAAACGCCACATTCTTTAGGCTAACTTAGCACTTTAGCTGAGTGATCTTTCTACCACTGTAAATGCTGTTTCCGATCGTCTATCTTGAACATAATATTTCCTTTCTGTAGTTGAGAAGTCGAATGGGGGCGCCTGTGAGAGACACAAAAACGTTAACCTCGGAGCCTAGAGCTCTCTAACCCTCACAGTCATCATTCAGCCCCTTTCTATGCTCCCACTGCTCAATTACATTCCAGGTCTCGAACAACTTCAGGAGAGTATGCTCTATGGGCTTGAGGAGTCGTCCCTTACTGAAAGTTAGACGTCTAGCGTTTGCTATGATCCTTCTACTTAATGAGTTCTGCAAGCCACCCAAATTGTGGTCTTAGCTGCATATTTATATAGTAACATAGAACACGATCAAAAATAACCCTCAGAATAATAGCTCCACCAGCTCACCAGCTCAGTAGCCTTTTACTCTACTGCACGTGTCCATTGCTCCACTCATACACCCTGCCAGCCTTCAGCCCTTCCCAAGCTACGCCGCCACACGCAATAATTTACCTTAATCCGATTTTTAATAACTAAATGATAAATGTCCCAAAGATTGGAAGGTTTTTTTCACCCTTTGTTGCCTTCCCAAAGTCATTATCATTAGCGCAACATTTTGTTGCCACAAAATGTAAACACAAAGTCCACCATCATATCCAACCGAGCGGGGCTCCGCTTTTTATTTGACTTCCATTCCAGGAAACACGACTCCACCACACCACCGAAAAGGATTAATTATTCGCGCTGCCGCCCGCTCCAAATCCATTTGTCATTCCACAGCCAATACAGGCTGTCCCATAAAATTCGTAACGAAATTATATTTTCGTCGTGCCTCCCAAAAAAAATCGGTTCTCGATACTCTTCCATTCCCACAGTAAATCCTTGTCGGCCGTCCAACTAATATTCGCCATAAAACAAAGAGTCTGCCAAAAAAAAAAAAAAGACGCAAAACGAAGGATCTCTCTCTCTCATTGGTTTTACGATACAGTCGGTTTCCATTAAGGATAAGATGCGTTCCGCCAAGTCTTTATAAGTGCAACAGAAGCAGCAGTACCTACATATCCTGCCTGCCCAGACACTGGGGTGGACACGATTTTCGCTTGTTTTATTGTTGTCCGTTATGGAATTTGCTGGCCGAGAAATGCATTAGGCCGAGAGTAGGAGTCGCCAAGATGATATTGCCATTCGGCGTGCCAATGACGAAGGACGAAACCTTTAATGACCAAACGCGATGATGATGATGATGGGAACATTTTTGTACGGCCGGCATTAGCTTCCAATCCTAAGCCGTAAACAAAAGGGGGCAAACAGAGAGAGACCGGGGGTGGACCTCAATTCATTTGGCCTCTGCTCAAGGTATAAAACGGATGACTCTGCTCCTCGAGGGCTATAATTAAGACGGTCCATGGTCGAGTGGTCATCTTGATCGTGAAGTATTGTAAAATCAGAGCAGGCCACATCATCAGACAGTGGAGGCGATTGTGTCGCACAAAGGAGACCCAAAACGCGATATCCTGTCTCCGTGCGGTGTGTACCAAAATGCTTGGAGGCTATATTCGCGGCCCAATGACGATTATGACGACCACGACGCGCGATGACGACGGGAAATTAAAAAGGGTCCACTCTCAGCCGTCTGCCAAGTAGATATACCTACCTACACAGACGGAGAGGACATGCAGTGGAGATTCCACTCGAACTGTATGACACATGGGAGGGACCAATTTTAATGGAATTTCTGATTTCACGGACGACGGACGATAATGATGACCGAGAGGAGAACGTTTATCCATTTTTTCGGGATACATTAGTGGTTTTGAGTCGGAAGGGCGGGTGGACAATGGACATCTCTCATATACAGACCGAGTCCAGACGCTGACACTTAAAATGAAAGCCGCAGCATGAGTAATAGGCTGCGCTATGCAGGGACGTCACTTTGTGCGTGGTTATTAAGAATTGCTTTGTGCAACGTGCAAGAGCGCCATCGAAGAGACCAGAATTTTGATTTTCGGGTTCATGTGGTTCTGTCTCTGGATACCTGTGGACGGAAATGGGTTTAATTGGCAGCGAGCACGCATGGAATTGTTGGACATCGTTGCTGAAACAAATTGGAGCAGCGAACGTCACCTTTTCGTTTTTGAGTGCGTCTGAGAGCTGTTCATCGACCAATCGACCATCCATTCATCCAGGACGAAGTGTGGCTGCCACTCAGTTTGGTGACTGTCCATAAGTCGCCGTCATCTGCTTATTCTAGCCATAAGCGTGCTTCTAATTAAGGTCCAACGACATCGCTATCCGCACTGTGCAAGAGGCATAACACAAACCAGGCTTCTGCGACTGCCAGCCAATTAGGTTTCACACTCGCTTTGCTGTGTTTTATTGTCCCGTGGAACTCGTTAGTTCCACTTCTTCCCCCCGCATCGCCCTCAACCGCAATCACTACATTACAGGTGTACTCCAATTCGAGCGCGCGAGGCTGTCATGAGCGCAAAACGTATCAAACTAGTGAGCACGATGGCAGCCGCAGCACTTCCGGAAGTTGCGTTCTGCTCTCGTCTTTTATTGTCCCGCCTTGAGGACCTGCAAAGTCTATTCGCACGAGTTCCCGTCGGCGGCAGCACTTGTTTGTCTGAGAGATCCACCATCAAACCACCTGATGACGGCTCGTCGACTGCGCAGCTCTTTGGCCACGGTCAATTGAGCCGCGTTTATGGCCACGGTATTTGCGAGAATGCACTCAAGCAGCGAATAGAAATCGCCTCAAACTGTCCTGGCAGCGGGGTGGCAGGGGGAAGCTTTGCCGTTCGCCCATAAAGCCGCAGCCATTTTTCGTTGGGTAATTTATGACTTTCATTAAATCACTGGCTCAAGTACACATCGCATAGAGTTGTAGTTCGTGATTAAGTCGGAATCAAAATTGAATTAAATCAAAACGCTGCCGTTACTATTGTCGTTGCTGCTGTGCTGCTGTTGCCTGACGCTGCTGCGGGTGATGTTGTTCGATCATGACGAACAGGAGGCCATTATGTCGTCGTCGTCGTCGTCGTATTCGTCGTGGTCGTGGGGGCGCCCAAAGCCGCCGTGGGTAGGATTTCAAATGAAACGTCTCTATCGCGTCTATCCGGGGCAATTAATGAGCCGAATTGGATTGAAATTGAAATTGAAATACCGGAGCACAGCTACTGGTTGTCTCTGTGGCGCTGCTGCAATGAATTTGGTATCAAATTTCGCCTAAGCATGGCAGCCTCTGGTTTTTATCGTGGGCAAGACTAATGGATGACATGTTGTTCAATAATTAAAGTGTCTGGCGCAAGTATCGACACAAGCGGGTCAGAGCGTTTCGTCAGAGTTTCACAAGCCTTCGACTCTTTAATTGGAAACATAAAATGTCAAAACAAAAACACAGCAACAGTGAACAGGACTATAGATAGACAAGGTGCGGAGATACAATGGAACGGTATCCGATTTCAAATCAGTTCGGGATGTATCTGCCATTTATGTACCTCGTGGTTATGCGGAGCAGCTGGCAGAAGTTTGTAGCAACTGCCGAGGTTTCAAAATGGGCTAAAAAAAAATGCTTGCCACACACTCAAAGTTCTCTCATTTTGAAAGGATACCTACTCGCCAAGGGGATGTTGCGCCAAAAGCGTTTGTTATGTGCCTATTTTTCTACAGCGACTTAAGGTGAAAGTCACCTGCTTTCTCTCTGCGCCGAGAACCATTTTATGTGGTTCCTTCAAACACATAGTTAGAGCCAAATCCTGGTTAAAAAAATGCTTGATTTCGAATCAGTCATAGGAATCCCAAACCTATCCATATACTTCTCGTCACTGAGACAACTGAACACTGGCCAACTCATCCACGGGCATTTAATCACGCGATGTCCATGACTGCAGTGTTTGAGATAGAGGTGTCAGGTCAGACTCATCCAACGAGTTAATACCAAATTTGTAAGCGTAAGTGCGCCGTTGGGGAATTACATCGCACGAGCAATAGGTCGCATAATTTGGAACACATAACTTTCAGTGCAAACCATGACACCTTGTAGCTGGATGCAATGCTTTCACATTTGAAATTACGTCGGACATGACAGTTCCTAACCTTATTATAATATTAACCTGATACAGCAGTGAATGTGGATGAGATGTCCATTGAGAGCATTTATGTCTACTAGATTGAGATGGATGAGTTTTATAAGGAGAAGCTCATTCGAATCTGCCTTCCAAATGATCAGCCAATAGTTGGTCCTAAGGAAAAGGCGTTCCATCATCAATGTCCACCAAGAGACAGCTGAACTACAGCCGAAGTCAACTCGCGGACAGTTGCTCTTCTGTGGTTTTCAAGGGTGGATCGCTTCGCTTGCGGACAAAAGGCTTAAACTTTGAGTTCTTTTAGTGCTGTTTTTGGTTTAATCAGTCCTATGGTCAAAATATTAAAGCTGAGTGAATGGTTATTCAGTAAACTGGCAAATATCTCATTTGTTTCATATATAAGTGCCCTGTCATGGGTGTCCTTTGGATCAAAATGACGATGGTAGGACCACTCCACTCATAGGGATATATCGGTTTTTTTGAGGGGCCAAATCGAAATCTTATTTCGTTAAGGAAATTCTTTCCAGAGTGACCTGTTCAATTAGGTATAAGAGACTCAGGCTTCCTTGCACTCATATCGTACTCTCACCAAACAATTCCCAGCACTTGCTGCTTTTGCTATGTCTGATGTATAGGCATCTGAAGTTACTTGTCTAAGTCAGTGTACTAAAAATAAAAATTTGGTGACGTAGCTGCTAAGCATGCAAGAAAGTTATAGGCAGAGTGGCGGGATATTCAGTACAAAAATGCGCCACTTGTTGTGTTGAGTAGAAGAGTTCCACAACAGGTTTATTGGATGTTGAATTCTACCTGAGCTACCACAATATAGACTGTGGATGAAGTGTCCGTAGACGAAATATCCATGGCTGCGCTTACTGCGGTTTGGCAATAGCTCGATCAGCCTAGATTTTCATATTCCGACTCTTATTTGAGGATAATTGGTGAGAACATTTTTGACTCTCAACAGCTCACATAGGTATGTGAAAGCCAAAATAGTCTCTCCAAAGTTTGTGATTAAAATTTAATTTTGTGACGTAGTTGCACAGCATTTGGGGAACTTCCAAGTCAGAGTGGCGGGATATTCAGTACAGAAATCCGTCACACGACTGCAGCTTATCCCCAGCACATGTAATACCTCCCTAAGCGCAATAGTTCCCTCCAAGGAGGTACCAGCTACTGTCGGATCAGAGTCTGGAGTGGTCATATAATTAGTACAGAAAGGAAATTATGAACTTCAACCCGACTATGTGGAAAGTCATCCTTATAATTGACTACAAGAGCAAGCAATCCCCATGCAACTACCTACACCAATGACCGGACCGTGTATCCACTATACGCGCAAAGGTTTAAGTCACATCTGCCCATAAGCAACCCTATGCCAAGGGTTGACGAACTCAAACACTGGTCGCCACCACCCACCATCTGGGCAATCTGCACCAGCAATCACTACGCCAATAACAAACCAAACCCTCGCAACGAGTCCCTGATGGGTACCTATATGTTGTACATCCATGCGTCTTCATTTCGATATGCAAAGCACACAAAAAAGAAGAAACACGCATTTGGCAATCGCGCAATCCACGCACACACAATATAGGTACACTATACAGCCAGCCAGCCTCCCTGGTCCGCCGCAGATTAAGTGCCCGCGATAAATTTGCGTTTTTTGTATAAATCTTAACAATAAGTCGCCCGAGGACAATTATCCTCCTCCATCACCACAAGCAGACCGCAAACCAAATCCACATATACACACAATAGAAGGGCAGCCTTGGCCACATTACGACCATTCTGCGACCGCCGTCGATATCGATACACGTCTTCCTTCCCAGCACCAGCAGCTGATTTCAATGTGATCCATTGGCATTTTCAGATGTTGGCCAATAAATTGGTGCGGCGGACGCAGCAACACTCTCAATCAGGAAGACAACGACCAACACAATGAAGCAATAAATTCGTTGGAAAATGTTATAGGGCTAGGGCTACGCCCTACATCCAGTACACCCATGCCATGACCATTAGCTTGATGTGGATAATTGTGCGCCTTCGATTGTGACTTAATCATAGAGTTTTTGAAGTTTCAAAAATAGATGACCGCGCGAGCAGCAAATTTGTAGGTTAAGTGCTATTCAAGAGAGAGAGACAGAAAAATGTAAAAAGCGGAACTAGCCGAAGAGTGGCAGTTTCAAGTGTTCAAGTGACGCCATGGTATGGTATACGGACTGGTGGTGCGTCTCTATGTGTAGCCCATCACAAGAGAGATGTCTTTGTCTGATGGGGTGGGGATTCTGCGTTCAGTTGGACACATTTGTGGGATAAATTCTCAAGTGGTGTTTGTGCTGCTATATGGGGAAACTGAAGAGTTCCGTCATAAGCGACGTTATCTTTGACACGAGCTTGTATATGTACGTCCTTAGGAATGATGTTTTGGGGGGGCCATGTGGTTTTTCGGGATGGATTTGTCATATCTGAGGGTATGAGTGCACATGAGTGACGACCGGATGGAGTAAGAGGCTCTAAATGTGTTTATCAATTAATTGAGGATCGTGCACACTGGAATGTCATATGGGGATGTGTGCCTGTGCGCCTTTCATCTCAGTGTTTGGATGCGTCATAAGACGCGGATCATGTGACATGTGCGGTCGCATTTATGTGGCTTGGCGAGGATCTTTGATGGCGAATTAGAGCAGTGATCGTCTATAGAAAGTCGCTCAGCGGAATCAGTCCAATTAAGCCTAAAGGATGTGTGATGAAGTCCCAAGGTACAATGATTACTAAAGACTGACCCATTTTTTTTTTTTTAAGCTGGAGAAGAGCTGATCTAAGGTCTACTGGGGTCAGGCTAGGCTTGCGCCAGGTAAAGTCGTACCTGGGCTGGTATATTGTGTGGCGTAAACTAACCACCTATATACCTCCGAGAGCTGTTAGACTCCACTGTTGGCGCTGCAAATATCGAAAACGTGGTTCCAGGAAAATTCTTATTAGTCGTCAGCAAGTGGATCAGTTGATGCGCAACACTAGTCTTCAATAAAGGGACTACGGAACTAGGGCTCAATGTCAAAACTTGTCATCCACAAGAAGAATATTATTCAACACCATCGATTTAGCTGTATCCAGGAGTGCCAAGAGTTCAATTTCAAGCTCAATTAGAAGCTTTATAGGAGCTATCGGGCTTAGAGAGTCTAGACTATTCAATCCGTACCTTAAAAGAGAGAAGAGCCATCTACCCTAAGCCTTTGCCTTCAATAGAAGATTCAACGCAAGAGCTGCTGGCACAGGTGGAAGAATTAGCGGATCAAGTTTTGGAGGGTTATCGGCACAGGTGTATGCAGAGTCAACAATGATTGTCAGCTGTATCCGAAGCATCTTAGAAGATGAGGGGACGAAAGATCGTCCGGAAATCTGTATTTTAAGGAATGTTGGGAAGACATTTAATCTGAAAGAACTTGAGGAAGATAATCAAAAAGAACCAACCAAAAGGGACAGGTTCTACAACCTTTGATGTGGAGCTTCACTGCTGACTATCTTGAAGACTTACGGATTGAATACTATTTGGTATTCCGCGTGCCGCCTTGATTTACGGACTATTGCAAATTTATAGGAAACTTTGAGGGTATTAAGAAGGTTGCAATCCTAGTGGTAGAACAATAGTTTCTACTACAAAGTCGATCCACTGCAAGGCACGAGACTGCGAAGAGACTTATCAATTTTTATAGGAACTAGGAAAAGTCTGTACTTATGACCCTTTTGCACCTTTTGCAACCCAAGAACTTATACGTTTGCCAATCATCGAACTCATTTGGTTGTCAAGATCACGCAGGCTGGGCGCTTATTATAATCATTTTTAATCCACCTTACAATTCACATTACGTTGCTGTCAAAAATTGACAAGAATTCATTGGAAAAGTGTACCCAGCCAGGTTCATAAGTAACCTACCCTTACAGCTAGTAACTGCCTTGTAATCCGCATAATCTTCCTTCCTGTATGCATTTGCATAAGCTTTATCTGATCGATCGCATAATGTTCTTCTGCGGGGTTTTTGCCGAACTGCAAACGAATCCTCTGCCTTTTGCAGCAACATGCATCGCCAGGGATTCTCGGAAACACTCGCCCGCGAACTTAAATCAAATGAAATTCTAATTTCCAACAACTTTCTATTGGCTTTGATAGCTGGGACTTTTTCAGAAGCGGGTACTAGATCTAGATAGTGACAGTTCTGCTTCTGCTGATTGCGATGGATCACTTTGCAGAGGTGCAGGTACGCGTCAAGAATATTTTTACAGAGCTGGATAATCGGGAGGAACCAATGAAGCATTAGGACTGAGTATTGGACATATACTTAAAATAGAAAAGTGTCTTCCGGTATAACATTTAGAAGATGGGAGGATGAGGTACGTAGAACAAGCTTTCAAGGCTAAAAGACGACGTTATATCAACTTTTAGCTGTAGAAATGTTCTTTTAAAATCGAGTTGCCCAACCGAATTCAGAGAAAGAGGCAGACGAAGTAGCTTACGCAAAATATCCCAGGTTTAGAATGACCTTTAATAAATTTCAGAAGGTATCCGTACGCTTCACAATCGCACCGAAACTTGGTTATACTAAGAACTGCTCCCTCTGCATTTTTCAAGGCTTCATTAAACCAGAGACAGGTTGGCCTTTAACTTAACCCAAAGCCTCCCGAAACGAGACAGAGTCCCCCCATCCCCATTGCTCCCCTTTTACCAGAGCTTGACCCCCGGTGGACAGAGGAGAGACCAATTCGGTCCAACTGCGGGAGCCTCATTGACGCACTCGTTTCTCCGAGTGTTTCCACACTCTCGCGCATTGGACAAATTTGCCGGCCAATAAATCGGCCGAGATCAACACGAGTGTAAATGTTTTGGTCAGTACAGGGACTCGCAACACGCCTTGTCCTCCACACCGTGCATCGGCCAGATCTATTACCAATCGTTCACTATAGCCCGGCCAGTTCAATTGGAAGCTTCCAGCCAACATGAATGGAAAAAGATTTACCAACGAGATCCAAGGAAGTCGTATACACCGCTCTCCTCCTTCCACACAGCCGCCTCGCGACGCCATCGGGGTACCAATATAAATGGCTGGTGCGACTTATATGAGTTATGAGCCTTATGCGACTGTTGCTGTTTCCAGGCGGCGCGGCGCGACTACACGAAATTGAAGCACCTGTGCTGCCTCCGAGATTGAATTGCATACCGCGGCTCGCACTCTATGGGCTGCTGCTTGTGTGCGCGCCAAGTGGACGGTTGCAATGCTATACTAGAGTAAGTTCGTACTGCTGGTGCGCTGCCCCGGTGCGTTACACATTGTCTCGTCGATGTTCGCCCGTAATAACGTAGTTGGCTTCGGGTGAACGGGTTTTTTGCGCGCATGATTATCGAGATCGATCAGTGAGTAGTATATGCGGCCGGGACGAGTGTCCGAGCAGGATGACACATAATGATTGGTTCGTTGTGAGAGATCATTGGCAGCAGCAGCCACATAGGTAGGTACATGTACATTCAGTTCTGTTCTGCGCCTTGCAATCGATTTTATTGCTTTGCAATCACCAGGCACCTACCGTCAGAGACAGACATTCTTTGGAGCCTTTGCGCGCGATTCCTGATTCAAGTGCTAGAGGTCGATCATGATGCGCGATGTGCGAGATGGTGCAGTGCTGCATCATGTAGATATATTGCAACAACGTGCGATGTGCAGTTTGGCGTGTCACTCGGTCGTGAGAATTAGATTTAATTGATTTCCACACGGTCCGCAGCGGCAGACAGTGGACGACGATGACGACGACGATGGAGACGATTGGCCGAATGAGATCGACCGGCCAACAACTGCCAACTGAGGAGGAATTTCAATTAAGGTTCTGCCGCGAAGCCAAAACCGGAAATTAACAATATGGACACATGGGCACCACCGCATGTGTGAAGGTACCTGGGAACTCATCGACTAAATGGGTTCATGACGGACGTGTAGCCTAGATATGACTTTGCTTTTGCACACAAGGAAGTCGACGCATTCTGCAGTTTGCTGTGAGGACGCATTCTGCAAAAAAATGGAAATACTCTCTACGATGCGAAGGCAGAAAGCTGTAGCACGCCAAATTGTAAATTGTCTCTCTCGGTAACTATAAGGGTTAATCATGATGTGAGGGGTTGTTAGAAAACGGAAGACTTTTTCCATATTGCAATAAATCGTCCGGGGTATAGTTAGTTCTCTTAGTTCGACTAGGAAGCGTTCCCTCATGACACGAGTCCACTGTCCACCTCATCATCATATAGAGGTAAGATCTTGAATTCAAACTAGAAGTGACAAACTCAGTAGAGGGAAACTCTTTCCTTAAGTGAACTGTCAGAAATGAAACAGAAAACTCGGAGTGCGTAACGCAAATAAAACACCAAGTATCACATTGACAAAATTCCTTTGTAAAATTTCAACAAAATCGTTTCTGTTCAACTGAAAAACAGTTCCTTGTTGTGCCCTAAGTAAAGGTATCACAAAACCGAGTTCAAGCAATTGCCCAGAGGTCGTGTTCTGCGGAGCGCTTGCATCTTGGGCGGCTTGCTTTTCACCTCTCATCTCGATGAATATTCTTTCGCACAGAAAAGTTGGGAAAATTTGTACTGTATCTACTGTAGTAAAGCTAGTATTTTACACTGGATATTCCGAAAGCAAACAGAGACAGATTTTGGCGTCAAGCTCATTCCTTGCTGAATTTGCATTCCTATATGCTCAAAGCGTTTCTTCTTTTTTTCTTATTTGATCGCTTAATTCAAGCTGCTTGAGACGGTTCCAAGTCTCCGATTAAGTATAATCAATGTTGGCGTTCCACAAGGTTTCGTTTTGCCGACGACACTCTTTTTTAAATATTTTTCAATGACCAACTCCGCTTCGTTTGTGGCCAGCGGTTGTATATTGCTTCGACATTTTTTGTCATAACTTGTTTAGGAAAATATAGGACAAACCTATACTTTTGAGGACTTCAAAAGTGATTTTATTCAAAACTAAGCTACCTATTCCACTAAGTCGTTTAATTCAAAACTCAATTATTCACATACAAACTAAATTCCGCACCAAAACTCTTCTATTCCTATGCAAATCGAAGTAACCGCTTTCAAAACTCATGTATTCCAATGACATTAAAAGAGGCAGTTATTTTTGTTATTTTGAGAAAATTCATGGGTTAAAATAACTTGTGTTGCAATCATTTTTGTGAAGAAAATATCCTTGGTAATCTCGCAGCTAAAATAATGCTTCATAAGTTTATTTCTGAGTGGGAAAGGTCCGATAAACTTTTTTTAAATTGATGAAAATCTTGATACATAACATAACCTGAAACAAGTCAAGTTTGTGAGGAACAAGAAGAAGTCAAAGATCCTCGTATATAAAACTTTAAACTTTTAATTTTGATATTATTTAAATACTTCGGTATAAAGTCTGAATTTTTTGTTTTAGTTTTTTTATTTTTTTAAATACATATTCAAATACATGGCTGTGGCCTTGTTTTTTTTTTGGATTAATAAATATTACTTTTTTGTGATCTAGTTTTGAATACTATCGAGGTTTCATGTTCTTAGTTGAGTTTTACTTTAATTGTAATTTTGTTGATCGAAATAAAAAAAGTTTCGTTTCTTTTCAGAACTAATTTTTTCCTAAATATGTAGTTTGAATCAAAAGTCAACTATTCCAATCGTCATATTTAAAACTCTTTTTTCACATTAAATTTTTTTTTTATAATTCGTATGTTTACCCTAAAAATTATTTATAAGTCATAAGAAATAAATAAAGATTATTCCAAGCTTGCAATTTTGCTTTCAAACCCATCGCTATTATCATTTTAGTAGCTTTTAACAGTTTTTTTTTTTTTTTTGGTTTTACTCAACTTTCTAAGAAGTGGAAAAGAAGAGTTTCGAAATTATACTTCTCTTTATTAACCTTCGCATGGATGGAAGTTTTCAAGTACCCGGATGAACAGTATCTACCAGGGTAGATATATTAGATTCGTATATAATTTTGTATGCATTTCTTCTTAAATGTTGTTTTCTTACATTATTTTCTTCTTTCTTCATATTGTTAAGTAATTTAAATTAAATTTTGAGAGTTTGGCTATCGGTCGTCGGAACCTTGAAAAAAAAAACAAACGATGCTTGCCCAATGAGTTCAAGGCCTCAAAAAATACAGAAGTTTTGTCTACAGAGTTTGGGTTTAGCCAAAGCGTCACGATTTGCTCCTATGTGCCTAAAAACAATAAGGCCGTCGTTTTATTATCTACTTTCCATAGGAATAAGGCAGTTTCAGGACCGAAAAAAAACCAGAAGTAATCCACTATTATAACAGCACGAAAGGTGGAGTGGATACGATGGATAAAATGTTGAGCCAGTATACAACCAAACGTAGGACTTGCCGTTGGCCTCTTGCCGTGTTCTATAATTTGATCGATACAGCCGCCCTTGCTGCGTATATCATTTATGCTAAGAACAATCCGCATAGTCAAATAGCTGTAAAAAAAAGTGCAAGAATTAATTTCCTTGAAACCCTTGGTGCGAATTTGTGTATACCACATATCAAGGACAGATCTCAAAACCGAAGATTGATAGGCAATTTTGCATACGAAGTGCAATGGAGTGCGTTTTAGGAGAAGCTATAGACGCAATCAATGATTACAACGTCGAATTTATTCCAAATGTATACGAAAAAGATAAGAGTGGTCGTAACCGTCAGAAAGGTGCATGCAGATGCAGTATGTGTTATGCCACTGAAAAGATAAAACGAGCTAGCTACTCGTCAGGGGTGTGCTAAATGCCTAAAACCAGTATGTGCAGAGCACAGCCTAACCCAAACAATGTGTCAGAATTGTTACATGCTTTAATTTTATTTTGATTTTCCCTAACTGTTCAATCATTTATTGAAATAAACTATAACCAAAGATCGGCTGTTTCTAATTTAATTTCAGTTGATGTTCAAGGTTTACTTTCGTTATCAATTTGCAGTACAATGAATAAAATTTTGGTTTTTTTTTTCATACAAAATGTATGAATATAAATATATCTACCAGGGTAGATACTGTTCATCTACGTAAAAAAAACTTCAAAATTTAAGAAAAATGTGCAAATAAGTATCAAAAAAAGTAAATTATACTGTTTGCGTGTACATTTCAATAATTCAGTCACTGATTAGAAAGGGTTTCGATATAAGTTTCAGACTTTGCGAGATATTTCACCTTAAAAATTCAAATATCTACCCGGGTAGATACCATCCATGCGAAGGTTAATACGTGAACAACCATAGTGACCGTTTACCTTTTTTAGTATTTATTATTAAATGAGTACAATGAAATATTTATTTCATTCGAAAGGCCATAGATATAGATGAGGATAACCTAAAAATCGTTTGTATATGTCCCCAATAAGATTTGGTAAAATTATAGGTTAAAAATTCCCCATTCAAAATTAGTTAATTGGAAGCATTTTGGTGACATTCAATTTGTCGCTGTCATACTGCCGTAGTCAAATATAAATAATTTTAGGTCAGAACCGAATTTCGAAGGAATTAATAATTTATCTACCCCTAAAACTATAAGCCAGCTTTATAATTTTAATACAGTGACACAAATATCTGCGAGGTGCCGACCAACCACTTTCGTTTCAGTGACGTTATTACGAAAACGAAACGAAAAATTTTCGACATCAATTTTTTGCTCAAAATTTGTATAGTGACGTATTAAAATGTAAATCATCAGTAAAACTTATTTTCAAGTGCACATATTTATTCTATATATGGATGCCCCTTTTTCGTTTATAAAAAAAGGAACATAAATATTGAAAATTGAGTCACGTTTTTTGGTATTCTACATACTTAAGACCGAACCTCCGTTTCAAAGACCAAGCCATTGCGGATGCCAGAGCGCTTGGTCTTGACAACTGGAAGCAGCGTGCCCGGGATCGTAGAAGATGGAAGGCTGCAATGTCTCAGGCAGAGACTCTCCACGGGTCGGAAGCCCGTTAATTAAGTAGTCCTTACACAAGGTAGGGTAAATTTTCGAACACAAGAGAGACCAGCTTGAATTATTCTTCTTAATTATTGGACCTACTGCGATGAAATAAAAACTTTAGGCCCTTTAGGTAAGGACCTTGAGGAAAAGTTGTTTCTAAATTTGAGAGTCCAATTTATGTGGTGATCCTGATCGTCAAGCTAACCATTGAGGCCACATTAAACGACACTTTATTTTATAAATCGCAATGACATCGAATGCTCTTAAAAAAAAACACAAATCCTTGCCAATATTCTCGAAAAAGCCAAAATTCCATTTCCATTCCTTTTCCCACAACCTGCCGTAATCCAATCTAATAATCGAAATGCAGGATATACCCAAACGCAGTGTGTGGCCAGTTATGATGAAGGTCCCTTCCTTAATCCGCATCCATTTCAACGAACCGCAAACTGATTTTTCGAAAAAAATAAAATGCATCACATCATAATATCATAATTATTATCTGTTATTTACCATCGTTTTCCATTTGTCGGTCTCCTTTGTGACCGTCAGGAGGGAGAAATTAATAAATTTCCATCCTTCCAAAAAAAAAAAAAAAATATAAAAAGACAATTCCCAATTTGATGGTCACAACAGCAACAGATCCTTGTGCGACATAACCTTTGTTGGTCCATTGTTGAGCTGTCATCGCGTCTATTCCTTACATACGGACAAACACAATCAGCAATTATCGATGAATCCTGAATCCTTTTGTAGAGTCACACAACCGCGATACGAATCTTCTCACTTCAACAGATTACAAAAAAAAAAAAAAAATAAAGAACCAAAGTCCCCCAAACATCCTTGTCCACTGTCCTTATCTTATTGGTGTGTGGAAAACAACACAACCGAGATCGCCTATCGCCAGGCTAATAATGTAACAGGTAACCAATTGATGTCACAATGTCCTTTCCCTTTGACATAGGTTCGTTGAGGTTCGCCGAGAAAAATTGGTCCATTTCGTATTTTATTGGACGATAATTTGTGTCCCCTTTTGATTTGGGTACATACTACACAGAGAAAACGCCGATAGGATAATCCTTTAGCGCATGGCGCTAAACCTTCAAAAGGACACACGAGAGTTGTTTTCTCCACAGCTGAATGGATTCGAATGTCAGCTACAATAGAGATTTGCATCTTTCCGGACTGGGACAATGGCGATGTCCTTTTGCGGGGATAATCTAGAAGTGAGCCACTTGAACGAAACAAGATTAAACTGCAAGTAGGTGGTTCGGTTTTGTGTCGTCGAGTGTATTCCAAAAGGATTATCTCTGTGTCTATTGTTGGGGAATGTGTGTGTCCTTTTCGTTTGTCGCATTGTTGCGAAAAGAATGGACATATACAAGATTTGATGGGATTTATATTAAAATATGAATATAAGGGATGCTTTTGCGATAAATTGGCTCACAAAAGGACACATTTTCAATTGTGACATTGTTGTGCGGCAGTTTTTCGCTTTGTTGTGAGAGTACTTATCGGCGCCAGGACTTCGGATTTGTCTGGCGATTCGCCTTTTCATTGTCAGAGGGTTTGGGTTGGTTTGGTCAGTTAAAGGCTTGTCTGCCCCATGCTCTGTTAAAGGTGTTGCTCTCTGATGGTGCCTACAGTTTGGCATTTCAAATAGCAAAGCTACGAGTTTTAATTGCGCTCAATCAAAACGGAAACACCTACCCAATTGACTGCTGGGACTCTAAGTGGAGCGATAAGCTGAAAAACGTGTTCAACATATGGTAACGTGGGAGGTAGGAGTGGAGCTCACTGGGTAATTTTGTTAATAGACCCAGTTTAGAGTTTAAAGTGCTGACCAAGCAAGCAGTTACCTGAAGCGTAAGTCTTGAAGATCGTTGAACAGGTTACGACCTACTGGGTGGACCTCTTTCGATGGGGCAAATAATCACTGGTTACTCATTTTGTGCGTAGGAAGTAGGAGTTGAAGATTTCAACGAAATTTGTTTAACATATTAAAAGCATAACAACTTTATTGATAGACGGTTTGAAAGTAGTTTTTATGAATAACGTCCTTGCTAGTATATTACTTTGATGATCGGATTCATCCAAACCCCATTTTCAGAGCGAAAAGTCCTCGTTTCTATCTCGTCGGGTGAGAGAAGTATTATTGGAAGATCGCGTCTTGGTTGAGACAGCAGAGGATTGTTTTAGTCCACACATAAGTGCAGATACTAAATATAAAAACGATTACAGCTCGGAAGTTCTTCTCACAATTGGGATCTACTACATGAAGCATTAGAAAATGATCGATAAATGATCAGGCTGATCGATAAATGATCGGGCTGATCGAAGAAGGGTTCAATTTGAAAACCATTTATACTTCGATCAACTTGTATCTGTACCGTCATTATAATTGTTGTCATTTTTAGGAAAATCATTTGTTGTGGAACAAAATCTTAATAACCACGATCGACATACATGATCACTTTAGTTTTACCATACAACTGATCGGTAGGACATATTTGCAACTATGGTCTATATTTCATATTCATATTTCCGTCGTATGACCGATACATCTCTTAGGCACGACATAGAGGATCGCGCCAAACGATCACTGATAGAATAGTCCAACCCGCTTAGCTTAAGTAGCAGTGCTTCACTTCAATTTTATTCCAAATTCTACGATTCGGTCTCGGCTTTTTACTGACATCTCAATATAGCTTGATCATCGCTTAACCGATCAAGCCGTATGATCAGTTGTACAACGACTGCGATCGCTTAATGGTCGAAACATCTAAAAACAAAATCTCTCCAATCATTACCAAGAAATTCTGTGTGGAGATTAATTACAACTGCTAGTGATCGATACGCGATCAGTAAGTTTTACTTATTCTACGACAATATTCAATTTCAATTACCAGAGTTTTCTCGGTATACATCTATCCTGCCAGCGATCGATCGTTATTAAAGGTTTTCTTTTTTTCTTGGTTGCGATTATCCTACTTGTGACTACTGCAGTCGATTACTTCGTGATCAGTGTTCGATATTGTTCAATGAATGGACTATTTTCAAGATCACTTAATGATCGATAAGTGTTATACTCTCCACACGAGGTAAAAATATTCGGGGAGAATAATAATGACTGCTAGCGATCGATACGGGATCAGTAAATGATCATTTTGGATTATATGACATACTTTGGTTTGTAGAGCATAAGGTGACCATTCTCCAAGAAACATACATTGCAGGTGAGACCAAATATCGCCAGTTAAGAAGAGCACCAAGCTTACATCCACTTTACAAGCGATCGTTGGACAATCTTAACTTGTTTTCTATTTTACCTGATAGAGGATCGATAGGGTAGGATTTGTGCAAAGCATATGCGCACAAAGTGTCTTCTGTATGATGAAGTTTAATGTCTCGCGATCAATGATCGCATCAGTTTGATCATAAGGGGTTGAATAAAAATCCTCAAAGTTTCAGAGACGTATAGCCCGCTCATGGATGCGGTTTTTAGTAAAATATAGGAGCACCATCACTAAAATGTTTGCACTCAGGCTTCCGATGCCTTTTAGACCTTGTATAACAACTAGATGAATCGAAGACTGTAACATGAGTTAAAGACTCCCATTAAGATTACTTTATGCGCTTGACATTTGATGAACTGCTTCGAAAACCCAGATGTGCGAATACGAGCAACTGATAGTGACAGATCGTTGCTCGATCAGTAAGAAATCCTTTCCTTTTTGTGCTTCGAGATGAAATCATTAAACCAACTATCCGCCGGGGAAGTAGTTTCGCAATCGAAATGATATTTAAGGATCGTAGCACTAACGTAATTTCTGAGAGTGATCGACGCATAATCCGTATCGATTTATTATCTTTTAAGCCACTCAAAGATGGATAGATGACTGTTTTATGGATTAAGCTTTTAAAAGCGATAAAGAAATTTCCTTCGCGATCAGTGATCGAGTCTTTTTAAAAAGGAGCTGTAATTAGCTGGCTTAAGGAACAGTATCACTCGAATTTTGTGTTTCAGTCTGATAATTGCCGTCTTGATAATATAGCATGATCACTTTTCAGCGTATGGAAGTTTGCGATCAGTTAGATAAGAACTATCGTGAAGATCACCTTAACGTCGGAAAGTCTTCACAACTGATACATAAGCTCTGGTGTGCCAATATGGAGTAAAGATAGTGATCAATATACGATCAGGTTATTCCTTTGACATGCTGGGCTTTAAATCAGTAGAAAATCTGTGCATTGAAGATCCAAAGAAAAGTGTAAAAGACTGCTAATCTAGTACCGGGCCTGGGTCTAACCCGGACCGTAGCGGGAGCTATATACGACCGCTGATCTAACTTTCCATGAAAAGTGAAAGTGATCACCACAAGACTGATATCCGTTTAGTCAGCGATCGACTTCGGATCAGTTCAACTTTTGTTGCCAACTATAAAGGATTGAATTTAGCAGATCCGCCACTAATTTTACCGGGCGTGATCACTGATCGGACGGTGCTAAAGAAAGTTGAACATCGTTCCAATTTTACACCAAATGTCTGCACGATCAGTTCCAATCAAAGAATGTAATCAGCTCAATGAAGACTAACCCGAAGATCACCTAACTATCCATGGTACTTGCAAAATCTTCAGATATGACGAGTTTTAGGTGCAAAGTCTTTTACATATTTGGAGCTAGAAAATCTTTAAAAAAAGGGTGGGTATCCATACCTTGCAATCTGGCGCATCACCGCATGCAAGTATAAAGCCGCCCTCAGTTGGCTTCGGAATTTTGCCCCTCTGCTCACAATGACGATCGATGCGCGATCAGTAAGCTTTGCCATATGACAAGACGCACTCTTTTCTCCAACTGACAGTCGATTAGTTGGCGATAGCGCGTTATTTATGTCCTCTTCATTAACCACTTCCTAATGATCACTCGCAGCAGTTCTAACGAATGATGGCAAAGCCGCCAATTCATTCACAATAACTATGATCATGCTGCGAGTCCGCAATCAACGTCGTAAATTCATCAATCAACCGACCGTTGATAAACCAACGAAAATCGTTGCAACACATCTATATACTGTGGCATCGGCATCCGATCGCTTCACACGCGCATCGTGTCATCGTCATCGTCAGCGCACACAATTTCGGTCACTTCTCTTGAATTAAAAACAGATTTACTTATCTCTGCCGGCTATTGGTCATTTAATACGCTCCCATCCGAGTGGATTTAAATTAATTGGAGAATTGAGAGCGCTTGCACACACACGCACATACACGACCCACCGCATCTGACTCCACTTAGCAACCGAAATTAGCTTATCTCAGTTGTGCGTAATTAAATTCTCTTAAAGTGCAATTAAAAATCGTTCGATATCTCGGTGCGCGTGAGGCCGCCTCGGCCTGCATCGTGTCTGTGCGCGATTTGTTTGTTTTCGTTGAACAAATCCAATTGAATGGATTTTCTTTTATTGGACCGAAATTAATGACACACAGCGTCGTCGGGTTTCATTAGAAAAACGGTTTTATCGCGTCTGTCTCCAGGAAATACCGTCGTGCACCGGGACAATATTTGTGTCTTCTCCCCAAAAAAAAAAAATTAAAATAGTTCTGTTGAAAGAATTTTACGATCGTGCCGTGCTACCGCGCGATCGGTGCACCCGTTTGTTTGTCTTTAGGGTGGCTATCTAAATTGATCGGGTCACACAGGATGTACACGAAAGGCGGCCATGTGGGAACTGGGTATGCGCACCCGCATTTATGTCTAGAAAAGCCGCACTCATCTAGTGAATGAAGACATCAAGTGAGTCTGAGTCCAAATGCAAATGCGCCGCAGAAACTTGATTGCGACAAGTTAACCGCCCGTGATCACGCACCACGCGCTACTTGCTTGTGGCATTGTAATTCGATTATGACATGATAGCCAGGTACATAGTAGGTACTGCGGCTGCAGATGATGAGCTCGCTTGCTTACATGCGTTTCGCCAGTAAAATTGATGTTTTACTGTGTGGCATAATGCAAATTGGCCGACCGACGATGATGTCTCGCGAGATAAGGATCGTTGACAGTACAGAGTGATGTTGCAACCGGTGTAATGTACGTCATTTGCATTGAGAAGCGTGAGGTTCATTTGAACTGCGTGTCATTCGGTTGTTGCTAACGAATTTGCATGAGCTCATCTGCATTTTGAGAGACGTTAAAGACGCGTTGGGGGTATTTTTAGTTTTGCTACTCGTGCAACAAGTGCAAGGCTTTGTTTGGATGAGGGGTTGATATCTTCGAGGAGTATCTTTTTTGATGGGTCGTTGTCACTGGGCTGCTTAGCCAATGGCTTTTGTACCTATAGGTTATTGGCTTTCGCTGGTGGCATCTCCGAAGTAGCCATTTACCTCTGTGATTCGTTTCTTTGATGAAGAAGCTTACCTAACTCGCGCGTCAATTGGGCAATCCTATGCAGCGTCTTTGATGCGTTCATCATCACGATGCCATCATCATCACTCTACAAAAACTCAGGAAGTGGCCCCCGCCTGACATTGTCGCTCGCAGACCACTTTCGAAAGCAAAACTGTCCGCACCGTGCAGGCAATCTCTCTGAGAATATCTCCCCCAACCGGCAGTAGTTCACACAGTGAATGCAGTTCTCGTGCTCACCCAGTCCATGTGACAACATCGCTGCAGGACATGCACTGTACCATGCCCGATGCACTTAAAATTGCGTGACACCCAACCAGACCTCAATAATAATTTCAATTGCACCACCGTCGTCGTGTCGGCCACACGGCATACACCATACACCATACACATTGAAAGCAGATTGGAATAAGAACACACGGCTCGCAGGCCCACATGCCTCCATATGGTCGCCAGCCAGGAACAAGAAGAGAATCCCCATCGCAGCAAAATTAAAGAGAACTTATGTTCGATTCGTTAATTAACAAGCGATAACGACGAGAATTACAGGTGTACAACACAACGTGCGACGCAAGCAGCTCATTCCATAATCCGCATGTGATCTGCAATGGATGACGACGCGACGCTATGGAACCAAAGCCACCACCACCAGCACCACCACCAGCATTATCATCATCGTCGACCACATGCCATATAATTCCATAAGTTCACCTAAAGCCGCTGCAAACGGTTTTAGATAAACAGATACAGATACCAGGCAGATTCAGTGCGCTACGCTCCTCCAGATGGCAGCGCGCAGTGGTCACATGGTGGCGGGGGGCTAGAAAAACCTGTCCACCGGCTCAAAAATTGCATGTCCTCATATCAGGAACACATATTAGCCATCAAAATATTTTTCCTGCCCCGGCCGAACGATATTTCCCAAGACCATCAGAGTTGGAGTCACCACTCCAGCTTGGACGAGGAGGACCATGTTTCACGAGAGATTGAGATAACAAAATCCACATCGGGTATAATATATATACGCTCCGCATATATGGACCCACAACAGAACCGGCGAAAGTCTTTAGCGCAACAGAGCGCATATACGAGACCAGCCGCCCGAGGACGCTTTGGTATACAAATGCAATCACCAGAGAGGCGAATCGGTGGGGGGGGGGTGGGCCTGCTCGATCTAAGCATATCTCCCGGGTGTTGTGCGAACACACACAAGTTCTCACATTCATACCAGTTTGGTCATATCACACGTACCTTAAACCAGGACAAATACGCGCGAGTACCGATGCGGAGGATCGTTGAACGATCGCATACTCTCGCTCTCTCTCTTACTGATGGTATCGCTCATCACATCCAATTGCCGAGCTTAACAGACAACAAAAACAGAAAAAGGGAAAAAACTACCAGGGAAGACGAGAAAGGTGGGTAAAGTTGTTTGTTGTTGTTAGATCACCTCGAGCTGTGATCGGTGTGATCGGTGGCGGCACGGCTTAGTTAGCTCGGGCAGACATATGGGCATCGGTTTCGAATATTTACTTGAGTTTCGTATCGCATACCTACTACGACTGCCAGTGCAGAGAAGGCGTCAAGATCCCACAACAATTCATTGGAGCGGTATAGTTGAAGATCGCAATTGATTTCGTGAGTGCACTGAGAGAAAAACTTGACCAAAGTTATTAAAAAAAAATGCCAGCGATTAAAATTTATATTTGGAAATATTTTGTGCTATAAGGGTGGACAGGACACTCTGGGGTCTGCTCTCGTTAGTGGGCCGCTTTTTGCAACGCTGAGCAGAATGCACCGATTCGCCGGGTGGGCTTCTAGGAACCAACTAGCAGCTTACACGATTTACAAAACCATTGGAAATATTTAGGGTCATGACGCATTCCACGTGTATGCTGAGTTCTTCTATATACGAATGCACCCGATAGTAACCGATGCGATGTAGGGAACGCTTCTGTAATTAAAAACAAAAAAATTCAGCTTATTTTGCTTTTTACCAACTAATGCATTAATATAAACAACAAAACAAAATTAAAAAAGAAAATATCAAAAAAACAATTTTTAAATTTATGGAAAAATAAAATTTTAATAAAAAAAAGAGAAATAATGAGTTAAATTAAATATTGAAAAAATATTTAAATAAAAAACAATATTTATTGGAAAAGAATAAAGAAAATGCGAAATTTACATAAAATAAAAGAGAAATTGAAAATAAAAAATAAAATACGTAAAAAAATGTTCTCCACAATCTTGCTTTGTAAAAATTTTTATTAATTTTATTGCTGGCAGAAATCTATAAAGCATTTTGAGAAGCAGAAATTTAGGTATCAAAAATTTTGAAAACGCAATTTTTAAAGCAAAATATTGACCCCAACCCACTCATATATTGACCTCGACTAGAAAAGTGTTTCCTAGGTAAATTTATTTTGAACTGAAATTTAAAAAATATCTTCCCAAACTAAACATCCAAGTCGGCTTAAGTATATTTCTTGCCAAATCCACCATACTGAATAAATATGTAGTTGGAGGACTTTGCAATTCAAGAAAATCGACAAGGCGATTGTACAATTATTTTTTTAATCTATATATTTTGCTTCGTTGAGTAACTAGAGCAGCTTCGATAAATGTTTAGGGACGAAATTTTCCAAGTTTCACAACGAATTTTCCACCCTTATATTCATGCGATAAAATGCAAAAAAAAATCAAATATTTCGCGTTTTTACGGAATTTTCTGAGTTTTCCATTAAGAATTTCCAATTTTTCCATAATTGCACACAAAATTTTCAACATTTTCCATACTAAAAATCAATTTGCTATTTTTTCCGATTTCCCGATTTTTCCGGAGTGTTTTCCAAAAATGTTCTTCCGTAAAAACCTTCTCCTGACAATGAGGAACGACAGAACAAAAATGTTATCCAAATCGGCACAGCCGCTCTCAATTGATGTATTTTTATAATTTTTTTTATATTATTATTATCTATTATTTGATTTTCAAAAGTATTTACATAATTTTTATATATACTTGGGTATTAAGATATGGCGAAACTTTTTAGGCGCAAAATTTAAATTACAAAATGTTTACTACCACAATGCGATAGATTGAACAAAATTAAGTTATTTATATTGTTGAGCTCCAACAGCCATCAAATTATTTAATTGACCTTATGTGCGTACCTATGTCTAAAAATGCTAATTTGTGATCGGACTTAGCAGTCGGCCGATAAAAAAGTCAGCTAGTATAGTTTTAATATAACTGCAGAGAGAATGGCGAACTCGATAATTGGTACTTTGGTAGATCTCCGCACTTGCATAGGTAGTAAAACCATACTGCAAAATCAGTCGGCCGATAGTTGTCGGACTTTATCAAAAACAAGGAATCGGGTAGCCTGTCTATGATCAGTCGTTTTTGAGTGTTTTAGGGAAGCACATTTCCGTCTGTCTTCATACTAGGTAACACGAATCTGATTAAACTGTCGGCCGATCAGAAATTGGTAGTGTGCAGGGACACTAAGCTACACAGTTTGAAGCTAATAGCAGAAAGCATAATCGATTGGATAAACGGCAGGTCTGCTTAATTGCTAGCCATATCTACCTACACCATTTATAACGATGATAAATGCTGCCAACTATCGCCCGACTGGATAGTTGACAGACTTGATAGTTGGCAGACTTTATCATTGATGGGGAGCACATTCAAATATTCTATTTGGCGATTCCGAATCGTTTGGAACAAGTAGGTTTGTCTACCAAGCTAAGTTAACAACCGATTAAACTATCGATCGATCAATCTTCATTAGCGCACCCTACAATCCTCTATTTTCAACATACATACTAACAAATGCTGCTGAGCAAGGCACCCCTAAAAGAATCGCATACACCGACCTTCCGACCACCATTTTAACTACAGGTCCTTGTTCCTATTCAGTCACCGTAGGTATTTGTCCACAAAACTGTCCCCTACTCGGTTGACATCCATCTTAGCATCGAACACTGTGCCCTATGAACTACATTCATTGGTCGTGATCGTCCGTCTTCTTTTCCAACCAATGGGCACGTCGAATTTTGTCAAACCATAATGTCGTCTATTGTCACCGAATGTCGTCCCCATGTGTCACCACCGACCAGTCAGACGACATTTCAGGTTTCATCTTTCCAACCGTCGACAGAAAAAAAAAATCCAAACAAAGCCGGTATAAGGTCCCAAAATCTTCTCCCGAACAATAAACAGGAACAGCCCATCAGAGAGCGAGAGGTACATCACCGAAATTATTATTACTCTAGGTAAGGTATCTTTTGTTGTCACGCTAAAGTTCTCATCCCTTGGCACACAATGCTAACGCTGGCTCTGTCTCACTGTGGGACAATAAGGACAATGGAAAATGGGTCGGCAGTACCTACTTAGCACAAACAATAGCCGGAGGGACACAATCACAAGCAATAATGACGCTTCAGCTACTCCTGCCGATGCTGATGATTATGATGAGGTTTTGTGCAATTCCTTGCTGCAATCGCCCATTGGATGGTTGATCCTGAACGGTTTTTTTTTTTTTTTTTTTTTTGTTTTTCGTAACATGGCGCAGACAGATGTCCAAGGATCATTGTCGAACGGATGACAAGAGGGATTACGGTACGCCTATGTATATGCTTGGTGCATTATGAGAATGCACGCATCCTTGTGTCAATCGAGGGGTCCCTGCAGCAAATGGGATTGTTCGCGTCTATATCCCTCGGGTAAATAGGACGATTTCATGGTGCACATGGCCGACGACAGTTGGTGGAAATTTCTCACTCGGAAAATCTTCGTTTTTCATTCTGACATATCGGATGGTTGGCAAAAAATTGCATAAAACCAGATCAGATGGCGTGCAGAGGATGAAGGATGAAGGTTTCTTTCCTTTTTTGGTTTTATTTCAGCAGCCATAGTCTGTTTTTGTCGCGGAGTAACCTGAGAAGATGGGAATTTTCGGAGACCTTCTGTCATAAATGACATGATCTGAGCCGATCCCGTGTCATTTATGTTCGCTGGGGTCTGCAGCATTCTTTTTGCCTCTCCTCCTTCTATATTATGTTGAGAAGGATGCTTGGAAGCAGTTTATTAATCTTTGATCCCTAATAGGTAGGGGGAAAGCGGGAGACTTGAACATATGGGAGACTTGAGCCACTCTCAATAATTTGCTCAAATTCCATTGAAATCTAACAAGTGTAAGTGTATGCGATGCAGACAGTGACGAGCTAGTTGCACACAAAAAGAATTCTAAATCATTAGCTGTCTCTGGTTGGTGGAAGAGAAAAGGTGTTTTGCAGTGCCAATAGTAAAAAAAAAAATTTTTTCTTTTTTCTCTATAAAATTGATCTGTAAAGCGTTAAATAAATCAATTTGATGTTACCTAACAATATTGATATTCTACATTGTAAATATTAGTATGATACCATTCTAGTTTGTATATAACAAAAATTATGAATATAAATTTGTTAAAAAATGCGAACGGGAGACTTGAGACAGTTTCTAAAGGGAGAGTTGATCAGTGGCTCAAATCTCCATTTGCTCTGATGAAATGTTATGTAAGTGTTTTAAAGCCTTGTATTTAATTTTAATAATAAAAAAAAATAATTTAATTAAAAAACTCAAAGAAATAAACCTTGTAATAGGTTTTTTAAGTTATTGATTTATTTTCGTTATGTTTCTGAAGTTTAGTTTTTGTTTACCTTTTTTTACTTTATATATGCTAAGAAACTTAAGTACCTAAACCACTAAAACAATAAAAAATAAATTATAATCACATTGGAAGTGGATAAATTATTCGTTTTATTGTTTTTCTCGTAGGATTTGAGTATGTTCAACCCTCCCCGAAGGGGTGTTCAAGTCTCCCGGTGGTGCGGGAGACTTGAGCCGAAAATCTGTTTTCAAACATTTGGCATTTGCCGAAAATTTCTTGCGTTTATTATAAGTTTAAGAGACCGTTCTTAAAATAGATAAATGTAGCTATAAAAAAATCCATTTAACAGGTGGCTGTGATTGATAAACAAATTTTTATTAACGATCTAACAAAAAGTGGCTCAAGTCTCCCGCTTTCCCCCTACCTATGATGGTTGTGCGAATTGGGTTATGCAATAGAGCGCAATGGATTGGATGGGATATTTGCAGAAAATAATTGGATAGACTGGGTTTGTTGATTTAAGGACGAATAGAATTTTTGAACAAACAATTCTTATGCAGGAGGCATATACCACGTCTGCGTATAAGTGTTTCAGCTGAGGCCACAATTTTCGATGGGTCACCGGTTCGGCCAAGTGTGTTGGTTTCAAGTTCAATTAGTTCTTGATGTACTTACATATATAGTCGCGTACCTGGAGCCCTTGATTGGAAGGAAGGATGCTTTGCGCTATAATGTCGTTTAGCCCCATTAGTGTTTATATAGAAACTAGACTTGTACTGTCTGTTTCGTTTGCGTACAACTTTTAAAAAGGCATATCCCACAGCTTTCTGGTGCCTTTTGCCCACCGACTTTTAAATTATATCGAAGACCTGTCCTTATATGCATTCCTCGAGTCCTTTCAATAATGAGGTGCAAATTCCCGATGCCTAACCTATCAGCAGTAATTATTTATTTAACGTTGACAAATTCTGTTATTAACATAATGGTCTGATGCACTTTCATTCTCGGATGATACGAAAGAATTTTAAATGCGTGTGTAGCAAAAAAAATGCGCTGATCAATCCGTTCGGTATATCACGGTTATCTCAAGACGAAGCCAAAAGTCAGCTCTCTACTCTCTTTTTACTTAAAACATCTTGATAATCCCACTGTTAGTAACATACTCACCTATATCTGTGACTGTTAGTTGATTTGAAGACCGCCAAGTCCCCCGTGTTTATTGACCTTTGGCAGTTGTTAACTTGCTATGAGGACGCCTCATTCTCATTCAAGGTCGATTAAGTTGATGGGGGTTAAAGGCCTAAAACACTTGTGGGAGTTCAAGTTTTGTGCTATACGTCCAGTGTACTGAGTCGGCCCAGGTGAACTTGTGAACCGTCTGCCTTAGGAAAAACTAATCCATATTTCAGGATGAAGTCCTTACAATCTGTCATTGCGCTAGAATAAATCTAAGTTCTAACACAGGGGGAAAAACATCTTTATCTTCTCAGATATAGCCAAGCAGCTCTTAAACCTCTTGACTAATCTGCCATAAAATCTAAACTTATCTTAGAAACATTCACAGCCATCCATCCAACTTTCTAAGAAAAATCTATACCTAGTCATCCTCCACTGGATTCCACAGAAGAGCAACCACTCCACTTATCGGACCTGAGCCCTTCTGCGGAGTCAGTAAAATCCATTTCAGGAACTATTAAGAACCTATCTCGCATCGAGTCAAACGAGATCTGGCATTTACAGCACAGCTGGGCAGAACTGCACCAGATAATTTTTCATTAAATTCTCCACCAGGAAATCTATCTTCTTGATTAATCTGGAGAACAAAAAATATCAACTCCGAAAAAATAGATTTTCAATTTTTTTCAATTTTCAAAGTTCTATAACTTTTTTGTTTAAGGTACTCCAAATTTTTTTTTCTTGTTTAGAGAACTCCAGAACTCTCGGCGTAGTGCATTATTTTGATAAAAAAAAATAAAATTTCTTTTGAAATTGGGTGCAGTCATATACCTAATCGAAAAATATTTTTTTTTGGCATAATTTGGCAACTTTTTTGGAAAAAAAAAACTATGATTAACTCTAGAACTATGTCGTTCCTATGCGAAGTAAAAAGAAAAAAGAAAAATTTTAAAAAATGAATGGGTTGCTAACCCACAATAAAAATAAATAAAAAAAAAATAGTGAACGAACCGAACTTTTCAAAATTCTTATCAAGAACTCTAGAACTCTTGCTTAGCCACCCGGAACTCTTAAAAAAAAAAAAAAAAAATTCACATTGGCGTGCCAAGTTCACGCACCCCTAGGTCACCAGTATTTTTAAGTAAGTATCTATACTTATTATTCTTTACCCGACTTAGATTTTTGTATGAAAACCGTTTCCCGTCGCGTATTTCGTTTATCCGAGCTCGGAATCCGTTCGAATTACTGCCCAACAAGCCGTAAATTCGCTTTGAACCACGTAACCGCTCACTCTACCCTATTATGCAATTTTCTCCTGCTATTTAATTTCATCTGAATTCGGAGTTATCCCTATGACCTGTCGCTTTTTCGTTTCATGGTAGATTTGAGTTACCTACAGCCCAACGAGACGTACGAATTTTCACTTCAAAAAAATAAAAATAAAATAAGGAAACTCCATTCTGCAGAAATACAGGCGTTTATGTGGCAAGAAAAACCAACTTAAAAAAAAAAACATTTTTCAAAAGCACAGTTTGCAGCTAAACTCTTTTATTTTATTGAAAATTCTCCAAAGAAAAACTTGTCTCTCTAAATCGACTTTCTGCTGAGCCTAGCATCCTCAAAACCATCAATATTGTAGCACCTTTTAAATACAACCCGCCGATGACAGTCAATACAGTTTCAAAAACTACAATGCCTTATCCCTCTTTTTTTCCATTGAATGGTAAAGGGACAATGTCAAAGTCCCGCACTTCCTCGAATGCGCTCATAAACTCTCTCGCCGAAAATATTTCCAAACAAATCAACAGACTCGTGTCTTTATCTGGTCCACGTCCGTAAAACTCTAAACAACCAGCCAACTGCATGAAAGGGTTAAGCTGGCTGACGGATATTTCGTTAACCCTTTCGCTGGGACATTCCTGAAATAAAACTCGCGACACGCCTGCAACTCGAAACGCGCAACGGTCCTTTGTCTTCTGTTTATTGTCCTGGCCTCATTAGGACGTATAATTACAGACAAAAACACAAAAAAAACACGAAACGCATTTACAGCACACTGACAAAGAATCCTTTCAGCAAGACACCGACCGGCATATCGGAGTAATTATATTATCAGGGTGTTAATGCAGACCCTTAACCCTTTCGCCCTCACCCAAATCCAGCTCGTGTTTTATGAGCATCTCAACCTTTTAGCTTAACCCTTTCGTGTGTAGTCGATCTGATTCTCGCCAAACACCGCACCGAAAATGACAAGCATAGAAACTGATCACATATCTAACTAAATGCCATCCATAAAAGGAGGCTGTAAACCAATCAGGATCATCTTTGTCGGGAGCCTCTTGCATGTCCTGCTATGTGTGTACGGTTGAAATTCATCGGCATGTGCAGAGTCATAAAAACCAGCGAAATAGGAAGAACAAAATTGAGGAGAAATATATCCACGCACAGTTTGTGTCATTCAGGACTTGGTTATGGATGGTGTGTCCTCCGGACGAAAGGGTTAAATATTGAATTGTACCAATTCCTTTTTAGGTTTTTACTGTAGGGGTTGTTTGGTTATTTTTCTTTTATTGCTTTATGATTCGGCGGCTAAGCATAAAGGCTGCTTTGTGTTGGCTGCAGAAAGGATCAAGTAGCACGGGTAGAGAGGAATACAAGGACAGGAATTATTATTTTAAAAAGATCTCTGTGCAGAAGTTTGACAGTCAGTTTTTGGTAACAACAACCTGTTGTTGGTTTCTGTGATCGTGATCATGATCGACACGTTGGCCATTTCTCCTTTCATACGGTGATCAGTAAATACATCCTTTTGATTATGAAATTTTTTTTATCAAGTTTACTTCTTTAGTTAAGAATTTTCTTTGCAATATAAGTGTACGTATTTGCTCAGTGATCCTCTTGAGCTCAACACGATCAAAACAACCTTTCTATTGCCTCTCGATCAGGATCAATGGCTTTGAACTCCAGAGTCCAGATTATATGATTGACATACAGGAAATGCACTTTTGTTAGGGTGCTTACAATCGATCAGTTTGAGGATCACTTCTTGCAGTTAGTGAAAATAAAAAAGGCCAACTTGATATTTTTAGTGTCTCGCCGGATCGTGCAAGATCACTGACCAATTTATTTTTAAGGACCCTAAAACTCGCTCTTCCTGGAAGTTGCAGGTTTTTTATTACAAAGGACGTTCATTATAAGCTGATTTTATTTCTAATGACCGCTGGGACACAATGGACCCAACTGATGGGCTAAGTGCGAAGCTGTGGCAAAAAAAGCACCACCTACCTACCTACCTTAGGACCGATGCAGCCGCCCCAACACGCGGGTATCTACGAAGACCGGCAGTAAACTTATCTGACCCCAATAAAACAATTAAAGCCAATGGTGGAGAGTTCTACTCAGCTCCACTGAAAACGTTCATCATTTGTCAGAAGTAGGTAGGTACCTAACCATCTTCTAGGCCGCCATTTTGGATATTTTCATTTTCAACCTTAAAGCCTTTTTCTTTAACCGGTAAATTTGTTCTTTCTTGTGACAAAATGCTTCCCTTTCTGTTGCATAACCTCGCAGCATTCACCCTGTAACTCATCTGCACTTTAAGTATTGACCAGCTCTGAATTATTCCACCAAGTTGCATAAAATTTTTAGTGTCAAACCGTTGGCCGTTTTGTCGTTTCCTTCAAACGCAACTTTAAGTGTCGAAGCAGAAATAAATATTAAGGAACAGTTTGGCAGGACATCACTCAAGCCTGAACTCTCTCGCAATTTGTTTTGGAATGGGGTCGCATAAAATGGTTTAGGTCGAACTGGACAGAAAGTGTTACCAGGAAAATTGATATC
The DNA here is from genome assembly GCA_949126925.1 of Cheilosia vernalis. Lineage (NCBI taxonomy): Eukaryota > Metazoa > Arthropoda > Insecta > Diptera > Syrphidae > Cheilosia > Cheilosia vernalis. The sequence continues at coordinate 49,789,758 of OX421360.1, forward strand.
TAGCTGAAGGGGAAAGCTTTTCCTTTGGACAGATTGATGCGAAGGCAACATGGCGGTGGTGTTAGTGTAAGTTCTTTCAACGTCAACCCCTTTCCATATTTGCAAGCTTTTCAAACCTGTCAAGCCCATTGTTCCTGCATCCTGCGTCCTCCACTTCAGATAAACTCACTGTCATTGCAAGAGTTAATAATTATTCGCCACGTCATTTGCTCGCAGACAATTTGACACCTGCCACAGCGTCAAAAACAAAGAAAACAAAAATTATTTCTGAGCTGAAATTAAATTCATCTGCAACCTGCCCGGCCAAGAACTACAAACAAATTTCTATCAAACCCCGAGCGATTCGGCTCTCCTACTCCTTGTGGCCATCTTCCAGCGAGTGGTCACTCCATCTCTTGACGATTACCACACCCTTCACCCAATACGAGCACCATCTCTGTCGCGCGAATGTCACAGACGCGGGTTGTTATTATGCCCCCATATAAAGCTACCACGCTATTTGTCTCCTTCTCGATCCCATAGTGTCGCTGGGACGACAAACAAGTCCCAGTCTTGCTCCACTCCACTAAATAGGTACAGCAAATTCGGTCACAGGTCGCAATCGCAATCGCAAAGTGGCGTTGTCGTCATCGTCGCTAGTGTCGCCTCTTTAACTAACATTATAAATGTCGGTAAGTACACATATAGCAGTCGCTTCGCTCGCTCGCACACCTGGCGATTAGCCGCCTCTCTCTCTCTTTGGCAAAGATTTGGATTTTCGATTCGTCCCACCAAATAAAAGCACACACAACGACACTTTCGAGGTGGCCTGGGCTCCCATTCGTCGCCGTGGCGCGATTTTGTGTCGCATTTCACAATCCCGCGCACTCTACACAGTCACCGACCAAACCGAGTGCCAAAGAGCTGCAAGAGCAACAGAGAAGACTGCTCCAACTGTGGCGGTGGCGGTGGAGTAGGTGGCGACGGTGGCCGTGGCGATGGTTACGGTGACTTTTGTGTATGTGTCGCCCCCCTTTTGTAGGAGTTTTACTGCCGCCCGATGTCCAAAGTGTCGCCGTGCATTTAATTCGATTTGAAAGTCGCTCTACACACACTTCTGCTTTTGTGGCATAGCATAGCCGCCACCACTACACTACCACACAGTCCATCGAAACCGAATGGAGTGAGGCTGGGTAGGTATCTGGTTTTTGGTATCCATTCCCACATGAAGTGGAGCTCCGGCTTCGGTTCGGAGCCAGAGCGCTTGTCTGACAAAGAGAATGAGTCGAGCTGGACCAAATGCTGGGAAAGAGAATTCCCATTTCCCAATTCCAGCGATTCGTAAGAGTATTGGCTCTAGCCGTTTCTGTTTGCATTCGGAGGGCACACACTCTCACTGGAGCTGGGGCCGACCTGGTGCTGTTGTTGTTTTTCGGCGGGCCCACTTTAATCGGGCACCGGCAAGTGGTAAAATTAAATTTCAACGTGATTCAGATTCAGTAAACGCGCGATGAGATTCTTCTCAAGGATGCTACCACAGACACACACACAGCCGCGCTCGTTGAATGATGAATTGTTAAAGCCGTTCGGCGTCCGACTTTAAACAAAAAACAAAAAAAAAAACCAACGCCGAGCGTGGGTAAATCAACGCAAAGTCATTAGATATCGTTACGCAGCCGATACCTACTACAGCAGTACTTAGCGCGGCAATTAATGGTAATCGATGCGCTCGGCGGCCTCGGGACATCTTTCTCGCCTTTGGGCGCAAAAAATAAATACGAACACAGACAACACCGTCGGATGATGATGAGTGGTCTCCCGATCAAAGAGTGGCAATTAGTTGAACGTCATAACATTGAAAAACATTTATTTTGTTTTGCTGGGCACTCATTCCGTATGTCGATTATCGCCAGACGATATCGTTTCGACGATAGCTTTGCTTCACGTAACTTCAATAATCGTCTATCGTCCAGACGATATCGTTTTGACGATTGAAAATTTGCTTCACGTAAATCAATAATCGTCGAAACGCTATCGCCCAGACGATAAAATTTGAGCGATACATAATGAGGTATCGTTTTGCATTGATTTGTATGTTTTTCAAACAACTGTAGATTTTTTATTGAATTTCAAGAAGAATTCTTCACTTTAGATATTTTTCAAATGCTACCAAATATATAAAGTAATGACTTATGTACATTTTAAACTTATTTTATATGAGCCTTACGCAAAAGCAAGATATATTGTGGAAATGTATATTGGTGTTTACAAAAAATGTAAACAACTTATATCAATAATTCACTATAACATTAAATTACATGTTGTCATAATCCTCATTTTGATTTGGAATTATAATTGGAAAACGGAAAAATAGTTTCTGCAAACGTTTGTGCTGCCCTCCATAACATTTGTATTGACAATGATAGTACAGCAATCAAAGTATTCGAAGTGGAAAATTTCGACAAATATCCCGACTTCCATGAAGTTTACCTATCAATAATACATATTTTCGATGTTATTTGTTATTATTAATAAACTATGGAACAAATTTGAAATAATTCCACTTTGCAACTTTCAAGTTTTTCCGGCATCAAACACAAAATTGTTTGCCAAAAAACTCATTTATGACATTTTAAACGACGTCTGATTGGTCTGATTGGAATTTTCATGTAGTTTGAGGGTCTCTGAAAGACACTCAATGCTCTCAATGCTCTCACGATTTGTATGAAATAAACGATAGACGAGACGATAGTGATAGAGTTACGGAAAGCAAATTGGTGACGAGATCGTTGACTACTATCGCTGAAACGATTATCGTTCTCAGAGTTACGGAATGAGTGCCCTGGTTACTGGATAGATATACGGGAACAGGAACAGGGGGCGGGCTCAATGGCTCTTTATTGATTTGAAAGATTGCGGTGCGTAAATGCCGTCGGCATATTTCTCAAGTGGCAGTCATTAGAAATATAATGTTGAACTGATTAATTATCGGATTAGGGCTGGCTGTGAGAGACGCTTTCGGCTTGGGAGAAATGCATTTCCCGCTCTGTTGAACTGGAGCTGGATGCGTGGTTACATCGAGGAGGTAGACTAATGGGAGATGACATCAGCGCAGATGGTGTTGATGAGCGGGGCATGGGAACTGCAACCTACCTAAATCCTTTCATCATTAGGTGCAACACTTTATGATGCCTGGTGATGGCCGGAAGGGTTTTCGCCCCAAAGTAAAACGTTTTGACAAAGTTTTAAACGAAATTTTACGTAGGTAATTAAGCCGATCATTTGTTAGGATTTCACCAGCTTTTCCTAAGAAGTTCACTTAGTTACTTACTAGGTTAAGTTCTTTTTGGATATGACATATTGGCATTGGGTCCGCACGTCAGCAAGTACCTACAATGATTGGATCTGGAGTGGTATCAGTATCACATATCCACTGCACTTGGAGTTCGCGGACGTAGGTTAAATGCAAGAATTGGATTCATTCGAGTGAACTAAAGGAACTAACTGACGATTATTCTCAATTAAGCTACCTAGTAGGTATATCTTAGTGACTTTTCTTTACACTTTTGACGGAGACTATAACTTAGGTACAAGAACTTCAAAGGCACCCCTGCTCATATCAATCGGTTCTCGAAATACTCGTAGATGCAATTTCTGTATACCTACGTAGGTAATTTCACTTAGTTCATAGGTCTTCAGAAATTAAATCATATAAATGTAATCGACCTTGATTCCTGATGAGGTATCACTTATAGTTCGCTGAGTTCCCCATTTTGTGGTACGTTCAACCGGCATTGGTATTGACTTGAGGTTCGAACTACCTACTTACGTGTGGGTTTGTCGAAAACTTACGAGTAAACTAAGTGAACTCATTCAAAATGCTTGTCCATTTACTAGCAATGGGCAAATTTTTAACGGAGACCACTGCATCGAAAGACTACCCGTCAATTGTATGGGCCGTGAACTAGGTACTCGTTGGTTTAAAGTGGAACTTGTCAAAAAGATAATCTTTGACTTTGCTATAGAAGACCGATCCTACTTTCAGACTAGTGCAAGTTTCCCCAATCTCAGCGTCTACTTGAAGTATATTCGGCATCCTAAGAAAGAGCTCCACTTATAGGAGATCATTTAAAATCCCAGCTCCATGACCATCAGGATCTTCCAGGCTGCGAATATACGAGATCATATACTTACCCAACCCGATTAAGGAGAAGGAGACTTGAACTAGCAAATTGTTTGAAATGTTTCGGACGATCCAGTTTATAATAGGTTCATTGGCCGCGTTCCACTGCCCGCCAGATGAGCAGCGGCATGTCAAACTCCATATAAAAAAAATTGACATTTTACCATTTGCGCTAGTGGTGTAGCACTTTTTGTGAAACATCCCTTTGAGGGAAATTTCTCAATCTAGCGCAAAACTTCCCGCTGCTTTAAGAGAAAAAAAAACAGCTGTCAAAGCAAATCGTTCAAACGTCTACAAAATAAATGCAAAAATACAAAGCCGAGCTGCAATTGTGATAAAATTGGTAATAAGGTAAGTAAAATAGCAATTCCGATATTATTATGGTTTCTATAGCATGTAGGTAGGTACCATTTCTTTTTAAATGTAGTTTGGAAATATTTATGCGACACGAAATCATTTATGAATTATGAAAGAAAGTCATATGTTTTTGATGCAAACAAGTCAAATGTCACCTTGCTGCTGCCGCTGCCGCTGCGCGAGCGTTTCTTCATATGGGATATTTTGTGCTAGAAGACTAGCGGGCAGTGGAACGCGGCCATTATCGTGTACTTTCAGCATATAGAAAAAGGAAAAACGTCAAATCTCACAATTCACAAATCGAGAGAGAAAACGCTCAATTTCGAGACAAGAGCGGTTTTCTTACAAAACGTTTTAGAAATGTCATCTTGACATTTGACAAAATTCAGTTGAAATGCAACATCTACAAAATAAGTTGGAATTGAATTTTTTATAAGCTAAATAAGTAGGTACCTAGATACCTACCTATTAAACTTATTTGGAATGCCCTGGCATGTCTTATGCCCAAAAAACATGGGCAGAATTCAATGCGCAGCAAGTTTAGAATACACGTTTATATGGATATGTCTCTAGGTATTTCTAATTTTACTGCAAAATTCAAGGGTACGCATTCTGCGCTGCGTCCAGAATTTCTGCACGTGTGTTTTGTGCATTAGAGAGAACATTCACTAACAACTTCTTCCTCCGACATAGTTGAAGACGAAAACAAATATATAGAGTTTTACTTGTCAACCTTTTTAGCTGTCACTTAGTTGTCAGTTTTAAATTTTCAGTTTTCGGTGAATGAAAAGGAGTAGGTAAATGGATTTCTCTCTAGCTAATTTTTTTTTTTTAAATTTTTTCAGTAGGTAGGTACTTGGTCGCACTCGCACAGTTTCTTGGGATTTTTTTTAACAATTTTACGTTTGCAAAAAAGTACCCGAATGAACGTAATACAAAGTTTTGTTGAAATATTGGAAAAATATCCCTGTAGTCGTCGGATGACATGACAGTTGGAAATTTCTGGCAGCACTGTTGCTTCAATGTGAGAATATTTTAAAATAAAAGTAGCATGTTGCTTATTGCTTGTTGTCTCAGTGTGACAGCCGAATAAAAGAAAAAGTGAAAAGTCCTGACTACTGGTGCCATCACCCTAGGAACTTTTTCCAGCAGCCAAACGAGCTGTTTAAGGATCGTAAGAACGAAGTTTTATACAACGGTCTTGCTCATAATACCTTCGCTACACACGGGCCCAAGCCCAAACTAAGATTGTTAAACGTGAATAGAACTTTTCTACGATTGTCGAAATGCTGAGCGTCTTTGAAAATTTATATAGGTACTTTGACACACATGTTTGGACTGATGTTTTACATGTTTGGAAACAAGATTTTTGACCTAATGATACAGTTCAATTCAAACCTGTTTATAGTTTTTATGGAATTTCTGCAACTCAAAAGCTGATGAGTCAAAGCACTTGCGTCATCTGAGAGCAGTAGATCTTCCACTGAAGACTGCGAAGACATCCTCAACGACAAAGCTTAAAGCCATCCGAAAGTGATGAAACTGATTGGAAAACACTCCTAACTTCTTCATCATCCAAACCTAGCTCTCAAATTGCGTCTTAATGTAATCAGGCCAGTGTTTTAACTTTGGTAAGCCCTCTTAAAAGAAGGAAAAATATCGAAGGTTGGAAAAAAATCTTTAAAAAAGAGACACCTTAGAGAGGAATATCTCTCAAGAAATAAAAATTGAAAGCTACTTGCGGGGAAAATGTAAATTAAAGTTCTCGTCTAAGTATGGCCAAGATGATATGAGCCTTTTTTGAAAATAAAATGTCTACAGACATAAATTTTTCTAGCCATTCATTGCTCTTTGTCAAAAGACAAGACTGTGGTTTGATTTATTTTCTTCCGGTAACTCAAAAAGCTACTGCTCGATTTGACATCAATAATAATCTCATTTCAAACTCGAACAATAAGTTATAACTTATAACCTATTCACATCGAGACGAAAACCGTGTTCTTATCGAAAACTCGTCGATGCATACTTCGAACACCAACTAGTTTTCGTTTGACGTTTCTATCAGCTGTGAGACACTAGTCTTGAAACTTTTGTCTAAACTATTTTGGTTACAAATTTCGATCGCATTTAGGTATTAACAAGTTGAATTAATTCAGAAGCATTTGAAAATAATATTAGCCCATGAAATGATTTTAAGTTGTGAGCTATGACACTTGTTCGGTCAGCTGATCTGCAGAATTTGCTCAATATTGCAAAAGGTGTGTTTCTTTCATCAACCCAACGATTGGAAGTCGTTTTTTGTGGTGTTTTCATGAAAAATTAATTTTTACGTTTTAAAAAGTGAAATATACGTATAGGTTGCGGTACCTATGGAAAAACTTCTGAAAACGATTGTTTCCACGAAAACCCGGTTTTCGGCTCTGTGTGAATAGGGTAGGGTAGGGCGGGGCTAGTTGGACCACTTTTTTTTCGACGCTTCATAACTTCCAATCTGTTCATAATTAAGCTATGAAACTAAAGTAAATAGAAGCATTGAAACTTCGACTTTTTAATGTTATTAACAAAAAAAACAATTTATCTTACAGTTAAATAATTATTTTGACTCAAATACACCAAGTCCAAGTGGTCCAACTTACCCCACCAGCGGGGCAAGTTGGACCAGTGAGTGGGGTAAGTTGGTCCGAAACCTAAAAAACTGAAAAGTAATTTTTACAAAATACGAAAACGCTATAATTTCTTTCTAAAATGTATTTAAAATGAAAAAACACAACATAAACTTCAAAAAACGAAAATAAAAAACCGCTTTATGACGTTCTATAAAATAAATTTAGATAAGAATAAAAATATTATTTTATAGATTATGAATCGTATAATCGTTACTGCAATTTATGCAAATAAAGATGCTTCCTTGACATATTTTGGAACATTTTGAATGGGCCCACTTTCGGCAAGTGTGACACTGCACCCACTCCTCCCCAGGTAAACTTTTTGAATATGCTTCCATACACATAAGACAAAACCAATCAAGATGTTTTTCTTCCTCACCACTGGCGGTCCAACTTACCCCGCACTGACTTTGTTGAACATTTTGTTTCACAAAGAAACAACTACACCAAACACTTCAATTCCACACTCGAAAAAATAAAATACAATAACGGGACACATGAAAAATGTTTACCTTATTCTGATATTTGCACCGCTTCACAAAAAAAGAAAGAAAAGAAATAATTTTTTTTTTTTAGTTTTCACACTTAAAAATACAAATTTTAAACGACGCGCCCCTTTGAAAGTAAAAATGCAATTTCAACTAGTTTGGCTTGTGGCCGTAAGTCACACACTTCGATTGTGTGTCATCGTTGTCATGTAGGACTTTTTGTTTCTGAGTTATTCGAGTGGGCCTACTTGCCCCGTGGCCCAACTAGCCCCGCCCTACCCTACTATAGTTTTCTTGTTCGGCGTTGAAAACTGTCTTAAATCGTTTCACTGTTTTTTCAGTTGTGTCAGTGTTCACTCCTCAAATGAGGGTAGTTTTTGAAATGTTGAATATCTTATTTGCCTTAAGACAACCAATTTCATTGCTTTTTATAACGTCGATAGCTTTTCCCATATTCTCCTTTGTCCATGTGATGGCTTTTAAATTTGTACGAGCGTTCGGAAAGTCTTTAAAATTTCCCGGCCTAAAAACTAATTTCCTCCAGGAATTAAGGCGGCTTGATGCATGTCTTTCTGTGGGTTTTATTTTACGAAATTGAAAGTTTTCATGATTTCACGATTTCAACTGCAACCAACTTCACTCTGGCTATGAAACTAAGTGACGCATTCGTAAATTAGGCTTCTTAATTAGCTGCGACTATTCAAAATGATATGGAGCTAAAAAGTAAGCCCAAAATTGGGTTGCCCTTTTGGTTTGTCAGCTCCTTTTGCCCCCCTCTCCCTTACATAGGTACATAGACTTTGTCAGCTAAGTGGAAACTACCAACACATTTTCGGTAAAGGTATAAGGTAGATATAGGCAAAACTGGTCTGCTGTGCAATGAGTTTTCGTCCTACTACTCAAGATCGTTTTCGAACTTTCCGTCCAATAAGCTTTTGAGGAATCGAATTGCACTAACTTCAAAAATCACTTCGAATCGGGAATCTTTAATTGAAAATGTGGCACATACCAACATCGGCATCAGTTTCGTTCTGAATGGCAGCGAATAGGAGCCCGTGTGCACTGCGCAGCTAGGCATACAAATGTCAATTGTTAATATTGCGATAAGAAAATGGTAACTAGGTACCTACCTTTAGATAACTACCAATCAGCTGACGTCTCTCACTTTAGTATCTGTCTCCACTGAAAAATACGCAAGCAGTTAGCCTATTATTACACAAAACTTTTTCTACTTCAGTAGACGCTTATCTTTAGATTTCTATTAGATTTACTAAATTTGATTGGGCACGTTCGGATTTCTAGTTTAGTAAGTCTGACAGGTTACAACTGACTGACTTGATGTGGCTCCGTAGGTATTTCAGTTTTTACTGGCCCAGATTTGTCGCGTGAATACTCCTCTCAGTTGACGTTTATTGAGGGCCAACCGAAAAATCTACTCAAGCAAATTCTGCATGCATACCTACTCTGTTGACATTTCGAAATTTGAAACTTCAAAATACAGCACGAGAATATAGGAAGGTAGAGGTAGATAACAACATTTCAAGTTGACTATTTATTTAACGCATTTTTATATCTAAGCCTAGGTAGGTATCTATACCAGACACATCAATAAGTAGTTGACGTTCTACATGGAACTTGGTTGCCGAACGTGCCCACTGTCAAGCCTACCGACCGATTTCTATTTCTTTCAATTTCAATGACCTGTCTGATTGACATATTGCCATGGAATGTTCTAAGTCAGCAACGGTATCTTGCTTTATGTTGGACGGCGGAAAATTGGTGGAGCAGTTTTTGTCAAATGTTTTGCGACCGATGGTATACCTAACCTACCTAGGTACCTACTTTGCGAAAAGCACAGTTTGGTTCAATATGCGACTGTCAAACGTATATACCCACCTACCTATGTCAACAATAATTTTCGTTGATTAAAATGAACTCAAATACCTACCTATAAAAAATGTTGGATTTGAAAATGCTGGCAAGGGCAACGACTGAGGAAATACTTACTCTTCTTACTCTGAAAGACTTGGGTCTTGAAAACTTTAAACGAGTTCTTTGTTGAAAAATGAATATTACCTACATAGTTATGAATCTACAATTTTAGAAAAACGCAAAATTGTTCTCTTGACAATCCTTTTGCTTTCTGAGTCTAGAGAGACAGCGTTTTATCAACTAAATTACCTACTTAATTTTAGTCAGAAAAAAGTAGGTTAGGTACGAGGTGGTTGCATTTTGTGCCATTGATGTGGGGCATTTGCACGTCAAAAAATGATGCTGTACCAGACACGCTTTTACCGACACTTTAATTCATGCATTTTGAGATGGAAGCCGCTTACTTGCTTACATAGTAGGTACCTATTCAGCATAAGACCATCTTCCTTCCAACAAATGCATTACCTTACATAAGATAAACGTTAAATAGGCACGCGAGGGGCAACGACATTTCTGGCTAACTGGTGCTCGAGCATCCGCTGAATGCACGCTTATGTCACACAATTCCAAATAAAGCGTTTGTTTTCAAGTAGACAATCTTTGTAGCTCTCAACAGCAATTCATGACGGTTAAGTTGTAGGTATTATAGGTAAGGTACCTCGGTCTAGGTACCTAGTTATGGAAACTACCGACTTTTGTAGCAAATTAGATACCTACCATTGCCCACCTGTCTGGGTCGCCAGCTAATTTAAGTTCCTAGACCTCGAGCATAAGTGCAGTGGTATGGTAATGAGGCAAAGTGTCCACCCCACCACCCACCAATAATTTTCTTTTTGCCAAAGTGAACAATCTGCCCAGAGACTCTTAAAAACTACCCACACTGTGAAAGGTATCCGAGCAATGTTATAAAGTAAACCCGAATATTTGTCCCAGAACCGGGCCCTTGGACACGATTTCACGAGAAATCTCCCCAAATTGAGATTAAAGCAAAACAGAGAAAAAACAACTTGATCAATGCCATAATGTCAGACTGACTCGGAGGAGGTTGTTGACATACGTTGCCACACCTTTCGCTGATTGGAGTTTGTTTTTAAGTCCTATATAGGTACCCAAAAACAAACAAAAATGGACCATACCTATACAGAATTTTATATTTCTGTCGGTTTAGCGGTTGGGATCTTTATTTTTGCATAGATCGAAGTGGAACAAACCGGGGCCTCCAATAAAAATAAAAAATAAAAAAAAAAATAAAAAACTCCGGGTAAAAATTCACGGAAAATGGTAAAATCCCAGGCGAATCGCGCCCGAACGCATCAAACAGCGTACCTACCTTACCGACACTTGGTTTATATTCTCTTTCAAAGCGATGATGGAAAAGAGAAAATCGCTCACCCTCTCCATAATTGACTATAAAAATCCAACTGGCAGAGTGTGCGTGATCTCACCCATTTCCACTTATATGCATCCATATAGCAGAGTGGACACATTTTACAGTGTCACAGGATTTTTCAAATCGGATAAGAGCCCTCCTGCCACTTCAGTGTGTGTGTGTAGAGTTGAAAGAAAAAAAAATTCTATTTATATATCATTTCGGTCGCATATACACACACCAGCGCACTGCCCGAGGCGTAAACGAATCACAATCACTCATACGGCACAGCACGGGGTGGCTGGTCGTTTCTTTGCCTGTTTATCTTTCTTTTTCGCTCTTTCTTGGCGCTTTTTTTCTTCTTCTCTGTTTGCCCTGTTGCCCCATCGACTGTGAGTGTGTGTAGAGTGTGTCATTCTGCACAGAGAGAGACAATTTTTGTTTTGCTTTCGATTCAAATACACAAAATACAACTTGGGTCTTTTTTTGTTAGTCTTTTTGGGGGGCGACACCTGACTTTAAGTTCTTGAAGTTCTCTTTTTTTCTGTCTTCGCAGCTTCTTGGCGTTTTCTGCGGATACTATTTTTTTTTCTGTGTGTTGGACCCCCTCTCTTTGACTGTTGTTTTTTTTTTTTGCGTCATGGATGACCATCGCCATCGCCACAAGTTTTGCCATCTCAATGGGGCCCAGTATCAATGGGTCCGTTCGATGAGACGCTTTAGACGCGACGCACTCGGTTGATTTGTTTTGTTTTTTGTTTGGTACGTTTCGTTCGGTGACGACAGCAATTGGATTACGACGAGATTACAAAATTCGGTTGACAGAGCGAGCGAGAAAGAGAGAGAGGTTTATCCGCGCATATACATGTCACATATATATATATACAACCCACACTGTTGCCCTTAATCTGGGCACGCATCCCTAGTGACATTTTGTCAGCAGCCCTACACACAGAGTGGTGACAGGCGAGGACTTTTTGGGGTTTGCTTGCTGCATACGACGAACGGGACGAGTGGTGTGTGTGCATGAGTAGTGGTTCTCTTCGTTTGACACCTCCCTCTCTTTGTGGATTAAAAACTCATTCGTGTGAGTGCGTTGGACAGCGCACTCTGTGTGTTGGTTATGTGGTACGGTGTATAGTCGTGTCGTTCGTTGAGCGCTTTCGGTTTGTCATTGGCGTCGTTGTCGTTGGAGTTGTGTGTCTCCGTTCTCGTCGTCGTCGTCGCCGTAGTTGTCGTCAGTGTCGCCATCTCGTGTTGTCCTCTCTTCTGTCACTTGATATTATATACCCAGGCGCAGTGTGTATATAGAATATATATATTTTTTTATTAAATTTTTGTCATCGTCGAGTGTCATTGGTCGAGTGAGTGAAAAAAAAGAAGCAACAAAAAATAAAAGAGAATTCAAAAGCGAAAAAAGAAGAAAAAAATGAAGAAAGAGTGTGTTACATGGAACGACGACTTTGGAGGACTGTGTGTCGCGTAATTTGGCATCTCGGACTGGTTTAGCGACATAAGCAGCAGCAGCACAACCCAGTACACGATCGGCGAACGACATTTTGCTGCAGCGCCGCCAGTGTAACCCAGTGTGGATTAATATTTTGACGGGAAATTTTTCGCACACGGAAATTCTACCTAGAATCGCATTCCAATTGGAATTAGTGTTTGACAGTCACGCTCACGGTTGTTGTTCTTTTTTTTTGCGCTAGCTATTTTTGTGTCGCCATTTTTGTTGCGAGTCCGTGTGCATGTGGGGTAGAATACAAATTTAGTTTTCTTGTTCCCTGTCGAATGTGTGTAATTAATGCTCCTTAACGACGATTATGCGGTTTAATTGTTACGCGGAAGAGGAGGAGCAGCGCCCATGTAATTGAAGTTTCCCCAGCAATAAAAGTGTAATTATTGCCAGCGAAAAATAAGTAAAGGATAACGTGTGTCAGGAAGGAAGGAATACCTACTAATTGGAGTATACCTATATCGTTAGTGGGTTGGATTTAAATTTGGAGCGTGTGCTCGTGTATTTTCTGCCAGCGGAAGGAAGAAAAGTGTGCAAAGTTTGCAGGTGTCTGTGATTTTCTTTTTCCCTCTAAAATATTCAAAATATACCTAACACATAACACAAAAGCGGAGAGAAGTAGCTTTCGAACGCACCCACGACAAAGGGATTTTACCTGCACATTCAGCAAGCATCAGCGACGGATGATTTCATTTGACATTTCTACAAATTGGTGAGTAAACTTAGGTACTGAAGTTGTTAATCATGTAGGTAGGTATACACTTAGCGTAAGAAGAAATCGGTAACTTTACCGAATTTTTTGTGAGCCAAACGGCTGAGTTTTAGTTGAAAATCGTTCTTAACCTAACTTTGACATTTTTATAGTAATACCCTCATTAAATGTAAGGATGATATTTCAGAGACAGCGATTAAAGTGCGTTTCGATCTCTTTTCACAAATAATAAGTCATAACCTACCTACCTACCTACAAAAAGAAAAAGCTAAAGCAAGGAAGGCAACAAATTTTTTGAGGTTAGTTTGTAAAATGATGGTTGGTTTTTGTTTCGTAGATGTTGGTATAGGTATATAGGTACCTACCTACACATTACTTTGCGAAACTTTATCTAAAATTGCAGTTGCGACCGATAAGTATGCTATAAAATTACTAAACAAGTCCTTAGGCAAACATTGAAATGACAGAAGGATGCGAAAAACGCGTAGAGTAGGTACCTACGTTTCTGTCAGATTGATCAGCTTCTCAGAGTTTTAGCGAAAATTTTCTTTGTGTTGACCAATGGCTAAAATTGACTTGCTAAAATTGAAGAAAATAAGTTTACCTACCCATCAGCACCTGAGAAAAGGGAACAGAACACTTGGTTTGAGATACCTGACAGCTGACTGCCGTGATGTCTTTTAATCTCTAAAGAAGTGAAACCTTCAAATTTTAGGTAGGTAGGTAGGGTAGGGCGGGGCTAGTTGGGCCACGGGGCAAGTAGGCCCACTCGAATAACTCAGAAACTAAAAGTCCTACATGACAACGATGACACACAATCGAAGTGTGTGTATTACGGCCACAAGCCAAACTAGTTGAAATTGCATTTTTACTTTCAAAGGGGCGCGTCGTTTAAAATTTGTATTTTTAAGTGTAAAAACTAAAAAAAAAAAAATTATTTTTTTTCTTTCTTTTTTTGTGAAGCGGTGCAAATATCAGAATAAGGTAAACATTTTTCATGTGTCCCGTTATTGTATTTTATTTTTTCGAGTGTGGAATTGAAGTGTTTGGTGTAGTTGTTTCTTTGTGAAACAAAATGTTCAACAAAGTCAGTGCGGGGTAAGTTGGACCGCCAGTGGTGAGGAAGAAAAACATCTTGATTGGTTTTGTCTTATGTGTATGGAAGCATATTCAAAAAGTTTACCTGGGGAGGAGTGGGTGCAGTGTCACACTTGCCGAAAGTGGGCCCATTCAAAATGTTCCAAAATATGTCAAGGAAGCATCTTTATTTGCATAAATTGCAGTAACGATTATACGATTCATAATCTATAAAATAATATTTTTATTCTTATCTAAATTTATTTTATAGAACGTCATAAAGCGGTTTTTTATTTTCGTTTTTTGAAGTTTATGTTGTGTTTTTTCATTTTAAATACATTTTAGAAAGAAATTATAGCGTTTTCGTATTTTGTAAAAATTACTTTTCAGTTTTTTAGGTTTCGGACCAACTTACCCCACTCACTGGTCCAACTTGCCCCGCTGGTGAGGTAAGTTGGACCACTTGGACTTGGTGTATTTGAGTCAAAATAATTATTTAACTGTAAGATAAATTGTATTTTTGTTAATAACATTAAAAAGTCGAAGTTTCAATGTTTCTATTTACTTTAGTTTCATAGCTTAATTATGAACAGATTGGAAGTTATGAAACGTCAAAAAAAAAGTGGTCCAACTAGCCCCGCCCTACCCTACTCAAATGTGTAGTTATTTATATAATCATTGACATTTTGATTAGATTAGTGACATTATACTGTCAATTGTCAAATCTATTTCAGACATGGATAACAAACTTAAAACGAATACCTACCTACCTAACTTAACTTTCGAATTTCAATGTGTGCCTTCATCAAATCAGTATTTGTACTTTCTGACGTTTCAGTACTTCCGTGTGCCTTTGAATAGACAATTCAAACAGATTTCAAATTTTGACACCATAGATGATAGAAAAACAGTTCAGACGGACTTGAACTTTGAGTAGTCCTCCGGACCTATTTAGATCTAGGGATGTTCATTCTACTTGCTGCCTAAACACGAACAAACCCTGCAGCTGAAGCTTCGATTGTCTGTCAAGGTGTCAAACATACAAATATGTCATCACATCATGAGCTGAAAGATAGAGTTTGCATACCTACTATTGTGGTGACGTAGGTACGTGTATAAATCTCGTTCGTACCCATATTTGAGAATCAGTAAAACAGCAATAAGACTTTTTGGTGAATGACCAATCTTTCCATCATGGAATTTGCTAAATTCACTTTCGAATTTTTGCAACACAAGCACTCACCAATGGCAATACCGCAGCTGAATTTTGACAGAAAGTCACCAGTAAAACAATACAAAATATATATAAGTGAACATGTGTTGTGACTTTTGTAAGCGATAGCTAAATAAGCGAACAATGTAAATGCCTACGAATATATTAATTGTTGTTATAGGTATTCGAATTTTCGAAGTTGTGTAATACCTACTTGACCGAGTATGGTAAAAAGGTGACACTTGGCGAAATTATTAGATACCTACCTACAGAAACGCTTTGGCACATCAGCAGCAACTTCCCCAGAAAGCTTGTTGACTGACTTTGTGGACGATTGTTGTATTCAAAGCGACTGATGATAACCTGTGACCACATCTCGTCTTTAGTTTCGAAATAGTTTATTTGGGTGCGTTCGGAATAAATGGTGACTTTGATTTACTCTCGTCGACATATCCCCATACCTACCTATATTTTTATTTAATTTTATGTTTGACGCGATAAATAGATTGGCACAGCTTTCACATCGTTGAGAGTGACTTTCGTAAGAATGAAGACAAACGATGTTCCAACTTAGGTTGTAATGCATACCTACTCCGAAATGTCGAACTTGGTTTGAAGCGCTTGCTTAAATAAATCTCACTTCCATCTACACTCGATATCTTGTCACAAAAGTGCCCATTGGCAGCCATTAGTACCTATCTACCATTCTTGCAAATGCCAAAAATGTTTGCAAGACCTCCCAAACTTCAAATGTGAAGATGCTAGTGTCAAATGTCTGTCTCCTTTTTTTAGCTTTGGTCAAGTTGTTGTGAATGTTTTCAATAAAGTTCGGTATTACGACCGAAGCTGCAGTTGTTTCGCCTGTCGAAGTAGCCGTAGGTACATGTTGTTTCACTTATATCTTTTAGCCTCCTTTTTTATAATTTTTGCTCAATAAGATTAAAGTTTTAAATCGTCAGCATGTGAATGTTCGACTTTTTGGTGTTATTATTAGAACAGTCTTCTGCAAAAGTAAAGATGACAGCAAATTAACTGTCAACGGAGGTATTGGCATGTTGCACCAGAACACAAAAGGTACATCCACAAGACTGACATTCAATTTGGTAAAGCAAAAAGTGCAGTGTGTTGGACTACAAAACGAGGGGTCCCAGATTCGAATTCCGCAAAAAAAAACCCAAATTCCAACTTAGGTTTTTTTACAGCGCCACCTTTCGCGAACTGATTTGGGCATTGTTCTGTATAATTATAGGACACTGGACACAGTTATTATGTTCCTAAAAAAAACAACCAATAAATGAATAAATAGTTGGCGCAACAGGTCCGTAGGAACACTATAATAGCCTCTCACAACCATCCGTTTTGTGGGAGTTTTTAACTTTAAGGACTAATGAAGGGATCTGCAATTTTAAGCCGAGTCCAAACGGCCAAGGAAAATCTCTCTCATGACAGTTATACTCTCGGATGTTTGTAAGACTTTTGCGAGAGATGGCGCAGCGGAAAAAACCATTGAGATGGAATTTGGTTTTGTTTTTTTTTCAAAGATCGAACACACTTTATGTTTTTATCAGAATTTTCTTAGATCTGGTAACGATGTGTTGCAGTGAATTGACAGCACAATTGTTCCACATCCACCATTTGCAAAGTTGCTGGCCATGTTTTCCATCTTTTTACTGCCTTCCGACGAGTTTTGCTGCGAAGTTGTTTGTGTTGTTAAAGCAGTTGCGTTCATCTTCATAAATCACCACCCAATGCACTAATAAAATTCGCTGAGATGCCAAGGGATGAGTTGCCCTCACGTTCGGTTCTGTCAAAGGGTACAAAATGGATATGACTCCCTATATTTCCAACCCAATTTCAGTTATATAATCTAATAGAACCTCATCTGAATGACCTAAAAACTAACCTTCCTCCATATAAATTAAAATTGTGTCCAAATCAAACCGAACACCCGAACTCATCGCACTAAAACTATTTTAAAAGTCCGGCAAATATGTATAAGTATGTAAAGCGAACTGTAATTATTCCCAGTGCACCTTCAACTATATAATCCAACACACAATAAAAATTTGCACGTTAATTAAGAAATCAAATAAAAGAGTAAGAAAAATATACTCGCGCAAACAGCGTATACCGCTGGTCGTCGTGTTCTCCTGCAGATATGTACATAAATAAATCGGAATTGTTTCTGTAATTATAATCCTCATGTTAACACATTCATTACTGGTACTATCGTGCGGGGGTTATCGCGCCGCAGCGATCTCACAACTTTTCTTAATCACATATAAATGCCAGCAGCAGTGTTCTACTATGTTCTCCTTAAAATTCATCGAACAATAAGTTTAGGCCAGCAAGTTCGATCGTCATATCAGTTGAAATTAAAAATGGTCTCCTGCTCGCTGGCAACAAAATTAAGTCGTCACATGATTTGTCGCAATAAAGCTGTCGGATTGGCCTTCTCTGATCCCAATCCCAACCCAACTGCTGGTAGGTGTAGTTCCTCCCGTTCGCTCATTCCGAGTGCGAAAGACCGCCAACGACGATGCGATGTCGTCGTCAGCGTCGTCATAGTACGCGCTTTCGCAGTGCCGCATCCACTCAATTAAAAGTGGAAATTGTTTCGTTTCGTGTAGGGGCTAGTAAATTATTTATAAAAATGTTTTCTTATAAATAAAACTCTTTGTTTACCTCGTAGGTATACAGAAGTCATATGCGCGCTGTGCACTTGCACAGCTCTGCGTGTGCAATTGAAGATGAAAACGTAAATTTAGCGAAGCAAAAGGTCAGCACAAGGACACTTTTGAATTTAGCGAAACAAAGGCACGTAGTCTTTTGTCTTTTACATTATTGTTGCATGCACAGCGAACACAATTTAATTAGTTAATAAATTATTTCGCAATTTATTGTTTATCGTGAGCTTGCACACTCGGCTGCGCATCGAGTCCGACTTCGAGTGTAGGCTTACTCATCTTACAACTATCTAAAGGACACTTGATTTGAAATATTTGCAAAAATATAGCCATGATAGAACAGAAATCAAGAAAATTCAATTACTGTACGATTTTCACACATCAGTGAGATCTACGGTCGTCACTCGTCACTGGTCAACAATAAAATAAGATTCGCCTCTCGATCGTTAGAGCGGGTTCGTTGTTTATGTGTGTCGCTCGAGGTTTAGTGTGTTTTTGTTAGTTTTATCACAACTTGATTGGACACTAATTAACCATAACTGGCTGGTTTAGTATAACTCGGTTCTTAAGAATTTTACTTCGGGCATTTGCTCGGTGGCGGTAGTTCTAACACGTCACACACTCACCGTAAACGATTTTACTCGCCACTAGGCAAAGCGAGAGGAAATTTTCAAATCTCCCAAGTCTTAATGGTTCTAAACTGTATATTTAAAATCGGATACATCAAACACGCAAAGTGAAAAGAATGTTAATAGTTTATATTTTTCCAAACAGATTAATGTTCCATTTAATTTATTTTTGTATAATCAAAGGCCTAGTGGTTCAGTCTTAAATATGTATTTAAATAGTTGGAGCAACAGTGTCATACATGATCCTAAGGCTACTACTTCTCACAATCTTTTGCTTCTGTGAGTTTTTTTTTATTTATTTCGTTAAAATCAACTTGGAAGTTATTGAAAAAAGGTTCTGCGAAATATAGTCCATAGAATCAGTACCAGTTTTCTTCTATATATTACTAACGCCATCTGTGGAGAAGAAATAACAAACATAACATGCAAGCTCTATGTGAAAGCCCTCTGATGCTCTTTTAGATGACGCTGACAAGGTGTTCGGTATAGTTGTCTGTCACATAGGACGAATGCATGTTTTTTAAACAAATACTCTCTTTTTTATAAACACATAAAAGAAAAAACCTTCCTTCAGCTATTTCTAGGCTACAGGACAAACATAGCATTTCTTAAAATTAATGTGATATGTTTTTCTTATCCGCCCTAGGGAAATAAATAAATTAGTTTGTCAAGCCCGTATGGCACTTGACACTACATATTTCTCTCATTTTGTCCTCATTTTTACCACATTAAATCATGTTCAAATGTCAGCTTCGTGTAAGAGAGACAAAATGTGTATTACGAAAGGGGTAGCAATTGCTTGCAAAGCAACCACAAATTTTCAAACGAATTTATAACCGCAAACTTCAAAGTGACGGGAGGCAAATGTCAACGATGTTGAAATGTCAAAACAAAAAAACTGCCAGCAGCTTAAAAATGTAAATTGAATACGTTTTCAATGCATTTTTTTGACATCTCCACATTGATTAGGTTGGTGTGTATATACCTCACTCACTCCTACCGGGAATTTTCGTACTTAGTAGTTTTGCGTAGGTACTGCTCTAATCTCATTTTAAACGTCTGAAAAATGCAGAAACAAATGGAGTGTCATATACGGGCTTAAGAAATATACAAATATGCTTGTCCGGTTTAGAAGTGTCGGCCTAAAAGAAGTGTCTGAAAATTTATGAAAATAGCAAAATAAGTCTTTGGTTAGTTACTTCAATCTCTCCAACTTGGAGATCTATCCGCAATGGGAGATTTCAGAATATGTCGGTTACTACCCACTTATACTATTCCCTTATACTCCCAGGATTTGTTTAAGTGAACCTGAAGAAATGCAACGCCTTACAAAATCAGCAGGAAAAAAATAGTCTAAATTTGTGCTCACTTAAAATTGTGCTCGCACTGTAGGCGTCTTTAAAACCGTTAACCACTGACCGATCTTAAGACATACATTCTTCGATGTTTGGTTTGAAACTGGCTGTGGATCTAGGAGTTTTCGAAAAATAAAACTAGGACAACGTTAACCTCTTTTAGCTAATGTAAATACAAATGCAACTGCTTTATTAAATAAAATATATGAAGCCCCCAAAACATATCGGCTTTAAAAAACTGTTGCTAATTAGATAAACGCAAATGTTGACAGTAGGATCAACTTCAGCAGAAAAAGAACTACGCGGGAAACAGATTCATACAGCAAAATGAACAGCGCCAGAGTTGCAGTAGCAGCGCAACTTTAAGAGCTACTGGTTTTTTAATGGATTATTATTACTGACACATAATCGACGTCAATATTGTAGTAGAAAATGTAAATCCTAAAGCTAGAAACAGATGAACGCAGCTACTTTTACAACACAAACAACTCGCAACAAAAGTTGTGGGAAGGTAGTAAAAAGATTGAAAACATGAACAACTTTGCCAATGGTGGATGTGGAACAATTGTGCTGTCAATTCACTGCGACACAGCGTTACCAGATCCATATGAAGAAAATTCTGATAAAAACATAAAGTGTGTTCGATTCCCGAAAAATAAACAAATTCCATCTCAAGGTTTTCCCCTGCGCCACCTCTCGCGAACGTCTTACAAACATCCGAGAGTAGGCATAACTGTCATGAAAGAGCTTTTCATTGGCCGTTTGGACTCAGCATAAAATTGTAGATCCCTCCCATTTCGTACCAAGAATGAAAAACTCACTCAAAATAAATGGTTGTGAGAAGCTAGGCCTTGGGTCCATGCGGACCTGTTGCGCCAACTATTTATTTATTTTAGTTTACCTATTTACTAGGTACGTACAATGAAATTGATTTCGTTTTCTATTCCTTCGATTGACTGTCACACACAATATCAAGTACCTACCTATATTCTACGTAGCTTAATTTTGAATGTTAAAAGTGTAAAACTCACTAAGCAAACCCTAGTACCGGAACTATCTGCGCGGACGCGAACTCGGGAAGACGCCCTTCCTGGTCAGATGCAAAAAGTGATCTGAACCCAATTTGCCTGCCACATCCACCGAGCTGCGTTTCGCAGCCTACTCTATGCTACCTAATAGAGCAGGAGGGATTTCCCTGCTCTCTCTCATAGGATGGATATCGTCGTTTAACAAAAGGATCTGCAAGTATTATTTATTTTTAATGCATACCTCCATAGTTGTACAAAAGAACGTTAAACTATCTGTCGTTGTTACATTATTTTTTAAGGTATCTGACAGCAGTGCTGCAAAGCTCTTAAAGTTGGGGGAACTGACAGAAACGTCAAGTAGCATTTGCATAATACAACTTTGAAATTATGATTTATAGGTCCAACGTCGCTGTCGCTGTGCTAATGCGTGTTGAAATGTATTGAAAACCAGCCGTTAAAAAAGTCCTCTGAACCTGTCAAAACTGATTTGTCAATCTTTTTCTCTGAGGGAAGGAATTCTTTTTCTTTCCACTAAAAACAAAAAACAAAACATTTCAAGAAGATACCAAATTGGAGGGGAAAATAGATTAGCTTTCGCTGTGTCGCGCCGCACTGTCAAAACAAAAATATTCTCAATATTAGCCACCATTTCACATCGACATCACACGCTTAAGAAAGTTATTATCAAAAGCGATAACTAAGTGATTGAATGCGACACTGGCTATATGTTCCCAACGTTGATTTTGGTTATGCTTAGTTTTGACTGCGTGACGGAAACGGAACTCATTTTGTGAATCTAAATGGTTTTGACGTTCATTTGACAGAAACGTAAGTCATCTGGCAGCGACATAGCTTGTATGTGTTTGTCAGGAATTTATTTCAATTTATTAAAAGGGTTTCCGTGAGTTTCTATAAGTTCAACCTTGACACTAGGATGACTGTCAGTGTCAGTATACATGTCACCCTACGTGTTCCGTTCTTTTGGTTTGCATCCATAATGTGTAAAGAAAGTATCAGCTCTTTCTTCCTGTTTATCGCCTTGCTAGCTGCTAGTCACCATAAATTTCCAGTGTTCTGTATTGATTTCGGCCAAAGCCAAGTTGTTTTAATGAGCGAGTCTATTTCATAAAAATCATTTTCTCACACATACAAAATGAGAGATACGTAACGTATGTGCCATTGGTGCATGGTTCCAACACCAAATTGTTGTCTACAACCATATACCTACTGCTTACATTCTTGACAATACCATCTACCGTCTTTATGCATAGTTGTGAATTATGTATTGCCATAGTCCATTGAGGAGATCTAAAACTCGATGCTGCGGCACTTGATGGTGGCATTACTGTCATAATCCTACTTTATTCCTGCAATAAGTATTCCGTTTCCACATGACATGGCCTATGGTAGGTCGTATCCGCAGATGGGTGGTGGATTTAACTGTCAGCGAAATGCCGTGACATTAATGACAGTCTGGACACTGAGTTGTGGACCACCGTGAATATTTTTCGAAATAACCCTTTTTATCTCCACTCGTACCGAGGAACACTATCACGTTGAACGAAAATTCTTCGTGTGTTCTTTGTGCGAATAAAAGTATTTGCGGTTTTTTTTTTTTTTCGTACATTTATATGTTTAGTACTTGGTTTTAAGTATACAAACTAATCCCCAAATTGGTAGTAGGTATATTTAAGTACCTATCCATAGGTGCTTGCAAGTGATTTGACATCCAACGGAGCGAACTTTTGACGTTTTAATGTCAGAATGACATAATATGCCAATTTTGCATAGGTAACTAACTTCACTGCACATATACATAAGGTTCAGCAGAAATAGAAATAAAAGGGAGAACCATAATAGATAAAACTTCGCAACATATATAAATATTTTATTTCGCGAGCTGTCACATTTTAACCACCAGACATTGCAGTAAAACTTTTCCATTCGTTAATTTCAAATGTTTTTAAATGTTTTTACGCAGTACGCACCCCAACTTTGACAGCCGATTGCGGTCAAACTGATTATTGACAGCGATGTCATTGTATGACGTTTGTGCTCTGTCAAAAGAGTGGTTTGTTCAAAAAATTGCTGTGCTGTGAGTGTTATACCTACCTAATACCGTGAAACTGCCTCTTCGCAATTTGGAGATCTTCACCATTTAGCAAATTACCAAACTTCCACGACAACTTGCCAAAATGTGTAAGTATTCTTATGCGAACCGTTTACGTCCATTTCGCCACAGATCATAAACTTTTATCAGTCGCCCTTTACCGCAAGGTTTCCCAATCTCAAAGCTTACCTCCAACAAGATCACTTCATCATTCACAAAAAAAAATACACTTAAAAGTGTTATTTATATATTTCCTAACAACTTTATAGGTATACCCAGTAGAAACCCTCCGAAAACCATTTAAACAAATTAACATAATCTCTCAACTTTATAGTAGGTATATGACAACTCGAATGAATTTACGAACGCTCGTTTGGTTGCTACCATTTAGCCACTAACTGCCACAATTTATGAATTATTTATTTTGTTCGTTTGCTCCAACAACATTCGTGTAACCGAAAAGTTTTATCTATGCAGCGAAATTAACATAATTTTCCAACAACTAATTTCACTTTAAATTGTGTGAAAATCTATATAAAAAACCGAAACACTGTGAATTGTTTTGACAAGATATTTATTCATAGATAATTTAGTTAATTCGCCGTCGCGCTCAGTGGGAAGATGCATAGGGCAACTATAGTATTGTGGATACAGCCAAATGGACTAACAAGCCCACTTTGGGCAGCAGCGATAGATGGTGCAGGCAATTTGACGAATTTAATTTGCTTATGGCATGCTAATGGCAGATTTGTTTTAACAGAAAATTCTCGCTTTTCGCGGGATTTAGCTGTAGAGTTGGTTGGGATTTTCAAACGCAAATGAGTTCGAAGAAAGAGGCGTTGACACACATATTCCTTGGGCATTTCAATTTGCAAGAGAGCTCATCGTTAAGTGATAAGAATCCGAAGTCAATTATGTATAGTTGTGGTGGGCAACGGAAGCGAATTTGCATTTCGGTGTCCATTGCGTTTGAATGGTCAATGGTGAGGAAACTCTGACTTGTTGGTTGGTAGTCGATTATTTGCGTTTGTCATATCAGGTTGTGAGTTGTGACAATCAACCTAGAATAGTGAACAGTTTGTATTGCCTTTCAAAATGGGCACTCGTCATGACAGTTGATAATGACAATTTCACGGAAGTAGCTGTCCACTTTCCATTGACAGCTATATAAAAACTATAGAAATATCTAGTTCGAACTAATGCCAAACGTTACTAAAAATGGGCAGACATTAGCTCTAGAGTTTTAACCGTTTGTGCCATAATTTATGTTGATTTTGTATAGATTTTAATGTGAGTTAAACGTCAGTTTAAAGTGGGTTTTGACGTCCGTCTAGTCATCTGGCGTTTGAGGGCATGCAAAAAGGGGGGTTCCGGGTCATTGCACACTTAGAAGTCCAAACATTTCATTTTTCCTAAACTATAAACACAAATAGCGAATAACTATATTGTCATATACCTAAATGTCATTTTTGACAGCTGGGTTTTTTTTTTTTGAAGTAGGTAAGCTTATTGCGCGACATATACGTTGCAATATCAAAAACTGTGTTTAAGAGAACATCTAATCACGAACTACACTATCGCTCCTTCGATTTGACGCAATTAAATGTCAAAACAGTAAAGAAATTCTGGGTTAGAATTGACGGCTACTCTTTCCCTACAACAACTGGAAGTCACAGTTCTTGTGGTTAGGCAATGCCAATAAAAATAAAACATACAACAACAACTGCCGGATGACAAATTTAGTTAACAAGCGAACGCAATCCAATCCATGACAGTGACGGCTTATGTCAGACTTTAAGCAACTGTTGCCAAAATAAGCAGGAACTAGACCAAATACGGTTTAAGTGCCTGCTTGCTGAGACTCGTGACAGCTGTTACTTTGTCCAAGTTAAGACTAATGGACAAGTGGGTATAAATATAACAAATCTAAGTGAAGAGACGACAAAAATGTCAGTCAGTTTGTGTGCTGAGCGAAATAAACCTCGCAATTGTTTCCTGTGTTGAATATCATCTCTTTGAACTGTCAAAGTTGAAGCTAATTAAGTTCATTGCGCTGTAACTTGGAACGCAGCCCTAATGTTTTCAACGAATCTACTGCCATTCATTTCACAGCAATTATTGCTAGGACAACGAGATAAGTTTGAATTTGAAGTTTTACCAACTATTACCTCTTTTGACGTTTAGCTAAATCGGTCTGTTATAATATGGGCCTAAATGCACGATTGATGAAATAATTACCTACCTTCAATGGATTTCTAGAGACAATTTATCTTTGATTAAGGGTCTCGTTACATCATAACCAACTATACTATTCCATTATGCTGTGTTATACGTCAAAATAAGTCGGCGCCCTGACAAATGAAAACAAATCTCGAAACAAAACATTATTTCATATCAGCAATTTGCAGTTGTTTGCATTATTGTGGTGTGTGCATGTGAGCATTATCACAAATTCAAGTCTCACTATTGCATTAATCACGTCGACTTCAAAGTGGAATGCAAAATATTTACGTTTGCTGTCGCAGCATGCACATAATGTGGGTAACATCTCCGTCTCCGATCTGACATTGACCCTTTGCGGGAAGGAACAACAAAGCGAAGAAAAGCTCTAGCATTTGTTTTTGTCAATAACAAAATGCAATCTTATCGCCATCTGTCACTTCGAGCACTTGCGAACTGTTGTTTTTTCTTTTTTTCCTTGGAAAATTAATGCGAACGAAAATGCCCACTCGCAAGAAGAACAAAAGAAAATCGACAGCGAAAGAAAAGAAATATCAATAACTACATATACCTCTCGTTCGTTCGATCACAATAACGAAATGCCCATTCCTCGAGGCGAGCAATTTTTCTTCCTGCCAAACCACCTTCACATAATTAACTTCATTATAACGCCCCATTTCGCTTTGCGTTGCGTCGTCTTTGTCGTTTATATACCCGTTCCGTTCCGTTCAGTGCCGTGCTGTTCTGTCATTTTATGCGCTGTCGAACGTCGTCGTCGTCGTTGTCGTTTTTGCTGTGTGACTCCTTTTCCAGTTGACAATTACCGCGAAGGATGTCGAAGTGGGCTTGATGGCAATCGTTATGGCGATGGTGATGGTGACGATGATGATTACCGTGCGCCGGTAAATGGAACGGGTGAAGTGGAGGTGGTGTTGCAAGTGCCTTTCAAAAACATGTCAGACACGACATTCCGGCTGCCACTCATTCTGTTCAGTTCAGTTCTGTCTGTTTCACTCTTTCGTGCAATTTGTCCGCCAACCTCGTCGCCCTTCCCCTCTCCGGCCGCTTTCCAACATTCCCGTCGTCTTCGTCGCTGCGTCGGTCGTTGTTGGAACTGTAATCAAGTTTTCGATTTTGTCGATTGTCAAATCGGCCTCTGACAGTCCCGTGGTAGTGGTTGTGGGGTAAAACGTGCCTTGTGGCAGAAGGAGTGAACAAGAAAATCAATCGAACGCCGGGCACATATCGTGCCATGGGAACACAACACGATTGGTTGTCATTTTGTCAACACACACGAGTGTACGTAAAACGTAAGTGAACGTCAGCGTGTATATTCCATGGGAACTTTGCAGCACTCGAGGGCAGTTCAATCGGATGCCTCCTACACCACAGTTCCCCCCACTGTCGTGTCACTTTGCCAGTGCACGCACCATTTTCTGCTTCCTCCGCCTCAGCCATTTCGTCGTGTCACTTCGCCGAGGGACGGCGAATCGAAAATGAAGTCAACTCTTTGAATTGGAGTTGTGGTGTTTTTTTTTTTTATTGTATTGTCCGCCTCAGATCGATCACGGAACAAGTGTTGCACCGGCACCCGTACCAGCATCAGTAACATGCCACAGCCGCAGCCGCAGCGCGAAACCAGTTCAGAGTGAGACAGCGCGATGGTTCAATCGATTCGAATCCAGGAAAATAATCAGTTAAAGAGCTTGCAGTTCGCTGGAAAATAGAAGAAAAAATGTATAATTGCACTCCAACTCCGAGACCGAAGACTTGAGTTGACCTTGCACTCCGAGGTGCTGGTGCTGGCTGCCGCGGTGCTATATAGTGGTAGTGGTGCACCACCATAACTCATCAGCATCACTCAAAATCAGACGGATGGACGGACTATCCGGTCGAGGAGGTTCATCCAATTCCAATGGGGTCTCTTGAGTGGTTCTCGCTTCTCGGATATAGTTCCAAACACAACGACATGAGACCAGTTATTCGCGCGGACTCGTTTCGCCATAGACTTTTCAAATTGCGTCTTCGTTGATGGTGAAGATGAGCACGCGAGAAGTGGAATTGCCAACGGATGACAATGATGATGATGACGATGATGATGATGATGCTGATCGTAACCCATGCTGTGGAGATCATCGTCATCATCGGTATAGGTACGTGATGTGTGAGATCTTTATGCGTGTTGTTTTGCTTTGTGACACTGCCAACTGGCTTGCACTGCAATACCTGTATATGTGTATGTGAACGATGCGATGATGGTGATATAGTTGGGAAATGTCGACAGTGGAACAAGTGTTGTCAAATAATTGGTATCGTAAAGTTACATCACTGAAATGACGTCTTACAAAAAGTTAAAGAATTTATTGCTCTGCTTTGTGGTTGATCAAATTTTAATGTGTCTAGGTTTAGGTTATGAACGCACTCCAAATACCAGAAGGACACAAAGTTACAGATAGGTATATGCAAACGAAGCTGGCATTCGACTTCGAACTAATCGATCGGTAGATGCGATTTCTATGAACGGCTACGTTCGAACTTTGATAGTTCTCAGCTAAAAAAAATTACCAATGACAGCAGATGTGACAGTTAAAAGAGCGGAAGTTGATATTTTGTGTCTGATGTTATGTTTTCCCAGTAAAATTTTTAAAATGTATGTGATTTAAAAGAGTGGAGGAATATTTATTGAACAAGAAGCAATACCCATAAATGTAAGGAAAATAAAAAGTACGGGAACGGTCTAAAAAATCAATTTACCAAATTATTTATTTGGCAGGAGCTCGTAAAAGAGGCAGTTCATTTGTATTGCAAACCAAAACACAAAAAAAAAAAAAAATATACCTATATAACTCCAAAGACTGACAGGTAGAAAGTGTCTTCTACTCCGGATGTGTGAGAGGGGTAAAAACAAAGCGAGAATAATTTCCTCTTTTGACATAGCTATACAGGAAATTGAAATAGATTCCAAATCGCCGTGACGCAATTGTGTGTACTGTTTCTTAAGCAAGTCGATTATTTTGCTTAAGCGCTTCAAGTAACTGAACGAATACATTTGCTTTGAACAAAGATATTGTTCCCAGCTGAAATGCAGTAAAATAAGGCACGAGTAGCGTAGGTATGTATACCTACTGAGGTTTAAACAAAAAAACGTCTGCCTAACTAACTTGTGCTCATTTTGTAATTAGTATCAACAGATGAGGAGCGGAATTTGCAAATGTGGCCCCTTAGCTGTCACTTTACAGTAAAAGTGCTAAAAACTAAAGTGTATTGCCGACCACGGACAAAACGACTACAAAAATGTCGCTGTCATAAAATGGCTCCTAGAAACAAGCAAATGGCTAAGTAGGTACGTCAATTAACAGCACACGAATTCATTTATGCTGCAGACACAATGACACCAACACGCAGTTTCATACAGAGTTGTATTACGGAGCTGGACGTATTCGTTTATTTGACAGCTCTAGAAGTGGTTCTTTGTCACGACGAAAGTTGTTACCAAATTGTGTCACTGCTCCGTAAATTCAACCTACCTCTTGTAACACAATTCCATCTAACATCTTTCCACTTAACCTCATACCTAACCTAGCAAGACTACATTTGTGCTATACCTTAGCGTAGATAAATAGACACCGGCAGGTTCATCAAAAAAAGTGAAAATGATTTGAAATTTGTGAAACTTCATCGTTCAACATTGAACTATACTACCAAAGTACCAATTACAAAAGACCAGAAAATTCGTGACCTTCCCGCAGTACCTACGCCACCTAGGCCAATCCTATTTCCCTATTTCCTTTACCACAAAGTTAATTAAAATATTTCACATCCAATGGACGTACCTACATCCATCAATTGACAGACTAACAATTAACCGATAATTATCGTAACAATAATCCAAAATGTCTTCAATGGACGTAGAGAAACCTCATTGTAACAAAACTTAACAAAACAAAAATCTAAAAAGAAACCTTGAAAGCTTGGACAACAAATTAAAAAAAAAAAAAAAAATGACAGCTATTCGTGCAAGAGGCGGGAACGACCTCACATCACGACCTCTACAGTTCTCTTCTGTTTAATGATATTTTACGACGTTGTCTCTCTTTCTGTCTCTTCAAATCCGCAAGATGGCATTCGACTTGTACGTTCGACAAACGAAACAAATGATCTCCTTCAGAAAACAAGGGAAAAAAAATAAGAAACGAACCTTCACGACATCAAAGACAACAGATTATGATTGATTCGATTGGCAGCACACCGCGCACTGAACACATTCAATTGGCGGCCGCATTGCATTTGATTTCCACTTTATGCCGTGGTACATACGACATACCCTATCCACCAATGTGACGTTGACCCCCCTACGATGGACTGACAATCGACAAATGGTCGATCGATGGGTGCCGCCTTTTAGCTGTCAACTTGCTCCACCACCGTATAGACATAACTCCCGCTGACATTTCCCATTCGGACGATACAACGAAACAGCGGCGACAACAAATTCGTGGACGTCACCTCTCCGCATCGACTATGGAGTAAGTATATATACGTGGCGGCGAATGACTGCAGTAAGCTGTGCCATCGCCAAGGAACATAACCCCAACAAGGCTTAAACTGTGCGGGTCCCTTAATGAAATCTGTGCACCATCTGTGGGGCATACCTATTCCAATTTCAATTCCAGCGATGTCGTAAAACGACTATGCACTGACATAGGTATCTCCGTCGAGTAATATGGACAATTTCGCACACCTGAAGAGGAAATGTTTCTTGGCAATGGCCATGCCATCCGCAGCCGCACACCACACGTTAGAGAGAGCGAGGTGATCTGATATGGGGAAGTGCAACATCGCCCCATGATGCACCGGAGATAAATCTTGCAATTATCGTTGTCAAGCAGTGGATGAGTGTGGAGCCTCTATACAACTGCACTATACACAGCGCATGAAATTTGTATCTATCATCAGCGCTGGAGGAGACTACGGCGCAGCGCGGCTCTCTGACAATGTCGCGATTGGCGACAATTATTTGCTTGTTACGAAAAAATGTGACTCTCGGCAAATTGCAGGTTTGTGCAATTTGCTGCATCTTACTCATACATAGTTGCATTTGTGCAATTTGCGGATCGCAATTTGTGCAAGCGAATGGTGTTTTTGTTTTGAGACGAAGTGACATCGTGGGAATCGCGAAGATGAATCGGTGGCAGTGGCAGTGTATATGAATTGTTATGACAGCGAAATTGCATGAAGAACTCTGAAAGGTTAAAATGTGTGAATTGTGAAAAGTAACGAGTAGCGATTAGATAGGTGTAGACGTGCACTAATATTTTGAAGCACTTTCATTATAATTTCTGCCGAATACTAAGTAAAGTTAGTTATCCCTGTTAGAACTGTCACAATGACAGACCTGACGTTGAACTGCGTCAGTGAAAGTTTGCAAACTTCCATCAAAATCTGAAGACTTTTGGTGTTTTGAAAATTTAACGTTTCACCACCGTACATTGTTATAAAATTCTTACTCGTTACTTTATTTCAGGAACAGTGGTTATTTGCATTTTGGAAAAGTGACAATGCAAATGCAGATTTCAAAATGAAATGTAGAGCTACAAATCCGGCCATTATGTAACGCAGTACACATTTCTATGTAGACGTCAGAAAGATTGTAAACCTGTCATAACCTATCTAGGTTAGACTCTTTTAGCAAATGTATTCCGAGAGCTATTCATCTGTCAGAAGTCTACCAAAATTCGATTGATGATATTAGGTATATTATATTCTTTGTTTGTTCGAATAAAAGTAACGAGTTGCTCTCCGATAGTGTACAATGTAGATAAAGTGCTACAAAAATGACTTGTTACAATTTATGAAATAGGTACGCTAGTTGAAGCAACAACCAGGTTAATACTGTTCAAACTTCATGTTTCTATGGAAAGGATATGAATAATTTACAACCAAATAATATGTTCACTCTCTTGTCTCTCTTTTCTGATCTATTGGTTAAACGAAGTGTTGTACAGGTATTATTTTGTCAGTTGTTTCACTTTGTTGAATTGGAGAACATTTTCTAAGAAATTTTGTGGCAACAGTTGTATTAGTAGGTTACTCGTTACTTTGAGAGTTCCCTAACCTTTGAGAGAAAAATCTACGGTAACATATAGGTACTTCTGTGATTTCTATGTTTTTTGATGAGTGCTCACTGAACCGCGAGCAGTGTCCGTCACTCCACAGAACGTTCTATTTACTCGTTATTTTTCAGAGTCTAAAAAATATTTGTTAGGTATATGGCCGCCTTGGTTTGCCCTTGAAGTATTCACCTCGTTATTTTCTAAATCTCTTCTATTTTGCACTTTGCAAACAAAAACGAGTGCAAAATTTGTTCAATTATACTCTGAAACTGGCACACGCATATTTTAGCTAGGACTTCAATATAACTTTCAAAAACGTAGGTACAAGTGTTTATTCGTTACTTCTTAAGTAATCAGTCGAAATAATCTTAGGCAACCGCTGACCTCAATATATCATCTCTCTTTGTCAGAATAAAGTAACAGAGAGTATAAGGGCATATGCCAAATTCCGACTTATGCTGCTACAACCCAATGACAGCACATAACAAAGCTGATTTTGACAGGTATAAATTTGTCCAACTAGATAGTAATGTCAGCGGAAAATAACATTTATAGAAATTTGGTGATTACCCTGCTGTCAAAGCTAAAATATCGATTTTCTTCGACTTAACCTTTCATTTTATACAGAGGGTTTGACAGCGTTGATCTTTCTGGCATCTGACACATAATCTGACTTTTACCTGGGCCCATATTAGTATGTAGTCTAATCAACAAGAAACTTCCAACAAACAGTTCCGCAAATGACCCATTAAAAACTATACTTCTGATCGCCTGAACGCAGCCCAGCGAACTCATATAATGACATATGCTGCCTTAAAAAAAAAGAATACTCTATTTGATCTGTCAGTGTTACACAAATTTGCATAAACGCCAGTTCCATAGGTATATAAAAAACAACATCAGCAAAAAGGGCTACCGTCACGTAAGTCCCATTATTCGAAAAAGAAAGTCTAAACCTACTGACAGGTGTCACATTCATATGACAAAAATGCAACAAAATTCCACTCAAGCGCAACAGCGCACCCAAAACCTAAAGGTCCTCTCCACCAACAACAACAAGCAAATCCATCACATTGCCGCGCCGAAAGTTAGATTCAATTCACCTCGTGTCGACGCAATCAACCGCATCCAAGCACCACCAACACTTATGTACGTTTGGCTTGTTGTACATACACGTATGCGCGATGAGAAGCTAAAGCCCTTGCTTTTTTGGTCCAAATCCATTTGAAATGAGACAGGCACCGAGTGCACTGACAGCCTCCAGCACACTCCGACACGAATTCGGTGTTCGTATCAGCAGCAACGAAAGGAGAACAAGGGACGACAGCGAGATACAGTGTCAGTTGAGCAGATCAGCAGCGCCGACGCCGAGAGTTGTAGCGAGTTCTTGTAGACGATGGCAGTAGGTATTTATGCCGTCAGAAATATTAACGATCCATTACCCAGGTGATATGTAAATATTATGGGCATTTGCGGCGACAACGATAGCATCAGCGAAGCACGCACCGTACCCTCCTCGTCTCCACCACTGCGCACCAAAGTGCAGCCAGTGTTCCCTTTTGTGGTCGAAAGGTTTACACTTCGCTTAACACAATTAAGCGGGCTCGCACTTTCAATAAATCAGATGGAAAACGGTGCCGAGGTATGCGGGGGAGATCATTAGGTGCGCGATCAAACGGCATTTAATTAATCAAATCAATGATTAAGAAGTATCTACTCCGAACAAGGCCCGTTCCTGTTCCTGTTCCCATGATGCGCGACAAAGGCGGGGGGGGGGGGGGGGGGGGGGGTGGGGGGGGGGGGAGCCCGTGTGTGATATAAATTTATTCATACAACGAGCGGCGCGCGATGCTCACAAGAAGACGTGACGTAACTTGATATTCTGTCGCACGATCGGCCGACAGAAGACATGCTAATACGATCGATCGGATAAGTGGAATGTAAATGTGTCCAGGGATATCGCTCATGGGTGACTTACTCGGGTATACGAGTAATTTGGACCTTAAGTTGACAATGACATAATTTTGGATCATGTTTTTGTTTGGTTTCTTTTTTTTTGTGTGCGTGGATTACCTACGCCGGCGGAGACACCTTTTAAGCGACCGAGTTGTGTGAGTCACATCGGATTGGGGGTAATGAGGCATCAGATGCTGGAACAAGGGAATTCCCGCAACGGGAATGACAGTTGCAAAGTGGAGCGCACGGGTCCCTTTGGGGCAGACCTTAGTAGGCTTGTTCGTTAAGACCCTTGTTTACCACGGCGGCGGTCTGTATCTTAAGTAGGATTACAATTTTCGGAGCACACAGTCTAGCAGAGCGGAGAATCCTCTTTCGCTGTCGACGGTTTGACGTTTTGCTTATTGCCTGGTGATTGCGTGTCTGTAGTACTTGTTGACCGCTGATGGTCGACCAGTAGCCGCTTGGATCTTAGGAGAACACTCTACCAAAGTCGCGATCCATGACATGGTCTAGTCGTGTCATTCAAGCGTAGTTTGGTATTTATCATTGCCCAGGTTTATATCTGCAGTCTTCATCAACTTTCGCCCTCATGAAGGTTATATTTCAGCCTTCTACTAAAAATTTGGGTCAACCTTCACGAGGTTTCTAGCCGAAAGTATGGAATTTGAAGACTTTTGGGGCTGATTGTCGTGGTTATTATTCCTATCATGCAGGATGCTCAAGATGACATCGACGTCTATGACTCTCGGTCTTCCGCCACCGACTTTGATCATCGTTGTCTATATACTAACTAAAGGATGTCAGGCTTGACACAACCGTCTTATCCTCGGCATACTTAAGGCGCGTAATAAATGCCAAGTATTTTGATTGCACGTCTTGGAGTCCGATTTGGCGATGAGCATATTTAGGAGAGAAGACCAAAATTTGTTCTTTTTAAAGGTTCTTTTCCTATTTACGCCTCTTTTGGGTGGACAAATTCTTCGAAGTCGGTGTCCGGTTACTGGTTATAAGAATGTTGACAAAACCAGTACTGGGCCCCTAAATACAAACCTCCTGTCTAAGCCAAACATAAGCTTCTACAACAAAAGCGCAAGAAAAAGAAAATTTAAGGCTAGCTCTAGGCGCCGGCCGACAAGAGGAAGCTTCTTTGAGCTGTTTATACTTATAGCCCTTTTAACTAGCTCAAGGTATGCACAAAAATCTCTGCCTCTATTTTACAGAACCAGGGAATGTCCTCTTGAATATTTATAACTATTCTCTCTTCAGTCAATTTTTAGCCCCGCTGAATGTTTTCGGCCCAAGGCGATCGAAAGACTGCTGTCAACTGGGGAACTTGTAGGTCATAAAAATACTGAATATCCACTAAATTCATTTGGCAAAGTTTCAAACTAACCTGTCCATCAGATCGGGAGCTGTTAGCGCCTACGAACGTTTCAATATTCGTTACGCTTTTTCGTTTTCTCCCAAACGCAAATGGAAAATGGGTTGTATCTCATTTCAGCCGCTGAATTGATGGATAACTTAGGTGTGTAATTGTACAGTGTACATGCCTGAAGTTGTTAAAGGGGTAGGGGTTATAAGTCCATGAGTAATACCCACTCGTTATGCTTCGTTCTGTTCAAACTGAAATGTCGGCATAGATTTCTTAAACCACTAAATCGGTACCTGGCCACATTCTTGATCTATAAATTGACAGAGCTGGTCATAAATTATATGGCTTGCTGGGTGATCTCCTTAAAGGACTTTCTGCACATTTTCCTACAGATTGTAAATATGCACAAATGCATTTGAAACTCAAATCCGACTGACAGAGAGCGCATATTCTCCATACTCTCGTATGTCACCCAACTCTAAATAAATTTAGAACACTTCACATGTAGCATTCTTGCCTTGCCCCACCGAAACGTCAAATCCACTTAATCCCAACGCAAACTCCTTCCACCTCCTCATACATCACAACTTTAACAACCCATTAACCACATACAAAGTAGCACTCTAATGCGCGCATAATAAACCAACCGAACCCTATTTCCCACTAAAATCCTAAAAACTGTCCCGTGCATACCATAAAATACTGAAACCCATTTCCCTCCAACAGAATTTATATAACAAATCAATTTCAAAATAAAGAAACCACTCTTTTTCGACCATTTAGCTGACCATCAGCAGCCGCAACACAATGTGTCCAACAGCCAATCCCCTTCGCGCACATTAAACCTCCGGCCAAAGTGTCACTTTTATGTCATCGAGCACTTTTATGAGACATTGATCGCGGCGGTCGAAGATCTAAAGCCTCGGCAACACATCAAAACCCAAAACAATATCACTGCTTAGAAATGATGGCCGTACAGGTATTCATGGCCCAAAGCGATCAGATCACCAACTGATCGGTTCTCTTTTTTTTTTTTAATGCATTTTTCCTGTGTTCCTATGGACGTTTTAATTCGTTTTCGGTTTATGATTATATTGATTCGGGAAAGCATACAGATCCCCGGCAACCTAATAACTCTTTTGACGGGTTTTGTGGTCTTTTTCGGGCATAAAGCGAGTAAAAACGTCTATAAAACTACCAAACGGATTTGTGATCGTAAATTCCGATCGATGACAGTTTTTTTTTTTCACCGCCCCAACGGCTGCCCCCTTTCTGAGTGACACTGACAAAACTCTCACCCTTTCCAGGGATGGACGTAAAACTGAAAAAAAAAAACTTGCACGACACTTTGTTGTGTGCGACCGGCTTTACCTTCACAATGTATCGGCTGTATCTGTTGAATTTGTTGTATCTGTTGAAGCTGGTGGATGTGTTTTCGGCATTTATGAGGAGCCCCTCTTTAAATCATAAAACACGAGTTGCGTGTGTGCGCGATGGTGGAGGTGCTGTGCGGAGATTAAGACCGGACTTTTCTTGTTCTGTCACTTTTCTCCTGTTGTTTCGGTTGCACTATCCACTAACCACTGTCCGAGTGTCCACTGTCGGACTGTCGTGTTTTACGACGACATCCAACATCGGAATGTAATTCCAGTCATTTTGCCGTATAAATCTATTCGAAAGCGCGGCTACTGATGAATTATGCTGCCGCACCGCTTTGGCTCACCTAGCACCGTCCGCACATGTGTAATTAGGTAGGCCGCTCGGCGATTAGATGCTTTTTTAATGTCATGTCTTAAAACACACTTAGGTGGACGACTGACAACAGATACACCGGGCTATAGCTGTTTGCCTGGGACTTGTCTTGAAAATCAGGTTTTCACTGTGACTTTTGTCATCTTCTGGTGGGTAATTTAATTTGTTCTGTTATTAGGCTGGTTATTTTTTATTTTTTTTTTTTTTTTTTGGGACAGAAGATGCCGATGTTGTTCTCAGATAAGGAACATCAAATGTCGAGATGAGGTATACGTATACCGCACGTATACCGCGCGAAGGTCATTGGCAATGCGGTGACATGCTTCGATTTGGTTTGACAACTTCCTGGAATTGTCCATATGTGACTGTTGGTACACTCGCTCGCTGATGGTGTATTTATGGGCAATTACGATTAGGTAATTGAATTTGTCTCATGGGGGGGATCTGTGAAGGAGCGGGCCGCGCGTCTATGATTTTACGATGGCCAACTGACGTTCGGTAGCTAGAAGTCGGTTTTATTTATTTCACTCTGCAAGGCGAAAAGGTACGCGATGTTATCAACTCTTAGAGTTGTTATCATTACCGGTTGGGTTCCAGGAGAGTAGGGTGAGTTTTGGGTGTTGCCGACCTACCTAATTCGTTTGAAAAATTTGTGACGAAGTGTCACTTGTCAAAGACATTTTGCTCAGTCCTTTTATCGACGGCCGGTCTTAGAGCATTTTTTTCTAATTATGCTACCGAACGTGAAATGTTGTTGCGCTTTTATCTGAATCTGACAAACTAAGAGGACCTTTCTAAGGCTGTAGTCAGTACCGTCTTTACGATAAGTGCACACGGGGTCTATGCCCAAGAATGGCTGATATACCTACTCACTTACGCACTATAATTTTTTAGAGAGTAAATGAGGTCGTTGTTAGCTACTTTGACAACAGTGACATTGCCGACGGCGAATTCAACAGAAAATATTGCCAAGTAGGAAACATGTGGTTCTGTATTTCGCCGCTGTCTAAACTTTTTCTATTCTGCATTAAAATGCCAATCAGAAACCCAGATAATTTTTTTTTAATTTTTTCTAAGCAGTGAAAATGTTTCGTTCTTATAAAAATACTCAAAATGCACCTACCTAAAAGTAAAACCTAGAAACCCAGATGCTTTAAGCAAGGGAACTGGTTTTATTTGTACTCTAAATATTTTCACAACAATTTTATTAGTTAATTTTCCTATAAAATTAGTTTTAACTTATTTTAAATAAATTTTTAGAATTCTGAGGTTCAAACTGAATTTTACAAACTTCTTTTTTGGCCTCCTCATAATAAAAATGAAAAAAAAAAGAAACAGCTAGTTATCCGGCCCGAGGCAAAAAAAATATTTTGGAACCCCCAAAAAACTTTATTAAGCCTCATGAAATATAATATTTAATTTTATTATTTAGCCTAAATCTACTGAAAAAATGCGTTAGAACCTCTGAACCTCCTGACAAAATTTTATTTTAGCCTGTGAATCTAATGGCAAAAATTAATTTAGCCTCTGAACCTCCTAAAAAAATTGATTTTAAAAAAACGTATAACATACTTATTCGTGTTACTGGTAATACAGTTTTTATTTAAATTATATTAATCCTAAACTTAAGCTTCATGGATATTAGTTATTAATTATTTATGATTAAATTATTTTATTGAATTGAGAGATCTTAGAAAACTTTTGTTGGCTATTCTATTATAAGATTATAGCAAAAAAAAAAAGTCATTCTCTTGTTTTGTTTTCCAAAGGGGCCCAGGTCCCCGTCATTGCATAAGATGGCGCTTGCTAGAGTAACAACATACCTACTCAAATGGATCTTCAAGCTATTGTCGTTGGCAGAGCTAACAAAGCCTGTGTAGGACATCCTGCAACTAAACCTTTACCATAAAGTCGCCCTTTGTTATATTCTCCACGAAGCATTAGGGGTCTGATGGCAGGAACCTAGCAAGGAGAG
Organism: Cheilosia vernalis; assembly: GCA_949126925.1. Classification (NCBI taxonomy): domain Eukaryota; kingdom Metazoa; phylum Arthropoda; class Insecta; order Diptera; family Syrphidae; genus Cheilosia; species Cheilosia vernalis. The sequence continues at coordinate 49,828,450 of OX421360.1, forward strand.
GGGGAAGGCTTCAGATCCTCAAACCTCCCCGGAAAATTTAAGCATAAAACTAAAACCTAAAACTTTCTAATATAAATTCAAATCTAGAAACCTCTTCTACTGAAGCTTATAAGAGAGTGTTTAACTAATTCCTTGCAAAGATTCGTTACTACAAAATCTTACTCACAGATTCATGGTAAACGAAGACGTTCTACCATCGTTTCAAGCTCTTCTCCAAGTGAATGAAATAGAAAAGCTAAAATGCTACTTTGACAATGCAATTTCGTTTTCAGCTGTATATACATCCTTTGGTGAGGACAAAAATATCGTCGAATGATCCTTCTTTCGAAGTTTTGAAATTTCTTGATACCTTAGTGACAAGACGTACTTTAAAGGTAGAAAGTTATTGCTTAAGGTCTTGTCTTCCAGTGACCACAGCTAGTGTTGAAAAAACCCTTACCACTATAAAAAGGATGAAAACAGTGTCCCGAAGCGTTATGGGGAATGCAAGATTAAGCTTACTTGTCATGACATTCTGTTCATACGAACATTAATATGTGGATCCCAGATAGGCGGATTGATCTCATGTCAAAAAATAAATAAATCCAGACGTCTTCTGCTTTGAAAATATGTGAGTAAAAAAATTATTTTAGAATGTCATATATTTCGTTAACCCAGGTATTGCGTTTGTGTGAGCACCTTTAATGAACATTTGTTTCATATAATAAAGTGTATATAACACTTCGTTGCTTTTATTTGATTTGACTTTTGACAGTTCGTTTTGTTTGGGCATGAGCCCGGCCGGAAACAAAATCCTAGCTACGGCACTGTCTGATGGCATCCCTATTCCTTTTTTTTTTTTCTTTAAGTTTTTAATACTTGATGAAGTGAACATTTTGAAAAGTACCTTAAGATTGCAATAATTTTTTGTCTTTATTTTCATGAGTTCCGGTTATATTTACTTCTCAGAGTAACTTTGCCAAACTCTTAATTATATATTGTCTTAACCCAAATAAAGAAAATCACAAATTTCGACCGAGTTCCCATGAGTTACCACCCCACTTGCAAGAAACAAAAACAATTTTTTCTTTTAGCTCCAAGTATGTACCTACTTATAGTCCTAGAGTTATTGGTAATTTTGGCAAAAGTTCCACCAAATCAGGACTTTTCTTTTTTAAATGTCTGCACTACATACATTAACAGCTTCTGAGTTATATTTTGTTTCGCACAAACCAAATTTTTGTGGCAATGTAAGAATATTAAAAAAAATATATATATTTTGTTTAAGTTCCCACATGAGTTCTGATTGAAGTTCTAAAAAATACGCTTAGTAAGTGATTAAACAAAAAAACTTCAAAACCTTCTATAAAAATAGTTATAGAGCTTATGCAAAGATCGCAAAATTCGTTTGGAGTTCCCAAGAGTCCTGACAAGAGTTCTGAAAACATCTTGATAGACTTAAAAAAAATTCCAAAAATATCGGATAGTCGACTATACAGAATTTTGATCAGTTCTCATGAGTTCTGCTTTGAGTTCCGGAAAGTGTTCCAAGAACTGATTACATTTTATGTGGGCTGGTTAACAGACTTATTCTTCTCTAGTTAAGCGCGGGTGAGGCAGTCTCCATCTCCATCGATCGGAGGTATGGTCTTAAAGTTTGGGCATAAGTTCGGCCTAACAATTCATCCGCTGAGTACCTAGCCTTAAAGAGGTTGACTGGAAGATTTATGCTTATAGTTATAACATTTGTAACTGCTCGTTTATAAGTCTACCCTTGACTGGAAAAACACTTCCTTCTTTCTTTGGTCTGGTCACATGCGCAACTTGGTGCTGTAACATCGGTCTTTTTACAAAGCTGGTCTGATTGTTTCACCTCTCTTTCGACATTATTGGTTTCAGGGCAGGAGAGCTGACACTGCTGACACTCAGAAAATCAGAAAACAGTATTCCTGTTAACTAGTTGCAGAATTGTCGATAACGTTTGACGATCTCCCAGCTTCTGGCGACAATAGCCTGTCGAAGTCAACTCCTTCTTGCTTTCTAGTCAGGTCTATGACCACCAAAAGTCAAAGTATGCCTTGTGGAAGCTTCACCCGCAGTCGAGTCAATGAGTCCATCTGTGAAATTCGTCACCAAAAAGTGCGACAGCCGTTTTATATCATGGCTCCCTTTGAGGTCCTATATAGGCACTCACAAAAATACGTGCTGTATCTGTAGGCAAGAGAACGAACTATTAATATTCAATACCAAATGAGCTACATTGTAACAGTCAACTCTCGGCTGGACTGTACCATGCCAATTACCTATTTCTAATCAACAATAATTGCACAAGCCACAACTGGCTAGAAAAACTTCATATTCAGATCAAATAACATGTATCCATGCATTGACATTCTAGAACTGTCATACCTCCCTAAGGCCCATTCCATTCCGTTTGCCGGCTCTGGCTGGAGCTAAAAATAAATCCGTGACAAGCCTCAATCAATTTTGAGATTTTCCCACCATCAAGAGTCAACATTCAAAGTTAACAACTCCGACCGACACTAAGCCAACAGCCAGAGTCGGCTAATTAATATTCAAATCTATCATTGACAATTAATTTAAACATTGAACGAATGCACGATTCTGTGATGTTTAGTTCCAAGCGGCTATTTGAGAGGAACAAGTGTTTGTCGATGTTGCTGTTGTGTCTATGGCCCCCTCACACGGGCACGTATGGTTATAAATCTCAGGCCAGTGCTAAAACCTACGAGAAGTTCAATACAGGTTGCAGCAAACTGCGAGTATTGCCGATCGACCACACACTCGCACACCGCGGCGAATTAGTATTCAAATTAGCGGCAGTGCTATTCACATTCGCATATTCGTTTGGATTAGTTGGGTTCGCGATTGCGCGCGAATAGTTACTCGTTACTTAATTGACAATTTGCTGTATCGCCTGTGGCGTGCAATTAATTTGCAACACGTTGACAATTCGCACACAACCCACAAAAGCCCGAGGTAGACCTTTACCTGTACCTGTGCTGTGTAGAGCGCGAAGGTGACGCGCGTAGGTTGGGTTCAATTTGAAGTTCCGGAATGGATTGCGAATGCGATGAGATGGATTGTGTTGTGGTAGGTACCTACTGTACATATGCTAAGAGGTGCGGCGGTTGTCGTTTTTTTTTTTTTTTTTTTGTGGGACTAACAAGCGTCATAAAGTGGTGTACACATCCAGTCGACCTGTATTGACATTTGACGGACATAACGAGCTGGATAATTTATGGAACGTCAAAATGTTGAATTGTTTCTTTCGTATGGTGGCACAGGTGTCATCCAGACGGTTGCTGATGAGCGGGAATTTATTCTGCGTTTGATATAGGATCGATCGGTGGGCTGTGATTGTGATCAGTGATCAAGTCGCCTCGACTTATTCACTCTATCGGCCTCGATCTGGTGATCGTCTATGAGAAACACTTTCGATCGGGCTGTGTTTTTTTGCAATCGTCGACTCCAAGATCAAATACTGAGATGATCCGAGTAGTTCTCGGCAAGATTTTACCTTCGAATGCACTGTTCCGATTTTTGTCGGCGCTTGGAAGAGTCACTAACAACATCCTGAGACCACTGATCGCAATCGATTGGCGTCTATTTTTTGTCTTATGGATATAAGTCTGGATAATATACCGATGTTGTTCGAGTCTAATGATGAAGGCTCTCGTAAAATGAGATCTGTATCTCCTAAACTGTTTCTTAATAACAAGATCTCAAACCAAGTAGATCGTTTGACATAAAGAACCAATCTAAGATGATTGAATTTTTCTTAAATCTCTCGCTAGTTCCATGACACAGTAAGCCCACCAAATGGCTATAATAACACGCAACAAAAATAATAAATCGGGTTACCGATCATACTGCAAAACAGGTCGATGTCGAAGTCAAAACCAGTATTTAGAAGCTTCAACCATAGTTTGTAGATAGAAAAGATATTAAGGGCCATTACCGCGTGAAAAAGAATCCAACGTCAGTTAAAAGCAAACATCAGTACGATCGCCCAGTCAAAAACACCAGCTTGGTGATCATCGAAATTGGGATGAGGATCGGTCGGGAAGATAGAGAAATCACTTCACAACAGTAGGCTAAGACAATAGCGGCATAGTCCCGAATTCTAGCCACTTATTAGAATCGTGCAAGATCTACATCGCGATCGTCGAAATCAACATTTTGGTATGACTATTCTAATCAACATAAAATGATAAAATGCCAGCGCAATCCCAAACGATCGTTGTACCACACGTATATATTTGATTGACTGGCTGTAGGAGTCTATTAAAAAAAAAATACTAATTCGTCAACAGATCTACAAAGGTATTCGTCAATTATAAAAATATATCAACTAGGCGTTGATAGGCAACATTTTCAAGATCAATTGCATAATGAATTCGGAAGTCGTGGATTCACAGATTAAGTGATCGCGATCGACCAGGATCGTAAAAAAACAGTCGGTAGGGATCTCCAAACTGATGCGCTTGTTCGTTAGCAAAGCGAAGTGATTGTGATCGAAAATGATCTATCAAATTATTTGAACGCGATCCTCAAACCGATGCGGCTGATCATTCATAAGAAGTCGAACCCCATAGCAAGTGATCGCGATCGAGCGAATTGTTGTACATGATTCTCAAAGTAATCATTCTGTGTAATCAAGACTGCAAATCATCTACCAAACTGATCGCGATCAGAAGTTAGTGGATGGTCTACGTGGGATAATAACTATTCTGCAGATTTTGTCCGAATGACATATTCTTTGATGCAGTGGCTCCATCCCATTAATTTGTCTCTTCTACGGACATCTGTCGCTACCTAGACTTTGAAGAACATTAGTGCGCAAGGTTCAAGCTGATCTTTGACAAATTAATAATTGCCAATGGATTGAAGCCCATGCCTTTGGTTTAGTCCGATATCTGTTGCGCTATCAACAGCAAGATAAGTTTAAGCCACCGCCACAATGGAGGCAATTTTCTCCTTCAAAGCGAGTTGTCAATTGCTGTCAATCCGATGGAAGCTGAACTTAGAGCGATAGTCCACTGTACAAATTCCCTTTCCTTTGTTCAGGTATCATAAGTTACCTCAACTTGGCGCCTACGACAACAGTCGACAGATTCTATTAATTTCCCCACCCGCCGGTTGGTGTAATTTTATCAAGTTCAAGATCACCAGACGTATACACCTACACAAGATTCCCCGACCACTCTGCACGTGCTATGGAGGCACAGCATCCCGAGCCGGACGAATAATCACCTTAGACCGCTAAACAGCAGCTTCCTCTCTTGGTAACACACCACACATCCAGTAGCATTTGACAGACAAACAAGAAGCCAACTGCGCACAAAGGAAGCTATTCCATCACACCGACACACCACACAAATGGCCACAACAAACAATAAGCGCGCATACACACAGCAGCGCAACAACATCCATTTGTTGGTTCTCGCGATGCTTGGCCACCTTTTGTGTCCGGTAATTGGTTTTCAATTTGTTGACCATTTCGTGACACAACGACACAACATTCAAGGTAACAGCAACAAATCTACGAGGAAAACATTCGGCAGCACTATTGTAGTGTCCACACACCAAGGAAGAGGAAGCAAACAAAAAAATAACTTCAAATCAAAATCACAAGATCTGGCAGAGTGCGATCAGTCGCCCAAACTAACATTTTTTTCTTTTTAGAGCCACAATTATTGTAATTCTAATTACTTTTGTGTTATTAACCATTTAACGCGCCTTGTTGACCATCAGCGATCATCTCAATCGCACAGACACACGCGCACGGGCAGCAAGACAACCCACATGCGATTGAAGATCGTACGCGATAACTTAAAAGTATTTAAACGCCGCGACAACACACTGACACTGATGACACGGCAACGTATTTTGAAAAATTGACAAATCGTGCCAGCAGCCTTGAAAGTCGTAATAATGATGATGATGGTGCAGTCACGGTTGCCACTTGAAAATGAAATTTGTGTCCAAAATTGGAAATAAAAATGACCAACTGTAGCTAAAAATGACCAAAACAATTTAACCCTCTGCTGCATGCATTATGATTCAGTGGAGAAAAAAATATTTTTTTTATTTTTTTTTATTTTAAAAAATTTGTTTCCATATTGGTAATAATCGACATAATATTTGACATTTCCAAAAACGCATTGTACATTGAAATGCACATGGATAACTGGGAAACATTATTCAAACATTTTACTTACAAATATCTAATATTGTAAAAAAAAAGAAATCTCAATATTATAGCCACCAACAATAGAAAATAAATGTTTATTTTTTATTTTTTGATATTTCCCGACGAATGCGCGCGTTGGAACGTAGAACTTGACTGCGAAAATATGTTGGCTTGTCCTGTGTGAAAAAGAAGAAAAAAGAAGAAACCAAATTCACTCTACACATCCACAACGTTAACGGTGTCTTTCCCGTAAATATTGTGTGGTTCTTCCAATCGACTCTGGAAAATTAAAATTTGTACACACGGAACAATCAATTCATCTTAATTATTTAAACATATTCTTCATGTACCTACACAGATCACATATTATTTTTTTAAATATTAATAATTTTTCATTTCGTAAAAAAATGACCAAATTGAATAATAAAGGACCATGTGACCACGAGAAAAATTTATGACCAGATTTGGTCACAAATGACCAATGTGGCAACCGTGGGTGCAGTACAGATTCAGGTACAGCGGCAGAGAGAGAGAGGTACGTTAACACGGCGCACAGAGACAACATCTCGATGATCGATATGACACTAACAGTAAAACGAAACGTTTGGGGATCAATTATCTGTGCGATAAACTTTTGACAAAGCCGATGTACTTAAGATCTTGTTAGCAAGTCTTGACGAGGAAAACAGAAAAAAAAAAAAACTCCAGCCGGCGGGAGTCGGCGAGAGACGGACTTAAGTAAACGTACACATGGCTAACGAGATTAGATGCGATAAGAGTGTTGTTATTAATCGTTTGGTGGGGACTGTCTAATTTTTTTGTCATCTTGTTTGGTCGTAGCTAAATGTGAGTTCTTGTGATGGATGTCAGGCAAATTTATTATTTGTTTTGCAGTGGAGACGGTTTTGCTGTGAAAGGCTAACAACTTGCGACTTTGGTTAGGCTACATTCAATTAACAGAAGGAAGTGCGTCGTGCCGGCCTGGACTGTAGCGATTGGGCCATATTCTGTGGCATCGCTTTTGTCGTTAAGTGGGTAACCGATTGGACGTTGGAGAACCGTATTTTGGAAGCTCTTCCAATCTGGACTGGGAGTCCTGCTGCTGCTGAGTTTGAACTTTGTAGGTATTGCCCATTTCCTGGACACGAGTCGGACATGACAGAAATTTTGGATTTGACTCAGATATGACAGAAATTTTAATTTTTGACTCTGACAGGGGAACAATTTTGATTTTGACTCAGATATGAGAAAAATTTAGCTTCGACCCGGTTATGACAGAAATTTTGGTTTTGACCCAGACAAAACAGAAATTTTGGTTTTGACTCTGACTGGACAGAAATTTTGGTTTTGACTCAGACATAACAGACATTTTGATTTTGACCCGGAAATAATAGAAATTTCGATTTTAACTCCGACTTGGCAAAAATGTTGGTTTTGACTGTGATAGGACAGAAATTTCGGTTTCAACCCGGACATGACTGAAGTTTTGATTTTGACCCTGACAGGACAGAAATCTTGATTTTAACTCAGACATGACAGAAATTTTGGTTTTGACTCATATACACGACAACAATTTTTATTTAGCCCCGGATATGACAGAAATTTGGGTTTTGACTCAGACATAACACACATTTTGGTTTCGACTCTGAAGGGACAGAAATTTTGGTTTTGGCTCTGACAGGAAAGTAATTTTGGGTTTGACTCAGACGTGACAGAAATTTTGGTTTTGAGTCATACACGGCAAAAAAAATTGTGTTTAGCCCCGGATATGACAGAAGTTTTGGTTTTGACTCGGATACCATAGAAATTTTGGTTTTGACTCTGACAGGACAGAAATTTCGAATTTAGCTCAATTATGAAGGAAATTTTAGTTTTGACTCTGACACGACAAAAATTTTGGTTTCAACACGGACGTTATTACAATTTTGGCTTAGGACATGACAGAAATATTGGTTTTGATTCGGATATGACAGAAATTTTAACTTTGAAAAAGATATTTAAAAATTTTGGGTTATCGGGATTAGTAGCGATTTTAGTCGTTGAACAGGTGTATCTACTGAACCCCTGTCTCTTTGCTATAATTGAACCCTAGTCTACATTTCAAAGCAATATGGCATTCATGCCTTTCCTTTGGATTTTGAGCCTTCCCTCTGTCCTGGGGTATATATTTCTACCTATCATTCGGGATCAATTAAACAGCAAAATCATACCTGTGGCACTTGCCGCTCAAAGACCCAATGCCTCTGGCTTGCGTCACTCCACCGTGCCTTTGGTTTTGCTTTCTAAAACAACATTCGTCCCATTCCACAGTGATCACTCAAAGTCAATCGCTGCAATCACTGTCCTTGTGTTTATTTCCTTTGTCCGTTTTTCCACGTAACAACGCCCACAACAAAGAGCACCAAGCCCGGCACTTGAAAACGAAAGGTCATTTCACGCTTGCAAATCCTTTAACAAAAACAAAACAAAAGACCAAAAAACGTCAAAAATTCGACAGACACCTCCTTGCCGCATATTCTTTCACCCACACATGTGGTGGGATCAGAACACTTGACTAGTACCTACCCAAAATAAAAAAAGAGCCACACAATTTACGCAAAGGATTATAATCACTGTCAAGTGTCCTAGCCCAACACTCGAGATGACAATATTCCGTGTTAGTCCTTCAGCGCTTCAGCATGAGTGCAGCCACAGCCATCCCTCCTTCTGTCATACAGTGACAGATGCGGAGAGCCCTAGGGCAAACAATTGAATTCAACACGAAAATTCTTGAGCAGAGTGAACAAGATGAACCACTTCAGTTCACCTATGCAAATAAATTGACGATGACTGTCACAAGTGGCGGCACGACGAATTCCGATGAATTTGTGGTGCAGTTTTTTTCTGCTGTCCCATCGTATACGACCGAAGGGACAAACGTAAAGTGCCCACCTTGGCATGACATCGTCACCGAGTACCCGAAGACCACCGCACAGGTATATGATGCCCGACAGTGCTTGTGTTCCACTCGTCTCCACACCACGACCACTTGTCGCACTGTTTACTCTTGAACGAGTTCAAACCGAGATATGATCATCATCTCATTGTTGGACGTGAGTGGGTCCACTTGGCGTTCGATCGAGAGCTACGAAAAGTGCGTGTGTGGCACGATGATGTCTCCGGCGGAGCGCACTTGACATCGCTATTCAAGGTTTTTGTCACATCCAGTTAGGTACGACCCACGAATGTATCAGTTTGGGAGGTCTCGGTAGCTTAGGTCCGGCTTCCGAGAAACTCTCCAACGATTGTCCCATTTACATATAGTTTCTAAGCGCACCCTACTTTGGTCCAGCGATCACTCATGCAGCGTTTCTCTTCTTGTACACTTGCAGGTCACCCACTTGAGCTGCGCTGAAGCGATGATGACATCCATGTTGGCCACAAACTCCATTGAATGTCTTAATGAGCGTTAATCAGGATCACAGCGAAACCAGAGGGAGTAGCAGCAGCAGCGGTACCAACGACCATCCTCGCAATCCGGAACAGCTGGCCGCCAGACAGATGGTGATGTCACCCAGCCGCAGACCATCGCCACCGAGAGCTGCAACGCATCCGATGAATATGCACCTGAGCTCGCTGGCTCACGCCCAAATGCAGTTCCAGTCGCATTTGCAGCAGAAATTGGCAGCGGGTCTGCCGCCGAATCACATAAGTAGCTATTTTCGGAATCCGCCACCGCCGCCGCCGCCGCCGCCGCCGGCACAGGGTGGCAACTCGAATGCGCCTGGTGGTGGGGGTGGATCGGGTTCGAATCCGCTGAATCATCTGCAGAACATGCAGCCGTTCGATTTTCGAAAAATCAACACGGCCGCTTTGGGGGCGTTTCCGCCGTCGATGATGCACGGCGGCGCTCGAATGAGTCCGGAAATGGCGGCGCAGCAGCAGCATCAGCACCATCTGCAGCAGCAGGCTTTGGCACAGGCGCGCAGGCGAATGTCGGAGGAGAAGAACGCCTCGAACCAGTCGCTGTTCAACGCGATGGCAATGTCAGGACATCACCTGCCGTTCCACCTGCCACCTCCTCCGCCACCGCCGTCGGCGTCGTCGCAAAGTGGCCTCACGAACAATCAGGTGGCAGCAATAGCCGCGGCGGCAGCAGCCTCGGGCAACCCGATGCCGCACAGTTTGCTCGCCTCGCACTTTCCGTCGATGAACTTGCAGCGCAGCAAATCGCCGGACATGAAGAAGGAGAAGTTCGGCCAGAACGCGCTCAACCTCAGCAATAGTCGGATGGAGGCGAAGTCGCCGCAGAACAATCATCATCACCACCACCCACCCACCAACTCGAACCCTCAGCAGCACCAGCAGCAGCACCAACATCACCAGCAGCAGCAGCACCTGCAGCAACAGCAACACCAACAGAATCAGCAGCGAATGTCGCGGCTGAGTGCGTCCTCGATGCCGTCGCACCAGAACAGGAAGTCGCACTCGCCCGGCGGCAAACGTCAGTGGGGGTCTCTGCCGGCGAATCTGGGAACACAGTTCATCAACCCAGTGACGGGAAAGAAACGCGTCCAGTGCAACGTCTGTCTGAAGACCTTCTGCGACAAGGGCGCCCTGAAGATCCACTTCTCGGCAGTGCACCTGCGGGAGATGCACAAGTGCACCGTCGACGGTTGCAGCATGATGTTCAGCTCCAGGCGCTCGCGCAATAGGCATAGTGCCAACCCCAATCCGAAGCTGCACTCACCGCACTTGAGGAGGAAGATCTCGCCCCACGACGGCCGCAGTGCTCAACCCCATCCGCTGCTCTTGCAGCCGCCAAACGGTCTAATGGCTGGCGCCCTGAATCCGCTCAATCCGTTTGGCAGCTTTCCCCTGCTCACGCCGCCGCCGGACATGCGTCATCATCAGATACCCGGCATGGACCTCAAGCACAGTCAAGACTTCCTGCACCGGTCGTACATGGACAGCGCCATGCTGGGGCGGTACGACGGGCGCGGTCCAGGTGACGGCCACAAGCAGCACGCCCACCACATGGACCCGCACCAGGAAGACTGCGACGACGATGATGATGATGATGACGATCATGACGATGATCATGTGCTGGACGATGACGACGATGACGATGACGGTGAAGGTGGCATAGTTGTCGTCGGCGAGGAGTCCGACAACATGCTGGACAAGACCGTCTCCGATGACTACGCGACTGAGGGCGAGGACCAGCCGACTGACTTCAGTGTAACCAAAGATTCAAAGTCATCCGATGCGGACTACGACAACCACAGCAACACCGATGACTCGCTGAGCATAGCCGACTCGTCATATGGTGGCGGCAAGGAAGAGTTCGACGGATCGACAGCTGCGATGGCTGTGATGAGTGGCGGCAGTGGTGCTGGTGATAGAGAGACCGGAGCTAGCTCGGGAAGCATGGGCTCCAAACGGAAGCGGAAGAGCCAAAACCCGGTCCGTTGCACCCTGCAGTCCGTGGAGAATTCCTGTGATAACTCGCTGGAGGAGTTCGATGTCGCGGACCTGTCGCTGAAGCCGCAGCAGGCGCAAACACCTGAAGGGGCACTTGAGAACCCCACGCTCGATCTGTCAAAGCGACCACGCAAGTCGGAGAGCCCGATGTCAGCAACGAGCTCGGAAACGTCAAAAGTGCTACCATCGCCGCCGCTAACGCCATCTACATCGATCAATGGCAACGATGGCGGCACCCAATCGAGGCTCAACGCAGAGGAAAGTGCCGCCGCAAAAGGCGAGTCCGATGCAGCTGAGCCCGAGAACCTGACCCTAGATCTCTCGGCAAAGAAAAAACCCTCAGAGGATGTGATTAAGCAAGAGCCTCCGGAGGAACTCGAGCTGGAAATGCCTCCGGCGGTGACAGTGGTCAAGGAGGAGCCCATCGACGAGCATGGTTATCCTCATAACAACAACAACAATAATAATGACCTCCCAGAGAGCAAAAACGAAAGCTTGCTACCTTCGCCCCCACCTCTACGATATTCCGCTCCCGAAAGTGATCCAGAGCCTGCCGTAGAGGAGTGTCCCAACTACGACGACTTCACCGAAGAAGAAGAGGTGCCCATCGATAAGGACAATCCGCTGCGGTGCACCGCCTGTGGTCGAGTCTTCCAGAACCACTTCAGCCTGCAGACGCACTATCAGAACATCCACCTCAAGCTCCTGCACAAGTGCAACATCGACGGATGCAACGCAGCCTTCCCCTCAAAACGAAGTCGCGACCGCCACAGCTCGAACTCGAACCTCCATCGGAAACTGCTCTCCACCGGCAACTCGGACGACAACGGCGACGAGCATGCCTGCAATAACAACAAGCCCTTCGGGGGCCTCTCCCCGACCATCCAAGCTGAGTTTCTCGCCCGGCTGTATGCAGGTTCCCATGGCATGCCTCCACTCAACTTTGCCGACGCCCTCAAGAGTCATTTCCCGCCGAGCAGTGCCCCCGGATTCCCACCTGACAGCTGGATGGGCAACGATCCACGGCTCTTCCACAACCCTCTGGCACTGTTCCACGGTCTGCCGGGCCTACCGGGCTTCCCACCACTCTCCACGCATCTACTCTCAGCCTCCCCGTTCAATGGCCTTAATTTATTCAGCCGGCGACCATCGTCCGACTCGCACTCGCCCCACTCGATCACGTCGCCACCAGCTGCTTCACCTGCCGCCGGCAACAACCATCCACCGCTTCGACAGCCCGCCGTCGGTCCATATCCCAATCAGCAAGAAGAAGATCGCACCTCACTATCGCCCGGCAGCCGAGACACACTCGCCTCGAACTCCCATCATCCGACCCCGCCCGACCGGGTGTCATGACCGTACCCCGAGTTCATGTCGTAGTGGTCCTGGTCCTGGTGATACAACCGGGTTCGGACAATCACAAATGGTGCAATAAATCCAGCGACAAACCGTCGTCGTCGTTTCACAGAATGCTCATCATATCAAGCCGCCGCCGCTTCTTTAGCAAAGCCCTTCCTCACCTCCCCGCTGTATCATATCCCCTCTACCTAAGAGAATAAGTCGTTGTATAGAAATTACAAAAATACTCATCGCAGTGTTGCCACTGTATCAATTGTTTCCGTTTCCGTTCACTTGTTTCCTTTGTAAAAATTATATTGCACAAAAGCAATTATTGTCAACGAAAAACGATATCTATGACCTTTAAAGTATTAAAATTGTAAGCGCAGCTGGTTCCTGAGAATATGGCGCCAAAACCACACCTAGGCAATTAAGGATTTTCATTTCTCTTAAATAAGTTGTAACCCCTTTTAAGGAATACAAGCTATTCACTCTTTATTTGGACCTCATTATGTAGTAAATAAATATAAACAACAAGAAAAAAAAAAACTAAAAGAATTTATATAAATAAATAAATATTTACAAAATACGAACAAATACATTTATGTTTTATATATTAGTGTTTTTATTTTTTATTTTACTTATTAATTTCGACTGTTCGCTTACTGTGCGGACAACATTAATTTACATCCTAGTTAAAATATTTTATGAATTATATTCAATGAAAAAAAAATGAAAAACTAAGTAAATAAGAAAAATAACTTATAAAATAAAATTATCAATGAGAAGTATAAAACTAAATAAGAAAATAAATAATTTCAATGAAAAATTTAACAGGCAGTGTTTTTCTTCCATGGACCTATTAGTACTTTTTATGGATGGTAGTTGGGTAATCTGTTTGGAGTAAGGTGTATTCTAAAAATGAAGAAGAAACAGAGTACAAAAACCTTGGCACTCCAAAGTTAGAAAAACAATTGGAGAGGTTGTATTTTTCAAGCTGCTAAATTCAAGATGTACCTACTTTAGTTTAGAGTTCTGGAATTTTTTAAGAAGCTTAAAAATACGCCCATGAGTTGGAGTTCTGAGATTGGGTTCTGTAAGACGAAAACGTTCAATCGTTTTTCAATCAAAGCAATTTAATAGGCGTTTTTGTTTTTAATTGTTGCTTCATGATAAATCGAAAGAAATTTTCGTTTCGCACTAGGCTTTTTCAAGTTTTTCAATCACTTTTAAATTGGAATATTGCTGCAGTCTGAATTATTACTTATTACAATCAATCTTAACAAATAATAAATAAGTAGTAATGAATAATTTTTGTACACAGATCCCAATTAAATCCAAGTAAGTAAGTCCAAATTGTAACAAAAGTATTAAGGAGCTGCTGTCAAAAAAAAAACCATCAAAGTTTATCGAACAGTGAAAATTACCCCAAAAGTATGCATTATTATACTTAAATATATTCGAAAAAATAGACGAAAACGAAGGCATGTTTAAAGCAAGTTTTCGCTTTCGGATGATTTCTTTCGTTTTTTTTTAATTCGACAGTGGTTTTCGTTTTTTTTTTTTTTAATTTTGAGAATACGTAAGATGCCAAAATGCTTTTTAAAAACGTATCAATCAATATCTTCGGGTGAACTGTCAGAATATTTTTAGTAAATAGTAAATCATAGGAGACAAATCAAAAATCCGTCGTACATATTGCAATGAGGATTTTCTTTCTGCGTATAGAATAGGGTGTCGAAAAACAACTGTACAGCACTTGCTTGCTGCATTCGAACCTCATGATCAGAAGGCCATAGGCAGGTCCTTTGAGACATCTAACATATGAATGGATTACTGAAAAGTGCTAGCATCACCCTAAAGCATATAGTCCGCAGCTGTTCCGTAAACGAAAAATCCCATACAAAAGTGACACAACGAAATCATGAACAAAACATTTCATTTTCCCATCAGCTACTGCGAAATGATGGCGGGAAAGTGGATAATTATAGTTGATTGGTAAAATTCTCCACTCCGTTTTAATTTTTGCATGAAAAGGGACAGAGAGATCCGTTTATCCGCAGTCAATGCTTTTAAAGGCGTAAGAATGAGATCACAGATCAGACGCCGAAGTGTCATGGATGTTCTGCCCATAATTATAGAAACCTAAAACGGAAATAAACAGAATTTCCGGCCACCTACATTTCTGCAATTACTGGAAAACGTTTATATTTCTTGTTTAAAATATGTGAAATAAGAGTGGTAGCTAGTTTCAGCAAATTAAACCAACAATTCATCAATCAGTTACACGAAATAAATAACTAAGTATTTGTCCGTTCATGACTTCCTGGAGCCATATTTTTTTTACAGGAGCGCGGAATTTCTTTAGCCATTGCTAAAAAAATAACAACATACGGAGCTTTCCTATAATTTCTACCACGTTAACAAGATGGGCGACATAAATACGTGTCAGGTTTTTTTCGAGATGCTGTACCTTTCAGTCACACGGCTATTTAGTATTTCGCATACCTTTAATCTTCCATGTTAGGAATGTGTGACCGTGTAAATTGTCCGGGGCATTAATAATTGCTTTCGAAAATTTGACATTTGTATTGCGGTGCTGCCAGTTTTTTTAAGAGGTATGGAGCCAAATTGAAAAATACCCAGACCCAAATATGAAGATCAAAAATTCGCATTTTTTTGTAATTCTCATGCACACTTGTTCTGTTTTAATTGTTTTTAAGGACGACAATTTTAAATTTAAAAAAAAAACAACACTCACTCCTAATTGAGAGACTTTTCTATTTTCCATTTCCCAATGTTAACCACAACAAAAAAAAAAAACGCATACCTGCATGGGGACAGAATGTTTTCATATTCATGCATATTTTGTAAGAAGATTTTACCGCTGGCTGAGATGATAGAGTCTGTTCAAAAACTGCCTCATTTACAATTCACTCTACAGAATTTTAGCTACACGAAAAGAGAACGTTCGGAGAATTTTGAAAAGTCGCAAGAAAACCGGAAAATGAGAAAAAAAAATCATTTCTGAATTTGTTATTTAGAACAGTAAGCTCCTTTTTCAAATAAAAAACCGGCCAAATGCGAGTGTACTCGCGCACCGAAGGTTCCGTACTTCTTTAGAGTTGGTAATTGCGAAGATTATTTGCAGATAAGGTAAACTACACGAATGTATACAATTTGTCAATGAAAGGAAAACTATTAAGAGAACACGGTTTAATGAATGGAGACTACCGAGAGCACAAACACTAGTGTGGCTGAGGATGCGGACTTTGGACTGTGGACCAGTGTTGCAAGATTGGGCTTTTTTTTCGAATTTTGGGCTATATTTTTACTTACAAAACGATAGAAATTTTCTTCCATCCCACCACAATTTTGGCCTATATATCGTTTTACAAATTGTTAATTTTGCTTGTTTTATTCTTTCACAAAACTAAAAAAAAATATATTTTCGAACAAACCCGGACTTTTAATATTTGGCAGCACTCTTGCAGTCCAGTAACATCGAACAGGCCACAAAATATCAATTGGCCTAGTGGTTTCGGACGCACATAAGCGAAAATAATAAGGTTAAGTTTTTCCCCTTTGGGTTCGGAACCCTAAAAAAAGACTGGAAAACAAAAATTTGTGGCAGGTTCTCAAAAACAACGGGCACACTGGGCGCAGTAGTCAGTGTGTTGGAATTCTGAGCAATTGACCTCAGGCTCGATCCTCGGCAAACGGCAAATTGCTTCTTAAGGTTCGCAGACATCTGACAAACTTTTGAGTCCCATAGAGCTTCTCAATTCAGGAATCGTCATAAAATTTTAAAAACAAACACCCAAAACACAAAACGATTGGAAAGTCTTAAAACTACGGTACTTTTACTTGTTGAAGCCCTTATCTTTTGGACGGAAACTTTATTAAATTTGGTCGTATAATTGGAAAGTCTTCAATGTTCCGATGTCCCAGATGGATCATTCTTCTTTGGCAGGATAGTTACAGACTTAATGGAGAATGGTCTCAATGAGCACCTTAAAGTACTCGCCGAATTTCGACTTACCGAAAAATTTAAAATTAAAACTGACAACTAAGTGACAGCTTAAAAGTTTGACAAGTAAAACTTTATTTATTTTCGTCTTCAACGATGTCGGAGGAAGAAGTTTTAATTATTAACGGCCATATTATTCACTTCGGGTGTAACGCAAGTTTAATCTAATTTTACACCCGACCATTAGGCCGCATTTATTAAACCCGACAATATAAACCTATGTCCATATTATTCACTGAAAAACATGCATTAAATCCGCTGAGTTAAAGATGGATTTCAATGTGGATTTAAAACAGTTTAAACCGTTTTTAATCCGTTTTAAACCTATGTAATGTCAAAATTCACATAATGGTATTTTTGTCACATTTTATTAGAATTTTGTTTTTGATTTGTTTTGTGCCAATAGTTGTTTTTTCATTTCCTTTTAAATGTATGTAAAATAAAAGGTAAAAGACAGAGATGAATGATTAAAAGAGATGGATTGGATATCTTTTGTACGTCTATCCCCCCAAAACCCGTTTGTTTACATAGTTGTTTTTGTAATTTCAGGCCCCGTCTGTGAATACGCGTGGCCAACAAAAAAGCATGTTGCTATTTATTTTATTTCACTTTTATATTTGTTGCCTCCTACGAGCAAAGAACTGTCAAAAATGTAACCTAAACCAAAACAGTGAATATTATGATATTGAGTTTTAACCTGGGTTAAAGTACTTACACTGGTCTCCGGAGTGTGGTTTAAATTTAATCGGATTAAACGCTGTCAAGTTTAAAAAAAATGGGTTTATGTTTGGGTTTAACGACTGAATATTATGGACATGGGTTTATTTTTTGGGTTAAACGCACTTAAATCCTGATGTAATCTTTTAGTGAATCTTTGAGTGAATAATATGGCCGTAAATGTTCTCTAGTAGTTCTACAACATTCAAATTTATTAGGTACAGTCCACGACGGATATAAGAAACCTTTAAAATACCAAAAAATTGTTTCCTATATCCGAGGTGTTCCTAGGTATATGCGTTTTTTATAAGCGAAGTTTTCTTATACAAGTGTTTCCTATATCCGTCGTGGACTGTATTTAGCTTATTTAAAATTGTATTCCAACTTATTTTGTAGATGCTGCATTTAAAAAGAACCTTGTCAAACGTCAAAATGACATTTCTAAACTCTTTGTAAGAAAACCGGTCAGTCACTTCTCCTGCAATTGAGAAATTTCTCTCTCGATTTGTGAGATTTGACATTTTTCATTTTTCTATGCTGACAGTTCACGAACCAACGCTCGCAATGTTGGCCTTCCAGTTTGATTTATGTACAAGATAAATTGCAAATATTTACAATTTTTCACCATATTGGGGCAATGGTCTCTTGGGGGAGTAGTCTATTAAACATCGAAGAGAACTAATGCTGTTTCATTAGAATAAACTTTTTGTTTATGTCCACCAATCGCAATGGTCATAAGTTTTCAGACGATTGCTTTCGAAAAGATATACATACTTCCAAAAGGTCCACCTCAGTATTGTAAAATACTAAGTTCCTGGACTATAGTATCTTGTTAAATTTTCACAACTACAACAAAATGTTCGTATACAGACGAAACAAGTCGTCGTGACGGTCATCAAATATTCGAAAATTAAATGATCGCAGACTTCAGCTGATTTTAGGTTAAATGGTAGTCAAAGGCATACAATCAGGCAAAAGGGCAACATTATTCAAGCTTGCGGCGTTTCAGAACCCAAAAACCTTCGATTTGAAACGACTTTTGATCTCATATTAAGAAGCTTACGTCCTCGGCCTGTGTAAGCTCTCGCCATTGCCAGATATGTTGTTCGTCTGGTCAAAATGCTCCCGAATGTCGAATACGATATGAGTTTTCTTACTTTGGACCAGATTCGGTCTGTTTGTGATGAAAATCTCTTTAACAGAAGACAAACTACGTCACTACAGCCACCCGTCATTAAGCAGACAATCGAAATATTTTTTTCTTAAATTTCGCACAACTCGTGTCTCGTGTACTCATCAATAACCTTTAGCATTATAAACGCTCGGCCGCTTTTACTTAACGCCTCTCTATAGCATTTAAGTTACAACAACCAATCTCTGTCAATCGGCTTGGCCGACTTAACAAATTCATATACATTTCCTATTCACCTCGAAGGCTGCTCTCAATTTCGTATTGTTTTCGATTTTGCTCGTTTCCATGCCACCCATCCGGCAAAAGTCTGCTCCAAATCTTTCATCGCACCTAATACGGTCCATCAAACATCAACAGACCACCAGACTATATACACAATCAAAAAGGCGAAGAAGAAAAAAAAATGACATAATCTTCAACATCATCATCGCCATATTGGAGTCTGCATTCGACCCATTGTGTATCTAGATAGTTGGGAGTATGAATTTTGAAATCCTATCCGCGGGCTATTGGATTTCGAATCTGCTGCGCGGCAATGTGTAGTGTATACGCTGTACGCTCTCGATTGCAAATCGCAGCCCCAAAATATTGCACAATCGAACTTCATTCATACAGGTGTGGCCGGCCGCAGTTTACTTGTGTGTGTCTATGGACTGTGCGCTGCATAGATATTGCAAAGCCGCCGAAGGCTGTCGCAGTCAAAGACGCATTTCAATAATAAAATCTATCTTTCCGCATCTAAATCCGAAATATCAACCCAAAGAAGTGAAGATACCCATCAGATGCAGTGTTGCAGTGTGCAGTATGCAGACGGAGTTGTCCAATTAAGCGAAATGCAAGTTGTCGGGCGAAAAAGGCCAACAACACAAGTAGTCGTTGGTGGAGAAGTCGTTTGGTACGAAAATGTCCATCTATACACCTGTAGGTGGAGCTGGTTTGCAAGTGCACCTGTGCCCCGCCCTGAAGGACATTCACCTTTGATTGGAGTGCGCCCACACAGGACATTATTTGTCGAGTCCGAGTGTGTCTCTGTTACTCCTGGTGGGTGAGACTTTGTCCCCTCAGCACATGCTGAGCCAGAGCGCAGTACCACAATGGGAGCGGGTGGCAAGGCATTTATGCATCTCTATACTACCGTACACAGACAAACTGTGTAATGAGCCCTTTAGCAGGGTGTTATGCCAGTTAGTGATGCAGAGTGCGTAGTGCCATTCGAGAAGTTGACTATGTACTTGGGGGAGACTGGGGCGGCACGAATTATGTCCTTTATGGTAAATGCAATCACCCTAATGGCTGTGTGGAGCTGTGCGGTTTAACTGAAGGAAACTTTTCTGAGACCCTTATGAAAAACGTTTCAAGCAGTTTGTTGGCCAACGGTTTATTGTACACATCAGAAATCAGTTCGAAAGTGCATCTGGCAGTAGCTTACATCAAACGAATATTTTTTGCAGTGCTGCGAGTTTCGTATGAGATGAGACGGAGGGATGACGAAAGGAAACACAAGGGGAGTGTATGCATCAAAAAGATTGAATTTGTCGTGTTTCCAGAACCTTACTCTGTAAGAATTGAAAGCATTCAGCTGCGATGTGATTCTCAAAACATACGGCTTTTGAAAAACTATTGCGAAAAGGATGAAAGTGGTTACTTTTCGAGGATACCAGCTGACAGATATATGATAGCAAACATCTAAAGGCTCGCATAGCTTTTGGAAAGAATAAGAAAAAGTCGCTGTATACTCTACATCGCATGAAGATGAACTGCGGCCGCAGCTACTTCTACTCCCCATGGAGATGTGCTAACTTTAAACACTGCTTGTTTTATAAAACCTAGCTCTCGGAAAAGTTCTGAGCTCTGGCGCCTTCGGGATACAAAGCATACACTGAGCCAATCACTGGAGCGATCATTAGGCGGCTTTTGTTGCCCTTAGTTTCCGTCTTCAAATCGATGACCTGCCTACGAATATTGACTAGAAAATTGATTTCAACTGTGAACTACCGAACAGAAACTAGGGGCACAGTTTTTGGTGATTTTTAGGGTGCATTCCCAAACACCTGTTAAGGCGTCGTTTCTATAAATGTTTCGTGAGTTTCTCGAGGCCTTTTTTTAATGGGGATCTATTTAAGAGGCTCTATTTTGCGCACTTAAGAATTGTTGTTCTGGGAGTTTTTGACAAGTTTTTGAAATACTGGACAGTGTTTTTTCTGTTGGTGTCTTTAACAATGTTTTTGAACGATGAGTGGAAGGTCTTTCCATGCGCCGTACTAATAACAAATGTAAGTCTCGACATTCAGTTTACGAAAGCTCACAAAAGCGAAATAATTATGGAGAATATAGCCACTAAATAACTACTAAAATTTTGTGTCGAAACCAATAATGGTTATTGGCAAGGCCCAATGTCTTGTGCAGCGTTTTTTAAGAGGATTTTTGAAACATTTTTCGCTGCATAAACCAGCTTGCTTTTTAATGCATTATTACTAGTTAAAAAAAATATTTCATTGCATATTTTGCGGTGTTTACCATATATGCGTTTTCTGTTGTATGACGTTGTTTGGAATGTTGTTCAGGAGGGTTTTTAAAAAACCTGTTCTTTAAGTTTTTGCGGTGTATTTTTTAAGTTTTTCAGTCGGTTTCAGAATTTGCTTTTCGTAGCGTATTTTGACATAGTAGAAATATACAATACAGTGGACTCTGTTTGCATACTTTGAGCATTTTTGAGTTATCTTAAAACGTTTTCTAATGCATAGTATTTCGCCGTGATTACTGGATCGTTTTTTTTATGGTTTTGAGGAGTTTTTTTTTTGTTGTTTAGGTGGTGCATTTCAGAGGCATTTGAAATGATTTTTTTTTTTTTTTGTCATTCAATAGGCTGTCCTTTTGGGGACATTATTCAAAAATTTGACGTTTTAAAGAGTTATTCGTGGGGTTTTGTGTATGTTTTCTTGAGGTGCCTTTTATGTATACATATTTTGAACATTTTTGAGCTGTCCTAGAACGTTTTCTAATGTATAATTTGCAGTGATTAGGTACTGGCCAGTTTTTTATGATGCTTTAAGGGCGATTTTTTTTTTGTTGCTTTGCTAACGCATTAAATGTGATTTTATAAAATTTTAAAGAAAGCTTTTGGTGCATTCTAAAGGCAATCGAAAGAATTTTTTTTTTGGCATTTAACAGGCTGCCTTTTGGGGGTCTAATTAGGAAATTCGACTCGTTTTTTGGAAATTTACTCTTGTGGTCTTGCGTTTGTTTTTTTGAGGTGATTTTTGGGTATAATTTGAAGCGGTTTCGAGCTGTTTGTTGGATTATTTTCTGGACGCATAACGTGTGCCTTCTGCACTTGATTGAAGAAGTTTTAATGTCGACTTTTTCTACACCCCTATCAATATGCCTACCAAAAAGGCAAATCCAATGAAGGTGCTTTGTTAAATTTAACTTCACAAATAAAACTTGCATTCCAAAATAAAGAGGTTGCACTATGCTCCTTTCTTGATATAGAGGGTGCTTTCGATAACACCGGATATGAATCCATATAAAACGCCATACTTCAAAGAAATGTAGAACATCCATCTATCAAAACAACCGCATCATCAGGAGTGGCGTAATTCAGGCTTCAACTTAGTGGGATATGCGGATGACTTGGTCTTCATCGTTAGGGGTAAAGTATCTAACGAAGTAACGACACAAATTCAAAACAACCTTAAGATAGGTAGTCTTAGATTGGTGTTCTAGGGAACATCTTTCCATATAGACCAGTAAGGCTATTGGAGTTTCTAGTTCCGTTCACTAAGAGAAGAAATTTTAACTTGCATCAACGACAAAATTATTGCGTACTCCGACGAAGTCAAATATCTCGGAGTGATCCTTGGACCTTGGTAAAAGACTATAAATTGGAACTCTAAGCAACTAAATCGTTGCATGTATGGTAAAACATGTTGAATCTCCCCAAAGATCACTAATTGGATCTATACAATGATTCAGAGACTCACCAACAGCTGAAACCGAATGCACTTGATCCCAGCCATCAGGGTTCTGCTAAGACCCCATTCAGGTCAGACTACTCCACTCATAAGCGTATTCCAAACTATACATAAGACGGATAGTTTGAAATTACTCGCAATAAGTACTCGCACAATATCTAGCGGCTCCATGCATTCCAATCGATCCATCCGACCGACAGTCCGTGTGTCATTTTAATCCTTCCATTAGTAAGTAGTTCCCCAGAAAGAATGACTGCCATTATGGGAGCGCAGCCCCCAGCCCCATGGGTTATAGCTAATTACACGATATTCATCCGAAAATCGCATTAAGCGAGAAACTTTTCGCGTTCGCCCGGTGCATTTGTGCGCTTATCTGCGCCACAATAATGAGTACTGCTCTGAGCCACCAAGCCTCCCTAGTTAGGCCAAGCGTCGAACACTGCAATTAAATGCAAAACTGCAACCGTCCGTTTATTATACCCACATGCCCCGGGAGCAGTATACTACCGGAAAGTTTTCAGGCCAATAAAATAGATATAAATGCGTCTAATGGAACGTCATGTGTGGCGCAACTTAGATACAGTGCATGTGTGTGACATGCAGAACAACTACACATTGGCGTTCGTGCCACCAATTGCCATGCACCGTACACTTGTGACGTCGCGCAGCACACAATGGCGCCCGATTGCAGAAGTACCCTTGTAGCTGGCAGCCCCCTGAAATTGCCACCGGAACTTGGGCCGGCAAAATGTAGTTGGATCATTAATTTGTTTTGGCCAAAAAAAAAAAACAAAAGAGAAGGAAGCAAGACTGGAACTTTTCACTGATAACACTACAAGCGGAACTTTTGCAAGGAAGCGCAAACGCCACCCCAGCACACATCCTTGGCGGCAGCGAGTGTAATTGCAAATTGGCCTTGTTCTGGCTGTTACATTGGTGGCACATTTGCATTCCGGGGGTAACGAGGACCACACTCCGTTTTTGTGGTTGATGTCATGCGAACGGGGTCGTCGTCGCATGCCCTCTGCGCTATCTACGTGTAGGTAGACCGAGCTGAGTGTGTTTGCGAGCCGTTCCTCACACAAAATGAGATTCACATTCGGTGTTTCCTTCCGGTATTTTTTGGGGGCGAGGGCCGCCCGCTCCCCACCAAACAAACTGCAGCAGATTGTATGCGCGAAGATAAGCCCCACTCTGGAGGAGGTTGTCCAGGGTCCACCGATCAATACCCCATGCATGCGGCCCAAACAAAGCGAGAGAGTCGTACATAACTTCCGGGGATGGATTTGTATCTCGCACCCCGAAGCCCCGACCCCACCCGGACTGAGGGTGGAATAGTTGTGATTATTTGCAATTAACCTGCGCTGCAACGTGCAAGTCAAATAAATTACTCTATTTGTTGCGATGGCATTTCGGCATACTGAGCTCCTTGGCTATGGATATCCTTGGTATGTGTATTTGGAGCTCGAGAGGTGGGTATCGGTAGGGGTATGCATTTGATGGAGGACGACCGGAATTGGGGAATTGTTCTTGTCCAGAATTGTTTTGCAATTTGTAATTTCGGCTGTTGGTGTTTTATTTAGGGCTTTCGGAGGCAGGAGCCAGAGGATTGACTAATGGAGGGTTCCTAATCGCATACACAGACAATGAAACTGATGAATTATCCGAGGGAATTTGGCGCTGCATTTCGTGGGGGTGGCGGACTTTCTAATCAGTGAGTTATTTCATTGGCTACAAGGACATTTTGTGGGCGCCCAGCCTTGAGGGGTGGAACGCAAGTTGTATCAGAGGTCAATTGGAGTTTTTAACTACGAGAAGATGGGGCCTTAGTTGTACCTGTATTGAGGTCTATCAAAGCTATGTAACGGGCCATCTTTTTAAGACTGTAGCACTTTTGGAAAATTTATGTAACTTTCATTTGTGAAAGATTTTTTCAAATGACTAGTTCCAAAAAAACCACAAACGAGTTGACAAGTTGATCTCAGTGTCTGCCAAATGATGCAGTTTGCTTTCAGTGTGAGCTTGGGTCTGTACAAAAATACACTGATCCTAGGATGAAGTCGAAATAGATCTTAAATGATGATATGAGGGAAGTTCAATTCACTCTGCATTACAAACCATTCCTATTAAAACAGGTGGAGAAGTTTAAGTAGGGTCTTTTCTGGAGCGATGATGCAAGAAAGACTGATTTCGAGGCTCTTAAATCAACCTTTAGAACCAAACTTTCTGTCAAAGCTAATTGTTGGCCTTCAATTCAGTGATTCTTCCAAGTATTACGAATATCCTCTTGAAATTTTCATGGTGTTTGAAAGGATAAGAGAGATTCCTTAGTGTTTGTTGAAAGTTGGGACAATTTTGCTGTATATCCTTGCAAAATTTTCTGTAGTTATAGACGGCCCTTCAAAAAGTTACAAATGTTTCTGAATGGAGGAAAGTATTTCCAAAAGAGAATTATGTTAATTGCATACCACCAAAAACTTAGCAAAATGTCAAGCCTGATGTGTCATTCAACACAAACTTTTTAGCTAAAGAATGAAAATCATTTATATATCTTTCCATTTTCCAAAATCACCTCAGAGATATAGTTAAAATTAAGGTTACAAGGTTACAATAGAAAAAGGATCGAGTCGCAATCTGACACCCAACCCCAAGGGCACAGCCCTACGCTTTTCAAGAATGTGTCAACTATACATATTTTCTCATCTCTGGTACCAAAGACGTCTAAATTTAAAGACACGATTTCGCTGACAGGCAAGGTAGCTTTTAACGCCCTTAGCTCAGATTTCATTGACAAGAAGTCAGACTTGCCCAGCTTACTTCATACAAACACTTATTTCTGAGACAATGTGGTGGTTTAGTGAACTTGAAAATCACGAAAGGTAGGATAAACAGGCAACAAGAGGTGCTTGAAGATGGCGGGCTTAGTTTTACTACACCTTTTTCAGTAGCATTCTAGCAGTGGACCTAACAGTTATAAGTTTCGAAGTGGACGTAATGAGTCTTTTAACCTAACCTATGCTACTACGTGTTATAATGACAACTTTTTTTCATTGTTTGCCAGATCAGTCTTCTGCTTTATAAGAGGTGCCACGCCACCAATTCCACACCGCAAACATCTCGTAAACTGATGGAAATATTTACTCTCATGCTCCGACTTTTGCCAGCATTCCCAGCTTTCTAATACCTTTTTAATTTTTTTGCAAAATGCTTCCAACATAACATAAGTCAATTTGTGAAGTACCTGTCTAAGCGAAAGCTGCCATAAATGTAAAGAAAAACGGATTTAAAAGCCTTTGGTGTATGGCAAGTGCCACGCCCCCTTGTCCAATACAACCCCAACTTTTTCCAGTATACCTACCAAAGCAATAATCCATGAAACAATTTTTTTTAACTTGGCTACAGCAGGTCCAAAGATAGATCATATTCAAAATTTTATTAAGACCAGGATTAGAGTTTTAAGTTTCAAGTACTGTGAACACCCTCGAACTTATGGAAAAGACAACCAGACAGAGAGGTGTAATATACTTCTAATTGACAGTCAGAGTTCGATTGTTCACACAGTTTCTGAAGGCGATTTGGTGGTGCAGTTTCAAAGGTCTATCATTTCAACAAACTACACGTCGAAAGAAAACTTGGCAAGAAGACGATTCCCAACATAAACTGTCAGGGACTGTTTTGCGATATAAGCAATCAACAGAGAATTAACTGTTGAAATTGTCCGTTCATCTAGTGCAGAGGTTCCCAAACTTATTTTTCTTATAGACCAGTTTCAAAATTAACCTGGTTTCGGTGAACCCCCTGCTGCTACATTTTTACCATATTCCCAAAACTCGTCAAAAAATGTGAAGATTAGATTAGCCAACGTAGACCCCCGTCGAGTCTCCCGTGGACCCCTGGGGGTCCACCTGTGTCACTTTGGGAATCACTGATCTAGTGGCTCATTGCTTAGTTTGTTGGACAATTGAGCGGAGGTCTTACACAAAATATAAATTATTAATTTTTTTTCGACACACCTCTCGCGAAGGAAAGATAATTCTCAAATCAGACGTTCGGACTCGAAATAAAATTGTAGGTCCCTTCCAATCGTCCATAAATAGAAAATCCCCTAAAACGAGTGCTTGGTTGAGAAGGTAGACCTATATTTATATTTACTTACAGCATTCTCTTCTATGATACCGGGAGCGAGATAACGACCATACAAGTACCATAGACACTCCGGCACACCCAACGTATTGGTCTTTGAAACCGAACTTCTACGTCTGCCAAAAAAAAATAAAGTGTGACGAAGGGAGGCATTTACTTTCTCGACAGGCAAGACATTCGTCATTTCGTCGATTCTGGGAACAATCATCGCAAATGCGTTGGCTGTTGCATACTCTGGCATTCCGCCACATTGTTGCAAGGCCGATGAATCTTCTCACGGTTGACAAGACAATAATTCGGCGACACCGAAATTGATGAGAAAAAAATTAAATGAAATGAAAATGACCACAAACATGAGAGTCGCATTGCAGAACGACCCATCGGCTGCTGAATTCTAGAGACAATTGCTGGCGCTCTGGCAATGGCCAAATTCCTGATGATGTTTCGACAGGATTGATATCGTTCCCAGAAAATGTTTGCGAATTCACATCGTGGGAGGAGGAACTCATCACCAAAAAGTGTTCCCCGGCATTGCACAAAATTATAAAAATTTCGCCGGGATTAGTAAACGGGCAATATACTACCAGCGAAGAATAAGGACATGCGTCGATAGTTTGAAATTCATTATTCAAAGTCAAATCGCTGGAGAACAAATCGTACAAATCCGTTGACAGCGTGACCGACGAGGATGAAGAGAGTAACTATCCGACGTAATTTTTGAACTCGCTTGATGTGCCAGGAGCTCCGCCGCATAATTTACAGCTGAAGGTGGGATCGATCGTAATAATGTTGCGGAATCGGAATCATCCGAAATTGTGCAACGGTACGCGGTTGTCGGTCAAGAAACTGATGAACAATGTGATTAAAGAGCGATGATCATCAAGGGCGATTACAAGGAAAGGAAGTCCTTATCTTACGAATTCCGATTTTTCAAACTGATCTTCCAGTAAAATTCAAGCATATTCAGTTCCCCGTTCGATTGGTTTCTTTGATGACAATCAATAAATCATAAGACCAATCGATGGAAGTCTGTGGGATTAATCTCGATTTTCCGTGTTTCTCGCACGGTCAGCTGTTCGTTGCCTGTTCGCGTGTTGGCGAAACGTCTTCGTTGTTTGTTTTTGCGCCGGAAAAAAAATCGAAAAACACTGTCCATCATATCGCTCTCTACTGATTTCGAAGTGATTCAAATTAATCACATTCAAATTTTAACTATCTGTGTTTTATTACCAGTCTGGAATTTATCTGAAGGCGTTAAATTGGGGCGAGACAAAGTTCTGCTAGTTTTTTCATAATGAATGAATGAACTCCTTAAATAGATCGGAGTTGGAGCCGTTTCGTCCTATGGGTAGATTTGTGTCTGACTGTTCACATCATAATGTGTATTTAACCTTTTCCTCATTTACTTCGAGACAAGCAATCTGGGCTGTAAGTATATCTATTAGGCCCGCATTGAGTTAATTCTGGATGTCAATATTTTGTTGAAGGTACCATACCTGCCCTTTGAACTTTCCCCTAGAACTACAATGAAAGCGCATCTCCTCGCCGGTAATTTTTTCCAATAGTTAGGAAGACTGCTTTCAAATTGAAAAAAAATTGTTCACGTGAAACAGCCTGGATCGGTTTTGCAAAGTACCGATCAGTTGTTCCAAAGGAATGTCTTTTAAAAGCTTGCAAGTTATGGATAATTTTTTATGCGCTTCTTTTCATTCCAGACGAGGTTTGACCTGGAGATGGTCTAGCTCAATGGACACAACAAAATTCCAACACTACATAACATAGCTCCGCCATATACAAAAGC
Organism: Cheilosia vernalis; assembly: GCA_949126925.1. Lineage (NCBI taxonomy): Eukaryota > Metazoa > Arthropoda > Insecta > Diptera > Syrphidae > Cheilosia > Cheilosia vernalis. The sequence goes on from OX421360.1 coordinate 49,857,304, forward strand.
TGACTCACTGCGAACCCGCACTGCCCTTCAGCAATCCACACGTAGACGTCTTGCTGCTCCGTTCCAATTCCCCCATGTCTGTTTACATATAGTCAGGTCCAACAAAGCACAAGTACAACAGGACAAAAAAAAACCGAACCTTGTTTACAAAGCTGTCCGATCGCACCTGAACTCAAACAGACATTCAATTTCGCCTCATTTCGTTTCTTGCGCATGCATAATTGGTTTAACTTACAAATAGCGTTTTAAAAAAAAAAAATCTAGATTCACATCTCAATTGCCCTCCTCGATCACTATATATACCCCACTCCAATGGCAATCGCCTCAACAATCATTATATTTGCTTCCATCTCTCGATCTTCTAGTCAATCATCCGCATCTCTTTCACTCGCCCGCCAAATGAAGATGACATCAAATTGTCAATTAAAAATCGTGAAGAAATATCTTTCTTCAAGGGGACCGCACACTCAAAATTTCGTAGACGCGAAATCAAATCGACAGCAAAAAAAAAACTCCCAAATGAAAAATTGTAATCATTAGCCCTCGAGCTGGAGGCTCTCAGCCTCTTAGCCTCTCAGCCTCTTAGCCTCTCAGCCTCTTGGCCACTCAGCCCCGCTAAGTCGCAGATCGCAGTCCACTTAGCGTAGGTATTATGTGAGCGGCGAGCCACAACACTATCCCAAAGAAGGGGACAGCAATAACAAATAAAAGCAGAGCAACGCCAATAATCATTTATTATGGAATAAAATCAAATCAGTGCCGGGACCCACCCAACACACATGGAGAGAGAGAGAGAGAGAGAGTAGACCAAACCTAAAGACCGACTGGAAGACTGACAAAAAACTTTAAATAACGAAAGGTATCCGCCCGCAGCCATGTTCGTGATGATGGTCCGAGCCACATATATGTGAGCGCTGCACGCCCTGACCCCCATGTCCACCGCAATTGCTTTGGTAATGCTGTTGTCTCTTGACGGCTGCTGCTGCTGGCTGCGGCGCATAATGTCATTTTAATTGTTTGTCCCAAAAAATCAGGCCTTGCATGCGATCGTCATCGTTGTGTATAGTTGTCCGCCGTCTTGGGGCGTTGACGACGCTCTGCGAAGATAGATGCGTGGCGTGAGACAAATGATGCAACTGAGCCGCATGATGGAGGAGTTTTTGGACCGAATCCTGGTCGTTTCTGTCTGTGGGGGTAATTTGGTGTTTTTGTCCCGACGAGAACGGCCGGACGGGCGGAGACGCGCTCATTAAATGTGTCATTATCGACCTGAAATAGCCACGAGATCCTAATTACGTTGGAATGCAAGGAACTCTGCCGGTGCCCCAGCGCCCAGCGTATACAGCGTCCAGTGACCGAGTGGGCTCAACTTCATTGTGATGGTGATAAATGCTTTTCGAAGTGGAGCCTGGTAAGTGTTTTATTTTGTTTTTCTGGTGCGGTCAGCATAAATAGTGAGTACGGGTTGGAGAGGCGTAGGCGCGCCAGAGGTGGGGAAAGTCGGACTTTTTGTCATGATGAGTGGCTAGGGGCATATTTACAGAGGACTAGATCAAGTGTCTTGAAGGATATGGGATGGGGGCTAGTTTCGATTTTCCTGAGAGAGCTATACCTATTTAAACATGGCTGTGAAGTCCACGACCCACCGAATATTGTGGGGAAACCGCAAAAACCCCCGGTCAATACCCACCTAAAGGCAACATAAGACAAGCCCAAGTCGAGCCTCTAAGAAGCTCGTCAGCTTGTGCTGAATGACGGTGGAGAAGACTCACTTAGCCAAGCTCTCACTGAAGCACTTGATGACAAAAAACGTTTCAAACAAGGTGCTGCGCTTATGTGACTTATGTCAAATATCAAACTTTAGAAATTTGGTCGACGCTCCTAAGCAGACATCGTAGGTCCGATTTTGTATAAAAGTCTTGCAACTAGACTTGCCTACGCTGACGACATTGACATCATTGGCATGGAAGGGCAGCAAGCTGTCAAGAGTCGTTAGCTTAGTCGCGAATGTTGGAAAAATCTAATTTATGGTGTCAAGAATAAGGTAAGGTTTTGCCACTTAATAGAGAGCAATAGCTTTCTTTGTACACCTGCCCACCACGTGGCTTCGCTTTAAACTGTGATACTGACATCACTTCTGAAATGAAGTCAACAGTTGCCGTGGGCAATACCTCCTTCTTTGGCCTAAGAAGAGCTGACGCCGCTGACGGGAATCTCTAGCCGGTCCCCAACATCGCAGTCAATCTGTATAACGAAGATAGAGGGTTGTATGAGAAAGGCAAAGGATCGGTCGATCCACGATCGCTTTGAATTCAAACTTTTTGGAGGGCCTTTCGGTCTTGCTTGCTTTGACGGGCCTAGGAGGAGGAGAATTAAAAGCAATCTCTACCAGCTTTATAGAGCGGCATTGCCCTGATGATCGAATCTTCTCATCCATGTATGATCAAAATATATCGGAATTCGTTTTTCTTTTGGATGTGGAATCAGTATAAGTCTTCAAGCCCTTAAAAGGCTCACAGAGGGGAGAAAACTGGAAATCAGTCGACTTAACTGGCTTGGATATGAATAGAATGGATACCCAAGTTATAGATCGAAGAGCCTTCGGAATTACTACCCGCAGGGTCAGTGAAAGATGACCTCACCTTACCGAACGGGCAACTATAAGAGGCAAGTTCCCAAAGATCGCGCTTACTGAAGAGGCATATAAAATGAGACGGTCCACTCCCGACTGCAGCACCTCCTAACTAGAAAAGTAAGTGTAACCGATTCAGGCAATTGGCAAGCTTGCCAGTCACCATCGGACTCGTCCAACATCAACCTGTAAGGGGATTGACGAATGTAATGTAAGCTTCCTGAGAAAACTCTTAGGAAAGTATGAGCCTACGAGGTAATAAAGCTCGTGGCCACTTCTAGAGCTTCAGACAAATTTTCAAACAACTGACAGCTGATCTTAAAAATTTCATAAATTGTTAAACCTTCCACCGTTAATGTGCTCTCTCTCCCTCTTCGCCTCATTGCAACCTTAACCCACTTTAAACTTGCGACCATTAAGCAGCAGCGCGGTCTTCCTTCAACGGGTGCGTCCCTTGCGAGCGAAAATAATAAGGGAAACCAATCAACCCCTAACGCAATTTGGCCAACACCTTTTGCTATAGGCTATACCACAACAAAAACAGCTCCTGCTCCGCCATCGAATTGCAACTGTATAAATGAGTATATTTAACGAAAGTATGCTCGCCACTCAACGATAATCCCCCACGAAATGGACATTACATTGTCCCGCTGTACGCAGGTATGGGAATAAAACTTGATTAACTTTCCCCGCGTGTATAGTGCGCCGTTTTGTTATTATTATAGACCACGCTCTCCAGGAGTAGCTGCAGCGCCTTAACGCCCATTCAGTGCAATATCACATGACTTGCACTGCTGCTGCTTCTGCTTCTGCTGCTGTTGCACCAACTGACTGAAGGCAATTACCTATATACCCGATCCCGACATCCAATCAATATGCTCCGGCAATTGGCGGGATTAGAGTTCACGGTTCGCGATCATCGCAAAATTAGGCATTTTTTTTCTTTAATTTAACACAACAGGTGAATCGATGTACATCGATGATAATCCATCCAGCATCGATCGGACAGCAGGCGGGGAGACGAACGCGATCATGTCATTAGCTGCGATCCGCCTTAAACATTTTACCGAAGCTTACTGGACCCAGAGAGGCGATCGAGAGGGAGCAATTATTTTCGTAAGAGTATACCATGAAACGGAATTGCGGTAGGTGATCGTTCCCTCATAAGATCGGTCCTCCCTCTCACAGCCATTCATTCTCAAGCTGTTGTTTTTCGGGGTGGGGATAAAAGGACTCTGTCGCTGTTTCTTCTTTTTTTTTTCGGATAACATTCGCGGATATGCAGAGAGCCGTCAATTATCATTCTTTGGTATAAAACGATCGTCATGGACCGGGATGATCTTTAAGCGGAAAAGATCATCTTCGTCGTAGTCGTAGTCGTCCACGTCGTTGTTGGAGGACGGTCATCATGTTGAAGGAGAAAAAAATTCGTTTTCATATATGCGCAGTCGGATCCATCTGCCGGGTGCAGAGAAACTGCTGTTGCTGCTGCTTTTCCACGCTGACATCAAGAGTAACATCCAGTAAATGACTTTAAGTGTAGCCCGAGAGTGCATAACGCATATCGTTCGCGAAAGGATGTTGGGACACTCTGTGCCACAAGAAGGGGACTTGAAGAATTCTGTTGTCTGTGTATAATCTGTGGGCCGCATTTCTAACCTTTAAGTTAAATATTTCATTAAAAAGTTTGCGAGTTCGTGAAAGCCAACCCGGACATTGGAAATTAGACCGAGCTCTGTAATGTCCGCCATGTTGCTAGTATTCAGTATTTGATCAATTTTTCTCCTAAAGTGGGCTTGTTGCAACTGCGACACCCTGTTGGAGGTTTCTACCTTGGAGGCTGTCATCTGCTAACAGCTGTCATGGATTTCACTTGGCATTTGATGGAGAATGATGGCACGAAAAAAGATTAAATAGAATTAGAGGAATAAAAAGGACTAAAAGTTATTAATTCTCTATTTTTCTTTAATTAAGGTTTGCAACAGGCTGTAACATTTTGATCTCTCCAAGAAGAATTGAAAAATAAATAGCTTAGCCCACAGAACTAGGTGTGAAACGAAAATATTATATTAAAATATTTTCGGATGGTTGCTTTTAAAAACAAAAAAAAAAAAATGTAAGTTGTAAATGAAACTCAAACAAAACCGAGATATTTCCACTAACTCGAGTTCATTGCGAGGTTAGAAACACAATTTTAAAAATTAGGCCACTTATTTCTGCAGTTCTACAAAGAAAATTTATTTATTTCCAAAATCATCTCTAAAACTCCCGCTATAGTTCTGATCGGAGTTCCGGGAAGAGTTCTATAAAAAAAAAACTTTCTCAGAAAAGCTAAAAAAAATCGAACAAATCAGAGTTTCCTCTGATATAAGTTTTAAAAAGTACTTAGCGAAGCTTAAAGCAAATAATTGCGAAAATGTCTGACTTAAAAGTAGTCTATAAACGGTCTAAAATGGTGCTCTCTTAAGAAACTCTCAAAATTGTATGAAAAACTTTCTTTCATGAGTCTTGACTTGAGCTCCGCAAAGTAAAGTGACTCGTTGAATTTTCTGAATGAAATTCTTAAGAAAGTCTTTTTTTGTAATTAAAACCTACTAAAAAACTCAACAGCCTTGGAGTTCTCTGGAACTAATGGGCATACATTTTGTTGAGAGATGTTTTATTTTCAAAAAAACATTTCTCATAGTCTGTATTCTTTCAAAATTACTAAAAACTTTAGAAGAACAGAGCAGCAGAAAGCTAAATATTTTCGGAAGTTTTGCTTAAGTATTCGAAAAAAAATGTACAATACTATGTCGCCACATCCATCTTTTCAAAATAGCAGCAGGAGGTCTTGAACATTTTTTTACCTATGTTTGGACCCCTAAAAATAAGTTGTATTACTTGTACGGCGCTATGTTTACGAGCTCTTAGCTAAAACTTATTTTAAAGGCAGTTGAATGATATCTTAAAGCACAAAAAGGCTTTAAGCATCTTTCTTGAGTCTTTTGGTTCTACACTATAAATTGAGGTCAATCCTCCCATTTGCATCGGTAATCACACGGACTAACTCTCAAGCAAATAGGCTTATTATGGTTTTACAAAACTTCAAAGAAGAGACTAAGCTAAGCGAATCTTTTTATCTATAGGGCAATACCACCAGGCTCAAAAAGTTGAGCATCGCGGTTTGAGAAATGGTGATTTTTGGTACAGATATTGACCAAGCTCTTGCAAAACATCAAGACATCACTTCATCTACAACTCATATACCTATAGAAACCGGCGATATCTCATAGCTCCTTCTCTGTGAATGGCTTGACAGCCCTCAAAGTTATTTAACAGCAAGCAATTTTAATTAACCATGTTAAAATAGAAATGAATTCTTTTGGTGGAATAATAATTAAAAGATGAACATATTATATAACTATACCTATGATAAAATTTCTAAATCACATATATAGCGACTCTTTTTATACATTCATTGTTCATCGTTAACCCATTCACAATTTTTTTCTATGCCACCCTGGTGTAGATGCTTTACGCTTGCTGAGCAATGAGCCATATCGCACCCTCAGTACAATCAGTACATTAAGGCTGGGTGGCTAGGGTAGACGTTTCTGCGCCCCGTAGTTTCTCGCAGCTCTTAAGAGATAATCGACCGGAGTAAACGGTTTTCAATAGTTAGTAAATAGCCGCAGGTAGCTATTGAAGCACAATTTCATTTTTCGACCTTGATATTGCATAAAGTACCAAAAACCACCTTTTTTGGGTGTTTTTTTCTGCGCCCCGGTGGGGCAATCCCTAGATCAAACATTTTTATTTTTTTTATGATTTGCTTTTGTTACCAATGAACTGCTCGAGGTAGCTATTGAAGCACAATTTTGATTTTTTGTGCTTACCATCTTAAAACTGCAGGTTAATATTACTAAAAGCAAACAATCTTTGTGGAGGAACAAGGAACTATTTTCTCAATCTGTAAAAAAGAGAATGGGCTTTGCATATTTGTATGTCTGCTCAATGAATAAAAGTTTGATGTTTAGTTCATAAAATAGTTAAATTCGAATTTTGAAAATTTTACTATTTTACTGCATTCTGAATTTTGTTTCAGAGTTTACGCACACTTATGCAATGTAGTTCACAAAATATCCGACATGGCGTTATTCGATTTTTCTCTAAATTTACTCTCTATTGAGAATATATAGTTTGCAGATTTTCGCTCACTAGAGCTCCTTGAACAAAAAATGACAAAAATTTGTTTATTTCGTTTTGTTTGGGTTTCTGATAGATACATACTATTATTCTTGCTGTTTGATAAAGTGAAGAAAGCAACAATGAGATAAATTTTGATAATCCGAGAAAAATTTATGTGAGAGTGGGTGGGGACTGGGTGATGACTTTGTTGTTGTTGATGTGTTTGAATTTTTTGCTTTGTTTGTAGGAGTTTCAAATATTATTGTTTTATACATATTTCCTTGGAAAAGGCAAACGTTCAATATTTGTGTTTTTATTTAGATATTCTGAAATAATTTGCTTACTATTTTCTACTGTTACGAGTTCAGATAATTGAAAAAAATAGCAAGATGCCGAAAGTGTTAAAAATAAAAACACATTCATTTGGCTTTAAAATATTAATTATTTTTGCTTTATAAATTCAAAATAAAATAAATAAAATTGGTAATGTAATTAAAACATGCCTGTATAGTGCATTGTCAACACTAATACAAAGTGAAAATGGTATTAGTTGAACGGTGTGGACTTTCTATTGCCCTTCATCAGCTAGAGTCTAGAGACTTAACAATTATGGAAGGTGTAGAAAAAGAAATTAATAGTTTGAAAATAAATTATGAATATCTATTTGGAGCTGAAAGAAACTCACAACTCAAAAACGTTTTTTTTTAAATTTAAGAGCAAGTTCATATTACCAAGAGATAATTTAGCTTTCCAGTGTTTGGGCCCTATGATTTTGTGTATTTACTAAAATTAAAAGAAGATGCATTCTGAGAAATGTAAACGCAAAATCCGAGAAAATCTAAGGCATATACAAGTATCGAACACCTAACAAAAAACAAAGTCCATAAGTAAATTTCTGCTTAGATTAAATGCCCTGTTTGATTGTTCTTGTTTTTTTAATCTCCTTTTACATTGTGCTGGTAGAGATGCTCAGTATGACTTTCAGATGTAAAAAAAAATCACCTTATTTCTGTAAGCTGTCTGGTTAAAAAGCATATAAGCTTAAAAGTATTACTAACACTTCCCATCCTGTTTCTTTCCGCTCGACATTAGACTCCTAAAGAAAAACCGGTATAATCCAATAATCGGTAAAAGTGATATGGAACTGACTACATAATACGTACATTATATTAGGCTAGAATATTTTGGTGAATTGGAGTTTTTAAATACGAGTACCTAGGTATAAAATGACTAAGGGAAGCTCTGCTTTTCTAATTGGCAGATAACAAAACTGCTTAACTTGCTAAGCATTAGCGTGACTTAAATTAGACTGCAAGTTCACAGTTGATATAATAAAACACGTAATAACATATCGAACATATCGTTTTTAGTTCCCAAAAATGTGTAGATTACCCACATATCATTAAATTAATGTAGTGTAATTATGTATCGCCTTAGAAGTACAGAATACTAACAGCCATATACTTCGATTGTCTCACAAAGGCCGAAACGTGCAGTTAAAAAATTTATACAACTTTCAGCTAGCTAAAATTTAAGAAAAGTTCTAATAATATTAGCGGTAAGAAAGATTGTGCAACCCCTTGGTATAGAATTCCGTGAAAGGACAATAATAAATACATAAATGAATAGTGTATTATCCTAGGCTAGGTTCGGTGGGCGTTTCGCATAGATTCTAAGTTTAACTATACAAGAAACCCATCCCAGACCCGCAAACAAAGCAAAAGCTACAAACAAGCCAAAACCAATTTTATACAAAAATATAAATTATTGAATCTTGGATACATATCTTGAAAAGTAGAAAATTTGCTATTGGATTTGTACGTAATTCGTAGAAAACTGGATATCACACACACTAACATTTTCAGTCTATTCAGACAGAGTTTGCAGCTCAATACAGCTAGCCTATCGCCCTAGGCAGCCAGCTTGTCCTTTTTGTTTTTGTTTGTTTTGATTTGTTTTGATTTTTTGTGCAGCGAATTTTTTGTTATTTTTATTTAGTGAACGTTGAGCGAGTTCTCATTTTACAGACTCTGTAGTCACAAATGTGATCTTAATGCGGGAGGGTGTGCTCGGCTATTTGAAATTCTGTGCACTAATACATGTAAGCATGTTTACATGAGCTCGAAGTTCATAGCTGAGGGACACCCACTCTTAAAAGACGCATGTTGCGTGTGTGAGTATAAATGGTGTACCAACTTTGTGTGCATACATCATATTCACAATCTGTACATCACATTGAAGAAAACGATGAAGATAATTAATCAACATTCCCCTTAATAAAAATGAAAATCTTTTCTTGATGAATTAATATAATGAAAACCGTCATCAATACGCTGAATGCCGCTATCAATATAATGAAAATTCAAAACTATGCAATCGTACTTGAAAATGATAATTCCATTCATCAATAAGTCAAATAAATCATCAACTGGATGAACAAATAACTAAATTCATCCATAAAAGTGTTTTCGTCCTATTGATGAAATTATGAATTGAGTTCACGTAAGAAAATACGCCAAATTCTTATCAGAATAATGGCAAAACAAAATTGATGAATGCGCTCATTCATCAATTGTCAAAAAGGTTTCATGAATTCGTTCATCATATTGATGATGAAAACTACGTCATATCAATGAATACCATGTTGATCAACGCCACTCGTCAATATGACGACGTCTTTTTTTTCCAGTGATTGCTAAAGTTGAAGAAGCTCTCCATGTCCCCTGAAAAACAACTCGACCCTAAATCGACCACTATACCCATCTTGCTGGCCACACTGTAGCTCCACCTAGAAGAAGACGCGCGGTATATTAAAGTTAATATCATCCGCACATAAATTGGATATGATATAGGTTTTGGGGGCATGTCAGAGCACGACTAATTCTGTTTTGCTGCTCCTCGCTTGGCCATCATTCCAGGAATGTTGAAGCTTCCGAATACCAGCCGCATCCACCGGAGTATGTTAAAAGTCCTATACCGCCCCGATACTCGCCGAACGTCGAGGCCGCGTGCACACTCTGTAATTAGAGTCAACTCAAATCGGGCTGCGCAATCGCGCGCATAGTTTCGTATGTAATTTCATTTATACACTCTCTGTCTGCGAATAGGAAAACGAAAGAGTATAGTGTGCGCGCCTGTTCTCTGGGCTCTGCAGTCTGCACTTCATGCTACTTTACTGGAACGCATTCTATGTCGGGCGCGTTATTCGTTTTACCCCCGCACACGTCTTCTGTACAGCAGACTGGGAATCAGGAATCAATCTCAGGGCAATGTCCCATCTATCTACTGTTTGCGTTGTTGTTGGGGGCTTTTTATTTTTTGTTTTGTTTTTTTCTCGCAGCCCCCTATGGGAAGATTCAAAGTGATTATCCGAGGAAGTAGTCATTCTGGAGTAGGCATTCGTTTGGTCGCCCATCATCGTCATCCTTGATGTGCAATATTCCTTCGTTGGCCTCGGCAAACATACCCAGACCCACTAAGGAATTATGAAATCAGATACAATTTAGGGGCGTTGATACTGTTTATACCTGAGAAGAGGGCGCAACGGGAGAGATGGGAGGGAAAAATTGCGCGACATGCGACATGATGTTGCCAGTGAGCGAGGATGGGAACTGGCTCTGCGACGTAAGGTTATCTGATCAAGTAGTTAAAGCTGGTGCGCCGAATAGCTCTAGGATATTGGGTAGAAATGATCTAACGACACGACTCTGGCGAGGAAATTACGTTAGATTGCACTTACCGGACGCTGGCGGTTGCCTTGGCATATAGTTGTTATCTCACGCACGACATATTTCTGCGAGATCCTGGGGATATTGTGATTCGAAGGAAAATCAAGCTGATTGGATGGATAGCATAATTACTGTCAACTTAGTGACGGGGGAGAAGCACGGTTGGATTTGATTTTACCGGTTGAATTTTGTGTGGAAGGGGCCTCTTTGTCACTATATGGTGGTTGTCAATATGTGAAAGGTCCTGAGGGGAATGAAACTAGAATGTTCACCGCAGATCGATGCAGAGGAAGATTGGAGTATCGTGATGCAGTTTGGAGGGCGAGGTGTGTGAGCTCATTGAATGGACTTGAGGCGCCTTCTTGATGGCTTTCTTACAAAGTCGTCCAAATTTCCACAGTGGAAGGGAGCTTATTTCGGACAGCAGAGTGGACCACTTTTTGAGTGTCCTTTCCCATTTATTCCATTAGATCTGGATATATCTAGTATAAGAAATTCCACGGAAATTATTATTTTCTAATTTGTAGCTCCCGGTTCAGCCCCCAGTGAGACAAAAATTACATATTTTCAGTTTGACTAACCAGAGAAAGTTTCTCCATGCAGTTGTTCGCCATAAAATTGAAATTGAAGTTACATCTTACATTACATGTCAATAATTGAAAATAACTTGCAAAAATATTCACACCAGCAAATATATTTGAGAGCCTAGACCTAGGTCTCAGAGAGAGAGACGCATCTCTCTTTGAGCGCTGTAAAAGAGGAACCCTTGTCTGCTCTGTCTGGCTCTGTTCTGGTCTTCTTTGTTCAAGTGAAGGTTCCTTCTCCAATGAATATAGGAACAAAAATATATTTTTCATACGGCTGATACCTTATGTTGCCAAATTATCGGACAACAAAAACACACCCCGCTCTCTCTAACCCAACACTCACATATGCACACCACTTTTTAGAGCATGTCCAATTTTCGATCCACACCACCAATCAATTGCACCGCGAACCGCATTCGAATCGACTTTCCGTTCGATTCAATGCGATTCGATAAAAAGAATCCAATTTCGCCCCAAAATTGTCCGCAAAATCAAATTCGCACACAAGGTCTCCGCGGAGCACACTGCAGCAAAAAAGGTAATTCCTCCCAACTCTCTCCACCAGGTATGCTCTTGCAATTCCATACTCAGCACTCAACATCAGCATTCAGCGCCCATTTGCGTACATGAAAGTGGTTGGAACACTCGTCCTTGTGAATGCGGAAATTTGTCCAAATTTTTGCGATGAGATCTCGCTTGCGGATTATGCGGATGCCGACCACGATTGATTCTCTTCCCCGTTGTAATGTGAATTGTGCCGGAAAATGTGCACCTTGTTTCGTGTGTGGAAAAAAAAAATATTTTCCATTTTCCGCCCGCGCGAACCTTATGAATATTCACGGTTATTACTCTTGTGGCACTTTGGGTGCGGGCACGCGGTTATCGCGTTAAATCGCTTGTTTACGCGTCGATAATGCGTGTGCCTGTGCATGCGCTTATACCCAGAAAAAAAAGCTATAGCGAAATGAATTTTTAATGCAGCAATTTTTGGGCGACTTTTAATCAGATTTACATTAAATTTCATGCAGCAATTAGTGGAGTGCAACATTTTTATTTTAGTAATATTAAATTTTTAAATTTTGTTTCCAAATCATGTTGGAGGCAACTCTGGCGCAACACAACAATGGTGGAAACTGATGGGCATACATCGCATCCTATAGCGATTTACGATGTCGAAGGGGGGTATTGTGCTGCCATCGACGAAGATAATTTCACTCCCCACGACCACCTACTACAAGGCTCCTGTAAAGTGTTTTATGTTCGGTTGCTGTTGGTGGGTTTTTGTTTCGTTAATCCTGCTGCAAAGGGGGGTCCGTCCGAAATATTGATACACTCTGCCATAGACACACACACGACCCAGTCATCAGTGGTTATTTCAAAAGGGTGGACCGGTATTGATTTATTGCCATCGGATTGTGAAAGGAATTAAATGATGAGTGCGCTCTGAGGCACCACCAACACAAGTGCCGCAACAAGAGGAAGAGTTGGCCAAGAGCTAGAGACGCCATTGAAGACGTAAAAAATGTAAAAAGTTCGCTTTCGCTTAGCCGTTGCATCTAATATTTCGGACCTACTTTGGCCCCCCCTATATTGAATTTGATTCAGTGGAAATCGTCACGGGCATCTTGTGAAGCATATTGTGACCTAACAAAAATGTTGGTGAAATTCATGTTGACTTGCAAAATTTGCCAATTATACAGCCGGCTGGCCAAAAGCTGTTTAAATATCTGACTTGTCGGACCCATAGGTATAGGTACCTTCGGAACGCACTAAAAACGAAGCTTATGTGAAAAAAAACCCTGAGTTGGGATAAGGGTATTTGCGGGATTCGAACCTGGGACCCATCGCTTAGTAGTCCAAAACACACTAACCACTAAGCCACTACGCCGACAACCTTTTGCAATATTAGCTCTGACGAAACTGGCGCCTTCACCGAGTATAACCAAATCTTCCGACAAAAAATGCTTCCTAAAAAAAATTGATAAGAAAAATCGAGACTTTATATAAAATCAGTATAGGTTTGATTGAAGTTCCACAAAAGAGGCAAACCGCAGTCTGACTGAAGTCACTTAGGAAATCTTACGAAAGTTGATACTCTCAGGCTTCTAACCAGATAATGGCTGGACCACAGCTTATCCGGGCTGTGCAAGTTGAGCATGATGTAGGTCGTAGAACTCTGGCATGTACTATCAAAAGATCTGCCCTCTAACCTGGGTTGGCTTTTGGTGTTATCCACACTAGAGTTTCAATTATCTCAACACCTTTATCTTACGACCTTGGTTCTATAGGGATATGATGTCTGATCCAATGAGACTAAAAGTTGCATTCAAAACTGGCTTCAACCGGAATTTGAAACTGGACTGGTGAGCTCCATAGCTAGTCATGGAACCAATATTTTCATCCTCAGGAAAATCGACAACACTATAGCAGGACTCTGTTAAATGTTATCCTAAAAGCCGTAGACAAGAGTATATACCAGCGTTTATTGCTACTTTTATACCGCAAACCTTTCCAAGCGAGTTTGGGAAGCCTTTTTGCATCAAGAACTCTTATAAGACTCTTTGACTACTGTCTGGATTCGAGGGCATCATTCATCCTTTAAGCCTTGGTCCCGGCCTTAAAAAATATTATTTGAACCTTAGAATGCAATTTTGGGCGCTGGGTGTTTCTAACTTTGAAATAAACAAATTAATTGATGGGCCACGGCAGGCTTGGAGATAAAATTGACAAGAAGCGATGTCAACTTCGTGCGTCAGGTAATAAGTATTAAAGGGTTGTGGGATAGCCTTATATCGTAAAAATAGCTTAGGCCTATAAAGCAATCTTAAAAGGTATCTATACCCAGAAACCGAGTAAAAAACCGAGTGCGAAAAATGGCAATTCGTTTCCCAGTTTGACGAAAACCTACTGAAGCGATTCAAATACCTTTGGCTTTATTTTAAAGGGCACAACCTGCCATCCAATCCTATAATGCTTTCTTAAAAGCTCATTTCAGTTTCCTTTTATTTACCGATTTTCTGTTGCTCAACTCGTGATGAGACGGAGCTTGAAAGAGCCTGAAATTACAAGCTCATCTGGAAGGTAAGATGAAAAAGACAGATTCTGTCGATCTTAATCTTTCAATTTGGTGCAAGTTTCCAAAATACAAGTTTTTGAAAACAGATATTTCCTTCAAGTAATTAACTAAGTTTTCCTCTGAATATTATTCCAGCTGTTGGAAAGAATATAAACGTAATATAAATAAAATGTGAGCAGTGGTGTACGCAAAAGGGAGGCTCAGGGGCTTGCGCCCCTAAAATTCTAACCCAAACGATCAGAGGGCTACGAAAATCTCTTTGATGATCACACAACCACAATTAAGTCTCAACCATCGCCCCAAGGAAAATCATGCGTACGCCACTGTGTACTTTGCTGGAAATAGCTGTGTCAGCTGATTCCCCCCCCCCCCCCCCCCGCAAACGTATTAAAGGGCTTCCGATGGTGCTCTGGAGTGTGTACTTTTGTTTGAGAAGTAAGTAATCCAAGTCCCATCCCATTCGTACCAAAAAATAATGGAAACGCTGAAATAGGCTGGGCCCATTGTCCTTCATGGACTATTGTTCCAAAAGACAGTTGGAACCATTCCTTCCTTACTTACGGCGGTACCACAAGGAAAGAAATCTATTCCTCGGGAATCGAGGTAATTGGGAAGTCCTTCGCATCCAAAGGCGTCTTTTCGGTTTCCCGATAAAAACACTTATCACTCATAGCAAGTTGCACACCGGTTTTAAAAGGTCCACCTCAAGTGCTCCACTTACACACCATTTAATTGCCAGCCGCTTCAAAATGACAGCCTGCCAAATCCCGCTTCCCCTATACTGCTCATGAATGTTATATACCCAACTTAGGTATATCCAGGATTAAAAACAAGGGAAAAAGGAAACAGAACCCAAAAAGAAATTGCTCCGCTTTTGATAGCCTATAATTTTCTTAAATTGCCTTTGTGTTGTTTGTTTCTGCATGTCCCCCTTTTGATAGAATTTTTTTTGTGTATTCCACACTCCATACCCCTTCATGTCCTTGATAGTTATACACTCCAACATGTCGTCTCGGGAAGTTTTCTTTCTGGCAAATTAAATGTCGTGGAGAAGTTTTGACACGACAATTAAGTGGAAATACACTCCTGCATGCATGTAACGCCCGCGTCCTACACAATTGCCACACATCGCCACACTCTTTGGAAAGGACACCGAAAGGAAATAGGCAATAAAGCTGCCAAAGTACTAGAATTTTGTTGTTTATTTCCTTAGGTCGCGTGATTATGTAGTGATAGAGAATGAGAAAAAAAAAATGAATTAAAAAATGTCCTGATGCGGATTTGCAAGGAGGCGCCGAGCTATATCCAAATGTTGGCTCAAGTGGATGGTGAGTGGTTTTCTTTTGGAGGCGGCAAAGGGTTGTTGTGTCGCGCACTTAAGTGGCGTGTAATTTGTTTGCCAGCGAGGGAGTTCCAAACGTCGCACCGACTTATGGACAATCACTTTGACATACGTATACGGATTCATGACAATGGACCCGATGCCGAGCGATTAATAATCGAAATGTCATCTTTGACCTTTCGCAAGATACCCGAACAGAGATAGGCGGACGCTTCATCAGAATTGAACCTGTCACGCTTGTCAGTTGTTATAGTTGCCTGTTGGCAGAGTTGCCAGTTGTCAGTTGGCAGGACTGTGTGCATGATACACCCCGCTATCATGTACGATCGGTGATCGTGCAATATCCCCCTTTCAGTGCCGCCAATATCGGCACTCGCTCAATGTACCTGTCCTGTCTGTCATTCTGTGTCTGACCCGTTCAAAGGCGGGTTGCTTCAAGCGGTCCCTCATACGCAAAGCGAAAGCCTCCAAAAAACAATTAAAAACCCCATCCACGGCTCGTGTACCGACTAATAGATACCGAAAAGCAATTTGTTGTTCTAAAGAGAGGACCGACCTCTGTTGGGTGATCCATTGTGTCGGCTGTCCATATTGTTGCTATATAGGGATAGAGATGGAATGACTCTTCGATTCGAGTGCTCCGCTTGCTGTTTAGAGCGCCATGGGGGACGAAATCAAAAACACCACAACCACACCAGCGATAGATTCACTTTCAAAGTGACCCCAATGCGATGTCGCGGCGCTCGTCGTCGTCGGTCCACGCGGCTTCAATCATCTCTCGATCTGACACAGTACAGATGTGTTTCTTCATTTCATCTCGGAATGATTGTTTTTTTTTTTTTTATTTATTTTTTTTTTTTCATTCTGACCAAGATCCGCATCCATGTTGGCTGGGCTGCGCTCGTCATCTTCCATCTTCGCATGGATCGGAGTAATTATATTTTTGGATGTGTGCGAGCGCTTGTGTGTGATAAATTGCTTTTTACTGCGCAGGAGATGTCGGACAAGAAAGATCGCCGACAGTCTCACCTGTGTGATGTGTCTCTCGGTCTATGGCCGCCACGGACTGTGACAATAAGAATGTGCCAGTGGATAATGGGAAATCGGTCGGGTGTGGGGCGCACTGCGCACATAATATATATATTGAACGCGGTTCGGAGATTGATCGCGCGGCGGTACAGTGTCCTTCGCAGTAGTGGGCACTGGGCAATTCTTCAATTTGCTTTCGAGCCAATACTGTGGGACAGTGTATGTATAGACACTCGCTTGGCAGGGGTCTGTGCGATTCGAGGAGGCAGTCATTCCTCAAACGAGAATCGAATCCGTCATTGCGCACGGCTAAAGCATGGTATTGATTCGTTATACAGCGGATCGCGTTTATTGCTCGCTGTGAAGTGCGACACAATAGATTGATTGTGTCGGGTGATGGATTTTGGTTCCAAATTCCAACCGTGGGAGAAATTGTAGCCGTGCGCAAGAATTACTTTTAATTGTTTCCATTGGCTGGTTGTGTTGGATACACTCGTATTTTGTTGTTGTTTAGGTGAGCACCATTAGTATCAACTGAGATTTTGTACAGCGTTGCAGCGCTCTGAAGTGATGCACTTTTGGGTTAAACATGCATCCAGCAAAGCAATGGCAGCGAATATTTGAGAGTAGTAGTGGGTACAGAGCTCTGGGCTTGCGAGTCTTCTATCTGTCTCTGTTGGGCTTTTGCGATGACTTTTTCCAACATTTGTGGGGTTAAATCGCATGATCTTGGAGGCCAATTCAAGGGTCCGCAACGTGAAACTATATGCGGTTATCAAACGTTTCCTTCAATAAATCAATTGTGGCATGAGCTGTGTGACATGTTGCGCCGTCTTGTTGAAACCACAGCTTCTGCACATCATGATTGTTCAATTGATGAACGAAAAAGTCAGTAATCGAGGCTCTACAGCCGTCACATTTGACTGTAACGTTCAGGCCAGCATCGTTTTTTAAAGAAGTACGGACCAATTGTTCCACCAACCCATAAAGCACACCAAACAGTCAGTTTTTGTAGATGTAACGGTGTCTCAACATACACTTGAGGACTATCATCACTCCAAATACGGCAGTTTCGTTTTTTGACGTATCCGTTCAACCAAAAGTGAGCTTCATCGCTAAACAAAATTCGCTTAATGAAAATAGACGTGATACGTATTTCGAACAGAACCATGATTTTCAAAATAAATTTACACAATTTGGAAGCGTTGTTCAGGCGTCAGTCTATTCATGTTAAAATGCCAAACCAAACTAAAAACAAACTCTCTTCCTTAGAATCGGTCATGTGGTCATCACCGGATAATACAACTATGGGTATTCCAAAAATGTTTTGATAGTCACAAAGACCTTTCAACGTCCTGTCCACCGCCACCACTTACCTTTTGTGGGCCATCGTGCATTCGACCCAAATGAACAGTTTGCATCGTTGTAAAATCTTCGCATTTTTTTCTATTTTTCAAGATGGTGTCTGGTTAATTTGTAGGTTCAGTGGAAATATCAATGCTGAATGTGCAGTTCGGTAGTAACTTCTAACAAAGTTGCTGTTATTCCAGATGAAGCCAATGCTAGTGCAACTCATGCTGCGATAAATCCGTGCCAAAAGCTATTAAATTAAGAACGTTTTGGCAGTACCTCCGGGAGCACCCTGAATGTAAATGCTACCAGTTCTTTTTTTCATAGCTTCCATCAAAGATTCATACGCAATCATTTATTGTCGATTCAATTGCGGAAGATTTTTACGAACTGCTTCGGCTAAAGCTTCAGTATCGTATTGGTGTTCTCTTTGTAATTCGTGGTTGAATGCATCGTGTATTGGACGATTGGGTGATATCATGCTCATTGTCTGCTTAAGTTTGAAGTTTGAACTAATGTAAAGATCCTGAAAATACTTGACAAACAAAAATGATGGATTCAAACACCATTAAACAAATCAAAGTGTCTACTCCATTTTTTCAAAAAGTAACTTAATGACAACAACAATTGCTTTTAAAACTACTCGATTTCTATCTAGTTTATATTTTTTCAAAGTGCATTTCCCCATGAAAAACAGACTGTACAAAATAAGTCGATTAAAAGTGACTTATTTGTTTCAATAATATTCAAAAAGTGAGTTAAATAGAAACTTATCTACGAACTTACTACATTGGGGATGGCGACATTCATAATTCTAGTTTAACGTCTGACAGCTCTCTGATCCCAGTTTTGATTGACATAGATCGGTCACATGAACACTTTTTTTCAGTTGACGTTAAGTTCAAAATTCATAGTATCCTATGCTTACTTCTTGATTTCAGAATTATTTCTTAACTTTGCTACGCAAAATTCGTTATACTAAATCAGGAAATATTTAATAGTTTATTTTCTTGATTCAAGAAGTTATGTTTAAGATCAATTAAATTGAATCCAAATGAGAAGAATTTGCTATTTTTAAATTTTCGAAATTTCTTCGTGTAGCGAATAATTTTCTTTCCGTGTGGTGCTGGCCGAAACGCCCCTAGGAGCTTTACGCAATATCATATGATATTGTTGCAACAGTTCTGTGGCATATCACGAGTTAAACCCCCCTGCTCCTCACTCGTTTGTAGCCTCAAGGAAATGACTCTATTACCAGATCCATTCCCACGCCGAAACTGAACTCCTCGCAGTCACTTTTCGCGAGCATATACCTAAGTAGAACAGGACCTGCGGCGCTTGTTAAATCACCTCATTCCTTACACATATCGTAAAGGTCTTCATCTTTGGCTACCTCATTATAAGCAAAACCACAGTTATCCGCACAATTAGAAGTTATCGCCATAGTTGAGTCCACATTTCAGCGTCTGCGACGCCTCCTTCAACCTCGTCGTTCACGTTCACCCATACCACATACTCGTATATCTGCCAGCTAAATAGCAAAACATCACTTTTATAGTTCGCGGAAACAGCTGGCCCCCAGTCCTCCGCCAAAGTTAATTAATCCGCTGCCAAGGTATAGGCAATGCCCGATGTGTTCCATAAACAACCAGGTAGTTGTGGAAAATCCATTTAAATCCGAACAATTAACCGTTTTTAAGTGCAGCCGCCGCAGCTAGTTTCAAAATGGAAGCTCATTTACATTCCCCGCTATGGATGATGCTGCGCTGAGCCTTAAAATATACGCGACCGGTGCCGCTTGCTCGTAAAAATCTGTCCAGCGACTTTAATGCTCTCCATCGCGGAGGCTCATCCGTCTGCATTGTGTCCATCAAATGCGGCCAGGAGTCGCCCATTTTCCTGCCATCGACGCATGGACGCAGCCGACGAATGTGTCCAACCAAGGATGTCATACACCCGTGCATATAGTGGTGTGCATCAGCTACAAACGTGAGGTCATTAAATTTGGATTAACGCAGCCCAAAGACGAGCTGGAAGATGATCTGCGGCCATCCGCCGTCCAAGTGGGAGGAAAAGAAAGACAAAATCACGTAATTTGTTAAACGAGTAGGCGTGTCCTACTCATTATGCTGTTCCTAGGGCATATATGCATGCGCAGTACCTATATGCCCCGCTCGCCGCCCGATGATTCCCATTCCCATGGTGCGGCCGATGCGATCCAGCAACGGATAGCCCTATGATTAAAATTTGACATTCTTGGATTCGCTTTGGGACGACCATACGGCCATGCTCCGCCCGGTCATTATATACTGGTCCGCTGTGTGCTGGTGACTTTGGCGCTCCGGCCGCATATACCTACCTATGCCCCTGATAAATGAGCCTCGTTCTTTAGCGAAATGTCCAGGAGAGCGAGCTGGAAACCTGCGGGAAGATGATTGTTTTTCGGTTCTTTTTTGTGGTGTATCTGCGCCCGATGCCATTCAGATAGATATACTCGTATAATGCCTCTTCAGATACAAATTGGAGATGAAGATTAATAATTTGTTTTCGGACTTTGATTTCATGGTTTAATTTTGTGATTAATTTTTTGTAATTATTAACTTTTTGTTGGTCGCGGTAGCGGCAAACGGCTATGGAGAGGAAATGAGAAATTAGCCAGAGCGTAGGTACCTACCTATACTCGAATTTCGTGAGACGAAATTATCACAGTTTTGACTTTCTTAGGTAGCTAGTAGCGTGACAAATTTTTGACATATTCTGGTTGCTGTGGCGGTGGGACTTACAAGAAAAAATGTGTAAAGTGGAACATCAGTGGAACCGAAACTGCATTAGCTCTGTCTATGGGCGTTTTCCAAAAAGACCATCAGTGTGTTATTTAGGACAGTCTTCACGTTTCCCAATAACCTCAATTAAAAAAAGTCTAGATAAACCTTTAAGCAAGGCAGCCGCACGTCGGGTTGCAAATGATTTAGGTTTGCTGGAGGATTTCCTCGATCTCAAACACTGCAACCTGTCTCTTTTTGTCTAAAACCTCGGGAAGACGAGTGCTCTTGGGAAGATTATATAGGTGAGCCACCAAGACCGTGCTTGAACACCGATATATTTAGGCCTCTCTCAGCATCAGGCTCGAGGTTTCGTCATTATCAGCTGATCTGTCAATTATCATAAGCAAGTCGGGTCATTCCTTTTTATTGGACGTCTTTCTTTGTTTTGTAGATTGATTTTGGGGGTGCATTTTGCTGCGTTCAAAAACGCTCCAAAAAAAAAGTGTGGTCGTCTTTCACCTTCCGATCTTTAGATTCTTCTAAGCCTACTTCTTCGTCTTCCTCACCGTCACTACTTTCAGCAGTGATATTATTTGAGCTCAATTCAGTTTCTAGAGAAAGTGGGACTTTTAAATGAATTTTCCTTTTAGTGAAAATTTTAAGTAATCTATCTCTAAAACTCCAGAATATATCTTGAGCTTCAGCTTTGTGTTCCTTTGTTAATTTAGTGTAGTGTACGTTTAGTACTGTTCTTATTTTGTTGAAGTTTTCTATCAGTACGTTGATATGTTTGTCTACAGTGTCACTCTTAATTTCAATATTTTTATTTAAACATTTATACGATCTATTAAACACTTGTCTACATACATCTATTTTTGACAGAATGTCTGTCCACTGTTGGCACATTGGAATGGGTCATTTATTTGATTACTTATTTTATTTTCATTTTATTTTTATTTTTCTCAACGTAATAGGCTTGAATTATTTACAATCACTTATATCAATCATCTATATCTAAATTATCCGTACATTTGTTAATTTAATACTATCATAACTAATAATAAAAAAAAATTTTAAGGTATTATTATAACATAATAAAATTCTAGGCTGTACCTGTAGAAACGTCGCTCGGTGTAAATATGAGGAATTTTTGAATATGTTCTGCTATCGTTTTATGTTGCTTGGCTGGTAGTTTCTTATCTATCGAGATGTATTTAGTATTGTTGTCGCTTCCAGATTACTGCTGAGATGATGATGAGTGTTATTTAAAGATGCACATTTGTTACTACGTAGTTGCACTGTTTGAATGTCTGTAGTGTTTTTTTTTTTTTTTTTTTATTTTTCTTTTTTTTATATTTGATTTATTGATGCCACCGACGCGGCACGCTGTATATACTTGCGTTTGATGTTTGCGCGATAAATTTTTAGGAGTTTATACAAAAAACTCGCGGCACATATCTATTATTGCTATTATTATTATTGCAACGGTTGTCACACCAACTTGATTTGTATTTTCTATTTCTATTTCGTTCACTACATTTGCCTTTGGGTTTACAATTTTTGATTGCTCTTTACCCATTTTTGTTTCTTTTTATTTATTTTTTTTTTTTTATTATTTAATTAATCGGATATTTTGTCACTATGCCACTTGTCACGGTCGCCATGTAGTTTTAACGTCCGGAGAATAAAAAAGAGACGTGCTTATAGTTTGGAGTGTCTTTATTGAATTGTACATGTGGAGAAACAAATTATGAAGTAAAGGTAAATGTATGTGATCTGAAAGGTATTAGGTGGGAAGCGTAGTATGCTGAAAAGCACATTCCACACTCCAAGTATCGAATCAGGTAACGAGCCGTACTCGTCACCCGACACGACACCCGGAATGTGCATGTAGGCAAATAAACACACTACACTTCCCAAGTTGTGTTTAACTTCGAGTGAATAAAATGGGCCTAAATCCTTTGCTGGAAATTACAACACTTGTTCTCTTTTGGCAACAGTGCGCAGTAAGTGTGATTATATACACTAGTCGGCATAAGTATTTTGACGAAACGATTTTCTGGCTATTGGATGAAGCTTAGCTTAGTATCGTTAAATAACTGGGCGAAAATGATGCGCAAAAGAAAGAATCTATTTTTAGCTCTATGCTTGCCAAATTTTGTACCGTTTACCTTTTCCATTCTCTTTCTGCTGATAAGAATTCATGGAGACAACAAATTTTTGCGCGGCATAAGTATTTTGACGGAACCTTTTAGTAAATATGTTCGCCCTTTTGAGAACGTTAAAGCCAAAAAACTTTTGTATTTAACTTTAATTGATCATAAACGCTGATAAAAAAACACATATTGATTAAAAGGTGTTATAAACCATGGGTAAAAAGGCAGAGTTGAGTTTGGGTACCAGATCTTCGATGGTAGCAAAGTTTAACGCTGGACCGCCAGTAAAAGACATTGTAAAATAGTTTAATGTGTCGCATCAAACTGTGCACTATCAAATTAATAAGTTTAAAAAACATGACGACATAAGTAACTTAACGAGATCAGGAGTTAAGCGCAAAACAACGCCCGCTCAAGACCGAGTTATTCTACGGGAATTTAAGAAAAACATTTTTCTGAAGCCTCAATGTACTGCAGATCAATGGAATTTGGCTGCCAAGAACCCAATAAGTGAGCGCACTGTCCGACGACGTTTGAAGAAAGGAGATTTAAAGACAATTAAAGCTAAGAAGTGCCATATATATCGAAGGCAAACAAGCTTAAAAGTCTGGCCTTCGCAAAGGAACATCTGCACAAGCCAAAGGAGTTTTGGAGAAGCGTTTTATGGACAGATGAAAGATCCTTTGAGAATAACTCTTCAAAAAACAAATTTTTTGTGAGACTGCCAAAGGTAGTTGGGCAAAAGAAACGACCCGTTTGTCAAAAAGTGAGCCATGGCGATGTGTGGCGTATAATGGACTGGGTGACTTGGTTCCTATCACCGGCTCGATGAACCAAAACCAATATTTAATGATCTTAAATGATCATGCCTTTACTTCTGGAGATAGGCTTATTGGGGAATCATTTATCCTGCAACAGGATAACGCCCCATGCCACAAAGCGCGAAAGATTTCTACATTTTTGAAAGATGTTGGGGTTAACACTTTGGACTGACCACCTCAAAGTCCGGATTTAAATATTATAGAAAACGTCTGGTCTATTTGGAAACGCAAAAGAACAGTTTCGTTAAATAAAACAAGGGAGTAGACAATTTCCGAGATCACTTCTCTTTGGAAAGAGATATCTCCAGAGATTCTCCAAAATTTAGTGGATTCGGTACCAAGACCCCTTCAAAAAGTTATTGAAGCCAAAGGAGGATATACATTTTACTAACTTAGTCTTCATTTCTTTACTTTTGTTATGTTTAAACAATGTTTTCCTAGTTTTACATTCTTGTCAAAATACTTATGCCAACACATGAAATTACAGATTAATTTATATCTTTTTACGTTTCTATGAAAAAATCTTGGTTTTTTATTTTTAAGTTTCAATTAGTTATATATAAAAAGGAAAAAAATTAGGAGGAATTCTTTACAAAGCCGTTCAAAAGTTAAACGTAAAAATTCACTATTTTTATTTTGTCAAAATACTTATGCCGACTAGTGTAAGTTATTTGTGTGATTTCAGAGAGTTGCAACTTGCGATTCCTCTTCAGATCTTCTACCAGTGAAATGTGGTGTACCACAAAGTTCAATCCTTGGTCCAATTCTTTTTTTTGCTTGTTTATAAATGACTTACCTTCTGTTTGCAAGCATTCCACGATCCACCTCTATGCAGATGATGTCGAACTGCTCTCATCAAAGGCGATTAATGATACAGAAGTCTTGGTAAATGGTGTTAATGAGGATCTTGCTAGTATTTACTCTTGGTCTCTGTTACCAATGGATTGCACTTGAGTCCGAAAAAGTCACAGGTTATTCCAAACTATAAATTTGAACTCCTTGCCTGATGTCATGCTGTCTATGCAAATAGACTTGCAATTGTTGAAACTGCAATTAGTCTTGATTTTGGTCATAAATTGTAAATTGGCCGGTTACGACCAGGTTAACACAGTAATAAGTCGTATGGTTGTCTTTGCAAGTTCTGGATAACTGCAAATTTTATTACAACTAATATTAGAAGCAAACTTTTTATAACGCTAATTCTTCCCCTTATATGTAAGCTGAAGTTGTTTACAGTAATATTGATTCCCTATACTTCTACGTACGTGGAACAATGTCGCGAACAAACTCTAAGACGGATTTTACTCGAGCTGTAATGTCCTTAATATTTTAAAGTTGCTCAAATGAGTAACAGCGTCGGAAAAAAGATAGTATTTATGTACTGAATGGAATGTGTGAAGAGTGTGCGTGAGTGCGTTCAGTAAAGAGTCTGAAATTGGGGAACATCCCTAGCACTCGGGCGAATTGACTAAAAAGCGTCACTTACTTACTTAGGTGGCGCTACAGTCCGGGGTGGACCTGGGCCTCAACCAATACGCCTCTCCAGTTAGCGCGATCTTTGGCTAACTGCCTCCAGTTGCGCACTCCAAGTTGGTTGAGGTCCCCTTCCACTTGCGCGCGCCACCTAAGGCGAGGTCTTCCTCTACTGCGTTGTCCCTCGGGGTTGGAGTCGAAGACTCTTCGGGCCGGAGCGTTGGTGTCCATTCGCTCTACATGTCCTAGCCATCTTAGTCGACTGATGCGCACTTTTCTGACCAGGTCGATGTCGCTGTACAGCTCGTAGAGTTCGTTGTTAAATCGTCTCCTCCAGAGCCCGTCAACGCAAACGGGACCAAAGATCACTCGAAGAATTTTGCGTTCGAAACGACCAAGGAGATCTTCATCCGCCTTTGATAACGTCCATGCTTCTGCACCATAAAGTAGGACTGGGATGATGAGGGTCTTATATAGGGTCTCCTTAGTATTTCTCGACAAGGTCTAAAAAGCGTCAACAGCACGAAAAAATCACTTTTTGGTTAAGTACGAGATCGGCGACTTCTTTTAATTTTTCAATTTATCGAAGTTCGTTCTTAACTGAATCATCGGGAAGGAGTTCGGTAAGGTTTCACAATTCCTTATAAAAAGATTGTGTGGCGCCCACAGTAATCCAACTAAAAATTGGATTTACCATCTCAAAAAAAAGGTTCAGTACCCATTCCGTTTCAGTACACATAATTCTAATTTAATTGTTAAAGCCCTGAACCCACCCCCAGCTGAGCGACCGAGGCGGTAGCATCCAACCGGCTACCTATTGCACTTTTGTGAATTAGATCCCTTTCAAATTATTCAATAACCGGTACACAGTACCTATACAGTCTTAATTTATTCGTAGGCTGATGATGCAATTCAAAACTCAGTAGTGGTCTAAATATAACAATTGAATAGTTAGCACGTGAGTCTTTTTGACACGTGAGTCTTTCTGACAATTAATTTCAGTAGGAAGTCATTTATTTTTATTTAATTTTTAATAAGCATCCATTCCTAGTTTAGCAAGCTATTGGAAAAGGACCAATCAAGCACTAGCGGTTAAACAAGTTAGAGCAGAGAAAAGTATTAACCATTTCATTTAATATATTTATTTATTTTATTTCATCTACCAGCTAAGCTATATACAAATTACAAGTATAAATATCAATTATTTAAATAGAAGAAAAATAACAACTTAAGACTAAGGTAATGCCAACAAATCAAATAAAACACTATTGAAGCGATTGTGAGAAAAATGTAAATCAACATAATTAGAAACCTCATTGAATGAAACAATAGCTCTGGACAAAGGCTCATTATGTCCGTAGTCAGTTCTGTGAATAGGTCGAAGAAGAAGATAGGTTGTTACTTGAGCCAGGGCCGAACGCAGGTAGGGGTGTTGGGGGTTGAAACCCCTACAATTACTTATTGAAATCAAAACGCGGTACGTATTGCAATAGGTCTGTTTCTTTACTTTTAAATATTACGAAATCTTACGAATTTTTTTTCATTGCCGTTCCCTAACTCGAAAAATTCGTCAAAGAAAGCGGCTTCGAGAGAACAAGATATTACCCCTCCACTACGAATCTTACGAATTTTTACTCAACAAATTTCTTGGTGTAAGAAGTGGTAAAGCTGTCACCTTACAATTAACAGCTGATTTGATGTTTATTATCCCATTTGTCATATATTTTACATTTTAACGAATTTTCGTACTACTTTTTTGAATATTTGAATTATGTAATATCTGTCATTTTTCATAGATTACTACAAAAGCGTTCCCTAACATTTTCGTTAGTGTCTCTCTCTGTGAGAGAATTTATCCCCACCACTTATATTTTGACAGTCTTTTCCATTTTTACTACAAAAGTAAAGGAACAGACCTAGTGAAATAAAGACTCTACTAACTAACAAAAATATGAAGATCAAATAATGTGTAGAATAAATCGTAGAACTCAAGTGCGTTGTATATGTTATTTGCAGGGCTAGAAAATGTTGTAGTTGTCATAAAGCCAAACATCATACAAACACGAATTGAGAATTTATACAAGTACAGATGCCACAATAGAGAAAATTTCAAGATTTACAATTTAAGAGTCAATAGCCGACGTTTTCTATCCCTGCCAATAGTATATGAAACGCACTTTTCACGGTTTTACTTACATATATCATTCTTTTTCATTTTTTTATTTTTTTATTTGTATTTAATTTAAATTTTAAAATAATTTGCCCATAAATTATCTACTTCTAACATTTATGATTGTATAGGTACATTCGCTATTCGCATCAGAAAAATATGTTTCGTCTCCGATAGCTTGATGGACCCTTATGAAAATTAGAATTTTTTTCCATTTTCAATTTTGTATCAAGGATTCAAGGGTTTCATATAATATCAGCATTTTCTACGTGACGTGCAAAGGTAAACCTGAAATCAATTACAATGCCCAGATCTTTAGCCTCTTCGACTCTGTTTAGTACAATAGTACTCGAAGAAAGAGAGCTTCTGTACAAGGATATTATAAAGCATTTCCTTATATTTAGCATTAGACATTTATTGTTGACGCACCAAATAAATAAATTTTGTAGGCCATATTGCAAAAACTCACAGTCAAGTGTTGTGTTTATTTTAAGGAACAGCTTTAAGTCATCCGCATACGGCATACAGCAGACAATAGCAATATTTTAATACATGCGAAATATTGTTGCTAAAAACTCTAAAACGAAAAGTGCGTACAAAGAAATAAATAGTATGCTCAGAAATATTAAGATATATTTGAAGTGTTCAGAAATAAGAGAAAAATGTAATTCTTTTCAGTTTCTTATATATATTTTGTACAAATTTGTATTTGCTAGATTTAGAAACCATTCGCATTTTTGCATTCCAACGACTACGTTGGAATATTTACAATTTACGAAAGTAATAAATAAATTTATAATTACAAGTATAAACGATCATGCTGAACAACAGGGTTTTTAAATTCACTCCTATTACGAAATGCGATACCGTCATTTTGGATGGTTGGGCAACAGTCCTCTTCAAAACGGCATTAAAGGAGGATTTATGGCTTTCTAAACATTAACATTTGACCCTACAGTTAGCGATACTCTGGCAACTGTATTTGTTAATTGGTAAACGGATTTTGGAAAGTGTGGACTGTGGAGTGTATGTGTAAGCCCCCAGCATAAAGTTGATTATTGGTACTACGGGTTTTTATTTCATCGCAATCGACCAACTCATTGAGAAGATAGACAAAATTGAGATTTTTTGACTGAGGCTTGAGTTCATTGCCAGGTCGCCCATGGCTCATACATCATCATCAATTCCCTAAATCGGCGGCCAAACATTTGTCAATGCTTACAAACGCGCCACTGACAACTTACCGCTAGTTCTGCCGACTTTTGAAGATGTTGCCTCTGTGAAGGAGTGTGAGCCTCTTACACTTGCGCGTTGTCTTGTCTCAAAACTTTTCCGATGGTTTAGATGACCTCCTTGCTGACTTTGACTAGATATATGATTGAATTTGGAAGGTGAACAAAGACTTGGCGTGGCCAATAATTCATCTCAATATGCGCTATTGTAGGTGCTTGAAATCAAGAAATAGATCTCACAGTCAGGAGTCAGAAGTCAGACCCATTTGTTGAAACGGGTAATACAATCTATTTTCTTGTGCGGGTGAGGCTCTCACGATACTATGGGTCAATTCATCGGATGTAGACTTTTAGCTGGCCGAATTTTGTATACAAGTTCGAGTGTTAATTTGGAAGCAGGTTAGGTTTGAGAAGCAATGCCATACGGATATGATAGCTCTTTTATGTACAGTTCTGCTTAGGGCAAGGTTGTTCTGGCTCGTAGATTAAGTGACAACTGAGTCGTCTTTCTAATTACAACGAATGACATACGGCTATGACAGCTGTTTGTTGGTCTAAACTCTAAACAGTCCTTTATCTTCATTTCTACTGCCGAATGTGGAGCGCCAGCCCAGTAACCTAACCCTAACCAAACCTCATACAGCGGTTATGAATAAAACTTGTGACAGCTTTTTGTAGCCCTTTCCAATTGAGTTTCCCCTTATACAAGTTTGTTATTTCAAACCCCCTTCTTACAGCGGCCACCCCTTAAATCGTTGCACAAAAGCCGCCTAAATATATCTGCCACTGTAGGCCTTTAGACCGCAGTACATCCACGACTCATTTGCATAGGATGAGCCTTTGCTCTTCCCACATGGGGTGCGTGTCCATTCGATATTATGACCAAACTTGCATCCGTTGCCACTTCAATCGGACCCAACTTACACGACATTATTTTTCTCGAACCAAAAGCGATCAAAGAAAAAAATCGAAAACCAATATCAAAACATGAATTGGCCACCAATCGCAATATTACAACTTCAGTAGAACGCGCACACAAAACTGCCGACCGAAACCTTATCCGCGTGTCGGACAATACGCGGATACCTGTGCGTCCCTTGGTCAATGTGGTCACCGTCATAACCACATCATGCGCAGAGACCGCAGTCCAACTACATATATACAGAACGCGGTCATAATTTACATGAGCCATTCAAGGAAACCACATTATCACCAATGCAATGGCCAGTGGCCAATGGCAATATGGCTGGCAATGGCATTGGCAATTGGCAGGACCGAACTCATGATGATGTCGTTGTCGTTGTCGTCTGCGTCGTGGTCGTCATCGGGTCCTCGTCGTCGTCGTCGTTGTTGGCGATGATTACCAACGCGCACCCGATTTAAGGAATCGGCATGAAAGTTGAAATTATTAATCCAATGATCGAGCAAATGGAGGCCGACTTTGTTGTTTTGGGGCCCGATCAACATGCGGCCATGTCAAGATACCGCCGGATATATATTGTTTTAGCTCGAACCAGAAACGAGCGGGAACGACGAGCGGACAAATATGCACAAGGAGCCACAACCATTCAGGCTGCGCGATATGAATGAAGGCGCACAACATGGCCGAAACAATAATAACTTTTTGCGAGAAGACGTCCCAATACTGTATGCGGGTATACGATGCAAGCGGTGGGGGACGGCTGGATCTGTGCGCGATTCCCTTTATTTATGTTATACGCAAAGTTGAGGGAATCTGGCTTACTCGCGCTTGGGAACCGTGAGATGATGTTGCGGTGCCGGCCCTGGACATAATAACGCAGAATCCATTTACACTGAAACGAAAACATTGCTAATATATCAGGGTTTCCTGTTGCTGGCCTTGTGTGTTATTGTTGTGCGAGGGCTTGAGGCGGTTTGCAATTGACACGTGATGATTTTATAACCAATTACCTGATTGGACGTGGTCGTTGATAGTATAGAGAGGGACGACTCAAACAAGTATCAGGCGAAAGGTGTCGTTGTCTGATTTTAGTATGCATGTGTATTTGAGAAGGAGTCTCACTAATTTCGGACAAAAAGTGCTCTTTTGAAATCGAACAGAATCCTTTTTGGAGGGAGGCTTTGCAAACAACGAGTTTTTGCTAAATTCTGACAGTTGATTCTCTGTCAATATTCTTCTTCGCGAGTCATTTCTATTTTTGGCCTGTCACAAAGTGTGCTTTGCTTTGAAAACCAAAAACGTCACAAGTTGCATCAATTGCATCACTTAGTCAGCAGATTATACAATATACAACACAGAGATTGCTACAAAGTTTTTCCGATACCCTTCTCCAATTCAATTGAAATTCCAGTGCTGCCACAGGCTGTTGTTCCAATAGTTTACGATCAGCCAGAAGTTGGCTTAAGCTGGTGCCACAAGTCGATGCATAATTATCACTTGAAATATGTCATTCTTCACATTCAATACTGTTGTGTGGAATTTAGCGTTTTTTTTTTTTTTTTTTTCAAGTTTATTGTAATGAGTTCAGATTTACAATACATAGTTGTTTAAATATCTGCGAAGCTGTAAAATAGCTTATCTGCAGAAGGTTGTTTACAAAAAAAATTTAACATTGATGTGAACAGGTTTTGAAATTTTGAACTTAGATATTTATTCTATTATATTACTAAATTTTATATCTATTTTATTTTTATTTCTATTTATTTTTTAATTGCGTAATTGCAGGAAAAGGATTATCTAAGTTATTGCTTCAAGGAAAAATTGTTTTAGTCTTTTTTTTCTACAAGTTGTATTGTTAATATGTCTTAAAAACTGCGGGAGTTTGTTTAGGATGTTGGGTATTGTGTAATTAAGTTGCCTCTTGCCATAAACGTTTGAGATAGATGGAAGCTCATAAAAACCCTCTGCTCGTCTTCTTGTTCTGTATTTGTGGTTGATTGGTGTTCTAAAGCGTAAGTCATCATAATATTCCACCGCTGCTGTCATCTCGAAAATATTTTTAACTTTTATCAGCGTCTCTCCGTTTGATGTGCTATTTCTTCTCCTTAGTAATTTTACCGCTCTGTCTTGAACTTTTTGAAGTTTGTTTATATGAGTTGCTGAAGCTCCTCCCCATGCAAGTATACCATATCTCAATCTCGATTCAACAAGAGCATAATAGATTTGTTTTTGCACTCTGGTAGTCGCTTTATATTGCATGCAAGCCAAAGCAAAGAGTGACCCTCTCAGTTTGCTCCTTGTATCATTGATATGGCTCTCCCAGATGAAATGGTTATCAATCGTAATCCCTAGATATTTATACGTGTTGACTACTTCTAAAGTATCAACATTTTGTTGGTTGTCACAGTTAAATGTTGCAATTGTAATCTGCTCACTTCGGTATTGCGGGCTGCGAATATGCATTAGTTTTGACTTAGATGCATTAATGACTAGGCCGTTGTCATGACACCATCTACCAATTTTGTCGAACTCCGCTTGCATCCTTTTGGTTGCCTCATCTAGTGACCGGTGGTAAACCACAATTGCTGTGTCATCTGCAAAAGCGAAAGGAATGCTTTCCCCAAGGCAATTCAGCATGTCATTGGTGTATAGCAAATACAGCAACGGACCGAGTGTTGAACCCTGGGGTACCCCATAATGTACGGTTTTTTTGTTGCTACAGCAATCATTTATTTTTACTCTGAATATTCGCCGCCTAAGATAGTCCTTCATCCATTCAGACATTTTCCCTCTAATTCCAGCTTTTTCTAACGCTTCTATTAGTTTTGTGTGGTCAAGAGTATCGAATGCCTTACTAAAGTCCAGGAAAAGCACTATTACATGAAAATTTTTACTTAGGCTGGTATTTATCAAATTTGCAAAATCACCTAGAAGACGATTTGTGCTTTTGCCTTTCTGGAATCCGTATTGGGATTTGCTTAATAATTTGTGTTTTTCAACGAATTTCCATATTCTGTCTGCAACAATTTCCTCCATAATCTTATCAACCACCGATAGAATCGCTATAGGTCGATAATTGGATATTTCATCCTTTTTTCCTCCTTTATATATCGGTCTAACTATGGCCTCTTTAAGTTTTGTCGGAACTACTGCAGTATCAAAGCTAAGATTAATAAGCTTAGTGATTATAGGCGCAAATATTTGTGCGTTTTTCTTTAAATCAATCGGTCTAATACCATCAGCTCCTGGACCCTTTAATGCATTTAAACGCTGAAGTATGTTTTCCACTTCTAAACACTCTACTTCTCCCACATAGATCGAATCGCGTATAAAATTACCATGATATGTATTAGTTGGTGTGTTGCACGTGTGGATTATCTGAGCCGCTTGCTGCGAGAAATAGTTTGCAAATTCATCAGCCAAAATTACTGTATTTGTGTTAAGTGAGAAGTTTTTCTTGATTGTTGCATCTATTGATGGCTTCTTTCTTCCTAGGACTTCATTTATTAAGGACCATGTTTTTTTCGGATCGCATCTTGTATTTTCGAATTTTTGTTGATAATATTGATTTTTACATGTCAATATTTTCTTGTTTACCAAATTTCGTATTTTTTTGTACTCGGTCTGATAAGACATGTTGCTCCTATTATTTTTCCATCTTCTATAAAGTCGGTCACGTTCTTTACAGCTCTCTATAATATCCCTTGAAATCCACGGGATTACCTTACGATAGAGTTTTTTGTTTATCGTCTTTGTTGAAATTTTGTAGATTTCGTTCATCTTTTCCACTAAGTTATTATAAAAAAGTTCAATATCTGTTTCATCTGATATTATGCTCCAGTCTGTAAGTCTAATTAGCTCGTTTACTTTATTCGCGCATGTAACCATTAGTCACCAAACAAGTTCCACATCCAATTGGAGACCTGTATCTGTCAAATAAGTGTAAGTCTCCAAACGAGTTAATTCTAGAACCAGCCGGAATGTTTGGAATACGGTACAAAGTTCTCGATAGATGGCGGAGCGGATATAAAAGAGAGATATGAGAACAGTTAATTTTTAAATAGTGCGCAATTTACTCGCACTTTGACTTAGGTAAGTCGACTTACAATGAAAAATGTATGGATTATAATCGCCTCATTGTGTTCACAACACATAATTAAGATCAATTCGCCTATATTGGCTTAAGTTGGCTTTACTCCGATGAAATCGTTTTTCCTTCCACTTTATAGAGTACTCAAAAGTGTGACCTAAACAACGCCATTACCCGCTTTCTGTCAAAAATGCGACACTGACTCGCCTACGGAGACCTCTAAAATCCCAGTGCTTTTACTAACAGGTGTTTCTATCAAAAAGAGACGCTTCCAATGAACCATAATCGCACCCATAACGTTCACTACTCACAATTGAAATCAAGTCGCCCATTGGCTTAAGTTGGCTTACCTACACCAAAAAGTCCCATTTTCTTCCCCTTATAGCCTATTCAATAGCGCGACTTAAAAGTCCACACCCACATTTCAGTTGACTCTGCGCTCTATTTGACAATTTCACGGTCGGTCTATATTTCTACATCATCATCACTTGATTTGCGGCACGACATCATTTACCATCATTATCTCTCCATTTAGCGGCCGATGACCAAACGATTAAAATTAATTAATCACGACGAGCACACAGCACAAGTGTCACACACGTTGAATCGATTCAATTTCCATTACAGCGATATCTATCTAAATGATATTCAATTGTTTGTGATCCGATTCGATCTCCACCATCAGCTGTGGGCTGCCCAGGTGGTCACCGATGTGTCCCACATTCACCAGCGTTGGAATCCCTTTCAAATGCCTCTTCACATTCAACGCTGCAGAGGAACCTTAAAAAGCCGTGTCAAATGAATTGGAACTCCAGCACACACATATGAACAGTCAAGACTGACAGTTTTTTTTTTTTGTCACAACACATGACTTCTTCATGCCGTAAGTGACAAATAATTTTGATTGATTGTTATCGTTGGCTGTGTAAGCGGCTTTGACTTTTTGAGCCGTCCGCACACTACCGGCCCCTTTGTTTGGCCGTGTCACGGCAGAATGTCTACTGTGTTTGTCGTTGACGACTGCCCCGGGGAATGTCATTAGGGATGAATGTCCCGCACCAAGTCGGTGGCTATTGTTTGTTTCTTAATGTTCAACCGGCCTGTCGGTTGCCTGCGATGATCGCATCCACTGTTCGGTGGCTGAACGGTGGAAGAAGATTACGACTGCCGGTGTAAACAATACGCGAGCTAAGATGACATATGAGAGATTGCTGGACGACGAATACGGTCGTTACGCACATACTTATAACCACATTATATATGTCCACCGGAACGAACAAATGGATTACTTTGATCTTTGGGATTGGCTTCCATTAGGGACTGTAATTAGAAATGGGGACACAGTGACACTGTCAAAGCAGGTCGACGGAACGAGGTGAATATAATGTCACTTTGACATTTTTCATGATCCGCCAAACTAATGGGTGCGTGCGGACAATGAATTGTACCTACACCTCATTGGGCTTTGTGAAGTTTTCGTAGTTGACAGTGGAAATTGTTTATGACATTTAAGGTTACTTTGAAGTTTGACAGTCGCACATTGTATTTCAGATTGGAGTCGTAAATCAAGTGCGCGACTGGATTGCTCGCTAAATTTCGGGAGCGGGAGATATACGATTCTATTTTCCTCTCTCTCTCTCTTTCTCTCTAGCCTTTAAGCTTGCACTTAAGTCAGCGATAGGTAACAGACAAACATTGAAGATTTTGTAAAGTTTTAAGAAATTTCTAACAACGCCTGTCGCGGATTTGTGGTAAGCGAAAGACGAAGGCAATAAGTCTTTATAAGTATCAGCAAAATCCATTAAATTTAAGCCACTGGGCTTAAATGCATTCGACATAAGTGTCAACAATTATGATTACGTAGACTTAAGCTGTTGTCAAAAATGGGCGAGTCCATTCAAGCTCAATCAAAAGACTAAAACCGTCCAGGTCCACTGTAACAAAGATATGCAATTTCGATCTATTCGTACTTTGACGTAAGCTGGCTTACGCCCAACTATTTAATGGTTCCGCCTTTAGGAATGAATTTTTCATTTCGTGCCGTGACAACTTCCTCCAGCGGACAATGATAGTAAACATCGATGAGTGGTGACATTTATTAGAAACACAACTGCTGTCTATATAATCTCTCTGTCACCGCAAACCATAATTGAAGCCACCAAAGTCATTGCCTCGAAGCCCACTTAAAAACGAGGCATCTGTAGCTGTACCTACCCATCATCGTTACTCATCTCAGACACACCATCAGCATCGCGTATTCCTAATCACATTTCAAGAGCTTGGCCAGAGCTGCGGTGTATACAATTTCAACGACCATCTCTATTGAGACCACGCCCGGGGCCAACATTTCGAACAATGCTCGAACGCGACAGCAAAGTAATTCAAATTCAAATCTGAAAGAAACGACTTTCATAACTTCAACCGCACTGTTGCCTGATCGACATGATGATCAACAGCGGTCATGGCACTTGAATGCGACCGAGAGGTGTGTTATTGTCCGAATATCGTTAAGGAGGTGACACACCGATGACGAAAGAAGCCACCGGTTGCGATGTATATAGTCAAAACAAAACCATACGCAGCCACACACAATGACGCGGTCGAAATTATATTTTATTCGGGAGTTAGCTGGGTGTGTGGGAGCCTTTTAGCGGGAAATCCCAATAACATTGACCACATTATGACCGCATGTACGCCCGGAGAAACACCCCTGGAAGGTACATTAATATTTCAACGCTGCTCCTTCGCCGAGAATATGACTTCACGCCTGCTAAGTGCCTAACAAAGAACTTATGTTCTCCTTGCAAAACGGCCAGCGAAGCGACTGCCATCCCTCTCAACAGTAAATCACTGCGAGTGAAGAAATAAAATTGCTGGACGGACCAAGGCAAATAGATCTCGAAGGAGCAGCCGAGTGCGAGTTGAAATTTACGACAGAACAACGCGCGTAAAAGTCAACGACGGCGTCGGCCAGAACTGAAAGTGTTGTTGCGAACGACAGCCCGATATGTGGACGCACTGTATTTGCCGTGTAATTATGAAAGCGATATTCTAAATGTGAGACGGCAACTGTTTGGTGTAATTGTCTTGGGTTCAGAAGTTTGCGACGCGCCGCTCGTATCTCAATCATAGTTTGGCCGCGTACGCAGGTGTTCCATCAGTATAGGAAGTGCTTTAACGAACTGGCAACATTGTTACTCAACCTATGACGCTATTCCGAGGCATCCTTTGTATAAGACTGTAGTTCCTATCAAAGATTTCAGCAGCCCAAATGAATGATTAACCCAATCGAACGCTCATTCATACCCACCCCCAGCAATGCCACTCAAATTGATGAATATATTGCCGGAAAGAAATGTAGTCCTGATTGTTTCCAGGCCACTTTCTCTTCTGCCTCCCCAACTGTCCGATGTTATTGGACCTCAAGGTGTCCTGCGGCAGCCCGGGCAGTGCGGCAACCCCATTCCTCCACAGCCCCTCGTCCAAATTGAGATTTATCGAGGCATAAGAGTGTTACACTTCCGTGGACCCGACTGATGGACAAACCTTCTGGACACCACCACCACCACACCCGATACCGATCCGACAGTGATGCATAGTTTTTATTTAAATTCCAAACATTGATGTGCGCCGTTCGTTTGGTATTAAAATATTCCCCCCCCCCCCCCCCCCCCGCACCCTCTGCTGGGAAATAAATCCATCACCTGTGATAAGGGGCACAACCCTTTTTCTCTCCTGCATATTGCAACCTTTCTGCACATCCTTCGGACGATTATAAATTTATTATGAGTCTTTGTCACGCAACAATTGCGCCCGTCGATTGCCGGGGGAGCGGGAAAATAATAACTGTCACCCTTGTGCCAGCGCCATTGCAACAGCACTCCCACTCGGTAGGAGTAATTTTCAAAATGATTTCTGTGCCATTAATTACGGAACACACAGCGAACAGAATACAAAACATATGTCACGGCAATGTCCTGTCGCTGTGCCAGATCCTAGGGTTCAGTTCCACCCTCTGAATTGTCGTAAAGGTGAGGTGGACACATTTTACCTTCAACAAAGGGAGTACGAATTCGCCCCGCGGTCAGAGGTGGGTATATAAATCTTTTTAAAAAAATACACTCCGCCTTTCATTTTATAGTACAGTACCTACTGACATTTGAGTTCGAGTTAGGTTAGGTATAGTTGGTTTGGGAGAGAAATGATTTAAGTACCGGCCGCCATGAGGCAAAGTAATTGGCCTTGTGGTTGTGGTGCGAATGCATTCGTTTCTCCGGCGAGTTGGTAGTTTGAGTATAGATTGACTAGTCCATTATGCTGGTGGAAATGTCACGTAACGGAGGTTGACAACGGCACACGCAAATGGCTCTGTGATTGCGTTTGGACTGACATTTCGATAAATTCACAAATTGGTCTATCACAGCTGTGGATTTAAGCAGGAGTCTTGTATTTGCTGTCAGTATTTTTTTTTTAAGCCCTATTGAGATATACGTCATGGGAAAATCACAGGAACGATGATAGGTATAACTATACACCGAGTGCGGCAATTAGTAATTTAGGTGACAGCCTATTTGGATGTGGATTTGTGATAACCGAAAAACTGGGCAACAATAGCCTATTCACACCGAGCCGAATAACAGTTTTTCACGAAAACACTTCAAAACTTCTTCAAAAACTGAAGCTTTCGCATACCTATGTCAGTTTTCAAAACGAGTCTTAAAGTCGTTTTCGACGAAAATACCATGAAAACGACTTCCAAACGTTGCGTTGTTAAAACCAACACACATTTTGCAGTATTCAGCAAATTCAGCAGATCAGCTGACCGAACAAATGTCACAACTCACAACTTCAAACAATTTTCCACACTTATTATTTTTAGATAGTCCGAAATCATTTGAGGTCTGTTCCCTTACTTTCTGGTTCAATATTTCCAATATGTCAGATTTATGTCATTGCGAAAGAATTCGGTGTCACCGAAACGAAATACAACCAAAAAGAAAAGAAACGCGTTAAACCACAAGTTTGAAAAATGTGAATTTTTTCTAGGCGTCAATATTAAAAGTTCAGTAGAAAAATGGACAAATTTATATTTAAGAGCAATATTTAAAATGTTTTTATTGCAGAAATTAAAAAGTTAATTTATTTTGCTTCTAACATCTATTTTAATGCTATACAAGCACAAAATATATTTACGAAAAAAACCAGCATTTGAAGGATTTGACAACCATCTGTCAACAACAACCAACTTGCCCAAAGAAATATCTTGGGCTAGTATTAAATTTACTGAATCCAACCATATGAAATGTCGTGTGAAGTTGGTCGTCATTTGCTTTTGCAGGGGAAGTATTTTGTTCCTTTTTTTGGCCCTCTTCTGACCAACTTTTACGTAGTTTGGCTAAATCTGGCTAATGTGTTCAAATGCATTGTTGTTAAGAAACAGACCTTTTATTTATTAATTAATTCGATCCAAATTTGCATTCAAAATAGTTTACACCAACGACAAACGTTTCACGGTAAGTGTCTCACAGCTGATAGAAACGTCAAATAAAAACTAGTTGTTGTTTGGTGTGAACGCATCGACTAGTTTTCCACTCGGTGTGAATAGAGTATAAGTCTTAGGTTAGAAACTTGACGCTGATTACCTACTGCTTTCTTCCACACAAAGAAGTACGAAGCCGTAAGTGAGGCGCTCTATTTGACACACATATCCAATTAAAATCTTTATCATATATTAAGAACAGTGGTTATATTTTAATGACTCCAAATTATTATAATTTCAATGAGTCGAAGTCGAAAAAGAGCTAGAAACAGAACACGAAGAAGAATGAATGAATCGCTTATTCTAATCGCTGAAGGCGAAAAAAAACTGCGAAGTTAGTGGTGGTTCGGCGTTGGGATCTATAAGCGAAAGGGGAAGTTGTTACAATTTCTGTAATCGCCCATAGATGGCATTAACAATGACCTTCTCAAGAGCCCTATGACCAATTTGTGAGTACCCAACGGAGACAATGGAAAAAACCACCTCTTGCTCCTAGCGTCATCCGTGAAGTAAAGCTGCACTTCCAACCGCACAGACGACATTCTCTCTGGCACGCATCTACAGCACGGTAAGACGCGTCCTCCATCCGTAATGACCGCATCTACTCGGGTGTTCTGCCCAGTTGAGGACAACCGCACCTTGCCTCCCACTGGCTGATCTGATGCCACTCTCCCGCTTAAAGGGTGCCCTACCCCCTCCGGTTATCAACAGCCAGTCTCGGTCGCATACATTGATCATCCGCATCGCCCCACGGAGGGGGCCAATATGACAGGTTCGATCGCCAGCGCCCTATGGGCGGATTATTGCGTGCTTAGCGGCAATGACAGATTTGCCATTTCTCAATGTTTTCATATTGTTCCCCACCCAAAGGCCGATTGGCATCGCGCTGCTATCATCGCCATCGTCGTCGGCTGGGTCTGGGTGCGCATCATCTTCAACATGTGTGCATAGGTATGCATGCTGTATGTGCATATGTACATCCAGGAGAAGAACTCAAAGCATACTCCGCGGTACATCAAGCGCGCACACAAGGTCTCGGTCTCGGCTCTCACCCGCACACACAACATTCAGTCACTCACTCGGCTGAGAGATTGGCGCGAGTGCAGGATGAGCCCCAGCGCACCAGCGCCCTGGCGGTGCAAGGTTAATGAATATTGTTCCAAGGGAACCAAACCAACCAAACCGATGACTACTCCGCCAATTGTAGCTTCTGACTGTGTACGCGCAGCCGCGGCGCTCTGCACATCTTCGAGATCATCGTCTCGGCATGGAGTGCCTCACAGAGAAAAGCAACAACGACAAAAAAAACACACAACCTCATCGGGTGTAGGCGTAATTGTTTTCACGATCATGTTACCTGCAGCCGCCGAGGCAGGAGCAGCAGCAGCAGCCAGCAGTAAAAAGCACCAGCAACCAGCGGCAGCCAGCAACAGCAGCAGGAGCTGCACCGCAGCAACAGCAGCGTCTTTCGCGGGATGTTATGCTTTAATTTCTGCACAGCATCCGACGGACGGTGGCGGTGCGCTGTGTGCGGACACAAATGCGATGTAGTTTTTCAATTTTATGCTAATTAGCCAGAGCGCAGAGTCTGGGCATCATCTTTAGTCATGGAACTTTGGAGCTGAAAGCTGCGCTCGGATGCAAAGACACTCGGCGCAGGTGTATAGGAGATATCGTGAGGGAGAGCATTTCATTGATGATAGTGGCGGCGAAGCCGAAGCCGAAGGAGACGGTGGCACTGGCACTGCAATTCGAATGCATATCGTTACTACTGGGAGGGATTTGGGCTGCCGTTTGTTTAGCTACTCGAATTGGATAGAGAAGTGATTTGGCCCAGGGTTTCGGGGAAAATCGATTTCGCGATAGAGCATACTCGCACTGGGGGTTGGAGGTGCGTAGTTAAATGGGTCCTATACCCGATTGGATGTTAACGGCGTCGATATGCAAATATGGTCATCAGTTGGGGGTCAGTTGGGGGTCAGTTGGCTCGCAGAAGTCCACAGGAACATGTGTGTATCTCAGAGAGAAGTGACTTGGTTCCAGATCAGGGGACTTATCCCTTTTTGGCGGGATTTTCTCACTCAAAATAAGCTAAAAGGGTCAAAGGGGTGTTTCGTCATAGTACGAGAACAAAAAAAAAGGAATTTTACTTTTCGGTACATTTTTGTTCCTAATTTGCTAGTTTCATCACCTACGATCAAATTTAATATTTTCATGTGTAAAAAAAAGTCATTCAAAATATCTGAATGCGTCCATTTTCTTCTAAACCGTACCTATGGATGATTTAGATCGTCTATTTTTGGGTCAAGAATGTCTCCAACTTTGCTGGAGAGAGAGTGTTCGCTAATCTGATGGCTTAATCCCGGCTAAGGGCTGGTTCTGACGACAGCACATTTAGATCTGTGTTGGGTCAAAGGCGGAAAAGAAATTACTTGGATCTGGAGTCCCTAAAGTTGTTAATAGGACTCATTGGCCTCCCACCCCGTCCATGTAAATACACTGGCTATTATA
The DNA here is from genome assembly GCA_949126925.1 of Cheilosia vernalis. Lineage (NCBI taxonomy): Eukaryota > Metazoa > Arthropoda > Insecta > Diptera > Syrphidae > Cheilosia > Cheilosia vernalis. The sequence goes on from OX421360.1 coordinate 49,898,897, forward strand.
GTTGTAGGTATCTACCCTTATTGAATTTACAATCTTCTAAGTGATTTACGTTATATCTATGGGTTATTTAAATAAAATTTAAACCTTCATATTTCAAGTCAAAATTTTCAAACTATAATTATGTAGATAAACATGGATTAGATTTTTATATACAAAAATTGTCAATTCTTTTACTAGATAGGATAAAAAAAAATGAATAGTTAACTAATTAAATTATCATTTTAAAAGTATTTAAATTGATTATATTACATATGTATGTATGTATATTAGGTTCGTATAGTATTAAGAAATTATAATTAATTACCTTTTGATTTCTTTTTATGTCCGTGCGCACGAGATCTTGATAAAGTTTTAGAGCAATTCAGTTTAAATACGCTAACTTCGGTACACACGAATAAATGTTAAGATCAAAAAAAAAAAAAAAGCAATAATAATAATTATAATTAACAAAACTTAAAATTGATTATTTGGTTTGAGCCGATTAGAAAATTTCATTAGGTTATGCTTGGATATTTTTTGTTTTCCTTTTTGTTCATTGCTTCTTTTTTAAGGTTCCGTACCCAAAGGGAAAAAACGTAACCTTATTAGTTTCGCTCGGATGTCTCTCCGTCTGTCTGTCTGTCTGTCTGTCCGAACCCACTAAGCCAATTTTGTTACCAGGTCTATCTCAAGAACCAATTGACTAGGAGGCTAAAATTTACACACAACATCCGGTATAACCTCTAGTTAAACGACAAATACCAATGGGAGGAATACATCGATTGGTTTTGGATTAATTAGTAATCTGGTGAAAAAAATATTTTCATTCGCCCAAAAAACGGTTTATTTCTTGATTCACAAAAAAATACATGAATTCCTTTTTTGTAGATCAAGTTCTTATCTATATATGTGCTGAATACTGTTTTGCCGAAAAGTTAATAGTTTACAAGATATTTTCAAAAAAGGGTTCCCGCTTGCTAATTTCGTTGGGGAGTACATTTTTTTGGGGAGTACAGAACAAAATAAAAGTAATATATTTTTAGTCAATAGTTTTTAATTGGGACAGGTCGCACACAGAATGGAAAATTGGTAATAATTAGAAAATGAGATTCATGTGCGAGTAATTTTTGAGAGTAAAAATATTAAGTAATTAAATTAAACTAAATTGTGATGAATTCATGAAGAGGGGAAAGATTGAATGATATAGATTTCAAATAATATCTGATGTGTTGGACTTTAGCCAAAAAATACGGAACCTTCGGTGCGCGAGTGACACTCGCACTTGGCCGGTTTTTTTTATTATTTGTTCATTACATCTTGCTTTATATATATAGATACAGTCGAATCCCTCTAAGTCGAACCTTCTTTAACTCGAATTTCCCTCTAACTCGAATTTTTCGACCTAATTTTTGCATTGCCTTCAATTTTGCATAGAAAAGCCATCCTCGAAAAATTCAGTCAAGGTTAGAATTAAGAAATTCTATACTTTTTAATTAACTTTTTCCTTTTTAGAGACAATTTTTTTTTTTCTGTTTTTTTTACCTTTTGAAGTGTAAGGTCGGGAGGTTTTGACACGTTAACCAACATTTGAAGATATCTTAAAATCCAAATACAATTTAAAATTTTCAAAATTTACATAAGTTACAACATACTTTTAGCAATATAAAAGCCTTATTGATTAATCGATATAAATACTTTTTAACAGAGTTGTGAGGTTTTTTCCAGAACTTTACAAAGTGTCAATTCCTCCTACCATGAAGGAGGATTTGCCATCTGCCTAAAGAGGTATATTTTGAACTGAATTGAGCATTAATTTGTTGAACTTCGTGTTTTTTTTTAGTTTGAATATTTAAGTGGTACGTTTAATAAACAATTTTTGGGGCAGCACTGCTTATCGACTCTGTTTTGTTTTGAATGTCTTAAATGGCATTCTCAACACTTGTTTCATCGATGTTGCGGTGGGGATTTTTGTTCTTGTAAATATTTGGCATTTTTGCATTCTAACAATTGTAAAAAGTTGTTTTACCATAAAATTTTTATTTTGACTCATAAATTAGGTTTGGACACTCTGTCAATTCCTCCTTCAGCACAAATGTCAAATCCTCCTTTTTGATAACTTTTGCGACTACTACAAATAAAAACGTTTGTGCTGATGGTCAGGATAAACGATTATTTATTAGTGATTTTAAAACGAATGAATGTGTACTACATTGCACTTTCAACGTCAAAAGCTACATAATTTAAATATTACAGTTGGATTGCTTACCATAAAAGTAAGATAAAATGGGCACAAAAATAAAAAAGATTTCCACTTCGCTTATCTCCTAGACCACAGTGATTGTTTATTTATCACTCAAAAGAATCGTTACTAGCTTCGTTTTCTCATCATTGAAAGAGCTGCCAAGGTCTTAGTTTTTCCGAAAAGTGCTGATGTCAACTCCTCCTGCCTGTCAACTCCTCCCTACCTTACCCTACTATAATTGCAACCAGTAGGTATATGTACTATCATTCAAATGACAAATAATTTTCCTTTTGTATACATTTTTATAGAGAAAAAAACAAAACTAACTAGAACTTTTTTTTGTGAAAGTAGAATTAGCGAAGTTTTTGTTCAAATAGAACCAAAATGGATGAACAGGAAACAGGAACATGTTAATCGTTACAATTGGAGGTTAAGAAAAATTTTCTCAGTTTTTATAAGACTGCCATCATTGAAATGGTTACTCGCCTAACTTTTGATGATGATTCAGTTGCACAACTCGAATTTCTTGACCCAAAAGTAGCATTTAGTGCTGCAAGAAGTAGAAGCTTTTCAATTTCAGAAATTTTAAAGAAACTGGATCCCAAAATGTCAAACGAAGCAAGCGAAGAATTTAAGAACGTCGCTATCCTTCGCAGCGAAGGTAAAAAGAAGTCCCTCTTAAAATTTAGTTTTGAAAATTTTTGTCCAGCGTACAGTGGATTCGAGCCCGGAATGTAGCGCCACTTTAAGGAAGTAAGTTAGTGAACACCAGGTTGGTCTTAAGGCTCCTTTTACACCCCCAGCCATTTCGAAAAGATAATGAGAGAACTGAAAGAACTCGATCAATTTAAAATTCACTTAGCTAACTCCGGGTTCCCTTAGGGTAGGTAGGAACCTACTTTTTGTATGTGGATTTGAACACGCGTCAGCTGGTAACTGCTCACCAAAATCGTTCAGAGAAAGACATTGGGCTTTTACATGGAAGGACATTTAGTTTTTATTTCATCACATTCAGGAAACAGTCTGTGCCGAGCTTTGACTTTGAAAATCAGGTACTTCACTGAGACTACGAGACTGGGACTAAGATCACAGTGACGTGCTTTTCCACAATCCCAATCAAACTGATCTCTAACTACTTTTCGCAGAAGGCTTTTTTGTACATGATCTGCAAACATTTTGTCTGTCATATCACCTCACAATCCGTCATTCTCGACTTAGACAAAGGAGAGCGATCTCCATTTCACTGAAAGACGAAAGGCAGTATTACCGCATCATACCATCGCTAAAATTGATCGCCGGAAGGCATAATGCCTTACAGGTAGGCCTCTAGCACTCAGCGATTGCAATACCACATAATGAACTCGAAAAAAAAAACCGACTGCTCTTCCACTTCTATTTCGAAAGGAAGACACCACTTTTTGAACAAAAAGAAGGTGACCTATAAAATCGAATTTAATCATTTAAAATAGATTACGCATATTGAGATGAGGGTCCAGCAGTCTCCCCGCGGAATACACGAAACAAAAAACCCATCTATATGCACTCCACGCATACTTGTTACCGAAATAACCGTAACAATCCGAATTAATACTCCTTAATTACATGGCTCACGAAAATCACAATCATTTTCAACGGCCGTCTCCCCAAAGGTCATCTCGCTTCAAGAGATTTCCAAAACAACCTCCTCACTCCTCAGCTACATCTACGAATCTGAGACCGAAAAAGATGATTAATCATCTGCGACTTGTTTGACTCGAGTGAACATATAATACACGCCGGACGGATAGCTAATGGAAACCCCCAAAGAACGAGATAAAAATTGATGAAGATGACTTCTCTGCCGAAGATGATGATGATCGAAATGGGAGAAAGACAAGAAAAAAATAAAAACAACCGCCTTCTCCCTCCATATGCCAAAGTCGAAGCAATCAGATGGACATGGTCGTCGACGGTGACTTGGCAGATACATCGTCCTGCTGTGCGATTTACATGATTGAAATCTACCATTGTTCTCGCTCTCACGACAGGAATGCAAGAAGGAGATTTCCGTCTGTCCCAGTCAACTTGTCTATCAAACTATCGCTTGACCATCACGCCTCAATGGGCGAGATGACAAAACGCTGCGCTGGCTGGTGGTGCGCCAATGGCAGGAGGGGGGCACCGTATATTGATGTCGTTATTCTGTCGGCATTTTGTCAAACAGATTCTTCGACAGACTGGCAAAATGAAAACTCTCAGACGAACAGTGATGCTTTGATGGAGACGCATTCTCATTTGGAGCGGGTGACGCTGATTTTTAGCTCGAGAACACTATCGGCAGATGAATCGTTGCTCGAATGGCACCATGGGGGCTGGAAGGAGAATGCTGTTATTCAGACAAAGAAGGCATTTGGATCGGGAAATGATAAGCAAGTCACAAGGACGAATACAATCGAGTCAGATGTACATGTCCCGCCTGTTTACAAAATACACTTAGTCACTGTGCTGATGATGACGATTCGGTGGGTCTGTTTTGGTTGCGCTGAATTTTGGATAAGTGGTCGCAGAGAATGAATTTTTATTTTAATTTTGAGCAGCACCAGCAACCAAGCTTTTGAAGTTTTTTGTTATTTTTGTAACATCGCTAGAGACGCCTTTTTACAAGAGCTTATGCTTACGAGTTGGCCAAAGGCAGGGAATGATGATTCCCACGCACGTGTTTTTTGGCAAAACTTGCAAAATCCTTTCGAAAGTGTTGTTTAAGGTCTAATAAATACGAGCACAGGAAAGCATTCAAGTCTTCGTAGAAATGAGTCAAAAATCGTTGCACAAGGCGTTACGGCCCCAAACCACACAAATTATAATAGGTACTCAAAAATTAAAATTACATCAACCAGCGAAAAAAAGGCTTCCAAAGACAAATGAAAGATAGTCGCATTTAAAAACGTGTAAGGGGTCGCATTAAAGACACACATTAAGAAACTAGTCAAGTCATTGAAAATGACAGCTAACGAGTCAGAAATGGCGCCTGAGAACGTGTCAAAAATTGTTTGTAAAAAGACGTAACAAAACGGGAAAGAGACCGCATCTTCAATACACTCAAACAATTTTCGTTGTTTTAAATGAGTAGTTAAAGCCTAGTATCCTGCTCGCGCTAAGCTGTAGCGTACCTAGTCTCCACTTCCTTTGAGAGTAGATAATCTGGAGAGCAAGCTAAACTGACAGCAACAGCACCTTTTAAGTAATTGCATCCAAATTGTTGGAGTGTATAATGTCAATCCGCGGTACCTACTAATAATAATTTTTAGTGTCCAGGCTAAATTTTTCGAACTCAAAATATCGAATAAGTTTTCATACAAAATTTCCTAGAAAATATAGTGTGAAGGTTAAAAATGATTATTAGTAAGGCCCAATGACAATAATGCAATTAGCATGACGGCAAAGCGAATCTTCAACAAAGCTTTGTCAATCGATAGACTGACTTAGGTCTTACTTAAAAGATATGTCGCAAAGAGTGAAGTTAGATGAAATCGGAAGCGAAAATATAATCTTCAATTTGGGAGTACTGTAGTGTATAATACTGTAGTATTAGCACTTGAGTTTTTAATACGAATTGTTTATAGTAGCTAGTTATTATATTGTATAAAAATAATAGAGATATTTGTCATTCAATAAAGAACACTCGACAGAACAGGATATAAGTAAATATTAATTTCTACATTTTGGCGACGAGGATTGAAGAAGACATTGAAAGATAATTTGTTTGAATTCTGAAATTGGTAAGATTTCTGAAAATCATAAATTGGTATACCTATAATACCTACACACATATAAAAAAAAAAAAAGATTTAATTCGAAAATCACAATTTCGATGACCGATTAAATTCGATAATTATCCATTTAAGATTAAATTCGTTTGGAAAGATTAAATTCGTTTGAAAAGATTAAATTCGTTTGAAAAGATTAAATTCGTTTGGAAAGATTAAATTCGTTTGGAAAGATTAAATTCGTTTGAAATTACCAGTTGCAATGAGATAAAATTCTGTTTTATATAACTGGAATGTCTAAAACTTAAATATATTTATGTGGTATTGTATTTGATGCAGGTTTACAATGCCGGCAGACATAAATTGTATGCCTAAGCTGGACCAATTCGATTGCAGTTGTGACTCCCGATCACTAGGAACGAAATGGGCAAAATATCGTAAATGGAATCAAAGATCCTGTTAAGAAGAGAGCTAGTCTTTTGCACTGTGGGGGACAAGACTTACAGGAAATATTTTACAATTTACCTGGAGCAAATGTGGATGAAACTTTGGTGGCAAATAAAAATGTAAATGTTTATAGTGTCTGTGTTAAAAAGTTGGATGAATATTTTACCCCGAGACAAAATAAGACTTACGAAAGACATATATTTAGACAAATATGCCAAGGAAAGGATGAAAAATTTGACATATCCAACAAATCGTTTGCAGTAGTGTTCCCAAGGCTATGACCCTCAATGAAATTGACAAAGTGTCATCAACTGATGAGGAGATTTTGAATGTAAAAAAAGCTATTTATAGCAATAATTGGAAGAAAGAAAGTCTTCGCTTCAAAATATTTGAAAATGAACTATGTTTTTATGGAAACATATTGTTACGGAACAATAAAATTGTCATTCCGGAACAGCTTCGTAAAAAAGTGATTGAATTTGCTCACGAAGGGCATCCAGGTATAGTCGGTACAAAACGACGATTGCGGACCAAAGTGTGGTGGCCAAAAATTGACCAGGAAGCTGAAAGTTTTGTCAAAAATTGTAAAGGCTGTTTTTTGGTATCGAATTCTATACCTCCTGAACCAATGAAACGGCGAGTAATTCCAGTGGCTCCCTGGATAGATGTTGCTATAGATCTGATGGGACCACTTCCAAGCGGAGAACATATCTTTGTTATAGTGGATTATTACAGTCGCTACAAAGAAATTGTTGTAATGAGGAATATAACATCCATATCTATAATCAACACTTTAAAGAATATTTTCACCAGATTGGGATTTCCCCATACAATAACTTCAGACAATGGAAAACAATTTGTCAGTGAAGAATTCAAAATTTTTTGTGAAACCTATAATGTAAAGCTATATAATACTATTCCATATTGGCCACAACAAAATGGAGAAGTTGAACGACAAAATCGAGACATACTTAAAAGAATAAAAATAAGCAAGGCTACAAAAACTAACTGGAAAGACGATTTACAAGATTACCTACTTATGTATCACAATACTCCACATTCAACCACTGGAAAAGCACCTGCTGAACTGTTTTATGGAAGATTACTTAAAGATAAAATTCCTTCTGTCATTAACTATGACAAAGATTTAAATGAAGAAACCAGAGAAAGGGATTTATTGGAAAAGGAAAAAGGAAAGATATATTCAGATAAGAAAAGACATGCAATTCACAACGAGTTGTCTCCTGGTGATAAAGTTCTAGTGAAACGGTTGCGAAAAGCAAATAAATTAGATGCAAATTTCGATGAAGAGCCTCATGATGTTCTTGAACGGAAAGGTGGAGATGTGTTAATCAGGAATTCTGGAACCGGTGAGATAACACGACGAAACATAGTACATCTAAAAAAAGTTAATGGAGAATGGGCTGCGCAGAAAAGAGGATCCAAATCATCATGTGAAATTGTTAATGAAACATCATAGTTGGGCCAATTATTTTGATCTTAAATTTTAATTTGTAAACTTGTTTTCTTACATTGAAAAATTTATTAAATGTATTCCGTTATAGTATTTAAAAAAAAAGAAGGAGGGAATGTAGTGTATAATACTGTAGTATTAGCACTTGAGTTTTTAATACGAATTGTTTATAGTAGCTAGTTATTATATTGTATAAAAATAATAGAGATATTTGTCATTCAATAAAGAACACTCGACAGAACAGGATATAAGTAAATATTAATTTCTACAAGTACCTACCCCAAGGCTCTGTTTTTGGACCAATTCTGTTTCTCATTTATATCACTTCTTGCACTTAATTTTGAAGGTTCACTGCTTTTGCTGGTGATCTGGGTTGGCAAAACTACATGATTTTTAGTCGGCCGATGTAATCTACATAAACCATGTAGATTACATGTATTCTACATGTAGAAAACCATAATAGTGAATTTTTGTAAATGCTCCCACGTTTGCTTGTAGGAGACTTACCTACATTATCACTGCGCTTGTAAAAACTTTTCCCGCAGTTTCTTAGTGCATTTTATTTTTGTTTCTATGTCAACAAATCCCTTGCATTGTGTCACCTAGGATTAATATACCTACTGTTTTTACTTTACTAATAGTAATATACTTTACTAATACGAAAGAATATTCATTTTCATTTGTGTTATACAAGCACGCGATCGCATTTATCCTTTTTTGTCTTTGTTAAAAAAATATATTTAATGTCGGGCTGGGATATTGTGAGAACGACATCATAATCGGGTGGACGACCAATGCAAATTGGCAAGGTTTTACAAAAGTTTATGTAATTTAAAGGTTCTACAAACCACTGTGCTGATAGTGATCAATATATCAGCTGTACCTACGTATTTGTATTTCTTATGCTTCACAACATTAATTTTGCTAGTCAACTTCAGCATTATTCCAAGCCTCTGTAAATGTTACAAGCTCTCCACTGTCGGACCGCCCGAATTAGACCCACCTGCATTCTTGCCGAATTTGGATACGGCTGCAATGTACCATTTGTTGCATGTGATTCCGATTAGGTACTTCAAGAAATTCGTCAAAGCATTACGTCCAGCATATTCACCATCGAATCGCAAAAAAAAAATGCCTACGAAGCTGTTTGACAAAGTTCACCACAAAATTGACCAGCGAAACGCGGGATCTATTGCGAAAATTAACCGTTAGACAACATTGCTGATCGATTTATGGACCAATTCGCACTCAAATCGACACAACGTGGTCACTACGCTGGCGACATCAGAAGACCAAACATTTTTTCTAGAATCTTACGATTCTAAAATGCATCAAAATTTGGATCCAATCGGCAAACTCATCAATTTGTGTCAATAAAGTGAACCTTCAGCTGCAGAAGCTATCAAAGAATGGCTTGATCTACTCGACAAAGCGACTAGAGAGCTTCGAAAATTCGCCCAAACTCGCTGCATGAAAAGTAACGTCTTCAACAACGTTACAACGGCAGTGTAATTTTTGCATCCAGTTTATCACGGCCAAAAATTGATAGATCTGCACAAAGGCGAAGTACACGAATATCTTTTTGAGTTACTTAACTCGGATGGCTTGGAGTCTTTCCGTTTGTTTAATTCAGGCGAAAAAATGTTCTCTTCATTGGAACTTGTAGGGCTCGCGACAAAACTGCTGTTGATACCGGCATACTGCGCAGTTGGAGCGTTTATTTTCCCACTGGTCGTTTGTTCATAGTGAGGCGCGAAATAGGTTGTCCGTTGAAACATCTAAAAAATCGGACGATAATAACGATGAACGTGAAGAAATATAATTTCATTCTTTTTTTTGTAAATATTTTCATGGAAAAAAAAAATTTGAAAAACGTGTATATGTATTCTACATTATGTATTATACATGGCGAATCAGACCGAGTAATCTACCTCATGTAATCTACGTAGAAAACTCACGTATATTACATTCGAGTAATCTACATGCCAACCCAGCTGGTGATATTGGCTTTTCTTATGGGTTGAACTGCCCTTTGGATCTAGTTTCTGACATTAATGGGAATCTACATTTTTTGAGAAGCTAGTTTTGCTGAGCACAATTTTTTGATTATAAGCACCAAAACTAAAATAATGTTTTTCAGTTTCTCGGAACCATATAATTTTGAAACGAATGTTTTTTATCACGCAAATGGCTGACTAAAATACAAGCTTTTTGATAGCAATTGTACGTTTTCTCCCACATTCTGTGACAGTTTAATTTAAGGGTTTTTTGATTCAGGAAATATAAGTGAATTCAAATACTTGGGACTCACAATTGAGCTTTTCGAATCACGTACAAACTCTGCAGGAGTATTTTTCTATTTGCGAAATATGTGCTCGACAATGCTCTAAAAAAAAAAACATTTATTACAAAATTTTCCATTCCAAACTGCAATACGGAATTTTTTGTTAGGGAGGCGTTTATGTGAACAAAATGTTATCACTTTTAGTTCTGCAGAAACATTTTACGAAAAATATGTCGCAAACCTGGTAGACATCCGGGTTTTCCATTGTTCTGCGACCTGAAAATCCTCCCAATCCGACATCTGTACCTACTGCTTTAAACTTTTAAAGACTTTCTTTATGAAATCTGCTAATCGCAACTATCGATTAATTTAAAATTATAATTTACGTGGAAACTTTTTTCACTTAGTATTTGTACCAAAATTTCGCACTACTGGATTTCGTAATTTGTAAACAGGTTCATCGTGTCGTTTATTTAATGAGCTTCCTCATTCGATCAGGACTATAACAATGCCTGGAATGGCCTTAAAACGTATAAAACCTTGGCTTTTAAAAAAAATTCTTTCACATATTCTGGTTTAATTTTTAATTTTTACGGTTTAACTTTAATTTCAGTTAATTTTTTAATTGTATAATAATTAAATCTTTAGGTAATTTATTTCTTTGTAGAAAATTATGAATCTTAATTTTTTGAAACAACGTAAATTGTTCAGTCAAATTTGTTGTTCTAGTACAGTTTTCGCTAAATTTAATATTTTGTTAATGGAAATTGTTTTAAATAAGGTCACCCCACCCAAATAATAATATTTGAAGTTGAATGGGATCTAACCATTGAAGTGGTGAAGTTCAAAACTTTTTTTTTACTGATTATACAAAAAATAAAGAATGTTTTTATATTTCTAATTAATATAAATGTACTTAAAGTAATACACAATTTAATTTAAGTTGTATAAGAACTATGTTAATTTATTATGAATTTAATTTAATTTAATTTATGAAATAAAATAAATTATCTATCTTAACCAAAATGATGTAGATGGGACAACACCCATGTTGTGTCGGGAATTTATAACAAGGATGAAAGAAATATGTAATGTACGTCTTTTGTAGTGTATTTTTTTTATTTAATAAATTTCGTCGCTTTCTCCCTTTCTCCATTACTTTTTTACGATGACAACACTAAGTTCATGACAGATGTCATTTATTGTTTTAATTATTTTAATACTTATACGCCGAATTAGAATTTTCGAATTTCAGACTTCAAACACATCGCAGTATTTGAATATCTCCAATACAATAGATACAAGAAAAGTTGAATAAGATATTATATTGCTGCAGCAGCCGAAATTATGTCTGTTGTATCAAATAGAAGACGATACTTTCCTTAGCGTCGCGTAACTCCCTATTTGCAGTGGGATTTGTCCTGCAAGTTACAAATCGCTGGTCGTTCCTCCAGAGCCCATTTTTTTTTTTTGTCATGGCAAGAAATGGATTTTTTTGTTTTGCATTTTCTTGTAATTACGCAAATGTTATCGTTATGGTTACCACAAAAATATCCAAAGTACACAAACTTTTTCCTCCATTTTTTATGTCAAATGTAGCTACCGCACATTTATTTCACGAGCTAAATGAGTGGATACTTGTCATCGACCCATCAATATGAATTTAAGAATTTAGCGTTCGAACCAAATACTGCATACTTTGCTAAACTGCTTCGCTCAATTAAATCTTTGTAGAAATGTTTATAGTTTATACGCCCGACGGAATAACCATTTCCACTAATTACAGATAAAATTTAGAGCGATCTAATACTAGGCATGTTAAAAATCTCAAAATTCTTCGCTTTACAATTTTTTTCCGATCGTAGCCTTTAAATTACCTACGAACTAAAAACGAATTTACAAACGTCGAACGATTTTGGATTCACCAATCAAAACTGCGGTGGAACAGGGAAAAATGCTCCAAAATCTCTTTATGAATAGAGTAGAAAAATGTTGCTTAATAATTTAATAACGAACCTAAGTCCTCCAAAGATTTCACAAAACTGTTTCCCAAAGGAAAAAAAATGTAGCATCACTGGGGCTTATTTTGGAATTTGACTGTTTTGAGTTAAAAATTGTCCATAAAATCGTGTCCGAAAGCTTATTATAATTACATCTCAAAACTTGTCAGAAAAAACCTCTGAAAACGCGTCAAAAACCCAAAGAAAAGAGCACAAGCAAATAATAGAGAATTCAAAAACCGTTCCCGAACAAAATTTGTGATTTAGGTGTAAACGTCATTTAAGGATGATTTAAGTTTCTTATTTTCGTTCCTTACGAATACAGAATTCGTTACTTTCCATCGAGTAAATCACATTAACAACATTTTTTTGTTTTCTCTTTTTGAATTTTTAAGTCGGTTTCTACTGGGATTTTCAGATTTTCCTCGAAGATTTCAGAATTTTTTAGTCCCACGGAACATGAAATGATATTATTTGTAGGCTGTGTGCATTTGATATTGATTAGAATTGATAAAGTTCTATTTTAACCGAAGAACAACACTACCCAGAGTAGTGTTTAATTTGATGTAGATATGTCAAAATTTTTGTAGTATCAAAAAATGTGGACACACTTCTTAATTATGTGTGGGTTTACCCTAAAATGGAAAGCTCAAAGTTATTTCGCTGCTGTTTAAATAGAAAATTAGTTTTTTGGTTTGCCAATTTGTTCTATTCACTTAAATTTTAACCTTTCGCAACCCTTGCTAAATAAAAATCTATATAAACTTTCCAAAACCACTCACTTCAAACTAACTGACAGATTTGATGAGTTTAACCCTTTCAGTGACACCCATCACTTTCTTCACCATCGCACTGTAGGTATAATTTCCAAAGTGTCATTAATCTCTCCAAGATTATGACGAATTTCCAATCAAATTGATTAATAAATTCCCTTCCTTTCAATTATAAAACCCAAACGAATATTCAAAGCAGTGGACTCACATTGACTGGTCCCTCGCACGTTTAATGCAGTGACTTGATAGATTTCATAGAAATCAAAGTGATCGTCAGATTAATTGATCTCCCAAATGACTGTAATCAGAGGCGAATTTCCCCCCTCAAATGTGGGAAATATAGGAGTTGACGCCCTAAATTTCCCAAAAAAAAAAAAAATTGTTTTCATCAAACCAACGAAATGAAGTTCTCATTAATTATGCGGCGAAGAAAAAATCGTTTTATCATAAATCAATTGCTAAGTGAATAATGATCGTTCACTTTGCCATTGAAAAAAACTGAAGAAAAAAAAAATGATACAAAGAAACCACGACGCAAGAAGTCCGATTGGTGCGACGGTTAACGTGGAGTTCGCAATGACACGCAATTATCTCTCGCAGTGACCACGGGAGAGGCGGAAAATAATCTAAATAAATAAATTTCATGTCAACAGGATGCACAGTATCAACAGGAGAGCGCCATCACAACAAAAGCCAACATTGGTCGCGGTCGCTGTGTGTCGAATTGTTAATCTACAAACACACGCACATGCAAATGGATATATTGGATGCATCGGCCGAATGGTCAAGTGTACAAGAATATGGGAAAAAGGGTCGCACCTATAATTTACCAACGCAAAATGAGCTGGATAATATTTTGTCGCGATTGTGGGAAGTTTCTTCGTGCTGGCCATCGTTGTGTTGCGTTATGAACACGTTGGCCATTATGTTGTTGCATCCTGTCGACATCTTTGTGTGACACCGAATGCCAGTGGAGTGGACTGTAAAATGAACAGTGTGCGCCAAATAAATGAGCCCATTTAGATCATCAATAAAATGTTCAAATCGAATAGACTGTGCAGCCGAAAAGGGGCTCATGCAAAGAAAACGGAAAATTAGTGTAAATTCAAGTCTCAAGTGGAATGAAACATTTTGTTGGTAAACGGAAGTTATTTCTCTACAAAAAAATGAGAGAGGGTGTGACTCGTCACTTTGTTTGTCGCAGAAACTCGACAGTTTTAGCTGTCACTTTTCTATTTGTATTTTCAGGTTAAGTTTCACAAACTATTTCTGAATTCGCAGGTTTGTTGTGTGTAAATTATGACTAAAATTTGACAGTTCCCAACAAGAATGAATCTCGATATTAAAATGTCAACGCACTCTTTCGTATCTATTGGCGTTCGAATTGACGGTATCATGTGTCAATTTCCATTTGAGTTCACTTTGAGACGAATTTCCACAGTACCTCAGTCGAACTGAATTAAATGTAAATGACCGTAATGTCCTGTGAACCCCACTAAAGCGACCCATGGGTAAGTCAACAACAACTGCATTATTTACTTCTAACTTAATAGTTACTTTAAGTGTTCCTCGTTTCAACGCATCAATCCCTCTGTCTGGCCGCACTGCGTGCCACCTACCACTGCAGCAGTAGATACCTACTCCCATTCTTAACTGTGCGTAAAGCGTCGCTAAATTCGTCCACTGCGAACCAGCTATCCCGCGGTGCATTTGCGCAAGGCGCCAATGTCTTCAGCTCGACGGGGTGCAACAGTTTTGCTGCCTGCCTCCTCCGTCCCGCAGATATCATCGATTTCTTAGCTGATCATGTGGTTTTGGACAATTTACTCCCCCAAAAAAAAATTACAGACACTGGCATCTGCATACATACACCTTGTGGGCGAAATGAAATCCACCGACCGAGCATCGACTTCGACAGAAAAAAAAAATAGAACGCCTCAACCCTCAACATTCATAAATTCATAAAAGTTTGTCGCGGTATTAAATTTGATTCTCCCCGAAGAAAGAACAGAATAATGTTCCTTTCCCGTTCTTGTTCGGACGGGTGACTCTTCTTTAACACGAACATAATGACTGTTAAATCATTTTTGTGTGTCCTCTTGCCATCGTAAGAAAGGTGCACGGCGGCGGCGACGATGATGACGATGATAAAGTGCGCGAAGGTCAGCCACACAGCCCAGGATATTATAATCTTCTTTTTTTTTTGCTTTTCATGTCCGCGTGCATATCTTGCCCGCTGGCGATTTGCTTATCAAGACGATGTTCATCGATTGTTTGCGGGCTGGATACCGTAGCTGTCAACGCACACAGGACGACAACAACTGTGCTCGCGCGCACAACAAAAAGCCTCGCATTGAAGGTGCATTGATGGAATTTTATTTATTTTCGCAACGCGAATATAATTCAAGTCAGGCTTGACTTGAGCTTGAGATCCTAAGAGAAAGAGAGAGCCCTACCTACAGCATTGCGATGCATGTTTCGACTGTCGCTAATTTATTTTTAATTAAGAATAATTTATTACAGCGTGTGCACGGCATTTTGATGGTTTAATTTGGGTATTGCAACGAATCGGGTCGTTCAGACATTGCTGAGTCGTGTGGGGGGGTTTGCTTGGGAATTATAATAAATTGTCTTCTTTAAAGGCACATACGGAATCATTATTTAGCCATGGTGACAATGACAAGTGTCGGCGTATTTAAAATCATGTATGAGACCGCTCTCTCGGTAGTTTAGCAACCACGCAGGTTTATATAGCAACCTAGGCTTCTAACAGCAATCGGTTCCGGTTGTGTGATTTTTTTTTCTGCGACTAATCCCACAGACCTTTAGGCCTATTTTATTCACTCGAAGTTGAACACAACTTGATGAGTTTTCCATAATAAAATGGGCCTTAATTTGATGCCGAATCTTAGCGGCTAAATTGAGAAGCCACTGCGCCTATTTGGTCTATGATTTAACATAAACAAAAGCAAAAGGTGGGGTTTTTAATGCACTAAAACCTGGGCTATTTATATCATTTTCTATAGTTTGTATTTTCCAAACTCGTGGGTAAACGAAATGTTTCAGTCTTTCCATTGGTCTCCAAATCGACAGCGATGAATATTTAATGCTCCTAAAGAGTTGAGATAAAAACCCAAGCGGCTCCGAGAACTCAACGTCAGGTTTATCAGAAAATATAATCATCCAACGATTCACGAACATCAACACATAAAAGTGAAATATTTTCCCAAACTGATGCTTCCACCTGGGGTCCTGGGGATCTTATACACCGTATCCAGGCAAAACACAACTGCTGCAAAACTACTGTCGAAGCTTTGCTTTCCATATGCTATAGGTAGCATAATAACCAAAGGTTATTTAAGAGTTAAGTGCAGAAAGAAATGTCTAAAAAGGCCACCGATTAATAAATGACAGTTACCTAACTGCGTAAACCACTTATTGATGCAGACCTTTACGAATCCATCAGCCCAGTAGCCTTTTGTTCGGTCCTGGCATAGAGACATACGCATATAAGTTATCACCCAAAAGATTGGGTTTCTGGACAAATGACACCGAACCCCAGTCATCCAACTCTCGCCGGAAACATGTGCGTGAGCATGCGATCGCATTGCACCTAACACCCAAATCAGCAGTTCCCACAAGCCGCAATTCCGAGGAAATCGCCGACGCAGTGTCTGCGATTACCTACAATACATTTTTTCTCTTAAAAAATACATGTAAACGATAGAATAAGTTTGAGTTTTGTTCTGATCGTGGATAAATAAAGAGCTTTGGTTCATAAAAATATTTTTTAACGTCTTTTCAACGTGAAAAACCGTAATTTATACAAGTAGCCCCTTTCGGATAAGCACAAGATCTCTGCGGATGGCTGTAGAGCTTTTTGGGTAGATCTATTCACGTTGTGATAGATTATGCATCATCGGATTCTGTTAAGGACGATTAGAGAAATTGTAAAAAGCTAGTACAATTTCTCTCTTCGCAAAAGCGTAGTAGGTACGCAGCTGTTCCGGAACGAAATTTACCGGTGGTCTCAAAATGGACAGCGAAACGTCCGCGAAAAGGCAGCGAAAAATTTGATTAGAGTTCCATCAGCTGCCGAGTATAATGCCCTATTCACACCCAGCCGAAAACATTGTTTTTGCGAAAACACTCGAAAACTACATCAAAAACAGAAGCTTTCCGTAACAGTTCTCAAAACGAATCGTTAAAGACGTTTTCCACGAAAATACCACGAAAACGTTTTCCAATCGTTGGATATTGTTGAAACAAATATGCCTTTTGCAATTCCAAGTACTTATCACAGGCCATCTCTTGAGAGCGTACAGGAAATACAAAGCCGTATGCACCAAACTACGGGACTTATGCTCAAATTAATATCCTAACCCGTTATTCTTTTGGGTAATTTTTCATCAAGATGTGTGCCAAGAGTGCCACTACACTAAATACCGTGTAGAGGTTCTCGTATACAATTTGGGAAATACACAAGCCAACCCCAATACCCCAAAAAGGGTCACAAAATCGAACTTTGACCAAAAAACGCCTTTAAAAAAAGACAAGTGAGCGCCAAAATAACAGTCATCCAGGGGAGTCATATACTCAAACCAGTCTTTCACAGAACTATCCATCAAAAAGTAACCAATTACCACCGACTCGCCTAATGAGTAATAAGCTTCCTTCTCCGGCAGGAGCGTGGCGCATAGGTACCGCTTGATCTTACAAATTATTCTGTTCACTAACCATCCGCAGCTAATTGATGGGAACAACAAATCAGCATAGTCTCCTCCCGCCGCCGGGAAAAGATTCTATGAAAGATCCACATCGATGCAAATCGAACAGCAACAACACCAGACAGCAAAAAGTTTCACTAAAAAATAATCTCCTCTTCATATACACAGAACGCTGATGAGAGAGCAGCCGAACGTTCAATTGATCCATCAATGGAACAAAAAGGAACACAGCCGCCGGCTATCGACGGTGGGAATTGCAACCGCAAGTGAGGAAGCCAACCCAATCGCACAACTGGGCGAATCTCGGTCTCTAGACCGCACAACCGAAAATACAAAACCGAAAATGATATACGCCTGCAAGGGACGCTGTGATCTCCTAAAGGTTCCGCTCCCTGATGCACCACCGCCGCGCCGCCGGAGCATAGCTTCGTCCAAAGACCAGAAGCCAATCATTTGGTAATTGCATTCAATGAAGGGAGTTTGTGCGCATGCGCTGCATCAGCACTTAGACGGCCGGCGTTGCCTTGGAAATTACCTCACAAACGCATACTACAGTGTGTTTATGATGATCCCTTTTGAGATGCTCCCATCCTCCGATGGGTTTGATCTTGAGATGCACATCCCAGCATCGCTTTTAATTGAGGTCTAATGAGATGTTTGTCCGGCAGGAGTACAAAAACCGGACACCAGACCTCGCAATTTGTGCGGATCTCCTTGTGGTATATGGAGCTACAGGGTCACACACGTGAGAGTATGCGGCTTTGCATGTTTGGAAGCAATTTAAGCTTCCATTTGAAAGGTTGCCGTCATTATAGTAAAGCAAAGCCAATCGAGATAAACCTTCTGTTTTCGTTTTACCATACCCAACCCGCACCATATGCAAATCCTTAGACAGGTTCCGTCCAAACAATGTGTGGTCACACGTACTCCGGAGGAGATTACTGTCACCCTCTGAACTTTCTACTTTAAACAACCCTACCAAGTTCATGCCTATACGTGAGTGCGTAATCTCCAATCGAATGTGGACTTTTACTTTTCCAATCGAATGATTCCTTGAGCTTTCTCTCTCCTGCAATTGTCAGCACAAAAGGATTGACTATGGTCGAGGCAAAGTCTTTCGTCCGCCAAAGACAACCCCAATCGCAAGATGTGCTAACATGTGGGAGTGGAGTGGAAACAAGCTAAGTCCATCGATAAAGAAAAAAAGAAATACCGCAACTTCTTGACAGGTGGGTATTTGCAAGGGTAGATAGGAAAATGATGCGGAAAAAGGGTTGACCGGAAGAACGATGGAATCGTTACTTTCGATCGACGAATACCTAGATTGGGTCAGTTTGGAATAAGCGCATGGGATTTGTGATGAAAGGGATTTCGCAACATGGTAATGAAGTCCTGAAAGGTCTGTCAGTGGGAATTTCATGGGTGATAAGAATTTTTTTTCTTTTTTTAAATGCAGCAAAGGTGAACCGCTTACATTGCTGCTTTTGGACTTCAATTGTTGTCAGTTGTGATTACTTGGCATTGTGTCCTCCGAAGTTTGCTTGTCCTGCGGCAAAAGGAGTCTTGGTAGCTGATAACCGATAATCTTTGGTTGTCTATCTGAAAGGGGTTTTGCAGTTTCTCGGAGCATCTGCCACCGAAGTATAGCCATAGAATCGGCATTGGTCAGAAATTATCCTCTAAACGGCGATTTAGTGTTAGTGTAGGATTCTATTAGTCGAACTTCTTACGTCAATACCGAAATTGAGAAGCAAACGACACCAGGAGACTTTTTGAATTGGTTAGTATCGACCGCGGGTCTCCTGCTGGGGAGTCTGTTTGGTCCTTTTATTCCCTCTGGTTTCTACTTCTTGTTCTCTACTTAGACTTCCTGTTTGCAGCTTGCCATCGAACGACAGATATCTTCCCGGTATCGTGGTGTGTTGCAGAGAGCCGAAAGTCGAACGCCGAACGCTCAAACTGAATGCGCCCAGTCTCGACTTCTTTCAAACGGCTTGATTTTGAACCATTTGTAAACTAACTGCCAGACAGGAGCGAGACTGAGGTAGGAAACAATTTTTCTTTTTTGCAATATCTTATGAATTTGTAATCATTTTTAGATAATAAAATCTTCAAACGTTGATTAAAATTAACTGCTTAAGCTTCCAAGATTCTATCCGGTGCCATTCAGGGAACTTACAAGACATGGTGAAAGTTTGCGTATATCAGGTGAGACATGCAATACTTCAGTCGGAAACGGTTTTTAACTTTTAATGATTTGACAGCTCTTTGAAATAAACGATTTTTTACTTTTTCTCCATCGCATGACCTTAGTCTCAAGGAAAGCAAATTCTTTATGCATTTAATGCCCAACACTAAATAGCCGCGTGACTGAAAAGGACAACAATACATAACACGCACAAATACCTGACATGTATTTTGGTCGGCCATCTTGTTTAAGTGGTAGCAGGAGTTATGGGAAAGTTCATCACATTGATATTCTTATAGCAATGATTTACGGAATTTTACTTGCCTATAAAACAAAATGGCTTCCGGAAGAGATTAACGGATAATCTTATAAAAAGTCTTTCAACTTCAAAATTTCAGTTTGAACGCACCCTTAAACCGATTACCGAACTGTCAATGTCAAGATATTCAGTAAAATCAACATTTTCATCACGGTGAAGTGCACGAAGGAACAACGTTTATAAACAAATAAAATTTACACCGAAATTCCATGTCGGTGGTCGCAACTTTAAGAGCGTTAACGCCAATTTTCAGTTTTCAGCGATGACATTTTTGGTTAAATGGCTTCGTCAATAAGCCAAATATGCGCTACTGGACAGGTGTGAAGGTGAACCCGCTTGTGCTTCATGAAGCACTTTATCCGCTAAAAGTCACTGTTTGGTGCGGTTTTCATGACGGTGGTGTCATTGGGCCGTTCTTTTTCGTCCTCACGTTACGGTAAATGGTATTCGCTACAGAGACATGTTGGAACGTTATCTCTATGAGCAATTGCATGAATTGAATATAAGAGATATGTGGTTCCAAAAAGACGGTGCCACAAGCCACACACCGGGTGCAACAATCGGGTTATTGAAGTCTCAGTTCGGTGAACGTGTTATATCGAGAAACGGACCCGTCAATTGGCCGCCGAGATCGTGTGGCTTAACCACTCTAAAACTTTTTCCAATGGGGCTATATTAAATCATTGTTCTATGCCAACAAGCCGGGGACGTTAGCTAAGCTCAGAGCCAATATTGAACGAGAAATAGCGGCCGTATCAGTCGAAATAGCGGCCGAGTCAACGAAAATTTAGTTAAACTTATCAACCGCTGCATAAGTTCCCGTGGTGGACAATATGAACGAAGTCGAATTCCATTCATAAATGTTTTGATAGTAACTCAAGCCCATAGCATAATTTTTATAAATATCACAAGTAGTTTGCAATTTATTTAAATAAGCATCTGTCAATTCCTTAATGAAACCCCTTACATATAAATAGACGAACGGAAATAGTTAAGAACCACTTTAACTGCCTTAACCACATTTTGTTTCGAAGATAGTGCAGAGATGTAATGCTGTCTATAATTTGTTTTCAAATAAATGTTGTGTAGAAGCCAGGTCAATATAATGTTAGAATTTCTGCCACTGGGCGAACCTAGTTATTTAGTAATTTTGTAACTGATTGATGAATTGTTGGTTCAATTATATTAATCATCAGAAATAGAATAATGTTTTCAATTGATTGCAGCAATGTTGGTTGCCGGAACTTTTGTTTATTTCCGTTTTATGTACCTATCTATAATTATGGGAAGAACATCCATGACACTTTATTCGTCTGATTTGTGATCTCATTCTTACGCTTTTATTATCATTGACTGTAAATTAAATTTAAGTAAAACCGTGTCACGTTCGAATGATCATTTGAGAAATCTGACAGCGATCTGACAGTTGTTACAAATACGCTGCGATTTGAAGGTATTTTTGCGAATGCATCATCCACCTAAAGTGACAACCATAGAAGGATTTTATTGCACTAATCCAATGTCAATGACATAACTTTGACACTGAATGTCATGGATATAATAAAGTTAGTACCTACTCCAGTTTACAACTGTAATTGCACCTAAGGGGGTAACCAAAAGATTTCATCAAGTAAACATTGTGGCAACGTATTCAACTGACAGATGGTTAGAAACATAAGCTTATGGAAGCGGAAGGTGATCCATAAGTAGCGCATAGCTATGCCGGGTGCAATTGATGAATAAGATTGTTTGCTTTCTAATTTTGTATCCGTTTTGACTGTTTTCACAAATTGAAATAAATCAAACATTCATTATGACGTAAGACTTTGAAGCTCCGATGACAGTTGAATTGCAAGTCATTCTGGCTGTGAAACTGTTCATGGCTTAAGCCCACTTAATCTTTATCTTTATATGTCTCACATTTGAAATTGTAATACTTCTTAACTCATCGTTCAGTAAATTCATCTAAGAATCTCATTGAATATAACTCAAACAGCTTTGCCCCCAAAAACATGTAGGTACTAATACCTACATCAATTCACATGAATATTGTGCGTGCGTGTACACAACAGAGCTATTGATTGTCATTTATTGCAGCCATCGTCATCCCGTTCACGTCGTGACTGCTTAATTAAATAACTACCCATCAGTCACATGTCCTTAGGGGCGAGACGTCACACAAAAAGGGTTAAAATGGAAGGTTCGTAATTCGCAAACACACAGACCGCACATAGAAGTTGCGAAGTAACATTCTCTCAGGCTATTCGTTCAACTCCAAAAAAAGGATCCGTATTAATATTGAACACACTCACACGAGGTCCCCTTCCAATCACTACAAAGAATGCTAATGAACGATAGTATAGTAAAAAAAAAAATGTCGGTAGGTATCAGCTGAACTACCAATAAGGACGCTGAGTGGCTCAAATAGTTCATTAGAAATTATTGCCAATCGCAGCTCCATCAAAGCCCAACCGCCTGCGCAACAGGATCCCATCTCTCGCGCTATTAAATTAAACCAAAAATATGAAAAAATTAATTGCTGCCAACAATAAGAAAAAATATATTCATCAAAGATCCTTGGCCATCGCCACTTCATCATCTCCTGAGCTTCATTTCCGACTTTCTTATGCGTCTAGACATATTTTGCCAAATAACCCCACATTTCCATTTTCAACATATTAACGAACAGAACTCGACGCGAACAGTTCATTTTTTTGTTTTGCCTGTCGTTCGTTAATTTTGCCTTCACAATGATGGAACTGCACTGAACCTCCTTCGTCCATCCGAAGGAGCATTCCCAAAACAGAGGCGGACACTTTTTCTGCAAGAGGGGATTCGGGTAGTTTTACGATGCCACCAAAACAATAATTTATGCAAATTGACATCGAAACAGAGCCCATACAGGATCACAGGAGCATCCAGCAATGACGCAGACCACTTCGCTATATAATTACCATCTCCGAGAAAAAAAAAGGTCTACCACCCGAAAGGATCTCACTCTCCTGGACTAAGCAATCTTCTAATCATTTCATTAGCAAAAACACGAATGGACGATGGAATTGGTGGTGTCTACCTGGCTCTGCACGGATCTTGGTTTTCTATTTGACGATGGAAATTGTTTTTTTTTTTTCGGTGCAGGCTGCGTACGTTTGCGAGATCTTTGCGTGCTTTGATCCTCAACACGAGTAAACGTTTCTAATCGAAAAAAACAACCCGATTTCCACTCCCGGGGCAACTTTTGTAAATTTGATGCACTTTGGGCGCTCAGGTGCGGTTGGAGACGCTTTTTATGTGCCCAGGCCTTCTCGGAAGTCAATTGGGCGTGGCTATATGTAGATGTAATTGGTTTCTTAGTTTTATTTTTTTTTTCTATTTATTTTGCGTGTATGCAAATGATTTTGTAAATTAATTCAGTGGAAATAGGTTGTTTCCAGAGACGACGGCTTTCGTGTCACGCGAGTTTATAAGGAAAGCGAAAAGGAACCGGCAAACCAGAGCCTACAAATTGAGACAACGGTTTTTGAAGCTAAAAAATGGCCCATGTGCCTGTTAATTTATAATCATAGCTCTGTTTTTTTAGCTTCGATCTCAGCAAAGCAAAGTAAAGAAGGATTTTCAGCACGCAAATTACAACAACTATACGATAGACTTGACACTTCGAGACTCGCAATAGTTGTTGTAATTGCGTGCTGAAAATCCTACTTTACTTTGCTTTGCTGAGAAAGAAGCTCAAAAAAACACGGTTCATGTAAAACCGTTGCGTCGTATCGGTTAAATTGCAGAGCTTGAGATCGTCTAAGGCCCATTTTATTCACTCGAAGTTGAACATAACTTGGGGATTTTTATATGGGAAACTTCCCAAGTTGTGTTCAACTTCGAGTGAATAAAATGGGCCTAATAGACCTTGCGGGTTTCAAAACTTTTCATGAACCTCAGAGTAGGTACTGAACGAACAATTAAACATGGATAAGGGGTAGGTACTCCTTTTAATGTGGAATAAAAAAGAATTCACATAGCGTTCCTTCTTTATGGTTCCTTCGCTGATTTTTAATGGAGTCAGTTTGACATTCAGTTTTATCTTATGCCGGTTTGTATGAACATTTTTCTCTATAACACAAACACAAACTGTAAACAAGTTCAAAGGCTATATTATTCCAATCCCACGAATATAACAAAAAAAAGAGCATCATTCATAACATGAAATCTGAGAGCAGAATCTGAGGAGTCCAATCGAACAACTTATTAGAACCTTTTGCTAAGGAATTACAACAACTGAATTCTAGTTGACGTTCTTCACTTCAGACTAAGTAGGTGTGAATCTCGCTCAGATATCGAGATTCGCAAAACTGCTCTGACTCTGAAAAAAAACTGTTTTTTTTTTTGCGGCCAATGGAACAGCCAGCAGATTTCGAGAGCAGAAAAATTGCTTTTTCTGTCCCAATGGAAAACGACATTAAGTGGAAAAAAGTGAAAACCTTGGAATTCATAAAAAGCGCACGCATATTAAGGTGACATCTATGAGAAAAGTCGAAACTATCAAAACTCGGAGATTTTTAAATTTTTTTTTTCGATGTAGGCCTTTACAAATAGGTACAAATATTATACACAAATGTTATGCATGCGAATAAGCTGAAATTGAATATCGATTTCATTTGGAAGCATCATTGGTTATTATGTACGTCAACTAGATTTGTCTGCACCAATCATAGGAACTCGTCAATTAGACAAAGAGCCAAAGCTCCATGCATGATTTTATTGACTATCCGCGATACCAATAATCATTTTTAGTGTCCAGGCTAAGTTTTTCGAACTCACAATGGCGAAATTTTCCATACAAAATTGCATATTTAGTGTGAAGGTTAAAAATGATTATTGGTAAGGCCCTATCACTATATCAATCAACTATCCCGGTTCCGGTGCCAATTTCAATTAAAAAAAAGGATTATTCATTATCAGTCTGGACCAACCAAAACAGAGGCAAGTGCTGCCAGACTTACTAAACTAGAAACTCGAATGCCCCCCATTTTGAAGGAATATTATCAGTTGCCAACGCGAAGCTAGTTGCGCTTTTGTTTGAGTTCATGGTTGGCCAAAATGTAAACTACTCGCAAAGTTAACACTGACTAGTAGTGACAATTCTCTTTCTCTATCCACACGAACCAAGTACCTATACTATTGCTGTACAACAAGCCTGCGGGTTTACTTGTACCACCTTGATTAATGATTGCATTTCATGCGTCGAACTGCGATTAACTGCGCTCCACTGTCATTATAATGAAGATGTCACAACAAGTGGCCAATTAATTGTGCAGCTTCAAAGTCAACCTCCTTGCATATGCAAATCCCTCTGGCGAATGTGTGTAGGTATGTACACGTACAGGCTCTTCCTAGGGGACGACAAATGCACTCGCAATTGATTTACATATTCCCACAGCTTAAGCGATACTTTGTATTACGTTCTCACGTTACCCGAACGTGCGCCTTAAGCTAAAAATCGCTGTACAGAGACTGAGAGACGCGCTGTTGTAACCCCTGCTACCGCTGTTTCATTGCTCTTTTCCACGCACTGATAATACTGTTAATAACAATTTGATGTTCACACGCATACAAATCAATTTGTAGCATTCGAGTGGGGTATATCGTATATCTATAGTTATGCGTACAGCTGCAAGGAGAAGCGCCGGTTGTATATATACCGCCACCGCCACCGCCACTGTCCGAGATGAATGGGCCAAAAGTGAAAGAGTCGAGACTGCAAATTGAATAATTACGCTAATACTTCATAAATAATTAATGTTATGCATTGGACCGGTATTCGGAACATGATGCGTGAGCGGTACCATCGGACGGACGAATGCGGTCCGATTGGATGGATGGATGATGGGGGATTGTGGGTTGGTAGATGGTAGGTGGGCCTCGGAATCTCTACCTGCCTGGGCAGAGAGATGTAGCCGAAGGTGTGCATTTAAGCGGCTTAAGTGCTCTCGCTCAAGTACTCGCATTGTGATGATGGCACGATGATGTTGCGAGGCCGCATCAGACAAGTCGAAGAAGATGCCCGTCTGGATGCTGCCGTTGGTGGTAGTGGTTGGCACTGCCAGGTATATCGCACTTCTTTTTCTCGCGCGTATTTGGTTCGAACCGGGCGCTAATATCGCCCTGGGGGCGAAGACTCTCGCACTCACTGTGGTGGCTTTGGTGATGATGATGCTCTTGATGGTCGATTGATGATCTTTGGAACTGAAACAACATCGCGGATGACTACATGTCGATGACGACGTGCGTTCAGGTGCATTAAGCACTAATGTTTCAAAGCATACATGAAGAAACTTCACGTGTGGACGGTGTGTGCAGAAGGTACATATCTCTGGGGATATGGATCGAATGTAAATCGTTTTCAATTTATTTTTTCGAGATTTCTTTGATTTTTTGTTTTGGTGGAACGGTTTCTTTCCCAGGTGATGGATGAGGATGGGGCACATTCAGGGCTGTGAGAGGCTGGGCTGAACGTGCTCGAGTGAAGGTATTTTGACAAATTGAAATCTAGATGTCCGCTAATGGAGCTAATAAATGAAGGTTCGTCTTTCCCAAGGCTAATTGTATGCCGCCGTCGAAAGTGGCTGTCAATTTATCACGTACTTACATAGCATAACAAAAAAAAAAACAAGGTACTATGCAGGGCGGAGGCAAGATTTCTGGACGCTGCTTAAAATGGCTTTACATCTATTAAGAATGAAGCCTTCGGGTGAAATGGTACAAAAAAGGATTCAATATGCGATTTTCCCGCGATTGCTGTGTACCTACATACATTTTTGTGGGCCCATTTGATTTGGTGAGTATGTATTTAACTAGGTCTTCGGAGTGAAACCAGTGTAAGGGTATATCATATCTAGATATCTGCATCATTTTTTAAAATTGTACCGGTACTTAACTGACACTTTCCTAACGCTAAAAATAGCAAAGTGACACTTAACTTCTTTTAAGACATTTTCATTAGATAATGGCTACGTGAACATATCTGTTCTCTTTTAAGAGTTTCTCTATGATATTAAATTCTTAGAGAAAAGACACTTATTGAATTTGCGAGGTCGCATAATTTACAAAAGGTTCAAAATAATAAAAACACAACCGTTCAAATGGCTACGCTAAGCGGAAATGCCTCCCACCGCCCTCTATCGGCAAACAAAAATGCAGGCACTGGTTTCCAAGACACACACCAGGTCGTATCAATGCTGCCAGACCACAAAAATAATATTGACTTGTTCTATGTTCTATCTTCTCTATTTATATTTACAAAAGAAGTGGTTTAATTATGAAGTTCATAAATTAGAAAGAAATTTGTCTTATATATTCATTAACCAATTACTTTGTGATAACATTTTTATTCATGAAAAAAAAAAAAAAAAGCACAAGTAGAACGATATGCACAACAAAATACTCGTTTTGAGAAATATACCGTGGCAACAAGGAAAAACAGCATAAGTCATTTTTAGCCACTTTTCAGGAGCGCAGGATAAAGTTTCTGACACTGTTCCATTGGGAAAAAAATACTCTTCTGGTGATGCTGAGGAGAGAATTTCGCTTCTCGATTTGAAGTCGGAATCCACTCAATAAGCACTCACACAAGTGTAGGTAGTTTATGTATTTTATACCATATAGCTGAAAGCTGCCGTAGATTATTTTTTTGGCATTTCACCAATACTTTTGTGGATTCAATCAGAAGCAGTTTTCTTGTTCCATTGGATTACCTACGGAATGAGTGGATCCCCGAGCGAAACCAATGGAAAGCGACATTAATAAAGCAAACATATGAATTGTGTTTTCTACCAATTCTTCAAACTCTAATCAGTAATCAGTCCGGCTTTTCTTAGAATGAAAAGGAAGTGTTTGTTGCCAAAACTCACAAATAGGAAGAAATACGCTCAGCAAAAGTATGTGGGCTTGATTCTGACAACCGATAGAGCTTTTGGAGCAATGGCTAATTTGGAAAAAAAAAGTACGGTACCCTCTTTAATTCAATAGCCGTGTTTTCTTGAGCTTCTATCTCAGCAAAGCAAAGTAAGGCCCTAGTTATAGCCATACGTAAAATGCAACAGAAAAAGTGAGAACAGTAAGAAAATGGTATTTTTTTCGTTTAGGCGGTTATAGCGAAAATTGCGTCAGAAAAATGTTTTCCTTCGAAAACAAATACAACAAATCAACCACCACTGATTGGATTCCATCAGAAAAAAAAATCCTGATTGATGGAACAGTAAAGAAATGAAATACTTCAGTGGAATGATCTGGGTTTTTGTTGTGGAATTGACTGAGAAGTGGATCGGAAAAAGTTTTTCGTACGGAAAAATGTATAAATTATTTTTCTAGAAAATTTAAAGACCATTTGCTAATTTTTTTTTTTTTTGATAGACTAACTTTATAATTAATAAGCAACATTTTAAGACCAAGATTGAGTTCAACCATTAGGATTAAGTGGTCTAAAAAAGCAAAAGAAAATTTTTACGGTTGCATTTTACGTATGGCTATAACTGAGGCCTAAAGGAGGATTTTTAGGTTGTAATTTGCGTGATGAAAACCCTACTTAACTTTGTTTTGCTGAGATCGTAGTTAAAAAAAAACAGGCCTAATGGTACTGTTGCCAAGCAGTTTGTTGGGTTTTACACCATTGTAAAAAATGTACCATAATGATCACACAAAGCTACAGGATTTTATTACACTCGTATTCAAATTTAAATAGCTTACTTACAATTCCATATTTTATTGAGTGTCTGAATAAGGTCCGAATTTCACAACAAATTCACAAAATAGCAAAATCATTTTATGAACTAAAAATGCTATGAATTGGAGTCTGGCAGCATTGCCGAGATTCGCTTTCCCACCACGCTGGTAAACTATGGCGCTAGCTACCCAAAAAACGTTCAATCGCCCAAGCCGCAAATGTCATCCGAAAACCAAATAGAAAATTTTAACAAATCAGTGGCTTGATTTTGTGCGGTTTTTGAGGCGATGTCGCTAGGGAACGTTCCGAATCGGATTTGAGTGTGTGAGTGAGGACGCGCGCTGTGACCAACGTGACCGTAGTGCAATAATTTGACACTTTTTCGAGGACCCTCATACTATTTGTTGCTACTTTTTCCCTTTTTTTAGTATGAAAATTCACTTTGGAAATTTTAGAAACGCAGTGATTTCCAAATAAATTTCTATAAAATATAACGCTGCTGTGTATCAGAACACGATTATAGTGTTAGGAGAGCCAACAATTGTTAAATATTGTGCGAAAATTCTTAAATTGCAGAATAGCTTTAGAAATGACACTTTTTTCTTTTTTGTATTTGTTACTTTTCAGAATTTCGCAACAATCTCCCGGACTGTTAGAGAAAGGTTATAAATTTTAGTTTTAGTTTCACAATACAATATAGACTGTAAAAAGATCACTCTCTCACAACGTTTCTTTTATAAATAAACCCAAAACAACCAAAAAACATTAGAATTAGATGTCTTTAAGGTTGTTCTGCGGGTAAGCTAGACAGTACTTTAGATGCAATTCGTTTTCAAATGACAAATTTTAAAATGAAAACCTTTTAGCTTTGATTTTTATTTATAAATATATAAAAAATTAATTGAATTTTGTTTATAAATTATATCAATATCTACTTTTGAAATCTCCTTCAATTTAGTTTTAAAAAGTCCATATAAAAGGGGCGATGAAAGAAAAGTGTGCCTTTTTCTGACGCTGTTACATAAATTTAGTATTTTGTAGTATTTACACTATTTACGCGTTATTTTTTTAACATATTCATTTTGAAATCACAGTTTTTGAAAACTTTTTTAAGTACTATTCACATGAGCGCGAATTGCGAACAAATGAATTTAATTGTATTTATGAATTGAAAATTGATTTTTATACTATTTACCACCAAAGCCGCAAATTAAATTAATCTTAAGTCTAATCTAAAAAAAAATCGGACTCTCAATCGATTTAAATAGCTCAATTTACAATTATTACAGCAATTGAAAATTCTTGCGGCGAACTGTCACACTTTATTCACAATCCTACATAAGACATTCGCGGATCCACAAACCCACGAATGAAAAAAATTCTATCGAATTTAACATTAAACAATGATTGAAGTAATTGAAGTGTAAAAAAATTCGCTTGTTCGCAGTTCGTTCGCCATTGGCTCTCATGCGAATAGTCCAAAAATGTGTATTTTACAAATAATAAAAAGGAACAAAGGAACAAAAAATTGTATTAGTGTCCTCGAAAAAGGTACCAAATTGTCGCACAACGGTCACGCTGTTGTCATTTCTTCTCATCCGACATCCTTCTCGCTACCTAAAAAGGTCGCGTGTGGGAAAGCTCGCCTGGAATTTGCAGGAACAAAGCGATATAAGAACAGGGAAATATTGGAAGTTGTCAGTTCGCGACATCACTCACACATTTATAGAATCCGCCTATACGTGAACCCTTTCCGACCGACACCGCCATTGCGGAGAAAACCGCACAAAATCAAGGCACAGCTGTTGACTTCTTATTGTTTTTTCTCAAATTCATTTCGTTGTTTTCATTCCGAGTCCAAAGAAAAATCCACAACACACTTCAATTTCCACCCCCCACCAACGAAGCAGAACGCAGAAGATCGATCAGTTTTTGTCCACCTTTTCACCCTCATTCGCATCATTCTTCATTCATTGTCGCGTTCGAGCTGTGCTTGTGCTGTTGTAGTTGTACACACAAATTCAAATTCTTCAAAGCGAAATTTCAGTCAAAATCGAAATTCTGAAGTAAAATGTCGTTGCATTAACGAATTGCTTCAAGTTATTTTTGTATTCACACAAGAAAATTTAAAAAGCAAATTAAAAGGAATCTAGAAACACTCGTCGGATAGTCTTGTAAAATTCAACAAAAAATTGTAAAAGGCAAAAATAAAACAAAATTAGAAAGTTCGGCTAACTGCAACAGTTGATACGTTTGTGCTGTCACCGTGTTTTTGCGAAACTTGAGAAAAACAAATCCAGTTAGCAATTGAAATTGTGTACCTATATCAAATTTTTTAAATTCTCTGTGGTGTTTTCGGATACAAAAAAAAAAAAAAACGATTTTCCCCGCTGGATAACATTTCTAAAATCAACAAAATCGAACGTGAGTAGGTATAAATATCGCGTAAAAATCTATAGTCTGCCTATTCGCTATAACCCCAACCCGATTATGTAGTTTTGCACAACTAGCCACAGCCAAGGGGAGGGCAGTTCGGTGGGTGGTGGCAAATAGAAGGCACGACTTGTTCAAGTGATTACGAAAGCGTCATTGGCGCACGTCTATTTTGCAAATCAATTCTTTTTCTATTTCTGGTTCTCTATACTTTTGCTGAGTACACCAAAATGGAAATTATTAATCGAACCCGAAACTCATGTGATACATTTCCCTTTAGTGAGCTAGTGCACATTTACATTTAAGGAAAATAGATAGCCTGCCAACAGTAGGGTGATGATCAAACGATAAATGGCTAAAACATTGTAAACTGTGATGGATGAAACAGGCTAACAATGCGCCTCCGCCTCGGCGAAGGTCATTGTGTTTACACGGCATGGTGTGTTGCTTCAAGGCCCCCTGAAATCGATGAGGTCGTCGCTGTGGTGGCGATACTTTGACTTACTATAAATGTGCGCTGTGGTGTGTTTGTAATTCAATTCGTGTGTATCTATGTGAGTCCTTGTACTTAGAGGGTAGGTCAAGGTTGTGAATAAATTGGGTTGAACTTTGTAAAGTGCCTTCATACGGTTGAATGACACACTTCTTGATTCATTACTCTACCCCCTGTTGCGGAATGCATAATAGGTTGTACAGAAAAGGTAGATTTCAGAATTTCATTCTACCTATCTACCTTTTTCATAACTCACTGTGTGATGTCTTTTTTCACAATGGAAATGGGGTGGGTGCCGTCACTGAACAGGTTCAGTTCCGTTCTTAGTCCCTACCTATTTGAAAACATTAACCTATACGGGTTTTTGTTTACTTAGTCCAGTCCAGTTTTGTGATAGATTGCTTTTGGAGGTAAGAACCTGTAAGCGAAATCTTCGGGCAACTAAAACCAGTTTGTGACTTTTCTACCTTACTTACGCCGCAACACCAAATGGGTCCACTGCCATTATGTCATACCAGATGAATGCATAGCATACAGTGAACATAGCTACTTCTCAGAAACCGGTGACTCTTACACCTGTCTCCTTAACGGTATAAACGTAATACAGACACTATTATGAAAATGATCGTTCGAGTAGCTATATGTTTGCAATTAGACAAGTACCAGCAACGGCATCTCGCAAGTGTGCAGGGTTTTCGCAAGAATAGATATTGATCCAAACAGTGGACTTTTGTTGGTGGAAGTGAATCTCTAGCAGAGTAGCTCCATTTGTCTCCCAAAACAGAAACATTTAGCCCAAAGCTGAGCACCAAAACACATTTTGTTAATCACTTTCAAAGTTACTATCTTTCGATCGAATTGAACAATAGTTTCTCTTAAAATATACAAACCGTGCTGTCTGCCAAACGTGAGATTTGATGAGAGCGGTGATGATGCCTGAAACAGAGTACCAATTCGGAATCAGCCAATTATCGTGCCTTAAATACTTCAACTCACAAATTTATTTTGGATAATTAGAACAAATTTCTACACAATAATGACGATTGTGACAAAATTCGTCAGGCACCTTGTATATCCCGGTGGTCATCATCCACGGATTGCATTATACTTGATAACTTGTTTTAACGATCCAGCTGTATAATAACAAAATAAAAAAAAAAATCACGCATTATTGACAAACGATGAGTAAAGCTGTTTATTGTTTATTTACACAGCAATTCACTGGTATAAGAAATGATTTTTCAATGGATAAAAACTATTTTTATAGCTCTGCCATGGTCGTTAGTTAATTGCTTTAAAAATGCCTCCCTGGTGTAAACATGAAGTTGGGGATTAAAATAGCAATGCGTTGTCGCGCGTAGGTGTATTGCTAACAACGTATTTTCAAACGTCACCCCGTTCAACAAAGCCACAATCGTAGTGATGATATCGACCTGTTATCTTTCGCTAACGTAAAATTGTGTCTATTTTTATTTGAAGTGGAGTCATGCGATATATTTCCCACCCGTTTAAAAATACATGAAATAAACTTAGTTGGGTATATTCACAGAAAAGAAAACAACAGAACGTCAACCTGAACTCCAAAGAGTGACCTAGTTTGATGGACTTGGAAACTCCTCCGGAATGTCTAATGTATTTTGCGGTTGTATGGTTAATTTGAAATGTCTCCGCTTAAACATTTGTTTGCCCCCGCAACGAGGTTTTTGTACATGATCCATCTTTGCTTGTGACACCTTCACATTGCCAACTTCCAACTGGAAGGCACTAAAATACCTGCAAGGGCAATAAGCACGTGCTTACACTATTAAAGCAGTACTCGTAAGTGATTTCATTGCCGAAAAATTCATGGCAATCTTACAAACTCCCACCAAACCTGTCCATCTTGGGCACGTCATCGGGCTTCCACCCATAGGTAGGTTCACTTTTCTGGCATAGGACCTCTATGTCTAGTTTATTCAAACAGGAAACATTTACAACTTGTACATCGGTTTCATACAACTCACCCTGACCTAAGCTGTTTGTGAGCAACATTTTCCGATTGGTTAAAATTCGGAGGGAAAAACTCCATGCATTTCGCGTTGTTACAGAAGCGTGTTTGGTTGGTGCCGTTTCAAATCGAAACACGCAGTCTTCTCTTTTAAGCAGAATCACGACAGCACCCATGATCTTTTGTACATTTCGCAGATCGCAGATTTTCCCTACTTCGCATTTTCCGAAATATGCACACACTGCTATGTGTTCCACTGGACTCTAGCTTTTTTTTGGCACTCTCCGGTCTGACGCAGCATCTAGTAAAAAAGCGGTCACAAGTCAACCAATAATAATCATATTATTATTTATGTTATTTTGTTTGTCAAGATGAAAACAAAAATCTGTTTTGCAGCAATTCATTGACACGTAAAACAAAATCGTTGGCAAAAACAAACCGAGAATGGACCATCCGGTCTATTTTCCTTTATAGGCCTTTTCACTGAAAACTTGTACGCCTGCCAAAGTGGATATTTCTACTTCGCCACAAGAGCAGTGTTGTTTGTTGTCGTTTCCTTAATTTTGCAATTAGTCTCGAGGCATATGTATATCTGGCACATGACGTGTCCCAAGAGGTGTGAGATGTTATGTATACTACAGCCGATTCGTGTAATACGGCAAATACACTCGAATAGTATAACAAATTTAACAGCACATCGTTTGTGATTGGGATGCAAGAGGGGGTCGCAGTTTGTCGAATTTATGCACTCAATGGGCACGAAAGGGGATCTTGCTTTGCGCCTCACCTATCCGTTCACAAACAATTTATTTTGGGATTTTTATTTTTATGTTTAACAAAGAAAAGCGTTGCGGAGCGTCAAATATATTTGAGCCGCGCCATTCTCTGCTCTCGTGCACTTTCGACGAAACAAAGAAAAGAAATGTTTTTCATCGTTTTTGTTATTGTTCCTTTGTTCGTGTTTTGATGATGGCGACGAAGTGGCAGAGAAAAATGCGTAAGATGTGATGATGCGAATCACCTGAGCGATTGTAGTCTTATCTGATATGCGGAGAAGCCGCAATCTTTCGTTCCGGTTTTTATTTTTTGTATTTCACCTTGTGGTGGAAGTCAATGCCATAATATTATACTAATTTTGCTGCTTATATTTTGAAGCATTAAGGCGACCGGTTTCTGATTCTGAAAATTCGTATACCTACCCCGGAAGAATAACTCGCAAACAGATAATTATACTTATTGGGCAAAATTAATGCAAACCCAATTATTATTCGGATAGTGGAGCAGGCCTTTTTTAGGAAGGTAAACGGAGGGAAAATCTTGCATAATATAGGTACCTACTGCTGTCCACGAAGCAGTATGGCAGCTGGTGTATTTTTTTGTCATGGACTGCTGGCATCTGTGTCAAAACGAAATTCTACTGCGTTGATGCCGTTCTAATGCTTCAAATGTCGATTCTTGTATTGATCGGTGCCGTGAAATAATGCCAAATCTGTAAATTTGGCCTTTTTTCACTTTACAAAAGTGAAATAAAACCATATTTCAACAGTTGGTCTTATTTCACTCCGACAAAGTGCAATAACGCCAAATTGGTGTTATTGCGCTTTCAAACTATGAAATCTGTATCGGTTCAGTAATCGGTTTCAGATTTGGCCTTATTTCGGGGCACCGAATTGATCTATTGGATTCAATGGCTTTTCAAAAAATGTATGATGGACTCAGGGTGCTGTGAAATAACGCCGAGCGAAACAACACCGAACTTCAAAATTCGTCCATTTCACTCGGCGTTATTTCACGGCACCCTGAGTCAATCATAAATTTCTTGAAAAGCCATTGTACTCAGTACTATTACTGTTTCGCTTTCGACGCATCTTATACTACCTATGTGATATACCTACTTGTCGAATTGCTTCAGCTATTGGCGTTTTCGTTTAAAAAAAGAATTGAAATTTCTAACCTAGAAATGATCTTTCTATGTGTCATTGAAGAAAGATGTGAACTTTCCAAGTCAAGTCTTATGTGGTATTCGATTGGGCTTCTTTAGATATGCTCTCAGATTTCAGATTCCGTGTGCCTAATCGAACATAAAAACGTCACTTGCTCTTTTTTGTGTTGATATTTGTGCGATTTGAATAGGTCTTGTTCCTTTACTTTTAAATCTTACGAATTTTTACTAATTCTTACGAATTTTTACTCATTGCCGTTCCCTAACTCGAAAAATGCGTAAAAGAGACCGTCATCGATAGTGTAAGATTTTACCCCTCCACTGAGAATCTTACGAATTTTTACTCAACAAATTTCTTGGTGTAAGAAGTGATAAAGCTGTCAGTCACCTTATAGCTGATTTGAAATTTGTTGCACTATTTGGCATAGATGCGGCGTGCATTTGTTTAAATTTTTTTCGTATTAAAATGTTATCAACAGGCGTGAAAATAAAATTGAATGTTCTCCTCAAGAATGTTTTCGAAAGTGGCAACGAATGTCAAGAAGTAATCTCCACCATGTAATTCTTAATTCAGTGTCGCTTTAAATCATTCTTATGTCGCTTTCCATTGGTACAGAAAAAAACTTTTTTTTCGGATTCAGAACCAGTCTGCTCTCGAAATCAGCTGGCTGTCAGATTTAAAAAAAAAAGCTAAAAAATCACTTTTTTCAGAGTCATAGCTATTTTGCGAATCTAGATCTCTTGGCGAGATTTACACCAACATACACTAACAGCAAAATTGTTGTCATTTGCAAATCTTTAAAGTGTGTCAAACCTGTAAAAAATACAGACAAATTTACATTTGGTAGCTGCGCAATGGATATCAACATAAATTGAATGGATTTTTATAAACACGTCTTATGTCGTTTTCCATTGGGACCACCAGAAATCTTTTTCAGATCTCAGATTTTACAGGGCAAATGGAACATGCAACGAAATTGATCTGCTTTGTAAATGGATTAGTGCGTTATTTGACAGCAATATCAGCTGTTCTAACTGCATTTATTTTTGCAAAAATCACAAATGGATATCGACTTGAAAAATGTTTGCCCTATTGCACATACAAATGGAGAATTTTTGGTGATTCATAGGCTTCAGATGACGAGGAAAACAATGAAGATAATAGTTCCTCCTAAATTATATCCATGGCTATTAATGTTATTTCGTTATTTTGGTTTCCACAAAACTTCGCCCATTTGTCGTGAAAGCAAACTTCTTAAAATGACGTAAAACAGCTGTGCGAAGTATATTGGTATGGTGAGAGTGTGTGTAGATCTGAAAAAATATCGAGATCTGCAAAAAGTGCTCTGAATCGAAAAAAAGATTGATTTTTGGTTCCAATGGAAAACGACATTAGAATTCAGGAACTTTTAAAATACGCTCCCCCACAAATGCGACAAAAGAAAAATCTCGTTCCATTGGGCACGAAAAATCTGAAATCTGAGAGCAAAATCAGAAAAAGTGTCACCACCAACGCAACGTCTTTTGATCTCCATTTTCGAGCAAACTCTAATAATCTTATGGGGCATCGGGAATTGGAAACAGGCTGATTTTTTTTACATACATATGTAGCCATTGGGTGCAAGTTGCAAACACCTGCCCTTTGTCGGTGCCGCTATGTATTCTTTTCAAAAGCTTTCGATTTCAAACACCATCATTCCTTGCATTCACTTATTTCTAATCGTGTTCAAAGTATTGACTACCTGTGAACAGAGAACGGAAACTAAAACAGAGGCACACAACGAGAAAGCAAACACAATTGTGATAGTAAAACATAATGGGGATGGTGTGAAAAAATGGAAACAAATTCACACGGATTAGTGATAGTGAACTGGACGGACTCACCATGAATATGCAAATGTTAGAACAATACTAGCGGATGTTTTAAACAACTAAACAATGATCGGTAAACAATTTCCCGGGCACGTGCACAGGGATTGGAGGGTCCAGACAGACCCTATGCCTTATCTATTCACCATCGTGCAGTCCGTTTGTATGGAGTCTAAAATTTACTTAGATTAATGTCGGTTACTTCCGGAATGTTTTATCAATTCAATTGGATCTAATACAATTGTAGGAATTTAGGGGTGCAAGCCAAATATTAATCGTCTCTGCGGTGCATTTGTGGCACGCTGCTTATGTTTATCTTGCATATCAGCGCAACTAGAGTTACGGTGACCGATTTGTGGAAAACCAAGCTTGTTTGTCTCCTCTCCTCTCTCCATTGATAAATCTCTCTAGCCTCTTGTCATTGCTGCAATACCGCAACATACCATCACCGAGCACCGACTCACAGACTAAGAGCAGAACAGTCGTATCATGGCTGTGCCGCCATTAAAAAGTCAAAGGCACCCGAAAGCTATTTCTAGAACACCCTAAGAAATAGAAAACATACAACAAAACGAAAATCATTTTGCAGGTCCAAAAGTCCGGCAACAATGTCTATCGGATTTTCGCAAGATAAGCACAGCACTTTGTCTTTGTTGTAAAGTATTTACGACAAACATTTGAAACAAGACAAACTGTAGTAAAAAATTAAGTTCATTGCCGTATGAACTGTTCTTAGGATCATGCGATGTCAACTTATTTCACAACGTCTCAAGAGTTTTCAACAAGATGTCAGTTCATTGGCCCAGTAAACCATGACATTGATCTATTCTCCTCACAACAATACGTGTACGTTTTTAATACGTGTAGTGTACGTAAATAATATTTAATAGAAAGAAGGTGACGCATTTCAATGTGCATACCAGATGGTACACGTGGCCAAATGAGGTCAAAGATATTCATCTATCGAATAGACGTGTTTCACTTGTCTGGCACCCGATCGCCCCTTAACTGAAACTCGTCTTGATGTAGAAAGAAATCTCAGTTAGCAACCATTCGTCCCTTCTTAAGGCAATTGAATATCAGTTCAACTGCACCATCCCCTACTATTTCCCAATCGTAGCTAATAAACAATAACATTTTCGTCGACCTCACACTGCGAATCAAAACTAAACTAATCGGTGTATGTGTCGCAAAGAAAAGCAATACAAGAACACCGTTCGTTGTGTAATATCAAAGCTGTCTCATATCACTCAGATATCTGCACAACAATTTAACGTGCAGTGCAGTTCGCAATAAACATACGTTTACCCAAAGTTGTCTTTGTCTTTGTTTTTTTGCAGAGATTTGAAGTGAAAAGTAATCATGGAAAAGGATTTGAAAACATCCACAACGGGCGACACGTCTCCCCTCACAACCAGTACCGAGTCTGAGACATTTGATACGTGGACTGTGATAACAGACAAAACGAATGATGAGATGCAATTTACACCGCTCACCCCTGATAGAAGCGACGATGACGACGAAATTGCCGTAGATGCTGTACGAGTAGAGAACTTGAAAGCATCCGATGATCTAATCGAGAGCAGGTAAAATAAAAACAGTTCCGCTTGTAGGCTTATTTATTGACTTTTTAAGTTTTTCCAGATATAATGACATCGATGATCTCTCCGATGGGATATCAATCATTAGCGAGAGTGAGAGTGCGGGCCGAATGTCTCCACATCCAGAGCTACGCAAACGCTTGTCCGAATTGAATATGGCTTTTATAGCAAACCCACCAATGCCAATGCCAACTACTTCCCAAAACTATGACTTTTCGGAGCAATCATCGGCGGCACTCCATCGAGTGGAAACTCTTTTCGAAAGCGACCGCAGGCCACGACGACCATCGTCACGTCAGCTGGCAGAGTCAGCAGATGTTCAAACAACCCCACGATATGGACTGAGGGGACTATTCTATGTTGGTGCGCTGTTGGCTGTGTTGGCGTTCATTAGTAAAGTAAAGTACGACGCATGGGAGTCACTGCACGGCACGAAAATCGATGTGATGCTGGTTAAAATCAATGATTTGGAATTAAAAAATAATCTCATGCGGGCCGAGATTGACATTCTAGCCAAGCAGGTGAATTACTTAACCACTATAAGTGAGAACAAGAAATATACTACTCCATCTGCCGCCTCGAATAAGCCAAAGAAAACGCCCCAGCAGGGAGAAAAAAAGGTAAAAGTTTGGCCCGGAAATGGAAACAACATTGAAGGAGTTGAAATCTCGCCAAAGGACCTCAAGAAACCTTTCAAGTGTGAGGGCCATAACAATGTAGACATTGCTGGGATGTGTATAGAGCTGCCTTTGTCTAAGGAGAGTGTTGTCGACTCGATTGGTGAAAAAGTGCGAACTGTTATCAATGAAAACGAATATCTGTCCAGTTTCGAGAAAGTCGTCGATCGAATGGCACAGATGGCTGAGAATCCTTTTGCGGAGCAAATTGAAAAACCAACAGTAGAAGCCCCCATAGTGGCAGATCAACCAAAAACTGACTTCATTCCGCACGAGCACAAGCCTGAGAAATACGACAGCAAAAAGCACGACAAGCGAGATAGCTACAAAAAGCAAAGCTCCAAATATGGCAGCGGAGAAAGCAAAGAGCGCTCTTCACACCGCGACAGATCCAATGAGGAGCACGATGACTCTACAGAGAGGCACAAAAAGTCCAAGGACTACAAAAAATACGACAAACGCTCCTCCATGGAGTACGACAATGCCAGGCGCGAAGCTGACGGTCAATGGCATGAGAAAATGATGCAACATCGTGAGAATTCTCGAAAGAACAATGAGAAACATCGTCACGACAACAACTGGTATATTGAGCGCGGAGATAGTCGAGAACAGGCACGAACGACTGAATTCAAGCACCGTGGCAGTGGACAACGATAGACAATTAGAGACTTTTAGTTCGTTTCGATGTCGTCAATTCTTAAACTAATTTTGTGATCCTTTTTATTTTTATTAATTGTTTGTGTCCTTCTCTTTTATTTTTTTTGTAATTCTATGCTACCTACCAAAATGTGAAAAACTATGTAAGTAGACAGAGGGAGAAACTAACAAAACTTTGTGATAAAAAAAAACTAAAAAGAAAAATTTTAATCAAGGATGGTGGTTCCCCATCTCGACGATGGGAATTTTTTTGTCAATCTCTGGAGAAAAGAAAATATTTTAATGTATGAGTGTATATTTGAAAAAATAAACGACCTGTAAAAAGCGGACGATGTGTTTTGCTACTACTACTCGTCACTCGTCAGGTGTGTTTGCAGTGCAGGTAATACGACAAACAACGACATCTCTATTAACAACAGTCATTCATTAGGAAATACATACATCACATTTTCTGATAAGATATCAGAAATGAAAAGTTATGCTTTACGTGAACACCTGCCTTGACGGCTTAATCTCACGGTGGGCACACCCACATCAGAGTCCTTGAGAAAGACGTTGACAAAACGCCCCGGGGCCGGCACAAGTACCGATACAAGTACCGATACACGTGCCGACCCCAGTACAATTATTTGCTACTTGTTAAGGAAATAAACAAAACCCATTTGGTATGGGAGAGGCCTATCATAGCACCTCTTCGTTCATAAGAACGCATCTCGCCTCCGCATTCGGAATAAACCACAACCACCACGAATCCGACCTCTATGATGGGGCTGCACCAAATTTGGTACAGGGGCCGACCCCATCTCCCGTGGTACCATTATATAGCTAATGGTGGAGCTTTCATAACCCAAGGGTTGCCCCGAGGATTACTAACGTTTGGATTGCCCTACCAATCCGAGGGGCTGCCCCTCTTTTAGCCTAGAAGCACTGAGGCAACCATGACTATTCGTTCAAAAATTGTCAGGTGTATAGAGCATCTTAAATTCCATATTACTAGCAAAATTAAGATAACTCTCACCTATTTCATTTGGCACTGCTTTATTTTGTGAAGCCCCAATAAAGGCAACACAAAATGGGGGCAGTGCCCCAAACTGATAAGATATCAAATGGAATGGCTTGTTTGTGATGAGAAAAAAAAAAAAACGAAAATAGTTGTTATTACTTTGCTCAAGTGATATTGGACTGCAGCAGCTGTTCGGCGCATTAGGCTGGTGAGAATTAAACCGATTACACCAAATTTTAAGTTTTGAGTGC
Organism: Cheilosia vernalis; assembly: GCA_949126925.1. Classification (NCBI taxonomy): domain Eukaryota; kingdom Metazoa; phylum Arthropoda; class Insecta; order Diptera; family Syrphidae; genus Cheilosia; species Cheilosia vernalis. The sequence continues at coordinate 49,940,705 of OX421360.1, forward strand.
ATAATGTAGGTTCGGAGCAGAGCCTGATCTGTTATACACAAAGTTCATGTTTTTTTTTAGCTCAGAGCAGGCTTTATGAGCTCAGAATAAATTGACTGAGCAGGCTGAGTAAAAGGCTGCTTATGTTCATGCATCATGCATACTTACAGTCACATTTGACAACCCAAAACAGGAAAAGCAAAACAACATCAGAACGATCATAGCACGCTCGGTTCAGAGCTCTTCATAATGCTCGAACTCCGTTCAGTGCTCAGCTCTGAACTAAAAACAAAAAACGGCTTAATGTCGTCATATTAGGTATGAACCTTTCAAATTCAACTGACACTAGTCTCTAGCTCCACCTATACTTCAACATGCCACAAATGAAATAACTTAACATACTTTTAGTTGTTGAAAGTCGCTTGTACGACATCTGACGCCCAGTACCACAAATAATGTGACATTTAATGCAAAATGATTCCAATTGTCAAAGTTCCTACAAGATAGAAATAGAAAAGAAGAAAATTCGCACATTTGCTCGTTATTCAGCCGGTGTTATGAACGAATTTCATCAATTTTAGTGAATTTAAAAGAATAAAAAATGGCTCAACGGAGTTTAATTAGTTTTGTGAAGAAATGTACGGCCAAATCCAGTACAAATCTTTGGCAATCGCAACAGCCTTCATTGAATAATCGTGACCTAAAGTGTTTGCCATTGGCAGCCTGCAGCAGTAGTCTTAACCAATTTGTAAATCAGCACCGTACGTTCAGTACAGAAAGTAAGGTTATTCAGTATGATAAAGAGAAAATTCTTAATGTCGTCTATCTTATTTACGGGTAGCTGATGATAAGGGATTAAATAAAGCGCCACAAATTCTATCAAAACTATTTCCACAAACCGCGGCCACTGACAATGAGGAGGCCGAACGCGAACGCAAGAAAAAGGAAGAGGAGGAGGAAGCTAAGGAAAACGAAAAGGCTTGGAAGCGGATGAAGTTGGGGTAAGTTTCATTGGTGCATCAGAGCAACAATTTTTAGTACCCAATTTGACTTGAGTAGTTCCTAAAGACAGCTTGATTTGCACGCGTTTGGCAATCTATAAGGAAGTAGATAAGTTGACTAGGCTCAGACAAAACTTACATTTTACTCAGTCTAAAAGCGACTACCTTGATGTCCTTAAATTTAATCCAATTTTTCAGCTTTGGAGTCTTTGGTGGTACAGCAATTGCGATGGGTGTTTGGGGCGTCTACGAATTCGGCAAGCCGGACAGTGACATGGAAGGCAACGTCATAGAGGATGAGTTCAGCAAAGATCCCGCGGTGCAGCAATACCTAAAACGCATGTGGAAATCGATGAACTACTACCAAAAGATGATTCAAGAGCCATCCCGAGATAAGCTCCTTCCCGATCCGCTCAAACCGCCGTACATCCAACCACCATACACCCTAGTTCTAGAGATGAAAGACGTCTTGGTCCACCCCGACTGGACATATCAAACAGGATGGCGTTTTAAGAAACGCCCCGGTGTCGATCATTTCCTTCAGGAATGTGCCAAACATTTCGAAATTGTTGTGTTCACTGCTGAACAGGGAATGACTGTATTCCCAATTCTGGATGCCTTAGATCCAAATGGTTACATTATGTACCGTCTGGTTCGTGATGCTACGCACTTTGTCGACGGACATCACGTCAAAAACTTGGACAACCTGAATCGCGATTTGAAGAAGGTTTGTATTGGTAAATTATTTGCAAAAAAAAAAAATCGAATTCAAAATATTCCCAATGTCCAGGTCATCGTTATCGATTGGGACGCCAATTCAACGAAACTCCATCCAGAGAATACATTTAACATTGGGAGATGGTCCGGAAACGATGACGATGCTTCCTTGTTCGATCTCATCAATTTCTTGAAAAGTAAGCTGGTACTCGAATGTGCACCTATCGAATAGAATGAACATTCTCTCTTTTACAGCTCTGGCAACAGCTGAAGTTGATGATGTGAGGGAGGTGCTCACTTACTACAAGCAATACGATGACCCTCTTCAACAGTTTAGAGAAAACCAACGTAAGCTCCTAGAACAGTTGGAAGAAAAAGAACGCGAAGAGAAAGCTAAAGCAAAGCCTATTGTTAAAAAGTGGACACCCAGTTTCATGAGCCGATCGTAGATGCCATTGAAGACATTTATTTTTATTTAATACACATTTTATATACACTTGCTTTGTATCGGTCTGTAGAGTGAGACGGTTTGATGGGTTCACTTGCGAACTACCCGTAGTTGTGTTCCATTAAAAGAACTACAAGTTTGAATGAAGCTGTCAAGTCGTACGTAACTCTGCAGGTGTAAACAGATAAGTTTAGTCCTAAAATTGCATAGCATTCAGAAACGAAACTTCTCTTACCATTTCGTGAGCGATTTTGCTAAAAGATAATGTTAAACATTTTAGTCATTATAAACAAAATACAAAAGAAAATACTAAATGGATCCTGTTTTTGTGTTTGTGTAAAGATGGATGAAATGGAAGCTTGTTTGGTTTTGGTATTTTCGGTTGAGCTGCCCCAGTGTGTGGGAGAACCTCGTTTACTGAAGTTGAATAAAATACAGACAGTAGCTTTCGAGAACATGGGAAAATGGGAATGGCTCCGCAAGGGATGAAATAAACCTAAGGCTGGAAATATGGCTTTTAAATGGCAATAGCATGAAATGAAACTTCCGGAGTAAGTTGATGTTAAAGAAAAGACCAGACCTGAAATAAATTTTCAATCGGAAAAAGTAATCATAAAAGAGGGGTAACTACCCAAGCATTTGTTGTTGTTGTTGTAGCAGCGTCATTCGACGGTTCGTCGTTAATTTTTAGTCGTAGTTATTGGGCCACTTCGGTTGGGAGCGTCCAAAGCGTTAGAGAGGTGTTAGTGTGGTTGGTTTGGCCGGACAATTGAAGAGGTGTTGGACATCATGTGGGCTTTCGTTGCAGTTTGGACATTTGTTTTCAGTGTTAGGATCAAGGCGTGCCATGTAATTGTTCATTGAGAGCCACCAGCCCGAACGAAATTGAGCCAGAGTGGTCCTCGTTGATCTTGGGGGTAGTTTCTCTGCGGGATCATGTGTTTGCCAACATTGTACTGCTCCGGGTTGATGTGTATGGTTGTTAAGTGAGGTGGTTTATTTCTTCCTGTAGGTTTAAGATGCATCTGCGTATGTTCCGAGGTGGTTTGGTTTCGGAGCCGAGATGAGGCTGCGGTTGGGGTGTTCGTGTTCGGGTAAATGACAGGCTAGTAAGAATTGTTGAGAGAGCATGTTGTTGTGTATTTTAACCGGGTGCATCGCTGTTTCTATGTGAAGGTGGTCTTCGTCTGTCAATGAGATAACAACCTGTGATGTAACGAATGGCTGTGTTATGGCAAACTTGGAGGTGCTTCCAGTTAGTGTCGCTTAATTGTGCGGACCAAATGTGGCGAGGAGTGTTTCTTCCCCATCAGCAACATACCCAAGCAGTTGTACAGATAGCTAACAGATACACTTCTGTAAGCTTAAACTTCGTAATGACCCTTTCTCGAAGATAATTCAAATTCTTGTTTTACGATTTCGAAGCCTTCTTTAATCGTGTAGTATTAAATAATAAAACTACTGTAAAAGTCACATTCAGCAGAATGGTTTAAAGTTAGATACGAAATGACCCTTGTTACTTGTTAGTTTGATATATTAGTTTCAGGTACATTTCCTCACAAGATTTCATTCAAAGAGTGTTAGAAACTTTCTTATCCAATCAAACAAAGATGGTTAATTTTTCAAATTGAGTTCATTGTCGTAGAGTTTGTTTTGGCTGCTGATTCTATTGTAATGTCATATTCAAAGGGAGTATAACAATTTATCAACAGAATCTAAAGCTGTTGTCGGTGGCGTATACATAATATTTTGCTACCTATAATTTCCGCAAGTATTTTTGTTTTAAATAAATAAAAACTCCATTATAGCCACATACTTCTTTTTTTTCGATTTGTTTTATTAATTGCAAGATATTTCACTATTTAATGTATATATAGTATATTTAATTAATAATAAATTAAAAATAATACAAAATTATTTATCTGTTTTTGTTTATTTTTCTTATATAGGTACTTAGAAATCGAAACTACATAAATTCAGGATACCAACTCTATTAGAATGGGGTTTTCTCTTCTTTTTGTTTAAACTTATAAATTGTTTCCTTTGAATTGAAATACAAATATAAAATACAATAGTTTAAGATCGATGAATCGGTTCGGTTTTTTTTGTTATTAGAAAACCAAATATAATGCGAATACAAACAAGTTAGCAGTTCAGTGTCAGAATTAATATTTACAGAATAAAATGAGAACTGAAAAAGTATGCGGTAGGTATTTTTATGGTTACTATTAGTACATATATTATCATGTAAGAATGCGTTGTTTTTTTTACACGGAATGGATATGATGGAGTTTAAAGAAATGATATTGTTAGCATTATTTTCTATTCGTTAACACGTTCAGAACGGCCATAACCATCATATAACCGACGTTGAGAAATTGTACTAACTTCAATGCCTGCCTACACAGCCGAGGGGCTTGAATTTACTGCAAATAAACATTCAAATGTCAAATTGCATTGAAAGATGTTAATTGGGAGCGCATAAAATGTGAAAAATGTCATCGGAGAAATAGAAATATTCTTCAACTATATTTTTCTAATTGCAGACTGGTAACTGGCAACTAGAGTGAGATTATTTTCTGTATAAGTTGGAATATATTAACTGCGGTTTCAGGATAGTCACATCATGCTGATAGGTAAGGCCACCAATGGCAAATGACCAACATGGGAACTTTTTAATGCAAATTCCAGCTTTTAAATTGACAGCCGATTTAACAATTGAAATGGTAATGTAAAATGCATGATTTCTTTTAAGTCGAAACATGCAACCAGGATACGTGCAGTACACTCTCGGACAACCGGCATTGAATCGAGACAATAGGTCTGTTCCTTTACTTTTGTAGTAAAAATGGAAAAGACTGTCAAAATGGAAGTGGTTGGGCATATATTCTCTAACAGAGAGAGACACTTACGAAAAAGTTAGGGAACGCTTTTGTAGTAATCTATGAAAGTGACAGATACATAATTAAAATTCAAAAAAGTAGTACGAAAAGTCGTTAAAATGTCTGATAAACTCGAGGACTTTGCTAATTTACTAAGAAAATTAATTATATCATCTAAGTAGGTAGTGATGAAAATTATCTGAAATTAATCGAACTTCTTCTTGATGAATCCGAGTATGTGCAAGAGTTTGACTCATTGAACTACAAGTATTCGAGAAGAGGAAAAAGCGACATTAAGAACTACATGGTGGAGATTACTTCTTGCTACAGCGAGGAAGAGTTTCGTTGCCACTTTCGAAAACAATCTTGAGGAGAACATCCAATTTTTTTTTCCGCCTGTTGATACCATTTTAATACGAAAAAAATCAAAACACATGCACGCATTTATGCCAAAAAATAGGGCAACAAATTTCTGTTAATTGTTAGGTGACTGACAACCTTTCCAATTCTACACCAAGAAATTTGTTGAGTAAAAATTCGTAAGATTCTAAGTGGAGGGGTAATAGGTCTATTCCCTTACATCGAATGCATTATCGTAAGGGAATGCACCAAATGTCTTGCTCTCTCGACGACCCTATATTTAACAAATGTTTTGAGTTAAGGAACATCATTGAGTAAAAATTCGTAAGTTTTAAAAGTAAAGGAACAGACCTTTTATTGAAGACAAGCATTGATATGATTGACGTTTTGTAAATTTGGATAGAAGCGGAAAGAGACAAGTTTCTATAATGCTGTTAACTGAAAAGACACCGGCTTAAGCTTCTAAATAATATTTATAGACTTTTTACCTCGAAAATATTGTTGGAAATCACTCTTCCGAGCGAGAGGCTTCAGATTTCAAATGCAATTACTAGCCTAGTAATACTAGGACCTGTTGCGCCAACTACAAATTTGAATTTTCATTAAAAACTAAGCAAAGTTAAGACATTGTCAACAATGAAAGTCAGCTTGAAGTACAAAGATGAAGGCAGTCAGCTAAAGACAGTGCTGACTAGGGAGGCGTATTGGCCGAGATTTGTTGGCAGAATTTTATGAACTCACATACCAACATATGTTTTATTGCTGCGATGATATTTAACTTACAGTTACATTACTCAGAAATAATTATGTGGCATCTTCTGAGGCGACCAATTAAGTTACCTTTAAAATACTGAGCTGAATGTAATGGAACATGGAACCACAATGTTTAAAGAAAAAAAAAAAACCATGCGGCGAACAAACAATGGCTGTGCCCAGGTGTAAATGAACGCATTACACGGGCTAAACTCGTTATATAGGTATAGGTATAACCACTTAGTGGGTCTGGCTGACGGCTCGTTCCGATAATTTCAAATAACTTAACATGATAAAATAAATAAAGGTTCGTGTTAATATTGAACACTGATTTATTTAATGATAGTTTTGCGAATAAGTCTGAACTCGCCTTATTTTTGCTTTGGCATATGTGGCCTTTCAATTTGGTTTTTGTCCTCTGTGCCTACTTGTCAACGACGAAAGAGAGAGCGGGTGTACGAAGAAGGTTTAATATAAAAAAAAACGAATACACAGAACTTACAATTTATATGGTCAGGTGAAATTTGTCTACCGTCCAGGGGTCGGTCGTTCCATTCTTTAAAACAAAAAATTCCTCAAATATATTTTCAATCAGAAAGCATATTTTCTTTTAGCTTAGAAGCTCATTCGATGAAAACCGATCATTGGACGGCTGGTGTTTAAACTTTTGCTTAAATAATTTATTTATTTATTTTTCAGTTTGTATTTTGTTTACTATGAAAAGAACATTAAAATTACATTCAATGAACGAGAGGCAGACAGCGATATAAAGAGAGAGAGAGAGAGGTGTATGGAAATTATTTAATATTTCATTTTGTTTATTTTGAGAACAAATATGTAACTTAGCATTAACAAACAACAATGAATACATATTTGGTTTCTTTTGATTTAATTTTTTATTTCATTTTTTTTTCTTTATATAAACATGAAATTTGTTCTCTATTTTAACACTGTTCTATAAGGTATTTTTTTGTATTTTATCATTAAGTTATTAGGAATTACTGTGTTAATTGTTTTTTGTATTTTTGTTTTATTTCTTTGTTTAAAGGAAATTGCTTATAACAGTTGAACTTTTAAGCTAGTCATTTGAAATGCACTTAATTGTGTTTGGAAATAAAACAAAAGAAAATCCTCTAACATCAAAATAGAAAGCCAAAAAAGCTGATGTAAGCGAATACCTGATGGAAATTAAAATGCAATCAGTGTGGAGAAAAAGTTAGTAAATTGTTTAACAAAGACAAGAAATCACATTTCCTGCTGAACAGAAATGAGTTGATTCGGTTTCGAAGAGAGTTCTTAAAGTTCTTACTAATTCTGTTGCAATAAGGAAAAAAAAACCTGAAGTCGAGTTTAGATGAAGTTGAGTTTTTGATACCATTAGATTCAGCATGCTCCAATCTTTAAGATACATTTTTTCTAGCTCTTTATCTTCAAAATTCAAACTACAATGCCGACTTTTAAAAGATAGTCTAGAGCTATAATTTGTAGTTAACAAAACTTGAATATACTCTCCTGCAGAGGAATGGTTGAACAGCTGATTCACAAATGGATCACGGCAGAACACCTGAGAAGGTAGTCAGCCGTGGAACAATGTAGACAAGCTAAAATGGCAATTAAGTGGCCGACCTGCTCCACTCAAAGAAGGGTTCTAAGCATGAATCGAGGCACATTGAAATGGGTTGTGGCTTTGTCTACAGCACATGGTAATGTCAGGTATCACTTAAGGAAGATGGCTTAGAGAGGATGATACCTGCAAACTATGCCTGGAGGAATCTGAGACAGCGGCACATATACTGTGTCAATGTCCGGCTTTGACTGGCAGAAGAATGAAGATCTTGGGACGTCATTGGGTGGAGACCCAGTAAAGGAAACTGATTTCACATAAACAGATGCTTGTTGCAACACAATTATGTAAATTTAACAAAACGTAGAGTGTCGCAATTTTCTGTCAACAGTGTTGTATACACATCTTGAAATAATTATCAAAACAGTTTGCATTATTCATTATATCATATCTAGAACAATTCGTTACTAATGACGGCGGTAATTTCAGACGATCAACAACCTGACCTGATCCTCCTTACCAGTGCGCTTATAGACCGTGGAAGTCAAATAATAACCCTATGCCAGAACTTGGAATGACACATTAATTCCCAATTGACATCCACTATAGAGGGACTTTAGCAGCACGCGCGGCTAGGAAGATTATTTTTCAACCAGAATGGCGTGCGTTACATAGGGTTGATATACAGATGAAGGCTCCAGATCCGGGTTAGTTAAAGTACCATATCAAGAAGCTAATAAAACCAGAGTTTCTTCACCAGTACACTGAACAACAGGCGCTCTGTTTGCTAGTCCAACGCTGCATAGTTGAGTGCTCCGGCATTTGGACTTACCTAAAAAAAAACATTCATTTTCGAAAATAAATTCACCATTCAAGGTTAAAGATTCTAATAGCGCTGAATGCAATGGTGTAAGCAACGTGGCTGTGGCAAGGTACCAACTTGGCTAGAAGCGCAATACTTACTTACGTCTGTTCTGGAATAGAATTCCTCCGCAAAAAAGGAAAATGGCTATTGAGCATAACTTCGATACGCAGTGAAATAACGCCTCGACCAATGACGATGGAGAAATCTGTCTGAATCAGTCAACTTGGTTGTGCTTTACTGGAGGCAGCTAGCTAGGGAGTAAGCGGACTGGAAGGGCCAGTTGGTTGATGCAAATTGGTTCCCGCAAGAGTGCAAGGTGGCTTATAAACAACGAGGAACATTTTATACGTATTTACATACAAAATTAAACATTGTGTGCTTATACCACTGGCCACCAGAAAGACTATCGCCAATGATTGGCATTTATAAATGTTTCGAACCCGATCTATTCGATATTCACCCCTATCGAGGTATTCGTTCGGAACGGAATTTTCTCCGATCTGTACGAAATCGGAGAAATTCCATTCGAGGTATCCGTTCTGATACGATTTTCGGAAAAATTCTCAGATGACAGTGCACCTTGTCGCATTGTGTGGAACCGCGTTATACCACTTTCTTTTGACAGCTTCATGGTGCATTTATTCTGAAGCTCTCCGACAACTTATCGTTGCGGAATATTTGAATGCTAAATGAACGCGTGTATTATGCTTCATTTATATTGTTCCGAAACGGATACTTCGAACGCAATTTGAGTTCCGATCCTGATTTGATTTTCATATCGGAATTTTTCCGAAATGATACCTCGATAGGGGTGATTCTCATATGAAATGTTTATCCAGACGCAGTTTTTCTAAAAGATCAAAGAACGTTGAAGCCCTTACTAATCTTATTGAGTTTTGCGGATATTAACTATTAAAAAGCTAGAAATTTCACCGAGATACTAGCGAATGGAGTCGTAGTCTATTATTCCAACGGGGAAATTTAGCAATACTAAGTAACTAAGTCTGCAGCCATATACCGGTAACCTTCCAAATACGAAGAAAGCAATATTCAACTTCAACTCTTCACCGAGAACTCTATAAAAAGCACGGCGTTTCATTTGCCTTATCGAGTGCTTCTTGAAATGCACTACCCAGGCATTGCTTACAAAATAAACACTAATCCTCCATACTGAAAAGATTGTTGAACAAATCCTGAACGCGAGTCTCTCGAAATGTTCCAATTATGGAATTTCTCTACTTTTGTATGCGACTTAAAATTTTAATTTAGTTTTTTTTTCTATTTAAATATCACCTCCGACAAAAGACGGTATCCTTTCCAATGTATTTCAATGTTTTTCTTCATTTTTTTCTTTCGTCTCCCATACTTTCTGCTAAACAAAATGTTTTCCATTTATTTTGTTTTTCTTTCTTCTTTAATTTTTTTTGTTCTCTTCAATAATTTGTTTTTGTTTTCTTTTTTTTTGTTCTCTTGAGTTGAAAAAGCTATAAAAAATAGTTCTCATAGTACAATACATTTAATTGTTTAATTATTATTTTGTTCATAATATTTCATAAATCTTTTCATCGATTCTATTCTCATTTTTTTGTTTCATTTGTTGTTCATTTAAATACAATAATTGATTTTTACTCTCTAGAAATCTTAACTAGATATTATATTTTGTTTCTTTAATTAAATTTGATTTCTATTTTGTTTGTTTTCTCATTTATTTATTTTTTATTTAATTAATCATAATATTTATATATATATATAATATATTCTTAAGAAAACTTAGATTATACTTTATATAAAAAGAAATAAAATATAATAAAACGATAAGGAGACATAAATGATTTTTTTAAATAGAATAAAACAAAATTTCTCTACAATGTTAATATAAACATTTGTTGTGGGCTTTTTGTTTCATGTAAGAAATATACAATAAGGGATTGGTTGTTGCGGGTAGTGGTGTAGGTGTAGTTGATTTTGTTTTTGTTTTCTTTTCTTTTCTGCTTTCTAATACAAATGTTCTAATGTTATATTTATAATCCAGACTGATCTGCTAAAGGTGTCGACCTTGAAAATGTCTGAGGCTTTTTAAAATTCATTCATCTACAGAAGGTAGCATACGCGGCGTGTGATTGGTCTGACTGTTAAAAATTACCAACGAATTGTTTTCCATTTATTTTTTTTTAGTTTTTTTTTTCTTTTTTATTGTTTAGAAATCACAGGGTTCTAGTATGCTATTTCTACCTCGAAGCAGATCATCATCGTCACAGTGCAGACCCATCACACAGTCGTCCCTCAAACAATACACCAAATTAAATTTTTTTTTTAAGATGCCTACTATTCAGGAGGCATATAAATGTAATAGTAGTTTGTATACAAAAACATAAAAAAAAGAAACAGACATTTAAATTAAATCGGAATCATCGTCTCGATCGTCGAAGCCCTCGAGATCGGCTGATTGTAACATTCCACGGGATAAGGCATACTCTATGAGGGCCAAATGACAGAATACATACTGATCTGGCATTTGTATCGAGTAAGCTCGTTGTGAACGGATTTTTTCGACAGTGCCCCTTATGTCAGCGGTACCGACGTCCTCTAAGCGCGATATGCATATATCTAATGTTATAAATGTACCTGCAACAAACAAGAAGAAGATTTATTTTATTACCACTGAGATGCTACGACTCTTATCTACAATTACCAGTTCGTCCGATTCCAGCACTACAGTGCACAACAATTGGAGGTCCCCGGGGATGGCCGGCCCATGTGTCACCCAATGATTTCACCATTTGGGCCTGTTTATCGCGGACTTTCTGCAAGAAGTTTAACATTGCTAACGCCGAACTTGGAACACCGTAATCTGGCCAGCTTGTGAACTGCCAATGTGAGACATTCCTTGTTTCTTCAGTCTGAAATGGGAGACTTGGCATTTAATACGAATACCAGTAGGTGTTGACAAATATCATGCAATAAGAGCGCACGTCTAACAACCTTTATTGATCAACTTAAATATACATAGTTTTAAAATGTAATAGGAACTCACCTTAAGATTTTTGAGTTCTAATGAGGCTACCGTATAATCTTCATTAGTTTTTATACTAATTGTTCGCACATGGAAGTTTCCAAATTCACAGGAAGTTTCTTCAGCTGGTTCCCAATATTGACCACATTTTATTCTACCCCGTTCCAACACACGTGTTGTCATCACTATAACTAAACAATGTTGCTCCCAAATCATTCGCCAAAAATCATGGGATGTCTTTGGTAATGGACCTGAAATATGAACAAAAAATGAAAACAAGTTCCGGGTTAATAATGGATTTTGTTGTGAGAGGCGGTACATAAACAGTTTTCAAGTGGGCTTTCGTTTCAAATGGCTGGTAGTACACATTTGGGCGGCAGAACACCAATCTGGGGTAATACTACGAGATTGAAGCGAAAGTATAACCTCATTTTTTGCGTAATCGTGTGTTAAGGAGCTGGATCGGGGGCACTCATCAAATGGGCCGCTGTATATTATCGTTTGGTTATTGATTTTACGTACACACAATATACGTTTGTGATGGAAATGAGCCCATACATTATCCTTTCCTCATTTCCTATCTATAGTTTCAAGGGATGTTTCTGTATTATTTACATAACTCTGTTTGTTTATAAACTTGGAATAACATGTCCTACTATTGTTATGGAAGAAGATTTAACAGGATTATAAGGATTTTCCATATGAACTATAAATACTTTTGCGGAAATTTGTTTCGCAAGTTATGGCGTCTTTATTGGATCGTGAATTATGTACGTAAACTAATGGGATTAGGAGTTCTACACTTGTAGTTCAGTAGAGACAGAAGAACAAATTAAGAATGATTCATACGGACATGAGTTTATGCAGAGATAGTTAAGGAAGCCACATGATTTCAATAAAGAAAAATGTGGCGAAAATCGATTAGAGCTAAGCATCAGAAACTTTCTTAGGGACGGTACTTCCGAGTGTCAGTCGGAAAACTATATAAATAAGTCATTCACAATGATAAGTCTTTTTCAGTCGAGCTGATCCAGGATTCACCGCACAAACCATTGCATCGAGTCTTGGTAGCTTCATCTTAAAATTATTTTATGTATACAAAACGGGAAAACTCTCGATTGGAAGAGTAACAACCCAAATAAGTGTGTTCGACCATCGGGACCTCGATGATGCATCGATTGCCATTTGAAAAAAAAAACGTCACAGTTACTTTTTCGCGCCATAAGTTTACAGTGCACGAATAGCTCACACATAAAAGTCGTCAGTGTGGTCAGTTTTATTTGCTTCTTTTATATTATTGGAAAAATCTGCCCGTTTATTATAGGTCTAAATATTAAGAAACCTATGACCCATATTCACAGCTTTAGAGACTTAAATTTGAGCGGAAAATAACCCCACAGCAAAATAAACAAGCGATGCAATGCACTTACTAAAGACGCCTTCAGTAAACATGCCTGCAATCAGAAGCAAACAGTCGCTAGAGCGGCGGTAAAATTAAGTTTGTTTGCGAATGACTTGGGTGGGTCATATAAGTATAATGGGTGGGATGGATATGCCTTCTTATCTCAAATGGTTTTGTCTCCGTTTCCTGTCGCCGTGTAATAATAGTATTGTGTGTACAACCTATCTACATTTAGTGTAACACTAACAGCAAGCGACAGCTAGGACGCGACCTTTGCATCTGGACTGGACATGCATTAGAATGTGTTTCACAATTACATTATTTTTACTTAACTGACACTTTCTAATCAACTTCGAATTGTTAGTGTTGCTTCTACCCAATACCAAGCAATCTTCCACATTTTCACCAAAAGCTCACTAGTTTCAGATATTAAGCTATTTCAAACAAATTTTCAAAAGTAACACACAACAAGCACTCACCTTGAGTTGAAATATACGCATTTTTCTGCTTATAACCATCTACGAAGTTGGCATTTATATAATCTGACAAATCCTCTGTGTCCTGTGATAGAACCACTCTGCTATGATCGTAGCACAATACGTCCGTGTAACGATTCTTTGTCAGGTTATTCCGCATCCTTTTGAATAGAAAAGAAAAACAACGTAAATTCCAATTTCACAACATATCGTTTATATTCAGACTCACTTTGCATGAAGGAATGTTCCCTCGGGCGCTCGACTCCTAATATCAGCATATTCTTTGAACAAACCGTGCCTGCCACGCTCCTTCACCATCTGAACGATCTGTTCAATTGTTTTCGGATCTCCTTCTGCCCCGGCCAGACTGTCGTCATCACTGAACCCAGACGAAGCACTACTTGGCGGATTCTCCGACCAGAACTCACTCAATGGTGCCGTTGTGTCGGGATTATTATCGTTTGTTTCGACAACAACTGCGCCACCCCCAACAACACCTGTATCACCAATACCGCCGACCAATACAAAGTCTGTTGATCCCGTTGTAGTTGTAGTTGTTGTTATTTGCAAGTTGTTGCTTGATGGTTGATGCCCAATATTGGCCAATAGCTCGTCTTCACGATTCGTCATCGATTTGTAGCAATGCAGTAACCATGTGGAGTGATCTATTTCTAGAGTTCCGCCTAAGTGTCGGGGCAGGGCGTCACGAGGCACATGCAAACTTAGCGTTGGCACTGACACAGTGAATACACGTTCGCGCAGCTTTTCACGCACAAACAGTCGAAGGATCTTAAATGGTGCCTTAAACCACAATGGTGCTGTTACAATCAGGACCTTTTTTAGTCGCGCTGGATAGCCACCCTACAAAAAAAGAAAGGAAACAAAAATATATAATTAATTTAACATAATTTCGTGGAGTGGGTTTTAAAGGAAAATTCCATCTACCAAGAGGATAACAACATCCGAGGGAACTAACAGTGGATGGACACGAGCAATGCAAAAAAGCATGTCTGTGGAGGAGAATTCCAAGAAAAATACTCGAAAAACAATATTCTCAGGTTTAATTAAATTGTATTCGAGGGAAAAATGCTAAAGCACTAAGGTGTATGGATGTGACGTTTAATTAAAAACATATTAAAGCTTATCGCAGGTGCGAGTCTTTAATGTGATAATGATGCGAACAGTTGTTTGTTTTCTCTAGGGCAGTATTAATCATATTGTAGCGGTTATCACGCTAGCGCATTGTTTTGTTATTTGAGTTCTTATGAAAGGCCAACAGATTTGTTAGCGCGTAGCTTGTTATAGGTGAGTAATTGAGTATGTCAAACATGACACTGCGAAGAGTTGTATTTTAAGGACAAGGTAATTTCCAAAATCATTCTTGACATTACCGTGCTTATTATTAGAACGCATTAAGTATTATTCTGACATTTCTTTGAAGCTTTAAATTGCTCTATAATTGAATTGTGTGGGCTTAAGCTTACGTCAACTATATGCACGGCAATGTATTAAAGTTCATTCAATCGTTGGAAATTGATCGCTTATCCTATGGCCACGACATATATTTGCAATGGAATCTCACCTTGGCTTAAGCTGGAGTAGTCCATGTATACTTTCTTTGTTTTCACAGATTTCATACGAGAGCTGTTGGTTCTCAAGTCAGCTTTAATTGAATGCACCCCTTGCACCGTGTAGTTTAGGCAATTCAAATTGATCTACATACTCGAATACAAAAAAAAGGACTTCGCAGATTTATCAAACAATTGATGGACTTTTGCTAACTTAAAGTGTTCTCTTATACAATTTTCATCGAAAACAGAAGTTCTCCTATACATATTTCAGTTTTCAAAACGAGTCGTCACCACGAAAACGACTTCCAATTGTTGGGTTGTTGATACAAACACACCTTTTGCAATATTCAGCAAATTCAGCAGATAAGCTGACCGAACAAATGTCACAACTTAAAATCATTTTCCAGAATTACTTGATGGACTAATATTATTTTTAAATTCACTAAATTCATTTTATTTGTTAATTAATACGATCGAAGGTTCAAGTGTCTCACAGCTGATTGAAACGTCATACGAAAACCAGTTGGTGGTCGGTGTGAATGCATCGACGAGTTTTCAGCTCGTTGTGAAAAGCGTATTACTTTTTCGTAAGTTTTTCACTTAAATGATGAGATAATTCATTCAAATTGCAGTCGTTTTGACAGTAAACCAGAGATGTTCTGAGTTGTCGTGAATAAATTCCGATGGAAATGTTTTCCTTGTCAGCAATGTAAGTCAGATTGCTGAACAGAAAAGATTTCAGGTTATTTTTTTATCTGTTTCATACAAACAACTTCTGATGATATTACATTTGTGTCAAAAAAAATTACACAAAACTTCCAAAGTACCTATTAAATGAAACACAGAATATAAAACCAAAAATACGACTATGGCGATAGGTAACAATTTGATGATTATCTTACACCACTAATCCCATACTTATCTGTGAAATGTTCCACCTGTCACTAAACATACCAAACGTAGATTATCATCCAACTAATGACAGCTATTTGTTCTTAGTTTATCACAGTACACATTTTTAGCTTGAGGAGGACAACGATTTCTTAGCCAAAGAAGAACCTTCCACTTTTTATTGAAAATTTAAATGTCAAACACTTAAATAATTAAACATTTGACACACTTGTTATTTAGTTATTTAAGTCAAGTAAACAAAACCACATTAAGGAATTTCTCATTTAAACAGCTGTCGTGCTGTGTGTGAGGTGAAAACTCACTGAACTGAGTCGTGTAAGATATTTTTGTAAATATTTGGCACACTTGGGTTCACCGTGCTGAATCAGATGTCAGACGCGATGACAATTCGCCTCGATAAATCACACGGACTTATACGATTTGTTTTTTCCTTACAGTAATAAACCGAATAGCTTAATGTTTTTTATGAAGCAGCAATATAATATTCTATAAATAAGATTTTTAATTTTTATCATTTTAATGGGACAAATGTGAAAATGGAACACAATAAAAGTGGCTATGGTCAGCGGGAGAGTAAGAGAGATAGAAACCAATCACAGAGTTCCCGCACAAAAGATTTGTTTTTACCGCAAAATAGAATACCATCCTTCCGACAATAGTTGGATAGGAATGTATGAACATACTCGTTTAGTTGTCGTCCTCCCAAATGAGTGTGTTTGGAGGGAATTAGTAAAAACTTTATCTAAAGCCAAATTGCACTGTACTCCACATCGCACGTAATTGTGTGGAAACTGTTTGTTTGGATGATGATGATGGTGCATGGGCTGCTCATCTGAATGAGAACTCTTACAAGGGTTGCTTTTGCTTATGTCAGAGAAGGGGGGGGGACCTCCAAACACCAGATGCCATGAGGAGAACTGGCGCAATAGCAATTGAAGTGCAGCACACACTTGACAATATATTCACATCACAATCCGATTGCACAAAGCAGTGCGCTCTCCGAGAGCCAGCGAAATAAGAGCATATTTTCAATTTCATTTCAAACTACCCTCTGGCGGGGGTTGGGTTGTTGTTGAAAAGGAATACAAAAAGAAAGCGGCATATTCTGCATCCCCAGCGTTGTTATATATCGCTAAGGGTGGAAATTGCTAGTTGGGGTGGTGTTTGACGGTGGTACATGTACGTGGTACTTGGTGCTCCAGCATTTGTAATTGCGGGTATAGGATGTTGCCAGATTGGAGTGTGCTTAATATGTGCAAATATTGCTGTCGGAAAAATTATTTATTTGTTATGTAAGAGATAAAATCAATTAAGAGTTTTCGCTGGTGGCATAGAATTCAGGTTGAATACAATACCAATCGTGTGGACGAGTATGTGCGAATAAGCACAAGGGGGAATTTGGTTCGATTAAGGTCGCCGTGTACATCTTACACACTTCAAAGGATTTCCGAGACGAAATCGATGGAAAGGGGACATAGAAGTCGTCTTCGAAACTATTTCAGAGGCACTCAAGAAAAGCATATCAGAAGGAGGAGGTACCGTTCACACAGTCGAAGCCATCAGATTAAAAGGGGTCTAAGCTGGTTCGATGCGTTTTTGCACACAGTGTCTTTCATTTCATAGAAGGTACATAATAGCTGCAACAAAAGGAAGTCGAAGGCTTTCCTTTGCGAACGAGAAAAGGACAAGGCAAATAATATTAAGATCCATTTACATATACGGTGGACGTCCATCAAGACACCATTCTTAGACCCGATTCGATTGCGTAGACTGGCGAGGATTAACAGCGAAGTTTTACAACCCGGGTGGACCGAGGACTTTGTTCGCATCAAGCTAGAGACGGCATCCAAATAACGATGCATAACCTAAAGCCCATCCGAAAACTAGGCCAACAGCTTCATTCAAATGGTCGCAATGCACGAGTTCAACGTAAGTGATCGTCTTCCAAGAATCGATCCATCGATCCGAAAAGAAATCGAAAGAAAACAACAAAGAATCTCCAACCCATTGTGATTCCATTCAACTGGGGAAGTGAACTGAAATTCATTTGTTTCAGCGAAATCAGTTTCACTACTCGCGGCGGTATTGTCCTCCGTGTGTAGGTACTCCTGTTGTGCACAGAATTTCAATGAATTTCAAAAATTCATCTGACCTGAATTTCGAACAAACAACCACCCCTCGTGTGCCCTGCCAATATCACACTCCATATCCTTTTAGTTTCCTTCTGCCCTGTCGGTTGGTCGACGCCGCATACACAATAATGAATCGTCTGAACAATTATCCGTGAACTGGATCAACGTATATTGGTTTCTGGTTTCTCTGGATCCTTCCACTTATTTTAGTTCCCTTTTTTTTTCTCAAAAATTAAAATCAATGAAAGAGGGATTAAAAACAAAAATAAATGTACAAAGCAGGAAGTACTTCGCAACGGAAAACCTGGCGGTGATGTTTACAATAATTTTACCTGGTCTGGTCCTGCTGCTCTGTGTATAAGGTGTTTCACTATAAGTCGCATGAAGTGTACAAAGTGCACAGGTTATTCCTTGTTTCCGTTTTTTTTTTATCCCAAAGGAAACAAACAAAAGGGATAAAAGGCTGAATCAAACAAACAAAAAAGATTCTCAGGATATAATCAGAAAAAAGAATGCCCACAAACTCGTCCTATTTACGTACGGAGGAGGAGGCTCATTTATCCTCTTTAAAAAGAAGTATGCCATCCTTAGCCAGGGGCGATATTAGCAGCTGCTGCTGTGAACTTTTTGCCCGTGTCGACCAAACGACCCTTTTGTTCCGTTTTCAATTATTCCTCGGCATAGATAACGGGGTAGGGTCCTACGTAAACTGCGTATTCAACGAACGAGTTTAGGGGGAATACTTTGTACTTTGATTTGGTTAAATCTTTGTAAAAAGGACTCCCGAAAAGCATGTTCATTGACGTCCGCCGGGGCCTTCCCACATAGACGTCCCATCAGGTAACTTTACCTGGTGAACCATTTTATATTATTTTTCCAAAAATAATCCTTTCAGTGTGGGTACATCGTCATGGCAACAGCCACCCACAGATCCTGTCGTCGCGTCGTTTTAAGCTGATAATCTGATATACGAATTGGATACCATCATCATCATCATTTTGGCGAGTTCTTATTTCTGTGATAATGACGAACATACGCTTTTCCATGACAATTATAAAACCGGCCACTTCTCGATTAAGTCGAAAAGCAGACCTACAATGTAAAAAAAGGAAAAAAAAAATCCGCAACCTTATTCGTAGCACACACAAGTGTGGCTAATGGCTTTCCAAAGAGAGCACAACGACGACAACGAGGAGCACAATAATGTCAATACCTAATTACTCTATTTTTATAAGGATTCCTTTCACTTTATACAATTTACTGTGCACTGGCCGTCGGTATATTTTCTGTCTATTCAGGGATCTAGGTCTATTGTGTATTTAGGGACAACGATGTGGTCGTGGTGGTGATGATGTCGATGTCGACGATGATGACAACGGCAACGACCTCGTCATCCGTTTAATTCGCTTCGGCGATTTCTACTATTTTCTTGTTCCATTTATTCCCTATTTTTTTTATTTTTCACTTTCATTCGTGATCAATGTGAGGACTGAGGAGAAAGAGCATACAAGTGACTTGGTTTTGTCTTGGTCTTTTGTATCCGCTTTTGTTGTTTGGAAAGAGCTCATTCATTTGCGGAACGTTTACCCTTAGTGGCGTTGGTGCATATAGACGAATGTTTACCCTTAACCTGATTACCTAGAAAATTCCAACATAGAATGTTGAAATGCACACATGAGAAAAAAAGAAAAAAGGAATACCCTCCTCAAGTGGAATAGGTAATGAATAAAAATGTAAAATGTATGAGGAAAGGAGGCGAAGTGAATTTGCCACAAGCCACACATGGTCATGTTACACTGTCGATATACAAACAGTGGCGGGCCAAAGTGTGCTCCTGTCAAGCGTGTAAGAGGTTCAAGACCTAAGAACACGATGTGATCTCTTAAACAGTATAAGGCTGTGGATCGGTTATGAGACAGTATTAAATGACTTTCATTCACAAATTTTAAGAATAATTATCTGGAAAGAAAACATCAAGCCACGTTTTTCGATTAACTCTGTACATTTTTTATGATGTCAGGTTATTTGTTTATTTGTTTTTGTCCCCAATGTGCCGACAGTATTGACTTATCAACTGCATGTTCCCAATTTGTTAAAGTTTATTGGTAACAGAAAAAGTCTAACACCTCCATTGACGTATCGATCTGTTCAAACCTACAGACGGAAAGGCTTTTGACTTCAATAAAACAGTAGGTACCTACTCGCATTACCTGAATAGAAAGAAAAATCAGCCTAAGACCACTGTTTGCATTAAAATTAACATTAAATAACAAGAAACATTGCGATAACAAACATTGACATTGCCAATTGTCGGTTTATTAAGCTTGTGATAACTCTTTCATAACTTCCAGATGTTGACAAATTTTCCAAACTTTCTACTTTACCGAATTTTGACTTATTTGTCGAAATTATTGTTACATATGTTAATATTTCAGTTAAGACCAATAACCTGTCAACACTGGCTATTGTGATTGAAAATTCCAGTCGCTGAAGTTGCACTAGATTTCCCCTGAACGCGAAAACTATTATTGGTCGCTAACGTGACTTTTACTACCTCAGGCATACAAAAATCTAGCTATCGTAAGTCGACTAGATTGGTCTGGCTAAGATGTAACATCGGAAAATGTCAGCCGCCTGTCAACTTAGTACTCAGTCACTTATTTATTGAATAGATTCGTCGACTACTCCACCATAAACGTCAACTGAAAAAGCTGCTTATGTGACCGATCTAAAGCCCTAGTTATAGCCATACGTAAAACGAAACCGTAAAAATGTTCTTTTGCTTTTTTAGACCACTTAATCCTTATGGTTGTACTCAATCTTGGTCTTAAAATGTTGCTGATTATTTCAGAAGTCAGTTTTAAAAAAAAAAATAATCTTTAAATTTTCTACAAAAATAAGTTATTAATTTTTCCGTACGAAAAACGTTTTCCGATCTACTTCTCGTTCTCAGTCAATTTCACAGCAAAAAAAAAAAAAAAAAAAAAAAACAAATCATTCCACTGAAATATTTCATTTCTTTACTGTTCCATCTGTCAGGAATTTTTTTCGGATGGAATCTAATCAGGTTGTTGATTTGATGTAATTGTTTTCGTACTGATAAATTTTTCTGACAGAATTTTCGCTATGACCGCCTAAACTCATTTTCACATTGTTTCAACATTTTCTGCTGCATTTTACGTATGGCTTTAACTGGGATCTAGCCAATCAAAACTGAGACACAGCAAGTCAGCCAGCTGTAAGACTTAGTAGACTATATAACTATAAACTAGAGTTTTGAACGTACACACTGTTATCAGCCGATTGTCATTTTAAATACTATGGAACATTCTTGACAATTCAGTGTTTATGCTAGTTTGCTTTGATCTCAACTACAGTATGGAAATTTTATAAAATTATAGAGAAAAATTTCCCACCTTGGTAAATGTTCGTAATCTGTTAAATAAAACAAATCAAATGACGTTTGAAATAAAGATTAGTTTTTCAAGTGCTCACATAAATAATTACGTGATGCATCCTGTATTTTCAACATTGATAAATCACGCGACATAATATATTATGCCCTAAATAATCTCGAACATCTATTACAAAATTCAGCACGTCATTCAGGAAAAACACACAAAACAAAAAATTGCTAACACCTGTGATTTTTACAAAAAAAAAGCTAACACTTTTGATTTTAATTTTTCCAAATATGAACGTATTTCTTTTTTTTTTTTGTTTCATTGAATAATTAAAAAACAATAAGTACAAAGAGCCTTACTAATAAACATTTTTAGCCTCCACACTGAATATTTTGTAGATCAAGATGGATAACTTTATACAGCTTTCACTTCAACAAATAAAAAAAAAAAAAAACTCTAAACAGCAACTGATACACTATTTCAGTTCCCCACTGTTCCTTGCAAAAAAGGTATGAACGCAGATAATTACCTACTGTGCACCCAAAGCAATGCAATTCAAAAGCGGATACCAACAAAAACAGAAAAAAAAAAGAGTAAACCACAGAATGCCATGCTTTTCAAAGCGAATAGTTGCGGATTGAAGTGTGTCCTAGGGGTGGTCGTGAAGTCGTAATGTAATACCTTTCTGACAACTCTGGGTCCCCTCACTCTAGTTCGCTGCAGAGAATATTGGAGCAAGGATTAAGGTCAGAAATAAGTAGTATTTATTTGAACGAGATGGCTGTTTTGTTGCTTCTTTTTTTTTGTGTTCTCCGTTTGTGGTTAACTTTTACTTTTTTTTTTGTCTGTTTTCTTTTATATTCTGCCGCAGAATTTTGAGTCATTTCGCACAGGGTATTGATTTCAGAGTGACACATGACATATGGCAGTCTTTTGAGCAAAAAAAAAAAAAACATTCAATGTGAGGAGCTTCATCGGAAAATCGTTTGGTCAATAGATATCGATATCCTAAGACGTAGTATCTGTTATCTTTTGAAAACTCCCTCGTCGATGCATTGAAAGAAAATGAGTTGAGCAGCAGAAACGAACTCAGACATTGACGTTGAATAAACTGTGTTATAATGGCTCAGGGGGGAGAGACTCACCCAAGGACTTTTACAAGAATATTGACATCGTCAGCTTGTCGAGAGGAAAAGAAAATCAAAAGATGATGGGGATAACAGCAGAAAAAAACAAGCAACTGACACCAATTTGGGTTACATTTTCTGATCAAAGAATACAAATAGCGACAGCTGGAGGGTGGATGATGATGCGACTATAAGGACTGCCATTTATGCGGGAGACATATATGTGCTTATCTATTTATGGGACTATTCAGTGGACTGGAATTTTGCAAATGAAAATGACACCTTTCGGTTTTGTGCGTAGTTGAGCGGTTTTATTGATTTTATTGGGCCACAATTTTTGTCAATCGGGTATAACAGCATAATTTGTTCCTCTACCATTATACAGCTTCATTTATCCAAATTCATAAAAACTAACAGTCACAAGCTTAGAACTGTCATCTCTCTCTCGCTCTTCGAACTATGAGTTCTGACTACCTATGTGTTGTTTCTGTTCCAAATCCTTAAGTTCCGTCATCTGACAAGCCATTTCTGAAGTTCCTACTACACTTCACAAGATTTATCATAGCAAAGTTTATTTCTATAGTTTTAAGAACTTACTTCTGACATTTTAAGAAGATATGACATTTATTTTGAAATCGTTCTTTAGATGTTTTCTAACTTGGTAACAGTAGCTTCTTCTACAGATCGACTACCCCATGTGAATGAAACCCCTTTCTTGTGCTGTTTTTATCGGAAATCTAAACAAGGAGAAGTTTTTTGTGTGTTGAAAATTAAAAAAAAAAATCATCAAAACTTGTCCACTCGTCTGGAAAAGTTTCGACAGACAAAAATTAAGCCTTTTATTTTAGAAGGCACCCAAACAATTATCTACTTGAACTTTAAAAGGTTGCTTTCGGGGTAAGTTCCTTCCCCCAAGTAGATACAGCTTAAGGAATATGAGTAAAGGACCATTCACATGCGCGCGAACTGCTAATAGGAGAACTGCGAACAAATCAATTTATCTGTATTTATAAATTGAAAATTGCTATTTGTTTAACCACAAAAGCAATATATTCAATTAATATAACAGATTAAAATAACGAAATTTACGATTACAGCAATTCTCCCGCGAATCGAAAATTCTTGCCGCGAACTGTCACACTTAATTCACAATCCACATAAAACAGTCGCGATCCACAAACCTACGAATGAAAAATTAGCTCGAATTCAACAATACAAATGATTCGCGGGTACCTGCGACTAAAAAAAGTTTTCATGTAAATGAAGTGTCAGAATCTACGAATATTCGTCAGTTCGTGGTTCGCAATTCGCTCTCATGTGAATGGTCCATAAATAGGTATGAAGCTGGGTGACACGTATTTTGAAGCTATGTTTCCACAGCCTTTTTTTATTCAGTTTACGCATTATATGTCATCTACTTGTAGCTTAGTGGAGAAATTCGGATTACGGACAGCGAATGCCGTTTTTCTGGTGTACGCTGTTTACAATAAAGCTCAGTGTTGTGCCTCCAAAAAATAAGATTAGATGCGAATTTTTTTCTGTTAGAAAAATAATGAAGTGTATTCTAAGTCGAGATTAGTTTGTTTTGCGATAAGTCAGAGAATACAATTTTTTTTGTATAACATGCAAAAAACTGCCTGTCAATCAAAAGTGCTTGGAAAATGTTGACATTAGCGTGAAGAGCAAAAAAAGTAGGCAACAGTATTGAAATTCTCAATATCAACCGTTGTTATAAAAATGTTGTTGAATAATTATCGTCGGCTAGCTTTTTGGCAGTTTAAGTGTCAACAAAAAATTCTGCTCCGGGAGGTATAATAAATTATTCACCTGGCTGCATTTTTGTTTCATTTTCTTTTGCTATACCTAATGGATAGAATTTGTAAGTGTGAGAAGAAATGTCACAAAAATAGCCATCAAAAACAATCAAGGGACCTCCAGTATAGCGAATGATATATTGTTTGCGTTTCCTTTATCGATATTTTACACTTTTTTTTTCAAAGAAAACATTAATAAATGTGTTTATTTAGACATTTGTATTTAAGGTTAAAACGATATTACATATATAGGTACGTGAATATAGGTGAATATATTCAATGAACTGAAAGCCAGAATTCAAATGTTCATATGGAATCTAACGATGAATTATTGGAGTTGTTTGAAACAGCTACAATTCCAACCAAAGTGGCCAAATAATCAATGTGCAATAACTCATGTCAAATAAAATACTTATAAAGTGGGTCCACATCGACACAGAATTCCATTCAAGTTCTCCGAAATACGTTGTCGACGGCAAAGTAATTGTTAAAACCGATGTGCACCCAATTACATTTTATAATGACAAAGCACATCTAACAGCACACGACATAGGTATATGTAATAATAAAAATGCTAAATTGATTTGCATTTCTCGACAAACGTGAATTAATTTGCCACAATTAAAATATACGTAACACAATTTCCATATGGAAATTGTAATTATTTTCAAAATAATCACATTCCAATGCATATTGTTCCTCTCGTATGGAAATTGCATAGGTACTCTACACACTACATATTGACGCACGTCGCAGAACAGTCAAAATGCGCGAAATGTTCAAATTCCTCTACATAGAAAGATTGACGTGACAACAAACAGCCATTTGAAGAACACCAGACAACATTATTCTAATGGGACTCAGATAGAACACTATACACAATCTGGTTTCTATGACAAAACGCCAGAGCGAGACAACCAATATTGTCAGCAGGACTTTTGATCCTTTGTTCGGGGGAAAGCCTCGCATTTCATTGCCACAAACTTAATTGAAAAAATCAACGATTCCTCATAATGACAGGCGACAATGAATCTGGAGCACGTCATTGAACTTTTACCAGCCACTAGATGACGCTGATTCATTACAGAACAATTAAAAAAAAGTATTCGATTAAAATTCGATGTTTAATCGAGTAAATTTACAAAAAAAAAAATGTTTCTTTCCATAGAGCAATCTGCCTATGTCTGGCACCCTCTATCTCTTAACCCACAGCCACCCCCACGCCCACTTCTGGATGGAAAAATATGCGCAACAGCAGCAGTAAGCGTTTTCTTTTTCTATGGGTACTCTTTCGGTTTGTTCGTATTGTTTACGCCATTCACGAAGCGTTTTGAATAAAAATCGAAGAACAATAAATTATTTATCCATACATACTCAGTGTAATTCGTCCACATTTGGGAACAAAAATTGTTATTCATACAAAGAAATATAATATCTAAAGAGGAGCGAGATACATCCGATTTGAAAAATCCAAATTTGGTAAGCGGTTTATGGGCCAAATTTGGAATGGACAACCAATTCAATGAAATTTAAAAAGTGTAAACTAAACAGAACAGGGGGTGCGATGGGTGATTGGTGAAGACGACCAATACGGGGAAAGGAAGCTCGCACTTTTGAGGTGTGCGTTGGTGTATCTGTGTATTGGATTAGTCTGGCTTATGTTTTGTGTAAAGCTTACCTTATTCTTCTGCTCTTGTTTGACTTTTTTTTTTCCTTCCAAGTGTTGCTATTTATATTATTTGTAAAATTTTTTTTTTCTTTTATTTCACTCCAAAGATGTACACAGTAAAGAAAATGGCAAACATGAATTTCAGAAAAGCAGCGAGATGAAAAAAAAAGTATATATAAAGAGACGAAATTATTAAATTTTCACCTTCACACGGACGGAAATGAGCGAGAGATGTATGATGATTAGACGATGCTAGGAGTGAAACATTTTTATAAATAATTCTATTTATTCTTTTCTAGGAATTTTCGTTTTAATTTTGGCAAACTCACAGAATTTCGAAAAAAAGTGATTCACTAAGCACTGAATTTTGAATGTTCCCTATATAGTTGTTTCTTTACACAGTATGGGAGAGAAATTCACTTTACACAGCACAAAAGTACAGTGTACACCGACGACGATGAGACGTTAATAAAGACAAGTTTCCTCGGTCATAGCACAAATAAAAAAATAATTGTTTTATTCAACCCTCTTGAGCAAGGGGATGAATTCGAATAGAATCAAATGGAATATGGTATATGGAAAAGTAGTGTGTACTAGGGTTGGTTTTTGTGTGCTCTCGCGAGCGAGAATAGGTTGTTGTTGTCGGTTTCGATGAAAAGAGATAGCAAACGCTGGGAGTAAACACACTGCAGGGTTGGTGTATTTCATCCCCTTTTCGGTGGACACGAGTCAAGGATGCACAAGAATTTCCTACGAAACCTTCCCCCATCTCGTTTCGTTTTCCACAGGGTTCCTAGGGAAATATTTCTGTTTAGTGAACATGGTGTACCGATTGGGGGTAGTTTTGAATCGACGGGGATATTTTAGTAGCAGAAAATATGCAAAATTGACCCGAGGACGAAATTTTAATTCACAATAGTCTCCCTACTTTTCTCAGTTGAATAAGCAAATAATCAATATTGGAAGTGGAAATAATAATAGCCTCTACAGTCTACATAATAGCCTCTGCAAAAAAAACTACGGGATCGGTTGTAGCACCAAATTTACGAATTATTAACTGTTCATGCCGACTGCAACGATAAACGTCATTTCCATATGTATGTTAATTTGACAGATTCCAAAACAACAAAAAAAAAAAACAAAACATTTTTAGTTTCAATTTGTAAGATTTTTCAATGAGGGGACAATCTAGCATCTCACTAGTATTTGTCGGGACATCAGGAAATTTAATAAAATCAATTTTTTACACAAACGTCAAGCCCAGATTACGACATTTTTATTTTTTAAATCTGTTTACGCAGGCTGCATAGTACCTACCACGAGATACAATTTCGAAAGATGGAAACATTTGTGTAAGCTCCTTTGTTTTGACAGTTCCGGGGCATGCGCTTTTCATTTTCTCCTACGTCAGAAATATAAATTCGCATATGCAAGGGAATTAGCTGCAAGGATTTTTTGAAAGCATTTCTCTACGCTTTACTGCTATTCAATTAACTTCTTGAGCCAAAGAATTTGTGGTAAGCGTAAACTATCGCTGGGTTCGTGATGTATCGACCAACTGTCGAAGTTTTCCCCAAAACCAAGGAATAATTTTTTAATTCATGAATGCAGTGGTCAATAAATCAGTTTCTCCCTTTACAGCTGAATGAAGCTTCTGAAAGCAGGACGCGTCTATTCATCGCCGTCTTTATATATGTATAACTAGTGTGAACCGATGCGACTACCGACTAGTTTGTGGGTGCTCTTATAATTCGAAATCGATCATTGCGAAGAGAACACAACTAGATATGTCAGTATGAATGACATTAAATATATTGTATGAGTGATCGGCATCAACTTCGTAGATATGGACAAAATGCAAAAAACGAATCCACAAAAAGAAATCTGTGATGTAGTATTTAGCCCTTTTTGACACTTGTGCCCGATACGATAATACAGATAACCGATCACATAGAAGTGTCAAAACTTTAATTAGTATTCAGATTAACTGATTTTTATCATATAAACATAATTACCCAGCTAAATATCTTCACTATTCCCAGCTTTTATTCTTTTCACATAAATTTCTTCAGTTGATCTTGACAGATTCCGTGAAATTGTTGCTGTATTTATCCAAACTTCACCGACTTCGATGTATAAGAATTTTATTTTAAAATAATTATTTCCCGTAACCTACTGCTCGGTTTGAAACAGGTGACACAATCATTCGTTTTAATTCACTTGGTTACTTTATTTGTTCAACCGATTTGAACCGTATCCGTTTTACAAAATTCACTTCACTGTCGTTAACAGGACATCAAGCCCACTTTCAAACCGTTCCGTGTGCGATTTTAATCACATACATTTAAAAACTAAGATTACTATTTAATTTCACTTCTTTCTACAGCGCACGCAAGACACAACATTTAATACAATGTAGCTGAATAAAAACAATTCAAGGTTTTTATTATTTTTTTATTCAAAAACTTTTTTTTAATTGCGCTCAACTGATTCGCATCGTATCGGGCTTATTTCAAATTCAACACTGTTAACATTCACGGGGAACGAATTGAATAAACGTCAGAACGTAAAATATTCAGATTAGAGACCGTCCGACTCGGAATATTATGTCGTCGGTTGTGTCTCACTATTAGAGAAATGTTGTATACTAAAAAAAAAAAAAAAAATCACAAAAACTGACACTGACACACGGCAAATATAGTGAGAGCGAGTGAAAATCCAACGATACACAAACACAACACAAACATCGAATTATTGCATCAAAGCGGAAAACGGAACGAAAACCAATTTTTTTTCTGTTTTTTTTTTCAATTGAGCGAGTAAGACGATATAAAGAGAGGAACTAGAATCGGAATCGCAATCGATTTGCGGAAATTGACAGCGAGTTTGCGCATTGAAAGCGTTTGCATTATTAATTCGAAAATTCTTCAAACATCGTCTTTCATGTTTCGTATTTCTATGTGCTTCGTCGTTTTGTCGCTACTACAATCTAAGATACTTTCGGCTTGCCGTGTATGGCTATGGATGTGTAGTCGTTCTTCAAGCTTTATTTTCACTTCAAATGTATTGTAGACATTGGATAAATGGATGGAAGGCAGCAGGCAGGCTAGCTTTGTTGTAGGCATATTGCTATTATGGAATTCACTGAATGATTGTCAATTATGACGCATACCTACCTGTTGTCTCGTCACAATAGAGCAGGCCAACAGAATGAAAAAAAAATAAATAATAAAAAGTAAATAAAGTGTGCTCCCCCACCCGCGGGTTTTTTCTTTAATATTGTTTGCTTCCCTTGCTATATTCTTGGGGTAACGCGTGGGTGTTCTTGGTTATTTGCCGCTGTTGTCAATTTTGTCGGTAGATAGCTGAGCAGAGGCGTAGTTACGCTTAACGAAATTTAAGCTTTTTCTACTTATGTTTGGTATGTAGTTGTAGGTACATGATATTTTAGAAAACTATACAGCTGCTTCTGGGAATGTACAGTGGTTATCAAATAAGTTGGACTTAGTTTGAGCTTAGACCGCAGACTTGTTGTAGAATATCGTGGTTAAGCCTTGTACATTGCTGCTGTCAACAGCGAACAAACCCAAGTCCCAATATCGACAAAATGAAATCATAAACGAAACAATTTGTTATACCTTCTTCTCGTTTTGGTAAAGTGAATAATTGTACTAGATTACTACTAAATAGACTGTACCCAATATTAATTCGCCCGCAATATATTTTACTACTTCTCCCATATTCGGACATTCACCGAAAACACATCTTTAAATTTGACATAAGTAAAGTAGTACAAAAAAGAAAAGAAAAAAAGTTATGACAGGTCTAAGCATCAGTTGTGATTTCGGAACTACCCAAAAATGGTGATTGGCATCAGAAGGGTATATACTTACCACAATGATTTATAATGCAGTTCGGCAAAAGCAAAATCTCAAATTGTACTAAAATTTCTTAAAACAACCCCGACGCGAATTTATTGCCCGCGACCATTATTTCGAGCAGAGACAATACTGAGACCCCCAACTCGCAATCATATTGCCCCTCAATTTGTTTTCAAATTCGCCATTTTGTTTTCCTATGTATGTAATGGCAATTTAGAATCCGTGTGAAATGCAAAAAACATACGAAAAATATAAAACAAATGCTGCCAACCTCTGCCAACAATTGATAGAGTTCGGGAATACCACATTTTTACCTTACTGTAGGCATGCTATTGAATGTTTTTAAAGGGCAAATAATAATATGTGTTTGTTTAATAAAACTACCTAAATGAGATGTTTTATATACTCCAAACTAATTAGAAAAACATGGTTGTATATTTTCTGCTTTTGAATATTCTTCTTCTTCTTAAATAACTGAAGAAATCTTGCTCAAAATGTTTTTATTTTCCCTCAAACAATCTACATAGTTAGGTTAGGTTAGGTTGAAGTGGCTGTCGGCAAGTCGACACATTGTTGATATTTCATAAATATTTTAAGCAAAAGTAAGCTTATTTGTAAAAAAAAAAAAAATACTATCCACATAACACGAATAATTTAAAATTTAACGGATAAAATTCCATGAACACTGACACTGACAGCAACTTTGCTTAGCTTGTAGACAAGTAACGGAAAATCGGGCGGAGTTGGGCGGCTCTTGGTATTGTCTTTGATTTCAAGTACTGTCTTGTAAAATGGAACATTTTCGCATAAAATAACATGCGCCTTAAACTTTAACATTTGGTTTGCGCAAATGGCTATTATAAAGATGTCAATTTCAAAGTATGTTGATGGATTTTGCATTGCATTTTGGTGACTGTCAAAATATGAGGGAAGTTGCCAAAATGTATAACGGAACTTAGACTGAAAGATGAAACTGACTTTTTTTCAAATTGCTAAGTACGTAGTCATTTTACTAAATTGAAATAAATTATATATTTACACCTGTCACGAAAAGTCAAAAATTATCTTTATTGTCATTGTTTGTCGCCAGACTGATAAAAAAAATAAATTGGCACCAAACAATATAGCATAGCATTACCTAATCTAGCATAAAGTTCGCGTTTGCTCAAAAACAACGCAGTTTGACCTTATACCAATTCAGAAGGCGGCATTCATGCGAAAATGTAATACGTCTGAGGTCTGACTGTCACGCACCTGAGTGGGTGTTGCCGTTCTCCTGTGCATGTCATGTATTTCAAAGGATCTCCCCTCCCCACATCGATATGATACTGATACTTGCGGAACTTGGCTTTATGAAATCATCAAATGGTTCAACTGTTGGTGGGCAGGATTATTAACCACATTTTGCAAAAAAAAAATATATATATAAATTTTGTCGTCAGCTTTGATTTGATTCTATGCTCTGATTGTATGCAAACATAGCGTAACTAAGCACCTTGCGTGCAGTTCTAATTCCGATTCTTATTCGAATGCAAATGCCAATGGTGGAGTAATCTCACTCACGTAGCAAGCATTTGATTTTATCGTATCGTCATCGATGTCGGTTGCGGAAATAACCTGACGATGGAGGTCGGGTAATAATAGAAATGCAACAAACACACACATCCACTTTAGCAATGCCTGTTAGAAGTTGTTTTTCTAATACAGATTTAGATCAATGATAATTATTGTCGTTTGTTTTTACGCTTTTTACCTGAAGACAAATTGATGAAACGTTTTCTTTTTTTCTCTCTATTTTCTCTGCCTATTCCTTCTTTACGGATCGTTTGGTAACTGTCTATGACGGGAGAAGTAGTGGCGGAGCAAAACGCTTTCTGCCTCTTTTAGCACGTGCTCGCAAGCAGCTGCTGGTGGTAGCTATATTGCGGTGGCGTACGACTGACTACCTACGATACGAACGCGTGTGGCACGTAAAAAATCAAAATTCATGATGTCTTTGGATCACGATTGTAAAATTGGTAATCAGCGACTGTGGCATTATCTATGTAGTAGATACATGAATTTTGTTTTCCTTTTTGTAGTTGATAGTGGAAGTAACGGATTTATTTTCTGTGTTTGTTCTATGTGAGTGGAGCACTCCGTCTTTTCGTTCTTATCGGCTTGATTTTATTGACAGCGGAACATGATTGACGATTGGCAATTTTGCAAGTAGCAATTTGAAACGATTTTCCTTATTTTTAAGACACTTTTGCCGTGTGTATTTGTGGTTGCTGTGCTGATCTGTGTGTTTGTCCGGATATAGGAGTTTATGCGATATTTTCCATGACATTGGGCAGCACTTTGTCGGAAAGGTTCTGTACGCCCATATGTATTTTAATACGGTACTAAAAATATAAAATTCAAATAGATATGACGAACGTTAAACATGTGCGGCAGAGACTTTCAGAGTCAACGGCATTCTAGAAACGGAACAGCGAAGGCAAGTAGGTACGAACGTGCAAGCGGTAGCTAGCTTGACACTAACGTATTCAATGTCAAAGAGATCAATTTGCTTTTTAAGTACATTAATCTCTATTTGGATGACATTTATGTTTGCTGTTACTAATGAATATAAAATCTACTACTAACATGTCTCTTTGCGTACGTTTTTGGTTAAAAAGCTATTTAAATTAAATAAAAATAAATAGTTGGCGCAAGAGGTCCGTAGAGACCCTAGGCCTGGCTATTTAGTTTTGGAAACTCAAGGAATCTTGAACTTGGTTTTAAATTAAAAATAAAACAGCCAATACCGGCCCAATGTTTTGCACGCAAAGAAGAACTACAAAATGCCAGAAGCTTTCACAGCATGTCGAAGTCGTAGATATGGAGGCGTTTTCATTTTATGGGTCCTAGAAATAATATCTCATCTATAATATCTCAGCTCTGAATTTGTGTTTCTTTTCTCGTTCAAACTACGTGGCTGCCATTTTTTTTTAAACTAGTTTTCCGTGATCTTCCCTGACTTTCCAGTCCAGTGGCAACCATGAACTATGATCAAAGTGCACTC
The DNA here is from genome assembly GCA_949126925.1 of Cheilosia vernalis. Classification (NCBI taxonomy): domain Eukaryota; kingdom Metazoa; phylum Arthropoda; class Insecta; order Diptera; family Syrphidae; genus Cheilosia; species Cheilosia vernalis. The sequence continues at coordinate 49,973,721 of OX421360.1, forward strand.
TAGAAGCTCCGAATAAAATGCCTGAGGAGGAGAGGTACAAAATTGGAGCATATTTTTTTATAGATAAATAAAATAATAGAACACCCAGCATTTTTCCCGACAATTCTGCTTTGAATTCTGCCAGAGAATTTGTTGAGGCCATTCTAAGTTAAAAGGGGATCGTAAACGAAGTGAATTTTAAATGTATACGGAAATAATAGAATACTAGCGCCGGTGATGCTAATTTTCATGCAAAACAAAGAAAACATGTAAGTTATATCATATTGGTTAGTACTCCTTGATAAATTGATAAGCAAACATATTTTAACATTTAAATACATTTGCAACAAAGCACTCGAGTTCCAAACGAACTTAACCTATGTGGTTAAACAAAATACGGTTATCTATGCCCTGGGATCGGTTATCTTTGCTTAATAAAGTATACCCTCCATACACAATACACAAACTTCCATACACCAACTTTCATCACTAGTAGAACATTATCTACATGTAGTAGATACACAAAAAAAAAAGTCAAGCACGTGTTCAATCGACTAGGTTGCATCGACTATCTCTACAACACCAAAAATAGTAATTTACTCCGTGATGACATCACTCCCTCCATATCCATAGTATACCTCTAATAGTCGCACTATAGAAAATCATTATTCGCCCATGTGCATGTTCGATGGTATCTTTACATGTCTGGCCTAGTGAATTGCCAAGCGTCAACGATCGCTTAATGACTATCTCTCTGCAAACGATATTAAGAATTTAAATGAAATAATAAATCAGCCAATCATCATCAATATACAAAATTTTACGTTATATACTCATTATGTGTGCGATATGCATGCAACAACTTTCTTTCGCTAAAATCGCTAGACGTTCAAAACGATTCGTTGTACTCCGAGTTGAAGTGGTCACCGGTGTCATTAGCTCAACTTTAAACCCAAATTTAAATAAGTGAAAGTTGTCATAAAATAGGGCTTGAGTCATACAAAGTTTTACAAACATTTTCCGGCCAATCGGAATCATCCCACAAATATGGTATCGAAAATCGAAACTTTAGTCATATTTTGTTCGTTGGAATTGAAAGTTTATTTTGGCCTAAAGAATGAGTAATTGGGTGACTTGAAAACGCTTACCATTCCATCTGGAAACAGAGACCGGTAATGCATCTAAATCACTTAGTCGATGACCATTAGAAGGAGATAGTGAAGAGATTAAAACATCAACTGCAATGATAACACAGTCGATTACATTTTTTAAGGTCGGATTTGCATGTACGAGATAATGTTGGGTGGGGTGTTTCCTCAATGATATTTTTGATTGATTACAGTAACCCAAGATCATCAGCTTGTAAATCGAGAGATCGCTAGTTGTGTAAGTAGCAATGATCACGAGTTACTTTGGAGTTGATGCAAATTAATTTAATTATCTAACCATGTGTAGCGAGGATTTAACGATTAAGTTAATGGCCCAAGGGCTGTCGCGAGGTGCTTATACTAGTAAGTACTTCCGGGTTGATTGCGTCGCGCAAACAGAAAGCTTAAGTGACTTGGAACATTAGGCATCGTCTTATTCAGGAAGTGGGATAATTACTCCCACTGAGAGTGACACATTAATTGCTTGAAGGATTGGGTTGAAGAACTGGGTTTCTTGTAAAAGGTTGTACACTAAATGGCGCGGCGTTAAGAGAGCACCTTACGCAGAGAAAACATATATACATACAAAGGAATACGAACTACATGATCGGACATAACAAACAATGGTACGATACGTAAGGACAAAGCAAAGGTTAAACTAAAACACCTCCGAAAATGAGCTCACTCTGACACATATGCTAGCGGTGTTCTCAGATGTATGAAACAGTGCAACCGGCCATCAGCAGTCAGCCAAAGATAACAAAATAGACTCCACTTGGTTAATAGAAAATGTGAATGCACACCCGGAAAGGCTGACAGATATATTGTCCACTGGGATAGGGATTCAGAATTTGTTTTCTTAGGTGACAATCATTGAACCCTTGGAAATTTCTTTAATGGCAACCGTGGTATACTCCTTCCATTTAGACCATTGAATTTGTAAATCGAGGACCAGGAAGAATGAACCCTTGTTTTGAAGACCAAACCATCGCGGATGCCATAGAGCTTAGTCTGGATAACTGGAAGCAGCGTGCTCGGAATCGCAGAAGATGGAAAGCTGGAGTGTTTCAGGCAGAGATCATTTACCCTTCGGGGGCCTCTTAAGTAAGCATGTAAAATATGGTCACATACGGCTTAATCTTGAACAATGCAGAAAATTAACTAGGGTACTATCAGTAATGAAAGATTGAAGCTTTTAATTCGAAGACCCCATCCGAAGAGCCCGATACCAATCATTTTTCTTTTAGATCGTGAAAGAAACGATCAAACAAATAATTCCATTTGATGGGCATCAGTGATGTTCCGAAAGTGGGAGTCCTCTCGATATTTTTTTAGGCCGAAGTCGTCGAGACCCAGAGGCAAACCAGTAGATATGAGGTAAACCAGATCATAAGTTTGCCGTTAAACAAAGAAAAATAACTTCCTGGATTATAGTCCATTTATGAAAGTAAATCCTTTCAGGTGTTCCGTACGATAAAGGTTTGCTATACCTACGTTAAGTTAAGTTTTAGACCGGGAAACTATTGAATAGTTTTTGGCGGAATTTTCAAAGCCAGTCTTATTAGACAGCGTTGATAGACAAGAGAGATATACATTATACAGATTCAGTTTAGTTCGCTGGTTAGTTCGTGCCACTCTGATTCTGCGCAACACATAAAACATAAATTTGTTACTGAAAGAAGTAATAACCTTTCTTTTATTAATATACCATAGTCAGGGAGATGTTTCGTTAGCAGTGTACACAGAAGTAAGACAAGACTTAATACTCCTTCTTTCTTCGCAATGGGAAGGCAATTGAGGAACAAATATCCCATCTGTCTAGTTTAGGTTTAAGACATTCAATAACACTCGAGGTTCAGGAACCTCAGAAGACTGGTGAAAAAGGTAATATTATCTAATTTCAAGTAATTTGTTAGCGGCACAAATATATTTATTAGAAGAACTAAGCGGGTAGGCATTTGACAGACAGACCAAGGCTATCGATTCCAACAACAGAAAATAACACTCATCGACAATCGTTGCTAAATTGGCCTTTAAACGCATGTCATTAGTTGGCTCCAATTAGTCTTAGTTAGTCTTAACTCAGCCGTTCGGTCGCGGCATAAAACTGTAGGTTTCCTTACATTCATCAAAAGTGTTCTCTGATATATAAGATGAACTCAGAGATTTGTAAACAAAATTCAGACAACGCCTTATCACATCTAATGCCTTGAAGAGCCTTTCCGTCTGCCTCATTCAAACGTATTTACCTCACAACTGTGACTTACCTTTAAGAGCGTTAAAATCTTTTGCGACAGATCATAATCGAAATTCGAGTACTTGGATCCGCTCATGTCGTAAATGAACACTAGCCCGGCTTTTTGCGTATTTGTATCCTGTAACGCCACATCTAGCTGACAGACGATTCCCTGTAATGTTGTTGTATGTGTCGCACTTAAAGGACTATGTTTGCTGGCCGTAAACAATGCAATCGCCGCACCACTCGAATCTCGGGCAGACTAAAATAAAACCAAAAACAATAATTACACACTTTTACAATACAACAATAGCACTTTCACTCACCAATATTGTAAACTTCCCAGTTTCCAACTCCGACCTTAATGGCTCCACGTTTGGATCAATGTTGTAGAGGCACTCCTTTTGTCTAATCTGTTCGTGCTGTTCGTATAGCGATACAGCACGTGGTACATCAAATTTCCGAGCGTATAAAAACTTTATTGCGGTGGTATGTGATACATTCTTTCGTACTGAACACGATCCAATCTGATTGACGAGATCAATGAATTGTTTCACAGCCTATAAAGAGAATTACGTATTAGAAATTTGCGGTCGTATCTAGAGAATTTCAAATGATTAATCCAAGAAGCAGAACAAGTACTTGTACATAACGATTTAGAGATTAAATAAAGCGGGCTTATTCAAGTCAACAGCAAATCACTACGGCGAGGGACATTGGCGCAAGCAAGCCCAAGCTACGGGAATGAGAGCGTCAAAGAAGACGTGGGGAGTCAAATCAAAACCTAATGGTTGACTACAACATGACATGATAAAATACGTTTTTGCTGTATGGTGACGGTGGGTAAATAATATTCAGAAAGCGAAAGAGTTTTCGGATTCTCTTTGCATTCGGTGCGCGTGCGAATTTGTATACTCATGCAGGTACAGTCGATGTGAAAAAGTGACAACGGGTGGTACATGTGAAACAAATAAATTTTATGGTGAGCAACTTTAGATTGAAATTCTTTTTGGAGTAGTTAAATGTTTTACAAACAGTACGTATAGTTAAGTAGCTAGACTGCAGACCTCCGTTGGCTCATGGCTTTAGTTCTAACCCAAAGCATGCCTGAATTTTCGTAAGCAATTTAAATGTATTTGCCTGCGATATATTTTCGGTCAAGTGCACTATCAAATGAACCATCCTAGGATTTATCGCACTTTAAAACAAGTCGGGTGAGATATAGTGGATAGAATGGTCATACTGTTGTTGATCTGTAATTTCATGGGAGAAAGAAGTCAGACCAAGGTGTCTGAACCAAATTTTCGTATAAACGCAAATCTAAATCTGTTGATATTTAAAGTATTGTATTGTAGTAAGTAGTATTGACTTTGACTTTATTTCATTATGAATATAAATTTTACAAAAAAGTTTCTAAGTCTATTTTGGCTTGGCCTGAGGCCGTCTACCAGATTGGCAATTAGAAAAGTACAATTTTGTCTATCATTTACATATATATATTCAGTTATACCGATGTTTTAGAAGTCTCCCTCGATGATGCATTTTCTGTAGCGGAATGCGTTCTCTGTATAATTAAACAATAGATCCCAGCCTTGTTCTCCGTTTAAGATTCCGATTGCAACTTCCTCATCCAGAACATAGGACCCGAAAAATTGTTTCCGGAATTCCCTTAAAATTGGACATATCGCTAAAAAGTGTAGTACATCCTCCCTTACTTTCATATTGCAGATATTGCACAAAATTGGTAAATCTGGTCGATGCGGTATGTAATTTAACTGGACCAACTCTCCTCTCATTTTGAAAATAGTGCTTATTTTATTTGTCGTGAAGCAGTTTAAAAAATAAGTTCCTTCTTCAAGTTGATATTTTAATTTGCTGTAGTACAACCTATATTGTGAAGATTGGGCTTCATTAACATATTTTTGGAATGTAATATTGCCAGTTTTTTTTAATACGTTATCCAACTGTTTTCTCAAAGAATCCGACTGCATATCTGGTGTAATGTTTAGGATTACCCCACATTCCGACGCAAGACGTTCCCATTCTTTCACTAGATTTCCTCTTGTTCTTATGATGTGCGTAAGTACTTTTTTTGGTAACCTTTCCTCGTCCAACTCAAACACTCTTACAATGTAGTTAAAATGCATTTTTAATGTGTTCAGGAACATAGGGGGTGTTCCCGTTTCTAAATGTAGCATATAGTTGGGGGTATTACTAGGCAATCTAAATATTCGCTTAAGAGAGTAGCGCAAGAACTTCTCAACAGCCGCGAAAGCACAGTATCCCCACACTTGGGCCCCATATAAAAGAATGGATGCTGCCGTTGATCGAAATAGCTTTACCTTTGCAATATGCCTTACGTGTTTATTACTGATGCATTTTTCCAAAACTGAACAGATTGCGCGCTTAGCTTCAGACAATTTGTTTTGAAGGTGTTTTTTCATGCTTAAGTTAGGGGTGATCAGAACTCCAAGATACTTATACACTCGTACAATTTCAATATTCTCACCTTGAAAGGACCACTTCTCACTTCGACAGTACCTGCCACCACCATTTCTAAATATCATCATCTTCGATTTTGTTAGATTTACAGATAAGTTCCATGTTCTGCAGTAGTTATCAAGCCTGTTTATCATAAGCTGCATGCCGTCGACAGATTCTGCAAGAAAGACAATATCATCTGCAAACATGAGAGCGGGGATACTTGTTCGGTGTAACTGAATTCCTCCTTTAACAAAGTCTGTTATGTCATTTATGTATAATATAAAAAGTAATGTACTTAATATACAACCTTGCTTCACACCCATTGCAGTCTCAAAACCTTCGGACAAGTGGTTTCCATCCCAAACGAAAGCTATGTTATTGGTGTACATTGCTCGCAAAACGTTTACTACTTTTGTAGAAATTCCACATCTATAAAGCTTATAGAAAAGTGCCTCTCGAGGAACAGAATCAAACGCTGCTCGGAAATCTACAAAAAACGCATAAAGCTTTTTGTGGTTTCTCTTGTATATTTCTACAATGTTCGTAAGCACAAATATCTGGTCGATCGTCGAGTAGTTTTGTCTGAAGCCCGCTTGAAATTCATGGATGATCTTCTTCTCATTGACCCACTGAATAAGTCTTTTAAAAAGCACTGCTCCAAAAAGCTTGGTTGTAGTATTTAAAAACGATATACCTCTATAGTTTGTCGGATCATTATAGTCCCCTTTCTTGTGCAATGGATATAAAATCGATTTCAGAAAGCTTTCTGGTATATCTGCATTTTCAAAAATTCGATTGAACTCCGATGCAAGAGCTAAAACGAACTCACGTGTGCAATTCTTGTAGAATTCGTATGAAATGCGGTCATCTCCTGGGGCTTTATTATTTTTAGCTTTCTCAATTGCATTTTGTACCTCGTCCAGCGTTATCGGTGCGTCCAGAAATTCGTCGACAATCCAGGGTTCTGCATATTGAAACGGTTGGGAGATTTGAGTTGCGTTGAGCAGACTTGAGAAGTGGCTTTTAAGTTGTTCCGCTTGCAAGCCTAAGGCGATAGTACTTCTTCCACCATTAATACGCTTAACAACTTTCCAGAATTCTGCTGAGCACCTTGCGCTGTTTAAGAGTGCAATATTTTGCTCGTTATACTCTAGCTTTTTCTTATGGCAAATGTTCTTAAAGTGCTTATTTGCTTCTGCGTATAGAGTTTTGAACGTGTTGGTGTTGTTTCTTCTTACTAGCCTGAGAAGCGTAAAAGATGCATCCCTAGCTCGCTTGCAATCATTATCAAACCACTTTTGCTTGCTGGTACCTTTGCAACAATTTACTGGAGTTCTTTGGGGTGTCACTCTTTTAATTATTGCTGTCAGACTTTCAATATTTAGCATCGCATTCGCATCTACCAAAGCTGCGAGTTCTTTGTTAAGGTTTGCCTGAAACAAATTTCGAAAACTGTCTTTCCATAGTAGTTTCGGTAGGAGGCTTAACTGTGTTGTGCTACTATTAAACGGGTCCCTGTATAGATAAAAAGTAACTTCCAGCGGCATGTGATCGGAGAACGTCTTCATTGCTACCTTGAAATCTTTAAGGAGAGAGCACAAATCCGCAGTTACAAAACAGTAGTCTATAACAGAACATGCTGTCCCACGAAGAAATGTGTACTCCCCCGCAGAATCTCCTTCACAGCTTCCATTAAGGACTCGGCAATCAAATGCATCCGCTAATTCCAGAATTGATATTCCTTTGGCATCACATGTTTCATCCTTGGAGTTGCGGTTTCTATATATCGACGATGTACCCAATCCGCTTATAAAGTTATTTTGCGACACGCCTATCCTTCCATTGAAGTCGCCGATAAGTACTAGATTCGATGATCCTAAACCATTCAATAAATCGTTCAATTTGTTGCAGTCTCGCGCCCAATGATTACAATTTAAATATATCGGTACGATGTGACAGGTGTTAATGTTCGTTTTCAGCTCAAGTACGCAAGATCCTTCTATGTTTTTAAAGTTAACCTTTGCTCCATCTATCTGCTTACGGAATCCAAATAGTTCGCCTCCACTTCCTCTTCCAAACAGGCTTGATTTTACCGCAGGTATAAATTTTAATTCATAATTCATGAAAATAGTCTTAAGGACCATTCACATGAGAGCGAATTGCGAACCACGAACTGGCGAATATTCGTAGATTCTGACATTTCATTCACATGAAAACTTTTTTTAGTCGCAGGTACCCGCGAATCATTTGTATTGTTGAAGGTTAAGTTCGAGCGAATTTTTCATTCGCAGGTTTGTGGATCGCGACTGTTTTATGTGGATTGTGAATAAAGTGTGACAGTTCGCGGCAAGAATTTTCAATTCGCTGAAGAATTGCTGTAATTGTTAATTTCGTTATTTTAATCAACCAAGTCTCGGTTTTTTCTTAGATTAGGTGTTATATTAATTGAATATAATGCTTTTGTGGTAAAACAAATAGCAATTTTCAATTCATATATACCGATAAATTGATTTGTTCGCAGTTCGCCTATTCGCAGTTCGCGCTCATGTGAATGGTCCTTTAAATCTAGCTCCTTCATTATCTAGTAAATGAGTTTCAAATAATAGAAAAATATCAAATTCTTTAATATAATTAAAAAAGTCTGCAAATATTTGCTTATTTTTTAGCCCTGCTACATTATAACTTAAGATTTTTAAATTTAATAATTTTATGTTGTTCTGGTAGACGGATTTTTCTCAATTAGATGACTCGTGTAAACTCCCACTTGTGTGTGCACCCAAATTGGTTACAGCGGTTGCTTTTGGTGTGTTTATGCCTTTATCTACTTGGTTTCTTTTTTGACTGTCAGATTCAGAAGATATTGACGTTTTGCCCATGTTAATGTTTTGGCTTTGAAAATCGTTCATATACTTTTTTACGGATGGCGGAATTTCTCCAAACATATCTTGAATTACCTTAACACCATTTTCGCTACCACATTTCAATCCCTCTGATAAGTCCCAAGTGAATAATCTTCCTCCTACATATAACTTGTCGTCTCTTAAAGCGATTTTCATTTGTGCCTTGGAACGTTTCTCGCGCAGGTCTTGCATTAAAGGGATTAACTTTGCCCTTCTTTGCCGGACGTTGGGCGGAAAATCTTTGCGGATATATATGTTGGAGTTTCTAAGTTTGTTTGCTTTACGTAGAACATTGATAGCTGTGTTATGGGATTTCATCTTGACGACTATTGTTGCTGTGCGCTTATCTCGGGTATTAATTGCGTAGGCAGATTCAACTGCATCAATTTTATCACTTCCTTCCAATAAACTAACGCACACGGATTTAGCCTTTTCTGTCGGATCACTGTCGCTCGCTGACTGGAGGTGTACCACAACATTAGATTCGGTGTTTTTTAGCATAAGCTTGTCCATTTGCTCTTCCAGAAGCTTGTTACGATTTTCCAACTCCGCAACCTTTACTGAAATCTCGTCTTGCTTTATTTTCATTTTTGACAGCTCAGAATAAAGCAGTTGGAAGTCAGATTTCGACACAAGTTCTTTTGCGAGCTCCCTATTCTTTTCCTCCAGAATCTCCTTTAGATGGTCAATGGTGATACCGGTTATAGTTTCTGATGTCATATCGTTGGAGTTTCTACTTGGTCGTCGCTTTTCACAATTGAAATGATCTGGTGAAGTTTCTTGAAGTACCCTTTTGCTCATTTAGTGAGGTTAACTAACTGGTGGGATTTGGTCTTCAGTTTTGCGCTTAGAGTGCTAGGACTTACTCAGATTTGTGTTGATTTGTGTGGCCTATATTCTTCAATTGCACTTAAAACCAAAATTGTTCAATTGTTTCCGCTTTTTCTTGTTTAATTTAAATGTTTTCTCAGAGCACTTCAATAAGACAACTTTAATATGCCAGAACAGTGTTGATATTTAAACCAATGCCAAATAACCATTGTCGTCCACCTTGTAAGAGCATTGGCTATGTTCAGCTGTTTATTTTTTTCCACCAAGAACTGTGAGGAAGGCGGCTCAGAGTAATTAGAACACGAATAAATATACGTCTGCGTGTAATATAAAATATTTGAGAAAAAATTACTTCCTACACAGTGTTCACAAACTTCTTCCAACCACTGTGCTGTTTGTCACTTTGGATTAAAGGCGAGTCAAGCCGAAACAATATATGAAACATTTGTATACGCAACAATTGTGTGTGATTAAGCGAGACTAATAAAGTGACCCATTCATTGGGTTTATTCATGTCATTGTGTCAATCAAATTCAATTAAGTAAATTCGATCAACGTCTGGCCCGAAAGTACTCATAACAAAAAATTGGCAAAAAAAAAAATGCGATGAATTATGGGTAATGATGGTGCATTGCCACAAGTACTTCAAAGAAAAGGATTTTGTGCTCCGATTCTCTCGCTGATTACGCTAAATGTCGATGAAGATGTTTTTCCTTTCAAATGTTTATAGAATGGCAACCGAAAAATAAAAAATAAAACAAATGTTCCACGCACAGCCAAGCATTTCAATTAGAAGAAAAATAACACAAACGTTAAAGTAACAAAATGGAAAGTTCAAGCTTTGTGAGCAAGTATCTGGAACATAGCACACCATTGACTAGATACCTAGATACATACGTTCGTTGGTTCGGTTGATTTTGAAGTTCACAACGGAAGTTGCAAGACATTCACTTTAATAATGATGCGCGGCGCTTCTACAGCTTGCGAATGGATAGATAAATAAACGGTAAATTTGTACGGTTAGGAAGTTAATCATTACTAAAGTTTATGCAAAAAAGAAAAAATATTGGATGAAAATGTCAGAGAGTGGGAGAGGTGGTAAAGAGATGCACTGACTGAACGGACCAGATTCAGGAAAAGGTACTGCGATGAGCGATATAAAGTTTTGCGCTTGGTATATCATGTGTGTCAATGATTTTCAGCAAAAAAGAAAAGTTTTTTTCATGACTGTTAAATGCATGACATAATAATGGTATCCTTGAACTCTTTTTATGAAAAATTACAAACAATGATGAGTCTAGAGGGAGTGACGATGAGCAAGGACAAACTTGACGGAGAAATACGAGAGAAACAAAAATAAATAGTTTCCCAAGGGTTCTGAGAAAGAGACTTTTACAAATTAAACCAACAAGTCGGTTCAACCCCCAAGGGCAGCAACGTAACAATGGGAAGCAGTTGAAAATGTTATGCATAAAGTGATGTGTCAGTTAGTTAGACGTCAGTTAGACGTCATTGCAAGAGTTAAGTCGCGACTAAATTGTTTGCCACAGGGTCAGATCTCAGATGTTTGAAAGGCTTTTTTACGGGAATTTTTTCCCTGACTTTTGTAGTAAGAAATGAAAATGCTGTCAAAATGGAAGTGGTTGGGCTGAAGTTTCTAACAAAGAGAGATAGAAACTAAAGAGTTAGGGAAAAGTAGTAGATTTGCTAAAAACGAAAGATGTTTTTCTAATGCAGCTGCCAACGGAAGGGAACCAGAAATTATCAAAATAATGAGGGGTTCGAGTATAGATATTGGGCCTTAAGCGTAGTATGCAGATGATCCGAAACGAAATTTTCCGGTGGTCTCCAAAGGGACAACGAAACGTCTGCGAAAAGGCAGCGGAAAATAATTTGTGGAGGTTTTTATCAGCTGCTACACAAGTAGCAGTGTTACCATCACTGTCAATTTATCTCGCATACTCGAACTTTTCGCTTGCTCCTTAAAATTTTCATTTGGTAATTGTCCTAATTTAGATATTTACTTTAAAGTTTCGTGATTTTTTGGCTAGTTAGGTATTTAAAAAAAAAATGCATACTTCAATAACAAACGTATTCTTTTCGCATGACGAACCCGTAAACATTTTTTTTTTTGCTTTTTTTGACCACTTAAACTTGATGGCTGAACTCATTCTTGGTCTTCAAGTGTTGCTTATGAATTATAAAGTAAGTTTATCAAGAAAATATAGGCAAATTACCTTTTTTTAGAAAATTTTACGTGTGAACAATTTTTTCCGATCAACTTCTTAGTTAATTCCACAAAAAACATAAACAAATCATTCCACTGAAATATTTAATTTCTTTACTGTTTCATCTGTCTGAATTTGTCGAGGGGGAAGTAATCAGGTGTATTCAAGGAACTTTTCTGTGCGTATTCATGGTGAATCTCAGTGTATGACAGTGTATTCAAACGAATTCGCATGCAATTACTAGTAGCAAATCTGTAGTCAAGGACCACTTAAAAACATTGATTACTTCCCCCTCGGAATTTGTGCTATGACCGCCTATTTTTCATTTATCGTCGTCCTTAAACAATTTAATAAGTCTGCCAATGAGTTTAGATATTTTTGGCGCCAAAATTTTCCAACTTGCCTCCATACCTCTTATAAATCTGGCAACACTGGAGTACAAATGTCAAATTTTCGCAAGCAAATAATGTCCCGGACAATAAACGTGTGCGAAAAGAGAGTGGTGAATTGTACCAAGCAATCTACTACAACTAACCACTTTTCCGCCATCATTTCGCAGCATCTGCGTACCAGCTGCGTACTGCAAAACGAAAAGGAGAGCGAAATTTTTCGTTCATGATTTCGTTGTGTCACTTTTGTATGGAATTTTCTGTTTCGGGTCATCTGCGTACTGAGCTTTACTAATAATCAAGCACTAATTTCGACATTTAGTTGGATGTCAGCTTTAGTAAAAATGTACAGCACTTGTGAAACGGTACCAATAAACAATTAGACCTCCACATTTACTAGTCCGACAACTTTCTTAGAACCTATTACATTTGTTGTCATTGCAGAATTCAAATTTCATAATTTGTTTTCGTGAAAAACAAGGTCAATGGTCTCTTTCACATGGAGGATTTTGTTCTAAAAGAAGGAATACATAAATTGCAATTAAATTTGCCCAACACATGTCTTTCCAATGCTCTTTGAGACTTATTATAAGCAAAAAACAAAACACAAAATAGGAAATGCACAAAATATCTGCTGATCTGTCAAATATCATATGCAAATCAGTAATGCCCTATCGTTCGATCGGACACAATTTTCGGTACTTTTTATAGTAGATACGCTTTCAATTGTTTGCTTATACTACTTCACGTTTGTCTTATGGAGTGCATTGGTATCGTAATAAAATCACTTTTATATTATTCAAAAACGAAATACAGTTTATTTGAACGCTTTGATTTATTTATTCGTAGGCTGATGATGCAAATAAAAACTTATTGGTTGTCTAAACATCACAATTGCATCGTTAGCCAGTGGATATTTTTGAAAATTTTAATAGTAGCCGGTTCATTCATTCAAAATTGTATGGCTTATACATTACTTAATGCGGGAAACTTAGAAACCGACAAAAGTTTAAATTCTCGCTGAAAAATATAAAGCGCATATATTTTGCACTGTCATGTTCCCTCTTCGATGAATTCACACACATTCTCGTACTACTTGCAATTCCAATTCCTACAGAAGTTAGTTAATTTGTTGTTTCGTGTGTATTTTGCTGGGTGCTGATAATTCTATTCTTATATATTTTCCGCGAAGTGAACCTTTTCACACCAACCATTGTTTCGTTAGAGATTCTCATTCTCGGTAAACAAACTCCCTTTGCAAAGAGTTGGATAAGGGTTTGGTTGCAACCTGAGTCGTCTTGGGTACTGAGAATTATTGCTAAAATGTGTAAGCCGCCCAAACTTAAGTAAGATTAAATTTTATTATGTTTGCGACGTCTTTCAAGAAAGTCTTGGAAATATCCCAAACTTATAATCAATCAATCAATTTATTTTCGTTTAGAATTTATAATTTGTTATAGAACAATTTACATAATTTAAATACAGAGATATGACAAATTTATGTCTTTCTACTGGAAAAAAGTTTACAAGTCACAAAAAATAAATAAAATTTGAAAAATGTTTGTTTTTTAGTAAGCATTCATTCGTTGCTTGCAAATTATTTAAAAGGACTTAAAAGGAAAACCAATCAAAAAGCAAAGACTGGCGGTTAAACAAGAAAAATAGAGAAAAACACAGAAATATATGCTTAAGTGTTTGGAAATAAAACAAAATTGACAACAGCGTATTTAAATTCGCTCCTATTACGAATTTTAATACCGTGATTTTGGATGGTCAGCTGACAGCTGCCGTAGATTATTTTTTGGCATTTCACCAATACTCTTGTGAAATCAATCAGAAGCAATTTTCTTGTTCCGTTGGACTACAGAATGAGTGGATCCACGAGTGAAACCAATGTAAAACGACATCAATAGGAGGAAATATCATGCTCTCTTGTACGAACGGCTTAGGGGACCGCTTTGAACAAAAATTATTAGAAACCCTTGAAAAATGTTAAACAAGGAAACAGGAATATGAGAATGAATGTGTATTACAAAAAAAGGCTTCGCTGAAAGTGGTAAGAAGATAGTTGGAGAAAAAATTGCTGCCGACAATGTAACGAATTCCTATCGATATACATATATCGATAAACATGTAAAATGCAAAAAGTTGTCAGATAGACCAAAAGGTAAAATGCGAAACAAAGATAAAAACAGTTAAAAAAGATTTTGTTTGCTCAATATTTGGATATGACAGATTTTGAGTGTTTGGTTCGGAAAAGTAAGCAAATGGACGTAGTTGGCAGCCATTTGCAAATGAAAAATGACAAAAAGCAAAGCAAGCAACATTGTCAGAGCTTCATAAGATGTTTATTATTATAGTGTTTCTTCTGGTGCAATAAAATGCTCTATTGACGATCTACTTGAGATTTGACAACCCGAAAATCGAAAATTACACCTCGCACTCTTGTGCAAAATCATATTGCCTCGTCCTCGCTTGCTATGCATTTCGCAGGAGAACTACATTGCGATATAAAACTATATTATCCTGACATTTCGCAATCGAAACTGCTCTTTAGAATGTTCTTCCATAGACAGCTTCCAAATCTGTCCAAGAGTTCGAATTCGTCGGCTTTCTCGAAATGTTCCAAGAGGTATTCTCACACAGAATCACATTTTATTTCAGACACGCTAATAATAGAGCACGACCAGAGACTCAACATGTGTCTTCTACGCGAAGTTAAAACCTACATTTGACTACGACAGTCGACTACAAAATTAGCCTTGGCTGATTTGCGAAAAAGCACCATTCAAAGGCATGACCATTTAATGGAGTCTTCCAAAATTCTTAGCAGATAAACTGAACAGATTATGATCAATTCCCATTCGCCTTGCAAATAACTACACCAACTCGGATCATAATGGCGATTCACTGGAACGCATTTGCAACTGCGATACCATCAAGGCTATACAATTCCAATTAACCTTCGCGTTACACAGAACAAATTATAAAACACTTCCAAGAAGACATACAACACTTATAGGTAAAAGCCCCGCCACCCAGAGATGAAGTCAACTTTAGAAACAAATTTCTACAAAACTCGAAAGTTTTATTGAGATCATCATAAAAGTCTGGCTGTGCTGTCATTCGAAACTGCGAAGAAAACACACCTTTCATGACACTTCGTGCGAATCCGACCTAGGGCACCATTGTGGTTACCGAGACTCTGTTCGTGCCTGACGTATACCTACTCTATATGAGACGGCTAATAAAAACGTTCATAACCAAAATAAATGCATCTACAACTAAGACGAAGACAGCGTTATGGAAATTATCTCTTAATCAGACAGAAATTGTGTATCTGTAAAGCCGGAACCAGACTTGTGTGTTGTGGAGTGGTGTGTCGCTATCACTTCAATGTATTTCATATGCGTAGAAACATATTTTTCTCGTGTGTTGTGTTGCAGTGTGGCGCGAATCGCTCCTGTTTCGATTGCGACACACCACTCCACAACACACCACACGTTACAAGTCTGGTTCCGGCTTAAATGTTTTCGGCAAACCACTGACCCGGTTGTTGAAATGAGATGCTAATGCGCCTGCTGGCTTGTGGTAATAGGTGAAACTAGATTTTTTGAGATTTTCGTACACCAAAAAAGAAAGAAAACTTTCCAAAACCACACGCACACATTTATGTAGCCATATAGACATAGACAGTGGATGAACTCACGAGATAAATTTGCACAGTAACTGTATTCCGGACACTGGACACCATGGTAATTGAAATTTAAATGATAACCGCGCTCTGAGTTGAGTTTCTTTCGCACCATCAAACACTTCACTGCCGATCTTACTGACTGTTTTCAATGAAATGTGTTTTCACACTGATGGGCAGCAACAGGTGCTACAATTCCTATCCATAGAGGGCTGAATCACCACTAAAAAAATACATAAAAAAATAAAAGACAACAAGTCTTTGGCAGGCAGCCCCTGGTATGCACACTAACACCGGGACGGGACTGAAACTGAATGACTGACTGACTGAATGGCGGTTATTTGCGATATACTAGCTTTGACTCATTCTCTACCCTATACCTATAATCAACCTTTGGATTCTTTTGAAAATTGCCTCATGTTCATGACGTACGTCATGCCTAGTGCGAATGCCTTTTGTTTTGAGGTATTACTTCACTGTTCTGTTGGGAACACACCCACGAGTATATGGGGGGCTGCGTACACCATACGCCGTCCGTCAGATTGGATTCCTAGAAGGATTTTCAAATAAAATTAATGCCGGTCTGGAGGACTTTCTTGGAAGTGCTAATCTCGAGGTCTATTTTACGCCAAACTCCCCCCACGCATATTGGCATGCCAACGAGAATGTTAGCTTGAATTGAAAGTAAACGGAATGCCAACCGAAAATAGTGTCAATTCGTGGGAACTTTTCGAATTTTTTTGCTTTTGTTTAGTTTGTGCTTTTGACACAGACGCGACAACCGGTCAACAATTACCCAGTGGTCACGTCAAGTAATGAGTCTCTCGAGGGTGGTTCCTTTTATATTTCGATTTGTTATCGACACAGCGTCGGCGGGGATAAATAGTCGATTCAATATTTTTTTCAGTTCAGGAATGGTCGACCTATTATTAGACTGATAGTGTCGAACGAAATGTTTAATTCACTCGGCAAAGTGCGAGGTACTGAGTAGAGGAAAGCATTCTTCAATTTTTGAAAAAAATAATCAAACAAAATTGGACTTAAAATTAGCATCGTTTATGAATTGGACACATAATTCATGCGATGCTTCATCGAACAGACGGTGTAATGGACGAAAATCACCGATCTGGTCGAAGGTTAACCAAAAATCTGGGGCTGAATCGCGTTATCCGTTATATCATATTCACACCGCACCGAAAACTCGTCGATGCATTCACACCGGACATCAGCTAGTTATCGTTCGATGTTCCAATCAACTGTGAGACATTTTTCGTGAACGTTCTTTGTAAACTGTTTTGGTTACAAATTTTGATCGCATTAATTGATAAATAAAGTGAGTTTCACAGCCCATCATATATTAGCCCATTAATTAACCGTTGAAAAACGATTTTAAGTTGTGAATTGTGACTTCTGTTCAGTCAGCTGTTCTGCTGAATTTGCGGAATATTGCAAAAGGTGTGTTTGTTTCAACCATCCAACAATTGGAAGTCGTTTTGGTGGTGTTTTCGTGGAAAACGACTTAAACAACTCGTTTTGAAAACTGAAATATGTATGGGAAAACTTCTGTTTTCGATGAAGTTTTTGAGTGCTTTCGCGAGAACCCAGTTTTCGGCTCGGATAAGGTACGGTTGTTCTTACAATGTGTACCTAAGGAAACTATCAAAAAAACCTTGTTCTTCTGGACGGTCGTTTGAATACTCGTATCACACGATTCACAAATCAACCCGTCTGTCGGGTTGATTTGTGAATCAAAACTATCCACTGCGCCACCCAATCGCAATCGGTCCAGCCGTTTAGGAGGAGTTCAGTGACACACGCACAGTAGAATTATTTATATTAAGAAATGCAAGTTTTTGTAATATCACACATGGTCGACACTACTATGCACTATTGTAATTGATGTATTTGGAAAAATATGTTATTGATGTGTGACAGATGGCAGGAACAACGTTTAAGTCAATTGCAAGGGTTAAACCCTTTCGCTCTCTCTTCCGAAGCCAACCTCCGCCGAGATAAGTTGAACTTATAAAGAAAATGAATATAAGAAACAAAAACTCGTCTTTTTCATTTTCCCCCACAAATTAGGACACAAAATATTTGGAAAACCCGTTTCATCTGACTGACAGCACCACGATTCAAATATATATTTTGCAGATGATTTTCCTGCTGAATAAATTATTTTCAGCAGCTTAATGTGCATGGGAATATTCTTGTGAGCAGAGAGTCAATAAATTCGCTTCCACACAACATTAATTGTTGGCCATAAACTCCCGGGATTAGGCTGACAGATATTTATCTAGGTATATGTTAACCAATTCAATTTTATGCAATATGTTAATGAAACAGTATAAATATTCAGCAGTGCCAAAGAAATTGTGTTATAATGACATTCCCATACACATGCACACAAGTGCCGTCTAACTCTAATGAAACCTCAGCGGCGCAGAAGAAAATGTCAACGAACACCAATTGACCAGCGGACACAGGCAAAAACCGGAATAGGGACAGGAAGACGCTGCACACACTGCAGGCTAATGTGTCATACAAATATAACGGACCAAGGCAAAGACGAGGTAGATGGACAAAAAAAAATAAAAATTGTTAATCTTTTAATGCATTGCGCACATCGGCCATCTAACTCTCCAAGCCGCATACCTATATTGACTTAGATATCGAAGAGAGTTCAGTCGATACAAGTTTATGTTAATGACATTTCCGTAAGTAATTACTTTGCAGATAAGTTATGACCTAATTTGTTGCGTGACTCATTTACATATACAACGCAAAATAACAAATTTGTATTTCCAGGAAATGGAATGCCATCTTTGTTCCTTTCTTATAGTGTTTGCGCTGGGAATTCTACAAATACAGCTCTTGTTCTGATTGAAGATTCCACAACACGGGGCGAATAAAGGACTGAGATGAAAACACTTTTTAATTTATTGTAATTTCGTTGAGTTGAGAACAGCGCAGCGTTCCAGTTCATTGACTTGGCTAAGAAGGCGAACATAGGCTAAAGAGATAATAAATGATGTCAAGGAATGCTGATTAAAAAAAATAAGCAAAACTAATGTAAACCTGGAATGCGATTCAAAAACTTGTGTGCTGATTCGATCATTAGGTGTTGCTTAAGGGGATTTCCAATCAGAACAGATGTCTGAGAAATTTTTGTGAATTAGGTTATAGAATGTGTAGTAGGCCACGTATCGCTTTGACATATTTAAAGTCGAGGTGAACAAGGTTTTTTTGTCAGGACTAGTCTGCGCTGGAATAAACCGCTTGCTTTTAAACAAAAATGAGAGTAAAGGACTATTCAGTGCGCATTGCGAACTGCGAACAAGCGAATATTCGTAGTTTCTGACATTTTAGTCATAAAAACTTTTTTTCGCATATACCAGCGATTTTGTATCATTTTTAAAGGTTAAGTTCAGATGAATTTTTCGTTTGTGGGTTTGTGGTTCGCGGTTGTATTATGTGGATTGTGGCTAAAGTGGGACGCGGCAAGAATTTTCACTCGCGGCGAAATTCCACTAATTGTAAATTCCACTTTTTAAATCAATCAAGACTCAGTTTTTTTTTTCTTTATGTAAATGCTTTTGTGATAGAAGAAATAGCAATTCTTAATTCATAAATGCAGTAAAATTGATTCGCCTAATTGCAATTCGCTCTGATATGAATGGTTTAAAGGTTAAAAACGTTACGCGATGTATCGGAAAGACCTTTTGTTGACGCAAAGATGATTTTACTACCGAACTCATAAACTTTTATATCGTCATAAAAAAAAACCTATATTAATAATTGAGAATAATTATTACAAAATGGAAACCGGAAACCATCACTTTCTTCATACAAGTTAAAGACGTTAGAAAAACGTCTATTTGGCCCAAAAAACCAAACACATGACCTTATTCATATTCGCTAAACAATCTAAGAGATTTGATGTTTTGATATGTGGTTTTGCTTAGTTAAGTGGATCCCAAAGTTTTGTTCATAATATTATGTATTAAATAGACCGTCAGCTCCTGCGCACCTACAGAATTCCAAATTTTTCCAATTTTGAAAATAAATTTCTCTTAGATTTCCAGATTGAGGGATTTTTCCCGTTTTTCGGGATTTTTTGACCTTAAAGAGAAAATTCACCCAGAAAACAGTAAAAATAGTCACCCCAAAAACTTTCACGTTTCAATATCAAAACTTCTTTTTACATCTTTCAGAAAGCAGAAATTCAATAAAAAAAAAAACACTTAATGAACATAGCCCTTAGTCTTGCCATGCGCTTCCAGCTTAATTTTTACATTGGGTATGGCCATCCATGGGTAGTGGGCGTTTGAGCTTAACAAATTTGTCATTTGTGGAATTGTGGCTGGGTGCTAAGTCAGGTGGAAAAAAATCGAGTCTCGTTTGTGTTGTTTTATTTTATGTACCTACTTGCTAAATGTATTCAGCTGGAAGTGGAGGTTGGGTTATGTTTTCGTTGACCGTTGCTGTGCTGTGAAGTGTGAACTGTGAAGACTGAAGAGTCATAAGAATAATACCTACTCTTATGACTGTAACTCTCTTCAGCCGTCGATTCTCTCGCGTGGCGTCGTTTGTACGGGCATTATGAATGAAATAAAATTATTTCCCTGAATCATAGTTGTGTAGTTGAAATTTAATGTAGTTAAATTTAAAAAAAAACGTAAAAATGCAAAGATACCTAAGCACCCAGAAAATTTTTTGAAGCGAATATAGCTTTTTTACGGACGGTCGGTGGGTCACGCATATAAATTATTCAAAAAGATGGGGAGTAAACCGAAAAAAATCGTCACCGTAGCGTTAACTTCCCCCTCCATGGCGCACTTGGAAGATGAAAACTCTAGAACGGCTCCACCGATTTGGATGATTTTTGTTTTGTGTTGTTCGTCTTGATTCAGGGATGGTTTAGGAAAAAAGAAAAGTCGAAAAATTCTTAAATATATGTGTGTAGAGAGCGAAAGAGGAACAGAGAGAGTAATCTAAACTAACTGGCACTATGAAAAATTAAAATGAATTTTAAATAGGCCGCCACGTAACACGGGCCAATACTTTACGTCCAATGATTCGCTTCTTTCGGCCGTCCCACGACAGCTCGATTTTTTTTTTTGTTTACACTTCATTTGTTAACATTGGTTGAGCGTGTAAACAGAAAGAGGTAAAAGTACACTATACAGAAACTACAGAAATAATATAAAGGGGATTCTATTTTATCTCACGTTTCCCTTCCTTACATGTCCTCTCACATATTAGGTTGAAATGAGAGGACTAGTTGTCGACGTTATGTCGTTGCCAATTGCGTTTTCCTGCAACACGACACTGCCAGTTTAAAAAAAGTTTGTCCAACACCTTTCATGTCAGATAATAACTTTCGAAGACCAAGAGATGTTAAATTTAGAATTTTAAAAGCTCTCTCGAGAAAATATTTTGTAGTTCCTTAGAAAGCCGACAACCTCCGAAGAAATCTTGTAACGCTACAGCGCGTAAGGCCGGATTTTTCGCCCTGTCTCCGTAATCTCTTCATATAATAAAATCATGCCCGTTTGTGTATGGATTTGGACCTAAAAACTGTTCACTCAATCCGTATGGATTTCTCAGACAAAATATAGGGCTGAAGTAGAGACATAAAACTTTTATTCATCGCAACTCATTCGGAAGATACACGAACTTAAACTCTTGCATTTCAAGGAGGTATGGAATTTTAAAAGCATTTTTAATTTGACGTTTAACGGTGATCGTAGCATAGAAAAACGAATTAATGTACAGGTAAAGACACGCGGTTTGTAAGAGTAATATTTAAACTGAATAATCAGTAAAAAAAAAAATCCAATAGTGTTTTTCAGGTTAAGGGATTCTCTTGTTTTAGCTATTTTAGCACTTTCCAGCTTTTGATTTTTTTTATTTACTACTAAACAAGAGCAGAAAACTTCTGGAGAATTGTAAGTCTGGGGTCGAATCCGTCGTCCGTGAAGAAGCGTTTGTGTTTGTTTTACATGTAAAATCAATTTAAAATGTATAACTCGGAAGTGGCGATTCCACCCATGGATGGACCGATACTACCCTCGGGACCTTTATTTTTTTTTTATTTTTTTTTTTCAACAAAGTTCAGAGGATACTGAATTGGCGTGATTTATGGAGTCAATAAGGTTCGAGCTTAGAGCTCAAAGTGCTGCTTAGTTGTCGGTGCGGGTATGTCAATGGCAATGAGGATACGTTTTATTTCAGATTTTAAAAAGATGCTTTCGCATATTCCCGAATAGCACGGAGTTGGGCCCACAAGACACTTCGGATTTTGGCGTTGACCTACAAACTTTAATGTTGGGTGCAAAGATCTCGGCTTTTACTCTGGTCTACATTTTAGATCCATCCGTGTTTTCGAAGATCCAAGTAAAGTAAAATGGGGATGACTGTATTGAGCCGTCTATACTATTTTTTGACAAGCTGTCATAAGCCGCGAAAATCAAAGTCGAGCTCAGGAATGTTGAAGAGGATGTTTGTATTGTTTTTTAAACAAAATAACTGTGCTGCGAATAACTTTTTTAAATTATGAAGCCCAGCTGTAAGACAGGTACCTATCGCGCCAAATAATCCCTCCAGATTTTTTAGCCGGTGCAGCTTTAAACAGCACTTCCGACAGTCGTTCTGCAGCATAGTCATCGCCAATCTGTACGTGTCAGTGTGGATTTCGGTCAAGCAGATCAACCAGGGGCCAAACTTCCCCGCTGAGGCAAAACTTTGCAAATAAAATAAATAAAATAAATAGCTGGCGCCTAGTTGGCCTAGTTTTCCACAACCATTCGTTTTGTGCGAGTTTTTCATTTTTGGAACGAACGGAAATCTTAGCAAGAGCCAATGAATTTGATTAGACTTTCAATGCTTTTAAAGGTCGCTGCTGTGCAATGCGTAGAACACGTGGACGTCTACACATTTGTGTGGATTTTCATTTTAATTTTTTCGAAACACGTTTTCGCCGCAAAGATTGTGAAAAATACTGAAATCTACTTGTTTTTTCGTTTTTTATTCACAGAGTCACTCTTTCTTTCGCAAACAATAATTGAGCTCCACTTTTGCAAGAGAATGGAATTTTTTAAAATGTATTCCATTTCTTTATAAATAGCCCCACCTCGCCAGCAACTATTTCAACTATTCAAGAAAAAAAAGTGGCATCTAAATCCATCCATCTAAAAGTAGAAACTCTGGCACAGATAACACCGAAAAGAGATACGCAATGCGCACACTACTTCCTCAATTGCCCCGGAAAAACGAGCGCTTTTTGATAGTGCCCACACGCTGCACAGAAAAAAAAAAAAAAAAACTCAGCACACACTTAATCACTGATCGTGTCATACACGTACATGGAAATATTGCAATTTCTTTACAGTTAACAAAAGTTAATAATTCAAACAAAAGAAAAACACAAGCCAGATCAGTTTTGATCCACCTTTGGCCGTACCTTAAGGACATATTGAAATATCCTTCTATGGCAGGTATCCCCATCCTCCTCGTCGATCATGTTTCGATTTATTTTCTCGGTTTTTAAAACTTTCCTATACTATTTCGTATCACAACACATAATTTGGTTGGATTTCTCTTACAAAGCACCACACTCGATCACTGACACTGATGACAGACGGTAGCAGCCGGTCGCGTTCTCTAATCAAATATTAACGGTCGCACAGTAGAACGATTAAACTTCAATCAACCACAGCACACAATGTACGTATGATGTACGCGTACTTCCGTAACGTGACCGCACCTAAGCTTATGAGCAATTTGCAAGTTCACGATTCGTAATGAAATCTCGCTGAGATTCCACTGGGGGAACTTGTGGATTTCCGTTCTAAACTAATTTCTATTCCTTCACTGCTAGGGGGGAAGTTTGAAAAAAAAAAAAAAACACAAACACGCAGCGTACTGCACCCGGGTATGAAAGAAAAATTTGATCCGCGCCGCGAGCGTGTAACAAGTTCAACACCACACAGCGAACGACAGAGAGCCGATGAAACCGTACGAGCAACTGTGATGCGCGAGCGCACCACACACACCTCTCAACCTCGACTTCTCGCTAAAGTTCGATAAACCGAGTGGAACAGCCATCAGTGGAACTTCTGCTTCTGAGACTATAGTAGAGTATAGACACAGCGCGTGTATATGGGCGGATTGGGGGGGCACCAACTCAACGCGCACTGCACCCAATCTTTTTGGAGGCTTCTCCAAGAGCGTGTGCCTAGCTATCTTTCATGTATAGCAGGAGCAGTGGCAGCCTGGCACCATGTCAGATGAAGTGAAGTTTGAGGCGATTCCTTCTTTTCTGTATGGCATTGTAGACGGTAGAACGAACAAAAAGAACACGACAGAAGTGGGGAGAAAAAGGCAAGTATGTAAAAGTACAAGTACATTGAAATAAAATACTCGTCTCTTCCTCGGATGGGCTTTGTGGAAAGCACGATAATGTGTACAGTGGCGTCGGGATGCCTCTGTGAGGCTGTTCCATTTTATAGCTTGCACAAGGTCGTGTGGATAAGATAAAAGGATGGGTATATACTCGTAGTAATATAGTGATTTGGGTTATAAAAGTGTAGTATAAAATTTAAAGTGCTGATCATAAATGAGGTATAAATGAACAAACCACTCCTTTCCGTTGAGTCAGCAATAAAAATATTCAGCTGTTGCGACGAATTTTGTCGTGAAAAGAAGTACACGGTTGATAATCGTGTTCATTCAATAAAAAGTCATGCTTGTTGCAGTTGGAGATGGAATTGCATAGAGAAAAATTGGACTAGAGTGATTTAGAGTAGACTATCTAATGTCAGGCTCTGTGTCAGTTGCATGCCTCAATATAGTATGGGAACAGCTCCTGGTTTATCATCGACTTTATAATATAGGTGCATATGCAGGGCCCCTCAAAGTGGCTACTAGTTGTAAAACGTCTTCTTAAAATGCGTGGCATATACAAATAATCATTTTTAGTGTCAAACTTTCTCCAAGCTACACGCAAAAAATCACTTATATAAAATCAACCAACTTTCGGTTAAAAACTACCAAGTGATATATATATAATATAGCGCTTACAGAGTCAGTGGATTAAAAATAACCGAGTCAACTTGTTTTACGAAACTCGGTTTAAAATAACCGATTTATCAATTTCCTCTCCAAATTTTCTCGGTCGTAAATAACAAACTAGCTAATAACAACAGAGTAACATGGTTGATACCAACTAATAAAGTGTGTTATTTTTAACAGTATGATTTAACCTTTTTAACTCGATAGTTTTCAACAAAAAAACTTGTTTATTTTCTACAGAGACTTAGTTAATTTTAACCCATTTTTTTAACCGAGCAAAAATTCCACTCTGCGTGTATTTTAACTTGAAAACAATTTGATTGGAAGACGCGCCCTTTCAAGTATTTATAGTTAAATTAGTCTGACAGCTAGCTAGACTTGATTTAATGTCTATCAGCTGTGGTTGTCCAAGATCGGTCACACAAACTGTTTTTTTAGTTAAAGTTCATGGAGGAGTAGCCGTCGAATTTTGTCATAAATTTCATGACTGAGTAATAAGTTGACAGTTCGCATTTGATTTTTGATGTTTGATATTTATTGATATGAAACGCTGTACATCAAGATATACTGTTTATTAGTACAGGATACGACAGAACAATGTGCAAAGAAAGGTATAAATAATAGTGAAGTATTGAAAGAGACGTTACGCAACCTTGCTTTTGCGTTCAGTGTACATCTAATCCAGACAAATCGAATCGACTATATTTTTTAATTCGCCCGATTACACCTAAACTGTTGAGAACTAGTCTGACAGTTGACAGAATCTTTCTGTCTAGCACTATTCAATGAAATATGGACCCATGCGTTCAAAAATCTCTTCCGAAACAACTTAATCGCATCGACAAATTGTATTTGAAGTGAATGACGGACAGTGAAGTCTGGCCTCGTCCAGAAAATTTTAAAATCGTATGCATATCTTCTAAATTGCGAAGAAACAAAAACAAAATATAGCTCCAATTTAAGCCACACGTTAGGTCTGTAATTCATACAGAGTGGGTGAGAGTTTTAACGAAAAACGTTTTCGAATCCATATAAAACGAAATATTATATTTTAGATAAGGATTGCTTGGCATGTTGCCACACTATTATCGTTTGCATTGTGCGTGAGCTCAGTGATTGGGCGCCTACACTATTGGAAGCTGATCAACTTTGCTTACATTTCATCTTTAAAAATAAGTTTACCTGTGGCTTTTGGTGCGGCGAATTAACGATGTACGTCAAAAAATGCACTGCTTTGTGCGGTTTTTATAAGCTGGCGAAAATATCGTCCCCTACTTCTAAGTAGATTTAAGAAAATTGAAAAGTCACCGTCAATGGCGAACTACCATCTGAATTATTTGACAAGAAGGAACATATGGAATCCCTTAAGTGGTATTCATATTGCTCTATGGAAGAGATGATTTTTGGAAAACTTAAGCATGACAATCACTCTGAAAATACTCGGATCTGACAAACATATCTAGGAAACTATTACATTGATTGTTGTGCAACACTTACCTAGTATGTAAAGAACAAAAAATAAAGTAAAAAAAAACTTTTTGAGTAGTAAGGACATAATAATTTGTAAAACGACTTTTTAAACACCATAAATCAAGTGTTTTGTAACTAAGTACGATAGAAGTATTATAAACGAATAAAATCGCAGCATCGTGTATGCCATTTACTCTTCATAACTGCAACTGTCACCTGACACAAAATTAAATAAAATGTCCATTTTTTTTTTGCGATGAACATGGCCGTCAGACTTATGTACAAATGCTACCGCTTTTAAACATTTTCAAGTCAATTAGTTTCGCTCTTTTTAAGACCAATTTACGTCCACTCGACCCCACTGTACTGAACAACAAACCAACTCTCTTTTGTATGTCTAACTAGTTGGCCAAAAATAAAAAAGAAATTACAATATCTGAGTTATGTTCGCCCTTTTTTTTTGTTGCTGTTTCATCTCGTCTCCTGCTTCCATCGTTCGTCGACGGCAGCCGGCAACTTATGTCCAGTGCAGTGGTACATATACTATCATCTTGTCTTGCTGGAAACTTTCTTTTGTGGAGAAATGAAACCTTTTTCGTCTCGAAAGCGAATTAACAATTAATTATCGTTTTCGATTATAAAACTCTAGAGAGTTTGTTTTGGTGTTGTTTATTTTTGCTTTCAATTTGTGTGCAGATCAATAAGCAAGATGATCCGCACATTGTTGAATTTCTAAACCACAAACCACTTGTGCTGTCTTAATAAGTTCTTGTCCACCCAAGGCTAATCAATCGCACTCGTTAATATGGCGCAAAATTAACCAGACCAAGGGGCACACGCACGCAAAAAAAGATGCCAGATTAAGAACCCTGATCAAGGTAAGCACGTCTGTAATTTGAGTCGAGCCAGAAGCTTAACAAGCCGGAATCAAGCGATCACTTTAAGTTATTTGTCTTGTCAAGTCGAGTTGAAAAATGTGTATATATAGAGGTGCTCGTAGGTACACGACATCATAACCAGCAAATAAATAAATATGTAATTAAAATTCAATTATTCGGGAATCGAAAAAAAGTCACGGAAGTGGAATCCGCTGTCCATAGTTATAAGTTGTAGTTCGTCATCACGTCATGTGACTACTGAACTGCAAATTATCGAAATCAGCGGAATACAAAACAATATGTTGATGAAATTTACAATTCTTTTGTTCGTCTGTCGGCGGCGGTTAACAACTTTTGCAAATGAAAGCGTGATCTGGTGTGTAAACATATTTGACGGAGTGAAATTAGAAGGGGAGAATCCGGGTTTCTTTTATGGATGTTTAAATGCAGGGCGGGTAGAACTTAAGTGAAGAGGTGGAGAGGCTTAATTGATTTTGACAAAAAATATTCGCAAATTTGAGTGTAAAGTAAACAAAACTGTAATACGCCTGTCAAAATTTGATATTTATATTAATTGAAAATAAATTTGGTGTTGATGGCGGCTTTGATTTGGATTCTGCCCCTTTTCAAAGATTGGACACTAATAGACTGACAAATAGATTTTAGAAAAAAAAAGAAGGTATTTCACCAAGTTGACTGACAGCTGTTAAGTGATTATATGAGTGGATTACTAACCTGCTCAGCCTTACAGGATTTATGTCTTTCGATGAGAAAGATTGAGCTACGCGATCTCTTTTTGAGTTAGGGCTTTAGTAGGCTACAAGGCTGGTATGGAAATCGTGAGGAAGGTGGATGGTGTGTTCGAATCTATTCCGTCGCTTCAAAGACTGATCTTGTGAAGACCCGCGGTCTTTCAAACGTCAATAAGGTTGTTGATTATTGATCTAGAGGGGAATGCTGTTCTGTTGATTTCATAATATTAATAATCTCATGCGTTTTTCTACATTCCATCACACCGGCAAAAAAAAAACAAAACGATTTCCGCTCAACTAGTGACAAAACCCTTAACCCTCCTTGCATCAGGAACAGTCTATTTCTTTCTTAGTGTTCAATGTATGTAAATCGGGTAACCTAGCGGCGTAACAGGGTTCTCCATACAAATTAAAATCGTATCCAAAATTTGAAAGCTTCACCGAGCGTAGTACCGAGGAGGCTCTACTGGACGTAATCTGAAAGGAATTACAGAACCTGTTGATGGAAATAATGCCTGTCAATTTCACCAAAACCACACGCAGAAAAATCGCTTTTTTTTTTAAATCAATCAACTTTTAGTTAAGAACTACTAAGGCCCATTTTATTCACTCGATGTTGAACGCACAACTTCGGGATTTTTATATGGAAAACTTCCCAAGTTAATTAGCTCCTACAGAGTAAGTCGATTAAAAATAACCAAGCCAACTTGTTTGAAAACTCGGTAAGAAATAACCATTTCCATTTCCCATCCAAATTTGTTCTAAAGTTGTTAGCCAAATCAACTACAGCATTGACAATTTAAAAAGGGAAAATTTAACTATAAAGAAACAACTTTCGAAAGCGCAGTCCGTTTCAATGTCAACGACTGTCAAATGACACAACTTCAGGCTTGGAAGCGACCGGAGCGATGTCGATTCTACTTCTTGTCTTAAAGCCAGTATGACATGTTTTGCCATTTCAGACTTTTAAAACGTAACTAGAGCAGTACGAAAAATGACTAAAAAAAATTCCCAAAAGGAGTGAATGCGTACACAGCAACCTAATTAAAGCAGAGATGTCAAAAAAAAATGCATTCAAATGTATTCAATTTACATTTTTAAGCTGCAGGCAATTTTTTTTTTTTTTTACATTTCTAGGTTCGGAAAAATGTCAAATCTCTAAAATCGAGAGAAGTCTCTCAATTTTAAGAGAAGTACCTGACCGGTTTTCTTACACATAGTTTAAGAAATGTCATTTTGACACTATCCTTAAATGCAGCATCTACAAAATAAGTTAGAATTGAATTTTTTACAAGCTAAATACCTACCTATTTAAATTTTCATTTTGAATGCGCTGATATTCACCCCTGTCGGGAATAATATTCCGGGGAAATATTATTCCCGATAGGCAATACCGTCTTCACCATAAGGGCACTCGGGGCCCGTGCCCAGGGCCCCCATTCTCAGGGGGCCCCGAAGTACCGACAATTTCTCTCATACATTTATTCTCAAAACATTCGGGGAATCCCCGAATGATGTATAAAACTTTCAGCACAGAGAATAAAAATATACATATGTCTTATTCCTGTACAAAAATTTGGTTCATATTTTTTCCTTGCCAGACAAGGAGCCTTCAAAATAAGCGTTGAGAATAAGGCTCTTGTTTTTTCTTGCACCTTTCACTTCGCTCCATTCATTTGTGTAGGCAAAGATCTTTCCTGCCTTATGCCTTTTACGGTTGGTCATGTTACCATGTGAGTTTATGACACAGCAAAAGCAAATCAAAATATAATTGCCGAATAATGGAAGCCGGTGGAGTGGGAAGAAGTATAGAGATATGGCTATATGCGATTCTCATACTGTAGAAATCAGTTTTTTCATGTAATTTGGTTTCAAGTGATATAGAACGCCTATATGTGCATGCGTAAGGACAACGAAATGGTAGGTAGGTAAACTTTATCGCTTCACTGCATTCTGTGATTGAAATTGATAGTGGATACGTGTTATTCGAGAGCAAAAGATAAAAATTCGGTGCCTAATTTTGCCTATAGTTGGCGCAACAGGGGTCGAATCGCGTCCTCCGTGAACGGATCGGCAATCGTACGCACAACAATTACGTGACTCGTCATACGAACGAACGTATTGAGATCGTGTCACACAAAAGCTCACGGAACGTAATTCTTTGATTTGACGTGGTAGTTGTAATAGAGTAAAATTAAAAAAGTAATAGTCCAAACGTCAAATAAATGTCATTCGGAAGCAAAAATTCTGCAAAATAAGTGTTTAATTCTCAAAGCAATAATTTTAAAGCCTGATGGACCCGACATTATTATTTTATTTAAGTTCTTCCGATGAAAGTAGTGAAAACAATGAAAAAATTGTTCGAAAACAGCTAAGGGATAGAAGCAATCCGCTTTCCCTACAAAGCAAAGCGTAAGTACAATTGAAAACTCTCCGTGAATTAATAAACACAGTATATTTTTATAGATTTATTAAGCGGTTTCGTTTGAATAAAGAGGCATTTCAATATGTATTTTCTAAGCTGAAATTCTGTGTTCAATTATCCACGGCAGTACCACCTGTATTGCAATTAGCAGCGACACTGTCTCTATTAGGGAGTGGAGGATACCAACACACTGTCGGAGGCGATTATCTTATTGGGATGTGCCAAAGTAGTGTTTCGAAAATAACATCCAGTGTACTCAAAGAAGGTCACCACACTCTGCGGAAGACATTTTCTTCCACAAAGCGTCCTGAAACTTCTCCTCGACAGTTAACCACTGTTCCATGGTCAGACGTCCGCTCGGTTCCTGCTCGTTAATGATAGCGACCAGGAGCTCGTCTTTCGCGTCATAAACCGGGTGCACCACGGGCGAAGTACCAGCCTTCACCTTTTTAGCTGCACTCGGCTCAATGACATCGTCGGATCTGCCCCTTTTGCTAAGGAGGGTATCTCTGACCTCCGCAGACACGGCCCCCTCTCCATCCTTTTTGCCCTGTTTCTCTTTGGCTGGTATGAGTCCACTAGTGGACGCTTGAGCCCCTACCCTTGCTACGACCGCCGCGGCTGCCGGTTTCTTGGCAGCCTCAGCGGTCATTGTTTCCTTGGCCCGTTCTAGTTGTGTCCTGTCCCAGGCGCTTAATGAGCTGACGTCACACCCCCTGAACTGTTCTATTTTGCGCTTCGCACTCTCGACCTTACGTCGGGCATTGCGCAACAGAAGCTTGTTCAGCTGGTGTGCGTTTTTGTTCGTCCCTGATTTCTCGACTTCGGGGGATCCGGAAGCAGCAGAGTACCTGCCTACTGCGCCTCCAGTCCCCTTAGTCGGTTTATTGCCCTTAGGGATATCAACGAGAGTACCAGCCACCTCGTTGCTATCCCTATTTACTAAGGCGAGTGTGCCAGCCAACTCGCCTTTGCCCTGTTCTGTTTTGGTGGGAGTACAAGCCGTCCCACCGCAAACTCTATCTACCGAAGTGAGAGTACCAGCCACCTCACTTCCTGCTACGTTAGTGTCAGTGAGTGTGCAATCCGCATCCTCACTGTCACTAGCTAGCAATACCTCTTCTAGTTCCCTCTCCAAGCCGGAGATGGAAGACTGTGGTTCAGATTCATAAGAATCCTCTCCCAGTTCCATCGCCGGCGTTTTGGAGTCTGTTCCCTCCCTTTCTGGAATAATAATTCCTTTTTTCGTATTTTTAAGTTTATTTTTGTTTAAGTTTTTGTTCATTATTGGTCCCACGAGTAAGGCCGGAAAAAACAAGGTCGACCCAGGCAGCGCCGCCATACCTGGGCAGGGCAAAATACAACAGACCCGCGCCAAGGCGTCTGAGGGAGCTCGTACGCGACTGGTTTTACCCCCAGCCTTTCATCCTTGGGTACGGTTTGCTATCTGCTCACGCCACCACTGGAATTAGGTTGGATTTAAAGGTTTACTCCTACCTCAAACTAAATGGATCACGACAAACGATTGAGACGTTAGTGTAAATCCTTGGCTGACACTAACCGTTTGACTGGTTAGCCATTTTCAGGCGGGCGCCCACGAGAAGGACTAGAGAATGAGGATTTGTGCCCAAGCCCAAGTGACCTTCTCTTTGACGGCGCTGGATGGGACGGTGGTCGCAAGGTTGTAGCTTGTGGGAATAAGGTATCGGTTGGCTTCCTAAGAGAGTTTGTGCTGGGGGTTGGCGAGGTATGGAGCGGGGCTAAGCTCAAATGCGTAACCGTGGCGGAGTTGGCTAGGTACTCTCCGCCCAAGGCATGGGTATGGGTTCCGCTGCCGTACACATACCCCGACAAACTACTCGGCCTTCTCCATATGCAGAATAGGGAGCTAAAGGCCGACACTTGGAAAGTCCTTAAGACTGGACCAAGAAGGCAATTTGGCCAGCACTTTCTGCTGAGCCTTAACAAGGAATCGCTCCCATCCCTGGAAAAGACTAAAGGGATGGTGCGCTACAGCATGGGGAAGGTCATGATTAAGGTCATGACCAAGGGAGCTGAGGTGGAGGAACCCCAAGATGGAGACGATGCAAATAAACCTGCATCACAGTAAGGCCGCGACGGCATGCTTGGTCAACTACGTGATCAAGCATGACGTTGCAGCCGTACTGATACAAGAGCCCTGGATCAACACGAACAACAAGATCCAGGGGCTCTCCATCAGGGATTACACGCTTTACTTCAAAGCTAACGAAGGTAAAATTAGGGCTTGTATCCTATTAAAAAACAATATAAGGGCATTTCTTTTGAATAATTTCAGTGACGGAGATCTAACCGCAATTTCTTGCGAGAGAGAGGGAGGCAAACCGGTGTGCCTGATATCGGCTTATCTGCCATACGAGTCGACGGCAGTGCCACCCGGTAACTTAAGGCAGCTGCTGACCAGGGACAAGTGGCTCTTCGTCATTGGATGCGATGCTAATGCGCATCATTCGCAATGGGGAAGCAGTGACATCAATGCTAGAGGTGAGTGTCTTTTTGATTTTATCTTATCGACCAAACTTACTATATGTAACAAAGGCAATACCCCAACATTTGTGGTACGGAATAGGCAAGAGGTGCTCGATATTACTCTTGCATCTTGTACTGATTCCCTCACAATTGAGAAATGGAGGGTATTAGAAGAGGCATCCCTTTCGGATCATAAGTGGATTCGCTTTCAGATAGGCTTCCACAGTAAGGCTACGATCACCTATCGAAACCCCAGGAAAGCTGACTGGAATAGGTACGAATCCATAGTTAGGCATCAGATAGGAAATGAAGTACCATTTATTGAAACGTCATTAGACTTAGACAGGGAAGTTGATAACTTAGGCAGGATAATGAGCAAGGCTTACGAACAAGTTTGCCCGCTCAGAAAGACAACCAAAAGGTCTCAGCCTCAGTGGTGGAACAAGGAGTTAAGCTCCAAAAGAAGGCAAGTTAGACATTTCTACAACAGGGCCAAAGTTGTGGGGGACGACATTACATGGGATCTATACATAGAAAGTAAGAGAGAGTTTAAATACTTGATCAGGCAATCCAAAAGAAAATCTTGGAAGCTCTTCTGTGAGGCGATCACAGATACTAGCGAGGCTTCCAGACTTCGCAAAATGTTGGCTAAGGACGCAGCTGTCCCTAGCTTTATTAAGAAATCGGACGGTTCGTGGGCCGAAAGCAGCGAGGAAGTTCTGGAATCACTAGTGGAAGCACACTTTCCAGGAAGTAGTGCGCCAATAACTCCATTATCTAATGGATATAGCATTGGTTCGGGAATAGACGTAAGGGTTGTTGACAATGTCATCACTGGGAAGAAATTGCGATGGGCAATTAAGTCCTTCGCTCCGTTCAAAGCACCTGGCCCCGATGGCATCCTGCCGGCTATGCTTCAAAGGGCTCCAGGTATAGTTATGAACATGATTGGAAATCTTTTTACACACTGCCTGCGATTAGGCTATGTACCCAGGGCATGGAGAGAAGTACGAGTGGTATTTATACCCAAAGCGGGTAAACCAAGTCATACTTCAGCGAAAGACTTCAGACCCATTAGTCTGTCGTCTTTTCTCCTCAAGACACTTGAAAGGCTTATCGATATTTATATAAGAAACAAGTGTTGCAACGGAACTCTATGTAATGCTCAGCATGCATACTTGAAAGGTAAATCGGTAGAGACGGCTCTACACGAGGTAATAGGCAAAATTGAAGGCAGCCTTCACCAGAAAGAATATGCATTAGCTGCCTTTTTGGATATTGAGGGTGCCTTTAATAACGTCAGGAAAGATGCAATCAAAAGCGCCTTGGAAAAGATAAATGTCGAGCAACGCATCACCAATTGGCTATGCGAAATGCTCTCGACGAGAAATATCAATTCCACTCTCGGAAACAGTTCGATAAGAAAATCTGTTACTAGAGGCACCCCGCAAGGAGGGGTTATCTCTCCCCTCCTCTGGGTGCTGGTCATAGATGACATACTTAAAGAATTAAACAATGCAGGTTTCAAAGTCATCGCATATGCCGATGACGTAGTTATCATTGTTCAAGGAAAATTCCTGAACACGATGAGTGAACTTATGGAAACAGCCCTCAATAGGCTTAGATTATGGGCCGAAGGGTGTGGACTACGAGTCAACCCGGAGAAAACCGAACTCGTACTATTTAGTACAAAATACAAGATACCACCCTTCAACCTGCCCAGACTTGATGGAGTGGAGCTCTCTCTCTCGGAGAGCGCAAAATATCTCGGCACGGTATTAGACAGGAAACTAAATTGGAAACTTAATGTACAGGAAAGAGTCCGCAAAGCTTATAATGCTCTCTTCATATGCAAGAGAACAGCAGGAAAGAAATGGGGCATGAAGCCGTCAATTTTATATTGGCTTTACAAAATGGTAGTAAGACCCATAATTACATATGGGGCTCTTGTCTGGTGGAAAGCCACAAACAAGAAGTATGTACGGGATATGTTGACCAGGGTACAAAGAACAGCCTGCATTGCCGTTACGGGTGCTTTACGTACCACACCAACGGCTGCACTGGAGGCGTTTATAAATCTTTTGCCACTGGACCTACAAATAAAATCAATTGCGGGAAATAGTGCGCTACGGCTCACTAATATTGGGCTCTTTAAGAACAGTAGGATAGGACATAGCAGTATTTTGAAGGAATCATTCTCCGAAATACCGGAAAAGTCGGATGAAGGTCTTGGTACACTAGATTTTGACACACCGTACGATGTGTTGTACCCTGACAGAGAGGATTGGTATAGGAACTTGGTGTCGAGGGTAAATGAGACCTCGATATATACTGACGGCTCCAAAACCAGTGAGGGCACAGGGTCTGGTGTATTCTCCAATGAACTGGACTTACATCTGGCCCTGAGACTTCCGGACACATGCAGTGTGTTCCAGGCGGAGATTCTGGCAGTACTCAAAGCTGCGGAGGTACTTGAGATGAGATCGATATCCAATAAGAATATCGCCATCTACATTGATAGTCAGGCTGCGCTTAAAGCGCTAGAGTCACATACCACTAAATCTGAACTAGTAAGGAATTGCCGCACAATGCTCAAGGCATTATGTTCGCAGAACCGTGTCAGATTATGTTGGGTACCTGGGCATCGTAATATTGAAGGTAATGAAAAGGCCGACGCTCTGGCCAAGGAAGGAGCGGAGCTCCCACCTAACACCATTATTGAGGGAATAAGACCACCAATGGCCGTGGCTAGAAGGGTCGTTTTCGAAAAAACTTCCCATTTAGCAGCCACAAGATGGTCACAGCTAGATGGTCACAGGGTCTCAAAGGCACTGTGGCCCACCTTAAACCGGAAAAAGTCTGAAGAATTAATCAACTTCAGTAGAACAAAGCTAAGATTAACGGTAGGAATACTCTCTGGACATTGCCTTCTAAGGAAGCATGCCATGAGACTAGGACTAGCTAGCTCGGACATATGCAGGTATTGTGAGGACCTACAAGCCACGGAAGACATCTTCCACATTTTATGTGAGTGTCAAGCAATCGCTCGGAGTAGAAGGAAGCACCTTGGCAGGTACTTCTTTAATCACTTAGAGGAGGTTGGTTCCTCAAACAATATTGGGACCATTATTAATTTCTGCAGGGAAATTGATTGTTTGGGCGATTTGGTTTAGGTTTTTAACCGTAACGGTTCCCTGGGGATGGCGATGGGCCCACTATGGTGCCTGGTCTTTTTGTGATGAACTCACAACCCCACTCAACCTAACCTAACCTAACCTGTACTCAAAGAAATTGAGGACAAAATATGTCCTACTCACATAATGTTCCTCCCTGAGAATGCGTCTAGATGTAAGGAACACTTTTTCCAAAAGTATAAAATACCAGGTGGTAAGTTTGCGCAATCTTTTACAAAATGATTTATTGTGTATATTAATTGAAATTGTATTTCAGTGATTGGGTGCATCGACGGAACGCATATTGGGCTGCAACGACCTATTCTAAATGAACACATGTTCTTGAATCGCAAGGGTTTTCACAGCTTAAATGCAATGATTGTAAGTT
The DNA here is from genome assembly GCA_949126925.1 of Cheilosia vernalis. Taxonomy (NCBI): domain Eukaryota; kingdom Metazoa; phylum Arthropoda; class Insecta; order Diptera; family Syrphidae; genus Cheilosia; species Cheilosia vernalis. The sequence continues at coordinate 50,010,279 of OX421360.1, forward strand.
TATATGAGTATACAATATCACATTATATAAATACCTTGTTTCATATTAATTTACAGATATGCGACCATGAGTATGTTATAAAAGCGGTGAATGCACAATATGGAGGGGCTGCGCATGATTCTTTTGTGTGGAAACATTCTGAACAGCGAAGGATGTTAGAAGATCGATTTCAATTGAATGGAAATGAAAATGGTTGGCTTTTAGGTAAATAGGCAATACAAGATAATTGATAGTATATAGTTAACACAATTTTGTTGATATGTAGGTGATTCCGGTTATCCACTAGAGCCATGGTGCATAACGCCCTACAGAACTCCTGAAAATGAATCAGTCGAAGCTCGGTTCAACGAAGTTCACTCGAAGGCGCGCTGTATTGTGGAAAGAACCATTGGAATACTTAAAGGACGTTGGAGAATCCTGGGGTACAACAAAAGAGGCAGATACCAACCTGAAAAAGTTGCCCATTTTGTAAACGTATGCTCTGCTTTGCATAACGTATGCATTCAATTTAAAATTCCGTTTAATATTAATGAAAGTGTTCAACGGGAACAAATACAAATTGATTTTGGAGAAGACACACAACATTCTAGAGTTGGACAAACAATACGAAATCATATCAAATATTCTCTTTTCAATACATAAAATTCATTTATTTTTCGTTTACAAAACTTATATTGTAGTTACACTAACAATTTTAATAAAGTATACGCGTGGAATCAATCTGTTTACATAAATTCATTTATTTTTCGTTTACAAAACTTATATTGTAGTTACACTAACACTTTTGATAAAGTATACGCGTGGAATCAATCCGTTTACATCAATATATAAATAATAACAGAAAATAAAAAATGATTTATCACAATTCATATTCATGACTTAGGTAGGTATTACATTTTTTTTTGTACATGTATCACATATATCACATATCACATGCATTTATATTAATTTGTTCAGTCTTCTTCAGTTTTCCTTTTCAGCATTTCAAGCTGAAGAGTTTTGATTTGCAGCTCAATTGCTTGCACGGCAATAGAACTTTTGTGCTTCTCCTCTTTCATTATAAGTACTCTTTCTTGAATATCAAGCAATCTATCTAATTTTGCTTCAATACTTCTGTTATAATCGGATCCAATTCTTATATTTTCTTGAAGTAGTGCCAATTTGTTATCACTGTTCTTTGCTGTTTGTTTTCTTTTTATCGACTTTGTGGCTGCCTTAGAAGTACAAGGCTCACAGTCATTACTTTCCTCACTGCAACTGTCCATTGAGTAGCCTTCCAGTATCAAACGGAGGGAATCCTCTACAGAATCGTTGGTACCATCACTTCTTGGCATTTTTGTCACAGCTTCTGGTTCGGGTAACTGTGGTTTACCAAATGTTTTGACGTTTGAAAGTCCCTTGACTGATGCTTCCAAACCAGTTGCTTCAATTAATAGATTTTCTTCTTCTGTGATGTGCTTCTCTTCATATGACCCGCCGCCTGTTCTATTCTTAGAAGCTTTATTAAAAGACAATTTTTTCTTCGCCTGAAACTTTTGGTCTGCAAAAACCTTAAAACAAAATATCAAAAAATGAATAGAGATTACAAAAAATGTTTTCTTACCTTCTTCCATGCTTTCACATCTTTAACCGGGGGTCCGATTGTATTTAATTTTATTGCCAAGGTTTCCCACATTCTTGTGGAAGTAGCTTTGCCTTGACATGTATTAGGTAGTAAGTTTTTGGCCAAGTTCGGATGATCTCTCGTATATTCTGCCAAGACGATCTTTTGAATGCAGTTTATTTTGTTGCAATTTGTCCTAAAAATGTGTTTTTTTAATTGATTACTTATAAACAACCATTGAAATATCATTATTGTTGTTAAACTTACATTTTTCTTTACTTTTTTTCCGTACGAAACAAATTACGAACACTAAAAACTAATCGAATGACATTTCGATTGAACGTATACGTCAAGGCATCCGTTCAGCCAAGTGGTGATGCCAAACCAGGGATCCCAGATTAATAATAAAAAATTCCCCCTTTTTTGCCACCAAAATTATATTTTTTCCCCTATTTCAAAAATAAAAATCCCTTTTTTTTTGCCCCAAAAAAATAACACTTATTTAAGTTTAATTTAAACATTTTATGTTTTATTTAAATATCTTAGAATTAAGCAAAAAAACGTGGACGTGGACCGTACTCTATAGTTGTTTTCTAAAAATAAAAAGTGATTCTTTTTTCAAAGCATGGGGAAAAAAAATATATATTTTATTAACTTACCCATAAAGGTGGGTGTCTGCTGTTTAAAAAGAGATGAAAATGATGATTTGACATTGACATATGAAACGCCAAGCGCCAAAAGATGAATGCATTCAACATGAAACAAAGTTGTAAGTGTGATACGTAACATGGGCCCATTTAAGGTAATGATCATTGAACGAGTTTTAAAAATAGAGTAGTCTTTCGAAGACTTTATTTAAATAAAATGTATGTTACATGTTTTTTCCCCTATTTAGATTGTTTTCCCCCCAAAAAATCTCTTCCCCCTTTTTTCCCCTTTTGTTACAAAAAGTCGGCAAAATTGCCGACTTTCCCCCCAATCTGGGACCACTGTGCCAAACTCCGTTAACGAATATACGTTCACGTATGCGATAATGCCAAATACACATTTTACGAAAACGAGTTACTCGTTCACGGAGGACGCGATTCGACCCCAATTTTTGATTAATGATTATCTATGATTACCTATAACATTTGGTCACACTTATTAACAAAATGTTATGATAATTAGCTTTTTTTTAGTTTCCAAAAGGGCCCCAAATTCTTGTGTGCCCAAGGGCCCCAGCCTAGGTTAAGACGGCCCTGCCGATAGGGGTGATTATGTTCTAGGAGAACATTCAATTATAACTTGTTCCTCTGACATCGTTGAAGACGAAAATAAATAGTTTTACTTGTCAAACTTTTGAGCTCTCACTGTCAAGCTGTCACAGCTGGCAGTTTTAATTTTTCACTAAGTCGAAATTCGGCGAGTAGAGAATTACAAAAAAAGAAAGAGGGGAAATGGATTTCTCTCTCGTTTTTTTTTTTTTAATTTTCTTAGTACGTGGTTGCATTTGCACAGTTTTTTTTAGCAAATTTTAAATAATTCTACGTTTACAAAAAAGTACCCGTCACTTTGAAGTTTGTGGTAAAAAATTCGTTTGAAAATTTGTGGTTGCTATGCAAAAAATTGCTACCGCTTTCGTAGTACACATTTTGTCTCTTTTACATGAAGCTGACTTTTCAACATGATTTAATGTGATAAAAATGAGTGAAAAATGTAGTGTCATACGGACTTTAGCCTTCTTAGACTGATTCTCTGACTATGACAATAGGTTCATTCGCATACGCGGTTTCAATCGAACGCAATCGCAAAAAGTCTATACACGTTCTCATCAAAAATGACAGAAAAAGAGAAAATTAGCAAAATAACGAGTAACGAGTAGTTCCCCTCTTGGCTCTAATCAGCTCAGAGAATTTCAACGGGCAAGTACTGATAAATGTGTCAAATGCAAAAAGTTGACAAGAAACAAATTCTAAATCTGTCTTAAAATACAATTGCAAAGAAAAAAAATCTGTGAAACTAAAAAAAATTCGGTGGTGGTCGAATATTCTCCTAGAACGTTTCATTATGTTGCAAAAATGTATGTTATATATTTATTTGTGATATGAATTAGATGTTAAAGATGAAAGTGGCTCAAACTAGCTCGAAGTCTATCCACGTACTTTGGGGTATTTTTTCAGGTCTCTGAGAGTTTCGTTCAATTTTGTATGTTTGAGAGATTGTTAGTGTTTGGCTCGGGAAAGTACGCGAATAGACCTAATGTCGCTTTCCTCTCGACAGATTCTTTATTGACAAGCCAAATTATTCGCTGGATTTCCGGAGAGATGTCACCTCCGCCTAACTATCTTAAGACGATTCTGTATGTTACGATTTTAACACACAAAAAACGCTTTGATGTAGTTAAGAAAGAATTTCTCCCACCAATTGACGTTTAAACATGAAAAGTTCACACGTCAAGCGCTCTCCAAGTGAAACATATTTCGATGTTTCCTCTTCTGACGCAACCCTCTCATGTATACAACACTGTAAAGTGAAAACTATAGCTTTTCTCATTTGACCAACAAATATTGATCAATCCATTTCTGGTGAACCTCTTAGCAGTCATTTCCCAATGATCGCTGGTCTCAGACAGACTTCAGTCCACTCTGACATTTTATGCTAATGTTTCCAAATATTTATCTACGTTTACATTGTTTCGCCATCATGCACACCAAACTAATGTCCAATGTGATGGACAGAGCTCTCCGGAAATTGGTTTAACAGCATTATCGCCTTTCGACTAATGGGCACAGCAACAAGACAGCGTAGGTGACAAACTTCGGTCGCATCGACACGACCGAAAACAAATTTACCACAATCTGACACATTCCACTGTGTGAGAGCACAGTGGGTGCCAGAATAATGACTGAGACTTCATGTGTAATCAATTTAATTCAACAAAACTGAGGATGAGGACGACCGAGGGAAAGAGAAAAGAAATTCAAATTGCACATGGGTGTCATTTGAATGGTGTCGTCCCATCATCATCATCATCATCATCAGCATCAGTTCATCTGCGTGATGCGTAGTGAAAACAGAAATGAAAACCAATTTCCCACAACGAGGTGACACACCAAATTAACTCCCAATGTGGAGGCGATCACAGAGTTCCACGTCCCGCGCATCCAAAGCTGAAAGCCATCAACTGAAAGGGGTTTTTTTGTGTGCATCAAAGTAAACAGAAATGAACTTTTATCCCTATAGAGGACACAAAGACGAATCTCTATGCTCCTTAGAATGGGGTTAAGGCAGAAAAGATGCACTCACCGTCAATAGAAAGTATACCCACTTTGAGTGCATAAAGTGCAGGACGTGAAGCGATAGCAGGAGCAGCAGCCAGCAAAAGACGGTAATCTCACCTCGAGTGATTCACCTAATAATGAACACGACCGGCACGAGCTAGCTCGCTCGCTCGTAGCATAGGCAGGCCTCTGGTTGGTAAATGGGTTTGGCTGGTATCTTGTAAAAATATGTGGATATCTATGCTGCTTTAAACAACGGATATGAGCTTCGAAATAAGAAGAGGAATAGCAAATGCGAAAGAATAGAATGAAACATGACAGCTGAATGAATGAGCAGGAAGACATTTTAATACGAAATGAATGCAGTGAATGGGTTTTGTTTTTTTCAACTTGCAGACGGACTTGGGGGTAAGGCATGTTGTTATTTCAAGTTAGAAGGTTTTTTTTTTTTTTTGTTGGAGGGAATGGGCAACAACTGATCTAGTGTACTTGTAAAGCAAGTTAGTGACTCTGAAGACTGTTGTCCCAGACAAGAGCGTTATAGGAAATGCGAGGTGTAGGTACAGAGAAATGTATAGTTGAGTACCTACGTTGAAAAAGTTTGCGGAAAAACTTATCCGGATCAGCAGGATTATTGCATTAGTGGGATTAGTAGGCTCTTGTCGTGTTCATGTCATGGGTGGGTTAAGTGTGAGTGGACACAGTATATTTAAATAGTTTGGCACATACGTGGTGTACAGAAGAATAAAGTACGAAATTAAGGTTCAACTTTAACTGCTTTCGTACAAGGAGTCATTCAGCAGCAAAGACCGAACTTTGACAGACGACTGCGATATAGGATTTAACGAATAGTTTGCGGTCATTGCGCGATTCTAATAATCACATTTAATGTCCAGTCCAGGATCTATTTTACGAACTCACAATGGGAAAATTTTCAATATAAAATTACCCACTAATAATAATTAAAAAAATAATAGTTGGCGCAACAGCTCTGTAGGGACCATGGGCCTAACTTCTCGCAACCATTCGTTTTGTGTGAGTTTTTAATTTTTGAAACGAATGGAAGGGACCTACAATTTTATGCCGATTCCAAATGGCTAATTTAGAAGCTCTTTCAAGACAGTTATACTTTCGAATGTTTGTCAGGCGTTCGCGATAGGTGGCGCAGTGAAAAAACCCTGGGTTGGAATTTGGGTTTCTGCGGGATTCGAACCTGGGACCCTTCGCTTAGTAGTCCAACACACTAACCACTAAGCCACTGGACGCTGCACCTACTAAAATTACCCACTGTTACCTACAAAATATTATATATATATATATAGATTTCAAGAGATAATCGTATGAGACCACCATAAATCTTGCCCGGATAGACTCTCTGGATTTCTCCAGAGTTCTTCCCTGCGATTCCTATAGTGTTAGCGCTAGCATGTGTTTACAAGAGATCTGTTTCATCGACTGGGTCTCCACCTAATAATCCTAATAATGTCCCAAGATCCTCATTCTTTTGCCAGACAACGCCGGACATTGGCACAGTATTTCTGCCGCTGTCTCAGATTCCTCCAGGCATAGTTTGCAGGTATCATCCTCTCTAAGGCATACCTTAACGCTAACGAAACTTCCGGGTGACGGGAAACGTTGCTGCAGTAGTGCAGAGCATGCCCGACGATCAAAGCGTACCAAGTTCTTGCGAATTTAAGGCACAAATTGTATATTTCCAAGTCCAATGAGTAAACTTTTCGTTTAATTATTACATGAGCGTTCTTTTTTCAACGGCTGTGTACATATTCAATATTTGACAGCTGGTGTGATTTGAAGTAGCCGCCCCCTTGAAATATATAAACTGCTTTCTTGGACAAAGTTCTTTTATAATTGGCAACTGGAGGAACCGCACAAAGTGAATCATATAATCCACTTACTCAACTGGTGATAAATATCTTTACAAATTGAGTTTAATGGGAATGTACATAGCAGATGATGTCATCATAGTACAGGGGGAAATAATATAACTCCTTACGTGAGATTACAGAGGTTGATTTGGGCGAATAATTGTTTCCAGGACCAACTAAATCCTCCACACACATTATAATACTGTGAAAACTTTCCATCTTATCATCTTAAGAACAACCAACAGAAAATCAGCTTTGCATATTTACTCCGCCCCAAAACTGCGCCATTTCCATTGATAAGCTTTAACCCATATCAACATCTGCAGATCATAAACGTATACAGCCATCAATAGCCCATGGAAGACATATATTAGGTGTTTTCTCCGCAAAATAAAAAAATCGCATTAATATTTCACACAGTTATCATCTGATAAGACCTGTAGAAATCCGAAACATCTAATCTACTAGGGAAAAAAAGGAAAACAACATGGAGAGAAAAAAACACGTCCAAGATAACATGTAAGAGGCCTAAAGTTAGTACATTTTGTCGCGCAGTTCCTCAATTAAAACGAAAATATATAACGCGTATCCAAAGCTATTCAAGAAAATATTTTTGTTATTACTTACTGCAACCATTGGAATATGAACTTCAAATAGCTCGAAACCTCATTGAACAACGTCTATGAAGCACATTTTTTTGCGATTGACGTCACATTTCGTGAGTCGTAACAATTTTTATTTTTTTTCCGTTTTTAGGTTGATGAACTGCTTCGTTTATGATAAGAATGTCATAACAGCTGGGAATTGAATGGTAGATGCTAGATGGTCCGAGGACGGAGAGGAAATTCAATTATTGTTTGTTAAATTTTGTTATGTATTTCTAGAGTCGCAAAAAGTGGGATACGTCGTTGAAGAGATTGTCCCCCCGTCTATCTCCTATTGAATATTTATTAATTTATGTGGTTTTCTTGGAACTCTTGCGATTGCCAAAAATAACATCGAACCCCGTATGCAATCAAATCAGCAGAATGAGATTTGTTCGTGGAATTAATTTCGCGTGTTTAATGTGGTCCGATAAACATCGGAAATGTACAAAAGTTCCCCGAATTGTGTATCCTAATGAAATTCTTCGAAATCGATTGGACTCCTGTTCTCTAGATGGACTAGTACATTCTACATTAACCCAAATAGTTTTGGGACTCTTTTGCGTCGCCCAACTCACTTCCTTCCATCATGGATAATACACTGTGAAAAATCACAGCCGTCGTCGACTATAACCCATATTTTACAACAAGGGTGGCAGCAACAATACACTGCTGGCACAAAGCAACAACGGGCTGGGAGTGGACTTTTGTTATCACAGCAAACACCCAGCATCCAGCCCCCGAAACTATTTTCTAGCTCAATGTACTCAGATGCTCCAGTTGATGAAGAGGGTTCTTGCCTCCATTTGGAGTTGGCAGCAGTTCTGACAAACTGGCTTTTTAGGCCACTTCATAAACAGAAAAAGGCGGCAACCACCCACCCCCTGGATTATTGTTATTCACAGATCCGACGCCTAGGGTGTTACTTCATAAGCACAAAGGATTAGGGGCAATGATTCCACTTCAAGTAATAGTTCTTGGATAGTATTCAAGAAAAACATCATGAGTTGATTCAAGAGGGCACCACGATTTATGGAAATGTGTAATTGCACAACAAAATTGAATCATTCGGGTTCATGTCGATTGTTGGCGCTGCTGGAATTAGTATTCAGATTCACAATTGCTAAATGCACGAATATACGTGAGAAAAATCATACAAATGACAGTACTCAGTTCATGCAATATAAGGTCCGTTCGTGTACTTTAAGCATATAAAATTGAAAAATGTCAAATCTCTAAAATTGAGAGAGAATTCTCTCAATTTCAAGAGAAGTACCTGATCGGTTTTCTTACAAAAAGTTTAAGAAATGTCATGTTTGGCATAATTGTTAAATGCAGCATCTACAAAATAAGTTGGAATTTAATTTTTTTCAAACTAAATGCCTATTAAACTTTCCATTTGATATATTTTAGGAGAACATTCAGTTATAACTTGTTCCTTTGACGTCGTTGAAAACGAAAATAACTAGTTTTACATGTCAAACTTTCGAGCTGTCACTTAGTTGGCAGTTTTCATTTTTCAGTAAGTCGAAATTCGGCGAGTAGAAAATTACGAAAAAATGAAAAGAGGGGAAATGGATTTCTCTCTCATTTTTTTAAATTTTCTCAGTACGTGATCGCATTTGCACAGTTTCTTAGCAAATTTTAAATAATTTTACGTTTGCAAAAAAGTACCCGAACGAACCTATAATGAGTTGAAAATAGCTGCCAAGAATATAGTAAAGACATGCAAAAGAAAACTCTACACTTGTATAGATATGTGGATGCTATTAAACGATTTCGCAGATAATCACATTTGGCTTAGACTTTATGGCGGGCAACCGTAAAGTGCACACTTTCCGAGAAGATAGTTTCAGTGAAATATTGCGTAATTCAGTTCCATTCATTTGGTATATCGTTTTATGGTATCATCTCAACAAACAGGAGCGGCAATCTAATCAAGAAGAGTAATTGAAGTTTATTAGTATTATGTCAGGTGGATACTTAGGTTGTCAGATGTCACGCATTCAGAGGTCATTTTTTTGCACTTTGTTCTCATTTTTTGACATGCCAACTTTCAGTTAAGCAAAGAAAACAATAATTTCATTTCCATTCGTGTCACCCTCTCCCCACTGCCAGCGAAAATCACTTCTCAGGAATCTGCAGATGTCCAACCGAACGAAGTATGATTGAATGGTATGACATGACTGGAGTTAAATCAGCGTCGGGACTCGGGAATCGCTTTATCGGTCAACGGAAAATATGGAATTGGTTTTTGTCTCGTATGTTACGTATCTACCGTAGTTGAAGTGGTACAGAAGTTCATATTGCTTACTTGTACGATTACAGGTCTAACTGTAACTGCAAGCATTTTAAGCAAAGTTATGACATGGGATCGAGCGAGATGCGGGTGCCGTCGCGGATCGAGTTTTGCAACAGTTATCCATGCAGGTTTTGATTTCCAACATGACAGATGTAAATGCTTGTTTTGAATTTTACTATGAGTTCATAAAGTGCGATTTAACTCACTTGCTGTGAATAGTTAAACATTTGGTCACTCATTCAAACGAACTTATTTCTGTGACTAAGACCTGAATTATACAGCACTACCCCAACGCAGAGGTTTTAGAAATAACCTAACATGTGGATGATTTGATGCGACAACCTAGCTGCTTAGCTTAATTATAGTGAAGCTCTACTAAAGTAGTCGCTTTGCCCACTTTGAAAGCATGTAGGTACCTACCTATAATAATTATTGTTTGTTTACAATTCCGTTTTCAAACCATTGAGCTCTAGTACGGTATGGGAAGATTTCTATGAAAATTCACAAAGTCGGCAACAGAAAGCACACGTCGAATGATCTTATTCTAACTAAACTGGTTTTTCGAGCTGTCGACTACGTGAGATGTCGAGAATGGAGTTCGTTTGCATATCAATTCAAAAAAAAAAAACTATTACTTTTGTCATGATTCGTCTCCACTTGCTTGAGAATTTATGCAAAACGCACTCTTACTTTCGATATTGCGATTCTAAGGAAAAATACCTATTGCCTGATTATTTATTCTACTCTATCAATTCTGGATTTTGAGAACTGTTTTGCTGCTGCTTACGATATTCAATTAAGAAATAAGCAATATAAACCGTGACGACCAATGCCGATACACACGAAAGCAATAATAAAAAATAAAAAAAACGTAAACAAGAGAAGCTGATTTTGAATGTCAACTACGTCGCTCCGCAACGCACTTCACCAGAAAAACGGAAAGATTATAGATAAAGAACCAACATTCCGATACGGAAGACTTTCGGCACTCTACGCATAAATATGTATATCCAATTGGCAGAAATTTGTAATCGCAAGTACCACTCGTCGATGACGACGAACCCTTCAATTCAAGCACAATTCAAGATTCAAACAACCGGAATTGATAGATTACGAGAAAAAAAAAAATTAATAAATCCTACAACCCACCAACAGGCATTATGATCCATACCAACCCACAATTGGTACACACAATACACATCCGAATGTGGACGAGAGCCAGCACGCAGAGCACAAAGATGATTCAATCGACGGGAGGGGGAGCGGCTCGAGCTCGCACAACAAAAACACTCACAGCACACTTTTGGCATTTTGTACACACGAAATTCCGATGGAACCCAGGAAGGAGTACACACATTTTAGATTCACATCGGGATTTCTTTCCAATCCCAATAGCAATTCACATAACAAAAATCAAAGAATAAAAAACCGAAAACATTGAAAATTCAATTCATTCTCGCCGCCAAAAACGTCGTAGTTGCACAGTATTTCGGCTATTAACACTCAAATTATCCATCAGTGAGTTAAGAATTTATTATTTGCTTTAATTTCGATTTTATGTACAGTTTAGACATCGCACAGCGAGCGGAAGTAATTCAATTTATTCAGTTTCATTTTGTGTTCAATTATAAATAATTTTTTGTTTTCCTCTTTGCACTGGACGAACATGGGTAGGTACACAAATGTTTTTCTATTGATTTTCAGGTGTAAAACACTGGGTAATAAATTGATAATAATTATTTATTGAAGACACATTTATGCCCGAATCGATTGGAAATAATCAAGTACGTTAATTTATTGAAAAAATGATTGCATTTTAATAAAATTTACTCACCAGCTCATGTTCGGCTGGCACTTCTGACGCCATTTTGAACGATATGATTTGATTTTGAAAGATGTCAAAACGAAGTAACTTCAGCTGTGAATTGTAGTAGATTTGTTCATTGAAGTGTAGATGCAATAACAGAGTAGATTGGTATGAGAATAGGTTAGCGAAATTTAGGTAAACGCTACATTGGTCTCGAATGTTGTTGTTGGGCAACTGATATAAAACTATATCTGAGCTCTCCGAAAAAAAATCAGTCAAAAGAGAATTCCAAATGATTTTAATGTCGTTTTCGATTTGGCTTTTCAGATTTTGATCTGAGATCTCAGATTTTTGCTGCAATATCGAACATGAAATCCGAATTTTGTTGGTTCTTTCACTTGCACTAGAAGTCCATTTCAATTGATTTTCTCACATTTATAGTAACTCATTTTGAAATAAGAAAACTCGTATCCATACTCATAAAATTAATAATTCAGTAAAAAAAATAAACCTCCTTCGAACAATAAACATTTCGTAACAGCCAGCTGTGTGTCACAAACATTGAATTAGTGAAAGTATTTGTTAATCTGAGAAAAAATTGAAGCAGGCAAATCGACCATGAAAAGCTGCAGTCTCCATCAAAACAATAATATTTTTTTCCAAAAAATTGATGTCTGCCAATAATAGAAAACGACATAAGTTAAGCTTGTTGATTTCGCAGTGAATATCAAATAAATAACGGGTGCACTCCTTTGGCGTTTGTTTTCCCCATCAGGGAAAGGTAAGAAACTGGTACTGCCTCATTTTGTTTATTTGTTTGTCACTTTCTCAAAGTATCTTAAACTATTTTCTTTACCTTAAAAATGTATCAATAATTGAATTTTACTCCTCCAATAGGCTTTATTCCGAGCTTCTATCTCAGCAATGTAAACTAAAACAAATGTCCAAATGTAGGGTTCTCAGCAGCTATTTGATATATTTGATAGCTGAAATGTTGACAGTCTGTCCTATTATTTCAATTCGTAAAATCTGTGTTATAAACCAGAAAGTCATTGTGGAAAACAAAATTTTTGACACATCAAACTCTAAAACTACTTGTGGATTCAAAATCAAAGTCATTGGTGTACCCTCACATTTCGCGCAATTTAGTTAAAAATTCACAACAGTCTCATAAAGACCAATAAAGTCATTTTGATATACCTACACAAAATTAGCTCAAGTTTAAAAAAAAAAATATTGTTCACTAATGCAACGTTACCTCAAGGATGACAACAAAATCTCCCACACAAAACCATAGCTTTTCGCTCAGTTCACCTATCAAAACCTCTCTTTCGTCGTATACTGTCAAAATGTACTAGTCATTTTGTGAGCCACTGTACAAATGGCGGATTATCAGTGCTAAACTACACAATACAAGAAATGTCGCAAGGAGGGTCACTCGAAAAACTGAAATTGCATTAAATCCGATTGATTTTTAAATGCAAATCATCGTCGAACGGTGCGCGTATTAACGAAATTTCTCACTCGAACTTTTAAATTCGCCGTGCAACCATGGCCGATCCATATGGTCCGCGTGTGGTAACAATTTACAAGACAGAAACTGGTTTCGGTTTCAACGTACGTGGTCAAGTGTCCGAGGGTGGCCAACTGCGCTCCATCAACGGTGAGCTGTACGCCCCCCTGCAGCATGTAAGTGCAGTCCTAGAAAATGGAGCTGCCGAAAAAGCTGGCATCAAAAAGGGTGATCGCATCCTAGAAGTGTAAGTACAAAACAGCACCGAAACACACGCACAAATGTTTGCTCTGATGGTTTGCAAAATCGATCCGCCCCATTGGATCGATTGAACGAAAAGAAGTAGAAAAGAAAACAACGGATTCCTCCCCATTTCTTAGCGTTGACCCCTTTTAACCTGCCCACCTTCTACTGGTCTGCTCCTATCGATCTCTCACGACACGACATAAATATTATTACCTTTGGTGTTAATTGTATTTTTTTTTCCATAGACACTGACTCTTTTCGGGCAGCTTTTACGTAAGCAACGGCTGTTCATTTGGAGTTTTTGTGGAGGCAGAGCGGCATTTTAACCAAAATTTGCATATTCTCCCCAGTGCTCGCTCTCCTTAGTACTTAGCAAACGAACAAACAATAGATAAACCAGCGACTGATGATAGCGGTGCATGCATGAGTTTATCAGTGTTTGTTGTTAGATGTGATAGCGGTTTGCTCGAAGCTCTAAATGGAACGTTGGTGTATTGGATTTTCACATGCCTGTGACTAGTATGGAACGAGTAATATTGTAGGAGAACAGCTGACCTCTTGGCCAGGCGTTGGCATGGGCGTGAATCAACTAATGAGGTGCTCAATTAAAATTTAATTAGATTCATGGTGATGGATGAGGATAGAGACGTTGTTCTTACGTTTTATAGCAGCACTTGTGTGCGGCTGCTGTCTGTCGTAAGTCTTCAAGTGGCGAACTTGGCGTTGTCGGAGTGGAGAGTCTTCGTTAAGTGGTTGTTATGTTGATTTTTATTGTTTTCTTTGGTCGCCCCCTCGATGTTGGGTGGGTAGGTTTTTCTCTTTAGCTTGAACCTCACTTGATTGGGTGCACATGCAGTTCATTAGCGAAAAAAAGTACCTAAGGGAGCTAGCATTCGAGGTGGGGTCGAACTATACGTTGTTTTGATATTTTTTGTTTTGCGTAAAGGACATAACCTATTGACAATAACTATTGAAGATTTCCTGCCGAAAAGTGTGTTTATTCGTCCACAAATATCAGCGACAGAGGGAGAACAATTACTATTCCATCTTCCTAAATAAAATAGGAACCAAATAACTAATAAGAATGATGGAGCTTTGCTGACAATTAATTTATACGGTGATTCCGACAACCGCGACAAAACCCTACTTTACTTTGCTTTGCTGAGATCGAAGCTCAAAAAACAGGGCTATTGTTGATATGTGCGATTAGTCGGTTTCTATGCTTTCTCGCGAAGCTACCAGTTTCAGCTTCGATTGTTGGAATTCCGAGATCCCTATGGATATCGTCGTTCCATGGTGCTTGTACAATTTCTCTAAGCACTTTATTTTGAAAAGTTTGTAGAATATTGGCTTTTGTTTTCTTAGTACAACCCCAAAGTTTTATACTGTAGGTCCACACCGGCTTCAGCACTTGCTTGTATAAAAGCAGTTTGCTCTCGGTACTGAGCTGGGAATGTTTTCCGAGTAACCAGTACACTTCTCTATATTCGATATCGAGTTCTTGACGTTTCATTTTCACGTTTGAATTCCATTTCAGCTTTGCGTCGAGTGTCATTCCCAGGTATTTGGCCTCGTTTGCAAAGGGTATTCGGGCCAAGTTTAGAAAAATTGGCAAGTCATTAGTTTTCTTGGCGTCTTATTTTTAATTTTTTGCACTATGGGTGAAATTCACGTGAACAGATTTAGTTTCGTTGAGGGCGATCCGCAAGTTCCTTGTCCATTCATTTACCTTATTCACTGCGGCTTGCAGTTTTGTAGTCGCTTCTTCGATTGTATTAACTACTTCTAGAATAGCTGTGTCGTCGGCGTACGTAGCAAGGGTAGTGCCATCTTCCCTTGGTATATCGCGAGTATATATCAAATAGAGAAGCGGACCAAGGACGCTTCCTTGTGGTACACCGGCCGAAATTTCTTTTAGCTCCGAGTATTCGTTTCCATTTCTAGCACGGAAGAGTCTATTCCCGAGATATGATTCTAGAATATCATATAGGCTTGCGGGGAGAACTTGTCGTAATTTAAATTTCAAGCCGTCGTGCCACACCTTATCAAAGGATTGTGAGACGTCAAGGAATAAGCTTGAGCAAATCTGTTTCTTCAAATGCTTTCTTAATTACGTCAGTAGTTCTATGCACTTGGTCAATCGTCGAATGCTTGGTTCTGAACCCAAACTGGTGGTCAGGGATAAGATTATTATGTTCTATAACCGGTTGTAGGCGCTTTAGCAATATTCTCTCGAATACTTTGGATATGACTGGGAAGGAAAAGCAATTGGCTTATACGATTTTACTTCATTTGGCGGTTTTCCTGGTTTTAAAACCATTATGACCTCCGCGACTTTCCATTGACTCGGCACGTGTTTTAGTCTGCGCAGTATTTATAATATGAAGAAGCCTAATTAATGCTTTCCTTGGTATACCTTTGAGAACTTCTCCGGTGATCAAATCATAACCAGGAGCTAACCTAGGTTTTAGGGATTTCACGTTTTAGTTCGTTTGACGTTGCACATGTGCGTGTTAAATTTTCAGATAGTAATTCCGTCCTATTAGTATTGTCGTGGATTTCTTGGCCATCGTACGACAAAAACGTCCGCTTTTTCCTTATCTTCCCTTGCCCATTCATTTCGATTTATTCTAACTGGCGGCGCGGGGGTTTTGGGCCTTTTAGTGCCTTTTACAGCTTTCCAAAGTGAATAATTGGAATCTTTTTTCGCTGTTAAACTTTCAAGGTAAGAACCTATCGCACGATTTTTAAAATCCTTAATAGATGACTTCAACAAATTGCACAAATAATTCAAATGTGCTTTATGTCGCGGAGCGCGACTATGTCGTCATTTCATACGCGCCTTCCTTTCTTCGTTGAACAGTTCTTTTATTTTGGAAGGATATCGTAGACCGTATTTGGCCGGCGTTTTCCTTGGATTAGGCGTATTATTCGAGGAGTCGAGCTGTACGATCTCGACGAAGCGATCAACTTCAACCTCAAGTTCATAGGGTGTCGTAAGTGGAACACTCAGTTGAACATTCTATTCAATTTCGTTCTTAAAGCCTTCCAGTTAATCTCGCTGGCTCTAGGTTATTGACTAGTTTTACACTCAGTGTTAAAATAACCGGTCAGATGATAGATCGAAGCTCTCTTCAACTTTAATGTTATTGGTAGATATTCCTTTCACGACTAAAAAGTCTATCATACGTATTCCATACCTGCCCCATAGAGCATTCTACCAGAAGGTGTACTTCGCATTAAAAGTTAAGTTTAAAGCTATGCCACAGTCAGCTGCAATATCAGTCCACTCCTTGACAAGAAGTCACTTATAATGCAAAGCGAATTGCCGAACTTGTTTCGGTAGTCTTGCGTCGTTCATATACATAACCCTTATTTAGTAATCTGCATTCAATCTTAGAGTAAGAGATAAAAAGCGTTGGTATACCAGTTTCTAAATAGTTCATATATTTTGGTGTGTTTATTGGGTAGACGAAAGGTTTTTCTTAAATAGAATCGCAGCAAACTTTCCACAAACTTCCACTGGAGTTGTTCTCCATAAAAGAGAATATTAGGTTATTGTTGAAAATACGATTCCAATTGGCTGATTTTGGTTTGTAGCGTTCGTTTTTTATTTTCAAAAAAAAAGAATAAGTAGTTGGCGCTACAGGTCGTAGGGACCCTAGGCCTAGCTTCTCACAACCATTCGTTTTGTGTGAGTTTTCATTTTTGGAACGAATGGAAGGGATCTACAATTTTATGCCGATTCCAAACGGCTAATTGAGAAGCTCTTTCATGACAGTTATACTCTCGGATGTTTGTCAGACGTTCGCGAGAGGCGGCGCAGCGGAAAAAAACCCTAAGTTGGAATTTGGGTTTTCGTGGGATTCGAACCTGAGCCCCTCGCTTAGTAGTCCAACACACTAACCACTAAGCCACTGCGCCTGTTATTTATTATAATGAAGTATAAATAGTGGGCTGTAGCTATTAGTTGGAACTTAGTTGGAAATACAGCCACAGCCACAGCCACAGACCTTCGAATTTCGTCTGTCTTTGGCAATTTTTGAGCCACTAGCTTTAAGCATGCATACGCGTTCAATGGAAAAAAAGACCGATGTGTAGTCTTTTACGTTGCAACTCAAGATGCCTTTGGACATCGAGCATTAAGGGGTATGGATATTTAAATGCAACTACAAATTCTCTCTAACATATGCAATTCGCTCAACTACTATTCCATGCACAACGACTCCACTTCTATCTGCACTCACCACCTGCCTGCTGCACATTTTCAAGCTGAACTCTGTCACCGTCTACAGAATGTTTCCCACCACTTCCCCAGCAGATGGGGATTTACCTGTGAAAAGTTGCCCTTTTGGAAATTTCCATTTTCGGCTGTTTTCCCCCTCATTTCTATTAATTTCATATTCTGTCACAGTCCTATGGCGCACAAGGAGAGACCTCCTGTCTATTGAAAATGAAAGCCAATGGGGTATATCTAAAACAGTCCTTTTGCGACTTCAAGGATTATCCGCCTTTGAACGACAACGAAGCGCCTAAAGTACAGAATTAAATTTTAATTCCATTAGGGAACAACAACGAGCCGTATTCAATTTGCTCACTTTAACTTGTCAGCGCGCACAAAACATCCACAAAATATTTTTCGTTCATTACCTGTGCAGTTCACCGAACAGCAGACAGGTACGTCTTCGAATTACATTTTAAACAAGTTATCATCCACCTCGTAGCTATAGCTAAAGTAATAGGTCTCTTGTCAAATAAGTAATTATTGAAGCATGATAAAGTCGCTTGTATAAGTGTGTACACTGTATAGGTTTCGCACACTGACGTCATTTTTACGAGTATCG
The DNA here is from genome assembly GCA_949126925.1 of Cheilosia vernalis. NCBI lineage: Eukaryota > Metazoa > Arthropoda > Insecta > Diptera > Syrphidae > Cheilosia > Cheilosia vernalis. The sequence continues at coordinate 50,028,387 of OX421360.1, forward strand.
TTCGGTCGGCCGGTCTTTGTTGTCAACTGCTGTTTGCTATTTGTCCGTTTTATAAGCCAATAAGTCTCCACATCATAATTTGGTATATCGTCTCTCCCCCTGCCGCCCCCCTCATCCCAAATATCCTCATTTAATGATGGAATCCAAACTACGGATACGAACGAGAATTGTGTCAGATTCAGATGACGCCTGACTGAGGACAGCTAAAGCGACTGAAATATTTAATGAAAGACCGGCGAGCCTCAGTGCCGCAGGAATTCCGTTTTCAATTGAATAAAATATGAATTTCTAGAGGATGTCTGGAATGGGAGTTATTTCCGACTGAACAGGCCAAGTAGGTGGAACTGTGTTATTGTTTTTTGGTAGGCAACGAAAATAATTCCAACTAGTTCAAGGGGGTACGAGTAAATGAGTATATTTGGTGGAAAAATACCGGAATTGCCGTTGAACGAACGATGTTCGTTTTGAAATGTCATTCATGTGAAATAAGAAGAAACGTATGGGTCTTGTTTTAAGGTTTGTGGGTCACTAAATGTATTGAGGGTTTGAACCTGTTGTGCACGAATGTAACTTGTGTTCAAATATCCAGTCGAAGTTATCTCGCAATTGTTTGCAGTTGGATTTCGTGTGTCGTAGATATGTGAAACACCGAGGCAGGGTAGCACTGATTTGACGATGTCAATCTTACTCGATACGAAATAAACTTTGACTTGGAATTATTCAATAGATGGATGTGGAGAACCCGAAAATGATTTCTTCATTCAGGTCTGGCTATAGCTGTATGTTTCTTTCTCAAAGTCGTTTGCTTTATTGGCGAGACTACACTTTCCTCTAATTGTGGACATTGAAAATAAATTTTACACAAATGACTGCCGGGGCTAGGTTAGGTTAGGTTAGGTTGAAGTGGCTGTCACACTTAGACCTTTATAAGGTCCCTTGTGATAATAATAATAGTAGTTGTCGCAACAGGTCTGTAGGGACCCTGGGCCTAGCTTCTCCTAACCATTCGTTTTGTGTGTTTTTAATTTTTGGAACGAACGGAAGGGATCTACAATTTTATGCCGGTGTCAAATGGGCCGATTGAGAAGCTCTTTCATGACAGTTATACTCTCGGATGTTTGTCAGACGTTCGCTAAAGGTGGCGCAGTGAAAAAAAACCTGAGTTGGAATTTGGGTTTTTGCGGGATTCGAACCTGGACCCCCCGCTTAGTAGTCCAACACACTAACCACTAAGCAGCCACTGAGCTGGTTCCGAATCTCTCCTCTGTGGACCAGAACCCTACTGCACAGTCAACTGGACTAGTGCGCTAAGACAAATTAACGATTGGGAAAAACAACTTCGTGTAGAATACTGGGAACATGTCCCAGGTCTAAGACAATCCAAACGTTTAATTAGGCCTTACTCATACAAAGAAATCCTTGGACTCAGCAAGGATAATATAAGAAAGCTTGCGGGCTTTCTCACAGGTCATTGTGGCCTTAGATATCACCTCAAAAAAATGAACCTATGTCCGGAAACAGAATGCAGATTATGTCTGGAGGATGTCGAATCCTCCGAACACATCCTCTGTGAATGCCCGGCTCTTCATTGGTTAAAAAAACGTGTCTTTAATCGAGAGACTTGTTCGCCAGCAGACATAGCGCAATCTGCCACTAAGGACTTATTGACCTTCATCGGGGAGGTCACTAGTCTCTTAGAATAACCTCTCCCCAATTGATACAATAGATCTTTCAGGTCGCAGTGTCAGCCAACTGGGCGTGGGATATAATTAAAAAAAAAAAAAAAAAAAAGCAGCCACTGATACCACATGAATCTAAAATTGAATTCTTCCTACTCGTTTAACCAATTGGAGCTTCTGATGAAGCGAAGGAGATTACGAATGTGAATGTTTCTGCTTTAAATGAAAAAGCTGATGAGCTGGCAAGGAAAGGTTCATTACTTGATCTTAACGTGGCCGCTACCACGGTATTAACTCCTCCCCGTAACCTCAAACAGGAAATTGATAACAAAATACTGGCCGCGACGAATAATAGATGGAGTAAACTCGAATCCTAGGTGATAACCAGGAAAATGTGGCCAATCTATAACAAACAAAAGACAGAAAAAATTCTACAAATAGGAAACAATCGTTATCCTCTCTTGTAGGCATTATTACGGGACACAAGACACAACATGCTGAAATATAACAGCAAGAAAATGGGAATCAACACTGATGACCTGTGCATAGGATGCGGTGATGAGGATGTGCATGATGAGGAGTATGGTTTCTTCCTCCTCCTCGTCAACAACTTCTGCTAAAATCGTTTGAAAATACGCCAAGCCTTGTTGCATGCCTGCCTATGAGACAGTGTTCTGTGATGACACCTATTGCAGCACTGTTATGCTTCCTATCAAAGGACATCAAGTATCTTGAACGTTTTAGATCCAGCTTTGGCCAGATCTGTTTTGTCGCTGGAGATGTCGAGCCGGTTGGCCAACTAAGATTTGTTCTGTTTATAGCACCCAGCTTGATTATGAGTTAACAAGTAGCGATCGGAATACCTATGGAAGCATAGGTAGTGTAGTTCCGTGTCTGTCGAGTTCATCAGCCTTACAATTACCTGTGATGTGCCTGTGCCCCGGCACCCAGCAGAGGTGAATATTGAACTGCTCCGCCATCTCTCTCGGATACGAACGACAGTCTTGGGCTGTTATGGAATTTGGAGAGACTGATTCCAGACACTTGATAGCAGCTTACCGAGCAGAAATCACGTTTTCTTTCACCCAAGATAAGACTTCTTTTATCGCCATTATTTCCGGCTGAAAAACGCTACAGTGATCAGGAAGACGGAAGGAGAGACTAAGACTTAGTCTGTCGGAGAAGACACCACCACCAACACCGTAAACAGTTTTGGAACCATCTGTGTAGAAATGGATCGATTCATTGTCCAGGAATGCTTCCTCCTCCCAGAATGTTCTAGTGGGAATGGAAACCTGGAAGTTTCTATCGAACTGTAGTTCTAGTATGGTGCAGTCGATGTTTCTTGGAAGTTTCTTAAAATCGTTCAGGATAGTGGCCAGTTGTTTTACTGGTCCATTGTGAAGTAGCTTTTAGACGGCTGCAGAAGCTGCTGTTTGCCTTCAGAAGATGTCAATGGGTGCCAGCCGAAACATGATGTCAAGTGCAGCAGAGGGGGTAGTACGAAGAGCCCCGTCGATGCACAAGCAAGCTGTTCTTTGGACTTTGCTTAGCTTATCGCGATTGATCGCTTTGTCCAAAGTAGTCCACCAGAAGACCACACCGTACGTGAGTATCGGTCTTATGACGGAGACGTATAGCCAGTGAGTGATACGAGGCTGTAAACCCCATTTGTTCCCTATGGCTTTTTTGCAAGAGAAAAGTGCTACAGTGGCTTTTTTAACTCTTTCTTGTATGTTGGGCTTTCAGGGCTAGATCGGCTTTCATTTGCAGTGGTTCAGTTCATGCAGAAATCCTTTCTGAATTGTCTGCATAATACCGGTCTCTGTTGGCATACCATCATTCAGTCTTACCGCGTCCAATTGCAGCGGGGGCCAAGCAGCATAACAAAACGGCTGATCGATTGTTGGACGGCTTGTTTGGCACCGCTGAGTTCATTTATTCTCTCAATTCCTTTCTTCAGTGTCTGGCTTAACAACCGGTATCAGTTGTTTGTAATATTTTCGACTTCGTCTACAACGTGGAACCTACCAGTCTACTCGGTGACTGTATTGTTATCTTCTGAAATTATTGCCACGTCTATAATCCACCGCTGTAGAGAGCAACCGTCCGCCGACTGTATTGTAAGCTAGCAAATATTTGATCGCCGATAATAGAACAAAAAAAAAAGAAAAAAGAACTATGTACAAATAAGCATCAGATAAGCATCCATTCGTCGATAACCTCATTTTCAATTAAAGAATTTCTAGTGACCCAAAAAACGGCCACACATCGATTGCCTTAGATATCAAGTCGATTGCACAGACGTTCTTGACTCAAAATCCAATTAGACGTAAAAGCAAACACTTGTCGTTGTCAGTCTTTTTCCATCCTTATCTCTAAGCGACTTGGAAATACTATGTTTTCTCTGATGTCCATCACCTCCAACTCAAGTGTGGCTAAATTGATAACCCAATTGAAGGCGGTCACACTGCTTAAACGTAAACCGGCTCCGATAATGATTGTAGCAGGCTATTTACAGTATTACAGTGACATCTTTAGGCAGTCAAAAGTCTCACCTCCGCAGTGAAGCGTGTGTGCCTTCCGAAAACCGCACTGTCCGTCATCGAAACCCGTTTCAACTCCTCTCTCGTGTGGATTGGCACAAATTCAAAGTTTGATTTACCATTAAACCCAGTAAACCTGCTGCCGCAGCTGTTACTTATAAACATAGAAAAACGATAACCGAAATCACCTGGTTGGTACCACATTCGAGTGTCAACGGTCCCGTCATTAAGTCGCGCACACTTTGCACTTGGCTTTGCCAAAGTTGTTTTGAATAATACACCGAAAGCGAAGGAGGAGAGCAAGAGATTGCGGGTCCGGCATTAACATGCTACCCTTCAACTATGTCCAATTCATGGGATTTGACACTGGCCGAGCTTTAAGCAGCATTGAAGAGAGATACCGAAGGTAATATTGTGTCTGTCTTGGGTTTACTTTCGTTTTTTGTTTTTGTTTGTGGTTTTGTTCGATTTGTGTCTTTATGAACTAGTTTTAGAAAGAGTGTCGTAACATGTCAATGGGATAGCAAATTAGCCACTAAATGTGTGGTGGTAACCAAAAACGACGTTACTTCCGATTTAAATTTGTTTACGTTATAATATACACTTGAAAGGCAGACAATTCAGCAAAATTTGACTGTTATGACCTCTGGTGTGGGAAAGGGAGGAGTAAAAGTGATAGCTCAGTTCGATGACTTGTGTTCTTGTTAATAACATCGTTTGTATCTGATGTGAGTTGGCAAAAAATATCGGAGCTTAACCTTATCAATGTTAATATTCTCCCACGCTGTGAAAACTTGTGCACTTTGTGTATAGCTAGCCTATGACAATTGTGACTTCCTTAATCTTTTCATTGTTAGATACGTTGTGAGTTCTCCAGTTGTTTTACTATTTGGTTCTGACTCGCTAAACCAACGAAGGACACATCTGAGTTTTGTTGTGGCGTATATGTGAGAAAATGTGACAGCTAGTAGATTTGCAACTTTTTTCATAAAGTTGGCAAAGCTATTAGCAGGGGGCCAGTTGCTCGCAATAAGATCTGCCTCTAAGTTACACAAAAGGGCCGGACATAACCTTAGAAAATTTTCCTCTTCTTTAAAACACAGTCGTGGGTTGTGCCTCTGAATTCAGTCGTTTAGATACTGTGATAAGCGAGGCCAGGGCTCCATTTTTTAGGGCATAGCAAACACCTTATCAATGAGTGGAAGCAATTCACCCCTCTTGTTCGTATAAGGTCTACCGGCGACTACTATTGCATGTGTTACAGCATCTCCTTGTTGAGATAGCATTGCCACCGACTCAAATCTCTTACCGGCTCCCGAGCTCCTAATAGGTGAATCAAATTAACTGTGCCTATAAGTCTCATTTCCTTTCTAAAACCATTTAGCTGCAGTGAAAGCAGCCCGCACTTCTAACCCGGAAATAACACAATTACGTGTGTTCCGCATTTGCATTCCTTCATGTCGTTTAAATTGTGCTGCACCTCCTCACAACGAGTTCATTGCCCACACTTCCTTACAATAACATTCCTTGCAGAGTGTTCCTTTACTTTATAATGAACAAAAAAAAAACATTCCTTACATCCTTTAGAAAAAATCATCCCTGATTATGCTATGCCCACCCAACTTGGGTGGCTTGTGTTGTTGAACAAATCTGCACGTTGCGCCATTGTACTCCTACATAATCCCAACCTCTTCTGTCGTCATTCTGCTTTGATGCAGTTAATTGTTCCCATGTAAATGCCTCGGCCACCCGCATCACGTTCTCCCTTGACAAACGACCAAGTGTGCTTCCTGCAATTTAAATTTAATTCCTCTACTTTTCGCTTTGTTTTCTTACAGAAATGGAGTCAGCGTTGAAGGAGCCACTCACAAGCAAGTTGTCGACTTGATCAAATCCGGGGGCGATTGTTTAACCCTGACCGTTATATCTGTGACACAACAAGTAAGTTTGCTTATCCTTGTGACGGGCCTAGATCTAATGATTGTTTCAATCTCTAGGAAGCAGAAAGACTGGAACCGCAGGAAGACCAAAGCAGTTACTCATACATCGACTACTCTGAAAAGCGATCATTGCCAATCAGGTGAGTTGCAGTGAGTGCTTGCTTAGTCAGACAGAAATTTACACACATTTCGTCTCCGTTTGATAGCATCCCCGACTACAATATAATCAACCGCAATGGTGAGCGTTACATTGTCTTCAACATTCACATGGCCGGTCGTCAGCTGTGCTCGAGACGGTACCGTGAATTCTCCAATCTACACACGATACTACGAAAGGAATTCGTAGGATTCAACTTTCCAAAGCTGCCAGGCAAGTGGCCATTCCAACTGAGCGAACAACAGCTTGACAGTCGTCGTCGCGGTCTCGAACAGTATCTGGAAAAAGTATGTGCGGTCCGGGTGATAGCTGAGAGCGATGCGGTACAAGATTTTCTCACCGACTCCGAAGACGATTTGTCCGCATCCCCAGTTGACATTAAGGTGATGCTGCCCGATCATGAAGTTGCCACCGTTTCGGTGCAGAAATCAGCAAACGCCCAGCATGTGTGGGATGTTCTCGTGCAGAGGGCCAATCTGACTTCGTACACTCAGCAATATTTCTATCTTTTCGAGATTGTCGAGTATAATTTCGAAAGGAAACTGCAGCCCCACGAAGTGCCACATCAATTGTATGTGCAAAACTACAGTACAGCGTCGAGTACGTGCTTGTGCGTACGGCGATGGCTGTTTTCTGTCGCCAAGGAGCTTACGTTGCCGGACGGCGAGCAAGCGTCGAAGTTTATATTTTATCAGGTAACACACATTAAATGATTTAAGAGGTGGAAGTAAATCTAATTGAGACTTGACACTTTTTTTTTTTTTTTTTTTTGACAGTCTGTGGATGAGGTGAATCGTGGCAATATACGAGCGGAAGAACGTCTCTACGAGCTGAAAGCTCTACAAGATGCCAAGAAGTCATCTGAATACTTGGCGTTAGCGAGAACGTTACCTGGATATGGTGATGTTGTATTCCCTCACTGTTCCTGTGATAGTCGCAAAGAGGGGCATGTCGTCCCAGCTGTCGGTATGTAGATGCAAGACGTGTACTCAACCGCTTTAAACATGCTAAGGCGTTCATATTTCTTGGGTTCACAATGCAAACATGCAGTCTCTACTAATTTTTCAATCAACTAAAAGAAAGTTTACGCCTTAGATTCGTTTCGTTTCGTTTAAAATCTCAGCGTTTGTTTTGCTTTACTATAAATATGTGAAGATGTAGAATATTGCATGCTTTTGCTGCATCATTTCTCAATAGGTTACGGGTTGCTTTGCTCTTATTTTTGAAAATCTGTTAACTCGAAGTCAACTTAGCTTTTGTAAATTTTCACCCAAGCCAAGTTTAAAGTTGAATATGAAATAATTTTACGCAACACAAATGTCCTCCACCGTATTAAACGCATTTCTCATTTCCATAGGCATGAAGAGTTTCCGCTTGCATGCGTGCCGTGAAGACGGTGCCCTGGAGGCACAGATGGTGGAACTAACATGGGACACAATAACCAGATGGGAAAGCGATGAAGAGTCAATGTCCTTTTGTTTCCAATACAATCGTCCGGATAAACCTCCGCGATGGGTCAAAGTCTATACTCCATATGTAAGTAGCCACCGTCCTCCTATCTCTCTCTCTCTGAGAAATTCAACAACTTCTAATCCCCATCTCTTTGCAGCACGCATTTCTATCCGACTGTTTCGACCGAATAATAGAAGAAAAAAAATGGGAAGACAGCGGTGACTAACAACATTAAACCTTCTAAATGTAAAAAAAAAAAACAAAAAACAAATCAAACAAACGTCAAAACTTACTCTCTGACCCTATCTCTCTTAGTCTGTAAGCTCATTCACAATATTTACATTTATGTCTCTCATTGGTTTTTCCTCTGTTTATTTTCGCTCGCGCATTTTTGCTCTCATCATAGAATTAAAGTTAACAGAATATATATCCATGTACATATATTTTGATGAACGAACAATATATATATATACATGAACTTTTATTATATAAAGGAGATAACATTTAACCCTAACATTCCACTTCAAAGTTAAACAAATCTAATTCTCAAACATCACACCGACCGCGCTTACGGTCAGATTAAGTCAACGAATACAACTACTGGCTAAATTGGGTCACAAGATTGGGGCTAATTGCAATGCACTGATAGAAAAGTTCTTACGGGCAAACTTAGAGAAGCACGCATGACCTAAGGGCATATATATAGTTTAAATCGAATACGTGTACTTGTAAGTATATATATATTGTTGCTACATTTTCTCAAGAACGAAATGCCTTCGAAACTTATTCCCCTTTTTCCTTACCATAAACAACCTTACATCTCTTTGAAAGTTGTCAATTTATTAGATGAACTCTATACAGAAATCTATTTAGAAAATGTTACAAACAAAATAAACTATTTTTAACCAGTTTTTGAAACTAAAGTTGGAAGTAAACATTTTTAAAAAGCAATCTTAATAAGTGGCAAAAATCCACTGAATGTCTTGATGTGTGTGCATGTGAACAACGTAATATTATTTATAAGTTTATTTTCGTGAAACACTTTTGGCTGGGAATTATTTTTGGTTCTTCTTCTAAGGAAACTTCTCTTTAATCTACTAAGCTTGTGTGTAAATTAGTAAATTATTTTGGATGCGCTTTTTCCCTCTTTAACGTTGTAGGTAATATTTATGTAGCTCTTCAAAACATTTCCATGTCCTATAATTGTTGTTTCTGTTTTTGTTATATGAAAATGTAATCCAAAACAAGGACAAAACTTATGTTAAACTTTGTGTAAGAAGTGGACTGGTGTAGCAGTAGGCGTTTTTCATTTTACCCATATGATCTATATAGATCATTGTTCTCCACGGTGTACAACGAGAGAACGCGACCCCACTGTGGTTTTAACCAACGGAAATCAATGATTACTATATATATATCATTTGGGAAAAATAAAAAAGGCCTAGTGTTGAGTAGAAAGAGAGGCTGAAATATGCTTGAGTCGTAGCCTAACTGCTGTGCGTAACTAAGGTTTGGGTTCAATAACGTTGTGGATATATTAAGGGTGGCTTTCAAATTTGATTGTAGATCGGCTTAAATGTGTCCCCTGATTGTGTTTCTACACGTTTGTTATATAATTAGTACCTACCTATATTTGGACGATAAATGTAACCCAAACTCATAAACACAGGACAATTTCGTCCTAATAGTTGTGCAAGCTATTCGGAATGCTGACAAAAGCATTCGATGGATCTACACGTGTCAGTTTTGAAACTCGCCGTAACCCCACTTCTTGAACATGTTTAATTTTGTGTTAAGGGTGTTGTCCATTCAATGGTTGCGGATTATTTGGTAGCGTTTCAAGCGAGAGGCTATTCCTATTATTATGACCCGATAAACTGCTTTCCGCTTCATGCACTTACAGCGAAGGAGTAATAGAAAAATGCAGAATTAGATGTAAAATGTATGAATAGTCTTTTAATCTGTGGGTCACCCCCTGTCAATATTGTATACAGAAAACTCAACTGCTTACTTTGGATGCCCGCGAGTCTCTTGCTCGTCCTTGCAAATTTTGGTTTGGATTTGAAGACTTGACATGACCTTTTTACCTTTTGGTAAAACTCTTCAACATTCCTGGAACAACACTTTCTAACACTTTCTCTAACTGTCTTTGTCGTGTATCATCTTCTTTTGTTTGCTCTGTCCAAATGTGCAATACACAGCCTTTCTTCTCGTGTGCAGCGTGGTCAAAGTCGAAATGATGTCGTCGACACCAAAAATTCGGGATTTTGAGTTTTGATCATGATTTTGGGGCACAGAAAACAACATTCTATCCTTGAAACTATTCTGTGGTTGTTTGTTCCGTTAAAAACATGAACGTATTTGTGCACGTAACAGTTTAGACGGATTCTACGGGCTTTTTCCTCAACTTCTATCTAATAGCCTTTTCACACCGAGCCCAAAAACCGCGAAAACTTTTACGAATACAAAGGTTTTCCCTTACATAATTCAGTTTGAAAACGAGTCGTTTAAAGTAGTTTTCCAACGACTTCCGATCGTTGGGTTGTAGAAACAAACACACCTTTTGCAACATTCAGCAAATTCAACAGATCAGTTGACCCAACAAATGTCAAAACTCACAACTTAAAATCATTTTCCACAATTAATTGATGGGCTTATATTGTTTTGAAATGCACTAAATTCATTTTGTTTGTTAATTAATGCGATCGAAATTTGTAACCAAAAAAGTTTGCACCGAAATTTAACGACTAGTGTCTCACAGCTCATTGAAAAGTCAAACGAAAACTATTTGGTGGTCGGTGTGAATGCATCGACGAGTTTTCGACAAAATCACGGTTTTCGGCTCGGTGTGAAAAGGCTATAACCTATAAGCAATCTAAAAACATTCAGCGAATTGCACCCTTATCAATGAGGAAGTCTTGCAGCTAATCCCTACAGAGCCGCGATGTTCCTTCAAAATCATTTTTGTATCCTAATACTTTATTCTATTCTACTACATATTTCTATTATCCTATTCACCCTGCAGTCTGATCACTATTTCCCTCGCATTTTAATTACTTTTAAATAACCGCATTAAAATTCGTCCACTTCTCTCGTCGTATTATTTTGGTGATATGTTTTTTTTTTACATCTACCTATGTTATTTGTTAATATTAAAAAAAAAAAAAACAAAAAAAATATGTATTATGTAAATTCTTTATTGTTAAAACAAATTTTATTTCACTTTGTGGCCATAAATTATTATTGTACGCACGTACCTATTTATTATTCAAAATTAAGTATTTTTTTTCTTCGTCAAAATCAACCAGAAACCTTTTTTCGAGTGAACAAATAACAATATTATAAAAATTTCACCTTAAACCTAAAAGTAAACAAATTTAAACATTCCACTTAATAAAAGAAATGTCAAATCATTTAAATAAATAATAAAAGTAGAAAACTGCACCGATTTTTAGACTACCAAAATAAAATATTCAAAATGTTTTATATAGTATGTCGGCATTAAAATAAAACACAGAACGTTCATAGAGAGTAAAAAACAAACAAACACAATATTAAATATAACATTTTGAATCATTTAAAAATAAAACTACGCAAGTGTAATATTTCATTAGTAGGTAAAGTTAATATTAAAATACAGAGAAAAAAGGACAAAAAAAAATAATAATTTTTAAATTCCATAACATTTTTGTATTCCATTTGATGTTGAGAAATTCACTAGCGATAACGAACATAATCGTCCATTAAATTTGAACATAAATTCGAAATGTTTTCTATTTGATCTGTTTATTTTTTGTTTTTATTTTTATTTTGTTACTATTTACAGAGTTTAGATGTCGCTTAGATTAGCTAATATTATTTTCAAATAGCGAACAAAGTAAACGGATTGAAAAATAAGTTCAATAAACAAACTTTTACAGCCCTACGGATATAATGCATTATGTTATAAACAAAATATGATTTAAGCAAAAATCAATTATACTTATATGTTATATATTATTATTATTATAAACTTTATTGTGATTAGTTCAAAAAAAAGAAAACAGAGAAAAAAATAAAAAAAAATAATATTAATATTGAATAAATCTCATGAAAATTCGTAAAAATGAAATGTTGGTCTTAATTGCAGTAATTGTTACTATAATTATATTGAGGTGGCACTTAAGTTCGGAGTGGAACTGGGCCTACACACGGATCTTTAACCAACTGTCTTAAGTTTCGCACGAAGTTGGTTAAGGTCCCCTTCCACTTTCGTGCGCCATCTAGTTCCCGGTCTTCGTGTTATGCGCCGTTCTTCGGTTGTGGATTCGAAGATTTTCCGGGCCGAAGCACTCGTCTCCATTAGCTCTTCATCAACTCAGTCGTTGGTTGGAAGTTAGCCGATTAATCAGAACGTCAAAAGAATAATAAAAATAAATAAATAGTTGGCGCAACCGGTCCGTAGGGACCTTAGGCCAAGGTTAGGTCAGGGAAGAAAGGGGTATGAGATAGTCTGATCTCACACGGCACCAGGCACCATAAGGACCCATCGCGATCTCTACGATAACAATTCCAGTAAACCGCAATGGAGGAATGAAAACCTAAACATTTTCCTTTGAAAAACAATTAATTTCCCTAAAAAAATTAAGTGGCTCTTTAAAGCTTGTGTCGTTGCAAAATCTGCAATTGTCCGTGTCTTTTCGCAGGTTTTTTTTAGAAGATAGGCTACCTACCAGTATTCTGAGTGGAGTGGATTTGTGGCCAAAGTGCTTTGGATACTCTTTGCCCGGTGATGTTTGACCACCTTAGATCGGCCTTCGTTTCTGTTTGATTTTTAATTTTGCACTTTAGTATACCTATAAATGCAGGTGCTTTGACATACATTACATTGCAGCGGTCTGCGAAAGTGTATACAAGAGAACCGGAGGCAGTCAATTCCTCGCTATGGACCAGAATCCCATATTGGTATTGGACGGTACTAGTTTGAAAATGATGCTCATAGTTTTCTGTTGACCCTAATTGAACCGTAGGTATACGTCGTTCCACCAGGACGAAGCAACGTGCCAAACAACACACACAGCTGGTATCCGTCGCAAGGGAAAATTCTCCGATTCGGATGATTTTGTCTGCGACGTATTCTTCTGAAAAACTGTTCGGAGAATTGTTCCAGCGTTGTGCGTTGCAGTGCGATTAAGTTTGTTTTCGAGTTACATTTTTGACAGCTTCATACGAATTGTTTTCGATATCCACCGACAAAAATCAGTCGCGGAATTTATTTACGATTTGCAGTAAAGTGTTGATAAATGTGAACAATAAAAAGAAAAAACAATCACCCCTATCGAGGTATCCGTTCGGAACGGAATTTTCTCCGATCTGTACGAAATCGGAGAAATTCCATTCGAGGTATCCGTTCTGATACGACTTTCGGAAAATTTCTCCGATGACATATAGCGCACCTTGTCGCATTGCGTGGAACCGCGTTATAACACTTACTTTTGACATGTACATGGCACATTTTTTCCGAAGCTCTCCGACAACTAATTGCTGCGGAATATTTGAATGCGAAATGAACGCGTTTATATGCTTTCCTATTTTGTTCCGAAACGGATACTTCGAACGCAATTTTAGTTCCGATCGGATTTGACTTTCGTATCGGAATTTTTTCCGAACGGATACCTCGATAGGGGTGAATATAGCAACGTTTTTTTTTTTTGTATTTCTTTGTGTTTGCAGTGTAAAATCAAGAACCAAACAATACGAGGATGTGCAATGCGTCATCGCATTTCACTTGTTTATTTCCGAAAACGGATACCTGGAAGCTGGAATGCGATTTGCGATACGGGCAGAGTATGCGCTGCGGAGTTTTCCGTTGCGACGGATACCGCACGCTAGGGCAGTATATATAGGGTGATTTTTTAAGAGGTTTAGAACTTTTTTTAAAAAAAAAACACAAAAAATGAATGAAATATTTATTTGAATCGATAGTTTGAACCTTGCAATTTAATGTTTAAAGATAATTTCATGCAAATGTTGACCGCGGCTGCGTCTCAGGTAGCCCATCCGCTGAGTCCAATTTTGGCATACTCTTTCACACATATCGGCCGGTATCTCACGAATGAATGCATGGATGTTGGCTTCCAGTGCGTCAATCGAAGCGGGCTTGTCCCTATACACATTAGCCTTGACATACCCCCACAAAAAATAATCTAATGGTGTCAAATCGCACGATCTAGGCGGCCAATTGACCGGCCCGAAACGTGAAATTAACTGTTCACCAAACTCGCCTCGCAATTGCGCCATTGTTTCGCGTGCTGTGTGGCATGTGGCACCGTCTTGTTGAAACCACATATCATGCAAGTCAAGAACTTCCATTTCGGGCAAAAAAAAGTTTGTTATCATCGCTCGGTAGCGTTCACCATTGACAGTAACGCTGCGATTCGCATCATCTTTGAAGAAATATGGCCCAATAATGCCGCCGGCCCATAAACCGCACCAAACAGTGGCTTTTTCGGGATGCATTGGTAGCTGTTGCAATGCTTCTGGCTGATCTTCACTCCAAATGCGGCAATTTTGCTTATTTACGTACCCATTCAACCAAAAATGAGCCTCATCGCTGAACACAATTTTTCGATAAAAAAGCGAAAATGAACATTTCGAACCGAGCACGAATTTTGATAGTAAAATTCAATAATTTGCAAGCGTTGTTCATTTGTAAGACGATCCATGGTTAAATTGCAAACCAAACTGAAGCTGTTTGACAGTGACACAAGGTACTAAACACACGTCAGCTGTCAAAACCAGTGTTGCCAAAACCAAACCAGCTAAAAAATCACCCGTTATATATTATTTATCTCTCGCAGAAGTGACGTGAATTTATCACTAATCCAACTCAAACACGTTAAATTGCGGTTTTTTCGTTTAGAATCGAACCGTTTTAAAAAAAACCTAATCTACCTTTTGAAAGCAAAGCTAACAATGCGTGCTTTCATATATCTATATATTTCAGATAGATACATCCCAATGAATGCACTAATCAACATAAAATATTTCCCATCGCGCTGTCATCATAGCCGGAAGACGTCTATTCCTCTTTCACAGTCTGCTGCACAGCCCAAAAGCATACAAACAATGCGCGACAAATAGACTAATAAACTAGCGAGGGTTGGTTTCAGTTCACACATGAGCTACAAACATAAATGGCTCTAAAATCAAGTTAAATTTTTTTTCTACATATCGAGGGCTTATAGTGATAAAGCGCTATCCCACATTTTTAACGATTTTTTTTTTTAATGCAAAACTTTACTTCTCTTTGTTCGCCATATTTCTCTCAAATTGTGCTCATATCAGTGTACAGAAAGACGTTACATTCTAAATTTTTTAAAAATGCTCTATCCCCAAGCGGCAAACGTCAAATGCAAAAACCCCTATCCCACATTTATTCTACTAAAACGGCTGACTCCAAGAGATCAACTTCATAAAGTTAATGAACGAAAATATAAGAGGATTATTTCACTTTGTTTCTTTATACAGTAGTTGACAAGTAAGTCATTCAATGAAAACAAATAAATAATTTAAATAATCTAATGCCAATCAATATTTTAGCTAACTATTTTCTAAGGTTTTGTAGATAGCGGTTTATCGTTAATTTTGTTCGTGTGGGATAGAGTTTTTTTCCTGGTAATTCGTGTACAATTATTGGTCTTTGCTTCTCGTTTTGCTTTTAATTAGATATTTTTTATTAAAAAAGCTAAAATGTTTAACCGAGGGAAAAAATGGTTCAACTTGCTTTGGCAAAAACTAAGGATTGCAGTTCTACATCAAAAGTAGATATTGAATGCGAGTATTGAAAGCCTTGAGGTCGGAAGAATTTTATTTATCGGGACTCGACTTAAGCAACGGTCAATATTTGTTCCTTGCGATTATGTTAGATTGACAAGAGATACAAGAAGAACTGTCGAATGTAACGGTAAAAAAACTACCTTTCGAAGTAGAGTACCTAGATCATACCTTTTTAAAAACTATGCCAACACAAAACTAATTAGATTTGTGAGTATAAGACCAGGCCGAAATAAAAATGATCAAACGGTTAACCAGCTAAGATCTCTTAAATACTTCTCTAATGGTGCCGTACAGTTAAATTATTATTATTTGAGAGGGGTTATTGTACTGGGACCTTTTGGTCTATTGAACCCCCTGCTTACGCCTCAGAGTGGTTTATTCCCTCAAAAGAGTTCCCCTCATAGCGTAATTCCTTTCGAAATTATTTTAGAGGTTTTGGTACTCTTCTTTCTCCTTGGCGGAAAAAATCCGTCTTATAGCACTCTATCTCCAGTCCAGTTTCCTTTAAGAATCTATGGATGAGAGCTGGCTCTAGTGACTGTATTTCCTCATCAGATAGTTGGTACATACTTGCCCCCAAATATTGCAGTCTTTTGTGGGTCAGTGCCCCACATGATCCCAGCAAGTGTTCTGGGATTTCACTGGACTCATCGCAAAATCTGCAGAGACCTTCTTCAGATATACCCAGTTTCCTGAGGTGTTCTTGAGTCTACATTGCCCCGTTAGGAAGCCCGTTAGGATACGAAGGTTATTTTTGCTCATGCCGATGCAAACTTGGAATCTTTTCCGGTTGTATTGTCCAGTTCAAAGTTGACTTTGATAATGAATATCAGGATTTGCCAGGAAGATTGAAGCAGATCGAGAACTGTATTTATCCTGAAACGCTTTACTCTTCTCGGCTAAAAATATCTTTCGGTAAATGGACACATCTTCAAAATTTGAAATCAGTTATTCCCTCCGACTACCATGCATTTTATGATAACTTAGAGCACACTCTAAAAGATTAATTTTCAGTGGTAACTACCTTCATTAAATAAAAATTAGTTCTTAACCTACGAAATTTTAAACTATCCTTATATTATGAAACAATTATTATACAATAATATTTATAAATTTATTGTTTTGATTTCACTAAAATAATTTGTTTACTATTAATAAAAGAAGATTTAAATTAATTTGTTTGAAATCCAACATTGACTTTGATCAAAAATATTACGCTATCCCACAATCCACATATTAATGATATTTCGCTAACCCACATATATATTTAAATAAATGGAAAAAAAATTGTAGTCTTATTTTAAAATAAACAGAATACAAATCTAATAAACAAATGGAGTTAATTTATTGAAAATATCTGTTGATGCCTAATTTAAAGAGTTTAAACGTTCTCCTGCACAATTTGCATTTTTTTTGATTCTGCGGGATAGAGGTTTATCACCATAAGCCCTCGATATAATGATGTAGCCAAATTTTACACCATCACTCTAATAAAACAGATAAACCACACTTTGTGCTCTAATGCCTGTCAGTTTGGTCAATCAATTTCAGCGCAATCAGAAAGCAAATTTGCCAACAACTGCTGCCGCCGGCTACCGGGTGGCTGTTGTCATTTTCAACACTGCTTTGACGATAGGTACATGCTAAATAGCATGACGGTGATAGTTTTGTTGTCTTAGGTGGATGGAGTAAAACAACCATTCCAACACCACTCCCACTCTCCATATGACGGTGTAAATAAATTAAGCTGTTGGCTAAAGTAATTATCATAAAGTAAACCATTTCAAAACCAGTAGCTAAATGCGTGGTTGTGACTCTATGCTTTTGGTTAAGTAGCGGTAGGAAAAAGTTCAAATCAAATCAGGTGTTGTAAAGATATTTTTTGTGTATCTCTAATGCTTTTGAGATAACAATGATTTTTATAGCTGTGGAAAAAACTAAGTTATAAAATAAGAACAAAGTAAGCAAAGTGGTAAGTAGACACAGTCATTTACTGGATTTTTGGTTGAAAAAAAAATAGAGTTTCGTTTATGTGACAGCCAGCATAGGGCTTGTTTCCGTTGGGGTCTGAACGTTACTTGTGTGGTTTTCGATTTGGCTTCTTCAAACTTCAGATTTTATGTGTCTAATCGAACAAAGAAATGTCACTTTTTGTTTTTTGTTTTGATATACGTTCGATACAAAGCCTCCTCCATTCGCTGGTTAAATTTTATATTAAAACATTCGAAATTTTCGTCCCGATTAGTTTCTAAATATTTACACATAAGCAATTTACAAAAATAGATTCACCCAATGCAATACCTTTCCTTGCTGCAGCAAAAGATCACGAAAACCTAATCAAACTCCAAGAGTTGTCAAACTCAACTTGTATTGGTAAATCTGATAAAAAAAGTGTCTTACTACATACAGGCTCAACTGGCGAATGTTGATTGTCGAATACGAAGCTAATGTCATGCAGCTGTGTCGGAATAGACTGGCGGAATGAGTCGCAGTATGGGCGCACTGGGGCCTGTGGTCAATTGTCAAAACAGATCTGGAGTAAAAAGACATTACGCAGAGCACGTTTGTCGCTGATATTATGAGATTCTGCTTGCCAAACAACTTTGTTCTTATTTAAACTGACAACTTATTTAACTGTAAATCTGTCCCATAGTTTTGTTGATACTTTTTTTCTACCAAGACGGCTCGTTAACGTAACAAACCGCACCCAATTTGGCATCACAAGTTCAGTTGCTGCATCCGATATCGAAACTTATCACAATGCAATCAGGACTCGTAGCAATGTCCCCAGCACTGAAATTGCTATTTACATCTCATTTCGCATTCTGGGCGCGATACACTCGTCATTGGAATGCAACGCAAATAAAATGCGATAATGTCAAGTTCATCATACGACACACATACGATTATCAGTAATCTCAATAACTGACTGATCGATTTCATATTCATCGCCATTGTTATGGTAATTAGTGGTGCGTTACAAAATTGTCAGCCGTGTCAAATGATCTGTCAAGTGTTGCGCGAAATGTTCACACTTTTCTATTAACTTTGCAGTTTTGACAGGCTCACTTCTTTTAGTCGGCGCACGAGGAAGTGTCATCAGAACGATACTCAAACTGGAATGGTCCAGAAAATGTCGTTTCGATTTGGTTCAAATGATGAATTTATGTAGAGCACGACTTCAGTTAAAGTTTGTTTAATAATTTGAAGTGCATGACGGATGAGTATGTTTGCGTACTCAATTTTTATTCATTGATATTAAACAGATTGCGTTGATGTGAAATTCGGAACTTTCTGCTGAAGTTTACATTTGCGACACATGTATGGCATTGACTTCAATAGATTTGGCGGATTAAATTTTATACCTTATCGATGGAAGCGTTATCGCAACATCTAAAAAAATGATTTCAATCTATTTTTGTACCGTACGCGAGGGGTGTCAGAGTTGAAGTGGCTGACGTTGGAAGGGTATTTTATAAATTGTTGGACGCGTTGTTTAAAACTAAAATCATAGAGTAATGAATAACTAATCGTTGAATGAAAGCCAACGAGTCTTTGTGATATTTTATCAATTAATCGCTTGTCGAGAAGTTAAACAATATAAAGCTAAGCGAAAACCGTTAATTTCAAGCGACGATATCATGACGAAATTCAGTTAATCAGCTTGACGTAATAGGTAGCACTAATATTCTTGAAAAACTCTTTTAGTTTTTTTTTTGTCAACTTTTCGAATGCCTAGATAATGGTAGTATATATTTGCGGCTTACAAATTAAAACTGAGGAGCCCGCATAAACAGGGCCGAAGTGTAATTAGAAGAACATTCTTCTTTAAAGACGCGTTTGAGGTATTGATGAACATGAACCTTATGACTTGAAACCGAACAGACGAGCGCGAGATCTTATATCGTTTTAGCTGTTCCCAACTTGGCAAGCTTTTGATGTGTCGCGAATATAGCCACAAGCTACTTTATCAACAGACCGCATTACCAAAGCATAATGGCATCAATCACTACAACTCTTGCTGTTAGAGTCCCAGAAGGTTCAGTTCTTGGCCCACTCCTGTGGAATATATATACGTTTGCAAATGGCGGCAAGTGTCAGTTCTACTTTGACATTTGCGAAGTAAACAGATCAAAATACCCGTCAACAAAACATGAATCGCTGTTATTTCGTTTTTCGACCAACTTTTGTTATTTGGAAATTTAGCTTAATGGTCTTATTGTTTCTTATGCAATTAAAACAATTTTAGTTCATCCTTGCACCCTACGTTTAGTTCTTAAAGAACGTGCAACGTGCTAGCATTGTTTCTTTTCTATTGGGGAGTAAATTTCATATTTCCAGATCGTCCGACACCAACTTGTCAAACACTATAATGTTTAGAAAAGTTTGGCACAACACTAGACCTTGGAGAATATTGTTGCAGAGGACCCCTTAGTATCGACCAGACTACATACCACTCGATTAGGCGAGCTTTGCAGAAAATTTGAGTGGATCTTTAAGCCGATTTTCCCTTTCAAAATTTAGGCAGTATCAGCTGTTAGCTGTTGATCGTCAAGCTCGTATAATATATGCTCAAGACTCGTATCCCGTTTTGGCGATTTACAGTGGCACAATCCATTATTTTACGGAAAAATTACAAAGGCCGTACTTCTACTGTACTTCCAAGCTGAGAAAAATGGCAAATTATAAGGTTAGCTTCCAATTCAACCCATATTCTCTAAGTAAGATTAGAAACCAGGGACTAGAAGTTAGTCGAATGACCACAAGTAGAGTAATTAAAAGTGCCGGACATCTGAAGCGTCTGAAACTGAAAAACAAAACACCACTTAATAAAGCGTGAAAATAACAGCGGCTTAATTTTGGAAGGTCCATGGCTTGGAACATTAAATGCAGCAGTCACTCAGACGATTAGCGGAAAGTGATATTTTCTGATGACGGATACAACTATTTCATTTAAGAAAAGAAATATATTATGATACGTTCGATTTGGTTTTTGCGAACTGCAGAATGACAGCAACTTACTACGAAACTGTACTGCATACGGCTCTACCTCAGTTCCAGGATATTTTCGGACCGCTGACAAAATATTGAACAACTTTTCTGCCCATCATCATCATCATCGAAAATGTGTGGGGTTGGTTGACACGAAAGGTGTATGAAGGTGGGAACCGGTATACCAACAAAGAGGGCCTTATTGAAGGTATGAAAGTGGGCTGGCCAATATTTCCCTTGATCTTTTAAAATCATTTAATGATTCTGTAAAAGACCGCATTTTTTTTGTAATTCAAAATAAGGGTGTTGTACGAAGTTGATTCTATTCTCATGTTACTAAAAAAAAAGGGGATTTGCTTGCTGGGCTAATAAATAATACACACACAAAATGAAGTTAAGTGGATCCCGAATGTATTGTTTATTATATAATAAACTAAGTAATAATAATAAATAATTTTCGGCGCAACAGGTCCGTAGGGACCCTAGGCCTAGCTTCTCACAACCATTCGTTTTGTGTGAGATTTCATTTTTGGAACGAATGGAAGGGATCTACAATTTTATGCCGGTTCCAAACGGCTGATTGAGAAGCTCTTTCAAGACAGTTATACTCTCGGATGTTTGTCAGACGTTCGCGAGAGGTGGCGCAGTGAAAAAACCCTCAGTTGGAATTAGGGTTTTTGCGGGATTCGAACCTGGACCCTTCGCTTAGTAGTCCAACACACTAACCACTAAGCCACTGCACCTAAACTAAGTGTTAAATTTAAATATATGATATATTAAATATATATATTAAATAAAACTTTCTCTTAGATTACCTATCTGTGAAGAGTGTGAAGTGTGAACGTGAGTTCAATTGTTTTTTCCCATCTCAAAGGTACCCATAGCGCCTCAAGAAGTTTTCAGTTGAAAATTTTATTTTCTTCTAGCTTGAAGTTACAAAATCTCTTTTAAGAAAAGTGCAAGAAACCTTGTTAGTTAATTTTTCTCTGATTAATTTCATGAGATGGGTTTTTGCTATTGCCAAATGATATCAAGAATTCCCTTTTCAACAATTTCATAAACTAAAAAAAATTGTAAACTGAGCTGCGATGTAAACGCCGTGTAACTAAAGGGTACCAAAAATGCCGAACATAGTCGTTACCCCACTTGAAATCTCAACACACAATGTCCTCCCGATTGACATCAAGTCATAGGATTTTCTAAGTATGCGTGCTGCAGCAATGCCAGGACAGGCAGCTTGTAGGCAAAAGTAACGTTTCTGTTTTCAGTTGGCCATGGATAGATTGTATAATATTTGCTCAACAGGGATTTCGCAGGTGGAGAGTAGTGCTTAATTGAGCAACATTTAGCATTTTTTTCAACGCAATCTGGCAGCTCATTCCAAAGATTTTGGAATTTATATGTTCTTAAAGAGGGCTGATTTCATTGTCGGTAGTGCCCTTAATATAAAAGCCTAATATATTTCCTGAGCATGGGCAAAGTCAACCGAAAACAATTTTCTATCAATAAGTTTGCATAAATATACAAATTGAACCTCCTCCCTAGCCTAGTGTCCATAGTAAAGGAAAATAAAACCAAAAATTCCATTGATGGTGGAGAAATTTTGAACAATTCGATTCTTATATACGAGTAGTTAATCATATTTCAAATATAATAAATGCTCATAAATTTGTCGCTGATAAAGTCGGAGAGTTTGTTGCCTACGATAGAAAGATTTTTTGTTAAGTACTATATTATAGCCGGCTATAAAGCCATCTACTGGTTACACTGTTCATATATATATTAGAATTTCATGCATTTGCTCATAGATTTATGATCTCCTTTATGTTGTAACTGTTCGTGAGATTTATTTACTTGCCGCCATCAGCAGAAGCACGTATTTAAACTGAGGAATAATTGCAGCACTGTCAGAGCAGCCTGGGAGTCGATTCGCGTTCTGTGAAAAAGCGAAACGAAAATGTTTTCACCATTTCACCGCAGTACCGATTCTCGTTCTATATGAAATGTGAAACCAAACGTCAAATTTTTCCAATGAATAATTTCTTTTCACTCCCCCATTTGCAAGTGAATGTTTTTAGTGAGAGTTTGAAAATTGAGAGCCCAATTTCATACAACACAGAGTGCGATATTCAATTCACCACAGCTTTTTCACTTTTTGAACGAGAATCCCATTTTAGTACAAAGTCAATCGAAAAAATGAAAGCAATGCGTGAAAGCGAATGTGAAAACGATTTATTCGATTCACTCTTTCACAGAACGAGAACTGACCTCCTGGAGTACCTATTATATGTCACTTGACCACAATAAAAGTGATAAGAATAAACGCCGGCAATCTATTATCTACAGCTCAAAATGATAACCAATAGATATTTCAAAACTTGCTCCACGTCACAGTGTTTTCTGGGAATATGTGCAAAAGTACGTCATTTGATTAGTGGTGATTTAAAAGACACTGCCTAGTTCCACCCTCAGACCTTTTTCGTTGAGACCTCCCCGAAACCGACAACTGATTGATGGCTGTGAATCACCAAGTCCCCAAGTTAGACTTTTTCACTTGTCACAAACGAATTTACAACCTATCGAATAATCACCAGAAATTAATGTGTCTATCACCGACCCGCATTTAAACTGTGGTCACTCAAAAACAACTCAATCTGTTTCTCACTTTGCTTGGTAATAATCTAATCGCAAATCACATGTTCCACTCATGGAACCTTCAGAATAATTTACCACTGTTGCAAAGTACAACAAACGCGGCAGAGCCTTATCAATGAAACTTCAACCACAACAGCCGTCAAAAAGGCAGTTTGAGGATTTTGTTCACCTTGAAACTAACCAACTCCGAATGGAATAAGTCAAACAGAAATCCATGCGACTTCTTGAAGCAGATCATGGTGGGATTACCATCGTCAACCCTTAAGTCAAAGCCAAACACAAAGCATAAATGTCTTCTACTTCCTACTAAGCTCAACAAATCAGACTCGTTTTCTTATCACTGAATAAAAGTGAAAGAAAAACTACGCGTATGAGTTCTGTTTAAGTATTTAGAACCCGTCAGTACATGGCTGTCACTCGAGTCTCAAATTTCACATACGGGTATTCGTGTACGCGATTGTAAGTCTCGCTTCACCAATGACGACAAAACGTTCGAAAGATCTCACCGGAGCTGAATGGTGTTTGTCGCGTGGCCCAAATCGCTTTGCTATACGCGATAGTTTGTGAAAAAAAAAATCAAATGGACGGACTTCTGCCCCACCGGTCTATTATCACCATCATCCGAATGTCAGTTTTATCGAATTTATGATAATTGTCATTCCGTCATTCACACTCTACACACACTGGCTGGCCTCCTACACCTTGACTTTGATTGTCGTCCCGTCCGTTCGTCTGATTTGATATTCACGTCGCGCCGAACAGAGCGATCTCATTCCGATGTCAAGCGTTCGCCTTGCAGCACCAGCGCACTCGGTTTGCAAAATATTGATCGCGGATTTTTGAAAACCTATAGAACACAGTTTTATTCGTATTTTTGAATTTGAATTGCGGCGGTTGCAGCGAAGTTTTAAAGCACGTATTGTGGGTTATTTCAACACCGCCTGCGGATGGTTATGTATTATGAATTGTGGCTATTGTTAGACAAGTGAAATTCAATCACTGAACTACGAGTACCGGAGATCTGTGTGAAATTTAATAGTCCAAATAATTCGGAGCACTCGGGCGTATGTGGAATTTTTTATTTTTCTATGAAAAGTGAGACACTTTGTTATTGAATCTTATTGATGATATTGATAGTTGTAGTTATGTAAAGTGCTGTTCATTTGGAGTGAATCAATAGTCGTATCTCTGTGGAGAATTTTCAATTACTGATCCTTGACTGAGAACAGAGATTATCTCCGTTTGATTTAAGTGGCAATGTTCCAAGAATTAGTGAAACCATAAAATTAGAAGCACAGCAAATAATAATAAAATTCTCTCTCCATGTTTAGACTGTTGGTTTAGTGTTGTTTGTGACTCTTGTTGTTCGCAACAATGAAGCGAAAGTGATAAAATCTTGATTTGGGGTTACTTTGGGTTAAATCGAATGGGGTTGAGTTAATGGCATTATTTTAAGCAGCCAGGGTTCAGTTAATTTATAGCGTGTTTGTTTACTTGGTGCTGTGTAGTGGCTCATCGTTTGATCACAGCTTGGAGTTTGAGTTTAGTGCGGCTTGAATGTGCCTAGAGGAGCTTAGGGTGGGAACAGAAGAAAGGATAGTGATAGCTGAATTGTGGCATATACTTTAGGCATTTCAAGGAAACGAAATTGCGTTAAGAGTGAGGCCGTGCGCGGTACCTTTGTTTCCAGTTTTCGGGTATTTATTAATGAATTTTAAACCTTAGCGAATCCTAACAATGCTTAAAAGCGACCCAAGACCCATATACACACTCAAAGATCGTATCTGAAGTTGTGTAACCTGTAGCACGAAAACGTCAAGTATAATTATAATTGTTTAAACCTGAGCCAGTATTTGATTATATTTGAATGCAGCAACTGCTATGAAATTCCCGTCATTCGACTGAACATACCTAAGTGTATTTTCGTCAATTAGACATTAGGTATGTGTAGCACCGAATTTTGACCGAAAAGGATCAGGCCTTTTTCACTTGGCCAAATGAATATTATGAAAAAATGGAAAGAAACGTTTGACTCGTTGTTGTGATTGGATTTATCAACTCCTGTTACTAAAGCTCTACAGATGTTTGTAAGGCGAACAATTTTAAAATTTAATTTTCTTTCTGTGCAGCACTGCTTTGTAGACCAGGGGCCAGATTCTGTGTTTGACACACGAATGATTTGCCTTATGCACATGCAAATTTCTTCGCGCAAACGAAAACGTTTGAACGTTTCGCCGTACAGAATCGAACCCCAGGTGTTGGGAATTTACTTCAAGCCATGGGTGTCGTGGAGGTGGTGGGGTGACACCAAGCACATAATTTTCTAAGCTTAATTTTCTTTGGTTACTTGGCATCGATTGTACTAGTTTTTAGCACTTGATATATGTATATGCGCATTCGTACCTACCAAAAATCGAACCAGTTTCGGTCTTTTGATTTCTGTCTCTGGATTTTCTCACTTTTCGCAACAGACATAAGAAAACCACCTTTTGGATTCCATTCAAAATTGTCACACCCACGCTTCCGAGCTTTTTTGGACGTCGATATACAGTTTATCGTATTCAGAAAAAGTGGAATGACACACAAACGCGGTAGTATAATGAACTGGCGATCTATAACGGTTGATCTTGAGCCATGGAGGGAACAGAGGCTCTTGTTCTACGAATGTCACAAGGAATCCATAAACCAAGCAGGACACACCTGAGAATAGCTTTAGGAATTTTGTCTGATAACTGTCTTCTTAAGAAGCAAGCTAAAAGATTTTGAATTCGGACACCGGTCTGCGTTAAAAGCGCTGCTTAATCTTCTTACCTCGTCTAAGTTAGTGCGCGAACTCAAGCTTTCTCCGAACTTTGGTCGGAAGGCTAAACACAGTGAATCTTCTTTGGGTCCCGTAACACACTGGTGTCCATTGAAAGAGATCGCTGATGAGCTTGCCAGGCTGGGTTCAGAAGAAGCTCTCTGAGGACCTGAACTAGCGTTGGGTCTGCCTGCATCTGTGGTTAGGTCATCCATCGATACTTGGGTTTCTCGTGAGCAGAGTGTCGGTGGCGTGACTGTGCTGGGTGTATACAGACCAAACGACTGCGTCCGGATATCTGTATAAAAGGTCCGCGTCTTTCCTTAGGAGAATCGACTGCATACTGCTAGTGGGCGACCTTTCGGGCCACAAATCTTATGCCAAAAAAAATAAAATGTATTAGGCTTGAGCGACACCATCTGTCCTGCTTGTGGAGAGGACGACGATATAGCGGAACACTTCCTCTGTATAGCTTTGCTCATATCGGGTGGTGGATCTTTGGGGCTGATGTGGTGAGTGCCGAACATCTAAGCTCTCCATCACTGAAGCTCCTTCTCATATCTTTCATCAAAAGACGGGAAAATTAAGTAAAATAATTTAAGATGTCTGTTTGGCAGTACAATGGGCCAGAAGTTTTGTCTGAGTGCTCCATCGGATAGTTACAACCACCGACAAAAAGAAAAAAAGATCTGTGGCTGTGTCTTGTGACGGTTAAACTATTCGTCTAACCTCTAACCTAACCTAGCCCAACCTACATACGCGTTTATATAAAAAAGCTTAAAACGTTGGTCGGTCGCCAGCAACTCAATTTCAATCCTTTTAGTTGTTTGTTGCATGATTGGATGAAAGCTGTGTTCCTTTTCTAATAATGAGATGAGGAAACCATTTTCTGATTGCAACAATGTTAAGTGGCAATTCGTCTTCAGACATGTATCCTGTCCAGACAGGCAGACAGACGGAAAACAAATTTTTATTGTAAGTCTTTAGATATTTCTCTTTGTGTTTTGTTAGAGAGGCTGTACGTAGATAAAGCGTTTGCCAATATATCGGAAGCTCAACTTTAACGTTGATAAAAAATTCGATCCCCAATAGACGCCGATTCCTTTCCCTAATTTTTGTATTACTTTTGCTCAACTTATTCCATCGCATTCTGTAGGATATTATTTGAAATTTTTATGGGGAATTTGTATTAATGAAATAATTTGGAGACATAACCTCACCCGAACACGTTTTATTTCAGAAGTAAGTTTATTCAGCGATGTATTGTGTTTGACAGCTGTCTATATTATTGTCAAGTTGGTAGGATGACAGAACTCAGTCCGCCAATTTACCGGACAGACTTCGGCAAAAACAACAATTGTGTTATAAAATAATTTATAAACATTTCTCAAATTTTCAAACACATTGAGAAACTGGTTTTAGATTTTGGATGGTCTCTCGTAGCATTTTTAATAATCGTATGCTGTCAGCTTTCAGTTGTCAGCTGTCACACTGTACATTTCTTTTGGGTTGGCAGCACTTTTCCGCACAAATGGCGGCTAATTTAAATCCTCCGCGACTACCCATTATTACAATCACATCGATTCCATTGAAAAGTGATTTTCAGAAGCTCTTTTGATTCCTTGCTACATTATGGTTCACTTCCTATGAAAACCCATTGAGAAGGTTTTTTAAAGGCACAACATTTACAGTACAAAACAGTCGATGAGGTGTTTCATTCCTGCCTCCAGCTATATGTTTCCAGTTTTCTATGTTTACAATCGCATCTACAAGTTGGACATGCTGCTATCGGCATAGTTCTTAGCTGGTCCGTCAAGAGAATTTTAATTAATCTTTAATTTATTACCCTCCCGGAGGTCATGCCTTTAATTGCATAATCAGTGTTATTATAGAATCTAGCTTTAGTAGGTCTGACAACATAAACCCCAGTCGCAAGTAAAATCATTTGTATGGTCAATAGCGAAAAGCACAGCTTGAGTAGTATAACAATTTTACACTACATGGCCTTGGAGACCTTAAGGGGATGAGGTGAGTAACTGTCGGTAGCGATCATTATTTTGTCATTACTGTCGACTTTTCTACACAGTGATATCTATGTGACGTCTAAAGTGAGGCTGAGCGTGAGCCGGTAAAAAAGAACAGACCGACAATAGTTCCCCGATGGAATATTTAAAATTTTACTATAAAACTGGCATTGATTTCGGTCATTCCCCTCCGAAAATGATTCAGGAACACTTCCAGACGGAATTCAAAATATTAAGAAAATTGCTGCAGGCATCTCCATCACATCACATCACGCGGTCATTAAAATACTCGTATCATCGAGGCGAGACTCGGCGTTGTTCTTAGTGAAACTTGCCTAGAAATTTGCATTAGCTTTCCTAGTCAACGCCTCCAATGCGGGGCTCATTGTTGATTAATTTCCTAATTAGTAAGATCTTACCCCAGCGATAAACAATATATTATATAGTGTTACGGATAGTTGAACGCAATTTAATCCGAATATGCGTTGACTAATTGAAATTCAGAGGCAGCGCTATATACCCTTAGGTATCTTTTCTTCTCGCGTGCACCTGATGAATAACAAATGCGCCGACGACGACGTTCTTGTAGGTCTAGTTTTATAAATAATTTGCATAGGAATTAGAAAAAAATGAAAACAAATTATCTTCTCGCGGGCAGCACCCAAAGCCCAAACTTTCTGTTTTTGACTCACACGGGCTGACGACTTGGACAACGCGCTGCGGATACATATCGTTTTGAGTCTTACATTTAATAATAGCCAAACATGAAAGAGATGCTATTTTAACAACAATCAGCCAAGTTGAACACCTAACAGCCTTTCAGTGCGCGGACGTGTGTTATATTGTTCGCTGGGCGTGTGTGCGATCAGCGGTGCTGTCACAGCATCTCACGATCGGATTTGCCCAACAAAAATGAGAAAATCAGTTTGTTCTGGCATCCTACAGGGATACGCGAGCGTGTGTTGAAATAACCCACTGACAGAAAGATACACTTTCGATGGTGATTAAGAGAGATATCCGGTTTATTCCCGATACTAATAAATGTATCTAACGGCCGACAACGAAAACAACAACAAAATGTTTTTATTTCTAAACAGGTATTCAACAAGTGGAATAATGTTGATCTGCGTGTGACAAAAACATTTTTTGATTTTTGGGAATTTATAAAAAATTCAAGTTTAAAATAAAAATTCGGTGATTCACCTGTGAGTGCGTGCTCCTCGGGTCAACGGAAGAGATGAATTGAAAGTGTTCAGCTACAGCTACATCAAAATGAGTAAGTCAAATCCAGCGTACACCTCGGTGCCGATTATTCGTATCGAGGTTCTGGATGATAGTACGATACCGTATGTGGATCAGGATGTGGAAGTCGTGATATGCCGTAGTGATGCAGAGGTGACAGATGCAGCGGCGACGCCGTCTAGTGTCGATTCTGCTGCAGCGGATCAGAGGCGCAGGAATTTGAGGAAAAATTCAATATCCCTGCCGAGCGGCATGAATACCTTGGACTTGGAACGTCTCCAGCAGATGCATGAGACGGTGCTCGAGGAGGAGAACGGCTGTCATAGTGTGAGTAGATATTGTTTTATTTTTTTTTTGTGAAATTGAGTTTTTGTTTGTTTTTTTTTCTGTTTTTTTTTTTGTTGCCTCTGCGAAGTACTAGCAGGCGAAATTTAATTAAGTTGACATATCTTTATGGCAAATATGACATATGAATTGGCAAATATTGGTTTATGGCGGTGGGATCATTAGGGGCTATTGTTATGGGAAATAACTTGATTATAAATGGGCATACTATTTGGGCAGGTGTGCGGAGACAATGGAGTGTAATTGGTGGGGTGAATGATGTCGGTCCAATTTGTACAATTTTTGTTTAATACCGAAATTGGTTGTATTATGAGTTGGCGTCTGTATCAGAAGCTTTCTTTAATCAAATCAAATAAGTAAATAGGGGAAACTCAGGCAGAGCACAAGCAATTGTTGTATGGAGGGGAGAAGCAGAAGACCCGTCACACAGTTGAAAGGGCTCCCGGAAATTACGCCAGAGTTTTTGGAAAAAAAAATGCCATAAAATTTTCCGTAAACAAGTCTGGCTTTCTTTCCTAGACAATCTTTGCACATTTTCAGGCATTTTTTCCAAAATGGAAAAAACGCCAGAAAACTTTTGGAATTAGGTAATCAAATAATGAACGCCCGCCTAATGTGCAGGCTCGTCGCTCGCGCAAAGTTATCACAAAACTATCTTGTTCAAAAGTAAAATAAATCAATTTCTGGTCTTTTTTACAAAAAGAATTTGCAAATTAGGCCAGAATATATTTATTTGCTGGCCTAGTTTCCATTTTACTTTCTGACTCTTTTTTCACGCTTGTCTGGTCTAATTCCCGAACAATGTTCTGTTGTTTTTTCCGCCGACTGTCAAGTGCCATTGATTTTATACAAAACATGTTGCGAAAAATCATAGTTTAGTCCTTCACTGGTCTTTTTGCTCCAATTGGTATCTAGTAACCGCAATTTAAGTTAGATTTGCTCAGCTTTAATTTTTCTTTTTTAGTGCAGCTCTCTTTTGCAAACTTTATTCTATGGTTTACTGGATTTTTAAATCAGATAAGAGGAATCGCCTGAATAGTTGCTGCAGAAAGTGTAACCTATCTGGAAAATATAATGAAAATCACGAAAAGGCATTTGGAAATTCTGAGGATTCTACCAGCCAAACTTTCAATGATTGAGAAAGTTTCGTGCGATCCAGTCCAATGCTTAAAGCCAGCAGTGAAATTTCTTTTTAACTTACCTAGGTGGTGCACAGTTAAGAGCGGTCTGCGGCTGACCGCTTTAAGTGACGCATTTCAAATTCGTTAGATTTGCCACAAGTGATGCTTATTTTTCTAATAATGTCGGGGTTGTTGTACAGATTGTTGAATTTGATGTCAAAATAGCTCTACAAATTTCCTTTAAAAACGATCAAGTATATTTTTATCCGGCTTGGCTATAATGGCCACGGCCAGGGCAGGAACGTGACGGCCCTATGAAGAGCACCTTTAGAGTTCGTAAACGAGGTGCAGTACAAAAAAAAAAAAAAATGGTTTACTTTGTCACCAATTAACCGTCGAAATTCCGAGCTTGATTTCTTATGTTTTCATATGTGTTACCTTTGAAATCAATGTGAGATCCGTGGTAAGCCCTAACTACTTGTAGTATCGGTAATAACCGGTAGCGGTACCCTAAAAAATTGTATGATAAAAATCAATCGAAAATGTGAAAACCATTTTTATTCCAATTGGCGATCTGGGTTTTGAAGTAAATAACTTTTGTTAGAGAAAGCATTTGGAATACTTCACTACCTCAAGGTTATAGCTGTCTACTACTGCGTTTCGTCTCTCAGCTAATCATTAGAATTGTTTCAACAGTACTGGAATATTTGGTAGAATAAACAAAAGCTATTGATGTGCAAGATGACAGATTAGCATAGGTTCTAGTGCGTCAATGTTTTAAAATGAATCCATTAACATGAATGACGTTTTCATGTTAACAATTTCACAGTTTTAATTAAACTCAAATGGCAGTTATGTAATTTCTCCATGAAAGTTCGAAAGTGGCTAGTTTCATGGAAAGACATGAGTACATACTCGATTTTGTAATAATCGCCGATTGTTGTAGTCACTAGTAACTAGGAAATATTATCAGAAAATGTTTTGCAGAAGTCAATATAAAAAATGAGCAGCTGGCGCAACACCCAAACGAGACCCGGGAACGCTGCCTTCAGAATATCGGTTGTGGCTCGCGCAGTGTGTGCCGTAGTTCCGTCCTGTTGGAACCACATGTCTTAATTCGTCCAATTGCGGCATAAAAAACTCGATTAATATGGTTTTATAGCGCGTACCGTCCACTGTTGTCGTTTGACCAGCGGCGTTCTCGAAAAAAAAATGGCCCGATGACTCCTCCAGCGTGAACAGCGCACCATGCAGTAACTTTGAGCGGGTGTAATGGCTCCTCCTGCATTACTCGTGGATTTTCAATGCCCCAGAAGCGATAGGTTTGCTTGTTTTCGTTATGATTTTGGTCCAAAAATCGGTAGACACGATTATTTCGCGTTCTTGGGGAGTGATTCGCTCCATGGCTTGTTCCCTTGTATTCTACATCTGTCTAGTCCACAAATGTCAAAACAGATTTGACATTGGCGGTTATTTGCAAAAATTAGAGCATCTTCGAAAGGGTGATCTCTTTTAGCCCACCTTGTATAACAATGTCCGATTTTTTTATTGAACTGGTTATTTCGCTTCAACGTCAGTGTCAAATAAGAAGAGGAAAAATCCAAGTGACAGCTAACATACTTGTAGGAGAACAAAACAGATTTTATAGAGCTGTAGTATAATTTTGTTGAAAAATTACTGAAAAGCTAAACATGAAGTGCAAAAAAAACAGCATCAAAGAATTGTAGATTGGAAAAATTATGTTTTTCAAATGTATTGCGTAAAAGCCGTGAAATTAAAGTAATGGAATTGTGCGCTTTCCAAAAATATTTGAAAAAAACTATACTCTGGCCATTGTTAACTGCGCACGAATGATGTCAAGTTCGGGAATTTCCTTAAACAGTTCTGTCATCAAGCCGAATATTTCTGTTATTTGAAGTTATCGAAGTCGGTACTTTGAATTAAGTAGTATTGCATTTTCACTCAAATTATTAATGAATAAAAGGCAACGAGTCGGGATGACGACACTTTGGCAGCGTTGTTTTAAGATTTTGGCGAATTCAAACAGTTTCTATCATTATTCATTAATGTCGAATTTGTTGCCCTTCGCTCTTAAAAAAAGCTCGCCAATAATGTTTGACCAGTTGCTTTTTTAAACAAAAAAAAAAAATCTGTCGTACCTAGCTATTCGGTTATGTTTTTGATAATTTTTTGGGTATAATTCAAAATTTACGTAAAGTATTTGAAAAGGCTAATCTATATATATAAAAATGGTGTAAAAAATGTATAGTAATTCATCAATTAAGAACGGCTGGACCGATTGGACTCAATTTATTTTTCAGTTGTTCGCGATTGTCAGGAGATGGTTCCTACTAAAGAAAATGTTGGGAAAACATTCCAGAAAATTCAGGAAATTTTGTGTGGAATATGTTGAATATTTTTTGTGTAATTGCTCCGGAATGGCTTTTCGAATAGAAAAATAGAAAATTCTTAGCGGAAAAACGCGAAAGATTTGAATTTCATCGGCTGATTTGATGTAAAGGTGGAAAATTCGTTATAAAACTTGGAAAATTTCGTACATACAAATTTATCGACTCAACGAAACAACGTAAGCTTGAAAAAAATTAAATTTTAACGCCAAGCAAGGCAGGTCCACTAGTCTAGTTTAATAAATATAAATTGCCAATTTAGATATTCAATTAGGTACAGCAGTGCATTATTGGTTGCAATTTTAGTGATTCGCAATAGCATAATCCCGACCGCTGTGAAGCAACAAGTTCCATAAGTTCTGAATGTTTGCTAATATTTACATCTTTCGTTTGTGATGTCAAATTTGCTGAGTTGCGTATTGATATTTTTCTGCTATAAATGGAGAGTTGCGTTAGTTTTATAAAGTCTTCTATGGCCGTCTTTGAACATTGTTTAACATGTTGAAGGCGGTTTTATAGGGCCCTAAGGTATAATCTGTGTTTCACCGGCTATTTAACCTGCGAACCCTTGTCCAGAACAATAGCCACTGAAGCACTGGTCAACCATTAAATTTGTTTCCTGTAGACATAGTTTACGTATGTTCTCTGTCTCTCACATACGTAACCAAACTAAAACTCGGTTGCAAAGAAAATAAATTCTGAATCTGTTGAGGCAACTTACTACTTGGACTCAATATTTTCATCGTATAATCTCTTTTTGAAATGACTTTATAATTTCTTAAACAATTCATTCAAGTGTAGCTAATATCCGAATTGTCCGCGTGGATACTCTCAATGGATCAATAAGAAAGATGTGGTTCTATTTTTTTATCTGAAAAGCAGAAATTGTGATGCAAATAAAATCCATTATTAAATTCCATTGAAACAAAGAAAGAATAAACAAATGGTTTCAAAACAAACAGCAGATTTAACAAATGGAAAAAATAACATTGTGCCGGTACATCTGAAACTATATAAGTGTGGCAAGTATTTATGTAGCTAATTCATATCAGCATATACGCGTACTTGTATATTTGCAATTTTCTTTCCACATTAAATATAGACCTGCTCGGTGCTAAAAGCATTGTTTCCTCGAACTGCGTGCCCTGCCTTTATTTTATCTTTGGAAATACCAATTCTCCTATACGGCAGGAGTACCTACCTATAAAATGTTTTTTATTTTTTTTTATTTGGTAAGTTCTTAATCGGCCCGCTTAAGTGCGGAATTCTTCTCGAAATACCACAGTTCAATCATCATAAAGGAAAAAGCTTAAAACTTTTTTGATTGGCATGTGTTTATATAAGAG
Source organism: Cheilosia vernalis (assembly GCA_949126925.1). Lineage (NCBI taxonomy): Eukaryota > Metazoa > Arthropoda > Insecta > Diptera > Syrphidae > Cheilosia > Cheilosia vernalis. The sequence goes on from OX421360.1 coordinate 50,062,912, forward strand.
TCGAAGAATTTTTAAGTTGTGCGTACAAATTGAATTATGAGCATCTCTGAATATACCTAAAGTCTTGTTACGTATAACAAATGTACATACCAAATCATGAAAAATATGTACTGGGTACCCGTTTTTGAGCGAGTAAATAAGTATTTTTGAAAAAGATTAGACTAGGGTTATTTTCGCCACCAGGTTATGAGTGAAAATTTAACATCTTGCGTGGATGACAAAAAGGAAGCAATTCTTCATTGCAATGAACTGAAAACCATTAGTCAAGAGTTCACTTGTAATATTGATTTTCTTGAGAAAATTTTCTAGCTTTGACATTTTAAAGTGTGGCAGTTAAAAATGCTTAATCAATGGGAAAAAGCGGAAATGATTATTCTCTTCTGGGTGCGTTGTTTTGTTGGTTTCCTTGTAAAGCAGATCCAATACATGCGAAAAATATCCTAGAAGACTGCCTCACATTTTATAACAAGTGAAGACTAGAGTTTTCCCATCAACTCCAAGAGAACCAACAGTAACTCAAAAAGCGTTCAAAACAATCAATGATATCGTCATCCACCTTCAGACGTCAAAAGCTGCTGTCATTGCTGTCGCTGTTGGAGTGTTCCTCTTCGTCAACAGGGTGTGCATGAAATAAACTCCATTAAGCTGACTTGACGGTTAAAGAACTCTGGCAACTCTCTGTCTAAAATTCTTGGTAGATTAAGTTGGAGTCTGATTGATGCGGAAAGTGCAAAGAAATATAGCCAGTCGGCAGTACTTGGAAGCGTGCAAACACTATACGCGATGCTGCAAACAAAAATGTTTCTTTGACGCAAAAGTTATGACTCTTTAACAATAGAGAGGTTGATGATGATTTGCCTCTGTGATGGTACTACCTTTGTGCTAAAGGTGAAACCCATTCATCACTAAAGCGCCAAGCTTAAAAAGTAGCGCATGTTCCTGCAGTATCTGTCAGTACAACAGACCAGTTTTTGAGTTTAAGAGCTGCACCACATATGGCAAGCTTCCGCGAAAGATTCAATAAAAAAATTAGGCCTTTTAAAAACTTACTACAGTAATCGCCTTTTCAGAAGAATAACCTCCATCAGCACATTTCATAAATCCGGCAAAAAATCACGTGTCTTGCTTTAGCACCGCCATCTTCAGTAAATTGTTCTAATTAATAACGAAACATATCTCCCAAGCTCAATCGGCGGTAACAAATCCCTGAACACGAATTTTAATAAATTAACACAATTAATTCCATTTCATTAGCACTGCCACAGTTGGTTACTAAATTGTTGACAGTCAGCTCACATTTCAAATCAACTCTTATTGCAGCCTGAAAGTATGCCCCAGTTTTATTATGTGATCGGTCTCGTCTCGCAGTTATTTACCCTCAACCGATCGCTGTCACTCGAATGTGTCAATGAACACGAAATGAAAATATTTCTCTATAATCGTGAATGGTCATCGAATGGCGTCAATTGGAATGACGCTTGGAGGCAAGTACTCGTACTTTCCATTGAACGCCGTTAAACACTTGTATTTACTTGTATAATACTCTTCTGTTTATTGTGATTGATGATGGTGGCGAGGTTGGAATCGATTGACTTAGCTGAGTTGGTAATCTGATTTGTTTGATCAATGCTCTCAAGTAGAGTCGATTAGTTTGTTTTATTTGCATTTCAATTGTTATCTTTAATAGCACTGCCAACGGAGGTAATTCCAATTGCAAGTGGGTACCGCTGTGATTAAGTTGTTTGAAGAGATGTTAAGTTTATTGTTCATTACTGAATCGTAATGGAAATGTTTGCACGAGAAGCGATAAGTTTCCGTCTCTTGCTGTGACAAATTTCGATCTCACAATTGATTTTGTGTCAGACAAAAGATTAAAACAGAACTAGATAAATAATAAATAGTGATTAGTGAGTCGCAGGCATAGGTAGGTGTGTGGTTGTTTGCTTTGTCTGGGGAAACTGATTGAGTCATTCAAGTTCTTCAAGTAGTTTTAGATGTATGTTGACTTTTTTTTCCAAATGATGTTTCTTTCGTTGATTTTGGATTTTTGGTGTAGGTATGTTTTCCGAGCGCTTTATGGGCACATTTTGAAAATGTTTTGCAATATTTTCCTCATAAAAACTAAAAAATCCCTGAAGAGAAAATATATGTCCCTTAAAACTGGAAGAATTGCAAAGGAAACCGAGTTTGAAAATATTTTTAAAAAAATAGTTGAACCTTTAAAGGAGGTTGTGAAAAATGCCAAAACAAACAAAACAAACAAAACTCAAAGTATTGAAAACATAAAGAAACCATTGAAGCGAAGAAAGTTAGAGTTTAAATCAGATATAGAAAAGGAGTCACCATTACCCTACTCAAGTCTGGCTGAAGAAGAAGAAGAAGAAGCAAATTTATACTACTAACTTGCGCACCAATTGAGCTGTAGGCAATATCCCACAAAATGTTGAATGGATTAAAAACGATAACAAGACCGCAATGCATTATTGTGCGGTTTTCAAGGGTTTTACTTGATCTGAAACAGTAGGTATCATCAACTTGATATCTTTATAAAAGACCATGTTCAGATAAATCAACATTTTTGAACATCAAGTCAAACAAAATATTTTAGAAATATGGCAAAGTGTAGGTTGTATTTTTATGAAATCATAATCTTTTTGGTAGTTATATGTGGTTGCTACACATATCACTTCTTCCACCATCCGCTGGAACCACCATAACCGCCGCCAAGTCCTCCTCCGAAGCCGCCACCGCCTCCATAGCCACTTCCGTACCCACCTCCGTAGCCACCTCCGTAGCCACCTCCATATCCGGAGGATCCGCCGCCATAGCCTCCTCCATATCCGCTGCTAAAGCCACCGACATAGCCGCCCCCATGACCGCCACCAAATCCACCACTATAGCCACCTCCGCCGTATCCACCACCGCCAAGGAACCCGGCATGGGCTACTGCGATAACTGCCAACAGGATACATACAAATACCTGAAAAGCGCCAAATTAATCCTAACTCATCAATTCCGCTGAATACTCACTTTCATCTTCTCAGTCAAACACTAAACTCAATCGAACTGTATGCTTACAATCAAAGCGAGTCCATTTTATAGCTCAAAATAAGGTCTAAACTCTAAACAACAATCAACAAAACTAATTGTTATACCACACAATGATCAGAAATAAAAACAACAACATTTCTCAAAGGCGGGTTATACCTAGTTCCGCACGCAACAACTATTAATCACCAGTTCGGCTAGACGCTAGAGGCATAGCTCGAAGAATACCTACGTACATTATTGGTGTCAATAAGATTAAAAATAATAAGTAGCTTCTTCGAATGCGAAATAGCTACCCAAATAAATTCAATTTGCGCAAAACCGATCGCGAAAACAAGCCAAATGAGCTTCAATGGTAAGGCAGTGCTTGGCAAAAGGTCCAATCATTGCAGTCCGTTATTTGGATCTTAGGTAATTTTACGAGTTAAATGAAAGATAATGACACGGTATTGGCAAGGCCGTCTTAGGCCATGCGGGTTCCCTCGGGCACACAAGAATTTGGGGCATTATTGGAAAGTAGAGAAAGGGAATGACAACAAAATTGTTGACTCACTGTTAAATTGTCTTTTTTGAATTTCCTGCAAACACTAATTTTATTTCGTCTGGTGGTTTGAGATTTGTTATTGGATCGGACTGATCCATTAAACTTAATTTTTGGTCTTCAAATACTGGCGTAGCAATATTTAGATTTAATAGGTTAACGAAAACATCAAAGAAATCAGAACGAGGATTAAAAAATTTTCTTGAGTTCTACTCGGGTTGTTAGTTTTACTTTCCATTTATCTTAGAGGTATTGTTAAGTACAATTTAATGTGCCTGATTCATAATTTAATTTAGAAATAATGTTGACGTTAATTCTTCAGAAATTCAACAGAGAAGATTAAACAGTGGGCGTAATGCGGTACTACATTCATACGTGGTAATACCGAATTTTCTGTTGAACTCGGTGTCAACAATGTCATGGACGTGTCGATTTCCCCCCCCCCCCCCCCCCCCCCCCCCCATTTATTCTCCAAAATTACTGAAATTATTTTGCCAATATACAAATGCATTTACAACATCATGGTCGAGCATTTTTTGCACGAGACTGGATTGAGATCTGTTTGTCAGCTGTCAATGCTAATAACAGTGTAAGAATGAGATCAGAAAGTCTCATGGATATATAAATATACTAGCTGATCCGGCGAACTTCCTCCCGCCCAAATTCGTTAGGTAATGTAATGAAAGTAATAATTTCGAGCATGCACAATGCATATGCTATTTTATGTAGACGCTTAAATACCTCTTTCGTTGGGACAAAATTGCAAAAATTCCGCGGCAACGAAATCAATCCATTCGATGCGTCGACAAGAAGATGACCATTACCGATACTTAGCAGTTGATTGGAGAACACTTCGGCAGATGGATCATTTAGCAAACATGTGATGTCGTCAGCTAAAGTTTCCTCAAAGCATTTATCTCATCGGCAACGGTCGATCGTGGTATTACTGGTAGCGTTTGCCGGAAATTGCCTGAGAGTATTATGCAGATCTTTCATATTGCGATTCAGAGCTTCTAACGCACGCTTATGCGACATTGTGCATTCGTCCTAGATAATAATTTTGCTTGCTACCAAAACTTTGGCCATTGGTTCTTCAACCGCTTGAAGGTTTAATGGCAATTTCAATGCCGAATGAGCGGTTCGGCAACCTTCCAGCAGTGTAGCCGCTATTTCAGAAGATACCATCGTTGCCAGTGATGGTCTTATTAGTCAAATTTCGTGGATAACGCTTGGAACACTTTCCGTCGACCATGCACGGTGATTGTATGTTAATGCCGCCACACGGTCCATTAATCATGTTTGTAATTATGACATCATGCAGGTCTGGATCGGTTTCGGGACCTGGAATCTCGGCACATATGATGTCATTAATTTAGTCTGGTTGCATTCTTTCGACTAACCAAATGAAATTTTCTTTTTTTTTTTAATCCGAGGGTAGGTGAAAATCTTCCAAAGACATTATGAGAATAGCAAGTGCATGAAAATGTGCGCATGAGGCAAGCCTCTTTTTTGCCATTCAATCGAATACATCCAACACCGCACACCTATCAACTTGGTTGGTAAGCCTTTTCCCTTCTCTCTCTACACCGGTACCGAAGGTGTTATGGTACCTTTGAGTTGCCCTCCCCATAACCCTATTCACTAATGAACAGAATACCACGATTGTTACTCGCTCATTTTTCGTAACAACCCCTACGTACAAACTCAAAACGCTCCACAACTCCTGTTGCCTGTCATCATTGTCCACGTCATCTCAATCACCCCTACATTTCAACTTACTCACACATAAATACTTATGCAAGGATCCTGAAAATACATGTCAAACGAAAATGATGGAAAGGATGGAAAGTATCTACTCCATTTCAAAAACTTACTTAATGTAACATAGTAAACATAAACAAACTTATTAGGTAGGTTATATTTCAAAAAAAAATTTCAAAATTGTTGACAACAACAATTTGCTTGGAAAATAATTAAAATAATTAACAACAACAATTGCTTTGAAAATTTAAAATATTTTTTTTTTGTATTTGAAGTGTCACTACTCGATTTTTACCCATTTTATTTTTTTTCAAAGTGCTTTTCCCCATGAAAAACGAAGATTGTGCCTACAACGCCACCGGTTGAGAATTTTCCGACTTTTCTTTTTTCATAAACCATCCCTGATTGAAGACGAATAAAACACAACAAAAATCATTGAAATCGGTTGAGACGTTCGTGAGTTATAAAGTCACAACGCACTTGCAACAATTTTATATATATAGAGATAATTTGACGCAACAGGTCCGTAGGGACTAGGGACCCTAGTCCTAGCTTCTCACAACCATTCGTTTTGTGTGAGATTTCATTTTTGGAACGAATGGAAGGGATCTACAATTTTATGCCGATTCCAAACGGCTAATTGAGAAGCTCTTTCAAGACAGTTATACTCTCGGATGTTTGTCAGACGTTCGCGAGAGGTGGCGCAGTGAAAAAAACCCTGAGTTGGAATTTGGTTTCATGGATATTCCACCCATAATTTCGGCGACCAACAATTCTGCAATCACCTAAAAATATTTAGATTTCTGGTTTAAAACATGTGGTAATTATGTTTCATTAAATTAAACCAACAATTCATCGATCAGTTATACGAAATAAATAAATAATTGTTCATCCGTCCATCACTTCTAGGAAACATTTTTGTTTTAAGGCACCAAGTGACAAAGAACAGGAACAGAATCCCATACATTTGCAACAGAAACAGAATTAGGAACCGAACAAGAAAAATGGCTGTTTGGCGACACAACGTAAACAATTCTATATATTGATTTATTTTCAATTTATCGTAGGGGGATTTGTGTGTTTGGATTTTTCTGCATCATCTGTCAACTGGGTGTTTGTTTCGCACCTTACTATTTTATATTGTGACGACAACGTATGAATTACAAATTATACACCGCAACTAGCGTAGTTGTTGTAATTTGCGTGCTGAAAATCCTACTTTACTTTGCTTTGCTGAGATCGAAGCTCAAAAAAACCGGCCTATTATTAGGCTCATGTAAATCGTCTTCGCTAAACATTTTCAAAATCTGTTCCATTTTTTCATTGAAGTCGAAGCTAAAATGTAATCAAACGAAACACAATTTGATAGAACAGGTGGCGGTCATGTTTTTATGGATCTGTTTCAGTTTTGTGTAGCTGAGCGAAGCGAACAACGTAAACAGAACCAGAATTTACTACAGAACTAACAAAATTTCTGTTCTGTTCCTATTTCTGAGCTTCGTCACTTGATGCCTTTATAGGAAAGCAAAATTTTGTAAGCCATCGTTATAAAAATATCAACATACTTAATTTTCCCATAATTCCTACCACGAACAACAAGATGGCCGACTAATCTTCTATCGTTCTAAAGTACATATTACTAATGCGGCCAATCTAGATTCTAAGCATAAAAGACGCAATAAAGTGTCAAAAGATTGAGGATTTTCTTGAAGAACTAATAAATTGAACTTTTACTTAAAATAATATTAACTTAATGAGAATTGATAGAGAATGGGCTAAGTAAGAATAAACCAATTTTGGAATACGAGTATTTATGGAGGGAAACGTTTTGGGTATGTACTAGTGAATCTGTTAGCTAATTGGTGGCGCCATCTACTTAATTACGATGATTCACATAAATGGCGGTAAAGTAGTTTACTATTTGGCTTGATTTTCTTCAAATATTTCCCGTATTATGGGCTGGGCAAGGGGTCCATGTTCTATTCTTAGATAGATATTTTATTTTCTTAGATAAAGGCTTTTTTTTTTTTTTTTACAATTTTTGCTTGCTCAGAGATTTGATATTTAACCATATCTTACAACTGAAAAATTTTATAAACATTTTTGAATTATTTTTGAATTTTTAGAATACATTTGAAGGAAAAACTATTATTAAAACCTTCATTTAATTTGACCATGTTCTATTCAATTGATGAAAAGTTTTCTTTATGCTACGAAATTGATTGGTAACTTGCGCTTGAGGTCTGGGACAAGTTTTAAATCTCGAAATAAATCCAGATCTTGAAAAATTGATCTAGATACCAGAAAAAAATAAAGCTCGATGCGGTACGATCTATGATATTTACTAAGCTAATTGATACTGACAACAAGAGCATTGTCTATTAGGACTGGGAATATGAATAAGCTGTAGATAAAGACAGTAAACCTTGGCAACGTAACAATTCGACATATTTTGTTAGGAAAACTATCAATGTCAAAACGATACCCAACACTTTTTCATCCAATTTAAATTTTCCAACTATTCTATGCTCATGTTCTTTGCTTGATTTGAATAGAAGAAACCTCCAATTTGATGCCAATTCTAAGTTGTCTTATAGACAACTTTCGGAATTCTATCGGACATAATCGTAGGACACTCGCAAGCATTGGCTCTGGTGGTGGAAAAAAAAACTGGAGTTGTAATTCGTTCTGTTATGTGTTATGCCTGGAAATACTGCACTTGTTACATATAGCCGGGTACATTTTGTTCGCCTGTCTACAATCCCAGAGCAATATCTTTGTGGGAAGCCAGTTTTTTAATAGAACTCCTAACAGCATAAATGCGGAGATTGTTTAAAACAACAAGATGTTACTCAATTACTTTAAAAAATTTCAAACAAATCCACTTTCATTTGCCATATTTTGTTGTTGTACGTGCTGTAGAAATACAGTATTTTGTTCACCATTAACCTCAAAGTTGGAGTGTACCCAGAGGCATATGCTAACAAACAACAGCTTTGGTTACAATAGCTTTCCAATGTAATCAATATTGTTTCATTCATGTTAAATGTTGGCAAAAAGCACACTGCATTTCCACTAATCCTTTTCTTACCATTTTTAAAGGATTTACCTTCCTTGTATTGAAAATGTTGATAGCTATTGAATTGAAAAATAGTTTCGTGGATATAGTATTTTCGTGTAGGTATATAATTTATTTTGAATTTGTTGGTACTTGTGTTTAGTTTGACTATTTTTCTTTTATACATATGACATTTTACTTCTTCCACCATCCACTGGAGCCACCTCCATAACCGCCTCCATGGCCACCTCCATAACCGCCTCCATGACCACCTCCGTATCCACCACCATAACCACCTCCATAGCCGCCTCCGCCACCACCTCCGGCAGAGATAACTTTGATAACCTTAATAGTGGAACCGCCGCCATAGCCTCCTCCAAAACCACCACCACCGCCACTATAGCCGCCTCCATGGCCACCTCCGAAGCCGCCCCCATGACCACCTCCATAGCCGCCTCCGTAGCCTCCACCACCATGTCCACCGCCGAATCCTCCAATGAACCCTGCATGGGCCACGGCAATTGTTGCCAACAATAGACACACGAACAACTAAGAATCGCAAAAATTAATCCTTAGCCACAACGCATCAGGTCCTTTCCATCCAATACTCACTTTCATCTTTCGAACTAACTCAACAACTGAATCCAATCGAACTATAGATTCACAGTCAAAGTGAGCACAATTTATATATCTCAAGTCGAGGTCCAATCAATCAGCGAAATAAATAAAAGTAAATACTCGGCCATCTCTAAACTAAAACAAAACTAAGCAATAAAAAAAATCTCTTCTTGAAGGCGGATTATAATAGTTCCGCACCTATTAATCATTTTTTTGACTAGAGTTAATAACAAAAAGAATATCCATACTCAGCTTGGACATTCAACATTCAATTTATACTCAGACAGATCGGCGATCTTCAATGGCAAGCTGCTTAGCGGAGGGTCAAATCATTGCAACTAATTAATTGGGGCTTTGGAATCCCAAAGTGCGAATATATAATAGTTTGGTCTACTACAAAATTATGGGTAATTGCCAGTGTTGGGATGCATTTTTATTTGGATTCAGTCTTCAGATTTAATGATTATTTTTACCCTGACCGATTCGGTTATTTGAAGCGAGCGGACTAGTTAAATAATTGAATTGCTCAATATTCAAAAACACATAACAGCGAGCCAGTCGGCAATAAATCAGTATAAATTACGATGCAATCAGATTAAGCTGAAATATTTAATTTGGACCACTTAGACTGCCTCACACTTGCTTAAATTAGAAATAAGATTTCCCAAGATTTTTGTGCACGACGGCTTTTTTATCAAACTGGACTTGCGGTACAAAAATGGCTCACAAATGTCACAGAAGCGAGTTGCGATTTAATTTCAAGCTATTGCAGTTTATGACAGGCTACGTGAGAAAAGTCTTAAAAAACGAACACGATTTTGGTGGTGATAAGAGTGTTTATTAATTTTCTGCAATTTTATGGCAATAGACATAGAGGAACGTTCGCACAACATTCGCGGGCGAAGTCGCGGGCAAACGTACCAGCACTATATGATTTGTGTTACGCGAATTTTAATCTGAAAAGTATTTTTCTTCTTATTTTCTATTTATTTAAAAAATGTTGGTCTCTATAGTATCACAAGTTTCGTTGTTTCAAATTTTTTTTGTTTTATAAAAATGCCAACCAAATCGGTTTAATGGCTCAAAGTGTTCGCTGTAGGTCCGAAGAAATGGTGAAAAACACAATTTCATACGTCTTTTGAAGGCGCCAAGATTGAAATTTATACGACTAACAGTTCACTTCTTAAGCTCGTATGACACTACATTTTTCCTTAACTTTCTTATCACATTAAAAAATCATGTTGAAATGTCAGCTTCGTGTAAAAGAGACAAAATGTGTATTAACAAAGGGGTAGAAATTGTTTGCAGAGCAACCACAAATTTTCAAACGAATTTGTAAGCACAAACTTCAAAGTGACCGGAAGCTGTCAAAAAAACAGTTGCCAGCAGATTAAAAATTTTAATTGAATACATTTTCAATGCATTTTTTTGACATTTCCACATTAATTATCAGTAATAGTCGTAGTAACTTTTCTTACTGCTCTAGTTTCATTCTGAAAAATGCAAATAACAAGTGTTATACGCTCTTTAACCGTGTTTTTATTTTCAATACGAACTTGGGCGTTTAAAAGCGAAATTACTCAGAGATGTTTCCAAAAATTCTTAAATACACAACTGACTTTTAAAGAACTTAAACAATAAACATTGTCTTTATTTATATAAAGAATAGTTATATTTCAAAATTGTATTATAGGTATTGCGAAAACAAAAAATCAGTTCTCTTTTTAATACCGATTGTTCTCAACGAAAATGTTCAACGTTCATACCGAAGATTCCAATAATGAAGCATTCAGTTGGAGTGGTTTCTTTCGATTCCCGAAGTTGGCTGCAATGAGTAGACTTCTGTGGTCCTCTGAGCTATATGCGCATGACTATTTATTGTTTATTTATAGGCTTTTCACATCAAGCCCAAAACCGCGTTTTCCTCTAAAACTCCTCGATGCATTCACATCGGCCACCAACCAGTTTTCGTTTGACTTTACAATCAGCTTAGAGACACTAGTCGTTAAACTTCGGTGCAAACTTTTTTGGTTACAAATTTCGATCGCATTGCTTAACAAACAAAATGAATTTAGTGCATTTCAAAATAATATTAGCCCATCAATTAATTGTGGAAAATGATTTTAAGTTGTGAGTTGTGACATTTGTTCGGTCAGCCATTTTGCTGAATATTCCAAAAGGTGTGTTTGTTCCAACAACCCAACGATTGGAATTCGTTTTCGTGCTGTTTTCGTGGAAAACAAGTGCAAACGACTCGAATCTGCAGAGACCTTCTTCAGATATACCCAGTTTCCTGAGGTGTTCCTTCAGTCTACAGTGCGCCCCGTTAGGAAGCCCGTTAGGATACGAAGGTTATATTTGCTCATGCCGATGCAAGCTTGGAATCTTTTCCGGTTGTATTGTCCCAGAAGTTTCTTGGCCTGCCTCATATGCCCTGAGTGTTATGCCAGGTTCTTGCCTTGTTTTCTTTCTCTAGTTTCCTAAATTCTTCTTTAAGGGTGTGATCCCCTATTCCGCAGAAAGGTTCAGGACCTATGAAAGTTTCTGATGCTTCCGTTCTTGCTAGGGAGTCGGCCATTTCATTCCCCTCTATTCCTACGTGGCCAGGCACCCAGCACAGGGTTATTTTGTTTTTGTAGGCATTCCCATACAAGTTTGGATAGTTCGGTATATTCCGATTTCGCTTCGAACAAGTGCTGAGCTCATATCGCCCAAAGTAGCCACTGCGAAAAAAAATATATATTCATTAAACATACATTATTACTTCTTTTTTTTGTCAATCGAAAACAACAATTCCCCAAAAAAAAACTGCGTTTTTTTTCCACAACCTGTCAAACCACCACTTCCTGAGCCACACTAGTTTTTGTGCTCTCGCTCATATCTATTCTCTTATTCTCCATTCATTAAACCGAGTTTCCTTAATCGTTTTCATGGAAAAGTTCCAATGGATACTCAAACTCATCCACACATATGTACCTACATATTGTTGATTGTGGCGCACAAGCATACTCTCGGTCATTTTATTCTTAAAGCGTGTTCTCTACTCTTACGCTTACTTTCATGTAGTTTACCTCATCTGCAAAAAATCTTTGCGATTTTCAACCGGTTTTTAAGAGCCGACATAATATGAACATCAAGGTCACATTATTTGATACCCTAAAGACTAGAGTTATACGTCTATGCCAGGAGGAATTTCCTGCCTTGGGGCCAATGTTGTGTATGTCAGATTTTGTTTGAGCCATCCAAAGGTGGATCCTTTGTACTACAGCCCTTAATGAAATTAAATGTTCTTTAACTTAAAATTTAAACATTTCATTCATATTTGTTTTACTGAAACTCAAGGACGAAATTAGCTTAATAGACCACCCTTTAGAAAAGACCTTTCATGTGGTTTTAAATTGCTTTTATTCAAAAAAGAGAACGTTGTAAAAAGGTAGGTAATGATAGGCAGATTACTTCTTCCACCATCCGCCACCACCATATCCTCCTCCTCCATAACCGCCTCCATAGCCACCTCCGTAGCCACCTCCGTAGCCACCTCCATAGCCACCTCCATATCCGCCTCCACCATGAATAACTTTGATAACCTTAATAGTGGAACCACCGCCATAGCCTCCGCCGCCATAGCCTCCTCCGCCATAGCCTCCTCCGCCATAACCGCCGCCATAACCGCCGCCATGACCGCCTCCATAGCCACCGCCATAGCTACCTCCGTAGCCTCCAAGGAACCCAGCATGCGCCACGGCAACTACTGCCAACAATAGACACACGAACAACTGAAATCCAAAAAAAGAATTAGTCCTTATCCATATAGCTCAGCTCGTCTCCATCGAATACTCACTTTCATCTTTCGAACTCAGCAATGAACACAATCGTACTATAGACTTCCCATCAAAGTGAATCCATTTTATACACCCCGAGTCGAGGTCCAGCAAAAGCAAAAAACCAAAAGTCACAACTAATTGGCTACCCCAAACAATTCTTAAAGCCGGCAGATAAGTTCCGGATCTATTAATCACTGATCTGGCCAGAGGCATATAGAACAACTTTATATATATTTAGTTATATTTAGTGTAGATCAGATCAAAAAAGAAAAAGAAAAAAGAAGAAGAAACAAACCTGATTGAAGAGCTTCTTCAGGTGGGGAATACCATATCCCCATGTGCATTAAATTAAAGCAGACAGATCTCCTAAATGATATCTGCTGATATCTACATAGTGGAAGGTCAATTCATTGCAACTTATTAATTGGATATTCGAATATTTGAAAGTGCGAGTTCCAGGACAGGTTGTGCCATAACAGAAAGACGAGTAACTGTGTCAGCTCGTGCTGGTGGATGCGAATTTGGTCTGAAACTGGTTAACGAAATTGAAAGGAAGGTGAAATATAAAAGAAGATCAAGCTCTGGGCTCTAAATCATTTGGAAGAGTTTCTTGCTCAGTTGTGGATAGATCTTTCGGTGCCGGCATGAGAAGTTACTATGGTCCGTCAAAATCGGGGCACAGAAAATCTTCCGCTGATATACGAAAATAAGTATCGAGTTCTCATAAAATGAGAAAAATCGGTGGTGTTAGTTTTGAGTAAACTTGTTGACTGAATCAATGTGTCAATCATTGTACACAAATGTGCGGATGTTCATCTTTCTTCACTGGGAATGATTAGCGAACTTCTGGAGATTGCAGTTCATAAAAAGTAATGCATGGATTTCCGTTGACACGTGTGGATTTATGGGGCTTTCGAAAAGCCAACTCCGTTTAAAAAGTGATGGTCTACTCAATAGTCTAAAGCGGGTGTATATCATTCCGAACTGTATTTATTAACTAGAAATCATGAACTGAACTAGTGCGGTCCAGCCATTGACAAAAGAGAAGGGAGCCTTGATCTACCGCATTTTAATTAGTACTAAAATAATCTCAACACCAAGTCGCGTATAATGTGATTTTCCATTGGTTTCACTCGGGGATCCACTTATTCTGTAGTCAAATGGAACAAGAAAACTGCTTCTGATTCAATCCACAAGAGTATTGGTGAAATGACAAAAAATAATCTACGGCAGCTGTCAGCTGACTTGCATAAAATACACAAACTACATTTTTTGTGTGTGTGCTTCTTGAGTGGATTCTGACTTCAAATCGAAAAGCGAAATTCTCGTCTCAGAATCACCAGAAGAGTATTTTATGTGTCAATTGAACGGTTTCAGAAGTGATTTTTTCGTTTCCGGACTCTCTCGGACGCTTCTTTTTAACCAATGGAAAACGGCATAAGAACATCATTTTAAAGATGGAAACGTCGAGAAGAGCATTACCAGTTTTTTTTTTGAGCAATTTATACGCAAACGACCACTGATTTTCTAACTATGTATTTTTGGATGATTTGGTAGGGTTAAACAAAAGCGAATCAATTGCTATTGACTTCCAAGATTATGCTCATAATAAGTCAAAAAGCGATCTCACTATGACAACTTATTTGACGTTTACCTAGCCCGGTGTCTCCACGAGCAATTTTTCATATCATGCAATATATCATACTATGGAAATTGCGGTGGAGACCAAAAATTTCATGATAAAACAAATTTCTTGCAATATAATGTGCAGATCATTGCGTGCTATCGATAGTATGAAATGAGCTGCAATTTCTGTGCAGTTTGACACTTGGTTTTCATTTCCACAATGGCTGAGTCGCGAATGGTCGCTTGTAACGCTGAAACTACGTATTTGAATAAAAACGAGACAAGTATAGTCATGAAAAGGATATGGTAGATGGGAAAAGAGAAAGGATTTCATGGCCTTTGATGCGAGAACACAACGATGTGCTCTGCTCAGCGACATTTCAACGAATGAAATTGTATGGTATGAAATGCCCACCATACATTTTATTGCATACTATCGTTCTTTCATACAATCACATTTGACAGATTGCAAGATATGAAAAATTGCTCGTGGAGACACCGAGTAAAAGAGTTTCTACCTAAAATAAAATGGAACTAAAAATACCCTCCCAGATAATTATTATTCAAAGTTTGCCAAACTGACAGTCGCCGCCGCAATGGTAGAATTTCCACAGTGTCATCAACTCAAATTTTATATTGATGTCAATGGAAATGTAGCTGTTTCAACGTCATTAAAAATCTCTAGTTCTCAACCGTATACTATTTCTGTCAAACTTACTGTGTCTTTTGTCAATTTTTAAACTATTTTCACAATAACTACAAGAATCGAAAGCGGGAAAACCATAATGATTCTTGCTTAAGCTGAGGAAACTCTGAAAATTCCTACAATGAAAATAATTGTCAAATAATTCCTAAATAAAAAAATAAATAAATAGTTGGCGCTACAGGTCGTAGGGACCCTGGGCCTAGCTTCTCACAACCATTCGTTTTGTGTGAGTTTTCATTTTTGGAACGAATGGAAGGGATCTACAATTTTATGCCGATTCCAAACGGCTAATTGAGAAGCTCTTTCATGACAGTTATACTCTCGGATGTTTGTCAGACGTTCGCGAGAGGTGGGCGCAGTGAAAAAAACCCTGAGTTGGAATTTGGGTTTTCGCGGGATTCGAACCTGAGCCCCTCGCTTAGTAGTCCAACACACTAACCACTAAGCCACTGCGCCTACAAATAATTCCTAGGCGTACAAATTTCCATTCACCATTAGCTACTCCGTTTGAAAAACCAGAAGCGGCCGTAAAAGAGTTCGTTCTTTTATGTAACACTATATTACGTTCTAGACACCTAGCGCTCAATTGAACGCTGCCATTTCAGCAAAGCGAACAAAATTAATGATGGCCGCACAATGTTTTAAGTTCTGTCATTACCCGGAACGATAGGCGGCTATGATGGCAACCAAATTTTTGATTAATTTCATAACCAATACCAGCTAAGAAATGCAGTTATTAATAGTGATTGCCTCTTTTTAAGTTATGCTGTGCAAAAGTTATCAATCATTTAGCTGGCAATTATGTCAAATGTGTGCCATCTACGTCTGCTAGAACATTACTTTACAGCCCGATTCTGCCGTTGTGAGCCCTCACAAGTCACAAGCTCTTGTGAGGTTGTTTTGTTGTGAGGTTTGTTGTGATTCGATAACTTTTTCAGAATTCTACGATAACCCTCACAACAAAACTCACAAAAAATTCACCTCAGAATGGTCACTTCCAAATTGGCACAAAATTTTCCACAAAAGACCGAACTCGCACACGAAGTTATTAAAAATACATAAAATAACATTTTTTTGGCCACAATACGTGAAATATGTTTAAGAACTGAAGGATAAAAAATTATTAACGACATTTATGTCACAAATTAAATTCGATGCCTTCCTCAGTTTTTTTATACAATAATATGTATTTTTTCCGAAATGGTTATAAATGTTGCATAAAATGTGGTGTTCAGGTCATAAAGTGTGTGGAAATTTAAAACCGATCAACAAATGCAATAATGATTGCCTTTTGTGAGCCGTTATGACTGGTTTTGAATTTTGTGACCTGCTCAATAGGAGATCACAAATTCGATTGTTTTTGTGAGCCTCACAAGTTGGGAGTGTGTTGACAGAATACGAAAACCTCACAAAATCAATTTCACCTCACCTTGTGAGGGTTTTGTGACTTGTGAGGTTTTCTAGAATCGGGCTGTTAGTTAGTTTAGTAGAGTTTTATTTTCATAAATTTCTTTATTATAATTATTGGAAAATAACTGTGGCAATTGAATATTTAATATTTCTGTTTAAAAAGGTTATTACTGAACGTGCGAGGTGTGCTACGAGTTAATTTATAATAATTATTGGCTCTGACATGTACACTTTTATCAGTCAACGATATTGATCAAGAAACATTTACTACATCCATTGCAGTCAATCTTAATCTCAGTGGATAATAAAGTTGTAAAACCACATTATCATCGATTAAAAACAAAATTGCATAGAATTTTGCTGCACTTGATTGCAGTTTGCGTTTACCTTTTGAATTTGCATTAAAATTGCATTAAAGGCTTTGGAAAAATAAGCGATTATTTTGAATGCGTCTATTTACAAAGCTTTCGCAGGTGTAAATCGTTTCCAGTTTTGCTGGTGATTACAATAAATTTTTCTGTCCTCCAAGTACATTTTTTTTCGAACACCTAGTTCTCACCTAGAATCAGGTTGCCACTTGCAGCACATTCCAACTCATTCAAAGTAACATATCACTCTTTATGTGTCATCCGTCAAAGAAAATGTCACAGCGTTTTGATAAAACTACACGAGTCTGTTTTTCCGCTTAGCGAAAAATCCTATTACCGAGCAATTAATTTAACTGCCAAGGCACTGCATCAATAAACAGATTGCTGTGGTGTTGATTGATGTCATTCGCTCAGTTAACCGTAACCCTGAACCTGAACTTTATAAATAACAAAAAAAACTTCTTTCCGTGGCAATTAAGCAATTAATCATGATTTTAATAAAAAATGGGAATTTTGCCCACCTGAGCGCATATTTTCTCAGCATTTTCGAATTTGCCTTTGCACGTTAATCACGGCAAAACGTCACATTCGATGAATGTGTCAGTGGTGCAGGTATTTAAAAGTGTCAGCAAAAATATAAGACAAACGACATAATTACCATCGGGCATTGTGTCTGGAACATGGGAGACTCTCTGGTCTGACAACAAAACTTGTCTCGTTCGGCTTCACCGATCACCGATTGGCGATTATGCGTCAAATTAATCGATGGCATTGGTGGCAAGGGAGAAATCACCACCGATTAGTGGTGAGTTTTTAATTTTTTTTTTCTCTCCTTATGTATGGCATATAATTAGGGTGGGGGTAGCTATCGTTTTTCTGATTCAAAAGCCTGGCGGATAGTGTAACAAGAAAACACACTGATTCGAAAATCAAGTGATCGCGGCTCATTGCCATCGATTGTCGTTCAGTAGTCAAACAGAGTGACAACGGAAATGATCGCGAAAGGAAGACGCCTTGTGCGCAGTCGGTCACCGCGGCAGTGTTAAAGTAATTAAAAACATTTTTCTGTTTTATTGATTGATTGTAATCGAATTAAATCGTTGACGTTGAAAATTTAATTTCAAACTGACACTAAAGTGCAACAACTGTCAGCGAGGGTAATTCCAGTGCGTAATATGGATAAAATCGAAACGGAAACCTCGTTTACATCCGCTGACATTCAGAAACAAGACAGCGGGCCTAGTTCAAGTGCGAAGGTGCAAAATCTTAATAGTTTACTGGATAAGGCAGGTACAGAGTGATTTTTAATGGCGAACTAAAATGCAATCAAGTGTCAAATTGCTGCAGCAATTAACATCACTTTGCTTGATTGTTCGGACAATCGTTTTGTGTGTTGAACATAAACTCTGTTTTCTCTTTTTGCAAAGTGTTGTGTCAGCGGGTTCGGGAATTTAGCCACGAATGGCTTTGTTTTGTTTCTATTGCCGGTGGGATATAGATGCATATATGTAGTAGGTACATACCTTCACTATAGAGTCTGCTTACAGTGATAAGCAAAATTAGCTCATTGTGGACTATTGGAGTGCGGAGTCTGATTTATACACAATTCAAAGTCATGTTTTTTGAAATACCTATAATATGTTTTGTTTTTCTGGTTTTGATGTCCGCACAAATCCAGCCTTATCTGCTTAATGCAGTGCGTGACCGGTGGAAGCTGAACATATGTATAAGCGGCTTATCGCACTTAGTAGATAATAAGTTTCATTATTTCCATTTCGCAGAGTGCTAAGAGGATGAGGATGAGCATTGTGTTCTGAACTGTTTACCTTGTTGAAAGCTTACAACTAAGTGGCATTATTTGTGCAGTTGAAACTATTTTCTGCCTCTAAATGTAGAACCAACCAATTTGTAAACATTCCTACGACATTAGGTGGCCAACTAACTTTTTGATGGACACCGATCTGTATAATCTATTTGGTTCAGTCTACTTAAGGTCGCAGGAAAATAACCCCTTTCACATAATAATAATAATAAAGAAGAATTTAAGCGAGAATAACGAATAAGTCAACAGCAACTTGGTCACTCTTAACCTCAAAAACGTCCACTTCTTCTATAGTTCAAAATTTCTAGTCAAAATTAGTTGAAATGTTGAAATATTACTGTCATAGGTTATTTCTGGGAACTACAACATTCTTGACGTGACGTTCAGATCTCATTTACAATGTATCCCCATTTAAAAGGCGATTTTTTTAGCTTACATTGTGGGCAAAATGCTACAGATATTTAAATCGCAATACCATCCACTTCCTACTTCGCATAAAGCGTATACTTTCACCTGACATGGTAAAAAATAATAATAATTTATTTTCAAGATGAATGCGGTGACGTTCGGTATTGTAGTTAAGTAAGGTTTGACAGGTGATTTGATTTGATTTCAGTTTTTATTGGACTAGATTGGTCACGTGAAAAGTTTTTTTTAGTTGAAGTTTATGGAGGGGTAGTCGATAAATCTTAACAAGAAAATCCTCTAAAATGCACAGATGACTTTTCGAAGTGTCAAAATTCAAAATAAATTCCGAGAATACAAAAACAATTCAAGCTAAACGTAGGTCTAATTGCGAACTTTCCCGAGCCAAACATAAAAAATTGAGCGGTATTCTCTCAGAGACCTGAAAAAATACCCCAAAGTACGTGGATAGACTTCGAGCTACTTTGAGCCACTTTCATCTTTAACATCTAATCCATATCACCAATAAATACATAACATACCTTCTTGCAACATATGAAACGTTCCAGGAGAACATTCGACCATCACCGATTTTTTTAGTTTCACAGATTTTTTTTTCTTTGCAATTGAATTTTAAGACAGATTTTGGATTTGTTTCTTGTCAACTTTTTCCATTTGACATATTTATCAGTACTTGGTACTTGCCCATTGAAATTCTCTGAGCTGTTTCGAGCCAAGAGAGGAACTACTCGTTACTCGTTATATTGCTAATTTTCTCAATTTCTGTCATTTTTGATGAGAACGTGTATAGACTTTGTGCGATTGCGAGCGATGTAAATCGATTGCGTTCGATTTAAACCGCATACGCGAATTAACCTCGTTTTGGTATACCAAGTCCAGACAAATCTAGTTGACTTTTACATGAACAAAGTATCCGAACGTCCGCAATATCAACGGAGAATTGACTGTCAGATATCAACTGCCACCCAGTGACTTAAAGAAAACTAGAGGAGAACTTTGACGTACTTTATTGTACTATTACCTACCTGCATAAATCAAAGGTCTCTAGCAGACTAAATTAAACGAAACATTAGATAGGTATTGTTCTTGTCCCCTCTTAATAGTTTCGACAATCGGATGCGACCTGTCCACTGAAAATAAGACATGTTTGACAGTTAACGGGAAAATTGTCAATTCTGGTGCAGCGTTTTTGAGTACTGTGTCTGGAATTTCATCGGGCACAGTTGCATATAACTTTCCAATTCAACGCGAGATGAGTGGTCAAACTTTTACATCTGACACTGATGCACACTCGGAATAACTCATCTACACTAACAAAAGAGACCGTCTCTGATCGTTCGATTTCGGGCTTTATGTTGGAGTCTCACTTCTGGTGTGTGGTCACAAGTTCACTCTATTTTTTATTGATGAATGTTTGGAGAACAAAATAGGCTACTCGAAGTACTGATTCCACGGAAGCGAAGTCGCGGGTACCAGCCATAACCGAAGTACTAAAAATGTAATTCCTCTACCAACTAACTTCTTAAAAATTGAGTAGGCAATTTGAAATGTTTTCTCGTATACAACTTAAAGGCTGATATAATTTCTTTTCAAAACTTCCTAAGCTAACTACCGTATTTTATTTTATTTCACAGACAACTGATGACGTTTCCGGTTCAGTCACATTCAGCGTACCAGAGAAAACTGTCACCACATTCGCGTTCGATGCTGGTGAAGATGGCGGAGAAAGTGGACGTAGACCTTTGCATCGGTAAGTTGGGTATCTTTTTACCTAACCTAATACCTAACCCTACCCTATCCATCCTCGAAATAAGCGACACAACAAACGTAACAATTTTGGCTGAATCGGTACAAATTTTGACATTTCTTATTAAAAGGTGTTGCCACTGAGAAGTGGAAGTCTTGCATTGAGAGTGATAGGGATTTGTTTAAAAAATGGATGAAAAGTGACACTAGTTTATTATTTTGTGCATTTCTTTTCACTTTAAATTTTAGTTTATTCCGAGGTCTATTAACATCACCTCCATTTATGTTTGTTTAACAAAACTCGTTTACTTTTAATTAAATTGCATGGACATGGACATATTTTCTCTTTGTTTACCTACTCAATTTCATTTAGGTACTTTTATTTCCCTTATAGGGCAATTTGACGAATTGTACTAGAGGTTTAGCGGCAAAGGTTGAATGTATTATTTTTCTAAATATAGTTTTACATGCCTATCAACGCAGTAATTATTATAGACGGTGAGTGAAGGGGTCAGAGTTTTTTATTTAGCAGGAACTTCAGCAAGCATTCAATCACCGTGATCTATTTTGCTCTGCTGACCTATTTGGCACGCGATGTGGGCGCTGTCGAATGTCATTGACTTAAGGCTAAAAATATTCAAACACACACAAACTGCGGCATAACAAAAATAGCCCAACAATGATTTATTCAAATCGAATTGCACGATAATTAAAATGTTGCACAAATCAATCGAAATTGATGACTCTAAAGTTCCAAAGGCAATTCAAAAAGTGCCGATCGAGTAAATCAGAAGCGTCATACGCCTTTCGTGATTGGTAATTTATTCAAATAGCCAACAGACGTACTTTCAGTTCCAATCAGGCGAGCAAGCAGCCAACTACATACTACAATAACAACAATGAAAAAGGTGAAACAAAGTCGGTTTAATTTGATCAAAATTGATGGAGAAAACGCACACTCCCAAGTAAAAATCTCAAGACTCATTGGAATTGGAATCACTCATCGAATTTGAAACTCTTTTCGTGGAGAAGATTTCTTCTCTCAGTTTGTCTGGTCGCATGCGTTTTTAAGTGATCCGGCGGAACCCACGGAGCGCATTCAATTAGTTATGATGACATTCCATAGACACATACACGCCGTATCCTAAGCTAAGCTGTAGACACTAATAAAGACTAATAAAAGTATATAACCAGCCTAACTAACTAACTACCCGAGTAAGTTGCTCACTACCGTACGCGCGCCTGATACACTAATATATCATATGTCATTCTTTAGCTCGCGAGTGAATATGAATTCTGTGCTTAGCAATTGTATCTTAAAGTCAACTTTGCTGAGCGCTATACTGCTGCCGCACACATTAAGCTCTCTCTTTCGAATAGTGTCTCAAGAGAACCGCTTCTGATAAGATCGTGTCTTAGTACCTAGCCCATCACGCCCGCGTTAGTTCCGAAAACTTGGATTTTAATTATCCTCAAGCAGATTAAATGGTAATTATTTCTTACCATTGGAAGTAGAAAATTGGATGCGAAATTGTGACGAGCCTTCCTTGTGTTCCGGTGCGGAAAACTCGATAACATTGTAGCTAGCTGGTAAGATGCCCTGTGGGGGATTAGTTAATGATATTCTCACACAAGCGAAGGAAGAACAATAAAGAGTGATACTTAATTTAATTTGTAAACGAATTGTAGTAGTGTCGGCCTCAGGAAAATTGGGGAGAAAAAATCAGCAAAAAAAAAAAAACTTGCGATACCTTTGAAAAAATGTTGCTTTGTGGATAAAGTGCTTAACAAAAGGGAGTTGGCTTGGCATTTTTACATGCTCTTAACTGATAAGAGTTTCATTTGAATAACAAAGCAAACAGCTACTGCATTGTTGGAATAAAAACTGTGCAATCGCCATGTGTCGGAGTGCATTTTTTATCTATTTGCTTATGAATAATATAAGTGTTTTGCATGATGACAGAGCAGAAGCTGTCATATTTCATTAGACGAGTTAAAATTTGTATGCATAAATAAAATGAATTTAGTTTTACATGTTTCGAAGTCGATTTTCAAAGTTGCGTAAAGTATATTTTGCGACAGCAACTGATACCTATTGTGAATTTTTTTTGCAGAGAGTGCATTTTAGTTATTAGTCAGATACAACCATACATGTGGAAAAAACAGTTTTCGAATAAGAAATGCGACAAATTCGGTACCATTGATTGGTTCGAAAATGTTTTTCCGAAACTCCTCGTTTTATTTCGAGCTGTCCTTAACTAAATCTTGGACAACCGCGATTTTTCCTCACTCTTAGGTGAGTGTTTATTTTAAAATGACGCAGAAAGACTTGCACTCAATTCGTATCTACAGTTCACAAGTCACAAAACCATACGTAGAGTCCAGGGGCCAGATTCTGTAAGGCGAAACGATCAAACGTTTTCGTGCGCATGAATGATTTGCCCTATGTTACACATGCAAATTTCTTCGTGCAAACGAAAACGTTTTAACGTTTCGCCTTACAAAATGCCGACCCAGGTGTCTCATCAGCCACTTGTGCATTTCCGCAGACAAACATTGTCGCTTTTGTTGCAGTTCACATGCGCATTGGAAGGATCTTTTATATTCCTGTTAAACAGAACAAACGACACCAAAAATTTTAGTTCAAGTAAAGGCATGTGAAAAATAATTAATTTTGGTCAAAAACAGTCCCAAAAAGTAGTCGTGATTGTGACGATATAGCTCGTCAAGCCTTCTTATAGTCTTAAAAAACATTTCTAAAACGTCTTATAGAAATTTGTTCAGTAGTTTTCACTTTAACTGCGAACCAAAATAATAATTTTACTGTCACATTTTTCGTATAGATTGTTCAATCGGAAATCAAGAAATCGTTCCATATTCAAAACAAACGAATAAAGGGCTATTTACAAAAGAAATTCGAGAGCAATTAACTAAGAAACATTATTCTTATTTCCAATGGGACTCGAATCAATCGATTCTTAATATCAACAGGAATAGATTTATGCTGCATATACATGGTCAGACATTCCTAAAACGGACTGAAAGGGACAGCATCACCTAACACGCAAGGAATCGTTACACGTAATTAGGTCGGCCATTTTGTTTACGTGGTAGGAATTATAGGAAAGCTTCGCTTCGTTTTTATAAAACAATATGGCTCCCGGGAGTGATAAACGGACAAATACTTATTTATGTCCTATAACAGATTGATGCGTTATTAGTTGAATTTTCTGAAACTAACTACCACTCTCATTTCGCATGTTTTCAGTAAGAAATAGAAATGTTTTCAAGTAATTGCAGAAATGTTGGTCGGAAACAGTGTATATTTTCGTTTTACGTATATATATAATTATGGTAGAACATCCATGACACTTTAGGCGTCTGATTGTATTGACTGCGGATAAACGGATCTCTCTGTCCCGTCTCGTGCAAAAATGCGGCTGCGTGATGGTGTGAATGCAGTTTTAAGTACCTAGTAGCTACTTTATTCAACGATTTGAGCTTTGTTTGCATTACAATTGGAATGTGTAATAAATTCTTTCAAACTCAAATGTCAATGTTTGTAGGTATGTTGTCTAAACGAATTTCGTTGGGACTCGAAAAAATCCTACCTACTTCCAATGTGAAATAAAAAAGTTTACTTCGCTCAACTTACGTACTTACTTTTACCACTACATAATTATATTTAATTAACCTAACATTTATTTTAAAAAGAAAAACCTGCTTCTCAATTGATTTAAAACCAAAATTTACAAATAAAGTAATTTCCCCACGAATTGAAAATTCTTGCAGCGAGCTGTCACACTTTATTCACAATCCACATAAAACAGCCGCGTTCCAAAAGCCCATGAACAATAATTTCGTTTGAACTTAATGAAACTGATTCGCGGATACCTGCGACTAAAAAAGTTTTCATCTTAATGAAATGTCAGAATCTACGAATATTCGCTTGTTCGCAGATCCCACATATTATATCGTTGACATCTAATCCGTATCACAAATAAATATATACTCAACTTACCTTTCTGCAACATATTAAGGCCTAAAGGTTCTTGGAGAACATAATGACCTCAGCCGAATTTGCTTTATTTATATTTGGGTGCAATCGATTTTTAAGACGGATTTTAAATTTGTTTGTTGACAACTTTGTGGATATTTCTCAGTTCTTTCTGGTGGAAAAGCTGTTTCGAGCCAAGAGGGGAACTGATCGATACACGTTATTTTGCTTATTTTCGGTAAGAACGTGTATAAACTTTATGCGATTCCGATCGATTTATATCTACATTATTCTGGCTATTTTTAAAATTCATAATATTTATTAGTTACACAAATTCTCTATCTAACCAATAAATATAATCGAGGAATAACTCTTATAGGTTCTACTGACGTTTATTTATTGCACAACTATATTAAATCTTATTCCACTAAATAACTTAGTATCAAATATTACACAAATATGATGACTAACTTAAACCTTGTTTTTTTGAGCTTCGATCTCAACAAAACAAAGTAAACCAGGATCTTCAGCACGCAATTACAACTGTCAGAAATTGGCATTTTATGACCACTTGGCATACAGTCTAATTTTACCTTAAGAAACGGACAGATAACTTTATGTTAGCTGTTATATTCTTCCAATAGCTGCGATTCGACTATTGAAAAATGAATTTATGTCTTATCTGACAGTTAATCCCTATCTGATCAAGATGAATATTGTCTATCTGACTATTGAAAACATCGGCCCTTACAGAATAAAAGATCGATTTCTCAGCTTCCTAAAGATGAAAAATCCTCTGACTTAAAGACTGACTTGAGACCGTAAAAAGAACAATCGATCAGTTGCAATTCGAGACTGCAGTGTCATCTTGCTTATGGTTATGTAAATCGTTCAACAACTTTTAATGAACCTCGCACAGACGTTGCACTTGTTGTTTATTAAATAATTTCACTTTATACCAGTGGAATTATAATTCAGTCACTTATAAATAAATTGTCATATAATATTACATACGCTACGCAGTGAGTCCTATTAAATCATTAAATGACTTCGTGTTGCCCGAGAAAGTGATATCAGAAAATGTGACGACTTCAAATTGACTAGCTTCAAAGTCTGTTGCGGGATTGTTTATCTTGTGTATATCTGCTAACCTGTGTACGAAAGCACGTGCGAAGACGTACGTCTGAACTTGTGACTTGTTTTTTTTTTTTCTTGTAGCAAATTGCACTGAACTTTTCAATATCCTCTGTGCAAACGGCATAGAGCAGCGGGAGCCGCTGTCGTGCATATACTAATTGTAATAACCCATAACTGGTTGAAAGCGGTGAATAAAATATGTTTTAGGATTTTTTTTTTCTCTAGCAATGTGCATCTGTTTTTGCAGTTCAATATTCGTCTTAATGCAATTTTTGATGCAAGGTTTATTCAAGTGTCATCGCTCTTGATGCAGGTTTTAGGGTACATTTCGGTCATCGCAAGAACATGTTCAATGGGGCTCCCTTTGACGTTTATAAAAAGTACATTTTAAAAGCAACCTTAGTATTGGGAAACTATTTTTCAATATAGTTACTGGCGCAAAATTATAGTCGGATAAAGCCCACTTTATGATTATTTTAGTACGTGACAATGTCCGTATTAGTATTTTTCTAATTATAGTCGACTAAATACCCACTTTATAGTTATAACCTGGTAATAAGTTTAAAACCAACAAAAGTACATTATCCCTTAGTATAGACTCTCAATCCTCTCCCATCTGTCATTTCTATTGAAAAATTGTAATTTGAAATTTTTTTTTTCCAAAATTTTGAAAGAAATGTTCCCAGGATATTTATATTTTTTAAGTTCTCGAAATGTTTAAATATGTTGAGTTTCTAAGAAAAGCAAAATAAAATCCAAGCAAATCCTTTTTAAGATTTTGATTAGGAAGATTGCCTTCTAGCTACAGATTCAATAAAAAAACTTTTCATTCCATTTCTGCATTTTTAATTTTTTTGTTTTTTTTTTCTCTTTTGCTGTCATTTCATTAAAAATTGATTAAGGAGAATTCCCCAAACTGTGTTTAGTTTCTCAAACTGTACATTTTTCGGTCTGTTTGACAAAAATTTGCGTCGCGCCCGCTCTAAAGTTGGAACTAGTTGTAGGCAGGTTACAAAGCGTTTATAATTTGCTAGAAAGTTAGGCATGGGCTTTGAAGTTAGAGCGGTGCTAGTTAGTATCTACTAATCGCTCCTAATACACGATATCTATAATTTTGCGCCACTGTTATTACCTTTCTTATCTAAAGTATCCAAAATTCGTCTGCAAAATCAAACCTTTTAATTCTGGATCAACTTTAGTAAATCTAGATGTAGTTTAATATACTTGGGTGTACGGGCCGGCAGCCCCTCGACAGGCTCCACACCTTAAATTGACTACCGTGTGTTCCAGTTCAAACTCTCGGTCTCTACCAACTTAATCAACTACATGCTTTCTCTAAAATTAGATTTTGTCTGAGCCGTTCCTCAATTTACACCCCTCCGCTAACGAAATCCTGAGTAGTGACAGTACGATTACAAGCAATGCAAGTATTCGATGTCGCCTTAGATACCTTTCAGCCGCCCCTGTGTAGGATTTACCCAACTTCCACTTCAATGAGTTGAAAAAAAACTAACCAATGCTCCCCATGTCTAACTTAAACTTTATTTTCAATCTTTTTTTAGAGACAATTTTCGCAGCAGGAGACGAGGATCAATTGCACCATTACCCTCCTTGAGACTCAACAACAAAGACATGCTGGCCGGTGAATTTGACACCCAGAGTGTCATGAGCAATCAGACCTCAATAACAAGCATAAATTCCATAGCTAGTCTGCTAAGGGAGAAAATGCAGGTGAGTTAATATTGGGAGATCTCCATAGCTTGGACATAAACCTAAAAAACTTACCATTCCAATTTCAGGCCGTTCCGCAAATGATTCGTAAGAAGAAAAACGAAACCAAAGACTATAATCTCAAGATGTTTGTCGTCTCCCTTTTCTTTATCATAGTCTTCCTGGTGAGTATTCAAAAATTCCTGTCAGTATGTGCAGAGCATCCGAAACTAACTTCCCTTTTCAGATCGGCTATGCCTACGTAATGTATCACCGGCAAGTACTCACGCGTTCCTATTTCGCGAAAGCAAAATTCTCCGCGACAGACCGAGTGCTACGCATCTTCAATGTGGAGGATGAAGAAGTAATCTCAGCGAAGCTAGGGGTCACGCTCGGAATGGAGACGGTACCGTTTCCCTGTCTTGAGGATCGGAAGTTGAATGACGGCAGTATTTGCCGGGAGTGGAACAATCTCGCCAGATTGTATATGAGCTTTAAGGATAACGATGTTTTTCGCTGCTACTCGGTACGGTGGCAGGCGTTGGGCTCTGGAATCTTTCCCACTGACTGCTATGAGCTAGCTCGGGACTCGGGCCTCTGGTTCGGCGGGGGACCAGTGAAGAACGTTGACTGGACCCTGAGTAGAGCGAATTTTGAGTTCTCCCCGTTTATAACAGGCGACACGAAGGTGCATCAGTTTGGTAACGCGAATAAGCGGTACTTCATCAATTCGCTGGGAATCGGCATCCAAATCAGCGATCACAATCCACTGTATGTGTCGGTGAATCAGTCGCGGAATCAACTCTGCGTCCGTGCCATGAATGACGACTACGCCTATGTCAATCGATTGACTGAGTACCCCGAGCTGGAGTACAGGGTTTGCGCGGCGGATGACATGCGCGGTCTTCACATGCTGATGACGCAGAAGAGTCTGTGGGACGGTCTTAAGGAGCAGGACATCAAGACTCTGAATTCGATCCTTGAAGAGCCGATCTATAAGATTCCGCATGGCAACGACACGATGTCCATCAACGAAACGAGTATTTACAACTACTCCGAGGAGGTAATTGCGACGGGCTTCATGAGACTTGGCCACATCCTGGTCAATGAGTTCTGGCAGGAGAATGTTGGCGATTTCACCGTCGATCGGAGTCGCTTCCCGACATTGAAGGACACGATAGATGTTCTCCATCGTAGGGGCTTCAAGATTGTCTTTACCGTGCAGCCCTTTATCAGTACCGACAGTCCTACCTTTAAGGAAGCGGTGCACAAGAAACTGCTTATCTACGAACGTCATTCAGAGCGGAGCATACCCGCCCTGACGCGATACAAGAGCTCGTCTAGCGCCGGAGTTGTCGATATAACGAACAACGCATCGATACCATGGCTTATGGAGAAGTTACAAGCCCTGGTGCAGGAGTATCAAGTGGATAGCTTCTACTTGGACCTGGGCACTGGCCACAATCTACCTCATTACTATCAATGCCGAGAAACGCTGCAGAGCCCCGACATGTATGCCAAGCTGTTCACATCGAGCTTTGAGAATGTTGGCTTTATTGGTGTCTCAACGGCCACAGAGGTGCCAAGGCCACCCGCTTTTCTAAGCACTCCCCCAATGAACTCTTCCTGGCTGGGCCTCAAGGAGGTCCTTTCGACGATCCTCAACTATGGTGTCATTGGATTTCCGTTCATTTTGCCGGGCTCAATCGGTGGCGACTATCACCTGAATAAGTCACTCTCGAAAATGGTTTCGTTCTATTCCCTTAGCCAGTCCGATCTGCCCAATCAGGATCTCTATATAAGATGGCTGCAACTTGCCACATTCCTACCGTCGATGCAATTCAGTCATCTGCCGTCCGAGTATAAGAGTGACTATGTCACCGAAGTGGCTAGGGAACTGACGAATATACGACAGAAGACTGTCATTCCGTTGCTGAAGAGCTACCTAAGTGAGTCGATGAACGAGGGTCTACCGCTGGTCAGGCCGCTATGGATGTTGGACCCCAACGATCCGGCTTGCTTGAGTGTTAATGATGAATTCTCAATCGGAGAGGAACTGATTGTGGCACCGGTACTGGAGGAAGGTGTCGATGTTAGAGAGGGTGAGTGTCCACTGTTACTGCGCTGCTGAAGTTCTGCTGCTGGAACTCTGCCATTTAAATATTACTCTGTTACTGTCATCCGATTTCTCTGCTATTGTTCTGTTACAACTCTGCTAATTGATCCTGCTTTGCTTTTATTATAATGCACTATATCTTAGATACTCCTTAAAAAGAGTTTTGGTTTTGCTCTGCTACATCACTGTTAAGGCTCTAGTACCATTCTGTAACTCTGGTTGTACACCACAATGTTATCGCTACTGTTCTATTACAGTTCTCTAATAGAGCTACTACAGTGGTTTTGCTTTGATGCTGTCCTTATTCTTGATTACTGCAAAATTTGTTTCTGTTTGAAGATTCTGTTACCGATCTGCTATTGCTATGCTACTGCTATGCAACTGATCTGATAATTCTTTGAAGTATTTTCCTTGCACTTTGCTTTTGCCTTTATAACTGAAGTTGTTTTTTTAACAGATCTGTTGTTATAATATTATGCTGCAGATCTGTTACAGTGCCGCTACAGTTTTGTTATTCCTAAGACTAGTCCTAGATATTCGATAGCTAAAATGCCTTTTAAATATCTTTACAGTGTACCTACCTCAAGGCGTTTGGAAGGACGGTATCGACGGTTCTCTGCGAAAAGGTAGTCGCTGGATACACAGCTATCGTGTGCCAAAAGAAAAAATCGCATATTTTGTTAAAATGCCTGACAATACCAGATTTTAGGTTGTGATTGTAAGAAGCAAACGTGTAGTTCTTAATTTAACGAAAAGTACTCCATACTTGTCTTTGTAAATTGTACGCCCAATTCTATAAATACTAACAAAAGATCTAAAAACGATAAATTCAAACTCAAAACTCCATTGTGATCCCACCTCATTAGAAAATCAAAATAACAACAAAAAAAAAAAATAGCAAAATAAAAGTACACTCAATTATATTTATAAAAAAAAAATATTTTTTATTATGTTTGTTCTTTTTTATCTTTCTAAAAAATAAAATAATAAGCTACCATAAAGTAAATTTCTTTTCTTTCAATTTTTTTTTTTTGTTTGTATTATTAAACGAATATATAAATAATTGTAAAAAAAAATTAAATAAAAAAAATAATAGACGGTTAAGTAGATACGCCACTTAAGGAAATTACTTTCAGAATTAGATTCTAATCAAGGATAATATCGTTTTTCATGTCACTGCTGCAGTTCGGAATTCTCAGACCGCATGACTCGACATCGATCGGTCTGGTTGCATTATTGCACATTGACTCGGGCAGAACGATATCTTTCTGATCGAGACATATTATCGATCGTCGCTTCACTGGAATTGGTGCGCCGGGAATTTTACACGTCACTGGACAGAGCTGCCACTGACCGATCCACCAATGTGACGGACATGGGATTTCATTGCAACGCCGGGAGATCTTCTTCGGCATTGAATTGTTGGCGTTCGACCAGCAGAGTTCCTCCTCGTTTATCACTGAAAATGGATGTACAATTGGAAATTATGAGCACGAATGTAAATTTAAATATGGATTCGAATCAAAAACGTTCAGAAAAAATTCCGAAACGAGAGTCAAATCTCTTCGGAACTCAAATTGCGTTTCGGAATAAAATAAATTAACCATATCAACGCGGTCATTATTTATTAAAATATTCCGCAGAAATTTGTTGTCGGGGAGGTTTGGAGGAAATGCACAGTGGAGCTGCCAAACATAATGCTACGTTTCCACCGGACACTAATCGCCAGATTTAGGGCAAGATATTACAAAAAAAAATAATTTGACGTTTCACCAGATATTGTCAACTGCCAAACTACCTATCGAACTGCCAAATCGAACAACCCAAAATTGTGATAATAGGAAAAAAAAAATAAAAAGATTAAATTGATAAAACATGACTTCCGGAGATCTTCAAATATTATTAGATTATAATTTAATTCTACAAAATAAAGTGAAAGGTTTGCTTGGTTGTTGCATTTCTAGGCGAAGTCGCTATAATATACAGAAATAAATTCGAATATGTTATTTTGTGACACAATAGGGGTAGGTATTCACGATTCAATGTAATCGGCCTAGTAAAATTGCGAAATTTTTTTTTTTTTATCAGATCGTGAACACACTTGTTCTCATGTCTAGCAAAACTGAAACAAATGACAGTTCCAGTTTTGAACATTTGTTTTGAAAAAAAAACTTTTACAATTTTTTGAAAGGGGATAATTTGCTTTTAATTGTTTACTACGTTTTCCACTCTCTTTATTTTTTTCTGATAGCTAGCTACACACAGGAATCAAAATTTTAAATGAACTGTCAGCTTCATAAGGCTATTCTGTTGTATTTTTCGGTTGCAATAGTGTTAGGGTATAGTTAAAGTGCAAAAGTGTTGCGAAATTTTATTCTGTATATTTTGTTGTTGTAGTGCGAAAAAAAGTTACACTTTCGCATTTTCGCTATGATACAAGACCAGTTGCATCGAATCGTGAATACCCCTAATGTCAAATACCTACATCTCTGTTTGCTTGATATTTTTGACATTCCGAGCTGTGAAAAGTGTGTTCACAGACCGTTCAGCTTAGGAGATTTATTATTAATACGTAAAATGCAGCAGAAAAACTTGGAACATTGTAAAAATTATTTTTTTTTTTAGTTCAGGCGGTCATAGTGAAAATTCGGTGAGAAAAAATTTTCAATACGAAAACAATAATTACAACAAATAAAATTCTCATCAGAAAAAAAAATTCTGACAGATGGAACGGTAAAAAAATCAATATTTCAGTGGAATTATTTGGGTTTTCGTTGTGGAATCGACTGAGAAGTAGATCGGAAAAATTAATAAATTATTTTCAAGAAAATGTAAAGATTATTTGTTTATTTATTTTTTTTAATACTAAATTTATAATTCATAAGCAACATTTTAAGACCAAGAGTTCAACCATAAGGATTAAGTGGTCTAAAAAAGCAAAAGAACATTTTTACGGTTTCGTTTTACGTATGTCTATAACTAGGGAATTAGAACGGTCAGATGAACAGATGTTTCAGTTGACGTTTATGGACAGGTATTCAACGAATCTAGTCAATAAATTCGTGACTGAATACTAAGTTCACAGTTCGCATATGTGGCGCACTTAGGAAAACTGATATTACCGACCAATTATGTTTTTGCGTTCAGGTTGCATCTATTGCTATTCCAGACCAATCTAGTCGCCTGAAGATAATTATTTTTTGAATTATGCCCATTCTAAATATAATAACTCAGAAATGTCACTCTAAATATAGTAGTTCCGACGACGCCAGGGTCAAATAGAAACAAGAAAAATCAAGTGACATTTATAAAATTAAAGTTGAATTTGGTACATCTGTCAAAATGCAAACTTGATCGACCACTAATATATGTGCTACCCTATGCAATTGTACGTTCGCCTTTATCCATGCTACAGATTTCGTGACGATAAATAAAACACACCCCACAAGTATGCAACAGCAAATTGAAATTACTAGGTACCAGTTACTCACATTTGCCACTCTCGAAACACAATGGAATTCGGTTCTGGAATCCACCGCCACACGTTGCCGTACACGCTGTCCAATCGCCCAGTTTCCACGTGTAATTCTGCACAGAAGTGGTATTGACTACAGGCAATATGAACTCATAATAGATGCCTTCATTTGGTTTTGATGATGTAACAATCACCTAAAAGGTAATAAAGAACCCATTAATCTGTCAAAAATCTGAATCATTCGGATTGCGGCAGGTCACTCACATATAAAGTGATGGAATGCTCAATCGAATGAGGTATAGTTATAGTCTCTTGATGATCGACACGATCGTATATGCTCTCAGTGCTGGCGATAATAAAATCGCCAGGCATAGAAATTTGTCTGTAATTAGAGGAAGTCGCTTAAGAGCGTTGCCCATTTGACGGCAACTGTATGTCAGTGCTCTGCTTACCTATGACCATTTAAATAGAATTTGCTGCTATTAGCCCTGCCAACAGCCAGGTAATTCGGTGAGTTGGTCATCTCTCTGATGATGATGTGACGTGCCTTGGCGGGTATTGTTACTATTTCTACGTAGCCATCGGTGGCATTGAAGGCGTCCTTAAAGGTGCCCTAAGCATTTTTAAAAGAACCTCTGTGAAAAGGGTTTTCGAACGCATAAAAGAAGTATTACCTTGACGGGCTTGCAGTTTTCACCCGTCCCGCTGCACACTCCGCACTGGTCTTCTTCCTTGTTGGAATCGACAACCCAATCGCAGCCGACTTTCTAAAAGGAAGCAGATGTACCATAGCAGGTCTTCGATGGGATAACATTTAAAAAGTCTTACCCTGCAGATGCCATCTATGCAGATGTTTTTGGTCCCCAATTTGCAGGGTGTACCGTCCGCGGCTACATCACCCCAACTATCAGTGACAGTGCCCTCGGCATCCGTGCAAAATAGCTTGCAGGGATTATCTACAAAGGGAAGGAATTTATCTCTGAATTTGTGGTCATAGACAAAACAGCGACTATACTTACATTTATCGAAATAAGGAAGCCATTTGTAAAACTCCCCGCGGTATGGAATACTGTTGTAGTTCGAGCACTGTTGGGCTCGAAAACTGGGCTCACCATCGGGACAGGGATCCTTGTTACAAATGATGTACCTGTGAAGAGAAAGTCGTCATCAGCTAAGTGAACACAAAGTGACTAGTCCACGCTCACCTCCTTCTCTCGCCAATGCAAAAGAGTCCACGGTTTTCCGGCACCGGATTGTTGCACTCCCTCTGTTGGATGGATACTCCTCCACCACACGACCGGGAGCATTGACTCCATTCGGACCAATTGCCCCAGCCACCGTCACGTGGTGTGATCTCCTCCATTGGCACACATTGGCCATTCCGACACCACTAAAACAGAGAATCAGATCAAAGGATTCCAAATGATCACAAGTAAGCAACTACTCACCTTATGCTTGCCACAATTCGTTCCCGGGGCAGTTGGCCGCATATTCGTAACACACTCTCCGTTCACGCGACACCATAGCTGTGAACAGATCTCAAGCGGCGACGAACATGAACCAACATTTTCGTCGGTTATGTTGTGCTGCAGGCGGCATTGCAGTTCAGCGTTGTACATGGCGCCAGGTGGTAGTTCGGGGTAATCGTATAATGATTCGTGTGGACTGTCATCTAGGCAGTCGCCAAGGCCTTGGCTGGAAACAGATATGCATTTTTATTAAGGCGATAATAAAAAAATTGGAGCGTGGAGAGGACAGGTGACAAGTTTCAATAATCAATCAAACTTAAAAATAACGATGGGAACTGTTAATTTAATCCACGTTGAGTGTATACTTCACCGAAGTTGACCTCTTGAATAAGATGGCGCAGCCTGTTACTCTGTTTTCGAGGTGGGAGAGTAAAAATTACCAATTTTTTATTTGAGAAGATCTGCAACATTGTCGGAACTGACAAAGATTTGCACCTAAGAGTTGGAAATCCTCACAGTGGTTTATGAGGATAAACGAAAGGAACTCATTACCAAATGCAACTTTACAGCTTCTACAGCAAAAATAATGAGCCAACTGTAGTCTGTACCTACTTCACGTAAATGTAAAAGCACCATAAACAACATAATCATGCTTATTTTGAGATTCGAACCAATGGTCAATTCTAACGAATGTCTCTATTCGTTCGAATGAACTTTGTGTATTTTGAGATTCGAACGAATAAAATTCAATATGGAGAATGACATCAAATGAATTCAAGTGAATTTAACTTTCGAAATCAGCTGTCTGATGTTATTTGACATTTCTATTTGTATACAAAATTCATATTGTTGTAATAAAACATTAAAAACATGGCAATTGTTCCAAGTACGTTTAATCTTCTTAATATTATCATTTGTTTAAATATTTGTAAGGAATTTTCGCCTCAACAAAAATCCATTTAAATATGTTCTGGATTTAAAGGAGGGAAAATATTATCATTCCTCACATCTCAATGCTAACGACCACCTTAAGATTTGACGCAGAATGTGGCTACCAATTTGGAGTAGGGAAAGATACAAATAATTTTTTTTTTTTATGTCTCAATCCTTATCAAAGTGCATACAAATTGTAACAAACGCATTGGAAGCTAAACTTTGCCCCAAATGGGTACAAAACGTATCCTAGCTAAGGAGGAAGAAAAGGACGAGATAAAATTACATTTTTGCAAATTTTATCCGCCAAAAATATGGACGAAACCAATGCAGTCGCTGTTTAAGCGATAGGAAATTGCACACGAATAAAAAATTACATTTGTTTCGAACGATTAGAATGTCAAAATACGATCAACATTCGAATGACAAATGAACTTTCGAATGTCAAAATATAGATTCTACGAATTCGAGACACTTTCGAACGAAATCGAATCTCAAAATAAGCGTGAATATCGTCGACAACATAAGTTCAAAATGAAACTGTCTGAATTGATCACTTATTCTAATACCATCCAATTCGTGCCAAAGTTCCGCACACACGAAAGCTTTCTCTATTGACAGATGATGCCTCTCTCATTTCAGAAGACGATTTAACACATGCGCAGGTAAGAACAACAGAGAGTGACTACGACAAGTGATGCATCCTAAATTTACAAACGTCAATCGAAATGCGTACACGAAAGGAACAAACAGAACGAACACAAGCGCAAGTCGCCATAACCAGCAAACTATGTTATTCGCATTTCGTTCGCTTTAAGTTCCCTTGGTGGAGAGTTCGTTTGCCGCCGAGTTCATGAATATTTTAAGCGATATTATGTATATTTATCGTTTGAAATAGTTGACATTTCAGAATTCACAGACAAAATAAAAACGTGGCTTTGCGTTTCTTTCTATTTTCAAATTCTATGTGACAAGAACGCCTCTTCTTTTGTTACCAGCAAATATTAAAAAATCAAGAAATCAGTTTCCATCAAAAAAAGCATCATACAAATGCCAGTAATGAAGTAAATATGAAATTAAAATGAATACAGAAGTTTTATGGTTTTGTTCAGATTTCTGCTTCCAAGTGACACGGTTTTTTTTAAAACATTTTCAAATTTAGCAGCGGCAACTCTGTTTATTTTAAATTTGACTCTTCGAAATGTCAACTGAGTATGCAGGCAGGATTTTCCTGACTAGATTTGTCGGCTTCCCCTCCATAAACGTCAACTGCAAAAACTACTCACGTGATCACTCTGAGCCAATAAACAATTAAATACATCTAGTCATGCAGTCCGCTGTCAGACTTACTAAACTAGGAATCCGAACGTCCTCTTTTTCTCGTAAATAATTCCACGCATTCTATTACAATTTCTATCAAAAAAAAGAAAAATAAAAATAATACTCACTCAAGAAAATGCGTTATGTACTTGCGGCTGCAATTCGACCAAGACACTTGCAATGTGTCTGCTCCAAATGTCGGCGTCATGATATGTACAATCGGTCCGATCCGTCCGTGACAGCCTATTTTCAGTGTATCGTGGAACATTCCGAAACTGCAAGCGAAACCAAATGGAAAACAAAATGAGTCTCAGATAAGACTTAATGCACTCAATCTGTCACCTAAAAAGGAAATACAATATGCGGAGGCCGAGGCCAGAGTGTGCTAGTCCCGTAAGCCGTAAGCCGCATGTCTAAATGTCAAAATCTCTTAATCGAAATACATAATAGAAACATCTACTCAACGTTGACAACGTAGTGTGTGATTAGCGAAACAATCGAAACACGAATCCGGTGATTAGCTGGGAATAAATTAATTTTCGATAATTGCAGCAATTTGTCGACAACGTAGACGCAGACCCGCGCACCAGTAAAAGAGAACGCGAGATCAATCATCCATCTTCCTCATTGTTCGCCGCGAGAGGGTGCTGTTCACCGCTCAACTTCGTTGCTTGTTAACAGCGTCTTAGCCTATTCGCGGTTGTTAGCATCTATTGTGTCCGCACTCTCTGAGATATAAATTAGCAATAAATTATTCAGTATCACCCGATTATGTAAGTTGTTCGTTTTGTTTGTTAGTTTTTTTTTCTTTCTCTTCATTTTCGTATCAATCAAACCAGACTGACAGGCACGCTTGCGCGTATATGGCCTGGTACAAGCCACCACTTGCGATAAGACGATGCCGCGTCGTTACCGCCTCACGCCTGACGTTGTCGTGCCGCCGTTCTATGTGCGGTGTCAAAGTTTTCTGTTCGTTAGGTCGTTTTTGTTAGCAGGCTTAGTGTGTGCGAGCGCGCGGGGGGCCGCCTTAGGTGGCTACATCCACTGAGGAAGTTGAATAACAGTGTGGGGACGGCACGCGGTAAACGTGTAGGCGAAGGAGTTTACTATACACAACCTTCAATGCATTGGCAAAAAAAAAAGAGACGCTCATGCTGTGCAGTGGAGAAGCATGAATGGAGTCGGCTATAGATGGTGAACGGCGGGAAGTCGGCGCGGCGGCGACTTGGAAGTTGTTTTTGTGATTTTGTGAATGAATTTCAATGGATGAGTGTTTGAAGTAGACTATAGGAAGCCGGTTTATGTATTTAGATTTATATTTTTTTTTTTGCTTCTTTGCAAAGCCGTGGTATCCATTTCAGAACGAACACTGGGATTGAGTTTATGTTACGGAATTCGAGTGGTCGTTATCGTGTTCTAGTGGCGTAGTAATTTGTTTGTCTAAGCAAATACGAATGAGTGCTGTTTGTTGCCGATTTTATTTGGTTATCAAAGCACAAACAAATATTGGACACGAGACAGATGAAGTGAGTTAGTACTTAGCAAAAGGGAATAGGAGATGGCTATTGTTTTGGAAAGTTCTGTGTAAGAGGAAACCAATCGAGAAAAAGCACTTATTACTTATAACATGTATTTGAACCAGAAATTCAGTTACTGAATTGTGCGAAAAAGAGCCAATGAACTCACTTTCTAATAACAGAATCAAAACGAAGGTGTTGTTGACAGTTCTAGTCGATTTAGGACACACTGTTCTATTTATCGTTGGATGTTGTCGTTGAACAGAACCACGCCATTTTTCGTGTATTGTTTATTAGTATTCCGAAGTCCGCTCTTTTCTCTGAGGAAGGAATCAGAGGGAGAGATTTCAAAATATGCGAATAGCAGCGTTTCAATTAACGATAGGTAATACCTAAGTGTTAACCTCAATTACGCACTATAGATTTAGAAACAGAACACAAAACGAGCTGTAAAGTCAACCATTATGGCAAGTAACCAAATTATAAAAAGCAAATGGACCATAACAAATGAAAGTTTCTCGTGGTTTATTTTTGTTCCAAAAGAGCTCCCGGGCCGCCATTGTGTACTACACGCAACTAGCTAAACAATGGAACGCAGCCAGTACCAAACATGATGTTAGTTTCGGATATTCGGCGGGGAGTTTGCAAAAGTATGCTTGTATTTGCTGCATGATCGCCAATCTTTAAATGGAATCGTGTTAGTTTTAAGTCCATTTACACATTTAAGGTTCTTAAAGCTTGAAAAGAACTTAACTTTTTCGACATTTCTTAAGCGGTGTTCCTACCCACTTGGGTATTCGTCTGGTTTACTAAGTTTGACAGTATTCAAGCATGCTTCTGTGCCTTTTGGCTTCGTATTCAATTTAGACCAGCAACGCACGGTCGCCTGCCTTTATAATCACATAACTATAACATAAGCGATACTTGTCAGCTACAAATAGACTTGTAGCTTCAGCCAAAAAAAGAGGACTTACCTACAAGCTGAATTTGACCTTGAATGTAGCCCAGTTTGAATTCACGTATTTGTGCCCATGCTAATCAAAGGGGGCTAACGCATACTTTAAAAAAAAAATCTTCACTGCCGGTTTAAGCCGGATGTCAGGTAGCCTGTGTAGTA
This sequence comes from Cheilosia vernalis, assembly GCA_949126925.1. Classification (NCBI taxonomy): domain Eukaryota; kingdom Metazoa; phylum Arthropoda; class Insecta; order Diptera; family Syrphidae; genus Cheilosia; species Cheilosia vernalis. Next base: position 50,102,657 of record OX421360.1, read on the forward strand.
AGTAATAGTTTTTCTTAGATCCAGGTTGAAATTATTCGCCACAATTTTATAGAAATAGTTGCTAGGTAAGAGATCATATTTCAAGTTTCAATATTCGTAACCGATTCTTCTCTTTAAATTCTCTGCCGTTTTTCTGTGGACATTCCCAGCGACTAAAACAACTAACGAAAACAGACACAATAATTGTAGGAACTAAAATGTCTTATTTTATTTCTCAGTTCATTCCTTTATTTATATGTGTCGATTAAATTAGTTGTTAACCATTTTGTAAAATACATATTTTCGTGGTAAAATAAAACAACGAATTAAAACTCTGAGAAGGCATCATGCAGGTGATAGAAACTTATTAAAGCTACGTTGCTTTAGCTTAGTACGCTGCTCGAGCAAATATAAATTTTATCTGTTCTCTAACTTTTCTAAAGTCCTAGCTACATTTTGACATAGAGAGCGCTGTGGATAAATGTTACAAAACGCAGCTGTTTTTTGAAAATAACTTACTTCAAAAATTCAACTCTCTCTCATTTAAACCATTTCCGATTCTAGGTATGTAGGTAGTCCTCATTGAGGAATTGATTAAAAAAACTTATCCTGGCTTACTTCTACCGTTCTACAAAAACGCAATAAAACAACAGAACACAACGATATGTCAAGATTTAGCTTCAGAAAATTTCCCGACCCATTAAATAGGCGCGCTAAGATTTGACAGATACATACTTGAAGTTAGGGATGAATCGATACAAGTAAATACAAGTACATACTCGATACTTTTGTTTCGATACCAAGTATTGTGGTGAGTGTATGGGACGCAGAGGATGATTCCCTAATGGTGCCAGTTTAAGCGATGGCAACGCTACAATCAGAGGCAAAAGTGCCGCAATATAATAAGAAGAAGGAGTGTTGGCCTTCGGTTGATGTTTATTTGAATGAATATTTCCAATCCATTACATGCTATTTATACTTAAATTATTCACTACAACTATTGAACATTTGACTTATGTGACTAATGGTTTCTACTTACAACTAGGTTACAATATAATTATTATAGCTGGCTCAGCTATGTTCATTCATAGTCTACTGGGGAGGTCAGTATGCTGACGGTGGCTCGGATGACCAGCGTAGTGTGGTCGCGTGTTGAGTCACACTACATCCTTCCCCCAAAAAAAATATTTGTTTATATTTCTTGAAATCTAAATAAATATTTATCTCTTACCTATTTCACAATATTATAAAAAATGTTTGTGCATCTTATACGTGTACTCTTGCGATAATATTTATTTGTTCTAAATAGATCTATTTTGGTTGCTTTCTTATGCTTGTGTGGTTTTACATTTAATTAAGTTGTTGTTATGCACTTCTTTTTCATTACCTCCTATTAGTATAATGCTATTGGGTCCTATTTGCTTTATGATTTTAAATGGACCTTTATATGGTCTTTCTAGTTTTTTCCTATTACCTACTTTTATATATACATAGTCATTTACTTTAAAATTTGATTTATTTACGTTTTTTTGATTTTCTTGTCTTTTATTTTTACTACTTACAAGTAATTCTTTAGCTCTGTTATGAGCGTGATATAACTTAAGTTTCATCTCGCTTGCATAATCGTCTAGATTATATATTGCTTGATTCTTATTTTCTAATATTTCACAGGGTAACGTACAAAGTTTTCCGTAGACTAATTCATATGGTGTGTAGAATGTAGTACTGTGTGGGGTAGTGTTGTAAAAGTAAGTGTAATATGGTAAAAGTTCGTCCCAGTTCTCCTGTCCTTGTAGCGTTATAAGATATTCGTTTAATACCCTGTGGTTCCTTTCAATTGACCCTAGGGTTTCATGATGGAATGGTGTTGAAGTTACTTTGTCTATTCGTAAAATCTCGCAGATGTGTTTTAAAAGTTCGTTACAAAATTCTGTCCCTTTGTCTGTTTTAAGTTTCTTAAAACTCCCGTATTTTAATATAAATTTTTCTACGATTGCTTTAGCTACTGTTACAGCGTCTTTCGTTTCTAGTGGTATTGCTTCGACAAATTTTGTGAGTTCACATTGTAATGTGAGAATATACCTGAATTGATTCGCTGGTCGCAATGGTCCTACTGTGTCTATAGTTATTGTTTCAAATGATGTACTCGGTGTGTCTGTTATGACGAACTTTTCTTTTGTGTGTCTCGTTGTTTTGGCTTCTCCACAGTTTTGGCAGTTGTTAATATGACTTTTGACTTGTTTATTCATATTTTTCCATACATATTTTTGCTTCAGTCTCGCTATACATTTTCTTATCCCGCAATGTCCTCCGTAGAGTGAGTTGTGGTAGTCTGTTATTATCCTGTGCATTTCTTCTTTGTTCGTTATTCGTTTTGGTGGTGTGTACACTATGATGTCTAAGCAATCTTCTCTTTCTTTGCTTTCTTGCAGCTCATTAAACAATTTCTTAAATTCATGCATGCTTATTGTTTCAAATATCTCACTATCATCTGGTAGCGCTACCTTTTTTATATTTGTATTGCTTGCTTCGAGTAACAGTTTCTTCAAAATCAATTTTAACTCTGATAATGAATTTTCGCTGTACTCAGCAATTATTTCCTTAGCACTGCTCATATCGAGTTTCAGCTTCCTCAAAATCAATTTTAACTCTGATGATGATTTTTCGCTGTACTCAGCAGTTTTCTTCATTTTTGCTGCTAAACTATCTTTTTGTTGGGCCCTTTTCTTATTTCTGCATTCCACCTTTGAAAATCTCAGTTTCCTGAGGTACCTAACATCCGAAATTGATGTCGCATTCCAAATGTGAAGGTGATCAGTCTTCATGTCTGGAATTAAGGTACTGGCACAGTTGTTTTTCAACTCTACATTCTTTTCTCTTGTATTCTTTTTCATTTGTCTTGTCAGAACATTGATACTGCATTTTGGGATCATTTTTATTAGTTTCTCTGAATCTAATTCTATTCTAGATAGTGCGTCCGCATTGGTGTTCATTCTGCCTTGTTTGAAAACAATGTCAAAGTTATAATCCATTAAATCAACTCTTATCCTGGTCAGTTTGGAGGATGGGTTTTTATGTGTGAATAAACTTACTAATGGTCTGTGGTCAGTGTAGACTATAAACTTCCTACCGTAAAGGTATGGTCTGAAGTAATTTATACCCCAATGGATTGCTAGTAATTCCTTTTCAATTATAGGCTTGTTCAACTCGTGTTTATTTAGTGACTTGCTTGCGTAAGCTATTGGTTTATCACTTCCAATTTCACCTTGTGACAGGACAGCTCCAAGTGCAGTATCTGAAGCATCTGTCGATAAAATGAACGGTTTTGAAAAATCTGGATAGCTTAAAACTGGTGGTGTTGTCAATTTGTGCTTCAAGGTTTCAAAGGCTGTTGTGCATTCCTCTGTCCACGAGAACGATTGTTTCTTTTTTAACAGTTGGTTTAGGGGTCTGGCTATTTCTGCAAAATCTTGAATGAATCTCCTATAATAGTTGCAGAATGCTACGAATCGCCTCACTTCGTCAGCATCCTTGGGCATAGGATACTTTTTAATTACTTCATATTTGCTTGGGTCGGTGCGTATGCCTTCAGCTGTTATGAGATGACCAAGGTACACTACTTCAGGTTGTAAAAAGTTACATTTTGCTATATTCAGTTTTAGGTTATATTGTCGTAACCTCTTTAGGACTTTAGTTAGATTTTCATTATGCTCCCTCAAGCTTGAACCAAATACTATTACGTCATCTACATACAGGAATGCTGAGGCTTGCAAACCGCTTAGAGCTATTGACATCATTCTTTGAAAGCTATTGGTTGATATTTTCAGACCAAATGGTAGTCTTTTGAAATGATAATGGCCCTCATTTGTAGAAAATGCTGTCAAAGGTCTGGATTTTGGATGTAGGGGTATCTGGTGGAAAGAGCTAGTCATATCTAAAGTTGAAAAATATTTTGCTTTTCCGAGTTTATCTAGTACATCATCTAGCCTAGTGAGTGGGAACTTGTCATCTACTACCTTTTTGTTCAATGCTCTAAAGTCAATAACTAATCTCCACTTTTCCTGCCCATTGCTACTTTTCTTTGGTACTATTAACAATGGTGAGTTGTAGGGGCTGACAGATGGTTCTATTATATCGTCTTGCACTAGGTTCGCTACTTGTTTGTTTATCTCTTCTAACTGAGCGTTCGGCAGCCTGTAATTTTTTATGTAGACCGGGTTGTTATCTGTGGTTGATATATGTTGTTCATAGAAGTTGTTGTTCGTTAAGCATTCTCCTTCAACATGAAATACGTCAGAATACTCTTCACAGATTTTTAGAATCATTTCTGCAGTGCCCTTGTCTAGATTGTTTATGTTTAATTCATTTTTTATTTTCTCGAATTTATTTCTTTTTGTAATTTGGCTGCAGGATATTATTCTGTAATTTCTTAGTGGCTGTACCCCAATCAAAGCATTTTCTATAGTTATTGCTTTTTCCGTGGTGTTTAAAATTCTTACGTGCTTTACACCCCTCGATGGTACTATTGCATTTGCTATGAATATACCTTTTCGTATTTCGCTTCCAATTATTACACTATCTTGCTGGAGTTGTAGTTCTGCCACTTGAATTATTTCTGATCTTGGTGGTATTGTAATTTTGCCCAGCGTTTTTGTGTCCATATTCATTGGTATGACTATTTCATCTTCCTCTGTATTTATACTTAATACTAATGTCTCATAGTCTATCTTGCAGTTAAATGCTTGAAAAAAATCACGGCCTAATATGCCATTAGTGGATATGTTTACATCATTCTCTACAACATGAAACTTATGTTTTATTATGCTGCCTCCAATTATAAGATCTAATTCTGACACACCTCTCGAAAATATGGCTTTGTCTGTTATGCCGTGTATTTGGCAGACGTCATTGTAATTTATGTCTTTTGCTATATCATTTTTGCATACCGAAATATCTGCACCAGTGTCAACCAAAAATGTATGTGTAGCCGGCGAATGTTTTGTTTTTATACTAACGAAATTCGTCAGTGACTCACTTATCTTTAGTATCTTCTTCTTTGTGAGTTTCCGTTCCCCCGGATCCCTTGACCGGGGCCAGTTCGGTTTTCCGACTCATTATTATTATTATTACCATTATTGTTATTGGGGTTATTGGAATTGTAACGCCATCTGCCATTGTTGAATCGTCTGCCTCTGTTATTCCAGTGGCCAACGTTTCTATTATTGTTGGTGTAGTTTGCGTATGCACCTCTTGGGTGTGTTCCTATGTGCATCACATTATTTGTTTTTGGCTTGGATTCTACCTCACTTGCCAGTTGCACTGCTTCATTAAATTTTGAAACTCTAGACGCTGTTACCACCTGTTTGCAATTATCATCTAAGCCATTCTTAAATGCATTTAATGCAATTTGGTCGTTGAGCGTCACGATCAGACTTCTGTGGGTTTCCCCTTGCTCTGCTATTTGTAATTCATTCAGCTGTGCGATGAGCGTCTCAATTTTTTCTGCAAACAAATTTACGCTCAAGTTTCCTTGATATACTCTGGCTAGTTCATTATGTATCTTTAGCGTGTTTGTAATTGGTTTATATAATTTTGTGAGTAATGCTTGTAGTGCCGCTAAATTTTCTGGTTTTGTTTCTGTTATTATTCTGTTCTTTACTGTGTCAGTCAGTTTGGTCGCTAGTGTAAAGGCTATTAGTTTTCTTTTCTCTTCGTTGTCAGTCAGAGTCTCATCGTAAAATTTAATCAACCCTAAGAAATTTGATAGTTTCTTTCGGTCTCCATCGAATTCTGGTATGAGCTTTGCAGCTGTTAGTATGTCGAATTTTGCCATGTTTTCAGGTTTGTTCTCTAGCGTTTTTAGTTTTGGTTTCAGTAGATCAAGTATTTGTGTTTGTATATGCTGAAAGTATTTTAGTGTTGTTTCTAGGTCGTCAGTGTCGGTTTCGAGTATTACCTTATCCCATATTACACTTATTTCTGCTTTTGTGTTCTGTATGTAGGTGTCTGTGTATTCCCTATTCGGATTTTTTTTGAGCTTATGTAATATCTTTATTAATAATTTTAAACTATCCATTTAAACATTCATTATTCTATTCTTTATTACTTGTTTTTTTTTATATTTTTTGTACTGACTATGTACCTTAAGTATAATTAAAATAATTAACCCTATGAATATGAAGGATAATAAGTTGTCACTGTTGATACTTATCCCAGTGGTGTTGGTGCTTCCCGTGTTGTTGTTTATTACTTCTTCCTTTGAGGTGGTTCCGCCCATGATCTTAATGCCTTTAGTTTCTGTATCAGGATTGCTTTTAACTCTTTATCTCTCGTTATTGTTATTAGCCTGTGAAGTTCTGCTCGTTTTTGTCTTAACTTAACTGCTCTTCCTCCTCTGGTTTTTGTTTTCTTTTGTGTTTTTTTTTTTGGTTTTTTGGTAAGATTGTTTGGACTTCTTATTTCTTCTGAGGTATTCCTCTATCGTTAGTGGTTTCGGGCCAGCTTCCTTGGGTGTTGGGATATATTCCGGGACTTCCTGTGATTTGTTGAGTGTTTCAGGGATGTATTCGTCCGGTGTATAACTATTCTCCAGCTGCTCGAACAGTGCATCCAGCTGTTCCTTGTCGTACATCTGTTGCGACCTATCGGGATTTACCTGTAGATAATATTATATGGTACTTTGGTTTGGCAGGATCGCCATGTGGTGAGTGTATGGGACGCAGAGGATGATTCCCTAATGGTGCCAGTTTAAGCGATGGCAACGCTACAATCAGAGGCAAAAGTGCCGCAATATAATAAGAAGAAGGAGTGTTGGCCTTCGGTTGATGTTTATTTGAATGAATATTTCCAATCCATTACATGCTATTTATACTTAAATTATTCACTACAACTATTGAACATTTGACTTATGTGACTAATGGTTTCTACTTACAACTAGGTTACAATATAATTATTATAGCTGGCTCAGCTATGTTCATTCATAGTCTACTGGGGAGGTCAGTATGCTGACGGTGGCTCGGATGACCAGCGTAGTGTGGTCGCGTGTTGAGTCACACTACAGTATTTTAGTACTCGATACCTTTGGTTTCGATACCAAGTAAGTATCGTTTAAAAGTACTTGCATCGAATGAAAGCATCGCACTTTGACTTAACACTTAAAACAGATTCCCACCATACTCAATGTTCATGCAATTTTTTATTCCTTTTCGCACAAAACGGAAATCACACATTTTCCGCACACACATTAAAATTCTTGCATTGCTTAAACACATTCACCACGCATTTTATATCTCTTTACTCATACTCTTACAGTCTTTATGAATTCCTATATGAATACCTGAGTTTGGTAGCTTTAGTTGAATCGTTTTTCATTTGTTGTTTCAAATCAGCCAAACCAGAAACCGACTAAGTGGAAAACATCTCGAAAAATTGATGTTTTTAGGAAGTATTACACAAAATGTAGATATTTTATTTTTGTGAAAAAAAAAATATGAAAAATTAGTGATTGTTTTCATCTGGAATTTTAATTCGATCCAAGTAGGTATCGATACTTTTCATCCGATACCGAGTAGGTTTCGATACTTTTTTGCGATACTAGTATCGAGTACAAGTACTCGATACCTTGAAGGTATCGTTTCATCCCTACTTGAAGTACATTCTGAAACAAAAGTTTGATTATTTAGCTCGAGCAGCGTACCACTTAGCTAAATGGGTTCGCTTAAATTTAGCACGTGAGGTTTTTGGGGCAACAAAATTTTTGCAAAAAGGTAGAAATTCCACGATGTAAGATGACTGCTAAGTGGCAGTCTGTCAGTATTTCATTCACACGCGTATTCACAGATAGAAAGTTTTGCCGGGTGAATCGGGTAGTTGCGAGGGAGCTGGCGGTCTATTTAACACTTAGTTTATGGTTTATGCAAAATATTCTATGGGACATAATTTGATTTTATCACTCAAAACTAAATTACCTACAAATATTCAACGAAAAACAGACAGCTGAAGTTCTCAATGTGTTAAATGCAAAAATATCGCTACCCTACCAGTGAGAGTGATGCTAGATCGTGGGTAATTATACCCATTTCGTGGGCATTTTGCCTTTCAAAATAAGCTGAAAGGGCGAAAAAGGGCAGCCGTTTTTGCTCACATATTTGGTTCGAATTTATATAACAATCTGGACAACCTATAAAGCTGTCTTTGAACTGATCATCGCTGCTTGCTTACTCCTTGTGATTTGGCGCTTTTATAGGTAGTTGGCGCATTTAAAATTTAGTTATCCTCACAGTTTTCTCCAAATCAGTATAATTTGAAAACTTTCCAGACACCTACAAAATAGGTAGTCCCACAAGTGAGCGAACCAAATCTAATGTCAACAAATCGTTCGACTTAAGAGTATAAGTAGGGATAAAGCCTTATACGCTATCCTAAATCCTCATCCAATCCCACTCAATAAACTCCAGCTCTAATGCGACTGCATGGGCATATTGCAAATCTCTCGCATGAATGGCTGCTCTTCCTGTGCACGCACATAGTAATACGTTTCGGCCAATAAAACCCTTCCCCCAACCGCCACACGGCTGCACAGCATTAACCTTACAAAATATATTTTACTACCAAAAACCGACAAACACAAGATTGAAAAAAAAAAAAAAACAGGAATAACATATAAAACCAGCCTACTTACTTGTGGCCCAATTCATGGGCAATCGTATGCGACAGCACAATCCCATTATCCTCGTTGACGCTACACGACTGCGTTGGCTTGCACATTCCACCCACATTGGCGACGCCCAGCGTCCTACAAAAGAGCGGAACAAACAAATATGTGTGGTGGTGAAAAGGCGAATTTATGTTTAACAAACCGTTCCCGCAGGAAGTCGCACTAGGCACTACGCACTACTATGCCTGAGCACAAAACCAAATTCAAAAGCAGACAAACAAAAGCGCAAAAACGCAAAAGTAAAAATAAAAATAAAAATAAATTACATGCAATTATTTCCGCAGATATTCTTGCGCGTTATTAGTACGGCGACATCGTGATGATGCGGATCGTTTTCATCGTTCTCGCTGTTCAATTTGTACTGCCATCTGTGGGAGAAATCAGAGAAAATCAAAAAAAATCCCATTGAGACATCCTTACATCGCACCGGCAGGAAGTGTCTGTATATAGTCAGAGTCACTAGTCAGTCCGCCTACTTACGCGCAAAACGTATCCAAATTCCTTTGAGCACTTTCGGTTAAATTTAGGTCCGGATGTGCCTCGTCCTCGTCGATCAGTACGATCTTCACCACAACCACTTCGATGGAGTTACCAATGGTGGGGTCTTTGTACAACGATGAGACCATATTCATTATGGTCAGGAGGTAGGTCTCGACATCGTCGTGGAACGCCACCATTGTGGCATCGGCCACAATCAGCGTTTCAACATGACGTGGGCTGCTAATTGAACGTTTCTTGCGATGACGTTGTCTCTGTTGCTGTTGCTGGTGGTTGTGATGCTGGTGGCGTCGTTGGCGTGCATTTCGCTGTGCAGCATCCGTTGTCTGGTGTTGCTGCTTCTGCTGGTGAGGTCGTGCCGAAGCCTTTCCATGGCGCTGACGATGTTCATGTTGATTATGGTTCCGTCGCACTTTTCTGCCACCTTGAACAATGACCTGTTTGTTGTGTTGGTTTTGTTGTGCACAATGTAAACGAGACAGACAGAAGAGAAAAGCGGAATAATTTTTCATTAAAAATTTACATTTTAATCGGATTCTGTTTACAAATTGTTACTTTGCCCTGCGATTGCCATTCGATCCTTGTCTCTGTGCGCCTGCGGGGCTCTTTGGTGCCACAATTGCTAATGTGATGTTTCTTCTTACCACCAACACCACTACTACTACTACTACTACTAATGCCGCTGTTGTTGTTGTTGTTGTTGCGGTTTTTCTTCTTCTAAATATGAAAAACAAAAACATAAGAAATTAATTGTGGTTGAAACGCCAAGTGACAGATTGAAATCGGAGGAGAATTGGAATTGAAATTGGTATATAATGTAGGTACCTTGTCTTTGACGGAGGATCTGTGGAAGACAACGTGTGGATGCCCATTTGTGGGATGAGCATCATGATGCTTCGATGGTTCAATGTAGTATTCGCTGTTCTTGGTTCTTATGTGGCCTACCTGAAAGAAGACATAAAGAGATGCAAACTTACTGTCAGAGCTATACAGTTGTTAAACTCAATAAACTCAATCATGTGAAGTAATCATCCACCACAAATTATTTGAACAGATGTATACATGCAAAAATAAGTATTCATATTACAACTGTATACTGCGATTAAGAGAGCATATAATTCGAAAAAAGATATTATGTAGTCCTGTCGTGTATAAACACGGCTTAGCTGGTGGTGTCAAGAGGGCCGCATTATCAGTTCCCAACAATATCGATTTCAGATGCCCCAGATTCGTCCCTGATGCCGCACGTATCACAACGAACAAGTGGTTAAGATAGTAGTTCGGAGGATATAGGATAAGTACTATATAACGGGTGATTTTTTAGCTGGTTTGGTTTTGGCAACACTGGTTTTGACAGCTGACGTGTGTTTAGTACCTTGTGTCACTGTCAAACAGCTTCAGTTTGGTTTGCAATTTAACCATGGATCGTCTTACAAATGAACAACGCTTGCAAATTATTGAATTTTACTATCAAAATTCGTGCTCGGTTCGAAATGTTCATTTTCGCTTTTTTATCGAAAAATTGTGTTCAGCGATGAGGCTCATTTTTGGTTGAATGGGTACGTAAATAAGCAAAATTGCCGCATTTGGAGTGAAGATCAGCCAGAAGCATTGCAACAGCTACCAATGCATCCCGAAAAAGCCACTGTTTGGTGCGGTTTATGGGCCGGCGGCATTATTGGGCCATATTTCTTCAAAGATGATGCGAATCGCAGCGTTACTGTCAATGGTGAACGCTACCGGGCGATGATAACAAACTTTTTTTTGCCCGAAATGGAAGTTCTTGACTTGCATGATATGTGGTTTCAACAAGACGGTGCCACATGCCACACAGCACGCGAAACAATGGCGCAATTGCGAGGCGAGTTTGGTGAACAGTTAATTTCACGTTTCGGGCCGGTCAATTGGCCGCATAGATCGTGCGATTTGACACCATTAGATTATTTTTTATGGGGGTATGTCAAGGCTAATGTGTATAGGGACAAGCCCGCTTCGATTGACTTACTGGAAGCCAACATCCATGCATTCATTCGTGAGATACCGGCCGATATGTGTGAAAGAGTATGCCAAAATTGGACTCAGCGGATGGGCTATACCTGAGACGCAGCCGCGGTCAATATTTGCATGAAATTATCTTTAAACATTAAATTGCAAGGTTCAAACTATCGATTCAAATAAATATTTCATTCATTTTTTCGAAATTTTTGTGTTTTTTTTTTTAAAAAGTTCTAAACCTCTTAAAAAATCACCCGTTATTTAGGGAAAGTTCCAGGCAACTATTCAACGCAGTCAGCATTGTAAAGGTACCTACTTTAGAGGATAGAGGGAAGTAGTCTTTTATTGAAAAAGTTAAAATTTCGTTGAAGTAAACTTTCGGTATATATTTTTTATTCGGCACTCGAAATATAAAGCAATTGTTCGCCTAAAATTCGAAATTCTCGAATTCGAAAAACAACAGTTTGGAAGCGAACTCTTTTGTTTTTCAAGATTTTTATAGGTTGTGTTGTTCAACAAAAATAACGATGAATAGACAAAGATAAGAACGCGTTTGTGATGAAGCTAACTAGGCGCATAGAATTTGTGAACGTGCAAAATTGTAAAGTAAATCTTGACTACTTCTTCGAAAATATGAGCGACATTTATCAGGTGTTGTTACAACAGGGTGAACCTACATATTTATTTTAATACCATGGACTTTAATAATTGTAACGCAACTAGCTGTCATTTGATCATACACATTTTTTTTTTTTTCCATTGGACCAATACACTTTGCGTCGATCTACTACACTTTTTGTAATCTACTCTCTTTCTGTACCAGCACTCCCATTCCTAAGTTTGCTGTCAAATTTTTATTTAATTCAGCATCCATTACTAGATGTGACAGAAACAATAAGTTCAAGAATCTACTTTAGTAAATCTAACAACCGGGTAACAACTGACTTAATATTTTTCAGTTTTGATTGGCCTAAATCGGTCACATAAGCATCTTTTTCAGTAGAAGTTTATAGAGGGGTAGTCGAACAATCTAAGGTTTGTTCCTTTACTTTGGGAGTAACAATGCAAAAGACTGTCAAGGTGACAGTTCCGGGGATAAGAGAGAGAGACTTACGAAAAGGTTAGGGAACGCTGTAAACTATAAAAAAATACAGATATGTAATTCATAACTTGCTGTTAAAAAAAAGTCTTTAAAATATCTCAAATGCTCAAGGAATTTGCTAATTTACTAACAAAAATTTATTGGTTCATCTAGCGACGAAAGTGACTCGGAATTAATCGAAGTGACGAATTATGGGGAAGAGTAATTTGTATACTAACTGAACTACAAGCATTCGACAAGAGGAAAAAGCGACGCGTAGTAGCATATATTCCAAACCAATTACGATTACCACTTCCGTTAGCGAGCCATACGTCACTGAATTTTGTGGATTTTACAAGCAAAACAAAAACAAATTCAGTCCCATAGTACTCGATCACGAATGCGGCAATTCAACCCCAGAAAAACAAATTCCGAATCATCTGCCAGGCCTTTCCATTTCTTACTTTGAAAAAAATTGTTGAGTAAGAACTATTAAGTAAGATAGGTGGATAGGTTATATCTTTCTCTCTCGAAGCCGCTCTCTTTTATGAATTCTACGAACGTCATTGAGTACCAATTTGTAAAAATTAAAGGAAATTCGTGACAGACCTCTTGTCATGAATTTCCTGACTGGAGTTATAAAATGACATTTCTATAGCAAAAGTTACGTGTAACTCAACAGGATGATGAATGGGCTTCGTTTTTTATATAAGCTTTAAAACAAACCTCTACACTTATCACTTACATAAGCTTCGATAAAGTAGGATTTTCAGCACGCAAATTACAACAACTACGCTCTATTTGACACTTCGAGACTCGCAATAGCGTTTTAATTGCGTGCTGATCCTACCTTATTTTACTTTTCTGATATCGAAGCTCAAAAATCACGCCTATAGTAACATGTTAATAATATACATAATCTTACTTTTCAATGTCCATACCATAGTTTCTGCTGTCATATATACTTTTGTTAAAATGAAAACTAAAACCCTACACCAATTTTTACTTCATTTTAGGAAACGTCAGTTTTTGAAGCACTTTTTGGCACATCCATTTTCAGAGCACCCTATCCATATAATAAATTTCTTAAAGAAGCCAAATAATTCATCACCACAACTGACAGTTGGCAGCATAGCGGGAACGACCTTCCTTCGATTTGCAAATGTCATATATCTTTCCACTTCGTGCAATAAATCAAATCCCGCTGAAAGTGTTTTACTCTTTTGTTCGCTCGCGCTGACTGCCAAAGAGCGACATAACTCAATAAGTACACTGCACACTGACACCGAGAACACCGCTATAATTACAACTTTCGCTTCAACTATTTGCCGCGCACCATTAAAAAGGAACAAGAAACAAAATATGTGGCTTACGTCATGTTTTCCCTTTGTACAAGCTACCCACCTTGTCATTCAACACCTCAGCGCAGCGCATATATCTCACCAGGCGCTGTCACTGTCACTATATCGCCCTTTCTTCCTGTCCGCCAAGATTTATGAGCATTTTTCAGGTGAATGTCACGTGTCGTGGCAAATTTTTATTACATTTAAATTGTGCGGTTGATTTCTTTCCATTCTTCTCGTTTTATTTTGCGGAATTGCACGCCACGCCTACATGGCCATAAATCAAATCCGATTTGCAAAACGGAAAGACAAGCCCAATCTGGTGCTGTGGCGGCCGACGACAATGACAGCGGCGGGGATATCCAGTATCCATTTACAATGTTGTGTTCAGTGGCGTGCAATCCGATTTGTAGCGAGAAAAACGATCAGTCGGCCTGACAATTATAATTCTGCCTCTGTCGATTACCCAGTAATTACCAGCGATCAGTATCCTCACCCTGCCCACTCAAACCGCCATGAATCGGACAGCTAATGGATTTATATTTGCCAGACCGCGACCCTATGGTAATGACACAAAACACTGATGCCAACTGCTGACTGCTGCTGCGCGCTCCAGATCAACAGCGTGCGGCGGTTTCATCGTTGGATCTTATCCGAACAGTAACTCGCGCACCAGGCTGTGTTATTAATTAATTATGATTGAAAGTGACAGGTAGGCAGTGCACTGCCACAGCTGGCAGGAGGGGCCACCACTCCACCAGCCACCATGCAGTATGCACCATATCGCCGCGAATAGTAATTTCACGATTCAATAGCTCACTGCGGCTGAACTGTGCCGTCGCCGTCGACGTCGCCGGCACAATTTATTGGAAATCGTGTTTATAAGCGGCGGCGCGTAAAACCGTCAATGGATAATAATAATTGCAATATGCTTCTGTTGAATGTTTGAATACAAAAAAAAAAAAAAACTCCTGGTGGTCGGTGCCCCGTCAGTGGTGTGGGAGGGGGCTTTAAGGCGCCGTTTTCTGTGGGCGTGGTGGTGATATATTGTACATCTTGATCTGAGGTTGTGACTTACATGCATGAACAATCGTTGAAATTCAATATCAATGAATGAAGTGATTTATTCGTTTCTGGAGTCGGTATAATTATTGTTTAAAGGAAGATCGGATTGCATTTGGGATTTGCTTTAGATTGGGGTGCTTGAACTGGGTTTGGTGGGTTTTGGGAACTCTCCCATATGTCAACATAATGTCCTGTTGGTTTTCCTCTTTTTTTTTTCTACTTTGAACACGATTTTAAAGGATGGCATCTTCTGTTTTAAGGCCACTTTGTCGACTTAGTTTATCTCACATGTTTGCTTTTATCGCCCTGACTGTTGTCCTTTGGAAGTCCGGATTAGGGAAGTTTTGAGCTCTCAATGCAAATGGGCAATATGTCCAAAATTGAATACTAGCCATATTTGTCTGTAATCCTCAATTAAAATAAAATGTAATTTAGATTAGGAAGGCACAAACTATTTTACATTTTGCCAGAGTCCGACAAACAGGCGCGTCTAAGGCATATTCCATATTGACATATTCAACAAACTTATAGCGAACTTTCATTTTGACTCTTGGGGCTTTGAAGGGATTTAAAGTGGGTACATTCAAAAATCTTATTATCAATCTTTAGTCGACTAGAATGGTCTGGAATAGATGTAACCTGAACGCAACAACTAGATTGGCCGGGAACGCAATTTTCCTACGTCACCTATGCGAACTGTCAACTTCTAATTTTTTTATTTATTTCAGTGCTCAATCACGAATTTCTTGACTAGATTCGTCAGCTACCCCTCCCTAAACGTCAACTGAAACACCTACTGTAACCAATTGCAGCCAATCAAAGCAGAGATTCATCAAGTCAAACAGCTGTCAGCCTGACTAAATTTGAACTTCCCTAGTTATGTTCGACTTTAGTAGACATTTGAAGGGAAATTGTGTGTTTCTAACAGTTTTTTTAGTTTTGACATTTACTCTTAAAGTCGGGGTTTCCATTTTTGTTTTTGGTTGAACTCAACGGGAACAAAATTTAAATAGGCGAAAATAGTTCTGGTTCAGTTTCGCACAGCCGCTAATTAAACATGTCTGATGTAAGTCTATCTATTCTAAGAATCTGTTGAAAATGTGTTACAAAGTCTGTGATTTGTGTTGTTGTCAACTTACCAATCCATCGCATGCCGATAGAGCCACTTTCGATCCAGAATGTCCACGAACTTTCCCATGATAGTGACAATTTGTATTCTTTTGTGGTTTCTTACGAAATCGGAGGTCTCTGCGGTGTCGCTCTATAACTAATCCTGGAGCCATAAAATAATTATGAGGTCTGTAAAAAGAAACAAACAAATGAACATATGTCACTGTCACACTTTGTAAATGCAAAAAGAAGGGCTACTCTTAAGGCCGCGTGAAAATTGCGCTAAATAATTATCTGCGGCTGGTTTTTTGACATGTGAGGGTGGAGAAATCCACCAAACTCCAATTTTGGACAGATTTTTTTATCTCATTTCAAGCTATAATCAACTGAAATTTATAGTAATCTTAAACGCTCTGACAAATCCCAAACAAAACGTCAGAGTATTAGCCAACAGGGTTCTTTTTTGACTGATGAAATTCCGCGATACCAATAATCTTTTTTAGTGTCCAGGCTAAGTTTTTCGAACTCACAATAGCGAAATTTTCTATACAAAATTGCATATTGTGACCTAGGAAATATTTAGTGTGAAGGTTAAAATTGATTATTGGTAAGGCCCATTGTCTTTTTCCACAACGCGACAATAGTATCCGTGACTAACTTATTTGCGCAATTAAGTGGAAGTGGACCTTACTAATAATCGTTTTTAACCTTCACACTCAATATTTTCTATAGGTCACGATATGCAATTTTGTATGGAAAACTTCACCATTGTGAGTTCGAAAAATGTTGCCTGAACACTAAAAATGATTATTAGTACCGCGGAGTGTCACACGACCACAATCAAAATGTCATCAGTATCCTACTAGACCGAAATGTCATCAAACTTACTCCAGTTCCAAGTGAAGAGTGTCATTCTCTAAATCTATATGAAAGTGTAAGTCTTCTGGGTTCATGTCGTGATGATGCGTCAAATTGTGCGACAGATGTTCACCTTTTGCGTTCACCTTTCGCGGTGTAATTAATTTTCCAGAGATCAGTTCATCCGAGTGCTTACCTAAAATGAAATTTTAGTTTTGTCATCAATTGAATTTTTGCTATAAAAATCAAAGTCAAAAAAACACGAAACAAACAGGCCACTTCAATTCGCCGTCATTAATCAATGGTAATGAAGTTATTAAATCATTGATCTCATTAAGATCTTCAAACAAAATATATAGCTGTTCTAAAACAAAACTGCTATTATAATCAAGGTCTCTATGACTGCTTTCGGCAAAGCCCAGGTGCTATAAAATTCTGTTTTCATATTAAGATAACACAAGCGTTAAGAGTTAAGAGAAGGCTTAACAATTTCCTTGTAGAAACACACACGACTGTGTGGTGAGTACGAGTGGGATGGCCTGAAAAAGCACATCCCGCTTGCTGTCGATTCTGTCGTCATCTTGACCGTTTCCAACTTACTTCCTACATGTTTTGGCGATAAAAAAAATTCATGTGGTCAAGCTAATTTACATGATTTTTTATTCATTACAAAAACAATATCGGTAAAAAAAACATACATCGATGACATACGCCAATAGCAATTTTAGAACTCTCATTCTGACACTTGAAAGCCACAGAAATCGGAGACCAAATTGGTTTTTGATTCTCAGTTTTGACAGCCGTGTGTGGTCACGCTGGCCATCAGTTATGGTGGAAGGAATTTTTATGGTCAGATGAATCAGAGATTATTCCAAAATTCTAAAAAGTTGAATGGTCCGGAAATTTGCAGTTTTTTTTTTTCCCACAAAAACAATAATGTGTGTTACAGAATAAGAAAAGGATTATTATATTACTCACCATATAATGTCGTTTCAGCGACAACACTCCAAATGCATATCAGCGAGGACAAATAGAAAAATGATAGTTTACTCGCTTCCATCTCGATTGCATTAAGTTGTTTGTTTTTGTGTTTGCTTAGCTTTTAATGGAATTATTTAAATAAATAATTATAGAGTATTTAGAAATGATTTTATAAATATCTTGGTGGTTCTTAAATTATTAACAATTGAGTATTGAATTCACGTTTGTGTTTTGCGTTGCGGCGGGTGTGTTCAATCATCCGTTGTCGATTAGTTTGGCGATTTTACTGGTTATGTTAAACATTGCGAATACATTGCAGATGCCGGAAGAGAGTGCAACTGTTGTGGAGTCTCTTACTGACGGATGGTTCTGTGTACAATGATGGTGCGCTGGAAGGAAAAGAAATGGATTTTTGTTTAGATTTACACGTATTGGAGTATAAAAGAAATAGCTATACTGTAATTTTTTAAGTACTGGCGAATATTTGAACACTCCCTATAGGGATAATTTTTTTTCCAAAAATGACTGCCGTATTTTTAGCCGTAAGAGTCCTACGACTTGGTATAAATTCATTGATCACATTCTAGGAAGGAGACTGGTAAATCTGTTGAACTCTACTCCAGTCAGACAGTCTCTGTTCAAGTACTAAAAGACTAAAGGCCAGAAGTTTGAACTGACCCTTGCAAAGCATAAAAGGCCTTTACTAATAATCATTTTTAGACTTCACACTAAATTGTTGTAGTTCACAATATGCAATTTTGTATGGAAAATTTCGCCATTGTGAGCTCGAAAAATTTAGCCTGGAGACTAAAATATATTATTAGTATCGCGGAAATTTATTTTCATACTAAAGTTTGGTAAAAATGAAAACTTTTTCGGCCGATAAGACTTATATGGTTTTCACACCAAGCCGAAAACCGGATTTTCGCCAAAACACACGAAAACTTCATCGAAAACAGAAGTTTTCCCATACATATTTCAGTTTTCAAAACGAGTCGCTTGCACTAGTTTTCCACGAAAACGACGTTGGGTTGTGGAAACAAACACACCTTTTGCAATATTCGGCAAATTCAGCAAAATGGCTGACCTTACAAATGTCACAACTCACAACTTAAAATCGTTTTCCACAATTAATTGATGGGCTTATATTGTTTTGAAATGCACTAAATTCATTTTGTTTGTTAACCAATGCGATCGAAATTTGTAACCAAAAAAGTTTGCACCGAAGTTTAACGACTAGTGTCTCAAAACTGATTGAAACGTCAAACGAAAACTGGTTGGTGGCCGATGTGAATGCATCGAGGAGTTTTCGAGGAAAACACGGTTTTGGGCTCGGTGTGAAAAGCCTATTACCAACCTTCTTCCTCTTGAAAAGCCTGAAAAGACTGGTAGAGCTAAGCGTACACAAATTTGCACTTCCAAGTTACCTTCCGTGTGAGATGCAAGCTGGCTATCGTCGCGGTAAACCCTGTGAGTGAGACTGCACCTCAAAACCTGTTTGGTAGAGTCGGGTTTGCGCTTGACAGTAATGTTGAGTGTTTGCTATTTGTGTATTCGGTGATATAGAGGGGCTACTTTTGACAGCAACTGAAACTCTACTTAAAATCTATGTGTATCTATGAAACGCGTGTTCTTTGGAATGGTTTTGAAGTGCCAGTGACTTCTCTTCTCACTCGTTTCTTTGAGTTTTTTTACTGGGAAAAGACAGTTTTATATTCTGACTCAAAAGACTTAATATATAGGAGTTTTCTAAGAACAGAAAAAGACATGCATGCGACGGTGTTGGCCGTGGAAAATATCGATGGGTTGACTTGCGACTCCTCATTTTGTCCAGTACCTACACTTACGACTGTCAGTTGAGTTCTTACTAGGTACCTACGACCGTCTCTGTTTTATATGCAGGCGCATTTTTTTCAATGGCAGATACTTTTACACACCAGAGTGTAATGGAAGCCACATTATTTTTAGCTTGGAGGACACGAGCTAAGCCCATAAGTCATAAGAGGCTGTCTACATATTTATGTAAAAATATGTTGAGTGTTTCACGAGTTCCATTTGGGTAAAGCAGTCAGTCAGGGTCAGAGGGGAATGAGAAGCAAGCATTTTTAATCTCACTTAAGTCCCAACGCAAACGACATTCAAGAGACTGAACCTGAAGGAGTTATAATTCCCCAAATCCGCCTATTCATGCATGGGTAGGTATACACCACTGGTTAATATATTTTCCGATAAATTCCGAACCCATTGCACACGATGACCTTGTGATAAAAATAGAACAAATTAATGAATCGTGTCTCTTCTGGGAATAGGGGAATTAAAGTCTCCACAAATAACCCAAGGAAAAAAAAAAATCCCACAACATCGAATCTCCCACCATCAGGCGACACAATTCCCGAGAATAATACGTCCGGCAAAGGAGAAAAAAAGAAGCAAACCAACACAAAACAGAAAACAATCTCTCACTAAAAGATCACCTTTGGGAATGGCTCCATCGTTTTTAATTTCGTCTCATTTATATTATTATTTTTTTTTTTTGTATAGGTAGGTAGAGTTCGTTTTCTTGCTGCATCATTAATAAAAATGCCAAATCTGTTACACAGTAGCTGGCAGCGGTGGCTGGCGGCACTTTTTTGTATCTGGCGCCATTTGATCGCTCCCATAACGACGATCAGTGGCATAGATTAGAGAAGCAGCACGAGGAAGAAAAGGAACAGAAAAAAGGTAAAAAGATAACCAACAGCAGCATATTCAGCCACCACAAGAGAAGACCACCACTAGCACCGTCGACGCCGTCGCCGCCGCCGCCACCAACACAGCAGACAGAAGAAGGCGACATTCGTCTGCTCGGCCTTAACAAACATACAACGCAACAAAAATGCAGTAAGGCAAAGTTGTAGGCAGTGGCAGGCACCGCATAAGCTGAGCACACACAATCCAGTCCGGTGCAGCAAAACGCCGAGACGATCTCAACACACATATAGATACAAATCATTGTGTTTTGGGGCGCCCGTCGATGATCATTTTCAAGGAAACACCAACAACAATACGCCAAGTCGGCTGTGCGCTGTTGAACGAGACTAATTTCTCTCTCCAATCTTTTGAAAAGATAAAGAGGCTGTGCGCCAAGTTTATCCGTTAATTTTTTTTATTCTTTAACTGAAATCACAGCTTGGCTTGGCAGTGTGCTGGCCATGCGCCAGTCACGGACCCGATCGTTTCTTCTTTCCTTTCTGTTGATAATGATGATAATGACGATGTTGGTGATGATGATGATGATGATGATGATGTTGTTGTTGTTATTGTTGTCCGATGAAAAGGTTTTTCGTTGCATCGGAAACCTCGAGTGTGTCGGTTAGTTTCTTGGTCCCGCCAGAGAGAGACCAATCCCTATTTGCCAAACAGCCTCAGCGGCAAGTGAATTGCAAAATAACATTATTCCGCAGTGCACAGTGGTCCCGCTTCTTTTACAAATAGGCTTTAAAAAATATTCAACAACGAATATTTATCAAAAACTACAACTCACGTAATATACCTACTAATGGTTGGGAGAAGCTAGGCCTGAGGTCCTACTTGTAGGTACATACAAAACTAACATATTCTGGGACCAGTTGTGTGTATTCCAGTTGTGCTCTAATATTAATAACATTAATAAAGAATTCTCGTTTTTATAAAGATTTTGGAAGAATAAAAAAACAAAAAATATTAAATATAGATAGATTTAAGGCCGAAAGGCAATAATTTTAAGGATATAGTTAAGTTTAGAGCGCTCGCTGAGAGCCAGTAAGCTAGAATTAGATAAATGTTAACTTTAAATTAGATTTAATCGTTTTTGTCTAGTATGTAAGTTTAATTAAAATCCCAATTAAAATGAATTTAAAACTTTGTGCTCTTGTATTTGAATTGTCATTAAAATATTGTCACTGGCATTGAATAATGAAAATGTTTCTTACGTGAGATCTTACTAACTCGTTGAATTTTCAAAGCTGTGCTCGATACTCAAGTTGTCTTGCACTACAGAATAATTTCTGACAGCTCGTGTACTAAGCAAAACTTCTTCAAACTGCAGTGAATATTAACCATTTTATATTAAATTAAAACAACCACTTCGTTCTCTTAAAAAATACATCATCATTGCACCCCTTTTATATCCTTCTACAGACAAAACTCACCGACGTAGTTAAAGCCAAAAAGTGAACTAGTACTAGGTACTCGTTAGTTGTTACTCGCTGTTTTGCTAATTTTCTTCTTTTCTGTCATTTTTGGTGAGAAAGTGAATGGACTTCGTATTTTTGGTCAAGATACGCTGTGAATGTGAACCACAATATTGCTAATAAAATATTTCACTTGTTAAAAATTAAATATAAAGCTTGTTACACATTACAATATGTCACATTTATATGACCGCGTCACATCTATATGTCACTACAGCTTCACATCAAAACGTTCCCATTACAATTACCTATAAATAACATGTTAAAATTTCAATGTCCCCCTTGAATTCTAAACGGAACCACTGTGCGTCCGTTTCCAAGTCCGCAAAGTCCGTATATTACACGAGAGGAACAACAAAAGGCCAACAAACAATCATAATAAGAAAAGATGGGCACAAGAGGAAGAGGAGGATAATATAAACTGGCGACGTCGTGGTCGTGCTTATGCGGCTTTGGATAGCGCTAGTGCGCAAATAAGAAATAAAAAAAATATCGAGAAAAAAATGCAGGCGCCGCGAATGTTTACATTTCTTGAATTAGAGTTTTTTGTTCGTTTAATTTGAATTGGCTGGCGTTTTGTTTGCCGTGAAACTCTTTACTCGTGCGGGTTGGTAAACAGATACAAAAGGATCGGATGCCTAAAAGGGCAAATAGCATACAACCGAGTGCGCAAACAACACTTTTGGATTGATGAATGATGATTGTCATTGAGGGAAATGTGACAGTGACGGTTAGTTATTTAATTTTTTTGTTATAGGTATTTTAAGAAATGGAATAAATATTTCTTTTCGTACTTACTACAGCAATTTTCTTGAAAGAAATCATTTGATGAAACAAATAGTTTTACAAATGCAGGACGAAGTTTTTGGTTCCTCTATGACAGTCAAGTGCCGCTACACGATGTATATTTCAATTTGGAAAAAAACAGGATAAAAAAAGTGAAAACAAAGATCGCTAACATTAAAAACGCAACCCCCTGCACACTACGGTTGGTGGGAAAAATGTGGGTGCTGTGGAATTATAGAAAATGTCAGATGCAGCAGTACCGACAATAATACCCAATCGGACTCACCATCGCTGTCCTACCACTCGATCCAAATAACTCTCAAATTATCATATTGTAGCTGGTTTGAGTATCAAAAAAATGACACACATTCAAAAACCTAGTTAAATTAAATAAATTAAATTGGTCTGGACTAGATGTAAGACCCTGAACGCAAAAACTATAGAATTGGTCGATAACGTCACCTTTCCTAGTTGTCATCTTAGTACTCAGTGACCAATTTGTTGACTAAGTAGATGGGTCGGCTAAACACATTATGAACGTCCTCAAACAGCTGTTGATGTGACCGATCGAGGCCAATCAAAACTGAGACGCATCCAGTCAACCAGCTGTCAGACTTACTGAACTATAGAAACTTAAACGTAGCCATGCCCAATCGATGTTCGGTTCTTTATGAGATTTAATGCAGAAGTTTTAGTGACTTGAAGCTATGTAAAAATAGTTCTTCGTCAGCAGAAGCATGCGTTCTTTAGAATCTTACAACCGGAACTCTTAAACCTATACATCCGTTCCCGCATCTATTACTCTTTATGCCTTTTTCCAAGCGCTACCAAACAAAGCTATTCCCCAAATGTGATATGTGACAACTTTTCCACATTATAGGTACTTAACAAGCCCGTGACTACTGTCGTTAAATTGTAAAAATGAAACTCATTGAATACCGTTGCTGCTGCCTACTTTAAACAGAAAAATAAAAACATGCCAACATAAAACTTAAAAACCAATAATTTCTCGAGCCATTAAGAAGACACACAACTTAATTGGAAATGTCAGAGAGAACAATCGACATCGCTATCGATAATGTATATCTAAAATTCTAAACACTCAATTTGCATTAATTGCTATCGAAATAAATATTCAATTAGATCAAGGATCGTGTGAACAGCGATAGATCGCCGAGAGTTCATTATCAAACCAAATCGAATCAAATCAAATAAAATGAAACGAAATCAATTTAGATATACCTATACGCAGAAGAGAAACAAACCAACGCCAATAGATACGTTCCGAAAAAAATTAATAAAAACCCAAAATCACCCCATGGAACTGGCTACACGCGGCCAACAACAATGGTTCGTTTTTCGGTAAATCCGACCTGCACGAGCACAAAGCTGCTGCGGCTGCCCTGCCTAATTATGATTAAACGCTCTGCCAGAGCAGTGGCGCCAACACGACCACGAGCCGGATTTATTAGCCGAGGCTAAAAGCTACCTGTTCGCGAACGGCGCTGCGGTTGTGTCAGGGCGGATGGAGAGCAGCATGCTGGAGTCCATAAAGAACGCAATACCATACACAAACGAAAAAAAAATATAAAGTGCTAATGACTAATGCTCGAACGTGTTTCCTGCATTATTGTTCTCATGTTGGCTCACTGCCGCCTGACTCTTACCCTCCAGCCGGCCATTTTTTTTCTCCTATTTTTACTTAAGTGGCTCTTAAAACTAATGCCATTAAAAATTTAAATTTGCCATTATCCGATTAGGGCTCTGATAAGACGGTGCGACTTTGTGGACCGTTAATTTATGGCTCGATCATTTTGTCTCTGGTTGTGTGTTCCACTGACAACGCCTTACGTTTGGCGGGAAGCGCATATAGTATGCTTCTGTGAAATCGGAAATCTCTGACGATCTGGGTTGGGCGCGCACTAATTCATTAATCGCAGTTGATACGGAGAGGAAACTCTAAGCTCTTGGCTGCCGCTGAGTGTGTCTTCATTATGGGAATGCATAAAGTATGCACTTTATTGGGCTGTCAAAGCGGATTGGGTTCAATTTAGACCTTTAGATAGAATGGCCGTGGCTGAGATTTTTTTTTTGTCTTTGTCAGTGTGCCCAGACTTTGCTAGCAGAAAACAAATTGAAGATGTGTTTCGGATAAGAGTGTCGCGATAATTTAAAAGTGTCGAAGCGCTAAGTGTTATTTATGAGCTGTGCTATTGGTGACCTTAGCTGGCAAAGCGGTGTGATCACACAAAATTGAATACAAACAAGTTTTGCTTCGCCGTGAATCTGGCAGCGGATAATAATGTGAGAAACTGCTGGCGCAATTATTTAACTTGAGCGGTTAAGAAAAGATTCTATCTAATTTCAACAAAGTTGTTGACTTTTAGAATTTCATTGAGAAATTGAAGTGCGGGTTGGTTAGCTTTACGGCGGATAAATTTAAATAGCCACGGGATAGATGTTATTGAACAGTTGCAAATGACAAAATAAATTGCGATTGTAGCAGTTCTTGCAGGTGTAATCTGTGTGTGTCAGAAACTGACTATAACGTCAAAATCGAAGCGCGTTTTATGTTAACTATATTCTTGACCCTTCTTCAGCAAACTTGGAATTTTTTTGTTCAAGCTCTTAGGGTGAGAGTTTTCCGCTTGAACCCTCAGAGAAATGTTATAGCCAATGCAAGTTTCTTTTACAATCAACAAAAAGTTTTCACCCGTTCGGATATGTCATTAAGTTGGAGGTTCTTTTCACTTAAACGAAAAATTGATAATAATATCTGGCTGATGAAATGATGCAATGTTTCTAGTTTCCTACCTCGCAACAGATTGTTAAGAACTAGATGGAATGAGTTACTAATGCCCAAAACACATGCGCAGAATTCACTGCGCAGCAAGATTACAATATACACATGTTTATATAAATATTGGCACACTTTGACGCCATATTTCCATATTTCTTCACTTTGCGAAAGTCGAAAATCAGCCATAATTGTATCCGCGCACATGTATTCCCGAGAATTACCAAAAAAAATGTTTTTTTGCTGTCAAACTATGGTCTAGACTTCAAATGTCAAATTTCAGTCAGAAGATCTGTCTGCAGAGATGACAGAAAAAAAAGTCTGACTGAAAAGTCTGCATTTCTGTCATGTCCACAAAATCGCGGTCTACACGAGACATAATTTTTGTGGTGACTGAAGTCTTGGCTAAAATTATGTCTCGTGGAGACGCTGTATAAGTTCTGCATTCACTACAGCACTGCAACATGTTTCTATTTATAAATTTGCTGCGAAATTCAAGGGTACCACAACACAAAAGAAAACAATTTGCAATTTCAAGTATTTGGCATCATCGCCTGTTGACATTTGCTGATCGTGTTTGTTTTTGTTTTGCTTGTAAACACATCACCTGCTTAGTCGTCGAATGACAGCCGATGTAATGCATGTCATACAATTTTCTGCACATCTGTTTCACTTGCAGCAAATCACTTTGGCTGCGTCCAGAATTTTTGCACCTGTGTTATGGCCATTAACCATTTTGACACTTGACCACGGAAGCAAAGATGTAACTATCGCCTACTGTAAGGTAATCGTTAACAATTTTCTATACTTGTAGTTAGTATTATATAAAATGAAGGTACCTTTGTACATTTGTTTTATTCGTGTATGGCGTTGATTTAGTATGACAAGTACTGACCATCAAAAATGTTAAGAATCAAAGCATTTATGTCAAAAATGGTATAGTGAGTAAAACAATCTGAAAACATTTATGTAGGTATACTTAATGACGGCGAAATAAAAGGAAAGAATTAGATCTTTGTGTACTTAATATACTCCCACCCATTTCCCAGTACATATTGGGAAAGCATTTATGTAAATCTTTCCAAAGTGGTATCACCTTGTAAAACTCACTTTAAATTAAATGCGCTGGAGATTTTTTTTATCGCTCACTCTTTGTAACTCAATTTCAGTTAGGAAGTGCATTTTTTTTAATGTCATCGAGTTGTGTTTTAGGCAGTTGTAGTTACGAAAAGTTGGAAATATAAGCAGCTAAATTGTGATTTAACACTCCTGTGGAAATCTAGTACAAATTCCAGTATCTGCGAATTGCTTTGGCAGCACATGAAAGTGTTAAGATTTTGTAGGGATGAAGCAAATCGTATTTCACTCGTGTTAGTTGTATAGTCATCCAATTATTTGTCACTCTTCTATTTATAGTTCTCCATTGTTGTAAGAGTTGTAGATATAAAGAAAAGCAATTCATATAAATTGAGATCTATTATCTGTCATCACATCTTTTGTTATTTAAAGGAAAGGAAAGCAGACAGACGTACTGTATTTAATTTTATGTAGTAGTTGTTAAAAGCTGGACTGTTGAGAGTTGCTTCAAGAAAGTAAGGAAACGCTTAGATGTCAACAGAAATTATTTATTTGATGGCTAGATAAACATATTCATTTTGAATGCAGTCCAAAGTTTAATCACAATTTTTTAAAGCAAAACCAGAAAGAAGTCCTCATGCAGGGGTAAATAACGTAGGTACGTGCAACATTTTTACAGATGTCAGTCAACTCATCATTTTCTTTCAGATAAAACACTTATAATATAAAATAGAGAACAAATTTAGCAAATTTTCAAATCTCGTCTCATGAAACACGAGCGACTAGTCGAATTGAAACAGCCCAAATTATGTAGGTACTACTCGTGTCATAGTGACAGTTACCTGATTTGACAGATTGATCGCCAAATCCGTGTTGAGACAAGAAACAGTTGACTTTATTTGTCAGTTACCCCTCAGTATAAATCAACTGAAAACTGACATCGTAGTCAATAAAATCTTGCGGCGTTCACATCAATCAGTTGTCAGATTTGGAAAAGGAGTGTAAATGGAGACGTTCAAGTATAGACTGTAGTAAGTTTGACAGCTGGCTGACTTGATGTGTATCAGTTTTGATAGGTCAAGATCGGTCACATAATATGTTTTTTTCATTTGATGTTTATTGATGGGTAGAGAATGAATCTAGTCTAATAAGTTGATAGTTCGCATAATGTGTCTGTATAATGCCAAAAGTGACGTTACCGACCAATATTGTTTTCGCGTTCAGGTCCAGACTCCAGACCAACCTAGTCGACTTAAGATAGATTTTTTTATGTGCCCAATAAATTGTTTATTTATACCACTAAAGTGTAGTAAAGTGCAGGGTGGCCGATAAGTCACCATGGTTTATTTAAATTAATAATAATATTTTTTTGACAGAACTGAAACAAAAGATTTTAAGGAAATTTCGTTCAGCTACGGGGAAGACAAATATTCAATGTGTCTGCCGGAGCCACAGCAAAACCTGGAACGATCTACCCCAATTGGGTATTTCTCACACACGACCTACATTGATCAATTTAAATGACATCGTGACTTATGGAGCCCCCTGTGAAAGCACTTGGCTTAGTAAATGTCGCGCTAATAATCAGTTTATGGGAAATTGTGAGTTTGTTAAATCCAACCTGAAGACAAAAAAAATTTTATTGGTTCTGCTGAATGGAGATATGCATCGAAAAATTAAAAAAAAAAAAACAAACAGAAATTTTAAGCACTGATAGAGAGTTTTGCATGACAGTAAGCAGAATACTGATCGATTTTCTAGGACTTATTCAAGCCTCGCACTGGGCGCCAATTTTGTAATAGGTTTGAAAGTCCCAAATTGACAGCCCACTGGCCAGTTAAAGAAATGATATGAGTAGCATAACGACTTTCTGATATTATTTAAACCCATGTCCATTCCGCAGTTATTTGATCTACCCGACTATTTACCGTAATTGATTATTCCACACTTAACTCAACCATAAAATAATGAAGGTATAGATACAATGTATTCCCACGATCTTCTTCAATGCGACACGCAAGAAACGCATCAACTCATCAAGTGCCACAAATGACTTAATAGCCGTCCATAAATTGAATCCTGTACACAAAACCCACGCCAATCATTCTGCGGCTCTCCATGCAGCCATTAACACAGACACAGACCGACAGACACCTAATAAACTAATCAACTAAGAGCCGTGTCCAAATCAACGTCGCTACAATTAGTGTGGCTCGCGCTCCAGCCGGTCGGCGCGCGGACAATAAACAACGACTCCTCGCGTGCACTATGCAAATGCAAATGCAAAACAAATTCCCTCAATAACAATAACAATTCGTTGTAATAATTAACACTCTGTACAAGGAATAAAAATATAAAAGCGTCAACGTACACCGCGAAATCGACACCTGATCACCGAATGCGTAAATCTGTGTCAGTCACCAAAGTCGTCATCCGCCACCATACGAGACACGGCACTCCAACTACATTTTCTCAACGCCGCGCCGCCCCGGCCTATTGCCCGCCACAACCTGGAGGTGGTGCGCTTGGTGTAGTTAGAGTTAGACCTTTCCTGCTTCTTACTCAGAAGACGAGACTATAATATACAACGGCTGGCGAGTGGTATTCGCAGAATTCCTGCTGCACGCTTCGAGGTATACGAGTATTTGGATAGTTTTGTGCAAATGCAAATCCGATCAATAAAAGTGATTTATTACTTGTTCACCATCTAGAATTTATAATTAAATAATTTACACAAACGCTGAAGAGAGTCTGGAGGCCCGAAGACGGCCGGTCGGTGTCGGTGGCTGCACCAGCAGCGGCAAAGGCAATTGCTGCTACTTCGCCGCCGACGCCGCAATTTACAATTCAATTTATTGCCTGATCGTCGACAGAGTCTCGTGGGGCTTTTTAGTACCTTAACGTCTCCCATTATTTGAGTTCGCGCACGCTTGCGCATAGTGTCGGCCACAATCGCTCGCCAATGTGTGGGGATACCAATGGATGTGGGGTGATTGCCTGTTTAGTGTAATGGCTAAATAATTGCTTAAATTATGGTTATTAACATTTGTAAACAAATTAAAGTTGGCCGCTGTGTCTCTCTGGCAGAAAGGGAAATTTATATATCGAACATCGATATCGAAAGTGGGAACATTAATCAATTTGGCGCGGCTTGAATTCTTTCTAAATTCAATGACAGGAATTGAATGCTTTTAAGTTTTGCTGTGGAAGTATTTTTGTTTTATTTCACTGAGAGGTAGAGGGAATTTCCCACTTTTCACATATGAGATGTAAGGTCCGGTTAAAATGGAAATACATATAATTGCAATTTGTTAAATAAATTAATTGTCTTGTGACACGATTGTGTCAGTTTAGTGTACGTTTCCATTAAACATGTCATTTCAGATTAACATTTGTTGTTTCACTTGCTTCTATGGTTACGAAAATGTGTTGCATTTACATTTGTCTACGTATTAGGGGGGTATTTTTAAGGGCAGATTGAAATTGAAACACTACGTAGTTGGAACACCTACCAATCGGTAGGTATAACTCTTCTAGCAACATTTTATAAAAAGAGTACACAACTGCTACCTACTTATACTTTTATCAAGAGGGCAGTAATATTTGAAAGTTCGCAAATGCATCTTGTCAAAAAATCGTTCGATCTCTTGTGTAATAGTAGAAAAAACTTCAGTATGCACTAAAATATAGTAATTGCGAAATTTGTATTAAATCTAAATTTATTGCGCCGTAGGTACTAATAAATTTTAGCATCGACTTTGCATTTAAGGAAGCTCACAATTGCGAAATTTGTAAGGATAATATGGCTACTTAAACCAAGCAACCAAACATACCATACAACCAAAAATGTTTATTGGTACGGCCCATTGTGAATTCCTTCAATTCTAAGTCGAAATTAAAATGTCAACGATTTCATTTGAAGCGGGATTAATGAAGCTGGTGACTTCGTTTGCGATGTTTGTTAAAACCAAAAACTAAAGCACTGTTCCTGAATTTTCAAAAAAAAAAAGGGAATTTTTATTTGCATTTTTTTTTAAATTAAAAAAAACTGAGAGTTTACTGCATTCGTTCCAACTTAATATTATAAATTAACAATAGTGGCATTATCCCCTATCATTAATTTAATGGCCCTTACCAAAAAAAAAAAAAGATTTTTAGTTCCGACATTAAATTTAAGTAGTTCACAATAGCAATAATTACCACCTAAATTTTGCAATTGTGAGCTTTGAAGTCGAGACTAAAATTTGTTATACTAGTACTGTGTAATCTTAACATTATAATTGTAGTAAGGTGGGGCCTTACCAGATGCTTATGGTACTATATTCTTATGGGTTTGCTTTTGCTGAATGACAGTTTTCAATCTGACAAACTATTAGAAACTCGTTTTTCCTACTCCCAACTGTTGCAAAATTTATAAGATATTTCCAAACAAAAATATTAAACCACTGAAGACGATTTCTGTTCTGATTGTTGAACCATTTAATTTTTCTTAATAAAGCCTAGTACGCAGATGCTCCGAAACGAAATTTTCCGGTGGTCTCCAAATGGACAGCCAAACGTCCACGAAAAGGCAGCGGAAACAAAATTTGTGGAGAGTTCCATCAGCTGCTACACAAGAAGCCGTGCTACCAGCACTGGCTATTTATCTCCGATTTGGATACTCGAACTTTTCACTGGCTCCTTAAAATTGTCACTTGGTAATTATAATAATTTAGGATAGGTATTTACTTTAAAGCTTTTCGAGTATTATGCTCCTTAGGTAATTAAAAACAAAATGCATATTTCAATAGTGAACGTACTTCTTTCGTGCACTTTGACTTTTGATCTTCATATTTGAGATAAGGTATTTTTGGGGCCAACATTTTCCAATTTGGCTAAAAACGTCTTATAAAAGCTGGCAACACTGCAGAACAGGTGTCAAATTTTCACAAGCAAATAATGTATACCGCACAATAAACGTGTGCGAGAAGAAAGTGGAGAATTGTACCAAGCAATCTACTACAACTACCCACTTTCCGCCATCATTTCGTAGAAGCTGCGTACTGCAAAACGAAAAGGAGAGCGAAATTTTTCGTTCATGATTTTGTTGTGTCACTTTTGTGTGTTTTTTTTTCGTTTCACAGAGTTTTGAAATAACGCGCCTTATCAAAAGCAAATTCTAGGGTCAACTTTAAATTAACGAAAGATCACAATAATTGTACAATTTGAATGGAGAATAAAGCTATTTTTTTAACTCCGTAGATCTAGATTTAAAATTTAAAATGGCTATTCATAGGGCACATAGCTTCTTTTTGAATGGAAAGTGATATAATACAGAAGCAGTGATCAACGCAAAAAGTAGGGGCGTCTACTAAGTCTGACAGCAAACGTTGCACTTATATTCAAATTTTGGTTGGTATAGATTTACGTGGTAAACAGTCTTATCTTCAGTCGACGTTTAGGAAAGGGTATATATCCATCACGAATTTCCAATGAGTCAGTACTGACGTAAGCTAAAAGTAACGTTGCTGACCACAAATATTTAGGTACGTTCAGCAAAAATCTATTCCAAAAAAAAAATGTTGTTGACTGTCGTTTGACCTGACTTTTGAATGTAGCAAATGCTTCAATTTATTCCACAGCCATATATAAATGCAATTCTTGTTAAATTGAAATATCTCTTCCGATCACAACTTTTATTATCGAATGCCTTATACTCTGTTCGAAGACTATCAAATTTCTCAACTCCACAGGCTGGTTTTGTGCTCCCTTAACTTCCTTCATCCCCCTTTATTTCAGGTTCTGTTAGTTTTGGTTTCAAAACGGCGCTCAACGCGTTACTTGTGTTTCTCCCTCGTCGGTAATGGGAATACGGCCACTTAAACCAAGCAACCAACCATACTCTGTTCACCGCTAAAATTGAGCTCCCATACGAAGATGTTTCCATTCAATAGTGGCAAATATACGTGTGAAATCGCGAGTGGAAAATGACAGTTTTTTGTAGTCGATGTACGTTGCACTTTCATAATTCAATAAAAAAGAAACACACTTTAGTAAGGTAGGGAAATATATTTATTGTTGCTTTCAGAGCCATCTGTTGGAGATATTTCCAAATATTTTGAGTCTAAGTTGATTAGTAGGCCCAATTACTAGGCACGACTAGCAATAAACATTTTTAGTTTCGATTCCGACTCTTAATTTTAGTAGTTCAACTCCATACAGTTTTCCATACAGTTTTCGCATTTGTGATCTTCCGTAAATTTAAAGTAGCGACTAAAATTTGTTATTAGTAAGTCGAATTATTTGGGCTTTTTATTTTAACAAAGCCCTTCTGCCATACAGCTAAACTATCATTTCTTCGAAATGTTTTTCAGAATTTGTTGCATAATTATATTATTCCTTCAAAGAAATCATTTTAGTCTGAATATCACGTTCACCTCATATGGTTATAGATTATGCATGATCCCAAACCGGCTGTTTTGTTTTAGTTAGCGTTACGATGATTAGCGTGCGTCACAAATAAACCAAAGCGCTTTAATGATATAGTTCATACATACTAATAAAAAACATAAGATTATTTTCTACAAGCAAATTAAATTTCAAAATTTATTTTTGTCTGGCTTTATACGATGGACATCAAAAAGACTCATAAAAAGACACTAAATCACCAAAAACTTTGTACTAGTTATTTAAATTTTTCGACAAAACTGATCACATAGAACGATAGGGTTTTTATTAAACCGTGTTAAATTTCATATCGCGTCTCAAAACTACCGGAAAGTTACTGTATTTATATGTGAAACAGAGTCGAATTTTAAACAAGTTGTTGTTTTATTATGAAAATATGACGTTTGTCCGGTTGTCAGACTGTCAATCGTCTCTCTAATAAAAGGAGTGGCTCCATTTTTATGCACAATTTAACAAAATATCAAATAATCGTAAAACGGATTAGGAGCACTGACACTAGAACGACTGCATAAAACAACAAAATTAACTCATGATCGGCTTAAAGGCAACCCACTACTCGTATATGACAGCCGGTATTTTGCAGGTGACCACCGTCAGTGAGGATTTTCGGAGCCGAACGGAAGTTTGCTGCCATAATATTCTGTAATAAATTTCAAGTCAAATTATCTCTTGGCAAATGTTTATCGCATTTTTATGTTATGTTTTTTTATTTAGTTCTTAATATTTGCAAATTATTTATCGTTCGCTAATCTGGATAGTTTTATTGACCCACTGTTTCAGTGTAATTTTTCGTAGTAGAACCACTTAGAACTGATGGTCTTACGTTTTGACTTACGGCTGCGATCGTTTAGTCAAAGTGGAAGAGAACCTATCGTGCACCTGCTCTGTCATTTCAGGCGGGGGCGCTTCAATTTATGTAAAACAACTTCTTTATTGGGCTGAATCCACCATCGGCACAGCTGTATACGCCAGTAAACGGCCAGGCACCATCGGTATGTTAATTAATGATCAACTAAATGGTCGATGGTGATGAGAGAATGTGGAATAAATAAAATATTTATAATGCAGTAAATATTTTAAAAATTTACGACTGGCCAGTCAGAGATGGACCGAGGGAGAGTTTTTTTTCGAATATGATTTCGATTGAAAAGGGGCACTAGCTAAGCTGACCCCACCCACTTGGCGATCGGTATGGGAAGAAGCGACTGTTTTATTATTAATACAAAGTTGAGCCGAATTTTATGGTCATATTGCTTTACATAAAAATAACTGCATGTGGGAATAATTGTAGATTGTTGTTGTTGATCCAAAATTACTAAGGGCAAAGCACGAAGTTGGTTGGGCCGCTAATGCTTAAAAATTATTTTTGCCAATCGCCGAATTTATATTTCATTCGAGCATAACCTATAAGAAAATAAGATACAAGTCGGCATGGACTAGGAGCTAACGCTGAAACGCAAGATGTGATCACGAGCCAAAAACTTTATCGGATTTTAAGAATCAAGCTTCGAACAGAAATAATCAGCCTTAAATGCCAGGTGACACAAGTAAAACTTAATAAAACATGAATCACAAGTATTTTAAAACACACAGTCGATTTCTGTTAACTTTGTACGACTGTATTTTATGTATTTTCTCACTCCTTTATAACCTCAATTATTTCGAAACACTAGGCATTTGAACTCTCTTATTGGCAAATGATGTACGTTTGCTTACGTGTGCCAGGAAAAGTTTGAAACAAAGCTAATTCTCATGTAAATTTCCATGGGAACTCGTCACGGAGTTCGGATATGACTTTATGTGATCATAACCCAGGTCTGTAGTACAGACATGGTAAGTAATTCACATTGACACCCTGAATCGTTTACCATTGAACCATTTGACTAAATCAAACGATTCGTATTTTATTCGCTTTCAGTTCCTTCAAGAAGAAGAATCTGTTCGCTTAGTTCATCCGATAATCCAATGCGATTCAAGCAACGTGTTAAATGAATGGTGATCGTCGCGCCGAGAGTAAGTTTATTTAAACTGGGTGATAATTTTTAAATAACCGGGTGATATGCAAGATTGAAATACAAGAATCATTTCATGATGTCTCCTTCATCCTTCAAAGAAAATTGTTACTATGCCCGTGATACGTTCAGATGGAAGAAAGCATTTGCCCAGTGATTTGATGATTTTAGTTTCAAAAAAGAAGACGTTGATTTTCTTTACAAGGAAGCAAGAATAAATTGTTAAAATCAGTATTCTGATCCTTTGTAATCGGGTTTTTCAATAAACAAAACATTAAGCAAATAGTAACTCCAAAAAGTGTTGTAGCGATAAATAAATAAATAGTTGACGATATTTACACGTTTGGGTCCCTCAGGCCTACAACCATTCATTTTGTGTTAGTTTTTTTTTAGTTTTGGATCGAATGGAACTGACGTACCATTTTTTATGTGGATTCCGAATGGCTAATTGAGAAGATCTGTCATGACTGTTGTACTCTCGGATACTTGTTAGAAGTTCACTACAGGTGGTGCATTGGAAAAAACCTTAAAATGTTATGTGCATTTTTGTAGATCGAAGCTGAGACCTGAGACCCTCAGCACACTTACCCCTGAGCCACTGCCAAACAGACAAAACATTTTTAAACCTACAAGTTATTTTAAATCTAGCAACATTCCCGCGAGGTTTTAATATGTCCGATCGCCTTTTTGGTAGCTGAAGATCCTGGTAAAGAATAACTCTTACGACTATCTGAACGAAACGGAACGGACTTATGTCAACTTGTGGGATAGTTTGGTACTTCAATGCTAAGGTCGAAAAGGAACTGTCATTTGTCCAAGGAAAAGAAACTGTGAACGGCCAAAAATAGTTCATTCAACGTTAGACACATTAAGGAATTGTAGGTATATGATCATAGGCTTGTTGGAAAGCCAGTTAGTTCAAGAAGAACTATAATATTATGTTTGACTCCCTTACAAATACACGATATCAAATAAGTGTTTAAAGGAATTTCAAAATTATTCAGTCAGTCAAAAAGTTTTTTTTTTATTCCCTTTCTTTACTTTCCAATAGGGCCCCAAATTCTTGTGTGCCCAACGGCTTTGGGATGACCTAACATGGCCTTGGCGAACGGTTCGAGTCAGCTAATTAGCAGGATAACTAACCTCCAGTTCAAAGACCAAACCATTTCAGGGTCGGCATTCTGTAAGGCGAAACGTTAAAACGTTTTCGTTTGCACGAAGAAATTTACATGTGTACCATAGGGCAAATCATTCGTGCACACGAAAACGTTTGATCGTTTCGCCTTACAGAATCTGGCCCCAGATTTCAAAGTCAATAATTAGGTAGGTAAACTTGTTACTAATTAAGATCCGGAAGAATTTTCTAAAATTATATTTCCGATTTATAAAAAAAAAAAAAACGGTCATGATAAGTAGGAGTATGTGATTAACTTCGCTCGCAAAAATAACTCTAGACTCCAGTATTTCAATTTCGTTGACAATCCTGTACGTTTTAAGTTCCAACTTGTCTCTAAAACACTATTTCAGACAAACGTCAGTCAGTACAAAATTTACGTGCGAATAACCACTTCGTAAAAAAAAACTCAAAGTTATTTGTCCACAATCCATATCAGGGCGAATTTTAGTTCGAGCTGCACCTCCGATTCAAAACCTTTTCGTTTTGAAAATTTTCCACAGGATTTTGTTACACAAGGGTCCAATAATTAATTCCCATAGTCACATAAAAGTGATCAATTCGGATTGTCGCATACGTCCAAAATTATTTTTAAATAAAAAGGAGACAGCGAGGTACAAATTTGTACACCTGAGGCTCTTAAAAGCGATTCGCACCACCTTTGTAAAAACCCCACTGACCTAATAATCGTCAATACTCGTCACAAACCAGTTAATTTAATACATCAACTTTCCCCAGTGCATAAACTAAAATCCTAGCATAAATATATGTAAAGAAAAAAAATGAGCATCCATTCACACTCTCAGATGCGCGTCTTAAAACCATAAAACATCGACACTTACCGCGAAGAAAACTTCAAAATCCAACTCTTCTGCACTATCTTCAAGTGTAGGTAATAACAAATAAACGATCGTTGCAAATATTACACACTGCTAACGCCAACTCGTACTTCACTGTCAATTTAAGTAGGCAACACAGGTTTTTACTATTTTCTAATTTTTTTTTTATTATTATTTTAAGGAAAAATAATCAAAAAAATTTTCGATACGCCTAAAATTGTTTCAAACTTTTTGCATAATACAGATATCCTTTAACTGACGTCACTTGAACTTAATTATTTTACACCGGACGCTACACTCACAATATATCACTCAACTGTCGATCCGATTCTCATCATCTTTCGTGTGGCGGATAATTTAATTCGAAGTTTGTTTAGAATGAAACAAGAAACACACTTCTGAGTGGATAATTTCAAAACATGTGCTTTCGCGGAGTGGAGCTGTTTCTGTATAATAAGTTCAACACAAATTTCAAAACGAATAAAAAAAAAAAAAACCATATACCACATGAGCCGAATTGGTTCACTTTAACAACATCTGCGTCGTAAATCCTCGAAATCGAATTGAAAACTTCCGAAATTCATTAAGTTTAAACTGCCCTCAGTAACGACCGATCACAATTTATCGAATTGAAATTTTTAAATTCATTAAAAATCACTCAAAGCGGTAGCAAATTAATGGTAAACATTTAAAAGTGGATTCTGCGATACGTTGTGGCGTGCATTACTTCATTTACTCAGCCCGAAGAACAGAAGCCGCGCAGAGGAAACCACATGGAAAAAGTCAAATAAACCGCAAAAAAAAAAAAAAAAACCGAAGAAATAAAATACAAAAACCAAATAACGACGAAACGGCGACGGGTGTGAAATACGCTGGAGAATATTGTTGCAGATACACTGTGCACAGTTCTCAAGACGATGCTAACAATAACCAGCCGATCTTGTTGATGCTCAAACTCAGACTGAGAAAAATTCAAAGTGAAGCATAAATTTAATAAAAAGGGGTTTCTTCTGGGTAGACGATGACGGCGGCGAGGCGGCGGAGGAGCTTCAAGCTGGCCAGTCCATAGCACAGACACAGCGCTCTCCTCCGATATGGCTATATAGAGAAAAGAGAGTGATCTTGTTGGTTTCTGTAGATCTCTATAGATACGCAGCGTCGCAGCAGCACCATACAGACGGATACTTTTGTTGTGCATTTGCTGTTGTTGTTGTTTTTGTTGTTGTTATTGGATCTCCTCTTTGGATTCACGTCGACGATCGACGATCGCTGGGATAGTGAGTCTGACTCTGAGTGAGGCGCTTGTATTTTGACCAGAGCGTAAGATTGTACATTGTACAACACACCAGCAACTAGGTAAGGATAGCAAATTGCCGACTAATGGCGGTTGTTGCGGTGTCCATACCCGTATACCTACCCGACGTAATGTTGCCGCCGATGTTATCACGATCACCTCGATCGCCGACGACGCCACTGTTGTCTCCTGATCAGGACGATTGATGTCTACACCAGCCGAACATGGTTACCTACTTGTGGTTTGTGCGTATATGAACGATGAATGTAGAAATGTTCTTCGCCTCGTGACGTCACCCTATGACCAGAAATGGATGCATCTACAATCATAAGATCACTTCAACAGATTTTGGCGATTGGATATGGTGTACACTCAAGCCTTCCGATCCCCACTCGCCACCCACTAGTCGATCGTTTCACCATTAGCCAGCACCTAAATTGCGGGAAGTGCTGATAGAGATCTTGAAAGATACATACATATACGCGGACGTATCTATATACTCGCTCTCCGGGTGTCCATTCAGATTGGGTATAGAAACGACAAACACTTCTAATAATGAATGGATGGTGGAATAAATGAATGAAATTGGGTAGATGAGAGATTGGGCGTGTGTGGAGCATTGAGGGGGCAGCAGCAGCACCACAAGAAGGTGTTTGGCACTGGTCAGTGGTCGCTGAAGTTGAAGACAAAGAACGATCGTGAATGTAAATATAAACAAACTGCGAGTGTGAAGGCAGTTGTTTCTCTTAATCTATCTATGGATTGGCTCTTTTGATTTTGAACCGATTCGCTGAAGTTCTCAGTCTCTGCCGATGCAATAGCAGTTCTCTTTGATTGCTAGAATAAAACAATTTGCCTGTGCGGAGGCCGAATCAAATTAGTTCAGTTTTGGTCTAATATTTCAATGATTGGATGCAAGGAGTACGAAAAGCGCCGATCGTGGATCAAAGAATTTGTTATGCGGTCAGATGCGTTTGTTACTTGCATCCTGTTCTAATTGAGAAGGTAAGCATTTATGCAGGCTGCAGTTTTGGGTTTAGAAATGGTCACCAGGTAAATTGAAATCTGTGTTGAAGCTGTCGCCAAAGTGAGCTCATAAAATGACAATAAATTGATATAACTTTCTGGTATAGCCATAGATTTATTCACTCTCTTGTAAAGTCATTGGATTTTTAAGTTAGCATTTGCTGTTGTCCTATTAGATTCGAATTTTTTTAAAACCACCTTCCATGCCAAAAGTCCATATGCAACTACTTTCGGATATGCTGATCATGTTGACATTACGGGGGTTCGGGGTGATGCCAAAAATCACAGATCGAGGAGACTCCAGTACCAGTCTTTCAGGTGTTCTAACCCCGAACCTTATAGAATCGAGTCAGAGAAATGTAAAATGCGATCAAAAAGCAGACATACCAGCTGAGCTTATGATAGCAGATCCGTGTCACAACTGTTCCTGCAATCATTTTGGGTAAATTCAAGCAGAAAGAACGTGAAGATGCCAACAGAAACTGTCTATAGAACTGGCCTTTTTGGAAAAATATTAGAATCAAGTGTGGGCGTAGTGGCTTAGTGGTTAGTGTGTTGGACTACTAAGCGAGGGGTTCAGGTTCGAATCCCGCAAAAACCCAATTTCCAACTCAGGGTTTTTTTCACTGCGCCACCTCTCGCGAACGTCTGACAAACATCCGAGAGTATAACTGTCATGAAAGAGCTTCTCAATTAGCCGTTTAGAATCGGCATAAAATTGTAGATCCCTTCCTTTCGTTCCAAAAATGAAAACTCACACAAAACGAACGGTTGCGAGAAGCTAGGCCTCGAAGGACTCGAAAAACATCAATCGGCCTTTCGTAGTGTCCGTTCGTGCGTTGACCAAACCAACAGCTGGAGTTTTTTTTAACATCAGTCAGCATGGTTTATGTCCCGACTTACGTTATATTTGTTGTACCTATTTCGAAAATGCATTTAATTCGTAAATCATAACCTCAAAAAAACAACAACCGAGTCTTACAATGACGCAAGGATAATCCGACTCTTTTAGAGTGTAAAAAAAACTTGTCCATACTCTTTGTATACTAAAGGTAGACCCTTATGGCTGACCTAAGACGCACCTTAGAGACAACATCAGAGTCTAATTATGACCGAAAGGCTAAGTCGTCTGGACTAAGCCGATGACATTTCTTTTCAAGTATATATACCATCGGAGGTCGAGCTAACTATCTGCGAAGCTTTTTATCATGAAAAACTTCGGATAGGATTTTTTCAGAGACTGTGAGCTAAGGGACAAATCCCAAGTGCTGCAGGAAAAAAAGCTCACATATGAGATTAGACCGAAAGTCAAAATAATTGCTCAGGCATTCACTAATTCAGAAATGAATTCGCCTAAAGTAGACTAGATTTATTTCGACTACATTTCCCCTGCACGCAAAAACAACATTGGTCATTAATGTCACTTTTTGTAAGACAAACAATCCAAATGTCAACTGAGTCAAGAAATTCCTAACTCGATTTGTCGGCTACACCTCCATAAATGTCAGCAGTAGGAAATTATTCACGTGATAAATCTAAGTCCCAAAAAAACTCAGAAACGTCACTTCAGCACACATAATGATTTGTAGTTTTTTTCGGCTTTATTCCACTGACATTTTTTTATATTTCCCTTTTTACACAGATCTTGGATGTCAAGATTCTTTAGAAACTCGTGGGAGGGTCTGAACATCTTGTTGCAATACATTATATTCCCATAACCCACTGTAACTGTAAAACCATGAAAAGTTAAGATAGGTAGCATTATTTTTTGAATACCCTAAAACAATCATTAGGATTAGCACTATCACCTTAAATGATTAAGTATACCTACCTACATACTTTTCTTAGGTGATTACAGATAAAATTGTTTTGTAAACAATTGTCTAGATCTAGATTGTGGCTGTCAGTATATTGTGTACCATTAGGATGCTGACCAACTTTATCAAGCTAACTTTATACTAAGTCGATGATCTCATCAAGAGATACGAGCTCATAAGTGAATCACAATTTGACGAGAGAGTTTTCATTAGAGAGCTCGAAATAGAAATGATAACATTGTTTATTAGGGAATTTTGGTTTTCAGGAACCAACTCAGTCAATTTTTTGGAATTACACAACAAAAAAAAAATATTTCCAATTGTATGGTGACAACTAATCAGACTTTAGAGGTTACTTGATGTGATGAACATGTAGATAAATGCTTTTAGAGTGTAGTGACATATCAGGTGAATAAAATATTTGAATAATATTGTTATTGTAAAAAAAGTCATCTGGTACAAAAAATGTTAAAACTTCTTCATCCCTTTAATAAATTTATACTCACTTTAATATACGAAACGAACATTCACTTCGAATATGTCAATGCACAAATTGTGGCTGCACCCTAATTATTTTATGAAAGATTTCAAAATCTGCTATTTGTGGCATTCGTTTTTAATGTTTGAATACTACTTATGAATGGAGCATAATTTTTTGGAAATCTGGATTATTTTTTCCAAATCTGGATTTTCTTTATTTAAAACTTCAGTTGATCAGTGAAGCTACATTTAAGTTAATAACTAGTGCCTTTTCGTTAATATTTTTAGCTTGATATAGATCTAGATCTGTTCTAACTTTTATCTTGCACATGTTTATACCTAAATTAAATTGGGTCCCCATTTTTTTAGTCGTATTTATATAAATATAAATAGAACGTATGTTTCGATGATAAGTGTTGATTCTCTAATGCGTCAATTTATCTGAATTCAATAGCTAAGTGCAAAAGCAGAAGATCGGTTTACAAACATTTACAAAGTTTCTTTGACGAGCACAAAAACATTTGCTCTTCAACTGAAAAGGTAAACCTTACCTTCCTATATTTTTTATATGGATCGATTATACCAACCATCTAGTACCTACCTACCTTATTTTTATAATTAACACGCACTAAAGAGGTTATGACTACTCTTATGGTGTAGTTTGAAGTACACAGCGCGGGCGTTAGGGAAATTGGGATAGAGAAGATAGGAGATTCCGATGCACATTGGTTTTAAATGTCTGCAAATTGAACCGAGGGGGAAAGACAGAGCCGGGCAAGGCGTTCCACATTCCACATCAAAAAAATCAAGTTGTTATCTTTTCAGAATTTGATGTTGTTGTTTTTTTTTAGTACCGTTATAGGAATATCAATTTGTCCAATTTCCCATAATTGATAGCACTCAAGGAATATCTTTCTAGAAGAATGGATGTCAATTAACAATTGTCTATTAAACCACTCCTTTTTGACATTTTTCGAAAATATAGGCACAGCTCTAACATTCCAAAACTGAAATCAAGGCTTTAACATTCGTTTAGCTAATTTCATGTATATATCACCTAGTAGAGCCACGTTACAAATGGAATCCCTTCCCTGTCTGCGTTAATAGAACACAACTGTCAACTGATGGCAATTATATTATTGTCCTCTCATAACAGAATGGATTAGTATAATTTATCATCAGATAATTGTGTAAACAAAATCTCACGCTTCAACTGTTAGGTGTCACATAAACTCGCAATGCATTCGCATAATCTCGGTGATGTACCTATTGCTTCAACTTTTAAAAATATCATTGCTGTCACACCTCAGTTACCTACTCTGTCAACCGAGATTACTTTAAATAAGAAATAGAATAACAAATGATCACACCAAAGCCGCGCCACAAGTGACAAGCTGCCTAGAGATGGCGGCGTACGGCGACGACGGCGCTAACTCCACCCTCCATCCTCCCTTAAGCGCCAGCGCCAGGTCGCGCGCCATACCCATCACCCAAGATCATCTCTCCATAAATGTAGGTAATCGATTGATTTGATGGATGGCCTGGCGAACTGACGCGACTTTTATTCCATTAAGATCCGCACTGTGCTGTCGTGTGTTTGGCGTGGCATTCCAGTCATCTGACAGTGCGCGCCCCCCATGCCCAGCCAGCCAGACTACACCAGCCAGTCAACCAACCTCAAGAGAAACTCTATGGCGCACACAGTCAAAGGTTCAATAACAAGCAATTAATCGAGTCACAAAAAGGCAATTACTTAATTTAATTCTAATGACAGCTACACGAGCATGAAGCGCGACGCATGCCGCGTCTACTGAGACACGACTACATTATCCGCGAGACGATGGATGGGAATTGTGTGAACCCTTGTGCCACAACAATCTCGGCCGGCATCAATTCTGCTTGCCGCAGTGCATTGTGACTGTGAGTTGTGAGACTGTACTGGGACTGGGACACACATGCCGACGCGCCGGCCGCCATGGCTTAATGGGGGAGATTATCGTGTGCTTCTCTCGGTCTCGCACACGGAACAGTGATGGGGAGAAGAGAAACTAAGTTAGATGCCGCCACCGCCGCCGCTGCCGACAACGCCGACGTCGCCATCGTTGCTACCACTCGCCGTCAGAGCTACCTCTATCATCTGTGGAATTGATCGCGGATTCAGATTAGGTATTCTCCATTTGTTGGATTTTTTGATACAAAGTAACAGAAAACAGCTCTATGATCGATTTTAGATAATAGGTTTGCCTTGTGAACGCTCGATAATTTCCGTTAGATTGTTATTGCGCCCGCCAGCTGATTTCTATCGATGCGCAGGCGGATTCAATTTAAGTAATTTGTTGACATATAAAAGTTGTGTCAAATTGATTGCAGAAAATGGACAACTGATCTGCGTCTGTCAATGTCAGTCTGTTAAATAAAACTAAGCGGCACTCTATGTGATGTCAACTTTATTTTTAAAAGAATTCGTAACAATTCAATAATTACTGTCTTTAAATGCGCATAGAAAATCACCCGCCCTAGGCTAGCTTTCCAACAATTTATGTAGGTACCGGAATTCATTGTGACAGGTCGTACAAAACAAACATTGAACATAACCTTATAATTATAAAATGGAATTTAATTCGCTGTTAATTAATTAATTATTATGAAAGATCACAGTGATTTGTATAATTTCTCAATATATCAAGACAGTAAATTCCGAACATGGTTTCAATCGTGTCAATAACGAGAGATGAAGTAATGCTGGAAATTAATCTCGATCAGATAAAGCATATATTTGAAATTGTTACAATTATTGTAAAATTAGAGTTAAGGTGAAACCACTGTCGGTAGAATGACTTTGACGTGACATTGGACGAGGTTTTACTTTGCATGTATTGTATGTTTGGTGTGATGCATCCTTTTCGGATTTTATCCTAAAGCATCCAACATTCTTTTTACGAATTAACGATTTCTTATAATTTGACATAGCCCGCAAAACTTTAATGATATATACTCAAAAACCTATGCCAATATTTTTATGCAGAAGATAATATAAATAGGAAATATTTAAGAATCTGATTAGACGTTATCAGTCTGTGTGCTATCAACTGACAGTTGACTGACATCACCAACTTCATCATCGTTTCCGGAAGCAATACCTACTGGATCCAGTAGCATCATATAATTATTCTTGCTGGAGATTTGTCTCATTTGTCTTGCCTGTTTACTCAATAAATGGTAGAAATCAATGCCAATGTAATTTAAATTGATTTCCTAGTACATAGTTGAATCGAGATCAAAAATGATGCGCTACTGCAGCAAAGAACAAAATG
This sequence comes from Cheilosia vernalis, assembly GCA_949126925.1. Lineage (NCBI taxonomy): Eukaryota > Metazoa > Arthropoda > Insecta > Diptera > Syrphidae > Cheilosia > Cheilosia vernalis. The sequence goes on from OX421360.1 coordinate 50,147,557, forward strand.
TATGACAAGTGGCGTGCTGCGTGCGGAATTGGATTTAAAGTCGTGTTCGATTTGGATTTTTAGATTTTGATCTGAGATTTAAGATTTCTGCTGCCAAATTACATCCGAATTCTATTTCTCTTCCACTTGCACTGGAAAGCCATTTCACATTTATAATACGCCATTTCGAAATAATTTGATATACAAACGCGTTTCCATACGCGTAAAATGAATAATTGAGTTTAAAATAGCAATCTTTCCATTGACAAACAACAACTAGTGACAGCCAGCTGTGTGCCATACACATATTAGGTATTAGTGAGTTTGTAAAGCTGTGTAAATCGATCAATGCACTAATCTGTAATCTCAAAGAGAGATTGTAAAATAAGATCCGCAAGAAAGCCAGCAACAGGTGGAAAGAATTAACTTCCTGCGAAATATCTTGGAAGCTATGACCGGAATATAATCCAAGTCGAACTAGTAAGCTTATGTGAAGGTACACGAGGATACAAGTCTCTGTCACTCGGGGAACAAAGTACTTGGAAGATACTACTTCCATGACATACAGGAACTTTCGAGTGTCTCTTCATCTAATCAGGTTCATAAATACATCAGGATGGCAAGACACGGTCGATTAACCGAGAGAGAACAATATCAAGATTGATCTGTAAATCGACAAACGACAAAAGTAACCGTTTAAAAAAAAGAAAACAATTTTAACTAACAAATGTACATTTACTGAAGCTTTATCCAAAAATTATTTATATTTTCAAATAGATTTGGTTTCCTACGGAAGAGTCTGCAATCGAAAAAAATACTCAGTTTTCTTGTTCCATTAGCTGTCAATATATAATTATTAGATAATTATATAGTGTGGCGTGAAAGGTATCGTGTAACCTTAATGGTGTATGGTGGAACAAGCCCTTAGTCACAAAACATGTTCCACTCCAATTGGAGACTGGAATCTGTCAAATAAGTGTATATCACCACTGTAGCTAATTCTAGAACCATCCAGATTTAATTGTAGAACCAATTAGAACTAGCTAGAAAGTTTTCGTTCAAATGGCGGAGCGGGTATAAAAGGACAGCTTTTAAGCGTAGTATGCAGATGATCCGAAACGAAATTTTCCGGTGGTCTCCAAAAGGACAACGAAACGTCTGCGAAATGGCAGCGGAAAATAATTTGTGGAGGGTTCCATCAGCTGCTACACAAGTAGCAGTGTTACCATCACTGTTAATTTATCTCCGAATTGGATACTCGAACTTTTCGCTGGCTCCTTAAAATTTTCATTTGGTAATTGTCCTAATTTAGAATATTTACTTTAAAGTTTCGTAATTTTTTTGGCGAAAAAAAATACATAGGTACCTACTTCAAAAACAAACGTATTCTGACGAAATCGTAAACATTTACTTTTGCTTTTTTTGACCACTTAAACTTGATGGCTGAACTCATTCTTGGTCTTCAAATGGCTTATGAATTATAAAGCAAGTTTATCAAAAAAAAATTGGCAAATCACATTTTAATTTTCTAAAAAAAAGATTTTAGAAATTTTTCCGTATGAACAACTTTTTTCGATCAGCTTTTTAGTTAATTCCACAAAAAACACAAACAAATCATTCCATGGAAATATTTAATTTCTTTACTGTTCCATCTGTCTGAATTTGTTCTATGACCGCCTATTTTTCATTTATCGTCGTCCTTAAACAATTTAATAAGTCTGCCAATGAGTTTAGGTATTTTTGGCGCCAAAATTTTCCAACTTGCCTCCATACCTCTTATAAATCTGGCAACACTGGAGTACAAATGTCAAATTTTCGCAAGCAAATAATGTCCCGGACAATAAACGTGTGCGAAAAGAGAGTGGTGAATTGTACCAAGCAATCTACTACAACTAACCACTTTTCCGCCATCATTTCGCAGCATCTGCGTACCAGCTGCGTACTGCAAAACGAAAAGGAGAGCGAAATTTTTCGTTCATGATTTCGTTGTGTCACTTTTGTATGGGATTTTCCGTTTCGTGTCATCTGCGTACTGAGCTTAAGAAGAAGGATACACAGTTGATTTATAACAGTGATTGGTTAAAGTTCGAGATAGTAATCGGTTGTAGCGATAAAATAAGGAAAAGTAATAGAGTGAATTAAGTGATTGGTTTGAAACGTTGAAGAGTTGTTTAAGTAATATTGTTCTGGTACTTAATAAGTGAAATATTAGAATAGTCGATAAAAGTGTAATAAAAGGGAATTTTATTAGAAAAGTCTAACAGAATACCTACTGTTTTATCTTTTCGAACCCCAGCCTGAATGTAACAATAGCTATAGATATCATTGATTTCAATGGTTTCCAACAGTAGGACCTCGTGCTCTTGTTGTTAACTATGCAAATCAATGATGGAGATAATAGATCATCTGGGAAAAATAAAAGAAATAAGGTCACCAGTATAAAGTTTTAGTAGGTACTAAATTCCCAGCAAATAAAAACGAAACACTGCGCTCTGCATTGCACTTGCACTTCACGTTCACATTGCCTCATGGAGTCGTGTTTGGTTTTTTAACTTCGATCTCAGCATAAGTCAAAGTAAAATAATGTTTTCAGCTCGCAATTACAACAATAACTACTGTGCGTCCTCGCAGTGTAAGTAGAGCGTAGTTGTTTTATGTCGCTTTCCATTCCAAGCAAGCAAGATCAAGTGTTTTCTATTTATGCGATTAAGGCTCTGCGTTAATTTTTCAAGTTACTGTCAAATCGCAGAATTCGTTAATTTCTAATTCGATTGAGTTTCTTCAGATTTGCAGATTCCAGATTTCGTGTGGCTAATCGAATATAAAAACGACACTTGCTCTTTTTTGTGTTGATACTCGTGCGATTTCCATTCACTAGTTAAATTTTGTATTAAAACATAAGAAATATTTATCTCGATTGATTTCTAAATATTTATACATAAGTAATTTACGAAAATAGATTTGTCAAACTCAAACGCACTTGTATTGGTAAATCTGAGGAAATATCTAGATTCGCAAAAGTGCTCTGAAATCGGAAAAAGATTGCCTTTTCCTGTACATAAAAATTGCTCTGAGAGCAACAAAAAAAGTGCTCCGAGAGCGCCCAATCGAATACCACATAAATGGAAAACGTAAAATATGAGCGCAGCATCACTCAATAGAATTCCATCACGAAATTCCATGAAGCCATATTGTGTATCAGGCCAAATAAACATGCACACAAACATGTCTCAATTGACAGCTGTCAGTATTAAAAATTTTCGTAGAAGGTACTGTCAAAATTTCTGTTCAATTTCGTCGGTATCTGCAATATCTTCCGACTTAAAGGTACATTACATCAATTTGTTAATTGAATCTAATTAGTTTGTCAAAAATAATCATCTCATTTCATTATTTAAATATTAATCTTCACATATCGTGCAATCGCCTGTCAGTAACAAAACCCAAATATATCATAGTTTAGGTTAGAAAATGTTACTAAAGACTTGCTTGCTTATGTAATGGAAAAAATCCAACGACAACTATACAAAATTTGCAATTGCAGAAAATATGATTCGTGCGCCGCTTATCAAAGCATTAGCTGTGGGCTCGGGCTCGCCTGTTCATCGGGTAGCTAGCGTAGCGGCGATACGTACGAGTGCAGCAATTGCCCAGACGCCAGCAAAGGCCCCAGAGAAGATCGAAGTGTTTGTTGATGACATCCCCGTGCAGGTGTTGCCTGGTACCACTGTACTGCAGGTTAGTTTGAAGTGAAATGCGTATTGCCTTGTCAGCCAATTACATAAAATCTGTATTTATGTTTAATTTCAAGGCGGCTGCTATGATTGGTGTAGAGATACCAAGATTCTGCTATCATGAACGTTTGGCCGTTGCTGGTAATTGTCGTATGTGCTTGGTTGAGGTAGAGAAGAGTCCCAAGCCAGTGGCTGCATGCGCAATGCCTGTAATGAAAGGATGGAGGATCAAGACAAACTCAGAGATGACACGCAAGGCCCGCGAGGGTGTTATGGAATTTCTGTTGATGAACCATCCCTTGGATTGTCCCATTTGTGATCAGGGTGGTGAATGTGATTTACAAGATCAAGCTATGGCTTTTGGTTCGGATCGCTCACGTTTTACTGACATAAATTTCACAGGAAAAAGGTAGAGTGGAGACGAAGTATTCTCTACAGCGAATGACGTTTCTTTTTCGGTTTCGATTTTAGGGCTGTCGAAGACAAGGATATTGGTCCATTGGTGAAGACCATCATGACTCGTTGCATTCACTGCACACGCTGCATTCGTTTTGCTTCGGAGATAGCTGGTGTCGATGACTTGGGTACAACTGGACGCGGCAATGACATGCAAATTGGAACCTATGTCGAGAAGTTGTTCCTTACTGAGTTGTCTGGAAATGTAATCGACCTGTGCCCCGTCGGAGCCTTGACCAACAAACCGTACAGGTGAGCGATTATACAAAATAAGGAATATGGTGTGCGTTGCGATTCTGTATGACCTATCGATTTTTGCTTCATGCATGCGCGAAATAAAGTGAGAAGTGTGTCATAATTGCCGAGGCGGTAGATTTTAGCTGGGGAAGAGGAAATTTTACAAACTACGTGTCTGTGAACTATTCAATGACGAATTTAATGAAGGAAAACAACGATAGAGCAAAACTTGTCAGTGGTTTAAAGGACTTTCGTAGCTGATTTTTATAAAAACGGTGCTCTACGTTCGGGCGGCATTTTCTTCGCTCTGTGCCGATTGAAACATTTGCAACGTTATGTGTGTTGTGAAATATCTCGCCTACTGACGCTATTTGAAAAATTTCTCTCATCCCAAATTCGCTTCTAAGCAGCACTTCTAGAAAATACTCATTTTATCTTTTCCAAGTAAAAACATCAACTCACTTGGTTTCTCCTTTTCGCAGCTTCACCGCTCGCCCTTGGGAGATCCGTAAGATCAGCAGCATTGACGTCTTAGACGCTATTGGCAGCAACATTATTGTGAGCACTCGCACCAACGAGGTGTTGCGAATTTTGCCCCGTGAAAACGAAGACATCAACGAAGAATGGTTGGCCGACAAATCGCGTTTTGCTTGTGACGGTTTGAAACGACAGCGTTTGGTCGCTCCAATGGTGCGCATGCCAAATGGTGATTTGCAGGCAGTCGAATGGGAGGGTGCTTTAATCGCTGTGGCCAAGGCCATCAAGAAGGCGCCAAAGGGTACCATTGCCGCCGTTGTTGGTCAATTGGCTGATGTCGAATCTGTGGTTGCGCTGAAGGATCTTATCAATCGCAACGGCTCTGAGACGCTATGCACTGAGCAAGGTTTCCCCAACAAGGGATCTGGCACTGATTTGCGATCAAACTACTTGTTGAACGGAACCATCGCAGGTTAGTGTTAAATTGTAGATTTCATGGCAAACAAGTGTATTTCCGTGTTTGATTTACAGCTTTGGAAGAAGCTGACGCTGTGTTGTTGGTCGGCACCAATCCTCGTTATGAGGCACCTCTGTTGAATACCCGCTTGCGCAAGGGCTATGTACACAATGAACTGGATTTGGCTTTGATTGGACCCAAAGTGGACTTGTCATACAAATATGAAGTAAGACTTTGAACATTTTGTGGTCAGTTTTTGAAGGGACATTTTCTTAGCACCTGGGAGACGATGCCAACTTGATTACACAAATCTGCAATGGCAGCCACGCCTTCTCCAAGAAACTGGAAGGTGCTAAGAAGCCAGCTATCATCGTCGGTGCTGAGCTGCTGGAACGTGCCGATGGCGCTGGAATTCACGCTACCATTCATTCCTACGCCAAGAAGTTGAGCAAGCCAGTAAGTTAAACACAACTGTAGTACGACATTGGTTTAAGCAACCAAAATCCGTTTGCATTTCAGGATTGGAATGCTTTCAATGTTCTCCAAACAAACGCGTCCCAGGCTGGAGCATTGGATGTTGGTTGTCAGCCCGGAGTTACTGCTGCAATTAAGGCGCAGCCAAAGGTTTTGTTCTTACTCGGTGCAGACGCTGGCGCCGTTAAACGTGATCAGTTGCCAAAGGACTGCTTTGTTGTCTACATTGGACATCATGGTGATGCTGGTGCAACTATTGCCGATGCTGTTTTCCCCGGAGCGGCTTACACAGAGAAGCAAGCTACTTATGTGAATACCGAGGGACGGGCTCAACAGACACTGGTTGCTGTCTCGCCACCTGGGTATGCTCGTGAGGACTGGAAGATTGTCCGAGCATTGTCCGAAGTTGTTGGTTAGTATGATGATTTGCAGTCATAAGACGTTCTCTTTGTATTGTTGTGAATGACTGAGCCTTCTCATATTGCGTCCTGTTCAAGCATCACTCTCCCTTTTTCATTCTTTTCATAACGAAGTTTTTTGTTTTAAATGTACGTATGTACTCTCTTTTATTCATCGCACTCCTTTTAGGTACACCTCTGCCCTACGACACACTCGATGAGCTGAGGAATCGCATAGAAGACATCGCTCCCCATCTAGTCCGGTATGGTAAGCTCCAAGGAACAGCATTCGGCGCAATCGCAGATCAGTTATCGCCGGTAACGTACAAAAAGAAACATACTCCTTCCCCCAAACCTCGGAAATTCATTAAAGTATTTTTTCACCCAGGTCAAGTTAATTGAAAACACAAAAGTGGAAATCAAACAGAAGGTTCTCAAGGACTACTTTATGACAGATGCGATTTCAAGAGCATCGCCAACAATGGCCAAGTGCATAACCGCAGTCAAGAAGCAGCAGTCGAAAGCAGCCGTTGCTCAGTAAACCAATCGATGGGTCAACTTTAGCAAATTTAAATTTAAACTAAAGAAAAACTCTATACAACATCTATATTATATTTAAATAGGCTACGAGGCGTTAATTGTGAGATGCATCAGGCTCCATCCCCTGTGACTGATGTAACGTTTGTACATTAAAAACTACAAAACAAAAGAGTTGAAAGGAAACAGAACGAAATTACTCCAAGCGAAAATTATTTCAAATAAAGAAAAATAAAAAATTCAATTCAACAAAATATTACACAAAATTAAGAGAGTCGTTGAAATTATTGCTTATCGTAGAGCAAGCTCAGAGACTCACGGTACTGCCTGAAGAAGTTCTTAAAGTTGGCCTCATTCTCGATGTCGTCCTCTTCGATGGGAACCTCGGCTTTGATGGCTGATGCAATGGGTGGACTGTTATCTGTTTGCTTTTTGAATTTTATGAATTCATCCATCGAGATGTCTTCTTCGTCGTCATTGTTGTTGGGAGCGAAAATTGGTTGCAATGTCGACGATGTGGGTGGCGTGGGTAATACCAGGCCTACTGTGCTCTCCGGTTGGTGTTGTTCACTTGCACCGTCAAGGGTGTAGTTTATCTCAAAGTTGATTGCTTGTGTGGATGGTGGCAGTCTTGTTTCTGGACTGGGGAGATAATGGTGAAGTTGTAATAAAATATCGTTGTAGTCTTTCGTATTTAAATGTTGTGTGGAAGAAAACAATGCACACGATGTATTAGCTGTTATAGCAATCTGCAGATAGTCAGTATTTGAAAAGAATATTTGAGTCAACAGACAACGTAGAGGAAACTGTTTAATGGGAGGACATTATTTCAGAAAGATGTTATGAGCACAAGGTACTCAGTATTTGAATAGAATATTTGATTCAACAGACAACGTAGGCGAAACTCTTTAATGAAAGGAGAAATTAATAGCACTTCTTATGTGCGGACTGTTGAATTCAAAATCGTGTAACTCTAGCACTCTAAGTAGGATACTGAGTCAAAACATTCTCATGCAAGAAGCAGTCTGAACCATTTTATACTCACTTCAAATCGACAATTCTCCGCTCGCCGTCAGCAGCTTCATTTGTATTCTCATACATGGGCAGATAGTCCCCAAAGAACTTGGTTATTTCCATTTCGTCACAGTTGCCATAGTACCCAGCGTAAGCTTTTCGATGCTCATCGCCCATATACAAAACACTATCGTGCGGATTTTCAAATAACTCCGCTGGCAATTCAATCATAGCATCTTCCTCTTCGTCGACCAAGCCTTTACCTCTCGATCTCAATTCCGAGGCGAGTAGTTTCTCCTTCAGAACCTCTCTCTCCGATTGTAAATTCAAGACAATTTGATATTTAATTCTAGATTTTTGAACATTAGAGAGTGGTCCATAGGACGTGTAACACAAATCTCCCTCATTGCGTTGGGCTTTCAATTTTTGATGTTCTTTTTCTTTAACGCTTTCCGATGGTAGAATACCAATATCGTAGATTTTTCTTATTTTTGCCAGCAAGTCAATGCGATGACGAAGAAAATTCTCGTGTTGAAATTTCATTACGAATTCACTATACGCCGGCCATGCAATACTCTGACCAATATCATTTTCCTTGTCAAGAGCAAAGCATTCCGATCCACGAAATCCGTAACTTCCTAAATGGTCGACGAATAATGAACGGTTTTTGATTTTAAAAATAGAACTGCTACTGTGGAGATAAGCATCCAAGGCGACGATTTTCATTTCGATTCCTGTGCCATCGATGTTCCACTTGATAAAATCGCATGTTTCTGAATTTACAACTAACCATAGTTTGTAAAAGAATGGAAAATTGTTAATGTCTTGCCGGCAAAGGTACGGTGAGGAATCGTTTTCGGCACTCATTATGAAAAAGATGGCTGTTGTTTCTCTGCGAGACTCCTTTGGTAGGCCTAGGCAACACAAATTGCAAATATAGACTCCGATATCCGATTGCGACAGCACGTTTCAAATTTAAAAAGGGACAATAAAAAACTCTTATAGCGCCATCTTGTATGTTTTTACTTTATTTCAAGTACGACCATCAGGTGGCGAAAGAATCGATTCAAAGGAAAGAAAGGAACCGGAAGTTACCTATGTAGGCATACATTTTCAATGCTTTCTTGCTTGTACATAAACATTTCCCTATTAATACACAAATCTGCAAAAAGTTAACGAATCGCCCGATCGCATACAAAATTAGTACAACATGATACAGCTGGTTGCAAACGAGTAACCTGGTAGCCTGGTATAAACCAGAAACAATACTGAGACCCCCAACTTCGGTCGTTTCCCGTTTTGTTCAAATCGAATTAAAACCAACTTTAATAGATTCGTACATTAATGCGATTACTGAATAAATTAACAACATTCAAGAAAACTGTCAAAAAGTGGGCAAAAAACGGAAAAAACCGAAAAAAATGGTGGCAAAAAAATTAAAATGTTTTTTTGCTCAAATCGACTTAAAACCAACTTTAATAGATTCGTACATTAATGCGATTACTGAATAAATTAACAACATTCAAGAAAACTGTCAAAAAGTGGGTAAAAAACGGAAAAAACCGAAAAAAATGGTGGACAAAAAAATTAAATTTTTTTTTTTGCTCAAATCGACTTAAAACCAACTTTAATAGATTCGTACATTAATGCGATTACTGAATAAATTAACAACATTCAAGAAAACTGTCAAAAAGTGGGTAAAAAACGGAAAAACCGAAAAAAATGGTGGCAAAAAATTAAATTTTTTTTTTTGCTCAAATCGACTTAAAACCAACTTTAATAGATTCGTACATTAATGCGATTACTGAATAAATTAACAACATTCAAGAAAACTGTCAAAAAGTGGGTAAAAAACGGAAAAAAACGAAAAAAATGGTGGAAAAAAAAATTAAATTTTTTTTTTGCTCAAATCGACTTAAAACCAACTTTAATAGATTCGTACATTAATGCGATTACTGAATAAATTAACAACATTCAAGAAAACTGTCAAAAAGTGAGTAAAAAACGGAAAAAACCGAAAAAAATGGTGGCAAAAAAATAAAATTTTTTTTTGTTCAAATCGACTTAAAACCAACTTTAATAGATTCGTACATTAATGCGATTACTGAATAAATTAACAACATTCAAGAAAACTGTCAAAAAGTGGGTAAAAAACGGAAAAAACCGAAAAAAATGGTGGCAAAAAATTAAATTTTTTTTTTTGCTCAAATCGACTTAAAACCAACTTTAATAGATTCGTACATTAATGCGATTACTGAATAAATTAACAACATTCAAGAAAACTGTCAAAAAGTGGGTAAAAAACGGAAAAAACCGAAAAAAATGGTGGCAAAAAAATTAAAATTTTTTTTTGCTCAAATCGACTTAGAACCAACTTTAATAGATTCGTCCATTAATGCGATTACTGAATAAATTAACAACATTCAAGAAAACTGTCAAAAAGTGGGTAAAAACGGAAAAACCGAAAAAAATGGTGGCAAAAAATTAAATTTTTTTTTTTGCTCAAATCGACTTAAAACCAACTTTAATAGATTCGTACATTAATGCGATTACTGAATAAATTAACAACATTCAAGAAAACTGTCAAAAAGTGGGTAAAAAACGGAAAAACCGAAAAAAATGGTGGCAAAAAATTAAATTTTTTTTTTTGCTCAAATCGACTTAAAACCAACTTTAATAGATTCGTACATTAATGCGATTACTGAATAAATTAACAACATTCAAGAAAACTGTCAAAAAGTGGGTAAAAAACGGAAAAAAACGAAAAAAATGGTGGAAAAAAAAATTAAATTTTTTTTTTGCTCAAATCGACTTAAAACCAACTTTAATAGATTCGTACATTAATGCGATTACTGAATAAATTAACAACATTCAAGAAAACTGTCAAAAAGTGAGTAAAAAACGGAAAAAACCGAAAAAAATGGTGGCAAAAAAATAAAATTTTTTTTTGTTCAAATCGACTTAAAACCAACTTTAATAGATTCGTACATTAATGCGATTACTGAATAAATTAACAACATTCAAGAAAACTGTCAAAAAGTGGGTAAAAAACGGAAAAAACCGAAAAAAATGGTGGCAAAAAATTAAATTTTTTTTTTTGCTCAAATCGACTTAAAACCAACTTTAATAGATTCGTACATTAATGCGATTACTGAATAAATTAACAACATTCAAGAAAACTGTCAAAAAGTGGGTAAAAAACGGAAAAAACCGAAAAAAATGGTGGCAAAAAAATTAAAATTTTTTTTTGCTCAAATCGACTTAGAACCAACTTTAATAGATTCGTCCATTAATGCGATTACTGAATAAATTAACAACATTCAAGAAAACTGTCAAAAAGTGGGTAAAAACGGAAAAACCGAAAAAAATGGTGGCAAAAAATTAAATTTTTTTTTTTGCTCAAATCGACTTAAAACCAACTTTAATAGATTCGTACATTAATGCGATTACTGAATAAATTAACAACATTCAAGAAAACTGTCAAAAAGTGGGTAAAAAACGGAAAAAACCGAAAAAAATGGTGGCAAAAAAATTAAATTTTTTTTGCTCAAATCGACTTAAAACCAACTTTAATAGATTCGTACATTAATCCATATGCCCCATCTACAAAAAAGGCGATCCTATGTCTTGCAAGAACTATCGAGGCATATCCCTGCTAAATGTCGCGTATAAGCTCCTATCCAACGTACTGTGTGAACGTCTTAAACCGTTCTGCAACACACTAATCGGCACGTACCAGTGTGGCTTCCGGCCCGGCAGATCGACTATAGACCAAATTTTCACACTGAGGCAAATCCTGGAAAAGACTAACGAATTTCAAGTCGAGACACACCATCTATTCATCGACTTCAAGGCCGCGTATGATAGTATACATCGTCAGGAGCTGTATATGGCGATGGCCGAATTCGGAATCCCGTCAAAATTGATTCAGTGACACTCGAAAACACGCGTTGCAACGTGCAATTTGGAAACAGCTCCTCCGAACTATTCCAAACATGCACCGGATTTCGGCAAGGGGACGCGCTATCATGCGACTTCTTCAATCTCGTACTGGAGCAGATAGTGCGTAGGGCAGGTGTCAACACGGAAGGCTCTATCTTCAACAGATCCGTCCAGCTGCTGGGGTATGCGGACGATATTGACATCATCGGTCGGTCACAGCGCTCGGTGATAGAAGCTTTCACGGCGATTGAAGAACAGGCGAAATCTGTTGGTCTTGAAGTAAACGAGGACAAGACTAAGTACATGCTATCAACAAACAAACAAACATCTGTCCATCGCCTAGGACAAAACGTCACTATTGATAGCAACAATTTCGAGGTAGTTAAGGAGTTCATCTACCTCGGAGTAAACATGAACTCCACGAATGACATCCTAGTGGAGATCCGGCGGAGAATTACCCTAGGAAACCGCTGCTACTTCGGTTTGGCAAAACAATTGGGTTCAAAACTCCTAACTCGAGGGACGAAATGTATGCTTTACAAAACCCTTATACTGCCAGTTCTGCTCTACGGCGCCGAGTGCTGGACGATAAGCAGGAAGGGAGAGCTAATACTGGGTTCCTTCGAAAGAAAAATTCTTCGGCGGATTTTTGGTCCTGTGTGCGAGGAGGGCGAATGGAGGAGAAGATATAACCGCGAACTCTAAGAGCTGTATCAAGATGTGGATGTAGTCCAAAAAGCCAAAATACGTCGACTACATTGGCTCGGCCACATCGAGCGAATGGACAATAATGCTCCAGCTAAGAGGATCTTCGAATCCCAGCCCCCAGGTTCGAGAAGACAAGGAAGACCGAACCTCCGTTTCAAAGACCAAGCCATCGCGGATGCCAGAGCGCTTGGTCTGGACAATTGGAAGCAGCGTGCCCGGGATCGTAGAGGATGGAAGGCTGCAGTGTCTCAGGCAGAGACTCTCCACGGGTCGGGAGCCCGTTAAGTACATTAATGCGATTACTGAATAAATTAACAACATTCAAGAAAACTGTCAAAAAGTGGGTAAAAAACGGAAAAAAATGGTGCCAAAAAATTACATTTTTTTTTTGCTCAAATCGACTTAAAACCAACTTTAATAGATTCGTACATTAATGCGATTACTGAATAAATTAACAACATTCAAGAAAACTGTCAAAAAGTGGGTAAAAAACGGAAAAAACCGAAAAAAATGGTGGCAAAAAAATTAAAATTTTTTTTTGCTCAAATCGACTTAAAACCAACTTTAATAGATTCGTACATTAATGCGATTACTGAATAAATTAACAACATTCAAGAAAACTGTCAAAAAGTGGGTAAAAAACGGAAAAAACCGAAAAAAATGGTGGCAAAAAATAAAATTTTTTTTTTGATCAAATCGACTTAAAACCAACTTTAATAGATTCGTACATTAATGCGATTGCTGAATAAATTAACAACATTCAAGAAAACTGTCAAAAAGTGGGTAAAAAACGGAAAAAACCGAAAAAAATGGTGGCAAAAAAATTAAAATTTTTTTGTGCTCAAATCGACTTAAAACCAACTTTAATAGATTCGTACATTAATGCGATTACTGAATAAATTAACAACATTCAAGAAAACTGTCAAAAAGTGTGTAAAAAACGGAAAAAAACGAAAAAAATGGTGGCAAAAAATTAAATTTTTTTTTTGCTCAAATCGACTTAAAACCAACTTTAATAGATTCGTACATTAATGCGATTACTGAATAAATTAACAACATTCAAGAAAACTGTCAAAAAGTGGGTAAAAAACGGAAAAAAATGGTGCCAAAAAATTACATTTTTTTTTTGCTCAAATCGACTTAAAACCAACTTTAATAGATTCGTACATTAATGCGATTACTGAATAAATTAACAACATTCAAGAAAACTGTCAAAAAGTGGGTAAAAAACGGAAAAAACCGAAAAAAATGGTGGCAAAAAAATTAAAATTTTTTTTTGCTCAAATCGACTTAAAACCAACTTTAATAGATTCGTACATTAATGCGATTACTGAATAAATTAACAACATTCAAGAAAACTGTCAAAAAGTGGGTAAAAAACGGAAAAAACCGAAAAAAATGGTGGCAAAAAATTAAATTTTTTTTTTGATCAAATCGACTTAAAACCAACTTTAATAGATTCGTACATTAATGCGATTGCTGAATAAATTAACAACATTCAAGAAAACTGTCAAAAAGTGGGTAAAAAACGGAAAAAACCGAAAAAAATGGTGGCAAAAAAATTAAAATTTTTTTTTGCTCAAATCGACTTAAAACCAACTTTAATAGATTCGTCCATTAATGCGATTACTGAATAAATTAACAACATTCAAGAAAACTGTCAAAAAGTGGGTAAAAAACGGAAAAACCGAAAAAAATGGTGGCAAAAAATTAAATTTTTTTTTTTGCTCAAATCGACTTCAAACCAACTTTAATAGATTCGTACATTAATGCGATTACTGAATAAATTAACAACATTCTAGAAAACTGTCAAAAAGTGGGTAAAAAACGGAAAAAACCGAAAAAAATGGTGGCAAAAAAATTAAAATTTTTTTTTGCTCAAATCGACTTAAAACCAACTTTAATAGATTCGTACATTAATGCGATTACTGAATAAATTAACAACATTCAAGAAAACTGTCAAAAAGTGGGTAAAAAACGGAAAAAACCGAAAAAAATGGTGGCAAAAAAATTAAATTTTTTTTTTGCTCAAATCGACTTAAAACCAACTTAAATAGATTCGTACATTAATGCGATTACTGAATAAATTCACAACATTCAAGAAAACTGTCAAAAAGTGGGTAAAAAACGGAAAAAACCGAAAAAAAAATGGTGGAAAAAAAATTAAAATTTTTTTTTGCTCAAATCGACTTAAAACCAACTTTAATAGATTCGTACATTAATGCGATTACTGAATAAATTAACAACATTCAAGAAAACTGTCAAAAAGTGGGTAAAAAACGGAAAAAACCAAAAAAAATGGTGGCAAAAAAATTTAAATTTTTTTTTGCTCAAATCGACTTAAAACCAACTTTAATAGATTCGTACATTAATGCGATTACTGAATAAATTAACAACATTCAAGAAAACTGTCAAAAAGTGGTTAAAAAACGGAAAAAACCGAAAAAATGGTGGCAAAAAATTTTTTTTTGCTCAAATCGACTTAAAACCAACTTTAATAGATTCGTCCATTAATGCGATTACTGAATAAATTAACAACATTCAAGAAAACTGTCAAAAAGTGGGTAAAAACGGAAAAACCGAAAAAAATGGTGGCAAAAAATTAAATTTTTTTTTTTGCTCAAATCGACTTAAAACCAACTTTAATAGATTCGTACATTAATGCGATTACTGAATAAATTAACAACATTCAAGAAAACTGTCAAAAAGTGGGTAAAAAACGGAAAAAACCGAAAAAAATGGTGGCAAAAAAATTAAATTTTTTTTGCTCAAATCGACTTAAAACCAACTTTAATAGATTCGTACATTAATCCATATGCCCCATCTACAAAAAAGGCGATCCTATGTCTTGCAAGAACTATCGAGGCATATCCCTGCTAAATGTCGCGTATAAGCTCCTATCCAACGTACTGTGTGAACGTCTTAAACCGTTCTGCAACACACTAATCGGCACGTACCAGTGTGGCTTCCGGCCCGGCAGATCGACTATAGACCAAATTTTCACACTGAGGCAAATCCTGGAAAAGACTAACGAATTTCAAGTCGAGACACACCATCTATTCATCGACTTCAAGGCCGCGTATGATAGTATACATCGTCAGGAGCTGTATATGGCGATGGCCGAATTCGGAATCCCGTCAAAATTGATTCAGTGACACTCGAAAACACGCGTTGCAACGTGCAATTTGGAAACAGCTCCTCCGAACTATTCCAAACATGCACCGGATTTCGGCAAGGGGACGCGCTATCATGCGACTTCTTCAATCTCGTACTGGAGCAGATAGTGCGTAGGGCAGGTGTCAACACGGAAGGCTCTATCTTCAACAGATCCGTCCAGCTGCTGGGGTATGCGGACGATATTGACATCATCGGTCGGTCACAGCGCTCGGTGATAGAAGCTTTCACGGCGATTGAAGAACAGGCGAAATCTGTTGGTCTTGAAGTAAACGAGGACAAGACTAAGTACATGCTATCAACAAACAAACAAACATCTGTCCATCGCCTAGGACAAAACGTCACTATTGATAGCAACAATTTCGAGGTAGTTAAGGAGTTCATCTACCTCGGAGTAAACATGAACTCCACGAATGACATCCTAGTGGAGATCCGGCGGAGAATTACCCTAGGAAACCGCTGCTACTTCGGTTTGGCAAAACAATTGGGTTCAAAACTCCTAACTCGAGGGACGAAATGTATGCTTTACAAAACCCTTATACTGCCAGTTCTGCTCTACGGCGCCGAGTGCTGGACGATAAGCAGGAAGGGAGAGCTAATACTGGGTTCCTTCGAAAGAAAAATTCTTCGGCGGATTTTTGGTCCTGTGTGCGAGGAGGGCGAATGGAGGAGAAGATATAACCGCGAACTCTAAGAGCTGTATCAAGATGTGGATGTAGTCCAAAAAGCCAAAATACGTCGACTACATTGGCTCGGCCACATCGAGCGAATGGACAATAATGCTCCAGCTAAGAGGATCTTCGAATCCCAGCCCCCAGGTTCGAGAAGACAAGGAAGACCGAACCTCCGTTTCAAAGACCAAGCCATCGCGGATGCCAGAGCGCTTGGTCTGGACAATTGGAAGCAGCGTGCCCGGGATCGTAGAGGATGGAAGGCTGCAGTGTCTCAGGCAGAGACTCTCCACGGGTCGGGAGCCCGTTAAGTACATTAATGCGATTACTGAATAAATTAACAACATTCAAGAAAACTGTCAAAAAGTGGGTAAAAAACGGAAAAAAATGGTGCCAAAAAATTAAATTTTTTTTTTGCTCAAATCGACTTAAAACCAACTTTAATAGATTCGTACATTAATGCGATTACTGAATAAATTAACAACATTCAAGAAAACTGTCAAAAAGTGGGTAAAAAACGGAAAAACCGAAAAAAATGGTGGCAAAAAATTAATTTTTTTTTTTTTGCTCAAATCGACTTAAAACCAACTTTAATAGATTCGTACATTAATGCGATTACTGAATAAATTAACAACATTCAAGAAAACTGTCAAAAAGTGGGTAAAAAACGGAAAAAACCGAAAAAAATGGTGGCAAAAAAATTAAAATTTTTTTTTGCTCAAATCGACTTAAAACCAACTTTAATAGATTCGTACATTAATGCGATTACTGAATAAATTAACAACATTCAAGAAAACTGTCAAAAAGTGTGTAAAAAACGGAAAAAAACGAAAAAAATGGTGGCAAAAAATTAAATTTTTTTTTTGCTCAAATCGACTTAAAACCAACTTTAATAGATTCGTACATTAATGCGATTACTGAATAAATTAACAACATTCAAGAAAACTGTCAAAAAGTGTGTAAAAAACGGAAAAAACCGAAAAAAAATGGTGGCAAAAAAATTAAAATTTTTTTTTGCTCAAATCGACTTAAAACCAACTTTAATAGATTCGTACATTAATGCGATTACTGAATAAATTAACAACATTCAAGAAAACTGTCAAAAAGTGGGTAAAAAACGGAAAAAACCGAAAAAAATGGTGGCAAAAAATAAAATTTTTTTTTTGATCAAATCGACTTAAAACCAACTTTAATAGATTCGTACATTAATGCGATTGCTGAATAAATTAACAACATTCAAGAAAACTGTCAAAAAGTGGGTAAAAAACGGAAAAAACCGAAAAAAATGGTGGCAAAAAAATTAAATTTTTTTTTGCTCAAATCGACTTAAAACCAACTTTAATAGATTCGTCCATTAATGCGATTACTGAATAAATTAACAACATTCAAGAAAACTGTCAAAAAGTGGGTAAAAAACGGAAAAACCGAAAAAAATGGTGGCAAAAAATTAAATTTTTTTTTTGATCAAATCGACTTAAAACCAACTTTAATAGATTCGTACATTAATGCGATTGCTGAATAAATTAACAACATTCAAGAAAACTGTCAAAAAGTGGGTAAAAAACGGAAAAAACCGAAAAAAATGGTGGCAAAAAAATTAAAATTTTTTTTTGCTCAAATCGACTTAAAACCAACTTTAATAGATTCGTCCATTAATGCGATTACTGAATAAATTAACAACATTCAAGAAAACTGTCAAAAAGTGGGTAAAAAACGGAAAAACCGAAAAAAATGGTGGCAAAAAATTAAATTTTTTTTTTTGCTCAAATCGACTTAAAACCAACTTTAATAGATTCGTACATTAATGCGATTACTGAATAAATTAACAACATTCTAGAAAACTGTCAAAAAGTGGGTAAAAAACGGAAAAAACCGAAAAAAATGGTGGCAAAAAAATTAAAATTTTTTTTTGCTCAAATCGACTTAAAACCAACTTTAATAGATTCGTACATTAATGCGATTACTGAATAAATTAACAACATTCAAGAAAACTGTCAAAAAGTGGGTAAAAAACGGAAAAAAACCGAAAAAAATGGTGGCAAAAAAATTAAATTTTTTTTTTGCTCAAATCGACTTAAAACCAACTTAAATAGATTTGTACATTAATGCGATTACTGAATAAATTCACAACATTCAAGAAAACTGTCAAAAAGTGGGTAAAAAACGGAAAAAACCGAAAAAAAATGGTGGAAAAAAAATTAAAATTTTTTTTTGCTCAAATCGACTTAAAACCAACTTTAATAGATTCGTACATTAATGCGATTACTGAATAAATTAACAACATTCAAGAAAACTGTCAAAAAGTGGGTAAAAAACGGAAAAAACCGAAAAAAATGGTGGCAAAAAAATTAAAATTTTTTTTTGCTCAAATCGACTTAAAACCAACTTTAATAGATTCGTACATTAATGCGATTACTGAATAAATTAACAACATTCAAGAAAACTGTCAAAAAGTGGGTAAAAAACGGAAAAAACCGAAAAAAATGGTGGCAAAAAAATTAAAATTTTTTTTTGCTCAAATCGACTTAAAACCAACTTTAATAGATTCGTCCATTAATGCGATTACTGAATAAATTAACAACATTCAAGAAAACTGTCAAAAAGTGGGTAAAAACGGAAAAACCGAAAAAAATGGTGGCAAAAAAATTAAATTTTTTTTGCTCAAATCGACTTAAAACCAACTTTAATAGATTCGTACATTAATGCGATTACTGAATAAATTAACAACATTCAAGAAAACTGTCAAAAAGTGGGTAAAAAACGGAAAAAACCGAAAAAAATGGTGGCAAAAAAATTAAATTTTTTTTGCTCAAATCGACTTAAAACCAACTTTAATAGATTCGTACATTAATCCATATGCCCCATCTACAAAAAAGGCGATCCTATGTCTTGCAAGAACTATCGAGGCATATCCCTGCTAAATGTCGCGTATAAGCTCCTATCCAACGTACTGTGTGAACGTCTTAAACCGTTCTGCAACACACTAATCGGCACGTACCAGTGTGGCTTCCGGCCCGGCAGATCGACTATAGACCAAATTTTCACACTGAGGCAAATCCTGGAAAAGACTAACGAATTTCAAGTCGAGACACACCATCTATTCATCGACTTCAAGGCCGCGTATGATAGTATACATCGTCAGGAGCTGTATATGGCGATGGCCGAATTCGGAATCCCGTCAAAATTGATTCAGTGACACTCGAAAACACGCGTTGCAACGTGCAATTTGGAAACAGCTCCTCCGAACTATTCCAAACATGCACCGGATTTCGGCAAGGGGACGCGCTATCATGCGACTTCTTCAATCTCGTACTGGAGCAGATAGTGCGTAGGGCAGGTGTCAACACGGAAGGCTCTATCTTCAACAGATCCGTCCAGCTGCTGGGGTATGCGGACGATATTGACATCATCGGTCGGTCACAGCGCTCCGTGATAGAAGCTTTCACGGCGATTGAAGAACAGGCGAAATCTGTTGGTCTTGAAGTAAACGAGGACAAGACTAAGTACATGCTATCAACAAACAAACAAACATCTGTCCATCGCCTAGGACAAAACGTCACTATTGATAGCAACAATTTCGAGGTAGTTAAGGAGTTCATCTACCTCGGAGTAAACATGAACTCCACGAATGACATCCTAGTGGAGATCCGGCGGAGAATTACCCTAGGAAACCGCTGCTACTTCGGTTTGGCAAAACAATTGGGTTCAAAACTCCTAACTCGAGGGACGAAATGTATGCTTTACAAAACCCTTATACTGCCAGTTCTGCTCTACGGCGCCGAGTGCTGGACGATAAGCAGGAAGGGAGAGCTAATACTGGGTTCCTTCGAAAGAAAAATTCTTCGGCGGATTTTTGGTCCTGTGTGCGAGGAGGGCGAATGGAGGAGAAGATATAACCGCGAACTCTAAGAGCTGTATCAAGATGTGGATGTAGTCCAAAAAGCCAAAATACGTCGACTACATTGGCTCGGCCACATCGAGCGAATGGACAATAATGCTCCAGCTAAGAGGATCTTCGAATCCCAGCCCCCAGGTTCGAGAAGACAAGGAAGACCGAACCTCCGTTTCAAAGACCAAGCCATCGCGGATGCCAGAGCGCTTGGTCTGGACAATTGGAAGCAGCGTGCCCGGGATCGTAGAGGATGGAAGGCTGCAGTGTCTCAGGCAGAGACTCTCCACGGGTCGGGAGCCCGTTAAGTACATTAATGCGATTACTGAATAAATTAACAACATTCAAGAAAACTGTCAAAAAGTGGGTAAAAAACGGAAAAAAATGGTGCCAAAAAATTAAGTTTTTTTTTTGCTCAAATCGACTTAAAACCAACTTTAATAGATTCGTACATTAATGCGATTACTGAATAAATTAACAACATTCAAGAAAACTGTCAAAAAGTGGGTAAAAAACGGAAAAACCGAAAAAAATGGTGGCAAAAAATTAATTTTTTTTTTTTGCTCAAATCGACTTAAAACCAACTTTAATAGATTCGTACATTAATGCGATTACTGAATAAATTAACAACATTCAAGAAAACTGTCAAAAAGTGGGTAAAAACGGAAAAAACCGAAAAAAATGGTGGCAAAAAAATTAAAATTTGTTTGTGCTCAAATCGACTTAAAACCAACTTTAATAGATTCGTACATTAATGCGATTACTGAATAAATTAACAACATTCAAGAAAACTGTCAAAAAGTGTGTAAAAAACGGAAAAAAACGAAAAAAATGGTGGCAAAAAATTAAATTTTTTTTTTGCTCAAATCGACTTAAAACCAACTTTAATAGATTCGTACATTAATGCGATTACTGAATAAATTAACAACATTCAAGAAAACTGTCAAAAAGTGGGTAAAAAACGGAAAAAAATGGTGCCAAAAAATTAAATTTTTTTTTGCTCAAATCGACTTAAAACCAACTTTAATAGATTCGTACATTAATGCGATTACTGAATAAATTAACAACATTCAAGAAAACTGTCAAAAAGTGGGTAAAAAACGGAAAAAACCGAAAAAAATGGTGGCAAAAAAATTAAAATTTTTTTTTGCTCAAATCGACTTAAAACCAACTTTAATAGATTCGTACATTAATGCGATTACTGAATAAATTAACAACATTCAAGAAAACTGTCAAAAAGTGGGTAAAAAACGGAAAAAACCGAAAAAAATGGTGGCAAAAAATTAAATTTTTTTTTTGATCAAATCGACTTAAAACCAACTTTAATAGATTCGTACATTAATGCGATTGCTGAATAAATTAACAACATTCAAGAAAACTGTCAAAAAGTGGGTAAAAAACGGAAAAAACCGAAAAAAATGGTGGCAAAAAAATTAAAATTTTTTTTTGCTCAAATCGACTTAAAACCAACTTTAATAGATTCGTCCATTAATGCGATTACTGAATAAATTAACAACATTCAAGAAAACTGTCAAAAAGTGGGTAAAAAACGGAAAAACCGAAAAAAATGGTGGCAAAAAATTAAATTTATTTTTTGCTCAAATCGACTTAAAACCAACTTTAATAGATTCGTACATTAATGCGATTACTGAATAAATTAACAACATTCAAGAAAACTGTCAAAAAGTGGGTAAAAAACGGAAAAAACCGAAAAAAATGGTGGCAAAAAAATTAAAATTTTTTTTTGCTCAAATCGACTTAAAACCAACTTTAATAGATTCGTACATTATTGCGATTACTGAATAAATTAACAACATTCAAGAAAACTGTCAAAAAGTGGGTAAAAAACGGAAAAAACCGAAAAAATTGGTGGCAAAAAAATTAAATTTTTTTTTTGCTCAAATCGACTTAAAACCAACTTTAATAGATTCGTACATTAATGCGATTACTGAATAAATTAACAACATTCAAGAAAACTGTCAAAAAGTGGGTAAAAAACGGAAAAAACCGAAAAAAATGGTGGCAAAAAAATTAAAATTTTCTTTTGCTCAAATCGACTTAAAACCAACTTTAATAGATTCGTACATTATTGCGATTACTGAATAAATTAACAACATTCAAGAAAACTGTCAAAAAGTGGGTAAAAAACGGAAAAAACCGAAAAAAATGGTGGCAAAAAAATTAAAATTTTTTTTTGCTCAAATCGACTTAAAACCAACTTTAATAGATTCGTACATTAATGCGATTACTGAATAAATTAACATCATTCAAGAAAACTGTCAAAAAGTGGGTAAAAAACGGAAAAAAACGAAAAAAATGGTGGCAAAAAAATTAAAATTTTTTTTTGCTCAAATCGACTTAAAACCAACTTTAATAGATTCGTACATTAATGCGATTACTGAATAAATTAACAACATTCAAGAAAACTGTCAAAAAGTGGGTAAAAAACGGAAAAAACCGAAAAAAATGGTGGCAAAAAATTAAATTTTTTTTTTGATCAAATCGACTTAAAACCGACTTTAATAGATTCGTACATTAATGCGATTGCTGAATAAATTAACAACATTCAAGAAAACTGTCAAAAAGTGGGTAAAAAACGGAAAAAACCGAAAAAAATGGTGGCAAAAAAATTAAAATTTTTTTTTGCTCAAATCGACTTAAAACCAACTTTAATAGATTCGTACATTAATGCGATTACTGAATAAATTAACAACATTCAAGAAAACTGTCAAAAAGTGGGTAAAAAACGGAAAAAACCGAAAAAAATGGTGGCAAAAAAATTAAAAATTTTTTTTTGCTCAAATCGACTTAAAACCAACTTTAATAGATTCGTACATTAATGCGGATACTGAATAAATTAACAACATTCAAGAAAACTGTCAAAAAGTGGGTAAAAAACGGAAAAAACCGAAAAAAATGGTGGCAAAACAATTAAAATTTTTTTTTGCTCAAATCGACTTAAAACCAACTTTAATAGATTCGTACATTATTGCGATTACTGAATAAATTAACAACATTCAAGAAAACTGTCAAAAAGTGGGTAAAAAACGGAAAAAACCGAAAAAATTGGTGGCAAAAAAATTAAATTTTTTTTTTGCTCAAATCGACTTAAAACCAACTTTAATAGATTCGTACATTAATGCGATTACTGAATAAATTAACAACATTCAAGAAAACTGTCAAAAAGTGGGTAAAAAACGGAAAAAACCGAAAAAAATGGTGGCAAAAAAATTAAAATTTTTTTTTGCTCAAATCGACTTAAAACCAACTTTAATAGATTCGTACATTAATGCGATTACTGAATAAATTAACAACATTCAAGAAAACAGTCAAAAAGTGGGTAAAAAACGGAAAAAACCGAAAAAAATGGTGGCAAAAAAATTAAAATTTTTTTTTGCTCAAATCGACTTAAAACCAACTTTAATAGATTCGTACATTAATGCGATTACTGAATAAATTAACAACATTCAAGAAAACTGTCAAAAAGTGGGTAAAAAACGGCAAAAACCGAAAAAAAATGGTGGCAAAAAATTAAATTTTTTTTTTGCTCAAATCGACTTAAAACCAACTTTAATAGATTTGTACATTAATGCGATTACTGAATTAATTACCAACATTCAAGAAAACTGTCAAAAAGTGGGTAAAAAACGGAAAAAACCGAAAAAAATTGTGGCAAAAAATAAAATTTTTTTTTTGCTCAAATCGACTTAAAACCAACTTTAATAGATTCGTACATTAATGCGATTACTGAATAAATTAACAACATTCAAGAAAACTGTCAAAAAGTGGGTAAAAAACGGAAAAAACCGAAAAAAATGGTGGCAAAAAAATTAAATTTTTTTTTTGCTCAAATCGACTTAAAACCAACTTTAATAGATTCGTACATTAATGCGATTACTGAATAAATTAACAACATTCAAGAAAACTGTCAAAAAGTGGGTAAAAAACGGAAAAAACCGAAAAAAATGGTGGCAAAAAAATTAAAATTTTTTTTTGCTCAAATCGACTTAAAACCAACTTTAATAGATTCGTACATTAATGCGATTACTGAATAAATTAACAACATTCAAGAAAACTGTCAAAAAGTGGGTAAAAAACGGAAAAAACCGAAAAAAATGGTGGCAAAAAACTAAATTTTTTTTTTGCTCAAATCGACTTAAAACCAACTTTAATAGATTCGTACATTAATGCGATTGCTGAATAAATTAACAACATTCAAGAAAACTGTCAAAAAGTGGGTAAAAAACGGAAAAAAACCGAAAAAAATGGTGGCAAAAAAATTAAATTTTTTTTTTGCTCAAATCGACTTAAAACCAACTTTAATAGATTCGTACATTAATGCGATTACTGAATAAATTAACAACATTCAAGAAAACTGTCAAAAAGTGGGTAAAAAACGGAAAAAAACGAAAAAAATGGTGGCAAAAAAATAAAAAATTTTTTTTTGCTCAAATCGACTTAAAACCAACTTTAATAGATTCGTACCTTAATGCGATTACTGAATAAATTAACTACATTCAAGAAAACTGTCAAAAAGTGGGTAAAAAACGGAAAAAACCGAAAAAAATGGTGGCAAAAAAATTAAAATTTTTTTTTGCTCAAATCGACTTAAAACCAACTTTAATAGATTCGTACATTAATGCGATTACTGAATAAATTAACAACATTCAAGAAAACTGTCAAAAAGTGGGTAAAAAACGGAAAAAACCGAAAAAAATGGTGGCAAAAAAATTAAAAATTTTTTTTTGCTCAAATCGACTTAAAACCAACTTTAATAGATTCGTACATTAATGCGATTGCTGAATAAATTAACAACATTCAAGAAAACTGTCAAAAAGTGGGTAAAAAACGGAAAAAAACGAAAAAAATGGTGGCAAAAAATAAAATTTTTTTTTTGCTCAAATCGACTTAAAACCAACTTTAATAGATTCGTACATTAATGCGATTGCTGAATAAATTAACAACATTCAAGAAAACTGTCAAAAAGTGGGTAAAAAACGGAAAAAAACGAAAAAAATGGTGGCAAAAAAATTAAAATTTTTTTTTGCTCAAATCGACTTAAAACCAACTTTAATAGATTCGTACATTAATGCGATTACTGAATAAATTAACAACATTCAAGAAAACTGTCAAAAAGTGGGTAAAAAACGGAAAAAACCGAAAAAAATGGTGGCAAAAAAATTAAAATTTTTTTTTGCTCAAATCGACTTAAAACCAACTTTAATAGATTCGTACATTAATGCGATTACTGAATAAATTAACAACATTCAAGAAAACTGTCAAAAAGTGGGTAAAAAACGGAAAAAACCGAAAAAAATGGTGGCAAAAAAATTAAAATTTTTTTTTGCTCAAATCGACTTAAAACCAACTTTAATAGATTCGTACATTAATGCGATTACTGAATAAATTAACAACATTCAAGAAAACTGTCAAAAAGTGGGTAAAAAACGGAAAAAACCGAAAAAAATGGTGGCAAAAAAATTAAAATTTTTTTTTGCTCAAATCGACCTAAAACCAACTTTAATAGATTCGTACATTAATGCGATTACTGAATAAATTAACAACATTCAAGAAAACTGTCAAAAAGTGGGTAAAAAACGGAAAAAACCGAAAAAAATGGTGGCAAAAAATTAAATTTTTTTTTTGCTCAAATCGACTTAAAACCAACTTTAATAGATTCGTACATTAATGCGATTACTGAATAAATTAACAACATTCAAGA
This sequence comes from Cheilosia vernalis, assembly GCA_949126925.1. NCBI lineage: Eukaryota > Metazoa > Arthropoda > Insecta > Diptera > Syrphidae > Cheilosia > Cheilosia vernalis. The sequence goes on from OX421360.1 coordinate 50,173,426, forward strand.
AAACTGTCAAAAAGTGGGTAAAAAACGGAAAAAACCGAAAAAAATGGTGGCAAAAAAATTAAAATTTTTTTTTGCTCAAATCGACTTAAAACCAACTTTAATAGATTCGTACATTAATGCGATTACTGAATAAATTAACAACATTCAAGAAAACTGTCAAAAAGTGGGTAAAAAACGGAAAAAACCGAAAAAAATGGTGGCAAAAAAATTAAAATTTTTTTTTGCTCAAATCGAATTAAAACCAACTTTAATAGATTCGTACATTAATGCGATTACTGAATAAATTAACAACATTCAAGAAAACTGTCAAAAAGTGGGTAAAAAACGGAAAAACCCGAAAAAAATGGTGGCAAAAAAATTAAAATTTTTTTTGCTCAAATCGACTTAAAACCAACTTTAATAGATTCGTACATTAATGCGATTACTGAATAAATTAACAACATTCAAGAAAACTGTCAAAAAGTGGGTAAAAAACGGAAAAAACCTAAAAAAATAGTGGCAAAAAAATTAAAAATTTTTTTTGCTCAAATCGACTTAAAACCAACTTTAATAGATTCGTACATTAATGCGATTACTGAATAAATTAACAACATTCAAGAAAACTGTCAAAAAGTGGGTAAAAAACGGAAAAAACCGAAAAAATTGGTGGCAAAAAAATTAAATTTTTTTTTTGCTCAAATCGACTTAAAACCAACTTTAATAGATTCGTACATTAATGCGATTACTGAATAAATTAACAACATTCAAGAAAACTGTCAAAAAGTGGGTAAAAAACGGAAAAAACCGAAAAAAATGGTGGCAAAAAATTAAATTTTTTTTTTGCTCAAATCGACTTAAAACCAACTTTAATAGATTCGTACATTAATGCGATTACTGAATAAATTAACAACATTCAAGAAAACTGTCAAAAAGTGGGTAAAAAACGGAAAAAACCGAAAAAAATGGTGGCAAAAAAATTAAAATTTTTTTTTGCTCAAATCGACTTAAAACCAACTTTAATAGATTCGTACATTAATGCGATTACTGAATCAATTAACAACATTCAAGAAAACTGTCAAAAAGTGGGTAAAAAACGGAAAAAACCGAAAAAAATGGTGGCAAAAAAATTAAAATTTTTTTTTGCTCAAATCGAATTAAAACCAACTTTAATAGATTCGTACATTAATGCGATTACTGAATAAATTAACAACATTCAAGAAAACTGTCAAAAAGTGGGTAAAAAACGGAAAAAAACGAAAAAAATGGTGGCAAAAAAATTAAAATTTTTTTTTGCTCAAATCGACTTAAAACCAACTTTAATAGATTCGTACATTAATGCGATTACTGAATAAATTAACAACATTCAAGAAAACAGTCAAAAAGTGGGTAAAAAACGGAAAAAACCGAAAAAAATGGTGGCAAAAAAATTTAAATTTTTTTTTGCTCAAATCGACTTAAAACCATTTTTAATAGATTCGTACATTAATGCGATTACTGAATAAATTAACAACATTCAAGAAAACTGTCAAAAAGTGGGTAAAAAACGGAAAAAAATGGTGGCAAAAAAATTAAAATTTTTTTTGCTCAAATCGACTTAAAACCATTTTTAATAGATTCGTACATTAATGCGATTACTGAATAAATTAACAACATTCAAGAAAACTGTCAAAAAGTGGGTAAAAAACGGAAAAAACCGAAAAAAATGGTGGCAAAAAAATTTTTTTTTGCTCAAATCAACTTAAAACCAACTTTTATAGATTCGTACATTAATGCGATTACTGAATAAATTAACAACATTCAAGAAAACTGTCAAAAAGTGGGTAAAAAACGGAAAAAACCGAAAAAAAATGGTGGCAAAAAATTAAATTTTTTTTTTGCTCAAATCGACTTAAAACCAACTTTAATAGATTCGTACATTAATGCGATTACTGAATAAATTAACAACATTCAAGAAAACTGTCAAAAAATGGGTAAAAAACGGAAAAAACCGAAAAAAATGGTGGCAAAAAAATTAAATTTTTTTTTTGCTCAAATCGACTTAAAACCAACTTTAATAGATTCGTACATTAATGCGATTACTGAATAAATTAACAACATTCAAGAAAACTGTCAAAAAGTGGGTAAAAAACGGAAAAAACCGAAAAAATGGTGGCAAAAAATTCAATTTTTTTTTTGCTCAAATCGACTTAAAACCAACTTTAATAGATTCGTACATTAATGCGATTACTGAATAAATTAACAACATTCAAGAAAACTGTCAAAAAGTGGGTAAAAAACGGAAAAAACCGAAAAAAATGGTGGCAAAAAAATTAAAATTTTTTTTTGCTCAAATCGACTTAAAACCAACTTTAATAGATTCGTACATTAATGCGATTACTGAATAAATTAACAACATTCAAGAAAACTGTCAAAAAGTGGGTAAAAAACGGAAAAAAATGGTGGCAAAAAAAATTAAATTTTTTTTTTGCTCAAATCGACTTAAAACCAACTTTAATAGATTCGTACATTAATGCGATTACTGAATAAATTAACAACATTCAAGAAAACTGTCAAAAAGTGGGTAAAAAACGGAAAAAACCGAAAAAAATGGTGGCAAAAAAATTAAAAATTTTTTTTGCTCAAATCGACTTAAAACCAACTTTAATAGATTCGTACATTAATGCGATTACTGAATAAATTAACAACATTCAAGAAAACAGTCAAAAAGTGGGTAAAAAACGGAAAAAACCGAAAAAAATTGTGGCAAAAAAATTTAAATTTTTTTTTGCTCAAATCGACTTAAAACCATTTTTAATAGATTCGTACATTAATGCGATTACTGAACAAATTAACAACATTCAAGAAAACTGTCAAAAAGTGGGTAAAAAACGGAAAAAACCGAAAAAAATGGTGGCAAAAAAATTTTTTTTTGCTCAAATCAACTTAAAACCAACTTTAATAGATTCGTACATTAATGCGATTACTGAATAAATTAACAACATTCAAGAAAACTGTCAAAAAGTGGGTGTAGTGTGTTTATTTGCCTACATGCACATTCCGGGTGTCGTGTCGGGTGACGAGTACGGCTCGTTACCTGATTCGATACTTGGAGTGTGGAATGTGCTTTTCAGCATACTACGCTTCCCACCTAATACCTTTCAGATCACATACATTTACCTTTACTTCATAATTTGTTTCTCCACATGTACGATTCAATAAAGACACTCCAAACTATAAGCACGTCTCTTTTTTTATTCTCCGGACGTTAAAACTACATGGCGACCGTGACAGGACATAGTGACAAAATATCCGATTAATTAAATAATAAAAAAAAAAAAAAAATAAATAAGAAGAAACAAAAATGGGTAAAGAGCAATCAAAAATTGTTAACCCAAAGGCAAATGTAGTGAACGAAATAGAAATAGAAAATACAAATCAAGTTGGTGTGACAACCGTTGTAATAATAATAATAGCAATAATATGTGCCGCGAGTTTTTTGTATAAACTCCTAAAAATTTATCGCGCAAACATCAAACGCAAGTATATACAGCGTGCCGCGTCGGTGGCATCAATAAATCAAATATAAAAAAAAAGAAAAAAAAAAAAAAAAACACTACAGACATTCAAACAGTGCAACTACGTAGTAACAAATGTGCATCTTTAAATAACACTCATCATCATCTCAGCAGTAATCTGGAAGCGACAACAATACTAAATACATCTCGATAGATAAGAAACTACCAGCCAAGCAACATAAAACGATAGCAGAACATATTCAAAAATTCCTCATATTTACACCGAGCGACGTTTCTACAGGTACAGCCTAGAATTTTATTATGTTATAATAATACCTTAAAATTTTTTTTTTATTATTAGTTATGATAGTATTAAATTAACAAATGTACGGATAATTTAGATATAGATGATTGATATAAGTGATTGTAAATAATTCAAGCCTATTACGTTGAGAAAAATAAAAATAAAATGAAAATAAAATAAGTAATCAAATAAATGACCCATTCCAATGTGCCAACAGTGGACAGACATTCTGTCAAAAATAGATGTATGTAGACAAGTGTTTAATAGATCGTATAAATGTTTAAATAAAAATATTGAAATTAAGAGTGACACTGTAGACAAACATATCAACGTACTGATAGAAAACTTCAACAAAATAAGAACAGTACTAAACGTACACTACACTAAATTAACAAAGGAACACAAAGCTGAAGCTCAAGATATATTCTGGAGTTTTAGAGATAGATTACTTAAAATTTTCACTAAAAGGAAAATTCATTTAAAAGTCCCACTTTCTCTAGAAACTGAATTGAGCTCAAATAATATCACTGCTGAAAGTAGTGACGGTGAGGAAGACGAAGAAGTAGGCTTAGAAGAATCTAAAGATCTATACAATCAGATTAATTTGAACAAAACGGATATAAATAACACTGCCAAAATGTCACAAACCAAAATTGAGTTCCTTAATACAGCGTCAAAATTAATACCAGATTTTGACGGTAAAATTGAAAACCTACAAAGTTTTTTGGATTCATTAAATTTGGTAGACTCGATAAAAGAGACTCATGAACAAGTAGCAGTTGAGTTAGTAAAAACTAAACTCAAAGGTGCTGCACGAAACCTTATTGCAAATGAGTCTTCGTTGCAACAAATTATTGCAAACTTAAGAAAATCGATAAAAGGCGAGTCAGTTGAAGTTCTGGCAGCAAAACTCATGAGTGTAAAGCAAAATAACAAGTCTGCTAACACATACGCTAATGAGATCGAGGACTTGACCAAATCTCTGAACAACGCTTATATTTCGGATGGGTTAACCATCGCGTTAGCAGAGAAGTACTCTACCCAAACAGCGGTACGTGCCATGACAAAGAATGCCACAAACGAAAAAATTAAAATTGTAATGGAATCTGGTCAATTCAATAATATGAACGAAGTTGTAGCCAAGTTTGTCAATAGTAGTACCGAAACCTTTGGTCAACCAAATTCTATTTTATATTTTAATAAAAATAGCAATTATAACAACAAAACATATTGGCATCATCTTGGTCGTAACCGTACACGCGGCCAATATCAAAATTTCAACCGTGGCAGAGGCCGTGGTCGAGGTCGAGGTAGTTTACACAACAATGGCCATTACCGCCAAAATGGTCGAGGCAACCAAAACAATATACGATATATAAATGAAGAACAAAGTTCGGAAAACTGGAACGAACCCCTAAATACTCAAAACAATATGTAAATATTACGAATAAAATACTAAATCTAAATCTCAATCTCAGCAGCTTTATAAAAGTAAAGCTGATATCAACGAACAAATTTTCAAACTTTTTAATCGATACCGGCGCAGACGTTTCAATTATAAAAGAAACTCAAATTAATGATAGTATATTCGTTAATAAAGGCACTACAAAAGAACTAAGTGGTATAGGACAGGGGGTAATTAATACAATAGGTACAGTTAAAGCAGATTTAAAAGTTGAAAATATTCTTATACCCCAAATCTTCCAAGTAGTACGAACGGATTTTCCTATACCCAGTGATGGTATACTTGGGCTTGATTTTATAAAAAAATACAATTGTGTGCTAGACTATCAGTATCATCAAGACTGGCTAATATTGCGCCCAGATAACTTTCCAGAAAATGTAGCTATACCCATGCATACATCCTCATGTCCCAATTCATTTTCAATTCCCGCTAGGTCAGAAGTGATCAGACAAATCTCAATTAATACCGAAAAAGATGAACTTTTGATACCAAACCAAGAACTTAAAACGGGAATTTATATTGCGAGTACGATAATAAACGCGAAAAAACCATTAGTGCGCATAGTCAATACAACAAATAATAATGTAACGTTAAGCAATCCCAATATTATAACAGAGGATCTGTCTAATTATAACATTCTCATAAATAAAAATTTGGAAAAGGGCCATAAAGAAAAAATTCTTGTCAGATTATCAAAAAACTTCCCTCAATTTGTAAAATCAAAGCTGACTGACCTGTGCAACGAATTTAATGATGTTTTCGCATTAGAATCAGAAAAAATTTCATGTAATAATTTTTACACACAAAAGCTACGCCTAAAAGATGAATCACCAGTATATATAAAAAATTACAGAATTCCTCATTCACAAAAGGAAGAAATAGCGAAGCAGGTTGATAAACTAATCAAAGATGACATAGTTGAACCATCAACTTCGGAATATAACAGTCCAATCTTACTGGTACCAAAAAAATCGTTACCAGGAAGTAATGAGAAACGGTGGAGATTGGTAGTGGATTTTAGAAATGTAAATAAAAAATTGATTGCGGATAAATTCCCATTACCAAGAATAGATGATATTCTTGACCAACTAGGAAGGGCAAAATATTTTTCGTGCCTTGATTTAATATCGGGCTTTCATCAAATCAAGTTAGATGAAAAATCGAGAGATATAACATCGTTTTCTACGGACAAAGGGTCATTTCGTTTCAGCCGACTCCCGTATGGCATCAAAATAGCGCCAAATTCCTTTCAACGAATGATGTCCATAGCATTTAGTGGTCTCTCACCAGAACAGGCATTTCTGTACATGGATGATTTGGTAGTACTGGGCTGCTCAGAGGAACACATGTTAAAAAACCTTAAAGATGTTTTTTCTATTTGCCGTAAATACAATTTAAAACTCCATCCGGACAAATGCTCATTTTTCGGTCACGAAGTGACATATTTAGGGCATAAATGTACAGATAAGGGCATACTTCCAGATGATAGCAAATTCAGCGCTGTCCTTAACTATCCGACCCCTCAAAATGCCGATCAAACGAAAAGATTCGTTGCTTTCTGCAACTATTATAGGCGTTTTATACCAAATTTTGCCGAGCATTCACGTCATCTATCACGATTAACTCGAAAGAACACATCGTTTGCATGGACTTATGAGTGCGAAACCGCATTTCAATATCTTAAAAACTGCCTACTTAGCCCGAATATTCTGCAATATCCCAACTTTCAGAAGCAATTTTGTATAACAACGGACGCTAGCAAGCATGCGTGTGGAGCGGTACTTAGCCAAGAGTACAAAGGAAAACAACTACCCGTTGCATATGCTTCTAGAGCAATAAGTCAACCATCGAACAAGAGTTAGCAGCTATTCACTGGGCTATAACTCACTTCAAACCATATATATATGGAAAACAATTCTTAGTTAAGAGTGATCATAGACCACTTTCCTACCTTTTTTCAATGAAAAATCCATCATCGAAACTAACACGAATGAGATTAGATTTAGAGGAGTACGATTTCGTAATAGAGTATATTAGGGGAAAAGAAAATTATGCAGCCGACGCTTTGTCTCGCATAGATTTTTCTGAAATCAAACAAATTCCAAAACTTTCCAGTAATATTTTGAAAGTCACTACAAGGCTTCAATCGAAAAGGGATAACTTAAAGCTAAACACGCCCAACACTATACTTCACAGCCCTCAGTCTGAAAACTTAAAAATTTATGAAGCACTTAATTTAAAAGAAGTACGAAAATTTGAACGCCTTAGTCTCAAAGACTTTAACTTAAATATCACGAAAGGCAAACAAATAATAAGTACAATAAAAAGGAACGACTTTATTGTCAATGGGAAAATTGATTTAGATCAACTATTCCCAAAGCTTGAAAAAATAGCTGGTAATAAAGGAATAAAGAGATTCCAGTTGTCACTTGGTGATGAAATATTTAATAAAATCCGGATAAATAAATTTAAAGAAAAAGGAAACGCGTTATTAAAAAGTTTAGAAATTGTGCTTACACCTAGGATAAAAGTTATAAAAGACGAGGATGAAAAACTAAAAATTCTGAAAAGATACCACGATGATCCTGTTTTTGGTGGCCACCCAGGAATCACGAGGTTAGCTAATAAGATAAGAAAATACTTCTACCGGAAAAACATGACTAGAGAAATTAAAAGTTATGTCAAAGCGTGTGAGCAGTGCAAAAAAAGTAAATCATTTTTAAAAACGAAAGAGACCTTGATACTTACTCCCACACCAATAAGTGCCTTTGACACAGTATTAATAGACACTATTGGCCCATTACCAAAAACTGAAAATGGTAACGAATACGCCATAACTATAGTGTGTGACTTAACTAAGTACTTAGTTACAATACCAATACACAATAAGAGTGCCAGAGCGGTGGCTAAAGGAATATTTAATGGTTTTATTCTAACATACGGGCTCATGAAGAAAATTCTAACAGACATGGGAACAGAATACATGAACCAATTATTCCAAGAATTGTGCGAACTCCTAAAGATCGAAAAGGTAAACTCTACTGCCTATCATCATCAAACATTAGGATCTGTGGAACGCGTACACAGAACCTTAAATGAATATATAAGATCATACATATCCCTCGATAAAAATGATTGGGATGAATGGGTTACATCTTTTACGTATTGTTACAATACCACACCCTCGACAGTGCATGGTTACTGTCCGTTTGAATTAGTATTTGGAAAGATACCAAATACAATCGATTTCTTACAGCAACCTGAAATCGACCCCCTTTACAATATGGACGCATATGACAAGGAGGCAAAATACAGACTACAGGTAGCCCAAAATAGAGCTAGGCACATGTTAGAACAGTCAAAGATAACCCAAAAACGGCAGTACGATAGGAACCTTAAAGAAATCGACTTAGCTATAGGAGATCTAGTACTATTGGAAAATAATGCAGGACATAAGCTAGATAAATTATACATGGGCCCATTTAAAGTAGTAAAAATAGATAATAATCATAACTGTACGATAACAGACGAAAATAACAAAATTACTATAGTACATAAGAATAGACTAAGGAAATATCATTAGCAAAAAGCATAAATATATGTTATTTTTATAGTTAATAAAAAAAAAAAAAAAAAAAAAAAAAAAAAAATTTAAAGTAGTAAAAATAGATAATAATCATAACTGTACGATAACAGACGAAAATAACAAAATTACTATAGTACATAAGAATAGACTAAGGAAATATCATTAGCAAAAAGCATAAATATATGTTATTTTTATAGTTAATAAAAAAAAAAAAAAAAAAAAAAAAAAAAAAAAAACACAAAATTAATTAAATTTAAAGATAATTGATTAAGCTATTATTGTCGTTGATATATAAATATTAATAATAATTAATAATAAATAGGTAATAATAAGTAATAATGTCATAATAGATTTAAGATATCGAAAAAAAAAAACAAAATTAATTAAAAATGATCTTGTTTAAATAGAATATAATACCAAGATCATTCTTTGTAAAAAGGGTGGTGTAGTGTGTTTATTTGCCTACATGCACATTCCGGGTGTCGTGTCGGGTGACGAGTACGGCTCGTTACCTGATTCGATACTTGGAGTGTGGAATGTGCTTTTCAGCATACTACGCTTCCCACCTAATACCTTTCAGATCACATACATTTACCTTTACTTCATAATTTGTTTCTCCACATGTACGATTCAATAAAGACACTCCAAACTATAAGCACGTCTCTTTTTTTATTCTCCGGACGTTAAAACTACATGGGTAAAAAACGGAAAAAAACCGAAAAAAAATGGTGGCAAAAAATTAAATTTTTTTTTTGCTCAAATCGACTTAAAACCAACTTTAATAGATTCGTACATTAATGCGATTACTGAATAAATTAACAACATTCAAGAAAACTGTCAAAAAGTGGGTAAAAAACGGAAAAAAATGGTGGCAAAAAAATTAAAATTTTTTTTTGCTCAAATCGACTTAAAACCAACTTTAATAGATTCGTACATTAATGCGATTACTGAATAAATTAACAACATTCAAGAAAACTGTCAAAAAGTGGGTAAAAAACGGAAAAAACCGAAAAAAATGGTGGCAAAAAAATTTTTTTTTGCTCAAATCAACTTAAAACCAACTTTAATAGATTCGTACATTAATGCGATTACTGAATAAATTAACAACATTCAAGAAAACTGTCAAAAAGTGGGTAAAAAACGGAAAAAACCGAAAAAAAATGGTGGCAAAAAATTAAATTTTTTTTTTGCTCAAATCGACTTAAAACCAACTTTAATAGATTCGTACATTAATGCGATTACTGACTAAATTAACAACATTCAAGAAAACTGTCAAAAAATGGGTAAAAAACGGAAAAAACCGAAAAAAATGGTGGCAAAAAAATTAAAATTTTTTTTTGCTCAAATCGACTTAAAACCAACTTTAATAGATTCGTACATTAATGCGATTACTGAATAAATTAACAACATTCAAGAAAACTGTCAAAAAGTGGGTAAAAAACGGAAAAAACCGAAAAAAATGGTGGCAAAAAAATTAAAATTTTTTTTTGCTCAAATCGACTTAAAACCATTTTTAATAGATTCGTACATTAATGCGATTACTGAATAAATTAACAACATTCAAGAAAACTGTCAAAAAGTGGGTAAAAAACGGAAAAAACCGAAAAAAATGGTGGCAAAAAAATTAAAATTTTTTTTTTCTCAAATTGAATTAAAACCAAATTTAATAGATTCGTACATTAATGCGATTACTGAATAAATTAACAACATTCAAGAAAACTGTCAAAAAGTGGGTAAAAATCGGAAAAAACCGAAAAAAATGGTGGCAAAAAATAAAATTTTTTTTTTGCTCAAATCGACTTAAAACCAACTTTAATAGATTCGTACATTAATGCGATTACTGAATAAATTAACAACATTCAAGAAAACTGTCAAAAAGTGGGTAAAAAACGGAAAAAACCGAAAAAAATGGTGGCAAAAAAATTAAAATTTTTTTTTGCTCAAATCGACTTAAAACCAACTTTAATAGATTCGTACATTAATGCGATTACTGAATAAATTAACAACATTCAAGAAAACTGTCAAAAAGTGGGTAAAAAACGGAAAAACCCGAAAAAAATGGTGGCAAAAAAATTAAAAATTTTTTGTGCTCAAATCGACTTAAAACCAACTTTAATAGATTCGTACATTAATGCGATTACTGAATAAATTAACAACATTCAAGAAAACTGTCAAAAAGTGGGTAAAAAACGGAAAAAACCGGAAAAAATGGTGGCAAAAAAATTAAAATTTTTTTTTGCTCAAATCGACTTAAAACTATTTTTAATAGATTCGTACATTAATGCGATTACTGAATAAATTAACAACATTCAAGAAAACTGTCAAAAAGTGGGTAAAAAACGGAAAAAACCGAAAAAAAATGGTGGCAAAAAATTAATTTTTTTTTTGCTCAAATCGACTTAAAACCAACTTTAATAGATTCGTACATTAATGCGATTACTGAATAAATTAACAACATTCAAGAAAACTGTCAAAAAGTGGGTAAAAAACGGAAAAAAATGGTGGCAAAAAAATTAAAATTTTTTTTTGCTCAAATCGACTTAAAACCAACTTTAATAGATTCGTACATTAATGCGATTACTGAATAAATTAACAACATTCAAGAAAACTGTCAAAAAGTGGGTAAAAAACGGAAAAAACCGAAAAAAATGGTGGCAAAAAATTTTTTTTTTGCTCAAATCAACTTAAAACCAACTTTAATAGATTCGTACATTAATGCGATTACTGAATAAATTAACAACATTCAAGAAAACTGTCAAAAAGTGGGTAAAAAACGGAAAAAACCGAAAAAAAATGGTGGCAAAAAATAAAATTTTTTTTTTGCTCAAATCGACTTAAAACCAACTTTAATAGATTCGTACATTAATGCGATTACTGAATAAATTAACAACATTCAAGAAAACTGTCAAAAAATGGGTAAAAAACGGAAAAAACCGAAAAAAATGGTGGCAAAAAAATTAAAATTTTTTTTTGCTCAAATCGACTTAAAACCAACTTTAATAGATTCGTACATTAATGCGATTACTGAATAAATTACCAACATTCAAGAAAACTGTCAAAAAGTGGGTAAAAAACGGAAAAAACCGAAAAAATGGTGGCAAAAAATAAAATTTTTTTTTTTTGCTCAAATCGACTTAAAACCAACTTTAATAGATTCGTACATTAATGCGATTACTGAATAAATTAACAACATTCAAGAAAACTGTCAAAAAGTGGGTAAAAAACGGAAAAAACCGAAAAAAATGGTGGCAAAAAAATTAAAATTTTTTTTTGCTCAAATCGACTTAAAACCAACTTTAATAGATTCCTACATTAATACGATTACTGAATAAATTAACAACATTCAAGAAAACTGTCAAAAAGTGGGTAAAAAACGGAAAAAACCGAAAAAAATGGTGGCAAAAATATTAAAATTTTTTTTTGCTCAAATCGAATTAAAACCAACTTTAATAGATTCGTACATTAATGCGATTACTGAATAAATTAACAACATTCAAGAAAACTGTCAAAAAGTGGGTAAAAATCGGAAAAAACCGAAAAAAAATGGTGGCAAAAAATTAAATTTTTTTTTTTCTCAAATCGACTTAAAACCAACTTTAATAGATTCCTACATTAATGCGATTACTGAATAAATTAACAACATTCAAGAAAACTGTCAAAAAGTGGGTAAAAAACGGAAAAAACCGAAAAAAATGGTGGCAAAAAATTAAAATTTTTTTTTGCTCAAATCGAATTAAAACCAACTTTAATAGATTCGTACATTAATGCGATTACTGAATAAATTAACAACATTCAAGAAAACTGTCAAAAAGTGGGTAAAAATCGGAAAAAAACGAAAAAAATGGTGGCAAAAAATAAATTTTTTTTTTTGCTCAAATCGACTTAAAACCAACTTTAATAGATTCGTACATTAATGCGATTACTGAATAAATTAACAACATTCAAGAAAACTGTCAAAAAGTGGGTAAAAAACGGAAAAAACCGAAAAAAATGGTGGCAAAAAAATTAAATTTTTTTTTGCTCAAATCGACTTAAACCCAACTTTAATAGATTCGTACATTAATGCGATTACTGAATAAATTAACAACATTCAAGAAAACTGTCAAAAAGTGGGTAAAAAACGGAAAAAACCGAAAAAAATGGTGGCAAAAAAATTAAAATTTTTTTTTGCTCAAATCGAATTAAAACCAACTCTAATAGATTCGTACATTAATGCGATTACTGAATAAATTAACAACATTCAAGAAAACTGTCAAAAAATGGGTAAAAAACGGAAAAAACCGAAAAAAATAGTGGCAAAAAAATTAAAATTTTTTTTTGCTCAAATCGACTTAAAACCAACTTTAATAGATTCGTACATTAATGCGATTACTGAATAAATTAACAACATTCAAGAAAACTGTCAAAAAGTGGGTAAAAAACGGAAAAAACCGAAAAAAACGGTGGCAAAAAAATTAAAATTTTTTTTGCTCAAATCGACTTAAAACCAACTTTAATAGATTCGTACATTAATGCGATTACTGAATAAATTAACAACATTCAAGAAAACTGTCAAAAAGTGGGTAAAAAACGGAAAAAACCGAAAAAAATGGTGGCAAAAAATTAATTTTTTTTTTTGCTCAAATCGACTTAAAACCAACTTTAATAGATTCGTACATTAATGCGATTACTGAATAAATTAACAACATTCAAGAAAACTGTCAAAAAGTGGGTAAAAAACGGAAAAAAATGGTGGCAAAAAAATTAAATTTTTTTTTTGCTCAAATCGACTTAAAACCAACTTTAATAGATTCGTACATTAATGCGATTACTGAATAAATTAACAACATTCAAGAAAACTGTCAAAAAATTGGTAAAAAACGGAAAAAACCGAAAAAAATGGTGGCAAAAAAATTAAAATTATTTTTTGCTCAAATCGAATTAAAACCAACTTTAATAGATTCGTACATTAATGCGATTACTGAATAAATTAACAACATTCAAGAAAACTGTCAAAAAGTGGGTAAAAATCGGAAAAAACCGAAAAAAATGGTGGCAAAAAATTAAATTTTTTTTTTGCTCAAATCGACTTAAAACCAACTTTAATAGATTCGTACATTAATGCGATTACTGAATAAATTAACAACATTCAAGAAAACTGTCAAAAAGTGGGTAAAAAACGGAAAAAACCGAAAAAAATGGTGGCAAAAAATTAATTTTTTTTTTTGCTCAAATCGACTTAAAACCAACTTTAATAGATTCGTACATTAATGCGATTACTGAATAAATTAACAACATTCAAGAAAACTGTCAAAAAGTGGGAAAAAATCGGAAAAAAACGAAAAAAATGGTGGCAAAAAATTAAATTTTTTTTTTGCTCAAATCGACTTAAAACCAACTTTAATAGATTCGTACATTAATGCGATTACTGAATAAATTAACAACATTCAAGAAAACTGTCAAAAAGTGGGTAAAAAACGGAAAAAACCGAAAAAAATGGTGGCAAAAAAATTAAAATTTTTTTTTGCTCAAATCGACTTAAACCCAACTTTAATAGATTCGTACATTAATGCGATTACTGAATAAATTAACAACATTCAAGAAAACTGTCAAAAAGTGGGTAAAAAACGGAAAAAACCGAAAAAAATGGTGGCAAAAAAATTAAAATTTTTTTTTGCTCAAATCGAATTAAAACCAACTCTAATAGATTCGTACATTAATGCGATTACTGAATAAATTAACAACATTCAAGAAAACTGTCAAAAAATGGGTAAAAAACGGAAAAAACCGAAAAAAATGGTGGCAAAAAAATTAAAATTTTTTTTTGCTCAAATCGACTTAAAACCAACTTTAATAGATTCGTACATTAATGCGATTACTGAATAAATTAACAACATTCAAGAAAACTGTCAAAAAGTGGGTAAAAAACGGAAAAAACCGAAAAAAATGGTGGCAAAAAATTAATTTTTTTTTTTGCTCAAATCGACTTAAAACCAACTTTAATAGATTCGTACATTAATGCGATTACTGAATAAATTAACAACATTCAAGAAAACTGTCAAAAAGTGGGTAAAAAACGGAAAAAAATGGTGGCAAAAAAATTAAATTTTTTTTTTGCTCAAATCGACTTAAAACCAACTTTAATAGATTCGTACATTAATGCGATTACTGAATAAATTAACAACATTCAAGAAAACTGTCAAAAAATTGGTAAAAAACGGAAAAAAACGAAAAAAATGGTGGCAAAAAAATTAAAATTATTTTTTGCTCAAATCGAATTAAAACCAACTTTAATAGATTCGTACATTAATGCGATTACTGAATAAATTAACAACATTCAAGAAAACTGTCAAAAAGTGGGTAAAAATCGGAAAAAACCGAAAAAAATGGTGGCAAAAAATTAAATTTTTTTTTTGCTCAAATCGACTTAAAACCAACTTTAATAAATTTCGTACATTAATGCGATTACTGAATAAATTAACAACATTCAAGAAAACTGTCAAAAAGTGGGTAAAAAACGGAAAAAACCGAAAAAAATGGTGGCAAAAAATTAATTTTTTTTTTTGCTCAAATCGACTTAAAACCAACTTTAATAGATTCGTACATTAATGCGATTACTGAATAAATTAACAACATTCAAGAAAACTGTCAAAAAGTGGGTAAAAAACGGAAAAAATGGTGGCAAAAAAATTAAATTTTTTTTTTGCTCAAATCGACTTAAAACCAACTTTAATAGATTCGTACATTAATGCGATTACTGAATAAATTAACAACATTCAAGAAAACTGTCAAAAAGTGGGTAAAAAACGGAAAAAACCGAAAAAAATGGTGGCAAAAAAATTTTTTTTTGCTCAAATCAACTTAAAACCAACTTTAATAGATTCGTACATTAATGCGATTACTGAATAAATTAACAACATTCAAGAAAACTGTCAAAAAGTGGGTAAAAAACGGAAAAAACCGAAAAAAAAATGGTGGCAAAAAATTAAATTTTTTTTTTGCTCAAATCGACTTAAAACCAACTTTAATAGATTCGTACATTAATGCGATTACTGAATAAATTAACAACATTCAAGAAAACTGTCAAAAAATTGGTAAAAAACGGAAAAAACCGAAAAAAAATGGTGGCAAAAAAATTAAAATTATTTTTTGCTCAAATCGACTTAAAACCAACTTTAATAGATTCGTACATTAATGCGATTACTGAATAAATTAACAACATTCAAGAAAACTGTCAAAAAGTGGGTAAAAACCGAAAAAACCGAAAAAAATGGTGGCAAAAAAATTAAAATTTTTTTTTGCTCAAATCGACTTAAAACCAACTTTAATAGATTCGTACATTAATGCGATTACTGAATAAATTACCAACATTCAAGAAAACTGTCAAAAAGTGGGTAAAAAACGGAAAAAACCGAAAAAATGGTGGCAAAAAATTAAAATTGTTTTTTGCTCAAATCGACTTAAAACCAACTTTAATAGATTCGTACATTAATGCGATTACTGAATAAATTAACAACATTCAAGAAAACTGTCAAAAAGTGGGTAAAAATCGGACAAAAACGAAAAAAATGGTGGCAAAAAATTAATTTTTTTTTTTGCTCAAATCGACTTAAAACCAACTTTAATAGATTCGTACATTAATGCGATTACTGAATAAATTAACAACATTCAAGAAAACTGTCAAAAAGTGGGTAAAAAACGGAAAAAACCGAAAAAAATGGTGGCAAAAAAATTAAAATTTTTTTTTGCTCAAATCGAATTAAAACCAACTTTAATAGATTCGTACATTAATGCGATTACTGAATAAATTAACAACATTCAAGAAAACTGTCAAAAAATGGGTAAAAAACGGAAAAAACCGAAAAAAATGGTGGCAAAAAAATTAAAAAATTAAAAAATTTTTTTGCTCAAATCGACTTAAAACCAACTTTAATAGATTCGTACATTAATGCGATTACTGAATAAATTAACAACATTCAAGAAAACTGTCAAAAAGTGGGTAAAAAACGGAAAAAACCGAAAAAAATGGTGGCAAAAAAATTAAAATTTTTTTTTGCTCAAATCGACTTAAAACCAACTTTAATAGATTCGTACATTAATGCGATTACTGAATAAATTAACAACATTCAAGAAAACTGTCAAAAAGTGGGTAAAAAACGGAAAAAACCGAAAAAAATGGTGGCAAAAAAATTTAAATTTTTTTTTGCTCAAATCGACTTAAAACCAACTTTAATAGATTCGTACATTAATGCGATTACTGAATAAATTAACAACATTCAAGAAAACTGTCAAAAAGTGGGTAAAAAACGGAAAAAACCGAAAAAAATGGTGGCAAAAAAATTAAAATTTGTTTTTGCTCAAATCGAATTAAAACCAACTTTAATAGATTCGTACATTAATGCGATTACTGAATAAATTAACAACATTCAAGAAAACTGTCAAAAAATGGGTAAAAAACGGAAAAAACCGAAAAAAATGGTGGCAAAAAAATTAAAATTTTTTTTTGCTCAAATCGACTTAAAACCAACTTTAATAGATTCGTACATTAATGCGATTACTGAATAAATTAACAACATTCAAGAAAACTGTCAAAAAGTGGGTAAAAAACGGAAAAAACAAAAAAAAAAATGGTGGAAAAAAAATTAAATTTTTTTTTTGCTCAAATCGACTTAAAACCAACTTTAATAGATTCGTACATTAATGCGATTACTGAATAAATTAACAACATTCAAGAAAACTGTCAAAAAGTGGGTAAAAAACGGAAAAAACCGAAAAAAATGGTGGCAAAAAAATTAAAATTTTTTTTTGCTCAAATCGAATTAAAACCAACTTTAATAGATTCGTACATTAATGCGATTACTGAATAAATTAACAACATTCAAGAAAACTGTCAAAAAATGGGTAAAAAACGGAAAAAACCGAAAAAAATGGTGGCCAAAAAATTAAAATTTTTTTTTGCTCAAATCGACTTAAAACCAACTTTAATAGATTCGTACATTAATGCGATTACTGAATAAATTAACAACATTCAAGAAAACTGTCAAAAAGTGGGTAAAAAACGGAAAAAACCGAAAAAAATGGTGGCAAAAAAATTCAAATTTTTTTTTGCTCAAATCGACTTAAAACCAACTTTAATAGATTCGTACATTAATGCGATTACTGAATAAAATAACAACATTCAAGAAAACTGTCAAAAAGTGGGTAAAAAACGGAAAAAACCGAAAAAATGGTGGCAAAAAATAAAATTTTTTTTTTGCTCAAATCGAATTAAAACCAACTTTAATAGATTCGTACATTAATGCGATTACTGAATAAATTAACAACATTCAAGAAAACTGTCAAAAAATGGGTAAAAAACGGAAAAAACCGAAAAAAATGGTGGCAAAAAAATTAAAATTTTTTTTTGCTCAAATCGACTTAAAACCAACTTTAATAGATTCGTACATTAATGCGGTTACTGAATAAATTAACAACATTCAAGAAAACTGTCAAAAAGTGGGTAAAAAACGGAAAAAACAGAAAAAAATGGTGGCAAAAAAATTAAAATTTTTTTTTGCTCAAATCGACTTAAAACCAACTTTAATAGATTCGTACATTAATGCGATTACTGAATAAATTAACAACATTCAAGAAAACTGTCAAAAAGTGGGTAAAAAACGTAAAAAACCGAAAAAAATGGTGGCAAAAAAATTCAAATTTTTTTTTGCTCAAATCGAATTAAAACCAACTTTAATAGATTCGTACATTAATGCGATTACTGAATAAATTAACAACATTCAAGAAAACTGTCAAAAAGTGGGTAAAAAACGGAAAAAACCGAAAAAAATGGTGGCAAAAAAATTAAAATTTTTTTTTGCTCAAATCGACTTAAAACCAACTTTAATAGATTCCTACATTAATGCGATTACTGAATAAATTAACATCATTCAAGAAAACTGTCAAAAAGTGGGTAAAAAACGGAAAAAACCGAAAAAAATGGTGCCAAAAAAATTAAAATTTTTTTTTTGCTGAAATCGACTTAAAACCAACTTTAATTGTTTCGTACATTAATGCGATTACTGAATAAATTAACAACATTCAAGAAAACTGTCAAAAAGTGTGTAAAAAACGGAAAAAACCGAAAAAAATGGTGGCAAAAAATTAAATTTTTTTTTTGCTCAAATCGACTTAAAACCAACTTTAATAGATTCGTACATTAATGCGATTACTGAATAAATTAACAACATTCAAGAAAACTGTCAAAAAGTGGGTAAAAAACGGAAAAAACCGAAAAAAATGGTGGCAAAAAAATTAAAATTTTTTTTTGCTCAAATCGACTTAAAACCAACTTTAATAGATTCGTACATTAATGCGATTACTGAATAAATTAACAACATTCAAGAAAACTGTCAAAAAGTGGGTAAAAATCGGAAAAAAATGGTGGCAAAAAAATTAATAATTTTTTTTGCTTAAATCGACTTAAAACCAACTTTAATAGATTCGTACATTAATGCGATTACTGAATAAATTAACAACATTCAAGAAAACTGTCAAAAAGTGGGTAAAAAACGGAAAAAACCGAAAAAAATGGCGGCAAAAAAATTAAATTTTTTTTTTTGCTCAAATCGACTTAAAACCAACTTTAATAGATTCGTACATTAATGCGATTACTGAATAAATTAACAACATTCAAGAAAACTGTCAAAAAGTGGGTAAAAAACGGAAAAAACCGAAAAAAAATGGTGGCAAAAAATTTAATTTTTTTTTTGCTCAAATCGACTTAAAACCAACTTTAATAGATTCGTACATTAATGCGATTACTGAATAAATTAACAACATTCAAGAAAACTGTCAAAAAATGGGTAAAAAACGGAAAAAACCGAAAAAAATGGTGGCAAAAAAATTAAAATTTTTTTTTGCTCAAATCGACTTAAAACCAACTTTAATAGATTCGTACATTAATGCGATTACTGAATAAATTAACAACATTCAAGAAAACTGTCAAAAAGTGGGTAAAAAACGGAAAAAACCGAAAAAAATGGTGGCAAAAAAATTAAAATTTTTTTTTGCTCAAATCGACTTAAAACCAACTTTAATAGATTCGTACATTAATGCGGTTACTGAATAAATTAACAACATTCAAGAAAACTGTCAAAAAGTGGGTAAAAAACGGAAAAAACCGAAAAAAATGGTGGCAAAAAAATTAAAATTTTTTTTTGCTCAAATCGACTTAAAACCAACTTTAATAGATTCGTACATTAATGCGATTACTGAATAAATTAACAACATTCAAGAAAACTGTCAAAAAGTGGGTAAAAAACGGAAAAAACCGAAAAAAATGGTGGCAAAAAAATTAAAATTTTTTTTTGCTCAAATCGACTTAAAACCAACTTTAATAGATTCGTACATTAATGCGATTACTGAATAAATTAACAAACATTCAAGAAAACTGTCAAAAAGTGGGTAAAAAACGGAAAAAACCGAAAAAAATGGTGGCAAAAAAATTAAAATTTTTTTTTTGCTGAAATCGACTTAAAACCAACTTTAATTGATTCGTACATTAATGCGATTACTGAATAAATTAACAACATTCAAGAAAACTGTCAAAAAGTGGGTAAAAAACGGAAAAAACCGAAAAAAAAATGGTGGCAAAAAATTAAATTTTTTTTTTGCTCAAATCGACTTAAAACCAACTTTAATAAATTCGTACATTAATGCGATTACTGAATAAATTAACAACATTCAAGAAAACTGTCAAAAAGTGGGTAAAAAACGGAAAAAACCGAAAAAAATGGTGGCAAAAAAATTAAAATTTTTTTTGCTCAAATCGACTTAAAACCAACTTTAATAGATTCGTACATTAATGCGATTACTGAATAAATTAACAACATTCAAGAAAACTGTCAAAAAGTGGGTAAAAAACGGAAAAAACCGAAAAAAATGGAGGCAAAAAATTAAATTTTTTTTTTGCTCAAATCGACTTAAAACCAACTTTAATAGATTCGTACATTAATGCGATTACCGAATAAATTAACAACATTCAAGAAAACTATCAAAAAGTGGGTAAAAATCGGAAAAAAATGGTGGCAAAAAAATTAATAATTTTTTTTGCTTAAATCGACTTAAAACCAACTTTAATAGATTCGTACATTAATGCGATTACTGAATAAATTAACAACATTCAAGAAAACTGTCAAAAAGTGGGTAAAAAACGGAAAAAACCGAAAAAAATGGCGGCAAAAAAATTTAAATTTTTTTTTGCTCAAATCGACTTAAAACCAACTTTAATAGATTCGTACATTAATGCGATTACTGAATAAATTAACAACATTCAAGAAAACTGTCAAAAAGTGGGTAAAAAACGGAAAAAACCGAAAAAAAATGGTGGCAAAAAATTAAATTTTTTTTTTGCTCAAATCGACTTAAAAGCAACTTTAATAGATTCGTACATTAATGCGATTACTGAATAAATTAACAACATTCAAGAAAACTGTCAAAAAATTGGTAAAAAACGGAAAAAACCGAAAAAAAATGGTGGCAAAAAAATTAAAATTATTTTTTGCTCAAATCGACTTAAAACCAACTTTAATAGATTCGTACATTAATGCGATTACTGAATAAATTAACAACATTCAAGAAAACTGTCAAAAAGTGGGTAAAAACCGAAAAAACCGAAAAAAATGGTGGCAAAAAAATTAAAATTTTTTTTTGCTCAAATCGACTTAAAACCAACTTTAATAGATTCGTACATTAATGCGATTACTGAATAAATTACCAACATTCAAGAAAACTGTCAAAAAGTGGGTAAAAAACGGAAAAAACCGAAAAAATGGTGGCAAAAAATTAAATTTTTTTTTGCTCAAATCGACTTAAAACCAACTTTAATAGATTCGTACATTAATGCGATTACTGAATAAATTAACAACATTCAAGAAAACTGTCAAAAAGTGGGTAAAAAACGGAAAAAACCGAAAAAAATGGTGGCAAAAAAATTAAAATTGTTTTTTGCTCAAATCGACTTAAAACCAACTTTAATAGATTCGTACATTAATGCGATTACTGAATAAATTAACAACATTCAAGAAAACTGTCAAAAAGTGGGTAAAAATCGGAAAAAAACGAAAAAAATGGTGGCAAAAAATTAAATTTTTTTTTTGCTCAAATCGACTTAAAACCAACTTTAATAGATTCGTACATTAATGCGATTACTGAATAAATTAACAACATTCAAGAAAACTGTCAAAAAGTGGGTAAAAAACGGAAAAAACCGAAAAAAATGGTGGCAAAAAAATTAAAATTTTTTTTTGCTCAAATCGACTTAAAACCAACTTTAATAGATTCGTACATTAATGCGATTACTGAATAAATTAACAACATTCAAGAAAACTGTCAAAAAGTGGGTAAAAAACGGAAAAAACCGAAAAAAATGGTGGCAAAAAAATTAAAATTTTTTTTTGCTCAAATCGAATTAAAACCAACTTTAATAGATTCGTACATTAATGCGATTACTGAATAAATTAACAACATTCAAGAAAACTGTCAAAAAATGGGTAAAAAACGGAAAAAACCAAAAAAAATGGTGGCAAAAAAATTAAAAAATTTTTTTGCTCAAATCGACTTAAAACCAACTTTAATAGATTCGTACATTAATGCGATTACTGAATAAATTAACAACATTCAAGAAAACTGTCAAAAAGTGGGTAAAAAACGGAAAAAACCGAAAAAAATGGTGGCAAAAAAATTAAAATTTTTTTTGCTCTTTAATAGATTCGTACATTAATGCGATTACTGAATAAATTAACAACATTCAAGAAAACTGTCAAAAAGTGGGTAAAAAACGGAAAAAACCGAAAAAAATGGTGGCAAAAAAATTAAAATTTTTTTTTGCTCAAATCGACTTAAAACCAACTTTAATAGATTCGTACATTAATGCGATTACTGAATAAATTAACAACATTCAAGAAAACTGTCAAAAAGTGTGTAAAAAACGGAAAAAACCGAAAAAAATGGTGGCAAAAAAATTTAAATTTTTTTTTGCTCAAATCGACTTAAAACCAACTTTAATAGATTCGTACATTAATGCGATTACTGAATAAATTAACAACATTCAAGAAAACTGTCAAAAAGTGGGTAAAAAACGGAAAAAACCGAAAAAAATGGTGGCAAAAAAATTAAAATTTGTTTTTGCTCAAATCGAATTAAAACCAACTTTAATAGATTCGTACATTAATGCGATTACTGAATAAATTAACAACATTCAAGAAAACTGTCAAAAAATGGGTAAAAAACGGAAAAAACCGAAAAAAATGGTGGCAAAAAAATTAAAATTTTTTTTTGCTCAAATCGACTTAAAACCAACTTTAATAGATTCGTACATTAATGCGATTATGAATAAATTAACAACATTCAAGAAAACTGTCAAAAAGTGGGTAAAAAACGGAAAAAACCGAAAAAAATGGTGGCAAAAAAATTAAAATTTTTTTTTGCTCAAATCGACTTAAAACCAACTTTAATAGATTCGTACATTAATGCGATTACTGAATAAATTAACAACATTCAAGAAAACTGTCAAAAAGTGGGTAAAAAACGGAAAAAACCGAAAAAAATGGTGGCAAAAAAATTTAAATTTTTTTTTGCTCAAATCGACTTAAAACCAACTTTAATAGATTCGTACATTAATGCGATTACTGAATAAATTAACAACATTCAAGAAAACTGTCAAAAAGTGGGTAAAAAACGGAAAAAACCGAAAAAAATGGTGGCAAAAAAATTAAAATTTGTTTTTGCTCAAATCGAATTAAAACCAACTTTAATAGATTCGTACATTAATGCGATTACTGAATAAATTAACAACATTCAAGAAAACTGTCAAAAAATGGGTAAAAAACGGAAAAAACCGAAAAAAATGGTGGCAAAAAAATTAAAAAATTTTTTTGCTCAAATCGACTTAAAACCAACTTTAATAGATTCGTACATTAATGCGATTACTGAATAAATTAACAACATTCAAGAAAACTGTCAAAAAGTGGGTAAAAAACGGAAAAAACAAAAAAAAAATGGTGGAAAAAAAATTAAATTTTTTTTTTGCTCAAATCGACTTAAAACCAACTTTAATAGATTCGTACATTAATGCGATTACTGAATAAATTAACAACATTCAAGAAAACTGTCAAAAAGTGGGTAAAAAACGGAAAAAACCGAAAAAAATGGTGGCAAAAAATTAAAATTTTTTTTTGCTCAAATCGAATTAAAACCAACTTTAATAGATTCGTACATTAATGCGATTACTGAATAAATTAACAACATTCAAGAAAACTGTCAAAAAATGGGTAAAAAACGGAAAAAACCGAAAAAAATGGTGGCCAAAAAATTAAAATTTTTTTTTGCTCAAATCGACTTAAAACCAACTTTAATAGATTCGTACATTAATGCGATTACTGAATAAATTAACAACATTCAAGAAAACTGTCAAAAAGTGGGTAAAAAACGGAAAAAACCGAAAAAAATGGTGGCAAAAAAATTAAAATTTTTTTTTGCTCAAATCGACTTAAAACCAACTTTAATAGATTCGTACATTAATGCGATTACTGAATAAAATAACAACATTCAAGAAAACTGTCAAAAAGTGGGTAAAAAACGGAAAAAACCGAAAAAATGGTGGCAAAAAATAAAATTTTTTTTTTGCTCAAATCGAATTAAAACCAACTTTAATAGATTCGTACATTAATGCGATTACTGAATAAATTAACAACATTCAAGAAAACTGTCAAAAAATGGGTAAAAAACGGAAAAAACCGAAAAAAATGGTGGCAAAAAAATTAAAATTTTTTTTTGCTCAAATCGACTTAAAACCAACTTTAATAGATTCGTACATTAATGCGGTTACTGAATAAATTAACAACATTCAAGAAAACTGTCAAAAAGTGGGTAAAAAACGGAAAAAACCGAAAAAAATGGTGGCAAAAAAATTAAAATTTTTTTTTGCTCAAATCGACTTAAAACCAACTTTAATAGATTCGTACATTCAAGAAAACTGTCAAAAAGTGGGTAAAAAACGTAAAAAACCGAAAAAAATGGTGGCAAAAAAATTCAAATTTTTTTTTGCTCAAATCGAATTAAAACCAACTTTAATAGATTCGTACATTAATGCGATTACTGAATAAATTAACAACATTCAAGAAAACTGTCAAAAAGTGGGTAAAAAACGGAAAAAACCGAAAAAAATGGTGGCAAAAAAATTAAAATTTTTTTTGCTCAAATCGACTTAAAACCAACTTTAATAGATTCCTACATTAATGCGATTACTGAATAAATTAACATCATTCAAGAAAACTGTCAAAAAGTGGGTAAAAATCGGAAAAAAATGGTGGCAAAAAAATTAATAATTTTTTTTGCTTAAATCGACTTAAAACCAACTTTAATAGAATCGTACATTAATGCGATTACTGAATAAATTAACAACATTCAAGAAAACTGTCAAAAAGTGGGTAAAAAACGGAAAAAACCGAAAAAAATGGTGGCAAAAAAATTAAAATTTTTTTTTTGCTGAAATCGACTTAAAACCAACTTTAATTGATTCGTACATTAATGCGATTACTGAATAAATTAACAACATTCAAGAAAACTGTCAAAAAGTGGGTAAAAAACGGAAAAAACCGAAAAAAAATGGTGGCAAAAAATTAAATTTTTTTTTTGCTCAAATCGACTTAAAACCAACTTTAATAGATTCGTACATTAGTGCGATTACTGAATAAATTAACAACATTCAAGAAAACTGTCAAAAAGTGGGTAAAAAACGGAAAAAACCGAAAAAAATGGTGGCAAAAAAATTACAATTTTTTTTTGCTCAAATCGACTTAAAACCAACTTTAATAGATTCGTACATTAATGCGATTACTGAATAAATTAACAACATTCAAGAAAACTGTCAAAAAGTGGGTAAAAAACGGAAAAAACCGAAAAAAATGGAGGCAAAAAATTAAATTTTTTTTTTGCTCAAATCGACTTAAAACCAACTTTAATAGATTCGTACATTAATGCGATTACCGAATAAATTAACAACATTCAAGAAAACTATCAAAAAGTGGGTAAAAATCGGAAAAAAATGGTGGCAAAAAAATTAATAATTTTTTTTGCTTAAATCGACTTAAAACCAACTTTAATAGAATCGTACATTAATGCGATTACTGAATAAATTAACAACATTCAAGAAAACTGTCAAAAAGTGGGTAAAAAACGGAAAAAACCGAAAAAAATGGCGGCAAAAAAATTTAAATTTTTTTTTGCTCAAATCGACTTAAAACCAACTTTAATAGATTCGTACATTAATGCGATTACTGAATAAATTAACAACATTCAAGAAAACTGTCAAAAAGTGGGTAAAAAACGGAAAAAACCGAAAAAAAATGGTGGCAAAAAATTAAATTTTTTTTTTGCTCAAATCGACTTAAAACCAACTTTAATAGATTCGTACATTAATGCGATTACTGAATAAATTAACAACATTCAAGAAAACTGTCAAAAAATGGGTAAAAAACGGAAAAAACCGAAAAAAATGGTGGCAAAAAAATTAAAATTTTTTTTTGCTCAAATCGACTTAAAACCAACTTTAATAGATTCGTACATTAATGCGATTACTGAATAAATTAACAACATTCAAGAAAACTGTCAAAAAGTGGGTAAAAAACGGAAAAAACCGAAAAAAATGGTGGCAAAAAAATTAAAATTTTTTTTTGCTCAAATCGACTTAAAACCAACTTTAATAGATTCGTACATTAATGCGATTACTGAATAAATTAACAACATTCAAGAAAACTGTCAAAAAGTGGGTAAAAAACGGAAAAAACCGAAAAAATGGTGGCAAAAAATTAAATTTTTTTTTGCTCAAATCGACTTAAAACCAACTTTAATAGATTCGTACATTAATGCGATTACTGAATAAATTAACAACATTCAAGAAAACTGTCAAAAAGTGGGTAAAAAACGGAAAAAACCGGAAAAAATGGTGGCAAAAAAATTAAAATTTTTTTTTGCTCAAATCGAATTAAAACCAACTTTAATAGATTCGTACATTAATGCGATTACTGAATAAATTAACAACATTCAAGAAAACTGTCAAAAAGTGGGTAAAAAACGGAAAAAACCGAAAAAAATGGTGGCAAAAAATGAAATTTTTTTTTGCTCAAATCGACTTAAAACCAACTTCAATAGATTCGTACATTAATGCGATTACTGAATAAATTAACAACATTCAAGAAAACTGTCAAAAAGTGGGTAAAAAACGGAAAAAAACCGAAAAAAATGGTGGCAAAAAAATTAAAATTTTTTTTTGCTCAAATCGACTTAAAACCAACTTTAATAGATTCGTACATTAATGCGATTACTGAATAAATTAACAACATTCAAGAAAACTGTCAAAAAGTGGGTAAAAAACGGAAAAAACCGAAAAAAAATGGTGGCAAAAAAATTAAAAATTTTTTTTGCTCAAATCGAATTAAAACCAACTTTAATAGATTCGTACATTAATGCGATTACTGAATAAATTAACAACATTCAAGAAAACTGTCAAAAAGTGGGTAAAAAACGGAAAAACGGAAAAAAATGGTGGCAAAAAAATTAAATTTTTTTTTTGCTCAAATCGACTTAAAACCATTTTTAATAGATTCGTACATTAATGCGATTACTGAATAAATTAACAACATTCAAGAAAACTGTCAAAAAGTGGGTAAAAAACGGAAAAAACCGAAAAAAATGGTGGCAAAAAAATTAAAATTTTTTTTTGCTCAAATCGACTTAAAACGAACTTTAATAGATTCGTACATTAATGCGATTACTGAATAAATTAACAACATTCAAGAAAACTGTCAAAAAGTGGGTAAAAAACGGAAAAAACCGAAAAAAATGGTGGCAAAAAAATTAAAATTTTTTTTTGCTCAAATCGACTTAAAACCAACTTTAATAGATTCGTACATTAATGCGATTACTGAATAAATTAACAACATTCAAGAAAACTGTCAAAAAGTGGGTAAAAAACGGAAAAAAACCGAAAAAAATGGTGGCAAAAAATTAATTTTTTTTTTGCTCAAATCGACTTAAAACCAACTTTAATAGATTCGTACATTAATGCGATTACTGAATAAATTAACAACATTCAAGAAAACTGCCAAAAAGTGGGTAAAAAACGGAAAAAACCGAAAAAAATGGTGGCAAAAAATTAAATTTTTTTTTGCTCAAATCGACTTAAAACCAACTTTAATAGATTCGTACATTAATGCGATTACTGAATAAATTAACAACATTCAAGAAAACTGTCAAAAAGTGGGTAAAAAACGGAAAAAACCGAAAAAAATGGTGGCAAAAAAATTTAAATTTTTTTTTGCTCAAATCGAATTAAAACCAACTTTAATAGATTCGTACATTAATGCGATTACTGAATAAATTAACAACATTCAAGAAAACTGTCAAAAAGTGGGTAAAAAACGGAAAAAACCGAAAAAATGGTGGCAAAAAATTAAATTTTTTTTTTGCTCAAATCGACTTAAAACCAACTTTAATAGATTCGTACATTAATGCGATTACTGAATAAATTAACAACATTCAAGAAAACTGTCAAAAAGTGGGTAAAAAACGGAAAAACCCGAAAAAAATGGTGGCAAAAAAATTAAAATTTTTTTTTGCTCAAATCGAATTAAAACCAACTTTAATAGATTCGTACATTAATGCGATTACTGAATAAATTAACAACATTCAAGAAAACTGTCAAAAAGTGGGTAAAAAACGGAAAAAACCGAAAAAAATGGCAAAAAATTAAATTTTTTTTTGCTCAAATCGACTTAAAACCAACTTTAATAGATTCGTACATTAATGCGATTACTGAATAAATTAACAACATTCAAGAAAACTGTCAAAAAGTGGGTAAAAAACGGAAAAAACCGAAAAAAATGGTGGCAAAAAATTAAATTTTTTTTTGCTCAAATCGACTTAAAACCAACTTTAATAGATTCGTACATTAATGCGATTACTGAATAAATTAACAACATTCAAGAAAACTGTCAAAAAGTGGGTATAAAACGGAAAAAACAGAAAAAAATGGTGGCAAAAAAATTAAAATTTTTTTTGCTCAAATCGAATTAAAACCAACTTTAATAGATTCGTACATTAATGCGATTACTGAATAAATTAACAACATTCAAGAAACTGTCAAAAAGTGGGTAAAAAACGGAAAAAACCGAAAAAAATGGTGGCAAAAAATTAATTTTTTTTTTTGCTCAAATCGACTTAAAACCAACTTTAATAGATTCGTACATTAATGCGATTACTGAATAAATTAACAACATTCAAGAAAACTGTCAAAAAGTGGGTAAAAAACGGAAAAAACCGAAAAAAAAATGGTGGCAAAAAAATTAAAATTTTTTTTTGCTCAAATCGAATTAAAACCAACTTTAATAGATTCGTACATTAATGCGATTACTGAATAAATTAACAACATTCAAGAAAACTGTCAGAAAGTGGGTAAAAAACGGAAAAACGGAAAAAAATGGTGGCAAAAAAATTAAAATTTTTTTTTGCTCAAATCGAATTAAAACCAACTTTAATAGATTCGTACATTAATGCGATTACTGAATAAATTAACAACATTCAAGAAAACTGTCAAAAAGTGGGTAAAAAACGGAAAAAACCGAAAAAAATGGTGGCAAAAAATTAATTTTTTTTTTTGCTCAAATCGACTTAAAACCAACTTTAATAGATTCGTACATTAATGCGATTACTGAATAAATTAACAACATTCAAGAAAACTGTCAAAAAGTGGGTAAAAAACGGAAAAAAACCGAAAAAATGGTGGCAAAAAAATTAAAATTTTTTTTTGCTCAAATCGACTTAAAACCAACTTTAATAGATTCGTACATTAATGCGATTACTGAATAAATTAACAACATTCAAGAAAACTGTCAAAAAGTGGGTAAAAAACGGAAAAAACCGAAAAAAATGGTGGCAAAAAATTAAATTTTTTTTTGCTCAAATCGACTTAAAACCAACTTTAATAGATTCGTACATTAATGCGATTACTGAATAAATTAACAACATTCAAGAAAACTGTCAAAAAGTGGGTAAAAAACGGAAAAAACCGAAAAAAATGGTGGCAAAAAATTAATTTTTTTTTTGCTCAAATCGACTTAAAACCAACTTTAATAGATTCGTACATTAATGCGATTACTGAATAAATTAACAACATTCAAGAAAACTGTCAAAAAGTGGGTAAAAAACGGAAAAAACCGAAAAAAATGGTGGCAAAAAATTAAATTTTTTTTTGCTCAAATCGACTTAAAACCAACTTTAGTAGATTCGTACATTAATGCGATTACTGAATAAATTAACAACATTCAAGAAAACTGTCAAAAAGTGGGTAAAAAACGGAAAAAACCGAAAAAAATGGTGGCAAAAAAATTAAAATTTTTTTTTGCTCAAATCGAATTAAAACCAACTTTAATAGATTCGTACATTAATGCGATTACTGAATAAATTAACAACATTCAAGAAAACTGTCAAAAAGTGGGTAAAAAACGGAAAAAACCGAAAAAAATGGTGGCAAAAAATTAAAATTTTTTTTTGCTCAAATCGACTTAAAACCAACTTTAGTAGATTCGTACATTAATGCGATTACTGAATAAATTAACAACATTCAAGAAAACTGTCAAAAAGTGGGTAAAAAACGGAAAAAACCGAAAAAAAATGGTGGCAAAAAAATTAAAATTTTTTTTTGCTCAAATCGAATTAAAACCAACTTTAATAGATTCGTACATTAATGCGATTACTGAATAAATTAACAACATTCAAGAAAACTGTCAAAAAGTGGGTAAAAAACGGAAAAAACCGAAAAAAATGGTGGCAAAAAAATTAAAATTTTTTTTTGCTCAAATCGACTTAAAACCAACTTTAATAGATTCGTACATTAATGCGATTACTGAATAAATTAACAACATTCAAGAAAACTGTCAAAAAGTGGGTAAAAAACGGAAAAAACGGAAAAAAATGGTGGCAAAAAAATTAAAATTTTTTTTTGCTCAAATCGACTTAAAACCAACTTTAATAGATTCGTACATTAATGCGATTACTGAATAAATTAACAACATTCAAGAAAACTGTCAAAAAGTGGGTAAAAAACGGAAAAAACCGAAAAAAATGGTGGCAAAAAAATTAAATTTTTTTTTGCTCAAATCGACTTAAAACCAACTTTAATAGATTCGTACATTAATGCGATTACTGAATAAATTAACAACATTCAAGAAAACTGTCAAAAAGTGGGTAAAAAACGGAAAAAACGGAAAAAAATGGTGGCAAAAAAATTAAAATTTTTTTTTGCTCAAATCGACTTAAAACCAACTTTAATAGATTCGTACATTAATGCGATTACTGAATAAATTAACAACATTCAAGAAAACTGTCAAAAAGTGGGTAAAAAACGGAAAAAACCGAAAAAAATGGTCGCAAAAAAATTAAATTTTTTTTTGCTCAAATCGACTTAAAACCAACTTTAATAGATTCGTACATTAATGCGATTACTGATAAATTAACAACATTCAAGAAAACTGTCAAAAAGTGGGTAAAAAACGGAAAAAACCGAAAAAAATGGTGGCAAAAAATTAAATTTTTTTTTGCTCAAATCGACTTAAAACCAACTTTAATAGATTCGTACATTAATGCGATTACTGAATAAATTAACAACATTCAAGAAAACTGTCAAAAAGTGGGTAAAAAACGGAAAAAACCGAAAAAAATGGTGGCAAAAAAATTAAAATTTTTTTTTGCTCAAATCGAATTAAAACCAACTTTAATAGATTCGTACATTAATGCGATTACTGAATAAATTAACAACATTCAAGAAAACTGTCAAAAAGTGGGTAAAAAACGGAAAAAACCGAAAAAATTGGTGGCAAAAAATTAAATTTTTTTTTGCTCAAATCGACTTAAAACCAACTTTAATAGATTCGTACATTAATGCGATTACTGAATAAATTAACAACATTCAAGAAAACTGTCAAAAAGTGGGTAAAAAACGGAAAAAAACGAAAAAAATGGTGGCAAAAAAATTAAATTTTTTTTTGCTCAAATCGACTTAAAACCAACTTTAATAGATTCGTACATTAATGCGATTACTGAATAAATTAACAACATTCAAGAAAACTGTCAAAAAGTGGGTAAAAAACGGAAAAAACCGGAAAAAAATGGTGGCAAAAAAATTAAAATTTTTTTTTGCTCAAATCGACTTAAAACCAACTTTAATAGATTCGTACATTAATGCGATTACTGAATAAATTAACAACATTCAAGAAAACTGTCAAAAAGTGGGTAAAAAACGGAAAAAACCGAAAAAAATGGTGGCAAAAAATTAAATTTTTTTTTGCTCAAATCGACTTAAAACCAACTTTAATAGATTCGTACATTAATGCGATTACTGAATAAATTAACAACATTCAAGAAAACTGTCAAAAAGTGGGTAAAAAACGGAAAAAACCGAAAAAAATGGTGGCAAAAAATTAAAATTTTTTTTTGCTCAAATCGACTTAAAACCAACTTTAATAGATTCGTACATTAATGCGATTACTGAATAAATTAACAACATTCAAGAAAACTGTCAAAAAGTGGGTAAAAAACGGAAAAAAACGAAAAAAATGGTGGCAAAAAAATTAAAATTTTTTTTTGCTCAAATCGACTTAAAACCAACTTTAATAGATTCGTACATTAATGCGATTACTGAATAAATTAACAACATTCAAGAAAACTGTCAAAAAGTGGGTAAAAAACGGAAAAAACCGAAAAAAATGGTGGCAAAAAAATTAAATTTTTTTTTGCTCAAATCGACTTAAAACCAACTTTAATAGATTCGTACATTAATGCGATTACTGAATAAATTAACAACATTCAAGAAAACTGTCAAAAAGTGGGTAAAAAACGGAAAAAACCGAAAAAAATGGTGGCAAAAAAATTAAAATTTTTTTTTGCTCAAATCGACTTAAAACCAACTTTAATAGATTCGTACATTAATGCGATTACTGAATAAATTAACAACATTCAAGAAAACTGTCAAAAAGTGGGTAAAAAACGGAAAAAACCGAAAAAAATGGTGGCAAAAAAATTAAAATTTTTTTTTGCTCAAATCGACTTAAAAAACAACTTTAATAGATTCGTACATTAATGCGATTACTGAATAAATTAACAACATTCAAGAAAACTGTCAAAAAGTGGGTAAAAAACGGAAAAAACCGAAAAAATGGTGGCAAAAAAATTAAAATTTTTTTTTGCTCAAATCGACTTAAAACCAACTTTAATAGATTCGTACATTAATGCGATTACTGAATAAATTAACAACATTCAAGAAAACTGTCAAAAAGTGGGTAAAAAACGGAAAAAACCGAAAAAAATGGTGGCAAAAAATTAAATTTTTTTTTGCTCAAATCGACTTAAAACCAACTTTAATAGATTCGTACATTAATGCGATTACTGAATAAATTAACAACATTCAAGAAAACTGTCAAAAAGTGGGTAAAAAACGGAAAAAACGGAAAAAAATGGTGGCAAAAAAATTAAAATTTTTTTTTGCTCAAATCGACTTAAAACCAACTTTAATAGATTCGTACATTAATGCGATTACTGAATAAATTAACAACATTCAAGAAAACTGTCAAAAAGTGGGTAAAAAACGGAAAAAACCGAAAAAAATGGTGGCAAAAAATTAAATCTTTTTTTGCTCAAATCGACTTAAAACCAACTTTAATAGATTCGTACATTAATGCGATTACTGAATAAATTAACAACATTCAAGAAAACTGTCAAAAAGTGGGTAAAAAACGGAAAAAACCGAAAAAAATGGTGGCAAAAAAATTAAAATTTTTTTTTGCTCAAATCGACTTAAAACCAACTTTAATAGATTCGTACATTAATGCGATTACTGAATAAATTAACAACATTCAAGAAAACTGTCAAAAAGTGGGTAAAAAACGGAAAAAACCGAAAAAAATGGTGGCAAAAAATTAAATTTTTTTTTGCTCAAATCGACTTAAAACCAACTTTAATAGATTCGTACATTAATGCGATTACTGAATAAATTAACAACATTCAAGAAAACTGTCAAAAAGTGGGTAAAAAACGGAAAAAACCGAAAAAAATGGTGGCAAAAAATTAAATTTTTTTTTGCTCAAATCGACTTAAAACCAACTTTAATAGATTCGTACATTAATGCGATTACTGAATAAATTAACAACATTCAAGAAAACTGTCAAAAAGTGGGTAAAAAACGGAAAAAACCGAAAAAAATGGTGGCAAAAAAATTAAATTTTTTTTTGCTCAAATCGACTTAAAACCAACTTTAATAGATTCGTACATTAATGCGATTACTGAATAAATTAACAACATTCAAGAAAACTGTCAAAAAGTGGGTAAAAAACGGAAAAAACCGAAAAAAATGGTGGCAAAAAATTAAATTTTTTTTTGCTCAAATCGACTTAAAACCAACTTTAATAGATTCGTACATTAATGCGATTACTGAATAAATTAACAACATTCAAGAAAACTGTCAAAAAGTGGGTAAAAAACGGAAAACCGAAAAAATGGTGGCAAAAAAATTAAAATTTTTTTTTGCTCAAATCGAATTAAAACCAACTTTAATAGATTCGTACATTAATGCGATTACTGAATAAATTAACAACATTCAAGAAAACTGTCAAAAAGTGGGTAAAAAACGGAAAAAACCGAAAAAAAATGGTGGCAAAAAATTAAATTTTTTTTTGCTCAAATCGACTTAAAACCAACTTTAATAGATTCGTACATTAATGCGATTACTGAATAAATTAACAACATTCAAGAAAACTGTCAAAAAGTGGGTAAAAAACGGAAAAAACCGAAAAAAATGGTGGCAAAAAAATTAAATTTTTTTTTTGCTCAAATCGACTTAAAACCAACTTTAATAGATTCGTACATTAATGCGATTACTGAATAAATTAACAACATTCAAGAAAACTGTCAAAAAGTGGGTAAAAAACGGAAAAAAACCGAAAAAAAATGGTGGCCAAAAAATTAAATTTTTTTTTGCTCAAATCGACTTAAAACCAACTTT